>CM067843.1:550137133-551482133 GCA_034509565.1 Triticum monococcum | reverse complement strand
AATAATGCTTCAATAGATCAATACGACTAGAAATATGATGAAACTGAAAAGATAAATACGTTTACGCCAAAAAAGCAAGAAAATCAATCGTACCAAGAAAATCAAGACGGGAATCACGGAATCAAGGATTAAAGGGCCACCTGATTGCAGCATCCGGCGGCCGGCCGGCCGGGCGTCCGTGCGAGTCTTCGAGAGACAGAGAGAGCAGCAGGCGGAGGCAAACGAGCCCCCGAGGCGACCAGGACCAGACGCAGATGCCGAGATGCGATTCAATCGATCGAATCGATCGATGTAGTATGCCAGGCGTCATGCCTTTTCCTCTCCCGTAGTTGGGCTGGGCCTGTACTGATTCATTTTTTTCAGCCAAATAGATGTATAGTCTTATATGTAACTGATGATGGGCCCCCCAGACCGGGGCCCTTGGCCCAGGCCAAGGTGGCCTACCCCCAGAGCCGGCCATGAGTGTAAGCCAACTATGTTATCCCTTTTATTCATCTATATTACATGGGATGTTTGTGATGATTGCCTGACTTGCGACATATGCCTTCAATGCGATTATGCCTCTAAGTCGTGCCTCGACACGTGGGAGATATAGTCGCATCGAGGGTGTTACAAGTTGGTAATCAGAGCTTTCCCCGACCTTAGGAGCCCCCACTGATTGATCGTTTTTAGCGGCCGAGTTGTGTATAGAAAAATGTTTTGAGTCATTTAGGAATTATATATCGGAGAGTTTAGGAATTCTTTTACTTCCCAGTCTCCTCATCGCTCTGGTAAGGCATCCTGACGTAGAGTTTTGACTCTTCTCTTCTCAAATTTCACTAAATTTTTTTAGGATCACGCGGGTATCTTCGAATCATTCCAATGGTTTTATGATGAGAACATTGTCTTGGTGCCTCCTGTCAGGGGTTTAGTGGAAGTGTCGCGGGGAGTTGAGCTCTGAGGTGTTGTCATCATAATTTTATCGTTGTAGTTCTGGAATACGTGAGTTTAGTACGCCGACATCGAAAATCTCTTTTATGCAGTTCGTTGGTGAGATAACCTCGACGCCACCCAGTACTGGGGCGGGAGTTCGGAGTATCGCCATAACTTGTATAACGGATGCTTTTCGAAGGTTGAGGTAGATGGTTTCCGAAGTTTTTCTTGGTTATGTGTTGAAGGATGGATACAGCTGGATGTAGGATTTGCTAGATTTGGGTGAGATATTATGCTTCCCCTGTATCCCCAACACCTGATTGCATAACCGGAAAGGTTCGGGAGTTTCATAGGTGGGAATTCTTGTAGCTCTAGCTCTTCTTCCACGGATATTGGTTTGAGATTGGGATTTCTTACCGATTATTCGTTCTGGATCCGTACCTTGTTAATTTACTTCTTCTACCTAATTCTACGTAGCTTCGCAATTTATGGATATGTGAACATTTTCAAGAGGAATGCATTCATTCATTTTGTTCGGATGTGAAGACTTTATGTTGCAATTTTCATTCCATTGGTTTCAGCTTCATTTATCTGTCTATGTGCTAATGGTAGTCAACCTCTTTAGGATGGCTCCCGCTAAGAGCACCAGTCAGAACCAGAATCAAGATCCGCCACCACCTCCACCTCCTCCGGAGGCATGGCAAGCTGTGATGGCCGCAACCAATGCAAACACGCAGTTGATCATGCAAATCCTCCAAGAGCGCAATCAAGGCAATCAAGGGAATCAAGGCAACAATCAGAACCACTTTGCTACACTCAACCAGTTCCTTACTAATGGGCCAAATACGTTCATCAATTGTGTTGAGGCAACCGATGCTGACGATTGGCTTGTGGATCTGTCCAAGCATTTTGAGTGCAGCAACGTCAGGCCTGAAGATTTCGTCAAGTTCGCTTCCTTCCAGCTCAAAGATCAAGCTGCAGAATGGTTCCAGCAGTACAAGGATTCCAGAGGTGGACGTCTGATCACTTGGGATGAATTTCGTCAAGATTTTCGAGCTCATCACATCCCTCAGAGTGTGACTGAAAGTAAGCATGAGGAATTCCGCAACCTGAAGCAAGGCTCTTTGTCTGTGTATGACTACAACAAGTTGTTCCAGAAGCTCGCCCTCTTTGCCAAGCAGGACGTACCTGATGAGAAGAGCATGATATACCAGTTCAGGGGTGGTCTCAGAGAAGAAATTCAGCTAGCTCTTGTTCTCTTTGAGCCCTTGAGGTACGATGAGTTCTACAACATGGCACTGAAGCAAGAGGCTGCTCAGTTGAGGTGTGATGCTTCCAAGAAGCGAGTCAGAGACACTACGCCTTCTTCCTCTACTCAAGTGGCCAAGCAGCAGAAGTATTGGCTTCCTCCTCCTCCGTTCCGTCGGCCGTATCAGAAGAGCAAAGGTGGCAGTGGTTCTTCCCACCCACCCAACCCTGGCTTTCAGAACAAGACTTCGTCTCAAGCTCCAAGATCGAGTGCTCCATACCACCGTCCGCTTTCAGAGGTCACGTGCAACAAGTGCCAACAGAAGGGTCACTATGCCAACAAGTGTTTCAACCAGAGGCGTCTTCCTCCTCCTCCTGTTAGATCGGCAAGTACAGCTATGGTCAAGCATAACCCCAAGCACGCCAAGGTTAACATGGTGAATGCAGCTTAGGCAGAGGACTCGGCAGATGTCATCATGGGTAACCTTCCTGTTAATGATATTCCTGCTAAAGTACTTTTTGACACTGGTGCATCCCATTGTTTCATCTCGAGACCTTTTGCATCTAAGCATGATTTTGTTACTCAAGTGTTGCCGAAACCATTGTCTATTGACTCTCCGGCCCGTCTATTGACATCTCGAGTATGCGTCCCGGATGTCACAATCACTTTGGGTGACTATAAGTTCTTGTCTTCTCCAAATGTTTCTTGGTGACTCGGATATTGATCTTATTCTCGGAATGGATTGGCTTGCTAAGCACAAGGCTCAGCTTGATTGTGCAGCCAGGCAGATTCAATTGACTCATTCGTCTGAGGATGTAATTGTCGTTGCCGCTCATGATGATACCATCCGTATGTTTTCTCTCAATGAGAAGGGTGAACTGGATGCTATCTCGCAGATTCCAGACATTTGCGAATATCAAGACGTCTTTCCAGAAGAGCTTCCAGGAATGCCTCCGCACCGACCAGTTGAATTCGTTATTGATCTTGAGCCCGATACGGAACCAGTGTGCAAGCGTCCTTACAAGCTCGGACCTGAAGAGTTGAAGGAGCTGAAGAAACAACTCGATATTCAAGAAAGAATGGGTCTCATTCGGCCTAGTTCTTCTCCGTGGGGTTGTGGTGTTCTTTTTGTGAAGAAGAAGGATGGAACGGACCGACTTTGTGTTGATTACCGTCCATTGAACAAGAAGACCATCAAGAACAAATACCCACTTCCCAACATCAACAAGCTGTTCGAACAACTCAAAGGTGCTCAAGTATTCTCCAAGCTTGATCTCCGTATGGGTTATCATCAGATTCGAATCCATGAGCAAGATATTCCCAAGACGGCTTTCAGGACAAGCTATGGTTCATATGAATACACTGTCATGTCTTTTGGCCTCGTCAACGCTCCTCCGACGTTCTCTCGCATGATGAACTTCATCTTCAACGCCTACACCAATGACTTCGTTTTGGTCTATCTCGACGACATTCTGGTTTTCTCGGAGAACAAGGAAGATCATGCCAAGAACTTGCGTTTGGTTCTCGACAAGCTGAGGGAACATCAGTTCTACGCCAAGTTCTCTAAGTGTGAATTTTGGCTCGATGAGGTTCTTTATCTTGTTCATATCATCACTGCCAAGGGCACTGCCGTGAATCATGAGAAGGTGTCTGCAATTGTGAATTGGGAACCTCCTCAGAACGTGAAGCAACTCCGTAGCTTCCTCGGTCTCGCAAGCTACTGCCAAAGATTCGTTGAAAACTTTTCTAAGATCGCGAAGCCTCTCTCAAATCTCCTCCAGAAGCACGTCAAGTACGTTTGGTCTCCGGAGTGTGATATTGCTTTCAACACTTTGAAAGAGAAATTGATCACTGCTCCAGTTCTTACTCCGCCTGATGAATCCAAGCCGTACGAGGTCTTTTGTGATGCCTCTCTCCAAGGTCTCAGTGCAGTGTTGATGCAAGAGAAGAAAGTTGTTGCTTATACCTCTCGCCAGTTGAAGCCCAATGAGAAGAACTACCCCACTCATGATCTCGAGTTGGCGACAGTTGTGCATGCTCTTTTGACTTGGAGACATCTTCTATTGGGAAGAAAAGTGGACATTTTCACTGATCACAAGAGTCTCAAGTACATCTTCACTCAGCCTAATCTCAACCTTAGGCAAACTCGATGGGTCGAAATGATTCAAGAGTATAATCTGAGTATCGAGTATACTCCAAAAAAGGCCAATGTGATTGCTGACGCATTGAGCAGAAAGGCTTATTGCAACAGTCTGATTCTCAAGCCTTATCAACCTGAGCTTTGTGAAGCTTTCCGCAAACTTAATCTGCAAGTTGTTCCTCAAGGTTTCCTCGCCAACCTTCAAGTCTCTCCTACCTTGGAAGACCAGATTTGCCAAGCCCAGCTTCTTGATGCTATGGTGAAAAAGGTGAAGATTGGGATTGCCAAGAGTCAACCCAAGTACAAGTGCTACCGCCTTGATGACAAGGACACTCTCTTCTTCGAGGATCGTATTGTTGTGCCCAAAGGTGAACTTCGTAAAGTGATCATGAACGAGGCTCACAATTCTCTCCTCTCCATCTACCCTGGGAGCACGAAGATGTATCAGGACCTTAAGCAGGCTTATTGGTGGACTTGAATGAAGCGCGAGATTGCTCAATTCGTGAATGAATGTGATGTCTGCAGAAGAGTGAAGGCAGAACACCAAAGGCCAGCTGGTCTCCTCCAACCTCGTGCCATTCCAGAATGGAAGTTTGACCACATTGAGATGGACTTCGTGACTGGGTTTCCAAAGTCCAAGCGTGGCAATGATGCTATATTTGTTGTCATTGACAAACTCACCAAAGTGGCTCACTTTCTGCCTATCAAAGAGTCAATCACTGCAGCTCAATTGGCGGAACTCTATACCTCTCGAATTGTCTCTCTGCACGGTATTCCTCAAGTAATCTCTTCAGACCGTGGCAGCATCTTTACCTCCAAGTTTTGGGATTCTTTTCAGAAGGCCATGGGCACCAACATCCGCTTCAGCACAGCTTTCCATCCTCAAACAAGCGGTCAAGTTGAGCGTGTCAACCAGATTCTTGAAGATATGCTTAGGGCTTGTGTGATCGCCTTCGGCATGAAGTGGGAGGATTGTCTTCCTTATGCTGAATTCTCCTACAACAACAATTTTCAAGCAAGTTCGGGCAAGGCCCCATTTGAACTTCTGTATGGCAGGAAGTGTCGTACCCCTCTCAACTGGTCCGAAACCGGTGAACGTCAGCTTTTGGGAAATGACTTAATCACAGAGGCAGAAGAAAAATGTGCAAAGTCATTCGTGATAACCTCAAAGCAGCCCAATCCCGCCAGAAGAGCTACTATGATAGTAAGCACCGTGATTTGGCTTTCAAGATCGGAGATCATGTTTACCTCCGCGTCTCTCCTATGAAGGGTACTCGTCGCTTCAGTATCAAAGGGAAGCTTGCCCCCAGATACGTGGGACCTTTCAAGATTGTCATCAAGTGAGGCGACCTCGCCTATCAACTCGAGCTTCCTTCAAACTTTGCAAATGTTCATGATGTGTTCCATGTCTCTCAGCTCAGAAAGTGCTTCAAGACTCCTGACTGCACCGTCAACTTCGAGGACATTGAGTTCCAAGAAGATCTCTCTTATCGTGAGCACCGAGTTGCTATCCTTGAAGAGACTGAACGCAAGACTCGCAACAAGTCGATCAAGTTCCTCAAAGTCAAGTGGTCACACCATTCCGACCGTGAAGCTACCTGGGAACGCGAGGATCACCTCCGTTCTGAGTACCCGACATTCTTTTAGTCCTAGATCTCGGGACGAGATCTTTTTGTAGTGGTGAAGTGTTGTAACACCCCGGATATGATTTTTCCCAATTTGTAATCCAACTCTTGCCATTTCTGGCCTTAAGTTATTTTATTTTCTCGGGTTCGGGTCCTTGTCTCTGTGTGTTGTTATTGTTGTCATGCATCTCATATCATGTCATCATGTGCATTGCATTTGCATACGTGTTCATCTCATGCATCCGAGCATTTTCCCCGTTGTCCGTTTTGCATTCCGGCGCTTCGTTCTCCTCAGGTGGTCATTTCAAGCTTTCTTTCGTGTGTGGGGATTAACATTTCCGGATTGGACCGAGACTTGCCAGGCGGCCTTGGTTTACTACCGGTAGACCGCCTGTCAAGTTTCGTATCATTTGGACTTCGTTTGATACTCCGACGGTTAACCGAGGGACCGAAAAGGCCTAGTGTGTGTTGCAGCCCAACACCCCTACAATTTGGCCCAAAACCCACCTAACTCTGCTCCATCATCTAGAGCGTTCGATCACGATCGCGTGGCCGAAAACCGCACCTCATTTGGACTCTCCTAGCTCCCTCTATGCCTATTTAAACACCATCCCGAGATTCGGATCTCCTTCCTCCTAGAAACCCTAAAAATCCGCTCGCACCGCGCCGGACACGTCCGTTTCCCACGGACGAATCCCGCCGCTGCCGCCAGCCACTCCGCGCCCGCCACGTGTCCATCCACCGCCGCCTCCCACCGCGGCCTGCGGGAGCCCGGAGTCGGCCCCCACGGGCCCAGTCGCCGCGCCGCCCGCGCCCTCTCCTCCACGGCGCCACGTCCGCGCCCGCCGCCATCAGCCGCCGCCCCGGAAGCTCGACGCCGACGCCGCCACCTCACCGGCCGGCTTCTTCTCTGGCAGATCCCGGCGCCGCCCGGCCGCCCCTGCCGCCACATCGCCCGCGGCCGCGCCGCCCCGTCCCGCACGCCACGCCGTCCATAGGCGCCGCGGCCGAGCCCCCGCCTCCGCCGGCCGCCTCATCGCCGGTGGGAAGCCCGCCGCCGCCGTCAGCTACAGTACCTCGCCGGCCGTCCTCGATCCGCGTGCAAATCTCAGATCTGAAAAATTCGGAGGTTGACTTTTCTCAGAAACCCTAGCCCAAGTGCTGATGTTCGTAGCTCCATATCTTTGCATCCGTAGCTCCGATTCATGCATATAGCATATCAAAATGTTCATCTCTGAGAGTACATCATATCATTCCATTGCAGCATTTTCATTTGAGTTCATCTTGTTGCCCAAAATGCTGTTAGAAGAGGGCTACTTGAGTTAATTGTCAGATCTGCTACTCCATCTTAGACATTTGTCATTTTTGCCATAATTATTGTGTGCATGATATGCCCATGAGCTCTACATATGTTTTGTTAAGGGTTTTGTTATCTTTCCACAGGTGCAACCCATGTATTTTTGTGATGTGTGTGGTGACTAGTGCAATCTTGCAGAGTGAGGCACTTGGTAACTCTGTTTTCAGGGACTTAGTAATTTCACTAAGTCCTGGGATTGTTTATCTCATGATGCCATATGTTCATGTTGTTTCCTAGTGATCCATGCCTCTTTTGAGGATGATTAGTAAGGATGTTTTGTTAATATTGTAGTGTTCTATCCATCCATGTCTTTGTTTGCATTTATGGAGCACCCTAGCTTGAGTCAATCGAGCTCTACTTTTGCAACTTTGTGAATCTGGGCAGGTCGTCAACTTGTTTGCGATTTTGCCGATGTTGTTGTAGTTGATCCGTGTATGCTATGCCATTGTTCTTGCCATGTATAGCTTGAATTTTGTGCCTTCTTAACGGGTGTATGCTTAGCTTATCATGACTTGCACTATAGTGAGTGCATCGAGCTCGTAAACATGCCTACTTGAGTTAAGTTTCAGCATGTCCCAGTTTTTCACTAAGTCTGAAACTGATTATGTTTTTGCTATGTTCACATGCTTGCAAATGTATTTTGTGATCCCTTTTGGCTCAAGCTAACTAAGGGACTTTTGTTAAGCATCTTGAATGCATCCCTGCCATGTATTTTGTTGCCATGTTTGAGTGTTTTAGCATGTTCATCTCATTGCATTTAGTTGGCTACTTGCTGTAAATCGCAGACCGGTGTCATATTTGAATCGCTTGCCATTTCCAAACCGTAACTCCGATTCCGGTGATCTTTATATCGTTTTCAAGCGATTTCATCTCATATTTCCAGTGGAACACTTGGTTTTCCAAGTTGAGGCCAGGTTCATGCATTTCCTGTCATATCTTGCATATGCATCCCGCATTGCATCCCGCATCGCATACCATCTTTGTATCGTCTGGTTTGATCCTTGCACGTGGTTGATTGTATCCTTGTTGCTTGTTTGTCTTGTTTGGGTAGAGCCAGGAGATGAGTTCGCTAACGAGGAGCCCATTGAGTTTGCTTTCGAGGATCCAGTCAACTCTGACAACTTTGCAGGCAAGATGATCATACCCTCGAAATCACTACTATCTTTGCTATGCTAGTTTTGCTCGCTCTTTTGCTATGCCAATGCTACGATGCCTACCACTTGCTTTCAAGCCTCCCAAATTGCCATGTTCATCCTCTAACCCACCATTGTCCTAGCAAACCGTTGTTTGGCTATGTTACCACTTTGCTCAGCCCCTATTATAGCGTTGTTAGTTGCAGGTGAAGATTGGAGACCGTTCCTTGTTGGAACATTTATTTACTTGTTGGGATATCATTATATTGCCATGTTGTCTTAATGCATCTATATACTTGGTAAAGGGTGGAAGGCTCAGCCTCTCGCCTAGTGTTTTGTTCCACTCTTGCCGCCCTAGTTTCCGTCATATCGGTGTTATGTTCTCGGATTTTGCGTTCCTTACGCGGTTGGGTTATAATGGGAACCCCTTGATAGTTCGTCTTGATTAAAGCTTTTCCAGCAATGCCCAACCTTGGTTTTACCTTTTGCCACCTAGCCTCTTTTCCCTTGGGTTTCCGGAGCCCGAGGGTCATCCTATTTTAAACCCCCCTGGGCCAGTGCTCCTCTGAGTGTTGGTCCAAACTAGAGCCCTGTGCAGCGCCCCCTCGGGGAAACTCGAGGTTTGGTTTTAGTTGTACGGATTGCTCATCTGAGTGTGCCTTGAGAACGAGATATGTGCAGCTCCTATCGGGATTTGTCGGCACATTCGGGCGGTGTTGCTGGTCTTGTTTTAACCTGTCGAAATGTCTTGTTGTACTGGGATACCGAGTCTGATCGGAATGTCTCGGGTGGAGGTCTATTCCTTCGTTGACCGTGAGAGCTTGTCATGGGCTAAGTTGGGACTCCCCTGCAGGGATTTGAACTTTTGAAAGACGTGCCCGCGGTTATGGGCAGATGGGAATTTGTTAATATCCGATTGTAGATAACTTAAACATAAACTTAATTAAAATGAATCAACCGTGTGTGTTACCATGATGGCCTCTTCTCGGCGGTGTCCGGGAAGTGGACACGGCGTTGGAGTAATGCTTGCGCAGGTTGTCCTCTAGTTTCTCGCTCGCGCTTTGCCTACTCTTCTCGCTCTCTTTGCGAATAAGTTAGCCACCATATATGCTAGTCGCTTGTTGCAGCTCCACATATATTTACCTTACCCTACCTATTAAGCTTAAATAGTCTTGATCGCGAGGGTGCGAGATTGCTGAGTCCCTGTGGCTCACAGATTACTATTACACCAGATGCAGGGACTGATGATACAGCTCCAGATGGCGCGCTTGAGCTCAAGTGGGAGTTCGACGAGGACTCTCAGTGATATTATGTTTCTTTTCTAGATGATCAGTAGTGGTGCCCAGTTGGGGTGATTGGGACCATGTCGCTTGTTGGGTTGTCTTTTATTTTGACGCCGTAGTCGGGCCATGAGTGTTTGGATGATGTATGTTACTTATGTACTTGATTGACGTGGCGAGTGTAAGCCAACTATGTTATCCCTTTTATTCATCTATATTACATGGGATGTTTGTGATGATTGCCTGACTTGCGACATATGCCTTCAATGCGATTATGCCTCTAAGTCGTGCCTCGACACGTGGGAGATATAGTCGCATCGAGGGTGTTACAAATTTGTAGCTGCAGGATTTTTTAGGGGAGAAGAAATGCA
Source organism: Triticum monococcum (assembly GCA_034509565.1). Lineage (NCBI taxonomy): Eukaryota > Viridiplantae > Streptophyta > Magnoliopsida > Poales > Poaceae > Triticum > Triticum monococcum. Next base: position 551,472,066 of record CM067843.1, on the reverse strand, counting down.
GTTTCTTGTCACGTTTTGCTATGCATCGATGGAAATCAGCTCTATAGATGGAACATTCTCGGTGCATTTTGTACTGAACTGTCACTAGCCTAGGGTTCAAGCTCTGAATTTTTAGATGTTTAGATCGATTCAGTAGTTGCTTAGGTATATAGGAATATATGTAGTGCTTAGGATATCCTAGTTGCAGTAGAATATGTGTAGGTGTTTTACTGAATTTTACTTCTGATTCAAGGTTTCGTGAGTGGCTGTGATACATGTTGAGAGAACATGGAGGTCCCTTATTGGATGCTTTCAGATCAAAATACCCTGAAAGGTATCGCGACTCCTGTTTTTACTTGCTACTCTTATTCTTCTCATAATTTTGCAACTTTGTTATAGCTTATTACTCCATGTCCTCAGAACCAACAATGTATGTACATATTTTACTATTGGTTAAACAATGTCCTCAGAACTTTGCACGTATCAGTGCTGGTTTCCATCTTTGAACAACTAAAAGAAGTTAGTAATTTGCTGATGTGGTAGGCTGTGAGGGCAGGAAAAATGTTCAGTGGGGATTGACTTTATAGTTATATAGGATTATTACAACTATAGTGTACTTCATGATAATCACATGCTAACAATGTACCGTATGCTTCCTTCATTTGTTTTGTGAAGGGAGGGAGCTTATATTTGCTTTAATCAAACCGTTGGAGCTGAAGAATTCAGTTATGGTTCTAGAATAGATCACATTCTCATTTCAAAACGCACACACTGTCGAGATGAGGACCCTACGGCACAACGAGCCGCACTGGACGATGGCGCAATGCATGAGGTACAGAACTTAAACTCCTTCATCCTCACATCAATCACAATGTTTATGTCACTAAATAGTTAATTTCTTAGGAATAGAGCATGTCTCCTTGGGCTAAACTATAACAAAGTTCAGAATATTAAAGTTTATATTGTTAACCTTAACTTTCATTTATCAAAGATCTGCACACTTTGTTTTGGATCCACACACCTAGGCTCGTCTAATGTGATCGGATCTGGCCAGATTCCTTTTGATGCATCATCTGTTACTCCTTTCGGTGAATTATGTTAGTAGTAATCTTGATTAGCTAGTTGCATGTGTGTTGTTAGCAAGATTAGCGTGGCCGTAGCTTAGGTCAAGCATGTACCTTATGTTTTGTCTCATGTAAAAAGCTTAGGACTGTGTTTACTGAATAATTAAGTTCTTCTGACAGGGAACTATGCATCCTGAATGGCATAGACTCTTGGCTTCATGAAATGACCCATGTCTATGATTCAAGGTATCTTAGATCTTCGATGTCGGATGCAAATAATTGCTCAATTTCACTTCTCTGCAATGTTCATTCTCACATATTTCTATCATTCTTTGCAGGGATAAAGTAAAGAAAAAGAAGAAAAGATTACTCGAAGATTAGTTTTAGAATTTTCTTTTATTTCCTTGTAAATTTTGTTTTATTTGATACTTGTAAAGACATTGTAATATTCTTACTATAATAAAAATTATGATTCTATTTCATTTTTTGTTTTTAATTTTTTTTCCTTATAGGTTGTTTTCTGTAAATTTGGGTTTTTTTCCAAATACATTACTAGTGGCGCATTTCAGCCCTTATTAGTGGTGCACCTTCCTTTATTACTAGTGGCGCGCCTATAAGGCTATTAGTGGCGCACCTAGAGGGAATACCAGTGGAGCACCTAAGGGTTAGTAGTGGCGCACCAGAGGTGCGCCATTACTATCTGTTATTAGTGGCGTGTTAATAGTGGCGCACCTATAGTGCGCCATTACTAACGAAAACAGGTGTGCCACTAATAGGGCTTTTTCTAGTAGTGCTTAACGTTCTCTTTACGTAGAAAAAGTATGAAACTATTTTGTAGGGGATAGGATAGGTTTGCACGAATAAAACTAGTGGTACTTAGCGAAAATAAAACTACAAGTAATTTGCGAAATAATAAAAGTTAGTTGTTTAGTAGAAAGGTTTTTATCACACAACAAAGTTATTTGTCTATAGGCAATCGATAACTAGACCGGTAATCATTATTGCAGTTTTATATAAGGGAGAGGAATGAGCTAACATACTTTCTGTACTTGGATCATATGCACTTATGATTGGAACTCTAGTGAGCATCCGCAACTACCAAAGATCATTAAGGTAAAACCCAACCATAGCATTAAGTATCAAGTCCTCTTTGCCCACATACGCAACAACCTACTTACTCAGGTATAAGCTTCTGTCATTCTCGCCACCCACTACAAAAGAATCATGAATGTATTGCAACACCCTACAGTGGGAATCCACACGCTTGCGCGACACGGTGGGCACCGTAGGACAACATCAAAATAAAACACACAACTCAAACCAATCACGATCATCAATCAACCGATAGGATAAAACGAATCTACTCAAACATCATAGGATGGCAACACACCATTACATAGTAATATGTAGCATTTGTTGGAAATATGCCCTAGAGGCCATAATAAATTGGTTATTATCATATTTCCTTATTTATGATAAAGGTTTATTATTCATGCTAGAATTGTATTTACTGGAAACTTAAATACATGTGTGGATACATAAACAAATACCGTGTCCCTAGCGAGCCTCTACTAAACTAGCTCATTCATCAAAAGATGGTTAATGTTTTCTAACCATAGACATTAGTTTTCTGATACGTCTCCAACATATCTATAATTTTTGATTGTTCCATGCTATTATATATTCTGTTTTGGATGTTTAATGGGCTTTATTTTACACTTTTATATTATTTTTGGGACTAACCTATTAACCCAAGGCCAGTGCAAATTGTTGTTTTTTGCCTATTTCAGTGTTTCACAGAAAAGGAATATCAAATGGAGTCCAAACAGAATGAAACCTTCGGGAGCGTGATTTTTTTGGAACAAACGTGATCCATAGGACTTGGAGTGGACGTCAAGCAAACAACGAGGTGGCCACGAGGCAGGGGGCGCGCCTACCCCCCTGGGCGTGCCCTCCCCCCTCGTGGCTCCAACGACCTACTTCTTCCTCTTATATATACTCATATACCCTGAAAATAGCCAGGAGCACCACGAAACCCTATTTCCACCGCCGCAACCTTCTGTACCCAAGAGATCCCATCTTGGGGCCTTTTCCGGAGCTCCGCCGGAGGGGGCATCAATCACGGAGGGCCTCTACATCAACTCCATGGCCCCTCCGATGATGTGTGAGTAGTTTAGTTCAGACCTTCGGGTCCATAGGTATTAGCTAGATGACTTCTTCTCTCTCTTTGAATCTCAATACAAAGTTCTCCTCGATCTTCTTGGAGATCTATTCGATGTAACTCTTTTTGCGGTGTGTTTGTCGAGATCCGATGAATTGTGGGTTTATGATCAAGTTTATCTATGAACAATATTTGAATCTTCTCTGAATTCTTTTATGTATGATTGGTTATCTTTGCAAGTCTCTTCGAATTATCAGTTTCGTTTGGCCTACTAGATTGATCTTTCTTGCAATGGGAGAAGTGCTTAGCCTTGGGTTCAATCTTACAGTGCTCGATCCCAGTGACAGAAAGGGAAATGACACGTATTGTATTGTTGCCATCGAGGATAAAAAGATGGGGTTTATATCATATTGCTTGAGTTTATCCCTCTACATCATGCCATCTTACCTAATGCGTTACTCTATTCTTATGAACTTAATACTCTAGATGCATGCTGGATAGAAGTCGATGTGTGGAGTTATAGTAGTAGATGCAGGCAGGAGTCGGTCTACTTGTCACGGACGTGATGCCTATATACATGATCATGCCTAGATATTCTCATAATTATTCGCTTTTCTACCAATTGCTCGACAGTAATTTATTCACCCACCGTAATACTTATGCTATCTTGAGAAAAGCCACTAGTGAAACCTATGGCCCCCGGGTCTATTCTCCATTATATTAATCTCCCGTTATCAAGTTATTTCTTGCACCGTTTATTTTGCAATCTTTACTATTAATCTATATCATAAAAATACCAAAATTATTTATCTTATTAGTATCATCTCTATCAGATCTCACTCTCGTAAGTGACCGTGAAGGGATTGACAACCCCTTTATCGCGTTGGTTGTGAGGTTCTTATTTGTTTGTGTAGGTACGAGGGACTTGCGTGTGGCCTCCTACTGGATTGATACATTGGTTCTCAAAAACTGGGGGAAATACTTACGCTACTTTGCTGCATCATCCTTTCCTCTTCAAGGGAAAACTAACGCAGTGCTCAAGAGGTAGCAAGAGGGATTTCTGGCGCCGTTGCCGGGGAGGCTTACGCTCAAGTCAAGACATACCAAGTACCCATCACAAACTCTTATCCTTACATTATTTGCCATTTGCCTCTCCTTTTCCTCTCCCCCACTTCATCCTTGCCGTTTTATTTGCCCATTTTTTTCGTTCCCCTTCTCTTTTCTAGTTCATCTCTTTTTGCTTGCTTCTTGTTTGCTTGTGTGTTGGATTGCTTGCTTATCACGATGGCTCAAGATAATACTAAATTGTGTGACTTTGCCAATATCAACAACAATGATTTTCTTAGCACTCCGATTGCTCCTCTTACCGATGCTGAATCTTGTGAAATTAATGTTGCCTTGTTGAATCTTGTCATGAAAGATCAATTCTCTGGCCTTCCTAGTGAAGATGCCGCTACCCATCTAAACAACTTTGTTGATTTGTGTGATATGCAAAAGAAGAAAGATGTGGATAATGATGTTATTAATTTGAAGCTATTCCCGTTTTTGCTTAGAGATCGTGCTAAAACTTGGTTCTCTTCTTTGCCTAAAAATAGTATTGATTCATGGAATAAGTGCAAAGATGCTTTTATCTCTAAGTATTTTCCTCCCGCTAAGATCATCTCTCTTAGGAATGATATTATGAACTTTCAACAACTAGATCATGAGCATGTTGCACAATCTTGGGAAATGATGAAATTAATGATCCGTAATTGCCCTACTTATGGTTTGAATCTTTGGATGATTATACAAAAAAAATTATGCCGGATTGAATTTTGCTTCTAGAAATCTTTTAGATTCGGCCACGGGAGGCACTTTTATGGAAATCACTTTAGGAGAAGCTACTAAACTCCTAGATAATATTATGGTTAATTATTCTCAATGGCACACTGAAAGATCTACTAGTAAAAAGGTGCATGCAATAGAAGAAATTAATGTTTTGAGTGGAAAGATGGATGAACTTATGAAATTGTTTGCTAATAAGAGTTTTTATTCTTATCCTAATGATATGCCTTTGTCTACTTTGATTGAGAATAATAATGAATCTATGGATGTGAATTTTGTTGGTAGGAATTTTTTTGGTAATAACGTGTATAGAGGTAATTTTAATCCTAGGCCGTTTCCTAGTAATTCCTCTAATAATTATGGTAATTCCTACAACAAATCTTATGGAAATTATAATAAGATACCCTCTGATTTTGAATCTAATATTAAAGAATTTATTAGTTCTCAAAAGAGTTTCAATGCTTTGATTGAAGAAAAATTGTCTAAGATTGATGGAGTTGGCTAGGAACGTGGATAGAATTTCTCTTGATGTTGATTCTTTGAAACTTAGATCTATCCCACCTAAGCATGGTATCAATGAGTCTCTCAAAGCTATGAGAATTTCCATTGATGAGTGCAAAGAAAGAACTGCTAGGATGCATGCTAAAAAAGATTGCTTTGTGAAAGCGTGTTCTTCTAGTTTCCATGATAATAATGACGAAGATCTAAAAGTGATTGATGTGTCTCCTATTAAATCTTTGTTTGCAATATGAATCTTGATAATGATGGGACTAGAGATGAGTCAACTTTAGTTAGAAGGCGTCCCAATGATTCGGAGTTATTAGATCTTGAAGCAAAAATTAATAAAAGTGGGATTGGAGAGGTCAAAACTTTAGATAGCAATGAACCCACTATCTTGGATTTCAAGGAATTTAATTATGATAATTTCTCTTTAATAGATTGTATTTCCTTGTTTCAATCCGTGCTAAATTCTCTGCATGCTTATAGTCAAAATAAGGCTTTCACTAAACATATCGTTGATGCTTTAATGCAATCTTATGAAGAAAAACTTGAATTTGAAGTTTCAATCCCTAGAAAACTTTACGATGAGTGGGAACCTACTATTAAAATGAAAATTAAAGATCATGAATGCTTTGCTTTGTGTTATTTGGGTGCTAGTGTTTCCACGATTCCTAAAACCTTGTGTGATTTGCTAGGTTTCCGTGAATTTGATGATTGTTCTTTAAACTTGGATCTTGCGGATTCCACCATTAAGAAACCTATGGGAAGAATTAACGATGTTCTTATTGTTGCAAATAGGAATTATGTGCCGTAGATTTCATCGTCCTTGATATAGATTGCAATCCTTCATGTCCCATTATTCTTGGTAGGCCTTTCCTTAGAACGATTGGTGCAATTATTGGTATGAAAGAAGGGAATATTAGATTCCAATTTCCCTTAAGGAAGGGCATGTAACACTTTCTTAGAAAGAAAATTAAATTACCTTATGAATCTATTATGAGAGCCACTTATAGATTGCATGTCAAAGATGGCAATACCTAGATCTATCCTTGCTTTTATGCCTAGCTAGGGGCATTAAACGATAGCGCTTGTTGGGAGGCAACCCATTTTTATTTATGTTTCTTGCTCTTTGATTCTGTTTAGTAATAATAATTCATCTAGCCTCTGTTTAGATGTGTTTTTATGCTTTTAGTTAGTGTTTGTGCCAAGTAGAACCTTTGGGAAGACTTGGGGAAAATACCTAGATCTATTGATATGAAAGAAACCTATTGTGTGATTTGCAAATAGACTTTGGGAAGACTTGCTAGTGTTTCCATGATTCCTTAAACCTTGTGTGATTTGCTAGGTTTCCGTGAATTTGATGATTGTTCTTTAAACTTGCATCTTGCGGATTCCACCATTAAGAAACCTATGGGAAGAAATAATGACATTCTTATTGTTGCAAATAGGAATTATGTGCCCATAGATTTCATCGTCCTTGATATAGATTGCAATCCTTCATGTCCCATTATTCTTGGTAGGCCTTTCCTTAGAACGATTGGTGCGATCATTGATATGAAAGAAGGGAATATTAGATTCCAATTTCCGTTAAGGAAGGGCATGGAACACTTTCCTAGAAAGAAAATTAAATTACCTCATGAATCTATTATTAGAGGCACTTATGGATTGCATGCCAAAGATGGCAATAACTAGATCTATCCTTGCTTTTATGCCTAGCTAGGGGCGTTAAACGATAGCGCTTGTTGGGAGGCAACCCAATTTTATTTTTGTTTCTTGTTTCTTGATTCTGTTTAGTAATAAATAATTCATCTATCCTCTGTTTAGATGTGTTTTTATGCTTTTAATTAGTGTTTGTGCCAAGTAGAACCTTTGGGAAGACTTGGGGAAAGTCTTTGTGATAGTGCTGTAAAAAAAAACTTTAACGCTCATGAGATTTGCTGCCATTTTTTACTGGAGAGTGCTATTTAGTTAATTATTTTTGCAGATCGTTAATAGATAAACTCCTCACGTCCAGCAATTTATTTTAGAATTTTTGGGGTTCCAGAAGTATCTGAAACCTACAGATTACTACAAATTGTTTTGTTTTTGACAGATTCTGTTTTTCGTGTGTTGTTTGCTTTTTTTGATGAATCTATGGCTAGTATTTGAGTGTATGAACCATAGAGAAGTTGGAATACAGTAGGTTTAACACCAATATAAATAAATAATGAGTTCATTACAGTGCCTTAAGTGGTGGTTTGTTTTTCTTTTACTAACGGAGCTCACGAGATTTTCTGTTAAGTTTTGTGTTGTGAAGTTTTCAAGTTTTGTGTAAAGATTTGATGCATTATGGAACAAGGAGTGGCAAGAGCCTATGCTTGGGGATGCCCAAGGCACCCCAAGGTAAAATCCAAGGACAACCAAAAGCCTAAGCTTGGGCATGCCCCGGATGGCATCCCCTCTTTCGTCTTCGTCCATCGGTAACTTTACTTGGAGCTATATTTTTATTCACCACATGATATGTGTTTTGCTTGGACAGTCTTGTATGATTTGAGTCTTTGCTTTTTAGTTTACCACAATCATTATTTCTGTACACACCTTTTGAGAGAGACATGCATGAATTGGAATTTATTAGAATACTCTATGTGCTTCACTTATATCTTTTGAGCTAGATAATTTTGCTCTAGTGCTTCGCTTATATCTTTTAGAGCACGGTGGTGGTTCTATTTTATAGAAATTATTGATCTCTCATGCTTCACTTATATTATTTTGAGAGTCCTTTAGAACAGCATAGTAATTTTCTTTGGTTATGAATTTAGTCCTAATATAATAGGCATCCAAGATCGGTATAATAAAAACTTTCATAAAAAGTGCATTGAGTACTAGGAGAAGTTTGATACTTGATAATTGTTTTGAGATATAAAGGTGGTGATATTAGAGTGTGCTAGTTAAGTAGTTGTGAATTTGAGGAATACTTGTGTTGAAGTTTGCAAGTCCCATAGCATGCACGTATGGTGACCGTTGTGTAACAAATTTGAAACATGAGGTGTTATTTGATTGTCTTCCTTATGAGTGGCGGTCGGGGACGAGCGATGGTCTTTTCCTACCAATCTATCCCCCTAGGAGCATACACGTAATGCTTGGTTTTTGATGACTTGTAGATTTTTGCAATAAGTATGTGAGTTCTTTATGACTAATGTTGAGTCCATGGATTATACGCACTCTCACCTTTCCATCATTGCTAGCCTCTTCGGTACCGTGCATTGCCCTTTCTCACCTTGAGAGTTGGTGCAAACTTCATCGGTGCATCCAAACCCTGTGATATGATACGCTCTATCACACATAAACCTCCTTATATCTTCCTCAAAACAGCCACCATACCTACCTATTATGGCATTTCCATAGTCATTCTGAGATATATTGCCATGCAACTTTCCACCGTTCCGTTCATCATGACACGCATCATCATTGTCATATTGCCTTGCATGATCATGTAGTTGACATCGTATTTGTGGCAAAGCCACCGTTCATAATTTTTTCAAACATGTCACTCTTGATTCATTGCCCATCCCGGTACACCGCCGGAGGCATTCATATAGAGTCATACTTTGTTCTAGTATCGAGTTGTAATCATTGAGTTGTAAATAAATGGAAGTGTGATGATCATCACTAATAGAGCATTTTCCCAAATAAAAAAAGAGAAAGGCCAAATAAAAAAAGAAGGCCCAAAAAAAGGAAAAAAGAAGAAAAAAGAAACAAACGGGCAATGCTACTATCCTTTTTTCACACTTGTGCTTCAAAGTAGCACCATGATCTTTATGATAGAGAGTCTCTTGTTTTGTCACTTTCATATACTAGTGGGATTTTTTCATTATAGAACTTGGCTTGTATATTCCAACAATGGGCTTCCTCAAATGCCCTAGGTCTTCGTGAGCAAGCAAGTTGGATGCACACCCACTTAGTTTCTTTTGTTGAGCTTTCATACATTTATAGCTCTAGTGCATCCGTTGCATGGCAATCCCTACTCCTTGCATTGACATCAATTGATGGGATCTCCCTAGCCCATTGATTAGCCGCGTCGATGTGAGACTTTCTCCTTTTTTGTCTTCTCCACATAACCCCCATCATCATATTCTATTCCACCCATACTGCTATATCCATGGCTCACGCTGATGTATTGCGTGAAAGTTGAAAAAAGTTTGAGATTACTAAAGTGTGAAACGATTGCTTGGCTTGTCATCGGGGTTGTGCATGATGAGAGCATTCTTGTGTGATGAAAATGGAGCATGACCAAACTATATGATTTTGTATGGATGAACTTTCTTTTGCCATGTTATTTTGAGAAGACATAATTGCTTAGTTAGTATGCTTGAAAGTATTATTATTTTTATGTCAATATCAGACTTTTGTCTTGAATCTTTCGGATCTGAACATTCATGCCACAATTAAGAAAATTACATTGAAGAATATGCTAGAAAGAATTCCACATCAAAAATTCTATTTTTATCATTTACCTACTCGAGGACGAGCAGGAATTAAGCTTGGGGATGCTTGATACGTCTCCAACGTATCTATAATTTTTGATTGTTCCATGATATTATATATTCTGTTTTGGATGTTTAATGGGCTTTATTTTACACTTTTATATTATTTTTGGGACTAACCTATTAACCCAAGGCCCAGTGCAAATTGCTGTTTTTTTGCCTATTTCAGTGTTTCATAGAAAAGGAATATCAAACGGAGTCCAAACGGAATGAAACCTTTGGGAGTGCGATTTTTAAAACAAACGTGATCCAGAGGACTTGGAGTGGACGTCAAGCAACCAACGAGGCGGCCACAAGGCAGGGGGGCGTGCCTACCCCTTGGGCGCGCCCTTCCCCCTCGTGGCTCCACAGACCTACTTCTTCCTCCTATATATACTCATATACCCCGAAAACAGCCAGGAGCACCACGAAACCCTATTTCCATCGCCGCAACCTTCTGTACCCAAGAGATCCCATCTTGGGGCCTTTTCCAGAGCTCCGCCGAAGGAGGCATCGATCACGGAGGGCCTCTACATCAACTCCATGGCCCCTCCGATGATGTGTGAGTAGTTTACTTCAGACCTTCGGGTCCATAGCTATTGGCTAGATGGCTTCTTCTGTCTCTTTGAATCTCAATACAAAGTTCTCCTCGATCTTCTTGGAGATCTATTCGATGTAAATCTTTTTGCGGTGTGTTTGTCGAGATTCGATGAATTGTGGGTTTATGATCAAGTTTATCTAACAATATTTGAATCTTCTCTGAACTCTTTTATGTATGATTGGTTATCTTTGCAAGTCTCTTCGAATTATCAGTTTGGTTTGGCCTACTAGATTGATATTTCTTGCAATGGGAGAAGATCTTAGCTTTGGGTTCAATCTTGCGATGCTCAATCCCAGTGACAGAAAGGGAAACGACACATATTATATTGTTGCCATCGAGGATAAAAAGATGGGGTTTATATCATATTGCTTGAGTTTATCTCTCTACATCATGTCATCTTACCTAATGCGTTACTCTGTTCTTACGAACTTAATACTCTAGATGCATGCTGGATAGAAGTCGATGTGTGGAGTAATAGTAGTAGATGCAGGCAAGAGTCGGTCTACTTGTCATGGACGTGATGCCTATATACATGATCATGCCTAGATATTATCATAATTATTCGCTTTTCTATCAATTGCTCGACAATAATTTGTTCACCCACTGTAATACTTATGCTATCTTGAGAAAAGCCACTAGTGAAACCTATGGCCCCCGAGTCTATTCTCCATTATATTAATCTCCCGTTTTCAAGTTATTTCTTGCACCGTTTGTTTTGCAATCTTTACTTTTAGTCTATATCATAAAAATACCAAAAATATTTATCTTATTAGTATCATCTCTATCAGATCTCACTCTCGTAAGTGACCATGAAGGGATTGACAACCCCTTTATCGCGTTGGTTGCGAGGTTCTTATTTGTTTGTGTAGGTACGAGGGACTTGCGTGTGGCCTCCTACTGGATTGATACCTTGGTTCTCAAAAACTGAGGGAAATACTTACGCTACTTTGCTGCATCACCCTTTCCTCTTCAAGGGAAAACCAACGCAGTGCTCAAGAGGTAGCATTGTCATTTGATAACGGGATCACATCATTAGGAGAATGATGTGATGGACAGGACCCAATCGTTAGCATAGCATATGATCGTTCAGTTTATTGCTACTGCTTTCTTAATGTCAAATACATGTTTCTTCGACCATGAGATTATGCAACTGCCAGACTCCAGAGGAATGCCTTGTGTACCATCAAACTGGGTGATCATAAAGGTGCTCCACATGTATCTCCGAAGGTGTCTATTGAGTTGGCATGGATTGAGAGTGGGATTTGTCGCTCTGTATGACGAAGAGGTATCTCTGGGCCCTCTCGGTAATACAACATCACAAGAAGCTTGCAAGCAAAGTGACTAAGGAGTTAGTTACAGGATGATGTATTATAGAACGAGTAAAGAGACTTGCCGGTAACGAGATTGAACTAGGTATGGAGATACCGACGATAGAATCTCAGGCAAGTAACATACCAACAGACAAAGGGAACTTCGTATGTTGTCATAAAGGTTCGATCGGTAAAGATCTTCGTGAAATATGTAGGAACCACTATGGGCATCCAGGTCCTGCTATTGGTTATTGACCGGAGAAGCGTCTCGGTCATGTCTACATCATTCTTGAACCCGTAGGGTCCGCATGGTTAACGTTCGTTGATGATATAGTATTATATGAGTTATGCATGTTGGTGACCGAATATTGTTCGGAATCCTGGATGAGATCACAGACATGACGAGGAGCTCCAGAATAGTCCGGAGGTAAATATTAATATATGTGATAATAGTGTTTGGTCTCCGGAAGGGGTTTCAGATGTTTCCCGAAATGTTCGGGTACGAGAACACTTCATTTGGGCTAAGGGGTAAAGCCCATGAGGCTTTAAGGAAGGTGCAAAGGAGTTTTGTGGAGGCCAGTGAGCCGGACGCCAGGGACCCTGGCATCTGGGCCGGACGCCAAGGACCCTAGCGTCCGGTCCTGGAGTCCGAGAAGGACTCTTGCCTTGCGTGCTAAACTGACTTTCAGGAGGTCTTTCTCTAAGAAACGACCCCAGGGCTCAACATATAAATAGAGGGGCAGGGCTAGCACCCGGGACACATGAAGAATCACTAAGCCGTGTGCCGGCAACCTCGTCCCCTCTAGTTTATCCTCCGTATAGTTTCCGTTGTGCTTGGCGAAGCCCTACGGAGATTGTTCTTTACCACCACCGTCACCACGTCGTCGTGTTTCTAGAACTCATCTACTACTTCACCCCTCTTGCTGGATCAAGAAGGCGAGGACGTCATCGAGCTGAACGTGTGCTGAATGTGGAGGTGCCGTACGTTTGGTGCTTGATCGGGACATATCGTGAAGGTGTACGACTACATCAACCGCGTTGATAAATGTTTCCGCTTAGCGATCTTCAAGGCTATAAAGATGCTCTTCCACTCTCGTAGATCTCCATGGATAGATCTTGCATATGCATAGAAATATTTTGTTTTCCATGCAACATTCCCAACAGTGGTATCAGAACCAGGTCTATGCGTAGATGATATGCACGAGTAGAACACAAAGGAGTTGTGGGCGGTAATGTTCATAGTACTTACCACCAATGTTGTAACACCCCGGATGTGATTTACCTAATATGTAATCCAACTCTTGCCGTTTCCGGCGTTAAGTTATTTTATTTTCTCGGGTTCTGGTTTTTGTCCCCGTGTATTGTTGTTGTCATGCATCTCATATCATGTCATAATGTGCATTGCATTTGCATACGTGTTCGTCTCATGCATCCGAGCTTTTTCCCCGTTGTCCGTTTTGCATTCCGGCGCTCCGTTCTCCTCCGGTGGTCATTTCTACCTTTCTTTCGTGTGTGGGGGTTAAACATTTCCGGATTGGACTGAGACTTGCCAAGCGGCCTTGGTTTACTACCGGTAGACCACCTGTCAAGTTTCGTACCATTTGGACTTCGTTTGATGCTCCAACGGCTAACCGAGGGACTGAAAAGGCCTCGTGTGTGTTGCAGCCCAACACCCCTCGAATTTGGCCCAAAACCCACCAAAACCCTCTCCATTATCTAGAGCGTTCGATCACGATCGCGTGGCTGAAAACCGCACCTCATTTGGATTCTCCTAGCTCCCTCTATGCCTATAAATACACCCCCTCCGAAATTCGCGGTTCCCCTCTCCCGAAACCCTAAAAATCACCTCCTCCGCGCGGCCGGACACGTCCGCCGCCCGCCCGGTCCACTCCCGTGCCGCCACGTGTCCACCGCGCCCCACATCACCGCCGGGCCCGCGAGCCCATCTCCGGCCCGCTCCAGGCCACGGCGGGCCAGATCCGCCTGGTCAGCGCGCCCCGCGCCCTTCGGCCACCGCCCGTCATCGGTGAGCCCTCGCCGGAGCTCGCCCTCCCCGCCGGCCACCGCCTCCGCCGCCGCACCGGGCTGCCGCCCTGCTCCTCGCCCCGGCGCCGCCCGACGCCGGCAACCACGCCACCTCCCGTCGTCCCGCGGCCAGATCCGGGCGCCGGCGATCTCTAGTCGCCGCCCCTGCCTTCTCCGGCGTGGATCCGGTGAGATCCGCCGCCGCTTCGAAATCCGTGCCGCGGTCAACCCTAGATCCGCGAGGTGATGAATTTCTCTAAGTCCCCGATTTCCAGATTCAAATGCCTTTGTTCATTGTGCCGTAACGTTGCATCCGTCACCCCGTTTTGGGCCTGTAGTATATCAAAATGTTCGTCTCAGAGAGTATATCATTTAATCGCATTGCATCATTTTCATTTGAGTTCATCTTGATGCCCGAAATGCTGTTGGAAGAATGCTATTTGAGTTAATTGTCAGATCTGCTGCTCCAAATAGCTATTTGTCATTTTTGCCATGATTATTGTGTGCATGATATGCCCCTGAGCTCTACATGTGTTTTGTTATATGCTTTGCCATCTTTCCAGAGGTGCTATCCATGTATTTTTATGATATATGTGGTGACTAGCACAAGCTTGCAAAGTGGTGCATTCGTTAATGCGAATTTCAGGGACCTAGCAATTCCACCAAGTCCTTGATCTGTTTTTACCAATATGCCATATGTTCATGTTGTTTCCTAGTGATCCGTGCCTCTTTTGAGGATGATCAATAAGGATGACTTGTTAATCTTGTAGTGCTCTATCCATCCATGTCTTTGTTTGAAATTATGGAGCACCCTAGCTTGAGTCAATCGAGCTCTACTTTTGCTATTTTGTGAATCTGGGCAGATTGTCTACTTGTTAGCGATTTTGCCGAGGATGTTGTAGTTGATCCATGCATGCTATGTTGTTGTTCTTGCCATGTCTAGCTTGTATAATGTGTATTCTTGATGGGTCTATGCTTAGTTTGTCATGCCTTGCTCTGTAGTGAGTGCATCGAGCTCGTAAACATGCATACTTGATATCTGATTTGCATGCTCCAGTTTTTCACTAAGTGTGAGATCTGATTATGTTTTTGCCATGTTCACATGCTTGCAATTGTATTTTCTGATCCCTTTTGGCTCAAGGTCACTAAGGGACTTTTGTTAAGCTCTTTGAATAGCTCCATGCCATGCTTTACTTTGCCATGTTAAGTTCCTGTAGCATCTAGTTTTCATGCTCCAAAGTGTGCTACCTGATCTGAAATTCCAGACAAGTGTTAATTTCACTAAGTCTGAAATCTGTTTACCAATTGCACTTTTGCCATGCTTGTTTGAACCTGTTAATGGATGAATTGGCCGTAGCTCAGTGTTCATATTTTTTTAAGCATCATGAATGGATCCCTGCCATGTATTTTTTTTGCCATGTTTGAGTGTTGTAGCATATTAATCTTGTTGCATTTAGATGGCTACTTGCTGTTTGTCGCAGACCGGTGCCATATTTGTTTTGCTTGCCATTTCTAAACCGCCCATCCGATTCCGGCGATCTTTATATCGATTTCAACTGAAATCACCTTACCTTTCCAGTGGCACACTTGGATTTCCATGTTGAGGCCAGGTTCATTCATTCCTATCAAATATTGCATATGCATCACATACCGCATCCCGCATAGCATACCATGTTGCATCATGTCGTTTGAGCTTTGCACGTGGTTGATTGTGTTCCTCTTGATTGTTTGTCTTTTTTGGGTAGAGCCGGGAGATGAGTTCGCTAATGAGGAGCCCGTTGAGTTTGCTTTCGAGGATCCAGTCAACTCTGACAACTTTGCAGGCAAGATGATCATACCCTCGAAATCACTTCTATCTTTGCTTTGCTAGATGCTCGCTCTTTTGCTATGCCTATGCTATGATGCCTACCACTTGCTTATCATGCCTCCCAAATTGCCATGTCCAACCTCTAACCCACCATGTCCTAGCAAACTATTGATTGGCTATGTTACCGCTTTGCTCAGCCCTTCTTATAGCGTCGCTAGTTGCAGGTGAAGATTGGAGACCGTTCCTTGTTGGAACATTATTTTCTTGTTGGGATATTATTATATTATCTTGTTATCTTAATGCATCTATATACTTGGTAAAGGGTGGAAGGCTCGGCCTTTTAGCCTAGTGTTTTGTTCCACTCTTGCCGCCCTAGTTTCCGTCATATCGGTGTTATGTTCCCGGATTTTGCGTTCCTTACGCGGTTGGGTAATAATGGGAACCCCTTGACAGTTCGCCTTGAATAAAACTCTTCCAGCAATGCCCAACCTTGGTTTTACCATTTGCCACCTAGCCTCTTTTTCCCTTGGGTTTCCGGAGCCCGAGGGTCATCTTATTTTAAACCCCCGGGCCAGTGCTCCTCTGAGTGTTGGTCCAACCTGTCAGCTGCCGGTGGCCACTAGGGGCAACTCTGGGCTGGCCTACCCGTACCTAAGACAATCTGAGTGTGCCCTGAGAAAGAGATATGTGCAGCTCCTATCGGGATTTGTCGGCACATTCGGGCGGTGTTGCTGCTTTAGTTTTACCTTGTCGAAATGTCTTGTAACCGGGATTCCGAGTCTGATCAGGTCTTCCCGCTAGAAGGAATATCCTTCATTGACCGTGAGAGCTTGTCATGGGCTAAGTTGGGATCCCCTGTAGGGATTTGAACTTTCGAAAACCGTGCCCGTGGTTATGGGCAGATGGGAATTTGTTAATGTCCGGTTGTAGATAACTTGAACCTTAACTTAATTAAAATGAATCACTATGTGCGTTACCGTGATGGTCTCTTCTCGGCGGAGTCCGGGAAGTGAACATGGTGTTGGAGTAATGCTTGCCGCAGGTTGTTTCTCTAGTTATTCGTTTGCTCTTTACCTTCTCTTCTCGCTCTCTTTTGTGAACAGGTTAGACACCATATATGCTAGTCGCTTGCTGCAGCTCCACATATTACCTTGCCTTACCTATAAGCTTAAATAGTCTTGATCGCGAGGGTGTGAGATTGCTGAGTCCCTGTGGCTCACAGATTACTTCCAAACCAGATGCAGGGCCTGACGACTCCGTTCCAGATGACGCGCTTGAGTTCAAGTGGGAGTTTGACGAGGACTCACGCCGTTACTATGTGTCTTTCCCTAATGATCAGTAGTGGTGCCTAGTTGGGGCGACCGGGACCGTGTCGCATGTTGGGTTGATCTTTTATTTTGGTACCGTAGTCGGGCCATGAGTGATTGGTTGATGTAATGCTATTTATGTACTTTATTTGACGTGGCGAGTGTAAGCCAACTATGTACCTTCCCCCTTTTATTATCTATTTACATGGGATGTTGTGAAGATTGCCTTACTTGCGACATTGCTTTCAATGCGGTTATGCCTCTAAGTCGTGCTTCGACACGTAGGAGACATAGCCGCATCGAGGGCGTTACAAGTTGGTAATCAGAGCCTTCCCCGACCTTAGGAGCCCCCACTGCTTGATCGTTTTTAGCAGCCGTTGTTGAGTCTAGAAAAATGTTTTGAGTCTTTTAGGAATTATATATCGGAGAGTTTAGGAATTCTTTATACTCCCCAGTCCCTTCATCGCTCTGGTAAGGCATCCTGACGTAGAGTTTTGACTCTTCTCTTCTCAAATTTCACTAAATTTTTTTAGGATCACGCGGTATCTTGGAATCGTTCCGATTGTTTTGTGAAGAGAACATTGTTCTTGGTGCCTCCTATCATTTAGGGGTTGTGGCAGTGTCCCGGGGAGTTGAGCTCCGAGGTGTTGTCGTCACAATTTTATTGTTGCAGTTCTAGAATACCTGAGTTTAGTACGCCGACATCGAAAATCTCTTTTATGCAGTTGTTGGTGAGATAACCTCGACGCCACCCAGTAGTGGGTGGGAGTTCGGGAGTATTGCCATAACTTGTATAACGGATGCTTTTCGAAGGTTGAGGTAGATGGTTTCCGAAGTTTTTCTCGGTTATGTGTTGAAGGATGGATATAGCTGGATGTAGGATTTGCTAGATTTGGGTGAGATATTATGCTTCCCCTGTATCCCCAACACCTGATTGCATAACCGGAAAGGTTTGGGAGTTTCATAGGTGGGAATTCTTGTAGCTCTAGTTCTTCTTCCACGGATATTTGGTTTGAGATTGGGATTTCTTACCGAGTATTCGTTCTTGTTCCGTACCCTGTTGTTTTATTCCTCTACCTAAATTCTAAGTGGCTTCTCAATTTATGGATATGTGACCATTTGAAGTTGAATGCATTTGTTCTTATGTTCGGATGTGAAGACTATATGTTGCAATTTCAACCCGCTTGATTCAGCTTCAATTTTATCTGTCAATGTGCTAACGGATGTCACCCTCTTCAGGATGGCTCTCGCTAAGAGCAGCAATCAGAATAAGAATCAGGATCCGCCACCACCTCCCCCTCCTCCGGAGGCATGGCAAGCTGTGATGGCCGCAACCAATGCAAACACGCAGTTGATCATGCAAATTCTTTAAGAGCGCAATCAAGCAAAGCAAGGCAACCAAGGCAACAATCAGAATCACTTTGCTACACCCAACCAGTTCCTTGCTAACCAGCCAAAGACCTTCAGCAATTGTGTTGAGGCAACTGATGCTGACGATTGGCTCGTGGACTTGGGCAAACATTTCGAGTGCAGTAACGTCAGGCCTGAGGACTTTGTCAAGTTCGCTTCCTTCCAACTCAAAGACCAAGTTGCAGAATGGTTCCAGCAGTACAAGGATTCTAGAGGAGGCCGTGTGATTACCTGGGATGAATTCCGTCAAGACTTTAAAGCTCATCATATTCCTCAGAGCGTGGTTGAAAGCAAGTGTGAGGAATTCCGCAACCTGAAGCAAGGCTCTTTGTCTGTCTATGACTACAACAAGTTGTTTCAGAAGCTCACCCGCTTTGCTAAGCAGGATGTCCCTGACGAGAAGAGCATGATATACCAGTTCAGGGGTGGTCTCAGAGAAGAAATCCAGCTAGCTCTTGTTCTCTTTGAGCCCTTGAGGTATGATGAGTTCTACAACATGGCATTGAAGCAAGAGGATGCTCAACTGAGGTGTGATGCTTCCAAGAAGCGAGTCAGAGATGCTACTCCTTCTTCCTCTACTCAAGTGGCCAAGCAGCAGAAGTATTGGCTTCCTCCTCCTCCGTTCCGGCAGCCGTATCAGAAGAGCAAAGGTGGCAGTGGATCTTCCCACCCACCCAACCCTGGCTTTCAGAACAAGAATTCGTCTCAAACTCCAAGATCGAGTGCTCCGTATCACCGTCCGCTTTCATAGGTCACGTGCAACAAGTGCCAACAGAAGGGTCACTCTGCCAACAAGTGCTTCAACCAGAGGCGTCTCCCTCCTCCTCCTCCTGTGAGATCGGCAAGTACAGTTGTGGTCAAGCATAACCCCAAGGACGCCAAGGTCAATTTGATGAATGCAGCTCAGGCAGAGGACTCGTCAAATGTCATCATGGGTAACCTCCCTGTTAACGATATTCCAGCTAAAGTTCTTTTTGACACTCTTGCATCACATTGTTTCATCTCAAGACCGTTTGCGTCTAAGCATGGGTTGGCCTTGCAAATTTTGCCTAGACCATTAGCAGTTGTCTCTCCTGGTAGGCGCATGCATGCTAACTCCATTGCTCCGGATGTTACTATCACTTTGGGTGACTACAAATTTCTATCTTCTCCTACGGTTCTTGGTGACTCGGATATTGATCTTATTCTTGGAATGGATTGCCTTTCTATGCACAAGGCGCATCTTGATTGTGCTGCCACGCAGATTCAATTGACTCATTCGTCTCAGGATGTAATTGTCTTTGCCGCTCGCGATGATACAATCCGTCTGTTTTCTCTCAATGAGAAGGGTGAACTGGATGCCATCTCGCAAATTCCAGTCATTTGCAAATATCAAGACGTCTTTCCAGAAGAGCTTCCAGGAATGCCTCTGCATCGCTAGTTGAATTCGTCATCGATCTTGAGCCTGGCACGGAACCGGTTTGCAAGAGTCCTTATAAGCTAGGACCTGAAGAGTTGAAGGAGCTTAAGAAGCAACTCGATATTCAAGAGCGAATGGGTCTCATCCGACCTAGTTCCTCTCCATGGGGTTGTGGTGTACTCTTTGTGAAGAAGAAGGATGGAACGGACCGACTTTGTGTTGATTACCGTCCATTGAACAAGAAGACTATCAAGAACAAGTACCCACTTCCCAACATCAACGAGCTGTTCAAACAACTCAAAGGTGCCCAAGTATTCTCCAAGCTTGATCTTCGTATGGGTTATCATCAGATTCGTATTCGTGAGCAAGATATTCCCAAGACGGCTTTCAGGACAAGCTATGGTTCATATGAATACACTGTCATGTCTTTTGGCCTCGTCAACGCTCCTCCGACTTTCTCTCGCATGATGAACTTCATCTTCAACGCCTACACCAATGACTTTGTTTTGGTCTATCTCGACGACATTCTGGTCTTTTCGAAGAACAAGGAAGATCATGCCAAGCACATGCGTTTGGTGCTCGATAAGCTCAGGGAACACTAGTTCTATGCCAAGTTCTCAAAGTGCGAATTTTGGCTCGATGAGGTTCTTTATCTTGGGCATATCATCTCTGCCAAGGGCATTGCGGTGAATCCTGAGAAGGTGTCCGCAATTGTGAATTGGGAACCACCTCAGAACGTGAAGCAACCCCGTAGCTTCCTCGGTCTCGCAAGCTACTGTCGAAGGTTCGTTGAGAACTTTTCAAAGATCGCGAAGCCTCTCTCAAATCTTCTCTAGAAGCACGTCAAGTACGTTTGGTCTCCGGAGTGTGACATTGCTTTCAACACTTTGAAAGAGAAATTGGTCACTGTGTTGGGGAACGTTGCAGAAAACAAAAATTTTCCTACTCGTTTCACCAAGATCCATCTAGGAGTTCATCTAGCAACGAGTCATGAGATGCATCTACATACCTTTGTAGATCGCGTGCGGAAGCGTTCAACGAACGGGGATGATGTAGTCGAACACGACGTGATCCAAATCACCGATGACCGAGTGCCGAACGGACGGCACCTCCGCGTTCAACACACGTACGGGATGGGAGACGTCTCCTCCTTCTTGATCCAGCAAGGGGGAAGGAGAGGTTGATGATGATCCAGCAGCACGACGGCGTGGTGATGGATGCAGGGCGTCACAGTAGCAGGGCTTCGCCTATACTATGCAAGAGAGAGATGTAACAGGGAGAGAGGGAAGCACCAAAAGCGTAGCCTCAAGTCTGAAATTCCTTGAACTTTTCAAAGGTTTCAGACTTGTGTTTCATTAAGTAGACATACCCATATCTACTCAAGTCATCAGTGAGAGTGAGAACATAACGATAGCCACCGCGAGCCTCAACACTCATTGGACCGCACACATCAGTATGTATGATTTCCAATAAGTTGGTTGCTCGCTCCATTGTTCCTGAGAACGGAGTCTTAGTCATTTTACCCATGAGGCATGGTTCGCACGTGTCAAATGATTCATAATCAAGAGACTCTAAAAGTCCATCTGCATGGAGCTTCTTCATGCGTTTGACACCTATGTGACCAAGGCGGCAGTGCCACAAGTATGTGGGACTATCATTATCAACCTTACATCTTTTGGTATTCACACTATGAACATGTGTAGCATTACGCTCAAGATTCATTAAGAATAAACCATTCACCATAGGAGCATGACCATAAAACATATCTCTCATATAAATGGAACAACCATTATTCTCGGATTTAAATGAGTAGCCATCTCGAATTAAACGAGATCCCGATACAATGTTCATGCTCAAAGCTGGCACTAAATAACAATTATTGAGGTTTAAAACTAATCCCGTAGGTAAATGAAGAGGCAGCGTGCCGACGGCGATCACATCGACCTTGGAACCATTCCCGACGCGCATCGTCACCTCGTCCTTCGCCAGTCTCCGTTTATTCCGCAGCTCCTGCTTTGAGTTACAAATGTGAGCAACTGCACCGGTATCAAATACCCAAGAGCTACTACGAGTACTGGTTAGGTACACATCAATTACATGTATATCACATATACCTTTTGTTTTGCCGGCCTTCTTGTCCGCTAAGTATTTGGGGCAATTCCGCTTCCAGTGACCACTTCCCTTGCAATAAAAACACTCAGTCTCAGGCTTGGGTCCATTCTTTGGCTTCTTCCCGGCAGCTTGCTTGCCAGGCGCGGCAACTTCCTTGCCGTCCTTCTTGAAGTTCTTTTTACCCTTACCCTTCTTGAACTTAGTGGTTTTATTCACCATCAACACTTGATGTTCCTTCTTGACTTCTACCTCTGCTGATTTCAGCATAGCAAATACTTCAGGAATGGTCTTTTCCATCCCCTGCATATTGAAGTTCATCACAAAGCTCTTGTAGCTCGGTGGAAGTGACTGGAGGATTCTGTCAATGACCGCATCATCCGGGAGATTAACTCCTAGCTGAGTCAAGCGGTTATGCAACCCAGACATAGTGAGTATGTGCTCACTGACAGAACTGTTTTCCTCCATCTTACAGCTGAAGAATTTGTCGGAGACTTGATATCTCTCGACCCGGGCATGAGCTTGAAAAACCATTTTCAGCTCTTCGAACATCTCATATGCTCCGTGTCTCTCAAAACGTTTTTGGAGCCCCGGCTCTAAGCTGTAAAGCATGCCGCATTGAACGAGGGAGTAGTCATCGGTACGTGCCTGCCAAGCGTTCATAACGACTTGTTCAGCAGGGAGGACAGGTGCGTCACCCAGCGGTGCTTGTAGGACATAATCTTTCTTGGCAGCTATGAGGATGATCCTCAGGTTCCGGACCCAGTCCGTGTAGTTGCTGCCATCGTCTTTCAGCTTGGTTTTCTCTAGGAACGCGTTGAAGTTGAGGACTACGTTAGCCATTTGATCTACAAGACATATTGTAAATATTTTAGACTAAGTTCATGATAATTAAGTTCATCAAATCAAATTATTTATGAACTCCCACTTAGATAGACATCCCTCTTCTAGTCATCTAAGTATAACATGATCCGAGTTAACTAGGCCGTGTCCGATCATCACGTGAGACGGACTAGTCAACATCGGTGAACATCTTCATGTTGATCGTATCTTCTATACGACTCATGTTCGACCTTTCGATCTTCTGTGTTCCGAGGCCATGTCTGTACATGCTAGGCTCGTCAAGTCAACCTAAGTGTTTGCATGTGTAAATCTGTCTTACACCCGTTGTATGTGAACGTTAGAATCTATCACACCCGATCATCACGTGGTGCTTCGAAACAACGAACTGTCGCAACGGTGCACAGTTAGGGGGAACACTTCTTGAAATTATTATGAGGGATCATCTTATTTACTACCGTCATTCTAAGTAAACAAGATGCAAAAACATGATAAACATCACATGCAATCAAATAATAAACGTGACATGATATGGCCAATATCACATAGCTCCTTTCATCTTCATCTTGGGGCTCCATGATCATCTTGTCACCGGCTTGACACCATGATCCCCATCATCATGATCTCCATCATCGTGTCTCCATGAAGTTGCTCGCCAACCATTACTTCTACTACTATGGCTAACGCGTTTAGCAATAAAGTAAAGTAATTTACATGGCGTTTCTCAATGACACGCAGGTCATATAAAAGAATAAAGACAACTCCTATGGCTCCTGCCGGTTGTCATACTCATCGACATGCAAGTCGTGATTCCTATTACAATAGCATGAACATCTCATACATCGCATATAGATCATTCATCATTCATCACAACTTCAGCCATATCATATTACAAAGCACTTGCTGCAAAAACAAGTTAGACGTCCTCTAATTGTTGTTGCAAGTTTTACGTGGCTGAATTAGGGTTCTAGCAAGAACGTATTCTTACCTACGTGAAAGCCACAACGTGATTTGTCAACTTCTATTTACCCTTCATAAGGACCCTGTTCATCGAATCCGCTCCAACTAAAGTAGGAGAGACAGACACCCGCCAGCCACCTTATGCAACTAGTGCATGTTAGTCGGTGGAACCGGTCTCACGTAAGCGTACGTGTAAGGTTGGTCCGGGCCGCTTCATCCCACAATACCGCTGAAGCAAGAAAAGACTAGTAGCGGCAAGAAAGTTGACAAATCCACGCCCACAACAAATTGTGTTCTACTCGCGCAAGAAGAACTACGCATAGACCTAGCTCATGATGCCACTGTTGGGGAACATTGCAGAAAACAAAAATTTTCCTACTCGTTTCACCAAGATCCATCTAGGAGTTCATCTAGCAACGAGTCATGAGATGCATCTACATACCTTTGTAGATCGCGTGCGGAAGCGTTCAACGAACGGGGATGATGTAGTCGAACACGACGTGATCCAAATCACCGATGACCGAGTGCCGAACGGACGGCACCTCCGCGTTCAACACACGTACGGGACGGGAGACGTCTCCTCCTTCTTGATCCAGCAAGGGGGAAGGAGAGGTTGATGATGATCCAGCAGCACGACAGCGTGGTGGTGGATGCAGGGCGTCACAGTAGCAGGGCTTCGCCTATACTACGCAAGAGAGAGATGTAACAGGGAGAGAGGGAAGCACCAAAAGCGTAGCCTCAAGTCCCTCCTCTCCCCACTATATATAGGGGTGCCAAGGGGGGGGCGCCGGCCCTAGGAGATGGATCTCCTGGGGGGGGGGCGGCGGCCAAGGGTGGGGGGCTTGCCCCCCAAGGCAAGGGGGCGCCCCCCTTTAGGGTTTCCCCTAACCCTAGGCGCATGGGCCCCTTAGGGGTGGCGCCCCAGCCCACTAAGGGCTGGGTCCCTTCCCACTTCAGCCCATGGGGCCCTCCGGGATAGGTGGCCCCACCCGGTGGACCCCCGGGACCCTTCCGGTGGTCCCGGTACAATACCGGTAACCCCGAAACTTGTCCCGATGGCCGAAACAGCACTTCCTATATATAATTCTTTACCTCCGGACCATTCCGGAACTCCTCGTGACGTCCGGGATCTCATCCGGGACTCCAAACAACATTCGGGTTACTGCATAGACATATCTTCACAACCCTAGCGTCACCGAACCTTAAGTGTGTAGACCCTACGGGTTCGGGAGACATGTAGACATGACCGAGACGACTCTCAGGTCAATAACCAACAGCAGGATCTGGATACCCATGTTGGCTCCCACATGCTCCACGATGATCTCATCGGATGAACCACGATGTCGAGGATTCAATCAACCCCGTATGCAATTCCCTTTGTCAATCGATATATTACTTGCCCGAGATTTGATCGTCGGTATCCCAATACCTCGTTCAATCTCGTTACCGGCAAGTCACTTTACTCGTACCGTAATGCATGATCCCGTGACCAGACACTTGGTCACTTTGAGCTCATTATGATGATGCATTACCGAGTGGGCCCAGTGATACCTCTCCGTCATACGGAGTGACAAATCCCAGTCTTGATCCGTGTCAACCCAACAGACACTTTCGGAGATACCCGTAGTCTACCTTTAAAGTCACCCAGTTACGTTGTGACGTTTGGTACACCCAAAGCACTCCTACGGTATCCGGGAGTTACACGATCTCATGGTCTAAGGAAAAGATACTTGACATTGCAAAACTCTAGCAAACGAACTATACGATCTTTATGCTATGTTTAGGATTGGGTCTTGTCCATCACATCATTCTCTTAATGATGTGATCTCGTTATCAATGACATTCAATGTCCATAGCCAGGAAACCATGACTATCTGTTGATCAACGAGCTAGTCAACTAGAGGCTTACTAGGGACATGTTGGTGTCTGTTCTTCACACATGTATTACGATTTCCGGATAACACAATTATAGCATGAATAAAGACAATTACCATGAACAAGGAAATATAATAATAATGCTTTTATTATTGCCTCTAGGGCATATTTCCAACACACTGCTCCAGTTCTGACTCCTCCTGATGAATCCAAACTGTTCGCGGTCTTCTGCGATGCCTCTCTCCAAGGTCTTGGTGCAGTGTTGATGCAAGAGAAGAAAGTTGTGGCTTATACCTCTCGTCAGTTGAAGCCTAACAAGAAGAACTACCCCACTCATGACCTTGAGTTGGCGGCAGTTGTGCATGCTCTTTTGACTTGGAGACATCTCTTATTGGGAAGAAAAGTGGACATCTTCACTGACCACAAGAGTCTCAAGTACATCTTCACTCAGCCTAATCTCAACCTCAGGCAGACTCGATGGGTCGAAATGATTCACAAGTACAATCCGAGTATCGAGTATACTCTAGGTAAGGCCAATGTGATTGCTGACGCATTGAGCAGGAATGCTTATTGCAACAGTGTGATTCTTAAGCCTTATCAACCCGAGCTTTGTGAAGCTTTCCGCAAACTTAATCTGCAAGTTGTTCCTCAAGGTTTCCTCGCCAACCTTCAAGTCTCTCTTACCTTGGAAGACCAGATTCACCAAGCTCAGCTTCTTGATGCTATGGTGAAGAAGGTGAAGATTGGGATTGCCAAGAGTCAACCCAAGTACAAGTGCTACCGCCTTGATGACAAGGATACTCTCTTCTTCGAGGATCATATTGTTGTGCCCAAAGGTGATCTTCGTAAGGTTATCTTGAATGAGGCTCACAATTCACTCCTCTCCATCCACCCTGGGAGCACGAAGATGTATCAGGACCTCAAGCAGGCTTATTGGTGGACTTGAATGAAGCGCGAGATTGCTCAGTTCGTGAATGAGTGTGATGTCTGCAGAAGAGTGAAGGCAGAACACCAAAGGCCAGCTGGTCTCCTCCAACCTCTTGCCATTCCAGAATGGAAGTTTGACCACATTGAGATGGACTTCGTGACTGTGTTTCCAAAGTCCAAGCGTGGCAATGATGCTATATTTGTTGTCATCGACAAACTCACTAAAGTGGCTCACTTTCTGCCTATCAAAGAGTCAATCACTGCAGCTCAATTGGCGGAGCTCTATACCTCTCGAATTGTCTCACTGCACGGTATTCCACAGGTGATCTCTTCCCAAGACGGCTTTCAGGACAAGCTATGGTTCATATGAATACACTGTCATGTCTTTTGGCCTCGTCAACGCTCCTCCGACGTTCTCTCGCATGATGAACTTCATCTTCAACGCCTACACCAATGACTTCGTTTTGGTCTATCTCGACGACATTCTGGTTTTCTCGGAGAACAAGGAAGATCATGCCAAGAACTTGCGTTTGGTTCTCGACAAGCTGAGGGAACATCAGTTCTACGCCAAGTTCTCTAAGTGTGAATTTTGGCTCGATGAGGTTCTTTATCTTGTTCATATCATCACTGCCAAGGGCACTGCCGTGAATCATGAGAAGGTGTCTGCAATTGTGAATTGGGAACCTCCTCAGAACGTGAAGCAACTCCGTAGCTTCCTCGGTCTCGCAAGCTACTGCCAAAGATTCGTTGAAAACTTTTCTAAGATCGCGAAGCCTCTCTCAAATCTCCTCCAGAAGCACGTCAAGTACGTTTGGTCTCCGGAGTGTGATATTGCTTTCAACACTTTGAAAGAGAAATTGATCACTGCTCCAGTTCTTACTCCGCCTGATGAATCCAAGCCGTACGAGGTCTTTTGTGATGCCTCTCTCCAAGGTCTCAGTGCAGTGTTGATGCAAGAGAAGAAAGTTGTTGCTTATACCTCTCGCCAGTTGAAGCCCAATGAGAAGAACTACCCCACTCATGATCTCGAGTTGGCGACAGTTGTGCATGCTCTTTTGACTTGGAGACATCTTCTATTGGGAAGAAAAGTGGACATTTTCACTGATCACAAGAGTCTCAAGTACATCTTCACTCAGCCTAATCTCAACCTTAGGCAAACTCGATGGGTCGAAATGATTCAAGAGTATAATCTGAGTATCGAGTATACTCCAAAAAAGGCCAATGTGATTGCTGACGCATTGAGCAGAAAGGCTTATTGCAACAGTCTGATTCTCAAGCCTTATCAACCTGAGCTTTGTGAAGCTTTCCGCAAACTTAATCTGCAAGTTGTTCCTCAAGGTTTCCTCGCCAACCTTCAAGTCTCTCCTACCTTGGAAGACCAGATTTGCCAAGCCCAGCTTCTTGATGCTATGGTGAAAAAGGTGAAGATTGGGATTGCCAAGAGTCAACCCAAGTACAAGTGCTACCGCCTTGATGACAAGGACACTCTCTTCTTCGAGGATCGTATTGTTGTGCCCAAAGGTGAACTTCGTAAAGTGATCATGAACGAGGCTCACAATTCTCTCCTCTCCATCTACCCTGGGAGCACGAAGATGTATCAGGACCTTAAGCAGGCTTATTGGTGGACTTGAATGAAGCGCGAGATTGCTCAATTCGTGAATGAATGTGATGTCTGCAGAAGAGTGAAGGCAGAACACCAAAGGCCAGCTGGTCTCCTCCAACCTCGTGCCATTCCAGAATGGAAGTTTGACCACATTGAGATGGACTTCGTGACTGGGTTTCCAAAGTCCAAGCGTGGCAATGATGCTATATTCGTTGTCATTGACAAACTCACCAAAGTGGCTCACTTTCTGCCTATCAAAGAGTCAATCACTGCAGCTCAATTGGCGGAACTCTATACCTCTCGAATTGTCTCTCTGCACGGTATTCCTCAAGTAATCTCTTCAGACCGTGGCAGCATCTTTACCTCCAAGTTTTGGGATTCTTTTCAGAAGGCCATGGGCACCAACATCCGCTTCAGCACAGCTTTCCATCCTCAAACAAGCGGTCAAGTCGAGCGTGTCAACCAGATTCTTGAAGATATGCTCAGGGCTTGTGTGATCTCCTTCGGCATGAAGTGGGAGGATTGTCTTCCATATGCTGAATTCTCCTACAACAACAATTTTCAAGCAAGTTCGAGCAAGGCCCCATTCGAAATTCTGTATGGCAGGAAGTGTCGTACCCCTCTCAACTGGTTTGAAACCGGTGAACGTCAACTTCTGGGAAATGACTTAATCACAGAGGCCGAGGAAATGTGTAAAGTCATTCGAGATAACCTCAAAGCAGCGCAATCACGCCAGAAGAGCTACTATGATAGTAAGCACCGTGATTTGGCTTTCGAGATCGGAGATCATGTTTACCTCCGCGTCTCTCCAATGAAAGGTACTCGTCGCTTCGGTATCAAAGGGAAGCTTGCCCCTAGATACGTGGGACCTTTCAAGATCGTCAGCAAGAGAGGCGATCTCGCCTATCAACTCGAGCTTCCTTCAAACTTTGCAAATGTGCATGACGTGTTCCATGTCTCTCAGCTCTGCAAGTGCTTCAAGACTCCTGACCGCACCGTCAACTTCGAAGACATTGAGCTCCAAGAAGATCTCTCTTATCATGAGCACCCCGTTGCTATTCTTGAAGAGACTGAACGCAAGACTCGCAATAAGTCAATCAAATTCCTCAAAGTCAAGTGGTCAAACCATTCCGACTGTGAAGCCACCTGGGAACGCGAGGATCACCTCCGTTCTGAGTACCCGGTGTTCTTCCAGCCCTAGATCTCGGGACGAGATCCTTTCGTAGTGGTGGAGTGTTGTAACACCCCGGATGTGATTTACCTAATATGTAATCCAACTCTTGCCATTTCCAGCGTTAAGTTATTTTATTTTCTCGGGTTCGGGTTTTTGTCCCCGTGTGTTGTTGTTGTTGTTGTTGTTGTTGTTGTTGTTGTTGTTGTTGTTGTTGTTGTTGTTGTTGTTGTTGTTGTTGTTGTCATGCATCTCATAT
The DNA here is from genome assembly GCA_034509565.1 of Triticum monococcum. Classification (NCBI taxonomy): domain Eukaryota; kingdom Viridiplantae; phylum Streptophyta; class Magnoliopsida; order Poales; family Poaceae; genus Triticum; species Triticum monococcum. Next base: position 551,442,432 of record CM067843.1, on the reverse strand, counting down.
CATGTCATCATGTGCATTGCATTTGCATACGTGTTCGTCTCATGCATCCGAGCTTTTTCCCCGTTGTCCGTTTTGCATTCCGGCGCTCCGTTCTCCTCCGGTGGTCATTTCTACCGTTCTTTCGTGTGTGGGGGTTAAACATTTCCGGATTGGACCGAGACTTGCCAAGCGGCCTTGGTTTACTACCGGTAGACCGCCTGTCAAGTTTCGTACCATTTGGACTTCGTTTGATGCTCCAACGGCTAACCGAGGGACCGAAAAGGCCTCGTGTGTGTTGCAGCCCAACACCCCTCCAATTTGGCCCAAAACCCACCAAAACACTCTCCATTATCTAGTGCGTTCGATCACGATCGCGTGGCCGAAAACTGCACCTCATTTGGACTCTCCTAGCTCCCTCTATGCCTATAAATACACCCCCTCCGAAATTCGCAGTCCCCCTCACCCGAAACCCTAAAAATCGCCTCCTCCGCGCGGCCGGACACATCCGCCGCCCGCCCGGTCCACTCCCGCGCCGCCACGTGTCCACCGCGCCCCACATCGCCGCCGGGCCCGCGAGCCCATCTCCGGCCCGCTCCGGGCCACGGCGGGCCAGATCCGCCCAGTCAGCGCGCCCCACGCCCTCCGGCCGCCGCCCGTCGCCGGCGAGCCCTCGTCGGAGCTCGCCCTCCCCGCCGGCCACCGCCTCCGCCGCCGCACCGGGCCCCCGCCCTGCTCCTCGCCCCGGCGCCGCCCGATGCCGGCAACCGCGCCTGCCGCGTCGCCTCCCGCCGTCCCGCGGCCAGATCCGGACGCCAGCGACCTCCCATCGCCGCCCCTGCCTTCTCCGGCGTGGATCCGGTGAGATCCGCTGCCGCTTCGAAATCCGTGCCGCGGTCAACCCTAGATCTGCGAGGTGATGAATTTCTCGAAGTCCCCGATTTCCAGATTCAAATGCCTTTGTTCATTGTGCCATAACTTTGCATCCGTAACCCCGTTTTGGGCCTGTAGTATATCAAAATGTTCGTCTCAGAGAGTATATCATTTCATTGCATTGCATCATTTTCTTTTGAGTTCATCTTGATGCCCGAAATGCTGTTGGAAGAATGCTATTTGAGTTAATTGTCAGATCTGCTGCTCCAAATAGCTATTTGTCATTTGTGCCATGATTATTGTGTGCATGATATGCCCCTGAGCTCTACATGTGTTTTGTTATATGCTTTGCCATCTTTCCAGAGGTGCTATCCATGTATTTTTGTGATATGTGTGGTGACTAGCACAAGCTTGCAAAGTGGTGCATTCGTTAATGCTGATTTCAGGGACTTAGCAATTCCACCAAGTCCTTGATCTGTTTTTATCAATATGCCATATGTTCATGTTGTTTCCTAGTGATCCGTGCCTCTTTTGAGGATGATCAATAAGGATGATTTGTTAATCTTGTAGTGCTCTATCCATCCATGTCTTTGGTTGCAATTATGGAGCACCCTAGCTTGAGTCAATCGAGCTCTACTTTTGCTATTTCGTGAATCTGGGCAGATTATCTACTTGTTAGCGATTTTGCCGAGGATGTTGTAGTTGATCCATGCATGCTATGTTGTTGTTCTTGCCATGTCTAGCTTGTATAATGTGTATTCTTGATGGGTGTATGCTTAGTTTGTCATGCCTTGCTCTGTAGTGAGTGCATCGAGCTCGTAAACATGCCTACTTGATATCTGATTTGCATGCTCCAGTTTTTCACTAAGTCTGAGATCTGATTATGTTTTTGCCATGTTCACATGCTTGCAATTGTATTTTCTGATCTCTTTTGGCTCAAGGTCACTAAGGGACTTTTGTTAAGCTCTTTGAGTAGCTCCATGCCATGCTTTACTTTGCCATCTTAAGTTCCTGTAGCATCTAGTTTTCATGCTCCAAAGTGTGCTACCTGATCTGAAATTCCAGACAAGTGTTAATTTCACTAAGTCTGAAATCTGTTTACCAATTGCACTTTTGCCATGCTTGTTTGAACCTGTTAATGGATGAATTGGCCGTAGCTCAGTGTTCATCTTTTGTTAAGCATCATGAATGGATCCCTGCCATGTATTTTTTTGCCATGTTTGAGTGCTGTAGCATATTAATCTTGTTGCATTTAGATGGCTACTTGCTGTTTGTCGCAGACCGGTGCCATATTTGTTTTGCTTGCCATTTCTAAACCGTGCATCCGATTCCGGCGATCTTTATATCGATTTCAACCGAAATCACCTTACCTTTCCAGTGTCACACTTGGATTTCCAAGTTGAGGCCAGGTTCATTCATTCCTGTCAAATCTTGCTTATGCATCACATACCACATCCCGCATAGCATACCATGTTGCATCATGTCGTTTGAGCTTTGCACGTGGTTGATTGTGTTCCTCTTGCTTGTTTGTATTGTTTGGGTAGAGCTGGGAGATGAGTTCGCTAATGAGGAGCCCATTGAGTTTGCTTTCGAGGATCCAGTCAACTCTGACAACTTTGCAGGCAAGATGATCATACCCTCGAAATCACTTCTATCTTTGCTTTGCTAGATGCTCGCTCTTTTGCTATGCCTATGCTACGATGCCTACCACTTGCTTATCATGCCTCCCAAATTGCCATGTCCAACCTCTAACCCACCATGTTCTAGCAAACCGTTGATTGGTTATGTTACCGCTTTGCTCAGCCCTTCTTATAGCGTTGCTAGTTGTAGGTGAAGATTGGAGACCGTTCCTTGTTGGAACATTATTTTCTTGTTGGGATATCATTATATTATCTTGTTATCTTAATGCATCTATATACTTGGTAAAGGGTGGAAGGTTCGGCCTTTTAGCCTAGTGATTTGTTCCACTCTTGCCGCCCTAGTATCCGTCATATCGGTGTTATGTTCCCGGATTTTGCGTTCCTTACGCGGGTGGGTAATAATGGGAACCCCTTGACAGTTCGCCTTGAATAAAACTCTTCCAGCAATGCCCAACCTTGGTTTTACCATTTTCCACCTAGCCTATTTTTCCCTTGGGTTTCCGGAGCCCGAGGGTCATCTTATTTAACCCCCCCGGGCCAGTGCTCCTCTGAGTGTTGGTCCAACCTGTCAGCTGCCGGTGGCCACCAGGGGCAACTCTGGGCTGGCCTACCCGTACCTAAGACAATCTGAGTGTGCCCTGAGAAAGAGATATGTGCAGCTCCTATCGGGATTTGTCGGCACATTCGAGCGGTGTTGTTGGTTTAGTTTTACCTTGTCGAAATGTCTTGTAACCGGGATTCCGAGTCTGATCGGGTCTTCCCGCTAGAAGGAATATCCTTTGTTGACCGTGAGAGCTTGTCATGGTCTAAGTTGGGACCCCCTGCAGGGATTTGAACTTTCGAAAGCCGTGCCCGCGGTTATGGGCAGATGGGAATTTGTTAATGTCCGGTTGTAGATAACTTGAACCTTAACTTAATTAAAATGAATCAACTGTGTGCATTACCGCGATGGTCTCTTCTCAGCGGAGTCCGGGAAGTGAACAGGGTGTTGGAGTAATGCTTGCCGCAGGTTGTTTCTCTAGTTATTCGTTCGCGCTTTGCCTTCTCTTCTCGCTCTCTTTTGCGAATAGGTTAGACACCATATATGCTAGTCGCTTGCTGCAGCTCCACATATTACCTTGCCTTACCTATAAGCTTAAATAGTCTTGATCGCGAGGTTGCGAGATTGCTGAGTCCCTGTGGCTCACAGATTACTTCCAAACCAGATGCTGGGCCTGACGACTCCGTTCCAGATGACGCGCTTGAGCTCAAGTGGGAGTTCGACGAGGACTGACGCCGTTACTATGTGTGTTTCCCTGATGATCAGTAGTGGTGCCCAGTTGGGGCGATCGGGACCGTGTCGCATGTTGGGTTGATGGAGCCAATCAAAGAGGTGTAGAGCTCCACCAATTGAGCTCCACCAATTAAGCCAACTATGTACCTTCCCCCTTTTATTATCTATTTACATGGGATGTTGTGAAGATTGCCTTACTTGCGACATTGCTTTCAATGCGGTTATGCCTCTAAGTCGTGCTTCGACACGTAGGAGATATAGCCGCATCGAGGGCGTTACAAACGTCTTATTTTGATTCGACGGTATTGTGGGATGAAGCGGCCCGGACCAACCTTACATGTCCACGTACATGAGACCGGTTCCACCGACTAACATGCAACTTGTTTTGCATAAGGTGGATGACGGGTGTCTGTTTCTCTCACTCTAGTTGAATCGAATTTGACTACGACCATTCCTTACAGAAGGTTAAAACAACAAACTTGATAATCCCCGTTGTGGTTTTGCGTAGGTAAGAACGGTTCTTGCTAGTTACCAATAGCAGCCACGTAAAATTTGCAACAACAAAGGAGAAGACATCTAACTTTCTTTTGCAGGGTATGTTTGTTGGGGAACGTAGTAATTTCAAAAAAATAATCCTACGCACACGCAAGATCATGGTGATGCATAGCAACGAGAGGGAAGAGTAATGTCCATGTACCCTCGTAGACTGTAAGCGGAAGCATTATGACATCACGGTTGATGTAGTCGTACGTCTTCACGATCGACCGATCCTAGCACCGAAGGTACGACACCTCCGTGATCTGCACATGTTTGGCTCGGTGATGTCCTACGAACTCACGATCCAGCAGAGTGTCGAGGGAGAGCTTCGTCATCACTACGGCGTGATGCCAGTGATGATAATGCTATCGGAACAGGGCTTCGCCTAAGAGATCAATGATCAACTTGTGCATCTATGGGGTGCCCCCTGGCCACGTATATAAAGGGATGGAGGGAGGAGGAGGCCGACCCTCATAGGGCGCGCCCAAAGTGTGGAGTCCTACTAGGACTCCCTAGTCCTAGTAGGATTCCACCTCCCACATGGCATAGGAAAAAGGGAAGGGAGAAGGAGAAGGTGTAGGGAAACGTAGTAATTTCAAAAAAAATCCTACGCACATGCAAGATCATGGTGATGCATAGCAATGAGAGGGGAGAGTATTGTCGACGTACTCTCGTAGACCGTAATGCGGAAGCGTTAGCACAACACGGTTGATGTAGTCGTACGTCTTCACGATCCGACCGATCCAAGTACCGAACGCACGGCACCTCCGAGTTCTGACACGTTCAACTCGATGACATTCTGCGAGCTCCGATCCAGCAAAGCTTCACATGAGAGTTTCGTCAGCACGACGACGTGATGATGGTGATGATGATGCTACCGACGCAGGGCTTCGCCTAAGCACCGCTACGATATGATCGAGGTGGATTATGGTGGACGGGGGACAGCACACGGCTAAGAGATCAATGATCAATTGTTGTGTTTATGGGGTGCCCCCTGCCCCCGTATATAAAGGAGTAAGGGGAGGAGGTGGCCGGCCAGGGAGAGGCGCGCCAAGAGGGAGTCCTACTCCCACTAGGAGTAGGACTCCTCCTATTCCTAGTAGGAGTAGGAGAGGGGGAAGGAAAGGGAGCAGAGGAGAAGGAAAGAGGGGGCCGGCCCCCTTGCCCTAAACCAATTCGGTTTGGGCCTTGGGGGGCCCATACTCCCCTTGCTATACTCCGGTATATGTCCGAAACCTTTCCAATGTCCGAACATTGTCATCCAATATATCGATCTTTACGTCTCGACCATTTCGAGACTCCTCTTCATGTCCGTGATCATATCCGGGACTCTGAACTACCTTCGGTACATCAAAACACAAAAACTCATAATACCGATCATCGCCGAACTTTAAGCGTGCGGACCCTATGGGTTCGAGAACTATGTAGACATGACCGAGACACGTCTCCGGTCAATAACCAATAGCGGAACCTAGATGCTCATATTGGCTCTCACATATTCTACGAAGATCTTTATCGGTCAAACCGCATAACAACATACATTGTTCCCTTTGTCATCGGTATATTACTTGCCCGAGATTCGATCGTCAGCATCTCAATACCTAGTTCAATCTCATTCCTAGCAAGTCTCTTTACTCGTTCAGTAATACATCATCCCGCAACTAACTCATTAGTTACAATGCTTGTAAGGCTTATAGTGATGTGCATTACCGAGTGGGCCCTGAGATACCTCTCCGACAATCGGAGTGACAAATCCTAATCTCGAAATACGCCAACTCAACAAGTACCTTCAGATAAACCTGTAGAGCACCTTTATAATCACCTAGTTACGTTGTGACGTTTGGTAGCACACAAAGTGTTCCTCCGGTAAACGGGAGTTGCATAATCTCATTGTCATAGGAACATGTATAAGTCATGAAGAAAGCAATAGCAACATACTAAATGATCAAGAGCTAAGCTAACAGAATGGGTCAAGTCAATCACATCATTCTCCTAATGATGTGATCCCGTCAATCAAATGACAACTCATGTCTATGGCTAGGAAACTTAACCATCTTTGATTCAACGAGCTAGTCAGGTAGAGGCATACTAGTGACACTCTGTTTTTCTATGTATTCACACATGTACTAAGTTTCCGGTTACACTACAAAAAAGGACACATCCGTGACATTTTGGGCCGAAAGATTTTTTTTCTGTCATACATATGATACTTCTATGACGATAATTGTGACAAAACCCGGTATCATCATAGATGTTGTGGGCTCCTACTTCTATGACAAAAAACATGACAGAAAAATGGGCTTTTCGTCCTGGGCAGGCTGGAGACGCATCTGCAAGACATTCTTTGGTCCGCCCATGACGGAAAACACTGTGGTAGAAGCGAGGTCGAGGAAAATTTCGGCGAGTTCCCGATTACGGTGGGAGGTCGGGGCCGAGCGATGCGTGTTTCTCTCATACACGTACGTGTGTGTGTGCGAGACATTGGCTCTAACTCAACCCGAGCGAGGCGTTGGGCTCTAACTGAACCCGAGCGATTGCACTGCAGGCTATGCATTACTGAACCCGAGCGATCGATTGATGGCTGTTAACTGAACCCGGTTGAGCGATTCCTTCGCTACTGCTGCTAACTGAAGCCGATCGATGCTGCCTTTGGGATGAACAGTGAGTGTTGCGGGGGGGGGGGGGGGGGGTTGGATGAACAGTGAGTGGTGGCGTTGCCTCTGGATGAACAGGACCCCGTGTTGTGGTGGAGGGCTGGATGAACAGTAGATGGTGGAGGGGTGGTTGAACAGGACCCCATGGTGTGGAGGGATGGATGAACAGTAGACGGTGGAGGGGTGCCCGTGGAGGGGTGGTTGAATAGTAGCCGGTGGAGTAGCGCGCGGTGGAGGCTGGATGAACATGAGCCCATGGAGGATGGAGGAGGTCGACGGTAGCCCGTGGAGGCTGGAGGAGGTCGACGGTGGAGATGCACAATATCCCGTGGAGTCCCGTTTTACGGTACGCCACACCCCTCCCGATGAACAGGACCCCCGTTTCGACCGTAGGAGGTCTGTTTCGTCCGTTTTGCGGTACGCCACACCCCTCCCGATCAACAGGACCCCCGTTTCGACCGTAGGAGGCCCGTTTCGTCCGTTTTGCAGTACGCCACACCCCTCCCGATCAACAGGACTCCTGTTTCAACCGTAGGAGGTCCGTTTCGTCCGTTTTGCGGTACGCCAGACCCCTCCCGATGAACAGGATCCCGTTTCAAACGTGGCCGGTCGAACACAAGGCCGTTTCCTCCGTTCTGTGGTACGCCAGGCCTCGTTTCCATTGCCTGTTCCATCCAAGCCCTCCCGATGAACACGACCACGCATTCCGTTCCGACCCAGCCGGTTGGCTCCCACGCGTTCCATTGCCTCCCGATGAACACGACGCATTCCGTTGCCTCCCCATGAACACGACGCATTCCGTTTCCTCCCCATGAACACGGCGACGACGCTATTTCTCCGTTCCGACCTAGCCATGTACACGAGCCCTCGCCGTACGTATGCGCGAGTAGGCGTTCGAGACCCTGTCTGTATGTACGTATGTGGCCGTATTTTCTTTCTTGCACCCTGGCCGCTGTACGTACATGTACATGCTACGTGCGCGCCTCTACTACGACACGTACGCGCCTCTACCACGACACATGCGCGCCTTTACATCGACCAGTATATATGTATGTATACGTTCGCGACCAGAATGACAACGCTACGTATGCTTCGACCAGGTGGATCCCGACTGTCAGGCACTTCCTTGCCTGCGAAGATGTAGCAGGTGGGTCCCAGCAGTCAGGGGGGCGAATCAATTTTTTTCCCGGACGCACTTCCTTGCGTGTGAAGATGTAGCTGGTGGGTCCCAGCAGTCAGAGGGGCGAATCGTTTTTTTGCCCGGACGCACTTCCTTGCGTACGAAGGTGTAGCTGGTGGGTCCCAGCAGTCAGGGGAAACGTTTTTTTCGCGAAATACGGTGGCCCGTCCGGTGGGTCCCTGCTGTCAGGTGGAGGAATGATTATTTTCCGCGTAATAAGGAGGCACTTCCTTCCTGCCGTCGTGGACCCAGCTGTCAGCCTCTCCATGTACAGTCCACGTCCGATGGAAGTCGTTCCTTGACCATGTTGACCATGTCGTGCCGAGACCACCAAGGCAGTGGACGACAGCGAGGCCTAGAAAAGGGACGACACGGAGCCGGTGAAGACGCGACAGTGGATGCCCACGCGGAGAGGAGTATGAGGGTTCACTCATTCGGCTGCGGTGTGAGGCTACCGTCACCGCAGGGCCTGACCAGCAGTGGGAATAGTAGGGGGCGATGAGGCCTCCGCGACAGCACAGCCGGCCACGGGAGGCAGGAGCAGGTGGCACGACTGGCGCTGCTTTGGGCGGCTGGAGCAAGAAGACCAGAGGTTAAAGAAGCACTACGGCCGTTGGATGGACATCGTACGGTCACTGGAGCTAGAATCGTTCATATTGGCTAAGTTGACAAATCCCTCCATCCCCGTCAACTTAGTAGGCCCACAAGTCAGCCTCCCACCAAGGTGGGTCCCAGCTAGCAGGGGGAGTATTCATTTTTTTGTGCGTAATAAGGAGGCACTTCCGGTGGGTCCGAGATGACAGCAGGGGAAACGTTTTTTTCACGAAATACGGTGGCCCGTCCGGTGGGTCCCAGCAGTCAGGGGGGAAATGTTTTTTTCGCGAAATAAGGTGGCCCGTCCGGTGGGTCCCCGCTGTCAGGTGGAGGAATAATTATTTTGCGTGTAATAAGGAGGCACTTCCTTGCGGCCGCCATGGACCCAGCTGTCAGTCTCTCCACGTACAGTACTCTTCCGATGGAAGTCGGTCATTGACCACGCTGAACACGCCGCGCAGGGAGCACCAGGGCGGTGGACGACGGCGAGGCCTAGCTAGGAAGGGGACGATGCGGAGCCGGGGAAAACGCAGCAGTGGAATCCCGCTCGGAGAGGAGTACGAGGGTTCACTGGTTCGGTTGCGGTGTGAGGCTGTCCTCGCCGCAGAATAACAGGGGGTGTGGGTGAGTGGAGGGATGGCCTGGCCAGCAGTGGGAGTAGTATGGGGGCGGTGAGGCCTCCGCGGCAGCATAGCCGGCCACGGGAGGCAGGAGCAGGCGACACGACTGGCGCTGCTTTGGGCGGCTGGACCAAGAAGACCAGAGGTTGAAGAAGCACTACGGCCGTTGGATGGACATCATACGGTCACTGAAGCTAGAATCGTTTATATTGACTAAGTTGACAAAGCCCTTGGTATGCTCCAACTTAGTAGGCCCATAGGTCAGCCCCCGAAACGGTGCGCCCAGATGTCAGGGGGAGGAATCGTTTTTTGGGCGGCCGAAGCTAAGAATATCCGAGATTGAAGAAGAAGCATGACATCCGTTGGATAGACATCCAATGGCCACTGCTGCTAAAACCGTGTGTTGACTATAATAAGTTGACAAAGCCTTGCATACGCGTCAACTTATTTTTTTAGGGGATGCGTCACTTAGTAGGCCCACAAGTGTGTGGCAGAGAACTTATAGCCCATTTGCGTTTTGTAAGAATGTACAACCCATTTTTGAATTCTAATGGAATTTACAAAAGCCCATTTACAGTTTATTAAAAGTACAACCCATTTTCTAGCTAGGACAAGATTAATAATTTCAACCAACCACTGAAGACATAATTCAATAAAATTTCCCACATTTTGATGGGATCCAAAATATTTTTATCCTAAAATTTCTAGTCAGATTAAATATAAATTTGTATTACGTAAAAATCCAACGAAACATTATGCGCGCAACAATGAAAATTTAAGATTTTCAAAATCCATAAACAATGAAAACCGAGGGCCCGAGGTCTGTAAGTAAAACTGGCGGGTTACGCGTGTAATTTGAGAGACCAGTGTATATTTTATGAGCACTGCTATATGGACGACATTACCAGACGATACATGCACGACGTGCGTATCATGCCATCCATGGGCAAGGCTGAAACAGCAGCTAACGGCTGGATGCTGCATGCCACAACATTCCAAGCTCAACTTTGCAATCAAACACAAGGCCTGGCATTACATAGACAATATTCAGAACAAACTCTTAACACAGGAATATCTCATCAGAGTAACTATTTACTTCTAAACTGAACACAGGAATAGGAAAAAACACTCGACGCTGCTCACAGCAAGGGCGTCCCACTCAAAAATATCAAATGCATTTCTTTTGGCTAACATCAGTGAGCAAATTTTGACAAGGTTTTCCAATTCCAATATATTAAACTAATGTCTTCTTGCTAACATCAATGATTAAACTTTGACAAGCTTTTCCTATTCAAAATATGTAATGCCTATGATCGTGGAGTCCTGTCGTAGCTTCTTGTACTTGTTTGGGCACTTTTTGCCTAGGGCACTCCACGTGTTGTTAAATTTCCAATGGTCTCTGCAGACTAGTCATGTCACCGGTGTCTAATAATACTCTGTAAAGCTTGTCGGTCATTCCTTCTGTAATGTAGCGCAAACAGTGACTGCTTCTTTCTACAAAGTGGAACGACCAACTGGACCCAGTAATGCAGCAGTTTGCCTTGGACACATTGGCTCCTTTTGTGCAGTTCAACTAAAATCGAAGTTGAAATAAAACCGAGCTTTAATTTTGATATCCTTGTAAGCAACAATAGGTATAAGGGAAACAATTACTGAGAAATAACGGTTAATGACTTGTACTCCCAAAATAAAAGCATCTACTTTATCTTAATGGGAAACAAAGCAGGAGAGTGGCAATTCTCCATCAGTGTGATTCATTCATATTGACTGAGACATTATCTTAACAATGCCTTGTTTCAACATGTATAAAGAACGACAAAGCAGAAAAGTACCATTCCTAAAACAATGTAACTGATTCATTTTAACAGAGACATTATCTTAACAATACCTTGGTTAAACATGTAGAAAGAACTACAAAGCAGGATAGTACCATTCCTAACAAGTGTTGCAGTTTTGAACTAAGATTCAGTAGTTAATTAATTCTAAGAGTGGCATTGCTTAATTTTACCAGCGACATTAGATTAATGAAAAGCATAAACAGTTCCAGGGGAGATTGGGTGCAACGACAGTATGTGCTTCCATCTACTTATAAAGGGGGTGATGCAGAGTTTGTTGTAACAAAGCAACAAGCATCATGTCTGGGTTGGTCCCATTTTTGTTCATTACTTAATGGGAAAATACAACAATACAATAGCTTCAATTCAACATTTATTTAAAACAGTACCAATACAAGTAGCACAACATCTCAAAGCACACTACACAATCATGTGGATGAAGGCCTGTACTGACCTTTCATGAGACAGACAAGATAAAATACAAATCTGCCAACACGAATAGGAAATCCAATCTCGTTTTGTGCAGTTGCACTGAAATCAAGCAAAGTGTTTCACGTAGCGAAGCAAAATGTCGCAATAGCAACAAGTTGAATAGATATCCCTGTTTAAACAGAGGCAAAAAAGGAATCAATTACTGGCTAATAAAGGAGGATGAAACATGCGGCCACAAAAATGGTAATCCCGCCAATCCCTAACAAGTGTTGCAGTTTTGAAATAAGATTCACTAGTTAATCCTGAGAGTGGCATCAATTACTGGCTTATAAAGGGGGTGATGCTGAATTTGTTGTAACAAAGCAACAAGCATCATGTCTGAGTTGGTCCCATTTTTGTTCACTACTTAATGGGAAAAGACAGCAATACAATAGCTTCAATTCAACATTTATTTAAAACAGTACCAAAACAAGTAGCACAACATCTCAAAGCACACTGCACATCATGTGGTTGAGACCAAGATTTGAAACAACTCACCACGAAGACTGGAAACAAATCTCGATCTCCTTTTGTGCAGTTCCACCAAAATTAAGCAAAGTCACCGGTGTGACATTCAAGTTGAACCACACAAAACACTCTTAAAACATAAGTGTTTCGAGTAGCGAAGCAAAATGTCGCAATAGCAACAAGTTGAATCGATACCCCTGTTTTAACAGAGGCAAAAAAGGAAACAATTACTTGTCGATAAAGGAGGATGAAACAAACAGTGACAGAAAGAAGCATCTAACTTATCTTGGATGGAAAACAAAGTAGGATAGTAGCATTTCTAAAACGGTTGCATTGATTCATATTAACAGAGATATTCTCTTGAAACAACATTCGTTAAAAAATGTAATTTACTTTTAACAGTGGCATTGCTTCAATTTTCTGGCGGCATTCTTAGATTAACAACAGCAGAATAGCTGTATGGGACATGCCAGCACCATGTGCATCCACACATATAAATGGGTGATGCAGAGTATGTAGCCAAGCAGCATATATGCGTTGGTCCCATATTTGTTCTCTTTGAACCTTCTTCCTATGTGAGGGCAGCAAATCTAGTCCTGCACAAACTACCCAACCCCCAGTTTCTTTCCCTTTTCAACAAAGAGATCGGTTCCTTACATATGTGTGTACTGGGTTACCCCCCCTTTTCCCTTTTCGACCTACAAAGCGGCTGGATAGCCAGTCTATACTACTTTCCACCCCTCCTTTCCTCATTAAACCACGTCCTAGATTCTTGCTCCAGCCGACCGCACCCTTCTTTCCTCTTTGAACCAAGACCTAGATTCGACTACAGATCGAAAAAGATCCACATGCAGCTAGAGCAACGACGGTTTCAAAGAAACTTATACCTTAGGGTCGTCGGGATGTGGCAAGGTGTGCGGCAAGAGGCCGGATCTGCCCACACTACATACAACAGCGAGGAAGAAGGGGTCGGTGGCCCTCCCGCACAGGTGTTGGGTGAAAGAGAACAGCACAGCAGGCAGTGGATTGCCTCCCTCGCCGAAGGCGATAGAGTGAACGCTGCACCTCCTCCCCTTCCCGGTGCGATGGGATACGGACGCCTCCTTCACCAGCTGTGAGGGGGGAGAGAGAGACAAGAGGCCAACGCAGTCTTGTTTAGATCTCCTCACCTCCCGTAGCGGACGGGATTCGGCCGGATCTGTGACCACAGGTGAGGAGAGAGATAGAGTGGACACTGTCATCTTGTTTTGATATGGAGAGGGTGAGAGAGCGAGACGCGAGAAACTCTATCAAATAAGAGGCTATAATGGAGTAAAAAAATCTCTCCATAGCAGTGGTTTTAAATAGAATACGCGCGTTCCCAGAAAAAAGAAACGAAAACCGGCGGACAATTTTTAAGGGTACGTCTAGGACACATCTAGATGTGACATAGTTGTGTCACATCTAAGTTGATGTCCACTCTGTTTGTGGTCCATTTTTTCCCTAGTTTTTTTGTTTATTGTTGCTACATTATATACTTGTGGGAGCTTAGATGTGATATCCTTAAATAACATCTAGATGTGAATTAGACAAACTGATTTTCTAACGTACCAAGAAAGAAAACTCGATCAAAAACACGCCCCCGCTTCCAGGTCGCGAGAGTCGTCGCGCACACACACATAGACATAGACATGCATATCTGTGTTTACGTAAAATTCCATTTCCATTTCCATCTCCATCTCCAATCATATTTGTCCAACTGGCACATTATTTACGTTGTTAATTATATACGCAGCAATATTAACGTACAACATCTCTTGTTTGCGCACGTCCGGACCACTGCCACGGCCGGTCCTAACCAACCTGAACCCTCTTCATCACCCGCGCGCGCTTCCCGCCCGAAACGGTCAGTGCCGCATTCATGCCCGGCTAGAGCGGACGCGACCTCTCACTGGCACGGGCATTGAAGCGGCGCGCCGGCCGAGAGAGCGTCGCCCGCGCCGCTTCCGGGTGCACGCGGCTGCTCCGCGTTCAAATGTCGCAATAGCTGGCTACAACATGCATGTAAAAAGTTCTTGGGAGTCCATGCTACAGCTAGCTGTCCTCCCCCAACTCGTCAATCTCTTCCAGTAGTGCTAGTACTCCATGGCGCGATCCATCGACAAGCAGGCGGGAAAGTTATCGTATACTCGGTTTGTGGTGAGTGGCATGCCAAGCGACCGTGTGGGGTCGAGCCGTGGAGGAGGGTGAGACACGAACACGACGGGCGTGATTTAAACGTTGGTTTTGCTCGATGGCGCGATCCAACGAAACAAAATGTTGGTTTCTCTCTGTTTCCATTTTTTCTCCGGAAAAACAGAAACTTTCCACTCCATTTTCATTCCTATTCCAAGGTTGCCCCGTTACAACATTCCATCAAATACAAAGGAAAACTAACACGCATGCTGATGCATCTCAATGATTCACAGATCATAGCCAATATTTACTTCACAACTAAAGAAAAAAGTTGTGAGAGCATGTACGAAAGAAAAACTACTGATGGGGTCACTATGACTTAAACCCTAAACCCTAAACATGATTTAATTTCCTGGCCAGGTAGAACCTGCCGAAGGAAAGATGGCTGGCAACCTCGGATCATACGATGCTTTTGTGCAGTTCCACTAAAATCGACCTGAGCATCCCTGATGTCAAAGATATTGAAGAAGTGTGATTAGAATAATAGTACTGGCACTGGTTCATGAGACATAAACTCATCACAAGTAGAAGCCGATAGAAGTAGAGAAAGATCAACATGGACATGGAGCTACGGCAGTGGAGCAAGCCGGCTCCAAAAGGAAGATGGACTACCTGGGACGTCGGGCTGTAGCTAGAAGGGCGGTTGGGACGCGGCATCGGCCCATACCGCGGTGACCCCCGATTGGGACGCACCGACTGTGGGTTTTCTCCCTCGCCGATGCCGACTGCGTCTACGCAGAACATTGTTCCCTTCCCCCAGCTGCGGGATCAGGCCCGTCGTTCTATGCTTGTGAAGAGAGTAACCTAAGCAAGCAGGCTTGTAGCTTAGGCTCCTGCTAGTGTATATATAGTGGTTTTCTTTTTCTCTCCATATCAACCATTTTATATTGCGTACGTGTCATTCAAGAGTGAAATGATGGTTGCTTCTTCCTACTAACTTACTGTGTTATTTGACTGCTCCGTAGTGGCCCCTACACGTACTCCCCCTACGTGTATGCAACAGTCACACATACACATGGACGCAAAAACGCGCGCGACGCCCTAATGCATACATGTTCGAGCACACGACGGAACACACACGGTCACGCTCAAGTGCTCAACCTACACGTGCATGCACACACATACTCAGTTAGGGTGAGCTAGTGACCGTATAAACACCGGAAAATATATATATTGAGCGCAATGAGCGTATTATGAAGTCCACTGACCGTATTTTTAGAAATATACAATGACAGACAGTGTATTTATATTGTTTGAAATTAAGCCCTATTAACCGGAGAGGAGGCAGTATGGACTAGCATTACTTTGCTATGTCCCGTCAACTTGCCGAACGAGGAGAAGGTTGCAGGACGGGAGAAGCTTGCGCGCGGTGGCTCGCAGGACAAGGAGAAACTTTTGACTAATGCAAGCTCTCCCTCGCTTGATGAAACACCTCGCTTCCTACTTATTTTTTTGTGGGGCACCTCGCTTCCTAGTGACCAGTGTCTTGGCTGATCGTCCTAAGAATGCTTATATATGAATAAGGCTCTCTCATTTACCCGCAAAAAAGATTAAGCCATATTAACCGGAAAGGAGGGAGTATGGACTAGCACTACTTTTTGGTGTGTCCCGTCAACTCGCAGAATGAGGAGAAGCTTGCAGGACAAGGTGAAGCTCGCTTACGCCTTTTGACTAATGCAACCTACCCTCGGTGGACATGCATCAGTCCATTCGGTGTCAGATTGTCAGAGGCATACACTATAGTACCCAACATGTGGAGTACCATCATTGTTCGACTTCACGAAGAGGTGAAGAGCCAAGCACAGTAGTACGAGTAGTACTACTACTAGAACCACATGGTGGAGCGTATGTACTCTTTTTTTTATCTCTGATAAAGTACATGTTTATTCCGGAGAAGGGCAGAAAATGGCAGCCCAACATGTATTGAATGATATCGATCAACCAACCATGCTCGAATATATCTTGGCCTCCGTGTGAGCCCGTCTGTATGTTCTCGCTCCTCGTCTCTCTCAAGGAACGGCGGGTTGGCTCTTTGCCGTCAATTGAGATCGGTTTGCTCACACTCCTGTCCCACATGTCAGTGATATGCCAAGAGGAGGTGCGTTGACCGACTGGCCACACACGTACTTGGATGAGGAGGATAGAGAAAAACCAATCTCCCTTTGTGCAGTCGCACTGAAATGTAGAGACATTGCCCGTGTGACATTTTAGTACAACTGGACAAAACACTCTTAAGAAAAAAGTGATTTGTGTAGTTCACCAAAAGGTCGCAATAGCAACGAGGTGAAATGGATAGCCTTGTTTGCAAAAAAGAGGTAGAAAGGAAACAATTACTGGCCAATAACAGTTGATGACACATGCGATGACAAAAAAGAAGCATATTCCTTGTCCCAAGGGAAGATAACAACACGGTTGTGTTTGTCTAAAACGGTGTGAGGACGAGAATGCAATATGGAAAGTACGCCGGACGAGCTACGTTTTGGGCAAAGAACTATGGAAGATCCACATGCAGTGATGTGGGAAGATGGGCAGTGGAGCAAGGCCAGAGGGGATACCTGGAGGTCGTCGGGATGTAACTAGGTGAGCGGCGGCGGGCGGAATCTGCGAGCAGGTGGCATAGGCCCTGCCGCACCGAAGCTTGGTCAGAGAGAACGACGTGTACTGCAGATCGGGACGTGTTGCCTCGGCGCCATCGAACGGAGAAACGATGCACTTCCTCCCTTTCCCCTGGCGGACGGGATGCGGCCGGATCAGTGACCAACGGTGAGATAGAGAGAGAGAGAAGCCACCGCACTCCCTTTCCCCTGACGGACGGGATGCAGCCGGATCAGTGACCAACGGTGAGAGAGAGAGGCCACCACAGCCTTGTGTGAGATACTCTGAAGAGCGACAAACCAGGAAGGCAGGCTCCATTGTATATAGTGAGCGGACTACCTTTTTCTCCATAAAAATCATTTTATATTTTGTG
Organism: Triticum monococcum; assembly: GCA_034509565.1. Taxonomy (NCBI): domain Eukaryota; kingdom Viridiplantae; phylum Streptophyta; class Magnoliopsida; order Poales; family Poaceae; genus Triticum; species Triticum monococcum. Next base: position 551,425,129 of record CM067843.1, on the reverse strand, counting down.
TACGTGCCATTGAGCGCTATAACTTTATTTAAAAATAACGCGGCAACGTTTCAAGTCGAACTTTGTTTCGTGCACACGTGGTACACGACGTCCCTAGGTAAACAACCGCTATAGGCATTCAAATTAGCACGTGGGCTGCCATTTCGTAAAGAAATGAGCTCCACCGTGTACCCGCGCGGGTGTGGCTGGGCATGAAGCGTGAGTACATGCACGGTGCACCTATTCTCTTCTTGTATACGTGCACCACCTATGTGGGGTTGTGTGAGAGAGATACAAACCTAGGGAGATATAGTGTGTGGGTTCTTGAGAGTTTGGGGGGGGGTCAATCAAAAAATGTAACATATGCAATGTGTGTGAAATAGAGTCCTGGATATAACATATATATAGAGGGGGCGATCCACGAGAAGAGAGTGGAGGTATCATCGGCTTGAGGTGTCCATAGAATCGAAGAGAGGGATGATGTGTGTGTGCGCGTGCGTGATCAATAAAGAGCGCCATCGAATTTGTGTGTGCCCATGTCAAAGATATAGAGTGGCTGGGCTACTGGAACGTGAGATGGGACATGTGCAGTTTGTCTCTGTGGCATGGATACCTACCTGCAGCGCTCGACTATCGGTGTGTGGTGGGGGAAGAGGGAGGCCCAATTAACTATAGAGGTACAATGGCTGGTATATATGTGGAGGAGGAGAGAGGCCTACCTCATGTATTAAGGAGATCGATCTGCCTCATGTATTAAGGGAGATTGATCGGCATCCATGCATATGTGTAGGAGAGGAATAAGGTTGGGAGAGAGACAGAGCTAGAGTGTTGGAGGGGGTGGTAGTGGAGTTGCTTCTAACAAATGGTGGGATAGGCTTGCTAGACAAACGGAGGGCATACCCGCAATATCAATAAGAGAGGAGATGGCTGCTTGTTGTCTGTGCACGTGCGTGTGAGAGACGGGTCAGGAGGCATGCATGAATGATGAGGGGGGACGATGTGGCTGTGGTAAGCAGATGTAACTACATAGGAAGATCAATCTCCCTTTGTTAGAGAAAGGAGAGACATAACTTGTGAGGTACGTCGATCGATGGGGGGGTAGTTAAAGTCGATCTAGGTATATGTTGGGAGATCGATCGGTATACATGCATGTGTGTGTTAGAAGCAAATGAGGCACGAGGAGAAGGATAGAGAGAGGGATGCATCTAGGAGGTGTACAAGAGGCATACTATATCGAGGGGGGAGGAGTGTCGAGTACGAGAACGATGAAAAGAGTGGTGGGAGTGAGGCATGGACGGTGACAAGAGAAGAGGGAAGCTTGTGTTTGTGCTAGGCACACCTGGCTAGAGAGGCATATCGATCGATGTGTGCCGTAAAGAAGGAGCTGGGGGGCCTACACATACCATGGGTGAACGACCTAAAGTGAAAAGACGAATTTGCGCGATGGAGCTAGAGAATGTTGAGGGAGGGTGAGAGGGATGCGGGCGTGTGCATGCACAAGAGAAAGTTAGCGCTAGCTACAAAGATAAGAGGGTTGTGTGGGCATAAAAGATGAATAGAGATCATATATACTTCATTATAAAAAGCGAATTCGGATATTTGAAGAATTTATCATAGTGTTTCAAACCGACGCATGTGTGAATATATATATAATGGTGATACACATGGTGTGGTTATGAACATGTTATACTACATTTAATATATTTTATCTCTACTCTTATAAAAAACGGAGTTGTTGATGATGGTGTGCCTGCCATCCTGCATTATAGGCCATCCGATTTATATCTGGCGGATAGCAAGGAAACTATGATGGTTGAAGTTGGCAACAATCATGATTGTAGATTCTTATTGAAATAGAGAAACGAATTCAAATTTAGTCCGAATTGCAGCGGTAGTATAGACATTTGGAATGCACTGAAATGTTGGTATGAGTAGGTTACGTGCATTATACAGCAAGTGAAAAAATTTAATCGGACATAACATGGATTCATACTCCCTCCTTCCATCTATATAGGGTGCAATGATATTTTTAAGACTGCCTTTGACTATTGACAAGATTAATAGTACAAGACATGCGCAATGTGAAAATTATATCATTGAAAGAACCTTTCACAGACGAATTTAACGGTGTGCTTTGTGTAAGTTGCATGTCATATATCATTGCTCTAATATTTGGTCAAAGTTAGCATCGAAAAACACATTAGGCCCTATATAGATGGAAGGAGGGAGTAGCTTTGAATAGCATTTGTATAGTAAAACGGGGCAAGACTCTCTCTTTCTGTGGTGTGAATAGTCTATTTTTGGTTGAGGGAAGTGCGAATTGATTTGGTACGTACAAGTACAATATTACTACACGTTAGGCTTGTCCCTAAAACTCAACCCGCGTCTTGTTATATCCCGAAAATTCAGATATCGTGCTCCCAACACTGGCACCTTCACAACCCGCGCCTTGCTATCCCGAAATTACAATGCGCGCGAAAACTCCCTCCAGCTGCCAAATCCCGACACGCGAAATCCCCCTTCTAACCCTGAGACGAAAGGGCCGCTAGTTCAAATCGGTGTGTGTGTGGGGGGGTACTTTTGTAACACACCCTACATTTTGGACAAGCACGTCCCTAAGTCATGCTTCACCCCCTCCCATCGCCCCCTTTTCGCCATTCGAAATCCCAGGCCGCCATAACCTCTCTGCTCTAGCCGTGAAACCCCACCCTCCTCCATCTGCCACGTCATCGCTGCCCAGACGGAGCCTCTTCCCCGATGACGTCGTCCACCGCACCAGCTCGACGTCCCTCGTCCACCTTCCCGGATGAGGATCCGTCATCCATCTCGCCATCCCGCCGGTTCAGCCGCCCTGTCCTCCACCTCCAAGGAGCTACTCCGACGATCGCCTCGTCTATCGCGGCTACTCCATCCCCACAGCGCCGCCTTAACCTACTCCACCAGAACCGCAACATCCTCACCGACTCATCGGACGAAGCCGAGGCCTACTCGGCGCCACCAAAGAGGTTGTACACTCATCGCATCACACCTTCTCCTTTACTCGACCTCCCGGCGCTGACGGTGCTCTATCCCGCACCCCCATGGAGCGGCTACCTTGAAGCCGGCGCCGCGGGCGACATCTCCATGGCGGCTCTCCCCCAGTGCGAGCCCCCTTCGGCGGCTGCGTCCATACCAGCCGGATCTACTGCTGCTGCTCCAGCTCTCGCTCGCTCACTCGCGCGGCTGCTGCTGCTCCGAATCTCGCTCGATCGCTCGCTCGCCCAGCGGCTGCTGCTCCGGATCTTGCTCGGTCGCTCGCTCGCCCAGCTGCTGCTGCTGCTCTCCCCCTTGCTCGTGCTGCTACTCTGCTCCGATTAAGCCACACTTCAGTCGACTGAATCGACTTTTGGGTTAGTCGATTGTCAGGGGTTGGGGGGCTTGCCGGAGTTAAGGAAGAACCACCCGTAGCAGGGACGGGGCTCGCCGGAGAGGTACCCCACAATCTATCTTAGGATTCAGGGTGGGGGGCGAGGGGCCTAGAGGGCTGGCCGGGGTGGCGGTGGCGAGTTGTTTCGGGGCGGCGAGGCGGCGCTGGGGCTGGCGGTTCAGCCGGTGGTGGCTGGCGGCTCAGGGGGGGTGCAGGTTGAAGATGAACTGCAGGCCCTCCCTAAACTACATGTCAAGTGCCTCTCTGCTACCATTGCGTTTAGTTTCGATAGTAGCATTCAGATTCCACAGTAAATTTCGGTTTCGACAGTTAAGTTCAGAGTCAACAGTTTTTACCTCATCTGTTGTAGTCAGGTGGTTTTTGGTGATGTTAATTTTACATCCATTTTACATCATCTATTGGAGATGCTATTAGAATCCCACTTGAGATTGACGATGTCTGCCTTGTGCTGCTTCAGCCTTGACATCTTACGTCTCACTGGAGCTGCTCCAACAACAGAACAATCCATCACAACAGAGCAGTGCCCTGGACGCCGTCTACAGATTCCTCAAATCTTCCTCCACACCTCCGACAGTCACCTCTGCCTCAACTGCTTCAGCGACCAACCCAATGATGCTGAGGTCGACACGGCTACGGCAAAGAGGTTGTACACTTGTTGCATCACTTATTACTATACATTCACGTTGATCCATTAGGGCTATTTTGGTTCAACGGAAAAACATCGATCCACTGGTTGTTACCATCACTCTAAATTTCTACATGCTCTCCTTACATAATCTCACCATATTTTTTTCGTATGCATGTCAGATATTGTACACAGTCATGCTGAACATGTAGAGAAAAAGAGAAGAGTTTTGCGCGGCAATACAATGTCATGCAGACATCGCTCCATGGTGGGTTCAATGTCAAACCCTCACCACCCCTCTCCAGTTGTAATCAAGAGGAAGATATCTGTTCTGAGGCGGATTCAGACGCCGCTGACCACTCCTATTTACCCCCAAGATGTTTGCTCTACCTTGGCATGATGATGTTAGTCATATCATGCATATGTTGCCTTGCAGTGCCTACTTTTGACATCATATATGTCATCTGCTTAGTTTAGACATGTTCTGTAATGCCACCTATTTAGTTTCTATATCATATATGGGAATTATCCAGTCTCATGTCTTTTAGCCAACCATAATATATGTGAAATGTGCAATGCCATCCTGTTTAACCAGGCATCATATATTTGAATGATATCTTTCCCATCCTTCTCTTCATTACATTTCCATTTGTCGACAATGTTTGTACATTAAACTACTCTTCCTGTGAATTAGCCATTTGGGTGGGAGATGGAAAAATCTGGAGTGAAAACAAGGCCTTCAGAGCAGACAGTGCTACTTGTCGAAGCAGATCTCTTGTTGGGTCCCGATAGCTCCTCAGAGATGGATTCAGAGATAGATGACCACTCCTATTCCCCCACTGAGGTGTATGCTCTAACTTGGCACGGTTATACTACTCATATCATGCATACTGTGTCTTGCATTGCATAGTTTAGACATCATATACACAATATTCAACACCATGTTCTTAGTTCAGACATCATATCGAATGCCCTCTGTTTAGCATATAAATCACATATGTGACTTAGATGATGCGATCCTGATTACTTAGATAACATGTAGGTGAATTATGTCATGCGATCCTGTTTAGTTATTCATCATATCTTTGAATTGTGTTATGCTATGCTATCCAGTTTAGATAGACATCATATATGTGAAATTATGTCATGCTATCCGTTTTATTTAAACAATATACATGTCAACTATTTCATGCCCTCTTTTTTCTACAATATCTATTGCATTTGTCTCTCATACAATGTCTGTACATTCAACTATGTTTACTGTTTATCAGCCATTTTAATTGGAGCGGGTGATGCCAGTATCTAGCGGACTAAAAACACGGTCTTCAAATAAAACAGTGCTACCTCTTGGTGGAGATAGCACCCCGGTTGTACATGCACAAGAACCAGCCCTACCACACATAACCCAAACTCTCGCAGATTGTACCCCTACCGCGATGGACAGAGAACCAGCTTCACCCAATCTAACCCCAACCCCAGCCGATAGTAACCCAGTTCCTGTTGACACAACACCATCTCCACCATAGAGCTCCCAAACAAGAGCAGTTAGTAAGGCAGCTCCAGTGCCCAAAGGGCCAGTACTATCACGACGAACCCCAACTCCACCAGTTAGTACGCCTATTCCTGTGGAGGAAGCACAACCAGCTAGTCGTAGTTTAGCATCTATCGCATTTGATGTTGTTAAATCGTATGTGCGTATCTTCCCATCTTGGAAATATCATACTGAAGATGAAGGAAAATGCCAGTTGCAGGTGTTTGTCCAGGAGTTATGTGTAAGTAATGTTATTTATGGCAATTACTTTGCTTCGTCCCATACATCCTACCTCCATGATGGTTATAATACAACAAATTTTCCCATTTTTCTCTATAGAGAAGGACCGATTTGGAAACTCAGGATGAGGTAACCTGTGCGAATACCTATGCTATCTTCAAGAATGCTTGGTGGCAGTATCGGAATTACCTGAAGAAAACATACTTCACTAGCAAAGAAACTCATCAAATTCCCTTACGTTCTCCCGAGACACATTTACTGGATGATGACTGGGAACGCCTTGTTCTGTACTGGTCCTGAACCAACAATGTGGTAAGATCTATGAGCTCATTTTCTATTTTTAAGTATTATATTCTTGCGCCTTACTGTACTCTGTTCATGCAGAACAAGTACCTAAACCTGAAGAACAACTGTTCTAATTTAATATTCCATTGCTATCATAGTTCAAAAAAGCGCTAGGTGTTAATTGTGCGTTTTGCCACCGCCTTGCGCTTTACTGACCAAAGCGCATGCTTATGTGCAGTTATGCACAGATTATGCGTAGTTATGCGCAATGCGTTTTGCCAATGCCTAGAGCCTAAGCGCGCCTTTTTTTAACTATGATTGCTCTTGTATCACTGTATTTACTCATTCAAACTTATTTTTAAATTGAAGGATCCAATCGAAACTCCAATGGCATAACAGGTATGTTCACGCATGTTTCTTTAACAAGTTTGCTCTTATCAATAGCTCTGTTGATTTCAATTTCAATTGTGTATACAGTTGACTTTCATATCATGCACATTACTAGCATCACAACAGAGCCAATAGTGTTGTTGTACATGTAGACCTGTGGTACCCATCTGAATCTTGTTGTGCCTTGTAGTTTCCACACTTTGTATTCTTTCACTGCTGCTTTGTCTTGAACTGATATGATTTGAACCGTGTCTCTATTTTGATTTGGCAAGACAATGGAGTGACCATAGGACATAGATATATGTTTGTTTGATGCTTTTATTATGTACTAGTACATGGCAATAGAAGACTTGGTTGTTTAATCCTATCCACCTTACTAATGAACTAGTTCACCGAAATGAGTTTCATATACTAGTACATGCTAAACTTGTTATGTGTCTGCTTGTTTCTTCTTTTAGAATGCTGACAGAATATTGGGGAAGAGTGCCTTATTAAGCAATGGTAAAGGAAGTAATGCAGATAAGGTTCAGGATAGTGACACATCCTTGTTGGTCTCCAACAAAGCTGATAAAATAGCTAAGGAAGACTATCTTGAAGACAGCAAGACAACCCCAAAGTCCTGTCTTGGTTTAGTGTTCGAGTTACTGGCCACTACCGCTTGCACAAGCTATTCAAACTCACTGTCTGAATCAGTTCGGTTTCTTGAGTCTCAACTACAAGCTGAAAGACTTCGATCAGCTGTGCTGCGACAAGAAGCGGAAGGACTGCAGAAGTCCCTGGAGCATTCAGATGCATACTTTCTGGTGAAACAACCACTGTTGGAGGATTTTAGTGGCAAAAAGGACAAAGCTAATCAGCTTGCTAAGCTTATTGCCAGCATGGTGGATACCCATGATAACATTTCTTGAGCTCTTCTGAAGTTGTTTTATTTATGCTCTTGTTTTGCTGCCGCGTTTATTTGCACTGTTGGCCAATTTTGACGGCCAGTGTATGTAATGTGCTGCTTTGTTCCCTATATTTGCACTGGTGGCGAACTTTGATGCCCAGTGGATGTAATATGTGTAATAACGGTAATAGGCTAGCGTTAATTGCTTTCTTATTTATTTCCTTATTGTTTTGTTTAGTTGTTTGCTTGTAGTCACTGCAGTTCTTTTTCTGTTTTTTCTAGTGGCCACAATAGCCTATTTTTAGTAACTAGGCCAAAATAATCATGGCAACACACGGACTATTGTAACCATGGGCCTCCTGCAGGCCGTATGATCCATGGGCCTTCGTCTGGCCATAGGATCCATCGTCCTTCTATACGGGCCTTAGGGTCCATGGGTCTTCTATGGGCCGTAGGGTCCATGGGCCTTCTACGGGTCGTACGATCCATGGGCCTTCTACGGGCCGTACTATCCATGGGCCTCATACGGGTCATAGGATCCATGGGCCTTCTACGGGGCGTATCATCATTTCGCCAATCATGGGTCGTACTATTCGTGGACCATAACGGGCTGTTAATAGGCCATATTTGATAACTCTATGAAAACAACCCAATGGGTTTTTTGACATGAAAACGGCCCAACGTATTAACGGTCCGCAAACGGGCCGACTGTAACGACGGGCTGAATTTGGCCCACAAGCAGAAAATGACAGTAACGGGCCGTATGTAACCGAATGATGCAAATGAGCCCAAGAATCAATGGGCCCTGAGAAGGCCGAAAGATAACTTGGACTGGGAACGGCCCAATGGAATAACGGGCCGTTAATGGGTATAAAGTGATACACTGTTCATTACGGGCCAGTTTCACCACGAATTTTAGTTGGGCCGGCCCATTATGGTCCGCTAAATTTTGTGGGCCTTTAGCTGGGCCGACCCATTATGGCCCGCTAAATCTTATGGGCCTTCGATTGGGCTGGCCCATTTAAACTTTATGGGCCACTTTTGGGCCGGTCCACGTGTCAACATATCATAGGCCCATCTCGACCGTTGGATGAGTGACACCTGTGTCAATGCGGAGCTGGCGCGTGGATCCGTCAGCCAATGAGAATGTTACACATGGAAAATAGGCATTGGTCGTGGTTGTTAATGGGTTATCGGATCCAAAATCCGACCCGATAGCTTAACGGCGTTCCGTTACGGTCGATGCCACATGTCGGTCAACCTTGATGAAAGCACTTCTGTGACGCATGATTTATTGTCATGGAAGTGAACACTTCCGTGATGATAATTTTGGCAATGGCATGGAACACTTCTACGACAACATAGGTATGACTATCTTGATTCTGTCATAAATTTGTCATGGATGTACATGCATGACAGAAAACGCGACCTACTGTGACAAACACGTATCATCACGGAAGTGTATTTTTTGTAGTGTTAATACAATTCTAGCATGAATAATAAACATCTATCATGATATAAGGAAATATAAATAACAACTTTATTATTGCCTCTAGGGCATATTTCCTTTAGTCTCCCACTTGCACTAGAGTCCATAATCTAGTTCACATCGTTATGTGATTTAACACCAATGTTTCACATCTTTATGTGATTAGTTCACATCTGCATGTGACTAACACCCAAAGGGTTTACTAGAGTCGATAATCTAGTTCACATCGCTATGTGATTAACACCCAAAGAGTGATCATGTTTTGCTTGTGAGAGAAATTTAGTCAACGGGTCTGCCACATTCAGAGCCGTATGTATTTTGCAAATTTTCTATGTCTAAAATGCTTAGCACGGAGCTACTCTAGCCAATTGCTCCCACTTTCAATATGTATCTAGATCGAGACTTAGAGTCATCCAGATCGGTGTCAAAGCTTGCATCGACGTAACTCTTTACGATGAACTGTTTGTCACCTCCATAACCGAGAAACATTTCCTTATTCCACCAAGGATACTTTTGACCGCTGTCCAGTGATCCATTCCTGGATCACTATTGTACCCTCTTGCCAAACTTATGGTGAGGTACACAATAGGTCAGGTACACAGCATGGCATACTTTATGGAACCTATGACTGAGGCATAGGGAATGACTCTCATTCTCTTTCGATTTTCTGCCGTGGTCGGGTTTTGAATCTTTACTCAACTTCACACCTTGCAACACAGGAAAGAACTCCTTCTTTGACTGTTCTATTTTGAACTACTTCAAAATCTTGTCAAGGTATGTACTCATTGAAAATATATCAAGCGTCTTGGTCTATCTCTATAGATCTTGATGCTCAATATGTAAGTAGCTTCACCAAGGTCTTCCTTTGAAAAAATCCTTTCAAACACTCCTTTATGCTTTCTAGAAAATTCTACATTATTTCGGATCAACAATATGCCATTCACATATACTTATCAGAAATGATGTAGTGCTCCCACTCACTTTATTGTAAATACAGGCTTCACCGCAAGTCTGTATAAAACAATATGCTTTGATAACTTTATCAAAGCATATATTCCAACTCCGAGATGCTTGCACCAGTCCATAGATGGATCGCTGGAGGTTGCTCACTTTGTTAACACTTTTAGGATCGACAAAACCTTCTGGTTGCATCATATACAACTCTTCTTTGAGAAATCCATTAAGGAATGCAGTTTTGACATCCATTTGCTAGATTTCATAAAATGCGGCAACTGCTAACATGATTTGGACAAACTTTTAAGCATCGATACGAGTGAGAAAATCTCATCATAGTCAACACCTTGAACTTATCGAAAACATTTTGCGACAATTCGAGCTTTGTAGATAGTAACACTACTATCATCATATGTCTTCCTCTTGAAGATCCATTTATTCTCAATGACTCACCGATCAACGGGCAAGTCAATCAAAGTCCAAACTTTGTTCTCATACATGGACCCCATCTCACATTTCATGGCCTCAAGCCATTTTGTGGAATCCGGGCTCATCATCGCTTCCTCATAGTTTGTAGCTTCGTCATGGTCTAGTAACATGACTTCCAGAACAAGATTACCGTACCACACTGGTGCAGACCGTACTCTGGTTGACCAACGCGATTCGGTAGTAACTTCATCTGAAGTTTCATGATCATCATCATTAGCTTCCTCACTAATTGGTGTAGGAATCACTGGAACTGATTTCTGTCATGAACTACTTTCCAATTCGGGAGAAGGTACAATTACCTTATAAAGTTCTACTTTCCTCGCACTCACTTCTTTCGAGAGAAACTCCTTCTCTAGAAAGGATCCATTCTTAGCAACAAATGTCTTGCCTTTGGATCTGTGATAGAAGGTGTACCCAATAGTTTCTTTTGGGTATCCTATGAAGACACACTTTTCCGATTTAGGTTTGTGCTTATCTGGCTGAAACTTTTTCCCATAAGCATCACAACCCCAAACTTTAAGAAACGACAGCTTAGGTTTCTAGCCAAACCATAGTTCATATGGTGTCATCTCAACGGATTTAGATGGTGCCCTATTTAACGTGAATGCAACTGTCTATAATGCATAACCCCAAAATGATAGTGGCAAATCGGTAAGAGACATCATAGATTGCACTATATCCAATAAAGTATGGTTATGACGTTCGGACACACCATTATATTGTGGTGTTCCACGTGGCATGAATTTGTGAAACTATTCCACATTGTTTTAGTTGAAGACCAAACTCGTAACTCAAATATTCGTCTCTGCGATCAGATCGTAGAAACTTTATTCTCTTGTTATGATGATTTTCCACTTCACTCCGAAATTCTTTGAACTTTTGAAATTTTTCAGACTTATGTTTCATCAAGTAGATATGCCCATATCTGCTCAAATCATCTACGAAGGTGAGAAAATAACGATACCCGCCGCGAGCCTCAATATTCATTGAACCACATACATCAGTATGTATGATTTCCAATAAATCCGTTGCTCGCTCCATTGTTCTAGAGAACGACATTTTAGTCAGCTTGCCCATGAGGCATGGTTCGCAAGCATCAACTGATTCATAATCAAGTGATTCCAAAATCCCATTTGCATGGAGTTTCTTCATGCGCTTTACACCAATATGACCAAAATGGTAGTGCCACAAATAAGTTGCACTATCATTATTAACTTTGCATCTTTTGGCTTCAATATTATGAATATGTGTATCACTACGATCGAGATCCAACAAACCAGTTTCATTGGGTGTATAACCATAGAAGGTTTTATTCATGTAAACAGAACAACAATTATTCTCTAACTTAAATGAATAATAGTATTGCAATAAACATGATCAAATCATATTCATGCTCAACACAAACACCAAATAACATTTATTTAGGTTCAACACTAATCTCGTAAGTATAGGGGGTGTGGATGATGATCATATCATTCTTGGAAGCACTTCCAACACACATCGTCACTTCACCCTTAACTAGTCTCTATTTATTCTGCAACTCCCGTTTCAAGTTACTACTGTTAGCAACTAAACTAGTATTAAATACCAAGGGGCTGCTATAAACACTAGTAAAGTACACATCAATAACATGTATATCAAATATACCTTTGTTCATTTTGCCATCCTTCTTATCTGTCAAGTATCTAGGGGCAGTTCTGCTTCCAGTGACCAGTCCCTTTGCAGTAGAAGCACTTAGTCTTAGGCTTAGGTCAAGACTTGGGCTTCTTCACTTGAGCAGCAACTTGCTTGCCGTTTTTCTTGAAGTTCCCCTTTCTTCCCTTTGCCCCTTTCCTTGAAACTAGTCTTGTCAACCATCAACACTTGATGTTTTTCTTGATTTCTACCTTCGTCGATTTCAGCATCACGAAGAGCTTGGGAATTGTTTCTGTTATCCCTTGCATATTCTAGTTCATCATGAAGTTATAGTAAATTGGTGATAATGACTAGAGAACTCTATCAATCACTATCTTATCTAGAAGATTAACTCCCACTTGATTCAAGTGATTGTAGTACTCAGACATTCTGAGCACATGCTCACTAGCTGAGCTATTCTCCTCCATCTTGTAGGCAAAGTACTGTCAGAGGTCTCATACCTCTTGACACGGGCATGAGTATGAAATACCAATTTCAACTCTTAGAACATCTTATATGTTTCGCGGCGTTCAAAACATTTTTGAAGTCCCGGTTCTAAGTCGTAAAGCATGGTGCACTAAACTATTAAGTAGTCGTCATATCGAGCTTTGCCAAACATTCATAACGTCTACATATGCTCCTGCAATAGGTCCATCACCTAGCGGTGCATCGAGGACATAATTCTTCTGTGCAGCAATGAGGGTAATCCTCAGATCGCGGATCCAATCTGCATCATTGCTACTAACATCTTTCAATTTAGTTTTCTCTAGGAACATATCAAAAATAAACGGGGAAGCTATGTGCGAGCTATTGATCTACAACACAGATATGCAAATTCTATCAGGACTAAGTTCATGATAAATTTAAGTTCAATTAATCATATTACTTAAGAACTCCCACTTAGATAGACATCCCTCTAATTATCTAAGTGATCACGAGATCCATATCAACTAAACCATGTCCGATCATCATGTGAGATGGAGTAGTTTTCAATGGTGAACATCACTATGTTGATCATATACACTATATGATTCATGCTCGACCTCTCGGTCTCAGTGTTCCAAGGCCATATCTGCATATGCTAGGCTCGTCAAGTTTAAACCGAGTATTCTGCATGTCCAAAACTGTCTTACACCCGTTGTAGATGAACGTTGAGCTTATCACACCCGATCATCACATGGTGTCTCAGCACGAGGAACTTTGGCAATGGTGCATACCCAGGGAGAACACTTTAACCTTGAAATTTAGTGAGAGATCATCTTATAAAGCTACCGTCGAACTAAGCAAATAAGATGAATAAAAGATAAACATCACATGCAATCCAAATATGTGACATGATATGGCCGTCATCATCTTGTGCTTTTGATCTCCATCTCCAAAGTACTGTCATGATCTTCATTGTTACCGGCATGACACCATGATCTCCATCATCTTGATCTCTATCAACGTGTCGTCACATGGTCGTCTCGCCAACTATTGCTATCGCATAGCGATAAAGTAAAGCAATTATTTGGCGCTTGCATCTTATGCAATTAAGAGACAACCATAAGGCGTCTGCCAGTTGCCAATAACTTCAACAAAACATGATCATATCATACAACAACTTATATCTCATCACGTCTTGACCATATCACATCACAACATGCCCTGCAAAAACAAGTTAGACGTCCTGTACTTTGTCGTTGCAAGTTTTATGTGGCTGCTACAGGCTTAGCAAGAACCGTTCTTACCTAAGCATCAAAACCACAATGATAGTTTGTCAAGTTTGTGCTATTTTAACCTTCCCAAGGACCGGGCGTAGCCACACTCGGTTCAACTAAAGTTGGAGAAACTGACACCCGCCAGCCACCTGTGTGCAAAGCACGTCGGTAGAACCAGTATCGCGTAAGCGTACGTGTAATGTTGGTCCGGGCCGCTTCATCCAACAATACCGCTGAACCATAGTATGACATGCTGGTAAGCAGTATGACTTGTATCGCCCACAACTCACTTGTGTTCTACTCGTGCATATAACATCTACGCATAAACCTGGCTCAGATGCCACTATAGGGAACATAGTACTTTCAAAAAAATCCTACGCACATGCAAGATCATGGTGATGCATAGCAACGAGAGGGGAGAGTATTGTCCAGGTACCCTCGTAGACCGTAATGCGGAAGCGTTAGCATAACGCGGTTGATGTAGTCGTACATCTTCACGATCCGACCGATCCAAGTACCGAACGCATGGCACCTCCGAGTTCTGCACACGTTCAACTCGATGATGTCCTGCGAGCTCCGATCCAGTAAAGCTTCACAAGAGAGTTTCGTCAGCACGACGGCGTGATGACGGTGATGATGATGCTACTGACGCAGGGCTTCGCCTAAGCACCGCTACGATATGATCGAGGTGGATTATGGTCGAGGGGGCGCTGCACACGGCTAAGAGATTAATGATCAATCGTTGTGTTTATGGGGTGCCCCTGCCCCCGTATGTAAAGGAGCAAGGGGAGGAGGCGGCCGGCCAGGGAGAGGCAAACTAAGAGGGAGTCCTACTCCTACTAGGAGTAGGACTCCTCCTATTCCTAGTAGGAGTAGGAAAGGGGGAAGGAAAGGGAGAGGAGGAGAAGGAAATAGGGGGCCGGCCCCCCTTGCCCTAAACCAATTCAGTTTGGGCCTTGGGGGCGTGCCCCATACTTCCCTTGCTTTCCTCTATTTCCACTAAGGCCCATGTAGGCTCATTAAGCCCGGGGGGGGGGGGGGGTTCCGGTAACCCCCGGTACTCCGGTATATGTCCGAAACCTTTCGGAACCTTTCCGATGTCCGAACATAGTCGTCCAATATATCCATCTTTACGTCTCGACCATTTCGAGACTCCTCGTGAAAGTGCTAGTGATCGACTAGAGGGGGGGGGTGAATAGGCGATTTTTATGAAAGTCTTCAAAACATGGAAGTTTCAAAGACAAACGATAGAAATAAACCTATTACCATGCAGCGGAAGGTAGACTACACTAGGCAAGCCATAGTCAAGTATTCAATGAAGTGAGAGCACAATGACTAATAGCAGCTAGGCAGTAAAGATCAGGTAGGAAGATATTGTGAAGCCAATCAGAACAAGCAATCACTCAATGAAGACAAAAGATAATGCAATCAAGCAATGACTTCACAGGGACCAACAGTAAGTAAAGGGAAGGGAAGGATGAAACCAGTGACTCGTTGAAGACAATGATTTGTTGGACCAGTTCCGGTTGCTGTGACAACTGTACGTCTAGTTAGGGAGGCTGAGATTCAACTCAGAAGACCTCGTCTTCACCTTATTCCCCTTGAGCTAAGGACACCCAGTCCTCGCCCAATCACTCTGGTAAGTCTTCAAGGTAGACTTCCAAACCTTCACAGACTTCATTCACCGGCGATCCACAATGACTCTTGGATGCTCAGAACGCGACGCCTAACCGGCTGGAGGATTCACAGTCCTCAAGTGTAGTAAGTCTTCAGATCACACAGACAGGAAGACTTAAGTGATGCCTAACACTCTTTGGCTTTGGGTGTTTAGGGCTTTGTCCTCGCAAGGAATTCTCTCTCAAAGGCTTCGAGGTGGGTTGCTCTCAAACGACAAAAGCCGTACTCTAACTCTGAGCAGCCAACCGTTTATGGTTGTAGGGGGTGGGCTATTTATAGCCACTAGGCAACCCGACCTGATTTGTCCGAAATGACCTTGGGTCACTAAGGAACTGACACGTGTTCCAACGGTCAGATTTCAAACACACACGACAACTTTACTTGGGCTACAAGCAAAGCTGACTTATCCAACTCTGGACAAGATTTGCTCTAATAGTCTTCACTCGAAGACACAGGATTTTGGTTAAGCATCACTTCAGTCATTCTGAGTGGTTCTCTTGGACCCCACTTAACAGTACGGTGGTTCCTATGACTCAACAAAGAAGAAAAAGAACGACGAAAGAACTAAGTCTTCGCGCTCCGTAGTCTTCACGCGATGTCTTCTCATGTCATAGTCTTCAATGTGAATGTCTTCACATACCACCTTTGACTTCAATGTCTTCATGCATTTTTAGGGGTCGTCTCTGGTAGGAAAACCAAATCAATGCGGGACTTCTACCTGTGTTATCCTACAATTCTCACAAACACATTAGTCCCTCAACTAGGTTTGTCATCAATACTCCAAAACCAACTAGGGGTGACACTAGATGCACTTACAATCTCCCCCTTTTTGGTGATTGATGACAAACTAGTTGAAGTTTTCAACGGGGAATAAAATATGTGAAATTGTAAAGGATAGGTTATTGTCTTCATAAGTTGCAAGGGCTCCCCCTGAAGATGTGCATATAAGTAATTTGCTTTTGGTATGCAAATGCACATGGCAGGTTGTACTTGTGGAGATCCTCTTCAACTTATGATGACAATTCATCATGCATGAAAAGTATGTGAAGATAATGACATGCATAATGAAAAATGGACGTCTGCAAAATGATCTAAGTGCGGAATTTATCGTCGCACATGCGGAATTTATCATCGCATCACAGTAAAGCAAATAAGTAGCAGACGACCATCGAGTTTGAGTGTCACAACTCAAAGAACCAAATGTATCAAAACGCAAGAGTTGTAAACACTAGGCAAAATATAAAAACCTACCGCCCATATGAACCCGCTTGAAGACTATCAAACTCATATGCTTCTCCCCCTTTTGTCAATAAGGACCAAAAAGGTTTGAAGACATAGAGCATCTACTCGTTCCCATGAGGAGTAGGTGAAGCAGCAGGGTCGTCGGTGTTGTTAGGCGGTGCAGACGAACTTGGGGCAGTGTCGATGCATGTAGAAGTAGGGGCGGTTGTCGGGGGTTGCTGGTCCCTCGCACACCTATGGGGATCGGCGGACCGAGCCCCTTTCGGTTCGGCAGGGGGCGGTGGATGCACAAAGAGCAGATCGAGGCGAACGCACGAGCGAGACGATCGGTTTACCCAGGTTCGGGCCGCACGGATGCGTAAAACCCTACTCCTGCTTTGGTGGTTGTATTGAGTTCTTGCTTGGGAGCGGCGAGTGCTACAGTACACTCAAGCAGTTGGCAAGACCGAGCGTGAGAATGGCCGTCCCCCCCTTCTGTTGCGCATGGGCCTCCTTTTATATGTCTAAGGGGTCACCGACAGGTGGCAACAGAGGTGGGGGTAAAACGTAAAAGAGGTGGTAGTTGGCTCCACCGCCTACAACAGACGTATCATACCTAACCCTGACGGCAGGGGACAAAGGCATTAAATGCCTGTCTGTGTCGCCTAGACGAGGCGGAAAGGGACCGTCAGGGGCGCCACCGTTTGCCACGATGGCTCCTTGTCAGCGCCTGCTTGCCACCGCATGCCCCCGGCTGCATAGCCTCCCGCCACGTACGCCAGGAATGGTCCCAGGGCGACACGTTGGTGGGTGAGCTGGAGCGCGGGCTGCGGGGTAGTAGCTTTCCACGGCAAGCGCCTTGCCGCGAATGTTGCCTTGTCGTGTCCGGGAGCTTGTCGCTCATCGGGTCTTGTCGGGACGCGCGGTGCGCCGCAGCGAGCTTCTTGAGATGCTTTGGTTGGTCTTCCCGACAAGCTCCTCTTGCCGGGGTCTCGTCTCCTTCCCGGCAAGCTCCTCTTGCTGGGGCCTTGTCTCCTTCTCGGCAAGCTCCTCTTGCCGGGGCCTTGCCTCCTTCCCGGCAAGCTCCTCTTGCCGAGGCCTTGTTTTGCTCTTGGATACTTTTTCTTGAATGGCCCCAAAGGAGCCACGGAGGGTCTTGGCGGTCGCCCGGCAAGCCTTGCCGCGGGTCGCTGCGACTGCCCGTGCACAAGTTCAGGATACTAAGGTACCCCTACTTTAGTACACCGACAGGAGCCCCCGGGCCTGGGCCATACACGGTGCCGAGCGCTGTTGGGCCAGGCCCAAAACAGTGCACGGGCACGCGCGGCCTAGGTCACGCCATAACTCACTCCGCATCCACCGCGCCCTCCCCAAACGGCACGCGTCGAACGCGGCGCCGTGCGTGACGTGGGCGGCGTGCGCGGGGCTGCGCCCTGCGCGCATGCGTCACGTCGTGGTAAAAGGGGACGGTTGGCGCCCCCCCCCGTAAACGGAGGGAGGCATGGAGGCGTGGTGGGCAGAATCGTGGGTAGTTGCTTATTCATGGCGGCGAAACGTCCGCCCCCCTTCTCCTCCCTCTTTATAAGCAGAGGAAACAGGGGTACAGCGCCATCTTCCCGTTGCTGCTTCCAATCTCAAAACCTCCGCCGCTCCCCATCTTCTCAGAGCAACAAGAGAGCAGCCCCCTGCTCCCCCCATTACCACCAGCACCACCGCCACCGTCAGCCTCCTCCACCACCTTCGCCATGGCTCCAAAGGGCGACAAGGGGAAAGCGGTGAAGTCGACCGAGGCGCAGCGGCTCGCGACGATGTAGAAGGAGCGAGCCATCTTCCCTCCCAAGCTCAGCGCGAAGGCGTTTCGTGAGCGGTATTACCTGTTCTGGTCGGCGGAGACACGAGCTCACCCGCGGACCAGGGTGCTCCCGGCTGAAGCCCACACGAAGGCTCCGGACAGGTACCCTTTCTTTGCTGTGTTCTTCTACTGCGGGCTCTGCCCGCCCTTTTCCGAGTTCTTCTGTGATATTATGAACACATATGGCTTCTACCTCCTTGACTTCACCCCCAACGCCGTCCACCCTAGTGTAGCTCTCTTCCACCATTTCTTTATCCCTCGAGTAGAGAGAGGAGAGACTCTGTCCGGCGGAATCGCCTGGGTCTCAAGAGCCGGCAAGAAGGAATCTTATCTAGAGGGGGAGTTCCGCGGCAAGTGGGAGGAGTGGAGAGCAGATTGGTGCTGGATTATCGAGGAGAGCCCGCAGTCATTCACCGTCCGGCGCCAAGCAGCAGCAGTGCGCAACAATGACTGGAGCGACTTGGCCCCGGAAGACAGCAAGCTGACGATTGCCGTCACCAGGATCCGGCGCCTTAGGCTTGCCGGACTCACCGTAGGCGCTATTGGCGCAGACTTTCTTCGCCGCCGCATTGCCCCTCTGCAGGAACGGGGAAGGCCTGCCTGGGAGTTCAAGAACGCGGCAGACATTATGAGGCTGCGCCCGGGCCTCAACTATAATTTCACTGTCCTCGAGCACACTAGCATGCTGCAGGAGCTCTTCAAATACGATTCGGATCACCCCGAAGTCTTCAGGCTGCCGCAGGGCATCGTCCCTTTGTGCAACAACTCTGCGCTCGACCGCATCCAGGCGATGATGCCGTTGTGCGATTCGCACGGAATCGAGCCAACTTGGCAAGAGCCCGGAGCCGAGGTCGTGCAGTAGTTCTTCGACGACCTGGTGGAAGTGCCGATCCGCGCCGATGAGAAGGATGGCCTCATCCACGACACCACCGAGGCGGAGCTGGCGTACATAGCCACCAGGTTGGAAGAGGCAGCGGCAGCCGCCGTGGCAGGCGAATTTGGGTTCACTCTGGAGGAAGCGGCGGCAGAAGAGGAGAAAACCCGTGCCGAGCGAGACGAGTTCCTCGGCAAGAAAGAGCTCGCCCGGCAAGAGGAACTTGCCGGCAAGGAAGATCTTGCCGGAGGCAGCGCCGAGCCGAGCGAGCCTGCCGGGGATGCGAGCGACTCGCTGGAGATCGACTCTTCCTCCACTTCGTCTTCCGACAGCCCGCCGCCGGCTGCGCCTCCGTCTCCACCAAGAAGACGTCTCCGCAAGGCCGGAGATGTAGCAAGGTGGCAGGCGGATCATCAGTCGCCGCGTCGCACGACGCACTCCACCGTGGCCGCGTCGCACGACGCACTCCACCGCGGCAAGCACCGCCGCCGCGGGAGCGCCCCACGCTGCCGCTGCAACCAGAGCGGGATCTTCCTGGGCTGCCGCCTCAGCTCCCGTCAAGCGACCAAGGGAGCCTACCCCTCCTCCTTCCCGCGCCAGACGCGGGCCGGATTTTGAGTTCTCCGCGTTTAGCTCCGACGAGGAAGAGGAGTAAGTTCTTTCTCTTGTACTTGCTGTTCTTCAATCCTTCCTGCTTTGTCTTGTATTTCACTTGCCTTCCTCTGCATCTCTTCCTTTTCAGGACTCTGGCGCAGAGAGCGGTGAAGAGGGCCAGGGTGCCGGTGATCTTCATCGAGGACGAACCCACTGCATCAACAGGGGACGTGCCCGAGACGAACTTATCAGACCCGGCGGCTGATCTTCAGAGCAGCCCCCAGCGTAAGTGTTTTGCTTACTTCCCGCTGTTGGGCACGCACAAAGATCCTCGCTATGCTGATACTTGTTTGTTGACTTGCGCAGGTGCAGAGCAGCCTCACCAGGAGAGCCTGGAGACCGCTCACGAAGCGCCAAGGGAGAGTCCTCCGGTGATGGAGAGGTCCCCGGCAAGGGAGGCGACTCCGGCAAGGGAGGAGCCCCCGGCAAGAGAGGAGACTCTGGCCGGGAAGGAGCCCCCGGCGAGGGAGGAGACTCCGGCAAGGGAGGAGCCCCCGGCACGGCAAGGATCTCCGGCAAGGGATCACGCCAGCGATCCCCCGGCGACGGAGACCACAGCAGCAGGCCCTGGCATAGGTAACTTCCTCGCTTCCAAACTCCCCTTGCTTCTTCGGCTTCTTGATCTTCCTCTTGGATTTTGCTCGAATTTTGCTTGAATCTTCTCCCCTCTTCCGGCCATCGGGTCCATCTGCTGTAGAGCTGATGGAGACGGAGGTCGCCGCCGAGGAAGCAGCCGGCGCCGGCGAGGAGGCTGCCAGGGCTGCCGCCGCGGAGACGGGCGGGGAGTCTGGCGGTCGTACTGACGACCCGGAGGCCACAGGAGCGCCAGGCGCTGCTCCGACCACTGACTCCTCCGCCGCTGCCGCCGGGGCAGGCTCCGAAGAGCCCCAGCCTGGCATCTACCTGAAGGCCGGCGAGAACATCTTCATCAGCCTTCCCTGGGCGTCAAGCTCTAGGGCGCCGATCGAGGGGGAGATGTTGGACGGAGAGGTGCTTGCCTCTGCCGGGCTGAAGTTGGTTGACGCGCCAAGCAGCAGTAGCGGCGATCCTGAAGAGGAGCGCCTGCTGCGGAAGCTAGTGGCGCTCTACCACACCCGGCAGGCCAAGCTGGAGTCCCGCGAAGCACTTGTGGCAAAGGCTGGCGCTGATATCGAGAAGCGCGCAGAAGAGCTCCGAGGTGCCAATTAGGAAGCTCTCTGTTCCCTGGCAAGGGAGCGGGAGGAACTTGCTGAGGTGCAGCAAGCCTTCCTCCTCGAGAAGGCCAACGCCGAAGAGCGCCAACGCCTTGCCGCGGAGAAGTTGTCTTCGCAGGAAGGTGACTTAACGCAGCGGAAGGTGAGCCTCGACAGCCACGAGGAGGAGCTTGCCGCGCACGAGCGGGCAGTTGGCGGAGCCGTCAAGCAGGCCGAAGACGCCGCCGCAACTGCCAAGGCCGCCAAGGCTGAGCTGGAGCTGAAGGTGACGCAGCTGGAGGCGGACCTCAAGGCGAGCGGCGACGAGCTTGCCGCGCTCAAGCTCGAGCGAGAGAGGGACGCCAACAGCTATTTGGAGCTGCAGGCCCTTTTCGCCGAGAAGGGCAAGGAACTGGACGCCGCTAAGAACTCCAACGCCGATCTCGAAGTGAAGCTGGCGGCCCTGACCAGATCCCTGGACGGCGCCAAGGAGCGGGAGACGGCCCTGAAGGAGGAGGTCAGGGCCGGCAAGGTGCTGCTGGCGAAGGCCGCCGCCGCCCGGAAGACTTTGTCGGAGGATATGGAGCACTGGATGGAGGGCCTGGTGGACGTCGCTGCGGATGTCGACAAGGAGCTGGCGCAGTTGGGGATGGTGGATCTCGGGTACTCCTTTGACGAGAACCTCCAACCCAGCGCCAAGCTCACTCTGTTCTTCAAGGGCGTGGCGACGGCGCTCCAGCGACTCCGGGAGCAGTTCCCAAAGCAGCTTTCCAGAAGGTGCTGATGAAGGTGGCCTTCCGCAACCCAGGCCTCCGCCTCAACAACGTCCTCCGAAGCCTGCCGCCAGATGCTGATCTGGAGGAGCTCAAGGCCCTTGTCGCACCTATCGTGGACAAGGTGAGCGGAATCAGGAGGGTCGAAGGCGACCGTGTAGACTAGGCCATTTATCTTCTTCTTTCCTTGTCGCTGTCAATCATGTTATGAAAAACAGTCTGTTAGAGCTGCGACAAGTTATTCTGTAATATACTTCTATCTTGGGTAGTAATTGCTATGTTATTTCCTCTTCTTGCTTCCTCCCCTTGTATGTCTTTACCCTACGCTTTTAGGGAACTTGCCGGTGCGGGCACCTTTGCCGCGAGCACTGAGTGCGGAACATCAGCAGCGGAACTTCAGCAGCCTGCCGGCGGTGCTGCAACCGACAGGAAACCTCGTCGCGGAGCTAGTCGCAGCTTACTTAAGTCGTTGAGCGGACTCGAAACGACAGTAAGGCGACTAGCTACGCGTTGGTTCCCTACCGGCGGTGCCGCAGCCGACAAGAAACCTTGTCGCAGAGCTAGTCGCAGCTCACTTAAGTTGTTGAGCGGACTCGAAACAACAGTAAGGGCGCGACTAGGTACGAGTTGGTTCCTCCGCGCACAGGTTTTCCATACAAGGGACGATCGCAAGAGGGAAGATAACTCTATAAATTTAATTGCTATGTTATTTCCCTTACTTGACCCCTTCCTTTGTATGTTTTTACCCTGCGCATATAGGGAACTTGCTGGCGCGGGCACGCTTGCCGCGAGTGCTGAGTGCGGAACGTCAGCGATCTGCAGGCGGTGCTGCAGCCGACAAGAAACCTTGTCGCGGAGCTAGTTGCAGCTCACTTAAGTTGTTGAGCGGACTCGAAACAACAGTAAGGGCGCAACTAGCTACGAGTCGGCTCCTCCGCGCCCAGGTTTCCCATACAAAGCACGGGCGTTCAAGGAAAATAACTTAAAAATCTAAAGGAAATTTGATTGCTCAAACTTTGGCACTTATCTTTCTCTGTTGTTTGTTTTCCCGGTAAGGCAAAACCTTCTTGAGCGCAGGCCGGTCCACACATTACCTCCTCCTCCCCCCCGGCAAGCTTGTGCGCGAGGGACCCTTGCTTTCCTTAATAGAAAAGAGAGAGGAGAAAATAAAGTTATGGAGCCTTGTGGCCCATTTTTTTTGCTTACCGGGGGTATGTGCTGAGCACATAATCTTTATGCACGGGGTCTGCGCCCGGCTTTGTACAAAGGATTACATGCAACAGCGGCAAGACTTGTACAAATGGGTGGTTGCCGGACAGGGTCCGACAACCGCGCCTCATGGGCAAAGCTTGCGAAGACGCGCAATATTCCAGGAGTTGCTCACTAGTACGCCATCTTCGGTCCCAAGGCGGACAGCGCCAAGCCTAGCGACTCGCTTCACCCGGTAAGGGCCTTCCCACTTCGGAGTCAACTTGTTGGAAATCTTGGAGGACTGATCACGCCAAAGAAACAAGGTCGCCCTCCTCGAAACTTCGGGCGTTAGCTTTGCGGCTATGGTAGCGGCGCAAAGCTTGCTGGTAGCGAGCAGCTCGCACAGCAGCCCGAAGACGATCTTCCTCAAGGAGCAGCGTGTCATCTTGCCGCAGCTGCTCTTGCTCAAGCTCATCATAAGCAAGCACTCGAGGTGACCCGTATACGAGTCCCGTGGGGATAACTGCCTCCGCTCCATAGACTAGAGCGAAGGGTGTCTGGCCAGTGGCTCGATTTGGCGTCATTCTGATCGACCAAAGAACCACTGGCAGCTCCGCGCCAAAGCTTCTACCGAAGAGGCGGGCGGCAGCGGCAAACGGCGCGGGGAACGAGATATGCTCGGACTTCTAACTGCGTTAGAAGGAGCAGCATCTCGTCCGAGCGACCGTGCCACACTCGCGCCAGCATGTTGGCGCGCATGCCGATCTCGAGCACTCCGGGGCGTATGGTACCGTGGGTACCATGACGCCGCTGGTCCCGCGCCTCCTAGGACGGGCGCAGTGCGTGCACGGATGCCGAGGTCTTGGAGTGCGCGCGGTCGTTGTGGGAGGCGACCGCGCCGCCGACTAGCGGCGCGGCCTGGTCCTTGGACCTGGCAGCGCCATGGGTCTCCCCGTCGGCGCCCGCTCTTCCGCCGGCGCCTACTCCACCAGCCGTTCGCTCTAGCGACGGTGGGCTCGGCGTAGACGGAGCAGCCGCCTCCGAAATCTTCTTCTTCGGCGGCATGTTGACGAAGACGATGAAGATTTGGCTCGTGCGAACACCGGATCAGGTTCGCACAACCTCGACGCTTCCCCTACCTAGCGCGCCAAAGATGTCGGGGGTTGCTGGTCCCTCGCACACCTATGGGGATCGGCAGACCGAGCCCCTTTAGGTTCGGCAGGGGGCGGTGGATGCACAAAGAGCAGATCGAGGCGAACGCACGAGCGAGACGATCGGTTTACCCAGGTTCGGGCCGCACGGATGCGTAAAACCCTACTCCTGCTTTGGTGGTTGTATTGAGTTCTTGCTCGGGAGCGGCGAGTGCTACAGTACACTCAAGCAGCTGGCGAGACCGAGCGTGAGAATGGCCGTCCCCCCTTCTGTTGCGCATGGGCCTCCTTTTATATGTCTAAGGGGTCACCGACAGGTGGCAACAGAGGTGGGGGTAAAAACGTAAAAGAGGTGGTAGTTGGCTCCACCGCCTACAACAGACGTATCATACCTAACCCTGACGGCAGGGGACAAAGGCATTAAATGCCTATCTGTGTCGCCTAGACGGGGCGGAAAGGGACCGTCAGGGGCGCCACCGTTTGCCACGATGGCTCCTTGTCAGCGCCTGCTTGCCACCGCATGCCCCCGGCTGCACAGCCTCCCGCCACGTACGCCAGGAATGGTCCCAGGGTGACACGTTGGTGGGTGAGCTGGAGCGCGGGCTGCGGGGTAGTAGCTTGCCACGGCAAGCGCCTTGCTGCGGATGTTGCCTTGTCGCGTCCGGGAGCTTGTCGCTCACCGGGTCTTGTCGGGACGCGCGGTGTGCCGCAGCGAGCTTCTTGAGATGCTTTGGTTGGTCTTCCCGGCAAGCTCCTCTTGCAGGGGTCTCGTCTCCTTCCCGGCAAGCTCCTCTTGCCGGGGCCTTGTCTCCTTCCCGGCAAGCTCCTCTTGCCGGGGCCTTGCCTCCTTCCCGGCAAGCTCCTCTTGCCGGGGCCTTGTTTTGCTCTTGGATACTTTGTTCTTGAATGGCCCCAAAGGAGCCACGGAGGGTCTTGGCGGTCGCCCGGCAAGCCTTGCCGCGGGTTGCTGCGACTGTCCGTGCACAAGTTCGGGATACTAAGGTACCCCTACTTTAGTACACCGAAAGCGGTGAAGTAGCATCGTCTTCGTCATCAATCACTCTGGCATTCATAGTTGCCGCGGAGGAAGAGAACTTAGAGTCTTCAAGAGATGGAGTTCGTCGCAGCACAGTCCTTCTTGGAGGTGTTGAGTCAAACTTGAAGCATTCAGAGAAGCCATCCTCTTGAAGATCATCTTCAGAGCACATAAGCGTCAGCCCTTTCCATGTACGCCGACAAGTTTCATGGGCAACAAAGGCATTCTTGGTGGCAATATTGCGAATCTTGTTTACGTCCACCAAGAGGCTTTGCATTTGGCACTTCAGCCAGTCATGATGCTTATCCTATTTCTGCTGAAGGGCAACTAGAAGTTCTCGGTCGTTGAGAACACGAGATCGCTTCTTGGGCCGTTAGGCAATGGTGCTTTCAGTGGCTTCAGTGAGGGCACGATGAGGTGCACGTGTAGTACCAGCCAGAGGATAAACACGAGTGACTCCTTGAACTCCTTCAATGTTTTGAGAGAAGCTTTGATTCTTAGCATTTTGAAGACAAAGGGGCTCCTTGGCAGGCTATGGATAGATGGCTTCAACTGATATATCGACGTCAGGCAGAAAGATCCGATGATTGCGAGCAAAGGGCTGATAGGTGACAGCTGAGTGTAGTTTGATCAGTCGCATAATCCATGGAGCGTAAAACTTCAAGCCAAAGAGATCAGATCCTGATGTAGCAAGTTGGCGGATGAAGAAGTCTTGTGCATTGAAGCTTTTTCCATGAAGAATATGAAAGACCAACGTCTTCATTGCGCCTTCTAGCTTGGCATGTGGAGAATGTCCTTTGATGGGCCAGAGAGTTCGCCTTATGATGTGATAGATAGTACGTGGCAGATACTCAAGGTCTTCAACAAAGAACTCCTTAGGATATTCAGCATCTGGAGGCAAAGGCTTCATCATGCTAAGCATATGACTCATATTGGGCTCAGTCTTGTGGAAGATGCTTTCCATAGCAGCACTGTGAAGCTGACAACCAGGTTCATACAAATCTCCTGGAGTGGGCAGGCCAGTAAGCTCAATGATATCAAAGGCTTTGGCTTCATGATGAACATTGCCTCTCATCCACTCAAGGACCCAAGTCTTCGGATCCCTGTTGTAGCCACGGATATGAAGAGTAGCATAGAATTGGAGTAGCAATTCTTCATTCCAGTGCTCCTTATCAGTGACGAATTGCAACAATCCAGACTCTCTGAAGCAATCCAGAGCTTCTTCCAAACAGGGCAGTCCAGTTATGGCTTCAGTGTCAAGACGCATATGTGGGCAAATGCGACCTTGATTGTACAGAATGCATGAGTAATAACTTCGTTGCTGATAGCTCCAGAACCGATCAGAAGATATTCTTGCCTTGGTGTAGGGGTTCTTGGCGCTATTGAAGAAGGTGTTGTGTGCCTTGAAGCCATTGATATTAAAAGATCCGGGTGCAGATGCCGTACCTGGAAACCTGGGTAACCTTGGTATTGGCTTCTGAACCTGAGGCCTGTGCTCAACGTGATAGTCAAACTGAGGATCAGCAGCAGGCGGAGGAGTCAGAAAAGGCCATTTGACAGTGACAAGTTGGCCATAGTTCAATGCTTGCTCGATAGTGTGTGGCCTTGGTGGCGGAACAGGAGCAGTGGCATCAACAGAGGCGTCAAGCTACACAACAGAGGCTTCAGGAGCAGTTGCATCATTGGCTTCATTGGCTTCTGGCACATTGGTTGGTGCAGGCTCCACATTTGCTTCAGCCATGACTACGTCATTGGCTTCATTTGTGTTGGTGGTGGCAGCCTCAAGATTCTCAACCTTCACTTGATGAGCTGGAGGGTCGGGCACAGACCCGTTCTCCTCGAGAACAGCTTCTTCAGTAATGGGGGGAGTAGGGACACGTTCTTTTTCTTGTTTGTCGTCGGCTGATGTAGCCAGAATGTCTTCAGCAGCTTTAGCCTCATACTCGGAGACATTCACAGTAGGAGTGGCATCTGGAAACACTTGATGTGCAACAGATTGGTGGGGCACTTCTCCTTCTGGAACGCTCGAAAGAGGGACTTGAGGCCTTGGTCCTTTGCGAGACCTGCGTAGCACTGGCGACGCCTGTGGAAATGGAGTTGGCTGGGCCTCAAAGTCATCTTCTTCTTGCACTGATGGGGTTGCTTGCGGTTGGGGAGAGCTTGGAGTGTCTTGTCTCTGTGGGTGATCAGCCCATGATGCATCCTAAGCAGTTGGCGTCAGAGGACGACCAATGCTGATGAGTTCGCTGTGCGTGAGCACAGGCGATGATACCAGTTGGTGCTCGATCTGAGGAAGGACTTCATCATCTTCAACATTGTCATGGTGACCAATGTCTTCAGCAGCGGTGGGATCAACTGTTGGAATGTCTTCAGCTTCATGTGTCTCTATGGAAACAGGCTCATGAACAATCAGTTGGCGCTCGTGGTGTTCAGATGCAGGGCGAACCATTGAGATAGGTTCAACAACTAAGGGCTCTATGGGAGCAGCCCGATCCTTCTTGGTTTTGCGCTTCTTCTTAGAGGGAGCGACATCAGAAGCTTCAGGATGTTTCCTCTTTCTGGCTTCAGCCTCAGCAGTCCTAGTCTTCTTCATTTCTGAAGCGGTTGACCTGGCCTTTGGCTTCGAGCCAGTCATGCTGCTTGGGAAGACTATGCGAGGTTCTTCCTGCCTTGAAGGTGCAGATTGGTCAGTTGAGGGCTTCTTCTTCTTTGCAGCCATTCTGGGGTCGATGCCAGGACGACCAAGAGCCTTGCGCTTCTCAGCCTCAATGTAGGCTTGCACACACTTGTGAGCTAGGCTCTTCATGTGCTCACGAGAACCTTTAGCTTCTTCACGCTTCTTGAGAAAGGCTTCCTTGAGCTCGTGCAGCATAATCTTGAAGTTTTTCACATCTTGCACGCTGAGCTTGGCCATGTGCTTCTTGAACTGAGCTTTCTCATAGTCGATCTTTTGCTTCAGTTCAACAATGCGCTGAGCTAGAGCTAGCTCAGAAGCAATGGCGCCAGTGAAGGCAACACTGAGGCCAATTGGAAGTTGCAGATCTTCAAAGCTTAGGTTGGGCGTGTCAAACCACTCATCGATGAAGTCATGGATGATTGCCACATCAAAGAGAGGCAGATCATTGAAGATCTCTGCTTCTTCCTTGCTCTTGATCAGTTGCTCAAGAGCGTCATCTGCAAGATCTTCATCGCTGGATAGATCAATGGCGTCATTGCGCAGAATAGCAGCAGCAGTCAGTGCCTGATCAGTATTCTTTCTCATCTCAGTCTTCTTGGAGATACATGATAGATCTTCAGACTGCACACTGTCTTCAGGAGGTGCAATAGCCAGTGGCTTCGCATGTAAGACCTTTGGTGCAGGAGCAGGCTTTGAAGCTTTAGGCTTCTTCAGTTTCTTTGGCTTCGGCGGCGCAGGCGCTTCATCAGATTCAGCGTCATCTGCAGGATCATCCATGGCTGTCCCTTGAACCATGATATGAGTGATGAGACCTTCCAGGTTGTAGAAGGGCCCAACAAGATTGGGTTCAGCTTCACGGGTGCCATCGGCACGGGGAGCAGAGGGACCAGGGTTGAAGTCTAGTCCCAATGACTTCTTGTTTTGCTTAGCCGAGTTCTTGGCAAACTGGAAGTTGCACTTGAACAGATTGTCGTCATGACACCATAGCAATGACGACGGGTCAGCATCTGCAGGCTGTGGTCCACGGACCATGCAGGGATAGAAGCCTTGTTCAATGGCTTCATCTCTGGACCTGGGTTGAAGATTTCTGTATAGGATGTCTCCCCATGGTCGCTTGATGGCATTCTTCTTAGCATATTCCTAGGTCACAAACCTGTACTTGAACCATTGCTCAGCCCAGTATCTTCGAATCCATTAGATTCGTGTCTTGCGCTGATTGTAATCCTCTTCTGGATCTGTCTTGTACAGCTCTGAGAGGTCATCAGGCAGATCTCTTGATGTTCCCCCTCGACGCTGTCTGCCACCCTTCCTTGCTGATTTCTCTGTAGCCATGAACTTCAAACTGAATGGCTTCAACACGTTCAAAGGTTTCAAAGGCTTCCGCTTGCTGGTCAAACAGGAACTGGCTTCGGGAGAATTTATATGATGCTGTAAGAATTCTGCAAATGAATGTAGACTATGAGAACCAAGGGATTCTACCACGGACATGTACCTGTGACAGCATTAAGGTGCGAGGGAAGGGGAAGAGGTCATATGCATTCTCAGAAGATTTTGAAGATAATTCAGTTTAGAAGACATTGACCTCATAGTGCGAAGACATTCACTCATAGATAGAGAGTTGGTTCCAGATTTGTACGAATCCACGAATAAGTACAAGTGAGGAATCTAACTACTTTGTGAAGCATAAGTGAACATACTGGGCATATTATGAGATGCAATATGAAATAGATCCAACTTGTGTGACAAAAACTGCTTGTGGTAGAAAGTGATGAATCTATAGGATCAAAGGGGCCGTAAAAAGGAAGTTTTATTTACCACATAAAGAACTGCTAGACGGAGTGGGAGAGGATGCCGAGCAGTTCAATCATCCGTGCCCTAACTTGGCGATGGAGGACAGCTAAGGCGACGGGGGAGAAGACAATGTCCGCGGCTGGCATGAAGACGGCGTCGGTGAGGTCGCGGCAACTAAGCTCTTCATCACCAGCGTCGTCGAGGGCTAGCGGTGGCGCTAGGGTTTGTGCGATATTGGAAGAAAGGATAATGACTGGGGTGAGGCGTGTATTTATAAGGACAGGGACGGCACAGTGTTATTACACAGGTGCCCCTGGCGATTCTCATCTGAAGGACACGTGGCTATCATGCAACATATCGGAGGTTGTTCCACGTTCCCACGCACGCCTGGATTGTCGGGTGGTCGTTCCCACTTCTCCGGGTTTCAGGTGAAAGGATTTAGCATTGAAAACAGACTTAATGTTTGTCTTTGTATCTTCTACTGACAAGGACGCAGAGACGATATTTGACAGTTTCAATAGAATGCATATGATTTGGAGAGATAGAGTTTGAGATAGAAAGCATAGAGAGGTTAGGGTCCGACCACATTCACTTAGTTCAAAAGATTCAACAAGAAGACATAGCTATAAGTGAATGCTGTAGAGGACAGAACACTAGTATATATATATATATATATATATATATATATATGAGAAAGACAATCAAATCAACATAGTGAAGATAATCATGAAGACAAGTTGAGATTGAAGCCAAACCAAATGTGAAGACATGCCAAACGTAACGCCATGAGCGAAACACTTCAAACGAAACAAAAAAAATTGGTGGTGGCGTTACCCACCGTATAGGAAGTATTAGACCCAGACACGGCGCACAATTATCGTGGCGCTCCGAAGTCAAATTCCACATTAATGTATTCACACTTAGAATGTAAGTCTTCATTGATTGAAGATATACTTTACTTCGTGTGTTGCACATCTAAGTCATCAATATGCATAAGTGTTAGGATGTGTGCTTGATCACAGGACATTTGAGGATTCCAAGATATTTAGCTCACACCGTAACTTGCAAAACCTCTTCTCACCCAAGGGCTTGGTGGAGATATCTACCAATTGCTCTTCAATGTTGACGTGTATAATATCAATATCTTCCTTCACAACATGATCTCTGAGAAAGTGATGACGAATTTCAATGTGCTTTGTCTTCGAGTGCTGAACTGGGTTGTTGGCAATCTTGATGGCGCTTTCGTTGTCGTAGTAGAGTGGCACTTGCTTCAGATGAATGCCATAGACTTTGAGTGTTTGCTTCATCCATAGAAGCTGAGCGCGGCAAGATCCAGTAGCAATGTATTCAGATTCAGCAGTGGAGAGAGATACACAGTTCTGCTTCTTTGAAGACCAACATACAAGTGATCGTCCCAGAAAGTGACATGTGCCTGATGTAGACTTGCAATCCACCTTGTCACCAGCATAATCAGCATCCGAGAATCCAATCAGATCAAACTCTGAGCCCTTTGGATACCATAATCCTAATGTTGGGTTGTGAGCCAAATATCGAAGAATTCGCTTCACAGCTAAGTGATGCGATTCCTTTGGTGCCGCTTGGAATCGAGCACACATGCAAACACTAAGCATAATATCTGGCCTAGATGCACATAGATAAAGTAAAGAACAAATCATGGAGCGGTATACCTTTTGATCGAACTCTTTACCATTGTCGTCGGGACCCAGATGATGTTTGGCTGGCATTGGCGTCGTGAAGCCTTTACTGTCTTGCATCCCTAATTTCTTCAGGAAATCTTTGAGATACTTCTCTTGAGATATGAAGATAACGTTGCGTTGCTGACGTATTTGAAGACCAAGGAAGAACTTCAGGTCACCCATCATGGACATCTGATATTTCTTTTGCATCATATATCCAAACTCGTCGGTGTATTTTTGATTGGTGCAGCCAAAGATAATGTCATCCACATATATTTGGCACACAAACAGTTCACCATCATATGTCTTCATGAAAAGAGTGGGGTCGAGGGAACCAGGTTTGAAGCCTTTGCTCTTCAGGAAGTTTTTGAGTGTGTCATACCAAGCCCGAGTGGCTTGTTTGAGGCCATATAGTGCCTTGTTGAGCTTGTACACCATGTCAGGATGTTTTGGGTCTTCAAAGCCAGGCGGTTGTGCAACATACACTTCTTCAATCTTGCCATTGAGAAAAGCGCTCTTCACATCCATTTAATACAGAAGAATGTTATGATGATTTGCATAGGCCAGCAGTATGCGTATGGCTTCAAGTCTAACCACAGGAGCAAATGTTTCATCGAAGTCAATCCCTTCAACTTGAGTGTACCCTTGAGCAACGAGACGAGCTTTGTTTCTGACAACTTGACCATGCTCATCTTGCTTGTTGTGATATATCCATTTGGTGCCTATTATATTGTGCTTGCGAGGATCAGGACGCTTAACCAGTTCCCATACATTATTCAGCTCAAACTGTTGAAGCTCTTCTTGCATAGCTTGAATCCATTCAGGTTTCGTGAAGGCTTCTTCAACTTTCTTGGGTTCAGATATTGAGACGAATGCGAAGTGCCCACAGAAATTTGCTAGCTGTGTTGCCCTTGAATGAGTGAGTGGACCTGGTGCATTGATGCTATCAATTATTTTCTCAATCTATACTTCATTTGCAACACGAGGATGTACAGGACGAAGATTTTGCTCTTGCTGATCATTGTCATCATTAGAAGGATTGTCTTCAGGCTGAGCATTGTCTCCAGGTTGATCATTGTCTTCAGGTTGATTAGGTGCGGAGATGATAAGTTCCTCTTCAGGCTGAGCTTCAGAAGGTATGATTTCTCCAGTTCCCATAAGTTTGATTGATTCATTGGATGGAACTTCATCTAGCACATTTGGCAGGTGCTCTCTTTGTGAGCCGTTAGTCTCATCGAACCGCACATCCACTGTTTCAACCACTTTATAGTGAAAGAGGTTGAAGACTCTATAGGAGTGCGAATCCTTTCCATATCCAAGCATAAAACCTTCATGTGCTTTTGGTGCAAATTTTGAAGTGTGATGTGGATCGTTGATCTAGCACCTGGCACCAAATACTCTGAAGTAACTGACATTTGGCTTCTTGCTAGTAAGGAGCTCATAGGATGTCTTGTTTAGAAGCTTGTGAAGATAAACACGGTTGATGATATGACATGCAGTATCAATGGCTTCAGGCCAGAATTTTCTTGGAGTCTTGTATTCATCAAGCATCGTCTGAGCCATCTCAATAAGTGTTCTGTTCTTGCGTTCCATGACGCCATTCTGCTGTGGTGTGTATGGATCTGAGAATTCATGTGTGATGCCCAAAGTATCAAGATATGTATCTAGGCCAGTGTTCTTGAATTCAGTGCCATTGTCACTTCTGATGTGCTTGATCTTGACGCCATAGTTGTTCATGGCTCGATTGGCGAAGCGTCTGAAGACATCCCGCACTTCAGTCTTGTAGAGGATTATATGCACCCAAGTATATCTTGAATAATCAACAACAATGACAAAGCCATAGAGACAAGCAGTAGTAGTAAGAGTTGAGTAATGAGTGGGACCGAAAAGATCCATGTGGAGCAGTTCGAAGGGTTGAGTCGTTGTCATGATTGTCTTCGAGGGATGCTTGGCCCTTGTCATCTTTCCTGCTTCACAGGCACCGCATAAGTGATCCTTCTTGAACTTGACACCCTCGATGCCTATGACATGCTTCGTCCTTGCAAGGGTGTGGAGGTTCCTCATGCCAGCATGCCCTAGCCTCCAATGCCAGAGCCAGCATTCAGAAGCTTTTGCTAGAAGACATACGGCAAGTTGTGGTCCTGCTGAGAAATCTACCACGTACAAATCATCTTTCTGATACGCTTCAAACACTAGAGACTTGTCAGATTCCATTAGAACAAGGCAACGATATTTTCCAAACATCACAATCATGTTTAAATCGCAAAGCATTGAGACAGACATTAAGTTGAAACCAAGGGATTCAACAAGCATGACTTTATCCATGTGTTGATCCTTTGAGATTGCAACTCTACCTAGACCCAATACCTTACTTTTACCAGTGTCAGTAAATGTGATGTGACTTTTGTCAGATGGACGTAGTGTTGAGTCCATAAGAACGCTTCACTTGCCAGTCATGTGATTGGTACACCCACTATCAATAATCCATTCTGAAGCAGCTGGTGTCGTACCCTACAGTGCAGTTAGGGGGATAGGCTTCACGAAGAGAATTGTGAAGCAAAAACATTTGAGGAACCAGTGGATTATGAAAGCTTATATCGAGATTAGGACTGATAGGGCAAATAGCAAGCGACTCAGGAAGAAAGTACATAATAAGACCATTTGGGCATTTGATCTTGCTGCCAACAACATGTTTAAGGTCCCCAGCAATAGCGTCAGACGATTTTGGTTTTCGGCTGGAGACCTTTCCCTGCAAAAGAGAGTTAAGCTTTCTTAGCCACCCACATCTTCAAGGGTGGCTTTGAAGCAATGAGTCTAAGTGCAGCATCTGAGAACTTTGGCTTTGGAGCCCTAGCAAAAAGTCTTGCAGGTGGACAATAGTACTCATAAGAATAAGCAGAATAGTTCTTGGTCTTATGAACATGGCGGTTTGATGAAACGCGCTCATATTCACAGGCCTGAGTATGGTTTCCCTGCAAAACATTTGCGTTAGTGCAACTCAGGTGAGTCCTCTGTCTGTATGAAGCATTTGGACCGTATGAAGCCTATGGTCTGGGGTTCGTCTTCTTCACCTGTGGTGTCATGATGACATTCACAGGAAGATTCTCCAAACACCTTTTCGGCACCCAGACCTTCTTCATAGGCGGTCCATTCCTGCAGTTAGTACCAATATACCTGGCAAACACTTCACCATTCTGATTCTTAAATAGTTTATAGTTTGCATCAAAGGATTCATCAATAACAATGGGATTAGCACACGTGAAGCCAGATAGGGTGGATGGATCCGCTGAAGGTTCCTTTGAAGCAACCCATGTGGTTTTGGGGTACTGCTCAGGTTTCCAGTAAGAGCCATCAGCATTCATTTTCCTTTCGAACCCAACACCCTCTTTCCTAGGGTTTCGGTTCAGGATCTTCCTTTTGATGACATCTCATAGTGTCTGATGCCCTTTGAGACTTTTGTACATCCCTGTTTCAAGCAATGTCTTCAACCTAGCATTCTCATCAGCAATAGCAGTGGTATCCTCAGCAGAGGGGTTAGTGAAAGTGCGTTATATCGACTAGAGGGGGGTGAATAGGCGATTTTTATGAAAGTCTTCAAAACGTGGAAGTTATGAAGACAAACAGAGTGGACAAGCCTATCGCTATGCAGCGGAAGTTAGATTACACAACGCAAATCATAGTCAAGTATACAATATAGTGAAAGCACAGTGACAAACAGCTTCAGTGTAATGAGGATCAGGTTGGAAGAAGTTATGAAGCCAAACAGATCATACAGTCAAGTTGTGAAGATAGAAGATAAAGCAAGCATGCAATAGCTTCACAATGTGTACTGGTAAGTAAAGGGAGGTGAAGATGAAACCAGTGACACGTTGAAGACAATGATATGTTGGACCAGTTCCAGTTGCTGTGACAACTGTACGTCTGGTTGGAGCGGCTAGGTATTTAAACCAAAGGACACACAGTTCCGGACACCCAGTCCTGAACACACAGCTCAGGACAACCAGTCCTCACCGTTTTCTCCTTGAGCTAAGGTCACACAGACCTCGCCCAATCACTCTGGTAAGTCTTCAAGGTAGACTCCCAAACCTTCACAGACTTCGTTCATCGGCAATCCACAATTTCTCTTGGATGCTCAGAACGCGACGCCTAACCGTCTGCAGGATGCACAGTCCTCAAGTGTAATAAGTCTTCAGATCACTCAGACAAGAAGACTTAAGTGATGCCCAATTACTCTGGCTCTGGGTGGTTAGGGCTTTTCTCCTCGCTAGGGATTTTCTCTCAAAGGCTTCGAGGTGGGTTGCTCTCAAACGACAAAAGCCATGCACTGAAATCTGAGCAGCCAACCGTTTATGGTTGTAGGGGTGGACTATTTATAGCCACTTGGCAACCCGACCTGATCTGTCTGAAATGACCCTGGGTCACTAAGGAACTGACACATGTACTAACGGTCGGATTTCGAACTCACGCGGCAACTTTACTTGGGCTGCAAGTAAAGCTGACTTGTCTGACTCTGGACAAGATTTTCTCTCATTGTCTTCACTCGAAGACATAGGATTTGTATTAGGCATCACTTCAGTCATCCTGACTGGTTCTCTTGGACCCCACTTAACAGTACGGTGGTTCCTATGACACAACATGAATGAAGTAAAACTACGAAGGATCTAAGTCTTCGAGTTCCATAGGCTTCATGGGGAGTCTTCATATGTCATTGTCTTCGACATGAATGTCTTCATGAATCACCATTGTCTTCAATGTCTTCGTACAATTTTAGGGGTCATCTCTGGTAGCTAAACCGAATCAATGAGGGACTTCTACCTGTGTTATCCTGCAATTCTCACAAACACATTAGTCCCTCAACTAGGTTTGTCGTCAATACTCCAAAACCAACTAGGGGTGGCACTAGATGCACTTACAATCTCCCCCTTTTTGGTGATTGATGACAAACTAGTTGAAGTTTTCAACGAGGAATATAATTTGTGAAATTGTAAAGGAATTGTCTTCATAAGCTGCAAGGGCTCCCCCTGAAGATGTGCATATAAGTGATTTGCTTCTGGAACGCAAATGCACATAGCAGATTGTATTTGTGGGAATCCACTTCAACTTATGATGACAATCCATCATGCATGTGAAGATATATGAAGATAATGACATGCATAATGAAAAATGGACATCTGCGAAATGATATAAGTGCGGAAATTATCGTCGTACATGCGGAATTTATCTTCGCAAAAACACAGTGGCAAACATAGTAGCAGACGGCCATCAAGTTTAAGTGTTACAACTCAAAGAACCAAATGTAGCAAAACGAGAGTTGTAAGCACGAAGCAAAATGCAAAATATAATAAAGCACCCGCCCTTATTATTGACCCGCTTGAAGACTATGAACATCATATGCTTCTCCCCCTTTTGTCAGTGATGACCAAAAAGGCTTGGTGCAGTGACGACACGCGCTGAAGAAGGTGGTGGTGATGTAGCGTCGTCTTCTTCCTCAATGATTTTTCCAGTCACTGTGGCAGCAGAGGAAGAGAACTCTGATTCTTCAAGCGACGGAGTTCCACGCAACACAGCTCTTCTGGGGGGTGTGGAGTCAAACTTGAATCTCTCTTTGAAGCCATCCTCTTGCAGTTCAGCTTCAGTGCACATCATGGTGAGGCCTTTCCAAGTGCGGCGACAGGTTTCATGTGCGACAAAGGAATTCTTGGTGGCCAGATTCCTGATGCGATTGACGTCTTGCATGATACTGTGCATCTGCCTTTTGAGCCAGTCGTGATGCCTATATTGCTTTTGGTGCAGAGCCACAAGAAGTTCACGGTCAGTGAGTGTACGAGCGCGTTTCTTGGGTCTCTGTGCAGCTGTGCTGTCAGTGGCTTCAGTTGATGCAGGGGCACGTGTGGTGCCAGCCATTGGATAGACTCTGGAAATGGCTTCAACACCTTCATCATGCTGAGTGAAGCTCTGGTGTTCTGCATTCTGAAGACTTAATGGCTGCTTGGCAGGCTCAGGATAAAT
Organism: Triticum monococcum; assembly: GCA_034509565.1. Classification (NCBI taxonomy): domain Eukaryota; kingdom Viridiplantae; phylum Streptophyta; class Magnoliopsida; order Poales; family Poaceae; genus Triticum; species Triticum monococcum. The sequence goes on along the minus strand of CM067843.1, from coordinate 551,387,685 downwards.
CGCTTCAGCAGAGGTGTCCACATCAGGTAAGAAGATTCTGTGGTTGCGGGCAGAGGGTTGATAGGATATAGCAGAGTGGAGCTTGATGAGCCTCATAACCCATGGAGCATAAATCTTCAGACCAAAGAGATCTGAGCCAGACGCTGCAAGTTGGCGTATAAAGAGATCCTGGGCATTGAAGCATTTGCCATGCAGGATGCAGAAGATGAGAGTCTTCATGGCACCTTCAACCTTGGCATATTGAGAGTGCCCCTTAATGGGCCATAGAGTCCGCCTGACGATGTGATAGATAGTTCTGGGCAGGTACTCTAAGTCTTCAACGAAGAACTCGATTGGGTAAGGTGCGTCAGGAAGCAATGGCTTCATCATTGAGAGCATCTGACTCATATTTGGCTCAGGTCGCTGAAATATGCTCTCAACTGCTTCAGCATGGAGTTGGCAGCCTTCTTCGAAGAGTTCGCCAGGAGTGGGTAGGCCGGTGAGCTCAATGATATCAAATGCATTGGCTTCATGATGGACATTGCCGGTCATCCACTCCAGGACCCAAGTCTTCGGATCTCTATTGTAGCCTTTGATGTGCAGTGTGGCATAGAACTGGAGCAGAAGCTCTTCATTCCAGTGCTCTTCATCTGTGACAAACGGCAGCAGGCCAACTTGCTTGAAGCAGTCCAGTGCTTCTTCCAAACCAGGCAGACCAGCAATAGCTTCAACCTCAAGGCGCTGGTGTGGAAAGATATGGCCTTGGTTGTAGAGGACGCAGGAGTAGTAGCTGCGCTGTGGGTAGCTCCAGAACCTATCTGATACGATCCGTTCCCTTGAGTAAGGGTTCTTGGAGCGGTTGAAGAAAGTGGTGTCTGCCTTGAAGCTATTGACATTAAAGGTGCCAGGAGCTGTTGCAGGACCTGGGAACCTTGGCAGTCGTGGAATTGGCTTCTGGACATGGGGCCTGTGCGCAATATGATAGTTGAACTGTGGACCGGCAGCAGACTCAGGCATAGAAGGTTCAGAGGCAGTAGCTTCAGTATCTCTTGAAGCTGTTGGTTGGTCGGGCTCCACAAATGCTTCAGTATTGGGTGTGGCAGCCGCAATGGTGTCAGCCTCATCACATGTAGTGAGAGGGATGGATTCAGGTACGTTCTCCTTGAGAACTTCTTCTTGTTGGTGCGGGGGAGATGGAGCTTGAGGTTCTTCATGCTCTTCTTCATGTTCTTCGGCTGATGCAGCCGGAATGTCGTCAGCAGTCTGAGCCCTTGGCCCTTTGCGAAGCCTACGGAATGCAGGCGACGCCGGTGGAGTTGCAGTGGGCTGGGGCTCATCCTCTTCCTCCTGCGGGCGATCTGCCCACGATGCATCTTGGGTGATTGGCGTCAAGGGACGACCAATGCTGATCATTTCGCTCGTTTCGAGATGAGGAAGGACTGCATCACCTTGCACATTGTCTTGGAGACCAATGTCTTCAGCAGCGTTGGGGTCGGCTGCTGGAATGTCTTCAACGTGCGGAGCCTCTATGAAAGCAGGCTCATGCACGGTCAGCTGACGATCTTCGTTAGGAAAGCGGACGGAGAGGGGTTTGACTATCAGGGGCTCTGTGGGAGCAGCCCGAGACTTCTTGGTCTTGCGTTTCTTGATGGTGGGGTCTGAAGGAGAGGCTTCAGGGTGTTTCCTCTTCCTTGCTTCAGCTTCGGCTGTCCTTGTCTTCTTAAGCTCTGAAGCGGTTGAGCGGTGCTTTGGCTTCGAGCTAGGCTTGGCAGTGGGGAAGACAACCGGAACAGCTTCTTGCCGTGGGGCCTCTTGTTCAGCCACAGTGGGCTTCTTCTTTTTCTTCGCGGCCATCCTGGGGTCGATGCCGGGACGCCCAAGTGCCTTTCGCTTCTCGGCCTCATTGTAGGCCTGCACACAGAGATCAGCCAAATTCTTCATGCACTCACGCGAACCCTGAGCCTCTGCACGTTTCTGCATAAAGTTTTCCTTCAACTCGTGCAGCATGACTTTGAAGTCTTTGACTTCTTGGACGCTGAGCGTGGCCATGTTCTGCTTGAACTAAGCCTTTTCAAAATCTATCTTCTACTTCAGTTCCACTATGCGCTGGGCAATTGCGAGTTCTGAAGCAATAGCTCCTTGGAAGGCTACGCTGAGGCCAATGGGCAGCTGCAGATCATCGAAGCTGATGTTGGGTGTATCAAACCACTCATCAATGTAGTTGTGGATGATTGCTGCATCGAACAGAGGCAGATTGTTGAAGATTTCAGCCTCCTCCTTGCTCTTGATTAGCTGCTCAAGAGCGTCGTCGGCAAGATCTTCGTCACTTGACAGATCAATGGCCTCGCAGCGCAGAATGGCAGCGGCAGTGAGCTCTTTGCCAGTGTGTGGCTGAGTCTTCTTGGCTTCTTGGGGCTTGGAGACTCGTGATAAGTCCTCAGACTGCACACTTGCTTCAGGAGGTGCAGTGGCCAATGGCTTCGCTCTGGAGATCTTGGGAGAAGCGGCTGGCTTGGAAGCTTTTGGCTTCTTCTTCATCTGCTTCGGCTCCGGGGCAGCAGGAGCGTCATCAGACTCAGTGTCTGCTGGAGGGTCGTTCACGGCAGTCCCTTGGACTAGAATGCGAGTGATGAGGCCTTCAAGATTGGCATATGGCCCGATGACATTGGGATTTGCGTCGCGTGTGCCATCCGCCCTTGGCTTAGAGGGACCAGGGTTGAAGTCCAGCCCAAACTCCTTCTTGTTTTGCTTCGCAGAGTTCTGAGCAAATTGGAAGTTGCGCTTGAATAGATTGTCATCGCGACACCAGAGAAGTGATGACGGATGTGCTTCAGCTGGCTGTGGTCCTCTGACCATGCATGGATAGAAGCCTTGAGCAATGGCTTCATCTCTGGACCGGGGTACGAGATTCTTGTACAAGACATCTCCCCATGGCCTCTTGATGGCGCACTTCTCTGCATATTCCTTGGTGACGAAGCGGTATTGGAACCACTGCTCTGCCCAATATCTTCGAATCCATTGGATTCGTGTCTTGCGCTGACCATAGCTCTCTTCAGGATCAGTTTGGTACATTTCTGCCAAGTCTTCAGGCAGATCCTTAGACGTTTCACCACGTCTCTGTCTGCCTCCCTTCCTCGCTGGTTTTTCTGCTGCCATGAAGCTTAACTTGGAAGGCTTCAGATTCAAAGTCTTCAAAGGCTTCCGTTTGCTTGACCAACAGGAACTTGCTTCAGGAGAATTGATGTGACACTGCAAGAACTCTGCAAATGAATGCAGACTATGAGAACCAAAAGATTCTCCCACAGACATGTACCTGTGACAGCATTAAGGTGCGAGGGAAGGGGAAGAGGTCATATGCATTCTCAGAAGATTTTGAAGATAAATTGGTTTAGAAGATATTGACCTCATCATGCAAAGACATTCACTTTATAGAAAAGAAGTTGGTTCCAGATTTGTACGAACCCATAGATCAGTACAAGTGAGGAATCTAACTACTTCATGAAGAACAAGTGAATATACTAGGCAAGTTATGAGATGCAGATGAGAGAGATGAAACTTGTGTGAATAGAAACCTCTTATGGAAGAAAGTGACTGAGCTATAGGATCAAAAGAGGCTGTAAAAAGAGGTTTTATTTACCACACTTGGAACAGATAGACGAAGTGAGAGTTGAGGCCGAGCAGTTTGATCCTCCGTGCCCTAACTTGGCGACGGAAGACACCTACGGCGACGGCGGAGAGACCGATGTCCGCAGTCGGCGTGAGAACGGCGTCGGAGAGGTTGCGGCAGTGAAGCACTTCGTCGCCGGCGTCGTTGAGAGTTAGCGGTGGCGCTAGGGTTCATGCGAGGGTGGAAGAAGAGATAATGACCGCAGTGAAACGTGTATTTATAGGGATATGGGCGGCACTGCGCTATTACTCAGGTGCCCCTGGCGATTCGCATCTGATCAGTACGTGGCCAGCATGCGGAATTGTGGGGGCAGTTTCACCCCACGCACGCCTTGTTTGTCGGGAGCCGTTCCTACTTCTCCGGATTTCTTGTTGATGGAATAACATTGAAAGCTGTTTTAAAGTTTGTCTCTGTGTCTTCATCTAACAAGGATGCAGTGAAGACATTCGACAGTTTCAATAGAATGCATATGACTTGGAGAGATAGAGTTTGAGGTAGGAAGCATGGAGAGGTTAGGGTCCGATCACATTCACTTAGTTCAAAAGATTCAAACAAGAAGACATAGCTATAAGTGAATGCTGTAGAGGACAGAACACCAATACATATATAATCAACATAGTGAAGATAATCATGAAGACATGTTGAGATTGAAGCCAAACCAAATGTGAAGACATAGCAAATGTAATGCCATGAGTGAAACACTTCAAGCAGAAATTTTGGTGGTGGCGTTACCCATCGTATAGGAAGTATTAGACTCAGACACGGCGCACAATTATCGTGGCGCTCCGAAGTCAAATTCCACGTTAATGTATTCACACTTAGAATGTATGTCTTCATTGATTGAAGATATACGTTACTTCATGTGTTGCACATCTAAGTCATCATCATGCATAAGTGTTAGGATGTGTGCCTGATCACAGGACATTTGAGGATTCCAAGATATTTAGCTGACACCGTAACTTGCAAAATCTCTTCTCATCCAAGGGCTTGGTGAAGATATCTGCCAATTGCTCTTCAGTGTTGATGTGTATGATATCAATGTCTTCCTTTGCAACATGATCTCTGAGAAAATGATGATGAATTTCAATGTGCTTTGTCTTCGAGTGCTGAACTGGGTTGTTGGCGATCTTGATGGCGCTTTTGTTGTCGCAGTAGAGTGGCACTTGCTTCAGATGAATGCCATAATCCTTGAGGGTTTGCTTCATCCATAGAAGCTGAGCGCAGCAGGATCCAGCAACAATGTATTCAGATTCAGCAGTGGAGAGAGATACACAGTTCTGCTTCTTTGAAGACCAACAGACAAGTGATCGGCCCAGAAAGTGACATGTGCCTGATGTGGACTTCCGATCAACCTTGTCACCAGCGTACAGCATCCGAAAATCCAACCAGATCAAACTCTGAGCCCTTTGGATACCATAACCCTAGTGTTGGGGTGTGAGCCAAATATCGAAGAATTCCCTTCCCAGCTAAGTGATGCGACTCCTTTGGTGCCGCTTGGAACCGAGCACACATGCAAACACTAAGCATAATATCTGGCCTAGATGCACATAAATAAAGCAAAGAACCAATCATGGAGCGGTATACCTTTTGATCGAATTCTTTACCATTGTCGTCAGGACCCAGATGATGTTTGGCTGGCATTGGTGTTGTGAAGCCTTTGCAGTCTTGCATACCGAACTTCTTCAGGCAATCTTTGAGATATTTCTCTTGAGATATGAAGATGCCATTGTGTTGTTGCCGTATCTGAAGACCGAGGAAGAATTTCAGCTCCCCCATCATAGACATCTGATATTGCTCTTGCATCATATATCCGAACTCCTCACTGTACTTCTGATTGGTGCAGCCGAAGATAATGTCATCCACATATATTTGGCACACAAACAGTTCACCATCATATGTCTTCGTGAAGAGAGTGGGATCTAGGGAACCAGGTATGAAGCCTTTGCTCTTCAGGAAGTATTTGAGTGTATCATACCAGGCCCGAGGGGCTTGTTTGAGGCCATATAGTGCCTTATTGAGCTTGTAAACCATGTCAGGATGTTTTGGATCTTCAAACCCAGGTGGTTGTGCAACATACACTTCTTCTTCAATTTTTCCATTGAGGAAGGCACTCTTTACATCCATTTGATACAGAATGATGTTGTGATGATTTGCATAGGCCAGTAGTATACGGATGGCTTCAAGTCTGGCAACAGGAGCAAATGTTTCATCAAAGTCAATGCCTTCCACTTGAGTATATCCTTGAGCAACAAGACGAGCCTTGTTTCGGACGACTTGGCCATGTTCATCTTGCTTGTTGCGGTATATCCATTTGGTGCCTATTATGTTATGCTTCCGTGGATCAGGACGCTTAACCAACTCCCATACATTGTTCAGCTCAAACTGTTGAAGCTCTTCTTGCATAGCTTGAATCCATTCAGGTTCCATAAAAGCTTCATCAATTTTCTTGGGTTCAGTGATTGAAACGAATGCGAAGTGTCCGCAGAAATTTGCCAGTTGAGTTGCCCTTGAACGAGTCAGTGGACCTAGTGCATTGATGCTATCAATGATTTTGTCAATCTGCACTTCATTGGCAACACGAGGATGTAGGGGTCGAAGACTTTGCTCTTGCTGATCTACGTTGTCATGGGGCGGAATGTCTTCAGGCTGAGCATTGTCTTCATGTGGATCAGGTGCTGAGATGATAAGTTCTTCTTCAGGACGAGCTTCAGAAGGTATAATTTCTCCAGTTCCCATTAGCTTGATTGATTCACTGGCTGGAACTTCATCTAGCACATCTGGTAGTTGCTCTCTTTGTGACCCATTGGTCTCATCGAACCGCACATCCACTGTTTCAACCACTTTGTAGTGAAAGATATTGAAGACTCTGTAGGAGTGCGAATCCTTTCCATATCCAAGCATGAAGCCCTCATGTGCTTTTGGAGCAAATTTTGAGGTGTGGTGAGGGTCCTTGATCCAGCATCTTGATACAAATACTCTGAAGTAACTGACATTTGGCTTCTTGCCAGTCAGAAGTTCATAAGATGTCTTGTTCAGCAGCTTGTGAAGATATACACGGTTGATAGTATGGCATGCAGTGTCAATGGCTTCAGTCCAGAATTTTCTTGGTGTCTTGTACTCATCTAACATTCTTCTGGCTATCTCAATGAGTGTTCTGTTCTTGCATTCGACGATGCCATTCTGTTGTGGCGTGTATGGAGCTGAGAATTCATGAGTGATGCCCAATGTATCAAGATATGTGTCAAGGGCAGTGTTCTTGAATTCTATGCCATTGTCACTTCTGATGTGCTTTATCTTGGTGCCATAATTGTTCATAGCCCGATTTGCGAAGCGTCTGAAGACATCCTGCACTTCAGTCTTGTAAAGGATTATGTGCACCCAAGTATATCTAGAGTAATCATCAACAATGACGAAGCCATAGAGGCAAGCAGTAGTTGAAAAAGTCGAGTAGTGAGTGGGACCAAAGAGATCCATGTGAAGCAGTTCAAAGGGTTGAGTAGTGGTCATGATTGTCTTCGAAGGATGTTTTGCCCTTGTCATCTTCCCAGCTTCACAGGCACCGCATAAGTGATCTTTCTTGAACTTGACGCCCTCGATGCCTATGACATGCTTCTTCTTTGCAAGGGTGTGGAGGTTCCTCATGCCAGCATGCCCAAGTCTTCGATGCCAAAGCTAGCATTCTGAAGCCTTTGCGAGAAGACATACTGCAAGCTGTGGCCCTGCTGAGAAATCTACCACGTACAAATCATCTTTCCGATACCCTTCAAACACTAGAGACTTGTCAGATTCCATTAGTACCAGGCAACAATATTTTCCAAAGATTACAATCATGTTCAAATCGCAAAGCATTGAGACAGACATTAAGTTGAAGCCAAGGGATTCAACAAACATGACTTTATCCATGTGTTGATCCTTTGAGATTGCAACTCTACCTAAACCCAGTACCTTACTTTTACCAGTGTCAGTGAATGTGATGTGGCTCTTGTCAGATGGACGTAAGGTTGAGTCCATAAAGAGACTTCTTTTGCCAGTCATGTGATTTGTACACCCACTGTCAATAATCCATTCTGAAGACTCTGAAGTCGCTGGTGTCGTACCCTATAGTGCAGTTAGGGGGATAGGCTTCACCAAGAGTATTGTGAAGCAAAAACATTTGACGAACCAGTGGGTTATGAAAACTTAAGTCCAGGTTAGGGTAAGTAGGGAGAGTAGCATGCGATTCAGGTATGAAATACATAGTGATGCCATTCGGGCATTTGATCTTGCGCCCCACAAGATTTTTAAGGTCCCCAGCAATAGCGTCAGAAGATTTTGGTTTTGTGCTGGAGACCTTTCCCTGCAAAAGAGAGTTAAGCTTTCTTAACCACCCACATCTTCAAGGGTGGCTTAGAAGCAGTAAGTCTAAGTGCAGCATCTGAGAATTTTGGCTTTGGAGCCCTAGCAAACAGTCTAGCAGGTGGGCAATAGTACTCATAAGAATAGGCAGAATAGTTCTTGGTCATATGAGAGTGACGGTTTGAAGAACCGCTCTCATATGCCTGAGCATGGTTTCCCTGCAAAACATTTGTGTTAGTGCGACTCAAGTGAGTCCTCTGCCTGTATGAAGCCTTTGGACCATATGAAGCCTTTGGTCTGAGGTTTGTCTTCTTCATGTGAGGTGTCATGAAGACATTCACAGGAAGATTCTCAAGACACGTTTTTGGAACCCAGATCTTCTTCATAGGCGGTCCATTCCTGCAGTTAGTACCAATGTACCTGGCAAATACTTCACCATTCTGATTCTTAAACAGTTTATAGTTTGCATCAAAGGATTCATCAATGATAATAGGATTAGCACAAGTGAAGCCAGATAGATTGGATGGATCTGCTGAGGATTCCTTTGCAGCAACCCATGTGGTTTTGGGGTACTGCTCAGGTTTCCAGTAAGAGCCATCTGCATTAATTTTCCTCACGAACCCAACACCCTCTTTCCTAGGGTTTCGGTTCAGAATCTGCTTCTTGAGGACATCACATAATGTCTGATGTCCTTTGAGACTTTTGTACATCCCTATTTCAAGCAATGTCTTCAACCTAGCATTCTCATCAGCAATAGCAGTGGTATCCTCAGCAGAGGGGTTAGTTACCACTTCAACAGTTGAAGATATTGCAACAGCAGTAGCAGTGGAACATTTAGCAACAGAAATAGCATTATCACGCTCAATGCATTTAAGGCATGGTGGTTCAAATCCTTCCTGAGTAGAACTGATTTGTTCGGCTCGAAGTGACTCGTTTACCTTTTGAAGATCTTCATGATCCGCTCTCAACTTCTCAAGATCTTGCTTCTTTTGAAGATAATCATAGGAAAGCTTTTCATGAGTAGTTGAGAGAGTCTCAAGACGATCTTCGAGTTCCTGATACTTAACATGAAGATTTTTTATGTCTTCAATTAAGGATTCAGAACGAGTCATTTCAGCACCCAACATATCATCGCTTCTGTCTAACAGTTTTTGAATATGTTCCATGGCCTTTTGTTGTTCAGTTGCAATTTTAGCAAGTGTTTTGTAACTGGGTTTTGAATCACAATCAGAGTCATCGTCACTGGATGTTTGATAGTGAGTAGTGCGTGTGTTTACCTTGGCACCACGTGCCATGAAGCAGTAGGTAGGAGTAGAGTCGTCCTTGTCATTTGCATCGGTGTTGGTGATGGAGTCATTGTCTTCAGTGTTGAAGATGGACTTGGCGACGTAGGCTGTAGCCAGACTCGCAATGCCTGAATCAGACTCCTCCTCAGACTCCACCTCTGCCTCCTCAGAAGCGGACTCCTCCTCTGAATCCATTTCCTTGCCAACAAACGCACGAGCCTTGCCAGATGAACTCTTCTTGTGTGATGAAGACTTGGACGAAGACTTTGAGTATTTCTTCGTCTTCTTATCGTCAGAGTCATATTCCTTGCTCTTCTTCTTCTTTCTGTTCTCATTGTCCCACTATGGACACTCAGAGATGAAGTGTCCAGTTTTCTTGCACTTGTGACATGTTTTCTTCTTGTAGTCATGAGCAGAAGCTTCATCATTCCTTGAGCTTGATCGTGAAGACTTTCTGAAGCCTTTCTTCTTGGTGAATTTCTGGAACTTCTTCACTAGCATTGCAAGTTCCCTTCCAATGTCTTCAGGATCATCAGAACTGCTGTCAGATTCTTCTTCAGATGAGGACACAGCTTTTGCCATCAAGGCACGAGTTCGCCCATAGTTTGGACCGTAGATATCTCTTTTCTCAGAAAGCTGAAACTCATGTGTGTTGAGCCTCTCAAGTATGTCAGACGGATCGAGTGTCCTGAAGTCTGGACGTTCTTGAATCATCAGGGCTAGGATGTCAAATGAACTATCAAGTGATCTCAGCAGCGTCTTGACGATTTCATGCTTGGTGATCTCAGTGGCGCCGAGGGCTTGAAGCTCATTTGTGATGTCAGTGAGCCGGTCAAATGTGTGCTGGACATTCTCATTGTCATTTCATTTGAAGCGTTTGAAGAGGTTGCGAAGAACATTGATTCTCTGATCTCTCTGGGTTGAGATGCCTTCATTGACCTTGGAGAGCCAGTCCCAAACCAGCTTGGATGTCTTCAAGGCACTCACACGGCCGTACTGTCCCTTGGTCAGATGACCACAGATAATATTCTTGGCAGTGGAGTCCAGTTGAGTGAACTTCTTGACATCAGCAGCAGTGACACCTTCTCCAGCCTTGGGAACGCCGTTTTCGACGACATACCATAGGTCGACGTCAATGGCTTCAAGATGCATGCGCATCTTATTCTTCCAGTAGGGATATTCAGTTCCATCGAAGACGGGGCACGCAGCGGAGACTTTAATTATCCCTGCAGTCGACATAGCTGAAACTCCAGGTGGTTAAACCGAATCACACAAAACAAGGGAGCACCTTGCTCTGATACCAATTGAAAGTGCGTTATATCGACTAGAGGGGGGTGAATAGGCCATTTTTATGAAAGTCTTCAAAACGTGGAAGTTATGAAGACAAACAGAGTGGACAAGCCTATCACTATGCAGCGGAAGTTAGATTACACAACGCAAGCCATAGTCAAGTATACAATATAGTGAAAGCACAGTGACAAACAGCTTCAGTGTAATGAGGATCAGGTTGGAAGAAGTTATGAAGCCAAACAGATCATACAGTCAAGTTGTGAAGACAGAAGATAAAGCAAGCATGCAATAGCTTCACAATGTGTACTGGTAAGTAAAGGGAGGTGAAGATGAAACCAGTGACACGTTGAAGACAATGATATGTTGGACCAGTTCCAGTTGCTGTGACAACTGTACGTCTGGTTGGAGCGGCTAGGTATTTAAACCAAAGGACACACAGTCCCGGACACCCAGTCCTGAACACGCAGCTCAGGACACCCAGTCCTCACCATTTTCTCCTTGAGCTAAGGTCACACAGACCTCGCCCAATCACTCTGGTAAGTCTTCAAGGTAGACTCCCAAACCTTCACAGACTTCGTTCACCGGCAATCCACAATTTCTCTTGGATGCTCAGAACGCGACGCCTAACCGTCTGCAGGATGCACAGTCCTCAAGTTTAATAAGTCTTCAGATCACTTAGACAAGAAGACTTAAGTGATGCCCAATTACTCTGGCTCTGGGTGGTTAGGGCTTTTCTCCTCGCTAGGGATTTTCTCTCAAAGGCTTCGAGGTGGGTTGCTCTCAAACGACAAAAGCCGTGCACTAAAATCTGAGCAGCCAACCGTTTATGGTTGTAGGGGTGGACTATTTATAGCCACTTGGCAACCCGACCTGATTTGTCCGAAATGACCCTGGGTCACTAAGGAACTGACACGTGTACTAATGGTCGGATTTTGAACTCACACGGCAACTTTACTTGGGCTGCAAGTAAAGCTAACTTGTCTGACTCTGGACAAGATTTTCTCTCATTGTCTTCACTCGAAGACATAGGATTTGTATTAGGCATCACTTCAGTCATCCTGACTGGTTCTCTTGGACCCCACTTAACAGTACGGTGGTTCCTATGACACAACATGAATGAAGTAAAACTACGAAGGATCTAAGTCTTCGAGTTCCATAGGCTTCATGGGGAGTCTTCATATGTCATTGTCTTCGACATGAATGTCTTCATGAATCACCATTGTCTTCAATGTCTTCGTACAATTTTAGGGGTCATCTATGGTAGTAAACCGAATCAATGAGGGACTTCTACCTGTGTTATCCTGCAATTCTCACAAACACATTAGTCCCTCAACTAGGTTTCTCGTCAATACTCCAAAACCAACTAGGGGTGGCACTAGATGCACTTACAGTTAGTTACCACATCAACAGTTGAAGATATTGCAACAGTAGCAGCAGTATAACACTCAGCAACAGAAGTAGCATTGTCATGCTCGATGCATTTAAGACAAGGTGGTTCAAATCCTTCCTGAGCGGAACTGATCTGTTTGGCGCGAAGTGACTCGTTTTCCTTTTGAAGATCTTCATGAGCCGCTCTCAATTTCTCAAGATCTTGCTTCCTTTGAAGATAATCATAGGAAAGCTTTTCATGAGTTGTTGAGAGCGTTTCATGACGACTTTCAAGTTCCTCATACTTAACGTGAAGATTTTTTTATGTCTTCAATTAAGGACTGAGATCGAGTCATTTCAGCGTCTAACAGATCATCGCTTTTGTCTAACAGTTTTTGAATATGTTCCATAGCTTTCTGTTGTTCAGTTGCAATTTTAGCAAGTGTTTTGTAGCTGGGTTTGGAACCGCAATCAGAGTCATCTTCACTAGATGTTTGATAGTGAGTAGTGCGTGTGTTTACCTTGGCACCGCGTGCCATGAAGCAGTACGTAGGAGCGGAGTAGTCCTTGTCATTTGAATCGGTGTCGGTGATGAAGTCATTGTCTTCAGTGTTGAAGATGGACTTGGCAACGTATGTTGTAGCAAGGCTCGCAATGCCAGAATCGGACTCCTCCTCAGACTCCACCTCTGCCTCCTCAGAAGCGGACTCCTCCTGTGAATCCATTTCCTTGCCAACAAACGCACGTGCCTTGCCAGATGAGCTCTTCTTGTGTGATGAAGACTTTGAGGAAGACTTGGAAGAAGACTTTGAGTATTTCTTCTTCTTCTTGTCGTTAGAGTCATATTCCCTGCTCTTATTCTTCTTCTTCTTCTTCTTCTTCTTCTCATTGTCCCACTGCGAACACTCAGAGATGTAGTGGCCAGGTTTCTTGCACTTGTGGCATGTTCTCTTCTTTTAGTCATGAGCAGAAGCTTCATCATTCCTTGAGCTTGATCATGAAGACTTTCTGAAGCCTTTCTTCTTGGTGAATTTTTGGAACTTCTTCACAAGCATAGCAAGCTCCTTTCCAATGTCTTCAGGATCATCAGAACTGCTGTCAGATTCTTCTTCAGATGAGGAGACAGCTTTTGCCTTCAAGGCACGAGTTCGCCCATAGTCAGGACCGCATATGTCTCTTTTCTCAGAAAGCTAAAACTCGTGTGTGTTGAGCCTCTCAAGTATGTCAGACGGATCGAGTGTCTTGAAGTTAGGACGTTCTTGAATCATCAGGGCTAGGGTGTCAAACGAGCTGTCAAGTGATCTCAGGAGTGTCTTGACGACTTCATGCTTGGTGATCTCAGTGGCGCCGAGAGCTTGAAGCTCATTTGTGATGTCAGTGAGTCGATCAAACGTGAGCTGGATGTTCTCATTGTCATTTCTCTTGAAGCGGTTGAAGAGGTTGCGAAGGACACTGATTCTCTGATCTCTCTAGGTTGAGACGCCTTCATTGACCTTGGAGAGCCAGTCCCAGACCATCTTAGATGTTTCCAAAGCACTCGCGCGGCCATACTGTCCTTTGGTCAGATGACCACAGATGATGTTCTTGGCAGTGGAGTCCAGTTGAACGAACTTCTTGACATCAGCAGCGGTGACACCTTCACCAGCCTTGGGAACGCCATTCTTGACGACATACCATATGTCGACATCAATGGCTTCAAGATGCATGCACCTCTTATTCTTCCAGTAGGGATATTCAGTTCCATCGAAGACGGGGCAAGCAGCGGAGACCTTAATTATCCCTGTAGTCGACATAGCTAAAACTCTAGGTGGTTAAACCAAATCACACAGAACAAGGGAGTACGTTGCTCTAATACCAATTGAAAGTGCTAGTGATCGACTAGAGGGGGGTGAATAGGCGATTTTTATGAAAGTCTTCAAAACATGGAAGTTTCGAAGACAAACGATAGAAATAAACCTATTACCATGAAGCGGAAGGTAGACTACACTAGGCAAGCCATAGTCAAGTATTCAATGAAGTGAAAGCACAGTGACTAACAACAGCTAGGCAGTAAAGATTAGGTAGGAAGATATTGTGAAGCCAATCAGAACAAGCAGTCACTCAGTGAAGACAAAAGATAATGCAATCAAGCAATGACTTCACAAGGACCAACAGTAAGTAAAGGGAAGGGAAGGATGAAACCAGTGACTCGTTGAAGACAATGATTTGTTGGACCAATTCTAGTTGCTGTGACAACTGTACGTCTGGTTAGGGAGGCTGAGATTCAACTCAGAAGACCTCGTCTTCACCTTATTCCCCTTGAGCTAAGGACACCCAGTCCTCGCCCAATCACTCTGGTAAGTCTTCAAGGTAGACTTCCAAACCTTCACAGACTTCATTCACCGGCGATCCACCAATGATTCTTGGATGCTCAGAACGCGACGCCTAACCGGCTGGAGGATTCACAGTCCTCAAGTGTAATAAGTCTTCAGATCACACAGACAGGAAGACTTAAGTGATGCCTAACACTCTTTGGCTTTGGGTGTTTAGGGCTTTGTCCTCGCAAGGAATTCTCTCTCAAAGGCTTCGAGGTGGGTTGCTCTCAAATGGCAAAAGCTGTACTCTAACTCTGAGCAGCCAACCGTTTATGGTTGTAGGGGGTGGGCTATTTATAGCCACTAGGCAACCCGACCTGATTTGTCCGAAATGACCCTGGGTCACTAAGGAACTGACACGTGTTCCAACGGTCAGATTTCAAACACACACGGCAACTTTACTTGGGCTACAAGCAAAGCTGACTTATCCAACTCCGGACAAGATTTGCTCTCATAGTCTTCACTCGAAGACATAGGATTTTGGTTAAGCATCACTTCAGTCATTCTGACTGGTTCTCTTGGACCCCACTTAACAGTACGGTGGTTCCTATGACTCAACAAAGAAGAAAAAGAACGTCCAAAGAACTAAGTCTTCGCGCTCCATAGTCTTCACGCGATGTCTTCTCATGTCATAGTCTTCAATGTGAATGTCTTCACATACCACCTTTGACTTCAATGTCTTCATGCATTTTTAGGGGTCATCTCTGGTAGGAAAACCGAATCAATGAGGGACTTCTACCTGTGTTATCCTGCAATTCTCACAAACACATTAGTCCCTCAATTAGTTTTGTCGTCAATACTCCAAAACCAACTAGGGGTGGCACTAGATGCACTTACACCTCGTCATGTCCATGATCATATCCGGTACTCCGAACTACCTTCGGTACATCAAAACACAAAAAATCATAATACCGATCGTCACCGAACTTTAAGCGTGCGGAACCTACGGGTTCGATAACTATGTAGACATGACCGAGATACGTCTCCGGTCAATAACCAATATCGGAACCTAGATGCTCATATTGGTTCCCACATATTCTACGAAGATCTTTATCGGTCAAACCACATAACATCATACGTTGTTCCCTTTGTCGTCGGTATGTTACTTGCCCGAGATTCGATCGTCAGTATCTCAATACCTAGTTCAATCTTGCTACCATCAAGTCTCTTTACTCATTCCGTAATACATCATCCCACAACTAACTCATTAGTTACAATGCTTGCAAGGCTTATAGTGATGTGCATTACCGAGTGGGCCCTGAGACACCTATCCGACAATCGGAGTGACAAATCCTAATCTCGAAATACGCCAACTCAACAAGTACCTTCGGAGACACCTGTAGAGCACCTTTATAATCACCCAGTTACGTTGTGACGTTTGGTAGCACACAAAGTGTTCCTCCAGTAAATGGGATTTTCCTAATCTCATAGTCATAGGAACATGTATAAGTCATGAAGAAAGCAATAGCAACATACTAAATGATCAAGTGCTAAGCTAATGGAATGGGTCAAGTCAATCACATCATTCTCCTAATGATGTGATCCCGTTAATCAAATGAAAACTCACTTCTATGGCTAGGAAACTTAACCATCTTTGATTCAACGAGCTAGTCAAGTAGAGGCATACTAGTGTCACTCTGTTTGTCTATATATTCACACATGTACTAAGTTTCCGGTTAATACAATTCTAGCATGAATAATAAACATTTATCATGATATAAGGAAATATAAATAACAACTTTATTATTGCCTCTAGTGCATATTTCCTTCAGAAGGAAGGAAGGGGAAGCCCCCTTTCCCTAGTCCAATTTAGACCAGTCCATGGGAATGGGGCGCAGCCTCCCTTGAGGCCTTTCTCTCCTTTCCTGTATCACCCATTAAGTGTTGGGGAACGTAGTAATTTCAGAAAAAATTCCTACACACACACAGGATCATGGTGATGCATAGCAACGAGAGGGGAGAGTGTGTCCACGTACCATCATAGACCGACTGCGGAAGCGTTAGTAGAACGTGGTTGTTGTAGTCATACATCTTCACGATCCGACCGATCCAAGTACCGAATGCACGACACCTCCGAGTTCTGCACACGTTCAACTCGATGACGTCCCGCGAGCTCTGATCCAGCAAAGCTTCACAGGAGAGTTTCGTTAGCACGACGGCATGGTGACGGTGATGATGATGCTACCGACGCAGGGCTTCGCCTAAGCACCGCTACGATATGTTCGAGGTAGATTATGGTGGAGGGGGGCACCGCACACGGCTAAGAGATCAATGATCAATTGTTGTGTCTGTGGGGTGCCCCCTGCCCCCGTATATAAAGGAGTAAGGGGAGGAGGCGCCCGGCCAGGGAGAGGCGCGCCAAGAGGGAGTCCTACTCCCACTAGGAGTAGGACTCCTCCTATTCCTAGTAGGAGTAGGAGAGGGGGAAGGAAAGGGAGCAGAGGAGAAGGAAAGAGGGGGTCGGCCCCCTTGCCCTAAACCAATTCAGTTTGGGCCTTGGGGGGGCCCATACTCCCCTTGCTGTACTCCCGTATATGTCCGAAACCTTTCCAATGTCCGAAAAAATCCTACGCACATGCAAGATCATGGTGATGCATAGCAACGAGAGGGGAGAGTATTATCCAGGTACCCTCATAGACCATAATGCGGAAGCGTTAGCACAACATGGTTGATGTAGTCATACATCTTCACGATCCGACTGATCCAAGTACTGAACGCATGGCACCTCCGAGTTCTGCACACGTTCAACTCGATGACGTCCTGCGAGCTCCGATCCAGTATATGTCCGAAACATAGTAATTTCAAAAAAATCCTACGCACATGCAAGATCATGGTGATGCATAGCAACGAGAGGGGAGAGTATTGTCCAGGTACCCTTGTAGACTGTAATGCGGAAGCATTAGCACAACGCGGTTGATGTAGTCGTACATCTTCACGATCCGACCAATCCAAGTACCGAACGCATGGCACCTCCGAGTTCTGCACACGTTCAACTCGATGACGTCCTGCGAGCTCCGATCCAGTAAAGCTTCACAAGAGAGTTTCGTCAGCACAACGGCGTGGTGATGGTGATGATGATGCTACCGACGCAGGGCTTCGCCTAAGCACCGCTACGATATGATCGAGGTAGATTATGGTGGAGGGGGCACCGCACACGGTTAAGAGATCAATGATCAATTGTTGTGTTTATGGGGTGCCCCTGCCCCCGTATATAAATGAGCAAGGGGAGGAGGCAGCCGGCCAGGGAGAGGCGCGCCAAGGGGGAGTCCTACTCCCACTAGGAGTAGGACTCCTCCTATTCCTAGTAGGAGTAGGAGAGGAGGAAGGAAAGGGAGAGGAGGAGAAGGAAAGAGGGGCCCGGCCCCCCTTGCCCTAAACCAATTTGATTTGGGCCTTGGGGGAGCACGCCCCACACCCCCTTGCTACCCTCTATTTCCACTAAGGAGCATGTAGGCCCATTAAGCCCCCCGGGGGGTTCCGGTAACCTCCCGGTACTGCGGTATTTATCTGAAACCTTCCGGAACCTTTCCGGTGTCCGGACATAGTCGTCCAATATATCGATCTTTATGTCTCGACCATTTCGAGACTCGTCGTCATGTCCACGATCATATCCGGTACTCTAAACTACCTTCGGTACATCAAAACACAAAAACTCATAATACCAATCGTCACCGAACTTTAAGCATGCGGACCCTACAGGTTCGAGAACTATGTAGACATGACCGAGACACGTCTCCGGTCAATAACCAATAGCGGAACCTGGATGCTCATATTGGCTCCCACATATTCTATGAAGATTTTTATCGGTCAAACCGCATAACAACATACGTTGTTCCCTTTGTCATCGGTATGTTACTTGCCCGAGATTCGATCGTCGGTATCTCAATACCTAGTTCAATCTTGTTACCGTCAAGTCTCTTTACTCGTTCCGTAATACATCATCCCGCAACTAACTCATTAGTTACAATGCTTGCAAGGCTTATAGTGATGTGCATTACTGAGTGGGCCCAGAGATACCTCTCCGACAATCGGAGTGACAAATCCTAATCTCGAAATACGCCAACTCAACAAGTACCTTCGGAGACACCTGTAGAGCACCTTTATAATCACCCAGTTACGTTGTGATGTTTGGTAGCACACAAAGTGTTCCTCCGGTAAACGGGAGTTGCATAATCTCATAGTCATAGGAACATGTATAAGTCATGAAGAAAGCAATAGCAACATACTAAACGATCAAGTGCTAAGCTAACGGAATGGGTCAAGTCAATCACATCATTCTCCTAATGATGTGATCCCGTTAATCAAATGACAACTCATGTCTATGGCTAGGAAACATAACCATCTTTGATCAACGAGCTAGTCAAGTAGAGGCATACTAGTGACACTCTGTTTGTCTATGTATTCACACATGTATCATGTTTCCGGTTAATACAATTCTAGCATGAATAATAAATATTTATAATGATATAAGGAAATAAATAATAACTTTATTATTGCCTGTAGGGCATATTTCCTTCAGTCTCCCACTTGCACTAGAGTCAGTAATCTAGATTACACAGTAATGATTCTAACACCCATGGAGCCTTGGTGTTGATAATGCTTTGCTCGTGGAAGAGGCTTAGTCAATGGGTCTGCAACATTCAGATCCATATGTATCTTGCAAATCTCTATGTCTCCCACCTGGACTTGATCCCGGATGGAGTTGAAGCGTCTCTTGATGTGCTTGGTTCTCTTGTGAAATCTGGATTCCTTTGCCAAGGAAATTGCACCAGTATTGTCACAAAAGATTTTCATTGGACCCGATGCACTAGGTATGACACCTAGATCGGATATGAACTCCTTCATCCAGACTCCATTTGCTGCTTCCGAAGCAGCAATGTACTCTGCTTCACATGTAGATCCCGCCACGATGCTCTGTTTAGAACTGCTCCAACTGACAGCTCCATCGTTCAATATAAACACGTATCTGGTTTGCGATTTAGAATCGTCCGGATCAGTGTCAAAGCTTGCATCAACGTAACAATTTACGATGAGCTTTTTGTCACCTCCATAAATGAGAAACATATCCTTAGTCCTTTTCAGGTACTTCAGGATGTTCTTGACCGCTATCCAGTGATCCACTCCTGGATTACTTTGGTACCTCCCTGCTAAACTAATAGCAAGGCACACATCAGGTCTAGTACATAGCCTTGCAGACATGATAGAGACTATGGCTGAAGCATAGGGAACTTCTTTCATTTTCTCTCTATCTTCTGCAGTGGTCGGGCATTGATTCTTACTCAACTTCACACCTTGTAATACAGGTAAGAACCCTTTCTTTGCCTGATCCATTTTGAACTTCTTGAAAACTTTGTCAAGGTATGTGCTTTGTGAAAGTCCAATTAAGCGTCTTGATCTATCTCTATAGATCTTGATGCCCAATATGTAAGCAGCTTCACCGAGATCTTTCATTGAAAAACTCTTATTCAAGTATCCTTTTATGCTATCTAGAAATTCTATATCATTTCCAGGGTTGGAAAAAGCGTTATCAGGCGTACGCCTCAGCGCGCTAAAGCGCTCGGCGATAGCCCATCGCGTAGCTTTGGGCCTAATCGGTCCTCTAGGCGGGCCCATTGCTTAGGCGGAGCAAGGCGTGCGCCTAGGCACTAGGAAGCGGAGAAAAGCAGTGAGGGGGCGGCGCTAGGCGGAGCAACGCGGACCGGAGATGCAACGGGAGGGTGCTAGCATGCGGGAAGGTGGCGAGAGAATCGTGAGAAGATTGCGAGATGATTGCGTGCAGTTTGCCGGCGGGAGGAACAGAGAGATTAGGTTAGGATCTGTATATATAAACATAGAAGGGGTGGCGGCGGCTCGATCTATTATGTTGCCGCTCGTCCGCGGACCGCCGAGACGAAGTGATTCACCGCCATGACTTCTTCCTCCTAGCTGTTTCTCCGTTCGACCACAACCTGAGGTCTGGTCTTCTCCCCTGCTGTAGGTGAGCTGCCAATGCGATTTCACCCATTCCTTCTCTCGTGTCTTTCACTATGCCTGTGTGTTGCCTCTGCATCACCGGTGGATTGCTAGTTGATTGTTGCTCCATATCTATCATGTAATCACTCGATCTGTAATTTTTGTATGATCTTTTTACATCCACAAATGTCTTTTAAATTTATAAACAGTATTGGTTTATCTGGATTGCATGTTGGATGCTGCTAGATCTGTCCTTCGCTTGTAATCCCTTGAGCTGCAGTTTTGCTATGCTCTGTTTCCTTCACAAAAATCAAGAGAAATCATTGGCTACTGTAATCTTGCTACACAATATTCAGTTAGCTAGATGTTTGCTTTTCTTTAGTTTTGTCAGAATAAGCAGCTAGTAGCTTTTGTTTTCGCTAGAGCAAAACGTTGCAGTTAGTTGCAGGAAGCACCAAAATCTCTTGTGTTTGTTTCCTTCCTGTGATCGACCGAGAGAAATGAGATAGAAGCTAGGTATCTGATCCATCAGAAATCTATATACCCAAAGAGAAATTTTCTGTACTGATTGCTGAACACTTCCTAGATAAAACCTGACTGGAAATAATTATAACTCCGTGATGTAGTTGTACTGACTGGTCTGAAGGTAATTGTAGCGGAGGAACAAAGGGAGCATCCACTGGTCTGAAGGTAATCATCCCGGGCACTATTGATGTTACTAAAGCTAGTTCTATGATTTTCTCAGTTACTAAGTTATATATGGCATGATGCCAAGAGGTGACACTGGGCGGTACTAGTACTAGCGTAGAAGTAGGATCAGATTTTGTTGCATGATGCCAAGATGTGACACTGACACTAACTCGTACTAGTACTAGTCTAAAAGCTGGGTCATATGCGTGCGGATGTGGCTGTTATTATTCTTGAATGTAGAGACATCAGGTTATTAAGCATGGTAGTTCAAATTAGTATATGAGTGTGCCGTCATTTAACCAGAGGGATTGTTAGGTTGGTATAAAAATGAAATTGCCTCCAGATCTGTATCAAGGCATCGAGCATTGCAACTTGCAAGACTAAATAAGTTTTGAATCAGCAGATTTATAACTTTGTACTGTAGAAAAAAAGTTGTTCTGTTTCCCCCACAAAAATGAATTTTTTTGTATTATCTATTTACTTCACAATAGTTTTTTTCTTGGAATCTCCTAGTATGCAGCTTGCTATCTATTTTATATTGCTCTGCATATATTATGATATTATAATTTATATTGCTTTGATTCCTCCATTTGCTACAGGAACCGAATTGTGTACCTAATTAAACAGTTAATGATTTATCTTCTGCTATATATTTCTAGGATGTGGACTTACGCATAGACGTACAAACATGCTATATATTGAATTGTTTTTAAGGTCTATTTATTGAATTGTTGCTTTGATTATTATCTGGATTTATGCCTACTTGTAGTCTGGACTTTGGTAGATGTGGTCCATTTTTCTAGCATTAGCGAAGCGAATTACTGAATATTGGTTGTTGTGTATTTCAATATTTGTAGGATGTCTGAGAGAAATGCAACATCGGCATTGCAGGAGGAGAATGTCCTTAAGAGAAAGTCAGATGATGTGGGATGGGACTATGGGAGTCTAGCTGATGCTTCCAACAAGGATAAAGTGAAGTGTATTTTCTGTAACCATGTGAGCACTGGAGGTGTTTATCGTCACAAACAGCATGTGGCTCATGTTGGTAATGCTGTGGTCAAAAGTAAAAAAGCTCGCAGGAAGCTAAAGACAGGTGCAAGAAATCTCTTGAAGAGGCATCTAATAAGAGGCGGGAAAAGACTGCCCGTGAGAAAGAGCTCAGACAAACTGTGAACATTTCTCGCGTTGGAGATGACGAAGCCGCTTGTATCGGAAGTGCGGAGCCACACAAGTTAGGTCCCATTGACAAGTGGACACGGCCTATTGATCCTAAATTGACTCAAGCTGAAGCCTTGCATCAACAGAAGATAAACAAGGAACTTTGGAAAAAGAGAACACATGAAGTGCAGCAGTATGTGGCTAGATGGGTGTACAATCATGGTAATTAAATATTTATTTTTACCCACACTGCCATTGATTATTTACTTCTTTGTAATGTTTGACTGTTGGTTGACTTTTCAGTTACTAATTTTGTTCATATTACATTTGTAGCTATACCATTCAATGCTTGTGACAATGATGATTTCGAGTTAATGTGCGAAGCCATTGGGAGCTTTGGCCCTGGATTTGAGCCTACGTCTAAACATGATCTTCGAGAGACTTTGTTGAGTGAGGAACATGCAAGAGTAAAGAGTTTGCTGCAAGAACGTGATGCTGAAAAGATGAAGAATGGCTGCTCCATTATGACTGATGCTTGGTCAGATAGGAAGAAGAGAAGCATAATGAACTTGTGCACAAATAGTGCTGATGGTTCTAATTTTATAAGGTCGAGTGAGATGACGGCTGTATCACACACAAGTGAAGTCATCTTCCAATTAGTGGATGAAGCAATTGAGGAAGTAGGTCCTGAACATGTGGTGCAAGTAGTGACTGATAATGCTTCTAATAACATGGGAGCAAAGAAGATGTTCTTGGAGAAGAGGCCAAACATGTTTTGGAGCTCTTGTGCGACACACACCATTAACCTAATGTTGCAAGGAATTGGCGACCTACCAAGGTTTAGTAAGGTACTTGAAAAAGCAAAAGCATTCACTATCTTTGTCTATGGGCACACAAGGACCTTGGACTGCATGAGGCACTTCTCTTCTGGGAAAGAGATCATAAGGCCAGGGGTCACTAGGTTTGCTTCTGCTTATCTAACTCTGGAAAGCCTTCTAGACAAAAAGGATCAACTGAGGAAGATGGTGGTTGATAGTAGATGGGACAAGCTAAGAGAAGTTAAATCAAAAAAGGGAAAGGCAGCAACAGCTACGATGATGAGCATGGCTTTTTGGAAAGATTTGAAGCTTTGCCTCAATGTCTTTGAGCCTTTGGTAAAAGTCCTTCGCCTGGTTGATGGGGATGTCAAGGCATCTATGGGCTTTGTTTATGGAGAAATAGTTAAGGCAAAGAAAGAGATCAAGGAAGTCTATGGCAATGTGGAGTTACATTACAAAGATGTGATTAATATTGTTGAGAAAAAGATGAAAGGTCAACTTGACTCTCCATTGCACTTGGCTGCATATTTGCTGAATCCATGTTATAGTTATGCTGATACTAATGTCGCCGTTCTAGGAACGGGGGTCCCCAGACTTGCCTGCCTGCGGCCTGCGGCGTGGCTCAAAGGGGGGCCCAGCATGACCCGTCTTCACCAACACAAACCCAAGACCCTCGCGAGGGGCCAAACCTCGCGAGGCGGACGACGCGGGTCAAAACATTCTCTGTTCTTAATCGTTATTTTTTTCTTGTTGCGGATTCATACAAAGAAAATAAAAAGGCTAACTACAGAACGTCTATACTCTATTGTGTTTATACAATTCAACTCAAGTGGCCAAGAAACAAATGATCAAGGAGAAGAAGATCACTGATGTCCTCTTATCTGCTGAAACTACCGAAGCTCAAGGTTTTCTTTTTGAGGGCGGAGACGATTATGTAGAAGTCCTCTATAGGGATGATGAGGAGGAGATGGATAGTACAGGGATGCCAGGGAGTGCCATTGGAGAAACAATGGAGGTGATGAACTGCTCGAGCCACGTAGAAGTGCGAGACTAAGACAACTTTATGAAGAAGAAGAATTCGATTCTGAAGAAGAGGAGTTTGATGAGGAGGAGGAGATGCATTCAGAGGATGAGAATGAATATTGATAATTAAGGAGACCCAAATGCATGGATGTCCTTTGTTAAGTACTTCGTTTTAATCTTATATCTTTTAAGTCATTATGTGTCGAACTATTTGTGTGTGCATCCATGTGGAATTTTCACTTTTTGACTTGTGAGAGAAGTCTTTGAAATAAGATTCTAGGAATAAAGAACTTCATTCTGAAGTGTGAACTGTTGAACTTATAATATATAATGATATGCCAATTCGGTCTTGCGTGATGTTTGACTCTCCTGTATTTGAACATTTGATATTTCTATGGGCGTACTACTTTCATTGAATAGATTATATTTAGTTCTCCACAGTGTGTCATGTATGTTATTTTTATCATCAAATTATCCTTCTAACCTGATATAGTACAAAGTCTAGTTAAACAATGATCATCCTAACCTTCTACCATACAAAACGCCTTGGCCCTCCTAGGCTATGCCTAGGCAGGCTAGGCGCTAGGTAGAGGGTCATCGCCTGCCTATCGCCTAGCGCTTTTTCCAACCTTGATCATTTCCAATCAACAATATGTCATCCACATATAGTTTTAGAAATGCTACAGAGCTCCCACTCACTTTCTTGTAAATACAGGCTTCTCCAAAAGTCTGTATAAAACCATATGCTTTGATCACACTATCAAAGCGTTTATTCCAACTCCGAGAGGCTTGCACCAGTCCATAAATGGATCGCTGGAGCTTGCACACTTTGATAGTACCTTTTGGATCGATAAAACCTTCAGGTTGCATCATATACAACTCTTCTCCCAGAAATCCATTCAGGAATGCAGTCTTTACATCCATTTGCCAAATTTCATAATCATAAAATGCGGCAATAGCTAACATGATTCGAACGAACTTAAGCATCGCTACGGGTGAGAAGGTCTCATCGTAGTCAACCCCTTGAACTTGTCGAAAACCTTTCGCTACAAGTCGAGCTTTGTAGATAGTAACATTACCACCAGCATCTGTCTTCTTCTTGAAGATCCATTTATTCTCGATGGCTTGCCGATCATCGGGCAAGTCAACCAAAGTCCACACTTTGTTCTCATACATGGATCCCATCTCAGATTTCATGGCCTAGAGCCATTTTGCGGAATCTGGGCTCATCATCGCTTCCTCATAGTTCATAGTTCGTCATGGTCTAGCAACATGACCTCCAGAACAGGATTACCGTACCACTCTGGTGCGGATCTTACTCTGGTTGACCTACAAGGTTCAGTAGTAACATGATCTGAAGTTTCATGATCAACATCATTAGCTTCCTCACTAATTGGTGTAGGTGTCACACGAACCGGTTTCTGTGATGAACTACTTTCCAATATGGGAGCAGGTACAGTTACCTCATCAAGTTCTACTTTCCTCCCACTCACTTCTTTCGAGAGAAACTCCTCTAGAAAGGATCCATTCTTAGCAACAAAAGTCTTGCCTTCGGATCTGTGATAGAACGTGCACCCAATAGTTTCCATTGGGTATCCTATGAAGACACATTTCTCCGATTTGGGTTCGAGCTTATCAGGTTGAAGCTTTTTCACATAAGAATCGCAGCCCCAAACTTTAAGAAACGACAACTTTGGTTTCTTGCCAAACCATAGTTCATAAGGCGCCGTCTCAATGGATTTTGATGGTGCCCTATTTAACGTGAATGCAGCCGTCTCTAAAGTATAACCCCAAAACGATAGCGGTAAATCAGTAAGAGACATCATAGATCGCACCATATCTAGTAAAGTACGATTATGACGTTCGGACACACCATTACGTTGTGGTGTTCCGGGTGGCGTGAGTTGCGAAACTATTCCGCATTGTTTCAAATGTAGACCAAACTCGTAACTCAAATATTCTCCTCCACGATCAGATCGTAGAAACTTTATTTTCTTGTTATGATGATTTTCCACTTCACTCTGAAATTCTTTGAGCTTTTCAAATGTTTCAGACTTATGTTTCATTAAGTAGATATACCCATATCTGCTCCAATCATCTGTGAAGGTGAGAAAATAACGATACCCACCGCGAGCCTCAATATTCATTAGACCAAATACATTAGTATGTATGATTTCCAACAAATCTGTTGTTCGCTCCATTGTTCCGGAGAATGGAGTTTTAGTCATCTTGCCCATGAGGCATGGTTCGCAAGTACCAAGTGATTCATAATCAAGTGATTCCAAAAGTCTATCAGTATGGAGTTTCTTCATGCGCTTTACACCAATATGATCCAAACGGCAGTGCCACAAATAAGGTGCACTGTCATTATCAACTTTGCATCTTTTGGCTTCAATACTATGAATATCTGTATCACTACTATCGAGATTTAACACAAATAGACCACTCTTCAAGGGTGCATGGTCATAAAAGATATTACTCATATAAATAGAACAACCATTATTCTTAGATTTAAATGAATAACCGTCTCGCATCAAACAAGATCCAGATATAATGTTCATGCTTAACGCTGGCACCAAATAACAATTATTTAGGTCTAAAACTAATCCTGAAGGTAGATGTAGAGGTAGCGTTCTGACGGTGATCACATCGACTTTTGAACCATTTCCCACGCGCACCGTCACCTCATCCTTAGCCAGTCTTCGCTTAATCTGTAGTCCCTGTTTCGAGTTGAAAATATTAGCAACAGAACCAGTATCAAATACCCAGGTGCTACTGCAAGCTCTAGTAAGGTACACATCAATAACATGTATATCACATATACCTTTGTTCACCTTGCCATCGTTCTTATCCGCCAAATACTTGGGGCAGTTTCACTTCCAGTGACCAGTCTGTTTGCAGTAGAAACACTCAGTCTCAGGCTTAGGTCCAGGATTGGGTTTCTTCTCCTGAGCAACAACTTTTTTGTTGTTCTTATTGAAGTTCCCCTTCTTCTTCCCTTTACCCTTTTTCTTGAAACTGGTGGTTTTGTTAACCATCAACACTTGATGCTCCTTTTTGATTTCTACCTCCGCAGCCTTTAGCATCGCGAAGAGCTCGGGAATTGTCTTATTCATCCCTTGCATATTATAGTTCATCACAAAGCTTTTGTAACTTGGTGGCAGTGATTGAAGAACTCTGTCAATGACACTATCAACAGGAAGATTAACTCCCAATTGAGTTAAGTGATTATGATACCCAGACATTTTGAGTATATGTTCACTAACAGAACTATTCTCCTCCATCTTGTAGCTATAGAACTTATTGGAGACTTCATATATCTCAATCCGGGCATTTGCTTGAAATATTAACTTCAACTCCTGGAACATCTCATATGCTCCATGACATTCAAAACGTCGTTGAAGTCCCGGTTCTAAGCCATAGAGCATGGCACACTGAACTATCGAGTAGTCATCAACTTTACTCTGTCAGACGTTCTTAACGTCATCAACGGCATCTGCAGCAGGCCTGGCACCCAGCGGTGCTTCCATGACATAATTCTTCTATGCAGCAATGTGGATAATCCTCAATTTACGAACCTAGTCCATGTAATTGGTACCATCATCTTTCAATTTTTCTTTCTCAAGGAATGCATTAAAATTCAACGGAACAACAACACGGGCCATCTATCTACAACAACATAGACAAGCAAAATACTATCAGGTACTAAGTTCATGATAAATTTAAGTTCAATTAATCATATTACTTAAGAACTCCCACTTAGATGGACATCTCTCTAATCATCTAAGTGATCATGTGATCCAAATCAACTAAACCATAACCGATCATCACGTAAAATGGAGTAGTTTTTAATGGTGAACATCACTATGTTGATCATATCTACTATATGATTCACGCTCGACCTTTCGATCTTAGAGTTCCGAGGCCATATCTGCATATGCTAGGCTCATCAAGTTTAAACCGAGTATTCTGTGTGTGCAAAACTGGCTTGCACCCGTTGTAGATGAATGTTGAGCTTATCACACCCGATCATCATGTGGTGTCTCGGCACGACAAACTTTGGCAACGGTGCATACTCAGGGAGAACACTTTTACCTTGAAATTAAGTGAGAGGTCATCTTATAATGCTACTGTCAAACAAAGCAAAATAAGATGCATAAAGGATAAACATCACATGCAATCAATATAAGTGATATGATATGGCCATCATCATCTTGTGCTTGTGATCTCCATCTCCGAAGCACCGTCATGATCACCATCGTCACCGGCGCGACACCTTGATCTCCATCATAGCATCGTTGTCGTCTCGCCAACTATTGCGTGTATGACTATTGCTACCTCTTAGTGATAAAGTAAAACAATTACAGGGTGATTGCATTGCATACAATAAAGCAACAACCATATGGCTCCTGCCAGTTGTCGATAACTTAGTTACAAAACATGATCATCTCATACAATAAATATAGCATCATGTCTTGACCATATCACATCACAACATGCCCTGCAAAAACAAGTTAGACGTCCTCTACTTTGCTGTTGCAAGTTTTATGTGGCTGCTACGGGCTGAGCAAGAACCGTTCTTACCTACGCATCAAAATTCATCAAGTTAGTATTGTTTTAACCTTCGCAAGGACCGGGCGTAGCCACACTTGGTTCAAATAAAGTTGGAGAAACTGACACCCACCAGCCACCTGTGTGCAAAGCACGTCGGTAGAACGAGTCTCGCGTAAGCGTATGCGTAATGTCAGTCCGGGCCACTTCATCCAACAATACCGCCAAACCAAAGTATGACATGCTGGTAAGCAGTATGACTTGTATCGCCCACAACTCACTTGTATTCTACTCGGAGAGAGCCCCCCTTCTTCTTCTTCTTCTTCCTTGACCTTCTCCCTAGATGGGAGAAGGGCTTCCCCTCTGGTCCATGGTCTCCATCGCACGGGAGGGGCGAGAGCCCCTCTGAGATTGGATCTGTCTCTCTGTCTCTCTCTGTTTCTGCGTCCCTTGATTTTGCCCTTTCACCGTTTCTTAAATTCCCCGAGATCCGTAACTCCGATTGGGCTGAAATTTTAACACGATCTCTATCCGGATATTGGCTTTCTTGTGGCGAAATAAGGGAACCAACTGCCTTACGGGTGGCCACGAGGGTCAGGGGCGCGCACCCCTACCTCGTGGGCCCCTCGAGCATCGTCTCGAGTTGATTCTTCTTCCCATAAATCACATACATTCCAAAAAAAATCTCCGCCAGTTTGTATCCAGTTTGGACTCCGTTTGATATGGGTTTTCTGCAAAACAAAAAAGTGCACCAAATAGGAACTGGCACTGGGCACTGGATCAATATGTTAGTCCGAAAAATAGAATAAAAAGTTGCCAAAAGTATATTGGCATGGAACAATCAAAAATTATAGATACGACGGAGACGTATCAACCACCCTCGGAATTGTGACTTCGAAGTTGTTGATTTATGTAAGGACCTTCCCATTTAGAGAGGAGTTTGCCTGCAAAAAATCTTAAACAAGAGTTGTATAACAATACACAATCACCTACATTAAACTCACGATTTTGTATCCTTTTATCATGCCATCTTTTAACTTTTTCTTTAAACAGTTTAGCATTCTCATAAGCCTGGGTTCTCCCTTCATCAAGTGAGCTAATGTCAAAAAGCCTCTTCTCACCGGAAAGTTTGAAATCATAACTGAGCTCTTTAATGACCCAATATGCCTGATGTTCTAGTTCAAGAGGTAAGTGACATGCTTTTCCATAAACCATTTTAAACGGAGACATGCCCATAGGATTTTTGTATGCAGTTCTATAAGCCCATAATGCATCTTCAATTTTCTTGGACCAATTCTTTCTAGATCTATTGACGGTCTTCTGCAAAATTAATTTAAGCTCTCTACTGCTAAGTTCTACTTGACCACTAGACTGTGGATGATATGGAGATGCAATTCTATGATTAACATTATACTTAGCAAGCATTTTACGGAAAGCACCATGAATAAAATGTGAACCACCATCAGTCATTAAGTATCTAGGGACTCCAGACCACGGAAAAATAACTTCTTTAAGCATATTAATAGAAGTGTTATGATCAGCACTACTAGTTGGAATAGCTTCTACCCACTTAGTAACGTAATCCACAGCAACTAAAATATGTGTATACCCATTAGAGGAAGGAAACGGTCCCATATAATCAAAGCCCCAAACATCAGGTGGTTCAATAACAAGTGAATAATTCATAGGCATTTCTTGACGTCTACTAATATTACCAATTTTTTGGCATTCATCACAAGACAAGACAAACTTACGGGCATCCTTGAAGAGAGTAGGCCAATATAAACCAGATTGCAATACCTTATGTGCAGTTCTATCTCCGGCATGGTGTCCTCCATAAGCCTCGGAGTGGCACTTGCATAGGATCTATTCATGTTCATGCTCAGGTACACAACGTCTAATAACACCATCTACTCCTTTGTAAAGATGTGGGTCATCCTAGAAGTAATGTCTTAAATCATAGAAGAACTTTTTATTTTGCTGGTATGTGAAACTAGGTGGTATAAATTTAGCAACAATGTAATTAGCATAATAAGCATACCATGGAGCAGTACGGGAAGCATTTATGGCAGCTAGTTGTTCATCAGGAAAGCTATCATCAATAGGTAGTGGGTCATCAAAAATATTCTCTAACCTAGACAAGTTGTCTGCAACGGGGTTCTCAGCTCCCTTTCTATCAATAATATGCAAATCAAATTCTTGTAGTAGGAGAACCCATCTAATAAGTCTAGGTTTAGCATCTTTCTTTTCCATAAGATATTTAATAGCAACATGATCAGTGTGAACAGTTACTTTGGAATCAACAATATAAGGTCTGAACTTATCACAAGCAAATACAACTGCTAAAAATTCTTTTTCAGTAGTAGCGTAATTTCTCTGGGCATTGTCTAGAGTTTTACTAGCATATTGGATAACATTTAATTTCTTATCAACACTTTGTCCTAGAACAGCCCCTACAGCATAATCACTAGCATCACAGATGATTTCAAATGGTAAATTCCAATCAGGGGGTTGAACAATAGGTGCAGAAACCAAAGCTTTCTTAAGTATTTCAAATGCTTCTACACAATCATCATCAAAGACAAAAGGAATATCTTTTTGTAAGAGATTAGTCAGAGGCCTGGAAATTTTAGAAAAGTCCTTAATGAACCTCCTATAAAAACCGGCATGACCAACACTACAAAAAAAGACACATCCGTGATATTTTGGGCCGAACGAATTTTTTTCTGTCATACATATGACACTTCTATGACGATAATTGTGACAAAACCCGGTATCATCATAGATGTGGTGGGCTCCTACTTCTATGACAAAAAATCATGACAGAAAATGGGCTTTTCGTCCTAGGCGGGCCGAAGACACAGCTGCATGACATTCTTTGGGCCGTCTGTGACGGAAAAAACCGTGGTAGTAGCGAGGGGGAGGAAAATTTCGGGGAGTTCCCGGTTACGGTGGGAGGTCAGGGGCCGAGCGATGCATGTTTCTCTCGTACACGTACGCGTGTGTGTGCGAGGCGTTGGCTCTAACTGAACCCAAGCGAGGCGTTGGGCTCTAACTGAACCCGAGCGATTGCACTGCAGGCTACGCGTTACTGAACCCGAGCGATCGATCGATGGCTATTAACTGAACCCGATCGAGCGATTCCTTCGCTACTGCTGCTAACTGAAGCCGATCGATGGGATGAACAGTGAGCGTTGCAGGGGGGTTTGGATGAATAGTGAGCGGTGGCGTTGCCTCTGGATGAACAGGACCCCGTGGTGTGGTGGAGGGCTGGATGAACAATAGACAATGGAGGGGTGCCCATGGAGGGGTGGATGAACAAGACCACGTGGTGTGGAGGGCTGGATGAACAGTAGACGGTGGAGGGGTGGTTCAACAGGACCCCATGGTGTGGAGGGATGGATGAATAGTAGACGGTGGAGGGGTGCCCGTGGAGGGGTGGTTGAATAGGACCCCGTGGTGTGGAGGGCTGGATGAACAGTAGACGGTGGAGGGGTGGTTGAACAGTAGCCGGTGGAGTAGCGCGCGGTGGAGGCTGGATGAACAAGAGCCCGTCGAGGCTGGAGGAGGTCGACGGTGGAGATGAACAATATCCCGTGGAGTCCCGTTTTGCGGTAAGCCATACCCCTCCCGATGAACAGGACCCCCGTTTCGACCGTAGCGGTCCAACACAAGTCCGTTTCCTCCGTTTTGCGGTACGCCACACCCCTCTCGATGAACAGGACCCCCGTTTCGACCGTAGGAGGTCTGTTTCCTCTGTTTTACGGTACGCCACACCCCTCCCGATGGACAGGATCCTGTTTTGGACGTGGCCGGTCGAACACAAGGCCGTTTCCTCTGTTCTGCGGTACGCCAGGCCTCGTTTCCATTGCCTGTTCCGTCCAAGCCCTCCCGATGAACATGATGCATTCCATTGCCTCGCCATGAACACGATGCATTCCGTTGCCTCCCCATGAACACGACGATGACATTGTTTCTCCATTCCGACCCAGCCATGTATACGAGCCCTGGCCGTACGTATGCGCGAGTAGGCGTTCGAGACCCCGCCCGTATGTACACATACGAGGCCATATTTTCTTTCTTGCACCCTGGCCGTTGTACGTACGTGTAAATGCTACGTGCGCGCCTCTACTACAACACGTGAGCGCCTCTACTACGACACGTGCGTGCCTCTACATCGACCAGTATGTACGTACACGTTCGTGACCAGAATGACAACGTTATGTACGCTTCGACCAGGTGGGTCCCGACTGTCAGGCACTTCCTTGCCTGCGAAGATGTAGCTGGTCGGTCCTAGCAGTCAGGGGGCGAATCATTTTTTTTGCTCGGACGCACTTCCTTGCGTGCGAAGATGTAGCTGGTGGGTCCCAGCAGTCAGGGGGAAACGTTTTTTTCACGAAATACAGTGGCCCATCCGGTGGGTCCCAGCTGTCAGGTGGAGGAATCATTATTTTCCGCGTAATAAGGAGGCACTTCCTTGCTGCCAAGGTTGTCAGAATCGTGATTTTGAATCGGATCGGAGCTTCGATGGTAGGATCGCAAATCGTAGAATCTTCACTATCAGGATCGTAGAAACGTAGATTCTAAGAACTAAAGTCGTAGAATCATAGGGGTTAGTTTGGATCGTAAAGTCGTAGAATCATCTAACAGAATCGCGATTCTGACAACCTTGCTTGTTGCGGCCGTGGACCCAGCTGTCAGCCTCTCCACGTACAATCCACGTTTGATGGAAGTCGTTCCTTGACCACGTTGACCATGCCGTGCCGAGAGCACCAGGGCGGTGGACGACGGCGAGGCCTGGGAAGGGGACGACACGGAGGCAGGGAAGACTCGACAGTTGTTTCCCACGCAGAGGGGAGTATGACTGTACGGGGTTTACTGGTTCGTCTGCCGTCGCCGGAGAGTAACAGCATGTGTGGGTGAGTAGAGGGATGGCTAGGCCAGCGATGGGAGTCCGGTCGGGCGGTGAGGCCTGCGCGGCAGCACAGCCGGCCGCGAGGAGGAGGTAGTAGGCAGTCCCGCCGGCGCTTGTTTGAGCGGCTGGAGCAAGAAGAGCAGAGATTGAAGAATCACGACGGTCGTTGGATGGACATCCAACAGTTAGTGTGTAACATCCCAAAATTCCAATTTGGATTGTTATACATTAGATCATTAATGCATATCATATTTTATTTCGCATTTTGGTTGATCCTAGAAATTCTACGCAACTCAATGACCCACGGAGAGAGTTGGGGATTTCGTTATTTTCATATTTGAGTTCTCTCAAATTTTGAGAATAGGATCATTTGATTTTATTTATTTTATCATCAATTATTTCTACTACAAAAATATGAGAGAGGGAATAGAATGACTTTCCCAAAATAAAGAAATATTGAGGATTTAATAATAAAATCAAATAAGATTTTATTTCGGAGTTTTTCGGTGTTTTATTTGAATTTAGGAAAAAAGTGCGTTTTTCCAAATTGCATTTAGGGCCCAAATAAATGTTCACCTTGTGCGGCTTGATTTTAGAAGCCCGTGAAAATTTATTTCGGAATTTTTGGAGTCCGTTTAGTATTTCTTTTTATTTTCTTCCAAGCGGAATAATAATATAATAAAAAATGAACCGACTTCGGGCCGTACCCGAGCGGGACACCGCCCGGGGGCAGCCTTTAAATAGCCGCCCCAACCCATCAGCCTTGCCTCGATCCGCGCGTGCCGACAGAGCCGCCGCCGCCGACGATCCCGCCGCCCGAGGTTCGTCGCACCTCGTTTTCCATGCCGAAAAAAAGAGAAAAAAAATATTCGGCGTTCATCGTTTTTCTTTTTCTCGGATTAAATCCGCGATTATTCCGATCGCGATTCCTTATCCGATTTTCGTTTTAGTTTAACTTTTCGCTCGTTTATCGGAATCAGGCGATTCAAGCGCCTAGGGATTCGTCTCGAAACCCTCTATCCATTTAACCAACTTAAACAAGGTTTGCTACTGTAAAATTGGCCCTAGATCCAGATTACTAGAATGAAGTTGTTTTCTTTCGCCGTTCGTCTTTCGTTGCTTCGTTCGATTTGATTCTTTTTGCCAACCGGAGTTCTTAAGTTGAACCTTCTGGTTAGATCTCTTAATTGAGTTTTACCCGTGCATTAGATGAGTACTTATTGTATGCTTGTTTGTTTGTCTGCGATAGAATACCTGGAGTGCGCCGCCTGTTACTTCGAATCGTTAGGTTTCGCGGATCATCAGCAAGGCAAGTAACACTTTGATCATACCTTTTCTACTACCCAGTTTTATTGCATTAGATCAATCCTCACACATTGCATGATTAGGATCTAATTAAATTGTGGGATGGGAAGTAGATGAGGTAGTACCTATTACCTGTTTATTTTCAAACCTTTGGGAGTTACTTCTACGTTTGCTTATTATGCCATGCTATGCTAGTAGATGTGGATTGGGTGAGTGATATCCATGACAGATGTGAGATTGTTAATTAATGGTTTATCTAAGGTGGCAACTTAAACACACATCTGGGTGGATTGAGGCACCTGGGTATTCCAGGACTTGCCTGTTTTCTTTTGGACCGCCACCCAGGCTCAAAGGGATCATGAGACTATTCATACTAGAAACTTCCGTGTGCAGCCACAAGCTATTATGGGCTCTAGCATAGTTGACTAAGTCATGCGAACTCTTATAGTGGTAGACTAGCAGATGTAGGGGATGTAGGTGGTACGGTCTACCCGATCGTAAGGTGCTAGCGCTTCTGAAAGACTATGTCTCGGTCATCCATCTTCTCAAACACCCTGTAGTGCGAGAAACCAAACGGAGGCGATCGAGTCTTGTGGGGAAAAGTGCGCAAACCTCTGCAGAGTGTAATAAACTAATCATGGTTAGCCGTGTCCCCGGTTATGGACATCTTGAGTATCTAGTACTTGGATTTTCATGTGAATCTCAACATGTAACTCTAAATTAATTTTTTTGGGTTATGTTTAATGATGATATTTAATTGGGATTGAGAATGCTGTCAACCATTCTCACTGTTTAACAACCACCATGATAGTAATTAAATTTTATTCCTTTGAAGTAGAGAAAAATTGTCTTTACGCAAAACTGTAACCATAGAGCTTTCCACCAGCCAAATATGCATATAGTATAGCTATTTCATTCCATTACTCTCTATGTCTTACCTTGCCAGCATATTCCATGTGCTGACTCGTTTTCGGGCTGCAACGTTAATGTTGTAGACTTTTCAGACGATGATTAAGGAGTTTTTAGGTCGTGGTTCTATACTCAGTGATGCCGTTGGAGTTGATGCACTCACTTATCTTCCAAGCCTTCCGCTATTATAGTTATTAGATGGCCTTAAGCCATACTTATTGTAATAAGTTCTCTTTTGAGACACTCGATGTAATAAGTGTGTGATTGCTACTCTGTTATAAATCCTCCGAGTACTATGTGGTGTTAGCATTACTGATCCAGGGATGACACCGGAGCACAGAGATCGGACTCTTTGAGGTCTGGTCACTACAGAGATGGTATCAGAGCACACGCTGACTGTAGGACACGACCACTAAGCACAAGACCTAGATCACTATTCACTCTCTTCTCTTCTGACCTCTCATCTTTTCTACTCTTTACGATGGCGGATGCAAGGAACAAGTTCACACAACCGGATGAAGATACACCCATTGGACGACACTTGAAGGAAGTCACTAGATACCTGAACATAGGAGTACCAAGCTTCACGGGAACCTACAACGCCACTTTACCTGAAGAAGAGCGCTGGATGATTCAAGTTCAAGTTCCAGGAAGGACATTCATGCTAGTCACTGAGCCCATAGAGTTTTCTTTTGATGCACCAACTTGGAGTCTAGGAAAGAGCATGGCAGCTCACATCGCCATGGGACGCATTGGAGAAGTCTACCACAAGGATCTCAAGGATACTATCTACCAGATTTGTGGGCGCCGAGATGAACACTGGGAGATGATCAGCACCAGGAAGGATAGATCAATCGCAGCTTTTATCCAGGAGCTAAACCAGCACATTCGACGATAGGAGAACCAGATGTGCGCCGACATGATAGACCTGAAGAAGGCTAAGACTAGAATCAAGGAACTGGAGGAAGAACTCAAGGCTACACATGAAGATTATGAAGAATAAATTGAAGTATTGGTGGAGAAGAATGCCGACCTAACCAAGAAGATTGGAATATTTATGGGAGGCCCTACACTAGTGGAGGAAAATGAAGAACCCAAGGAGATTAGTCCGGAAGACTACATCATCATCGACGGCACCGACTCGGAACCAGATAGTAGCGATGCTGACTATGTTGATGAAGCTGGAGCAGATATCATGGAGTATGCAACCGAAGAATATTTCTAATAGACCACCTCATCAATAGTAGTAGTCCACCATGTAAATATAGTAGTCCGAGCACTTTTGCGATAATTAGATCGATTGTATGCCTTGTTTGATTGAATGAGTGAATTGTTTGCTTTTGCCTCATGTGCATATGGGTAGTGTTTTCTCTTTAGACCCCCCTATTCTTATATCTCATCTTTTCTAAACCCTCAGATGCCTCCGAGACGTGACCCCGGATTTACCTTCCCACCGGAGCTCACCCAGTTGATTCAGCAGCAGAACACATTGATGCAGTTGTTAGTCCAGAATCAGAATCAGGGGAACAACAACAACAACCCACCACCACCACCCCCACCTATTGACAACTTAGCCCGTTTTCTTAGGCTGAATCCGCTAGTGTTTTCCAGTAGCACCGAGCCGATAGTAGCAGATGATTGGCTCCGTAAGACAGCTTTTACCACCAGGTATGGGCTGTACGAGTATACCGTTATGTCATTTGGTCTGACTAACGCACCTGCCTATTTTATGAACGTGATGAACAAAGTGTTTATGGAGTTCTTGGATAAGTTCGTCGTAGTGTTCATTGACGATATCCTGGTTTACTCGAAGAATGAAGAGGAGCATAAGGAACATTTGCGTTTGGTACTTGGAAAGCTCAGAGAACATCAACTATATGCCAAGTTCAGAAAATGTGAGTTTTGGTTGAAGGAAGTAGGATTCCTCGGACATGTTATATCTGGAGAAGGTATAGCAGTTGATCCCACCAAAGTAGATACCCTGACCAACTGGGAAGCACCAACTACCGTTGGAGAGATCCGGAGTTTTCTTGGACTCGCAGGATACTACCGGAGATTTATTGAGAATTTCTCAAAGATTGTGAAGCCTATGACTGAGTTGTTAAAGAAACATACCAAGTTCATATGGACGGAGGAATGTGAGGCTAGTTTCCAGGAGTTGAAGAAATGTTTGGTTACCTCACAAGTGTTGATTTTGCCAGACCAGACCAAGGATTATGAGGTGTATTGCGATGCTTCACGTCGAGGACTTGGAGCAGTGCTTATGCAGGAAGGGAGAGTTGTTTCATATGCCTCAAGACAACTGAAGCCTCATGAGTTGAATTTTGCTACGCATGATTTGGAGTTAGCAGCCGTAGTGCATGCTCTGAAAACAAGGAGGCATTTCCTCATTGGAAACCATTGTGAGGTGTACACGGATCATAAGAGTTTGAAGTACATTTTCACACAGAAGGAGTTGAATCTCAGACAAAGGAGATGGTTGGAGCTTATCAAGCATTATGATATGAAATTGCATTATCACCCCGGAAAGGCTAATGTAGTAGCTGACGCATTAAGCCGTAAGAGCCATGTCAATACGTTAATGATGGGAGAAATACCCAAGGAGTTAGCAGAAAATCTTCGTGAAGTATGTTTGGAAATAGTTTCGAGAGGCTATGTAGCAGCATTGGAGATTCAGTCAACCTTGATGGATAAAATCATGGAAGCTCACAAAGCTGACAAAGAGATTGCCGCTATAAAGGAGAAACTGAGCAAAGGAAAAGCTAAAGGATTTCGTGAGGATGAACACGACACCCTATGGTTTGAAGATCGCGTTTACATGCCCAATGACCCGGAGATTAGGAAGTTGATTTTGCAAGAGGCAAACGACTCACCATATTCGATTCACCCAGGAAATACCAAGATGTATTTGGATTTGAAGGACATTTTCTGGTGGACCGGAATGAAGAAGGATATTGCGGAGTATGTAGCAGTTTGTGATGTATGTCAGAGAGTAAAGGCAGAGCATCAGAAGCCAGCAGGATTGTTACAACCATTGCCGATACCCGAATGGAAGTGGGATAAGCTAGGAATGGATTTTATCACGGGATTACCCAGGACTCGTTCAGGCTATGACTCGATTTGGGTTGTAGTTGAACGATTGACGAAAGTAGCTCATTTCATCCTAGTAAAGACCACTTACACCAGAGCTAAGTTGGCAAAGATATACATGACCCGGATCGTATGTCTGCATGGAGTTCCAAGGAGTATCGTATCGGATAGAGGAACCCAGTTTACCTCAAAGTTCTGGAAGTAGTTGCACGAAACTTTGGGTACCAGGCTAGAATTCAGTACAGCTTTTCATCCACAGACAGATGGACAGACCGAGAGAGTCAATCAGATTTTGGAGGATATGCTGAGACCTTGTGCGCTAGATTACGGATCTAGTTGGGACGATAATTTTCCATATGCCGAGTTCTCTTACAACAACAGCTACCAAACCAGTTTAAAGATGGCCCCTTTCGAAGCTTTGTATGGAAGGAGGTGCAGGGCACCGTTGTCATGGGACAAAGTTGGAGACCGCCAGTTGTTTGGACCTGACTTGATTAAGGAATCTGAACAGAAGGTGAAATTGATTTGTGATAGGCTCAAGATAGCCCAGTCCAGACAGAAAAGTTATGCAGATTCTAAACGCAAGGAGACAATTTACGAAGTTGGAGATAGAGCTTATCTTCGAGTATCTCCACTTCGAGGAACAAAGCGTTTTGGAGTTAAAGGGAAGTTAGCACCATGATTTGTAGGACCATATCGAGTTTTGGAGCGTATGGGAGAAATGGCCTACAAGTTGGAATTGCCCGAAGGATTGTCAGGAGTGCATGATGTGTTCCATGTTTCTCAGTTAAAGAAATGTCACGCGGAGATGGCTGACATACCGTTGAGAGACACAGTGCAATTCGAAACTATTCAGTTGGATAACGATTTGACCTACAAGGAGAAACCAGTTCAGATTCTTGAGTTTGCCAGCCGAGTTACTCGCAGCAAAGTTATTAAGTTTTGCAAAGTTCAGTGGAGCCACCACACGGAGGATGAAGCCACCTGGGAGCGAGAGGAAGATTTGCTCAAGGACCACCCTCACCTATTTTCTAGCCAACCCGAATCTCGAGGGCGAGATTCATCTTAAGGGGGGTAGGTTTGTAACATCCCAAATTTCCAATTTGGAATGTTATACATTAGATCATCAATGCATATCATATTTCATTTCGCATTTTGGTTGATCCTAGAAATTCTACGCAACTCAATGACCCACGGAGAGAGTTGGAGATTTCGCTATTTTCATATTTGAGTTCTCTCAAATTTTGAGAATAGGATCATTTGATTTTATTTATTTTATCATCAATTATTTCTACTACAAAAATATGAGAGAGGGAATAAAATGACTTTCCCAAAATAAAGAAATATTGAGGATTTAATAATAAAATCAAATAAGATTTTATTTCGGAGTTTTTCGGTGTTTTATTTGAATTTAGGAAAAAAGTGCGTTTTTCAAAATTGCATTTAGGGCCCAAATAAATGTTCACCTTGTGCGGCTTGATTTTAGAAGCCCGTGAAAATTTATTTCGGAATTTTTGGAGTCCGTTTAGTATTTATTTTTATTTTCTTCCGAGCGGAATAATAATAAAATAAAAAAAAACGAACCGACTTCGGGCCGTACCCGAGCGGGACACCGCCCGGGGGCAGCCTTTAATTAGCCGCCCCAGCCATCAGCCCCGCCTCGATCCGCGTGCGCCGACGGAGCCGCCGCCGACGATCCCGCCGCTCGAGGTTTGTCGTGCCTTGTTTTCCGTGCCGAAAAAAAGAGAAAAAAATATTCGGCGTTCGTCGTTTTTGTTTTTCTCGGATTAAATCCGTGATTTTTCTGATCGCGATTCCTGATCCGATTTTCGTTTTAGTTTAACTTTTCACTCGTTTATCGGAATCAGGCGATTCAAGCGCCTAGGGATTCGTCTCGAAACCCTCTATCCGTTTAACCAACTTAAAAAAGGTTTTGCTATTGTAAAATTGGCCCTAGATCCAGATTACTAGAACGAAGTTGTTTTCTTTCGCCGTTCATCTTTCGTTGCTTCGTTCGATTTGATTCTTTTCGCCAACCGGAGTTCTTAAGTTGAACCTTCTGGTTAGATCTCTTAATTGAGTTTTACCCATGCATTAGATGAGTACTTATTGTATGCTTGTTTGTTTGTCTACGATAGAATACCCGGAGTGCGCCTCCTGTTATTTCGAATCGTTAGGTTTCACGGATCATCAGCAAGGCAAGTAACACTTTGATCATACCTTTTCTACTACACAGTTTTATTGCATTAGATCAATCCTCACACATTGCATGATTAGGACCTAATTAAATTCTGGGATGGGAAGTAGATGAGGTAGTACCTATTACCTGTTTATTTTCAAACCTTTGGGAGTTACTTCTATGTTTGCTTATTATGCCATGCTATGTTAGGAGACGTGGATTGGGTGAGTGATATCCATGACAGATGTGAGATTGTTAATTAATGGTTTATCTAAGGTGGCAACTTAAACACACATCTGGGTGGATTGAGGCACCTGGGTATTCCACGACTTGCCTGTTTTCTTTTGGACCGCCACCCAGGCTCAAAGGGATCATGAGACTATTCATACTAGAAACTTCCGTGTGCAGCCACAAGCTATTATGGGCTCTAGCATAGTTGACTAAGTCATGCGAACTCTTATAGTGGTAGACTAGCAGATGTAGGGGATGTAGGTGATACGGTCTACCCGATCGTAAGGTGCTAGCGCTTCTGAAAGACTATGTCTCGGTCATCCATCTTCTCAAACACCCTGTAGTGCGAGAAACCAAACGGAGGCGATCGAGTCTTGTGGGGAAAAGTGCGCAAACCTCTGCAGAGTGTAATAAACTAATCATGGTTAGCCGTGTCCCCGGTTATGGACATCTTGAGTATCTAGTACTTGGATTTTCATGTGAATCTCAACATGTAACTCTAAATTAATTTTGTTGGGTTATGTTTAATGATGATATTTAATTGGGATTGAGAATGCTGTCAACCATTCTCAATGTTTAACAACCACCATGATAGTAATTAAATTTTATTCCTTTGAAGTAGAGAAAAATTGTCTTTACGCAAAACTGTAACCATAGAGCGTTCCACCAGCCAAATATGCATATAGTATAGCTATTTCATTCCATTACTCTCTATGTCTTACCTTGCCAGCATATTCCATGTGCTGACTCGTTTTCGGGCTGCAACGTTAATGTTGCAGACTTTTCAGACGATGATTAAGGAGTTTTTAGGTCGTGGTTCTATACTCAGTGATGCCGTTGGAGTTGATGGACTCACTTATCTTCCAAGCCTTCCGCTGTTATAGTTAT
Organism: Triticum monococcum; assembly: GCA_034509565.1. NCBI lineage: Eukaryota > Viridiplantae > Streptophyta > Magnoliopsida > Poales > Poaceae > Triticum > Triticum monococcum. Next base: position 551,345,697 of record CM067843.1, on the reverse strand, counting down.
TAGATGGCCTTAAGCCATACTTATTGTAATAAGTTCTCTTTTGAGACACTCGATGTAATAAGTGTGTGATTGCTACTCTGCTATAAATCCTCCGAGTACTGTGTGATGTCAGCATTACTGATCCAGGGATGACACCAAAGCACATAGATCAGACTGTTTGAGGTCTGGTCGCTACATAGTGCTTGTGCGTCAACCTTTTTTTAGGAAAGCCTCAAATCTGTGGAAAACAGCATACAACCCATCTGCCATTATTTCTAATAATTTACAGCCCATTTGCTAATTCTGAAGGTTCTTTTTGGAGCCCATATTCTGTTGGTTAGCATTACAGCCCATATTGTGGCAACGGTTAAAAAATTATATGAAATTTTGCATATTTCGGTGCGGTCCGAACTGTTTTTAATCCCGAAATTTCGACTCACATTCAAACTGATTTTAAAAATAAATGTATATCAATATAAAATCCAACAAATTCTCCACGCATAAAAATTAATGTAATTTAAAATCTTGAAATGAAAAAAAAGATATTTGAAACTAATTGCCGCTTTGATGTGTTTTAAAAATGTACAACCCATTTCTCATTACTGATGGGCCATTTTCTCGGCCAGCCGAACGAAAGCTCTCCTCGTCTTGAAAGATTTGCAGCCTAACAGGCCTGATAAAGCGACTTACTTGGGAAATCACAAAAAAACTGGGCTGTGGCCGTGGACCCAGCTGTCAGCCTCTCCATGTAGAGTACTCTTCCGATGGAAGCCGTTCCTTGACCACATTGACCATGGCGCGCGGAGAGCACCTCGGCGGTGGACGACGGCGAGGCCTAGGAAGGGGACGACGCGGTAGTGGAAGCCCTCGCGGAGAGGACTACGAGGGTTCACTGGTTCGGCTGCGGTGTGAGGCTGCCGTCGCCGCAGGGCCTGGCCAGCGGTGGGAATAGTAGGGGGCGGTGAGGCCTCTGTGGCAGCACCGCCGGCCATGGGAGGCAGGAGCATGTGGCACGACCGGCGCTGCTTTGGGCGGCTGGAGCAAGAGGACCAGAGGTTGAAGAAGCACTACGGCCGTTGGATGAACATCGTACGGTCACTGGAGCTAGAATCGTTCATATTGACTAAGTTGACAAAGCCCTTCGTCCCTGTCAACTTAGTAGGCCCACAAGTTAGCCTCCCAGAAAGGTGGGTCCCAGCTAGCTAGGGGAGTACTCATTTTTTTGCGTAATAAGGTGGCACTTCCGGTGGGTCCGAGCTGACAGCGGGGGGAACGTTTTTTTCACGAAATATGGTGGCCCGTCCGGTGGGTCCCAGCAGTCAGGGGGAAATGATTTTTTTTTCGCAAAATACTGGTGTCCTGTCCGGTGGGTCCCCGCTGTCAGGTGGAGGAATAATTATTTTCCGCGTATTAAGGAGGCACTTCCTTGCGGCTACCGTGGACCCAACTGTCAGCCTCTGCACATAGAATACTCTTCCGATGGAAGTCGGTCGTTGACCATGTTGACCACGCCGCGCCGAGAGCACCAGGGCGGTGGACGATGGCAAGGACTAGGAAGGGGACGACTCGGAGCCGGGAAAGACGCAGCAGTGGATGCCCACGCGAAGAGGAGTACGAGGGTTCACTGGGTTGGTTGCGGTGTGAGGCTGCTGTCGTCGCAGAATAACAGGGGGTGTGGGTGAGTAGAGGGATGGCCTAGCCAGCGGCAGGAGTAGTAGGGGGCGGTGAGGCCTCCGCGGCTTCACAGCCGGCCACGGGAGTTAGGAGCACGTGGCACGACCAGCGCTGGTTTGGGCGGCTGGAGCAAGAAGACCAGAGGTTGAAGAAGCACTACGGCCGTTGGACGAACATCATACGGTAACAGAAGCTAGAATCGTTCAAATTGACTAAGTTGACAAAGCCCTCCGTCCCCGTCAACTTGGTAGGCCCACAAGTCAGCCTCCCACTATGCTGGGTTCCAGCTGGCAGGGGGAATATTCATTTTTTTGTGCGTAATAAGGAGGCACTTCCTTGTGTGTGAAGATAGCTGGTGGGTCCGACATGTCAGCGGGGGGCACTTTTTTTCGCGAAATATAGAGGCCCTTCCAGTGGGTCCCAGATGTCAGGTGGAGGAATCATTATTTTGCGCGTAATAAGGAGGCATTTCCTTGTGTGCGGCCGTGGACCCAGCTGTCAGCCTCTCCACGCACAGTCTACTTCCGATGGTGTCGTTCGTTGACCATGTTGACCATGCCGCGCCGAGCGCATCTAAGGTGGTGGACGACGGCGAGGCCCCGGACAGCAACGAGCCAGAAATGGGAAGACACGGGAGTAGAGTCACAGATAGTGAGGTGTGCGAATGTTAACTGGTTCAAGTGCGGTGTGGTTCCGCAGTCGGTGGAGAAGAACAGGAGGTGTGGAGGGGTGGAGGGATGGCCTGGCCAACGCTGGAGTAGCGCTTCATAGCGAAGCGTGCTAAGCAGAGCTGCTAGCAGCACGAGGCGGGAGGTGGTCCCGGCAGCGCTGGAGGAAGAAGACGAGAGATTGAAGATGGATATCGGTCGTTGGATGTAAATCCAACGACTAACATGTCAGAATCATTTGTTGACTAAATTGACAACGACTTGCATTGGCTTCGACCTATTGGCCCACATTTCAGCCTCCAAAAATGTGGCACGTATTCAACCCATTTTTTCAGAATTTACAGTCTTTTTTGCGTGGTAGAATTTACAATTAATTTGATCTTTTTTTGAATTACAGCCATTAGCTGGGCTGGGTGAACAAATAATGTAGCGTCCATGTGGCCCGTTTATTTTATTTCCTAAAAAATTACAGCCCATTTGCACTTTCTCGAAATACACGATTTTGCTGGGCTGATTCTAATTATAATGTTGGGTTGGGCCAGCAATGTTATCAAAAAATAAAAAGGGGTTCAGCATTTTGTTATAAATATATTTAAACAATAAGTGATATTATTACATTCATCCTTAAATCTTACCAAGCTTTTGTACACAATCACTAGGATTTTCATGGCAAAACAATCCAAGATTTTATTTGTTATAAGAAACTATTTTTATAAGTTAATAAGATGTGGGATATTGTTTTCTGTTAAATATATAATAACATATAAAATATTTTTTTTTAGAAAAACAGGGAGCATCTCCCCGGTTCCATTGCTGAGAACGAAACCACAACATATTCTGATATAGCAGCTCAAAGAGCAGTTCGAAAGCAAAGGTAGAAAAGCTACAAACTAGGGGGTGGATGACCAAGTTCTCTGAATAACACAAATCACCCAAGCGGTGCCAAAGGCAGAGCGGATAGAGCACTCAAATGACACAAGAGGGTCTAGCGAAGCCTTCATGGTCTTCAGCCGAGGGGCCATGTCAGCCTGCGGCGACCAGTAAGCAAGCGGAGACACCGGGCCGGAAGGCGTAGCATGGTGGATGTCCCTCTTTTTTGGCGCCAGGTGCCCATCATCTTCATCAGAGATCTTGAGACGAGCTCACGGGTCCAGCCCCAGAGCAGGTCGAGCCTTGTTCAGCCACAAGTGATCGCCAACGGTTTCTGGAGGGATCTTGTTAGGGTTTCCACGAAGCTCATCAACTTGTCCTTGTCCGATCCGGAGGAGAGAATCGCCCAGTTCCTCACCATGTTCCTGATCAACCTCAAGACCTGCGAAATGGAAATCCAGGAAGTGTTACTGAAAATCATAGCATTTGTATATTTCTAGAGGCACCAAAGGACAGCTGAGCTAACAGTGTTTAAAAGTGAGCACTTTTTGGTAGCAATCCAGAATCTGGCGACAGATTCAAAGGATGAGCCAATCTGACTAGAGAAATATTCCTCAATATGGGCCCAGAGATGTTTAGCAACTATACATTCAAAAATTAGGTGAGAACAAGACTCTTGTTCCAAGCAGTAAACACAATCAAGGGGTTTGATGATGTGCCTCTTCCTAAGGTTATCCCTAGTCATCAATTTGTTTTTGGAGAGAAGCCAGAGAAATACATGAATTTTAGGGGGAACTCTCAATTTCCAGACAGCAGGGATAAACACGGGTTGAACCCCTCTAAAGTAGATAACATGATAGAGGGAGCTGGAGGAAATGCTTCCCTTTATTGTCCAGTTGCCAAATCAGGGCATCCGGCTCGGCAGTAAAGGTAATGCTTTTGGCAATTTCCTCCAACTGGAACCAATGTTCCATGAGACTATCACTAAAGTTCCTTCTAAAAGAGAGTTTTAGGCATTGACCGTCCCAAACTTCATTGACACTTTTGTTAAGCTCATTGCGGACAGAGTAAATAGGCCAAAATTGGACTGCTAGGGGGGATGTGCCAAACCAAGTATCTTCCCAGAACCTGGTTCTGCTCCATCCCCTATGTTCCATCCGTAGCCAAATTTCACAGCATGCATAATAGATTTTAATCCTTTCCATAATCTAGAGGTCGTAGGGTTGGAGGAAGGGACAAAAATATTAGGTTTATTTCCTAGGTATTTATGGGCAATAAGAAGCTTCCAGGGTTTCAGGTCTTCCTCATAGAATCTTTCAATCCAAGACCCTAGGAGATAGATGTTAATTTCCTCGAGGTTAGGTATGCCTAGGCCTCCAAAATGTTTTTTCATAGAGACTAAGGCCCAATTAGCAAGGTGTAGCTTCCTATTTCCCTCAAAATCATTCCACAAGCAATGAGGCATCTGAGAATTGATGAGGTTCACTGCCCATTTAGGGAAGTTGAAGAAGGAGAGGAGATACACTGGAATGCTAGCCAAACAAGCTTGTATGAGGATCAATCTACCTCTGTAAGAGAGAAGTTTGCCCCTCCACCTAGCAATCCTTTTAATGATTTTATCCAGAAGGGGTTGGATATCCTCTCTCCTCAGTTTATCATAGTGGAGAGCGATACCTAGGTACTTCATGGGGAAGTTACCTTTATTACAGACTAGAATAGAGAGGAAGTCAGCTAACTCCTGATCATCCATGTTGATAGGGATGAGTTCACTTTTAGAGTAGTTGATTCTCATGCCTGAGACTTGTTCAAACCAGGTTAGAATAGTTTTCACATTGCTAGCATGTGTGGAGTCATTGTCTAAGAAAAGGATGGTATCATCTGCAAATTGAAGGCAGATGATGCCACCAGGGCAGACCTCAGGACAGAGCCCTGCAATTAGACTATGATCAGCAGCTTTTCTCAGCATTTTAGTAAGAACGTCCACTACTAAATTAAACAAAAGCAGGGAGATGGGGTCACCTTGCCTAAGGCCTTTACCAGCAAGGAAAAAAATCACTTTCACAGTTATTTAACTTGACCCCAATAGACCCCCATGAGTAAGTTGCTGGATCCAACTATCCTCTATGAAAGGCTTGGAAAATATCTAAGAGATCATTTTTCACCAAGTCCCAAAAATGAAGGTAAAACAAGAAGGGAATCCCATCAGGACCAGGAGCCCCATCAGGATAAGAGCTAAAAATGGCTTCCTTCACCTCTGTCTCTGAAAAATGGTCTTCTAGCAGCTCATTTTCAGTAGGAGAGACTTTTTCAGAAGCAGAGAAAAAATTGTTTTATAGAGAGAACCCAGAAGGGTTTTCTTTCTTAAACAGGTCTTTGTAGAAGTCACTAGCCACTTTCAGCATCTCATCTACCTCAGTAACAGGCTCATTAGGGCCATCAAGGGAGTGAATGAGGGTTTTCCTCCTCCTCTGGTTAGCTACTGCATGGAAGTAAGCAGTATTTCTATCACCCTCCTTAATGTTCCTATCTCTAGACCTTTGTTTGGCTTTGATTTCTTCTTGAAGCCAAATTTCTTGAGCTCTTCATTGACAAAGTTTAATCTATTAGTCTCAGCCTCAGAGAGGTCAGTGGTTTCTGCCTTAATATCTAGAGAATCAAACTCAAGGAGGAGAAGCCTTTTGTATCTTCTAAGATTAGCTTCCTCATTAGAGTTCCACCCTTTCGTAGTTCTTCTAAATCTCCTGATTTTGATCTGCCAATTTTCTAGGGGGTAGCTGCTCCCAGTAGGCTCATTCCAGATTTTCTTCTCTAAGAAACCACCATTTTTCAAATTTAAAACTATTGCTCTTTGGAGTTTGGTTAAGACTAGAGTCCCAGAGCAAAGGAGTGTGGTCACTACCACATCTGGGCAGAGCTCTACAACTAGAAAGGGGAAAAAACTATCTAATTCTGTGTCACAGAAAATTCTGTCAATGGTGGACATAATCCTGGAGCAGCACTTCCAACATATCTAGCAGAACTGTGGGTTTTCCTTCTGACAGGGCAATTCTCAACTTTATGGGTAACCATTTTGCAGATAAAACAACTCTTGGGCTTGACACATTTATCCAAATGATGCCCTGGTTCCCATAGTTGTAGCAGATCACCTCAGAGTATGCAATAAGGCTAGAAGCAGGGGCAGGAGCAGTTTTTTGAATGTCCTATCTCTTCTTTTGCTGATTCTTGCCTTGAGATATCCCACTGATCTGAGAGTCAGAACCACCAGCAGATTGATCTTGGGCAATCACAGGAGCCTGCCCAGATTGTGCCCCCATTTGGGGTGGAGGTGGGCCGTACCACTGCCCAACCGGCGCTCCCCCCATTGTGATAGGGGAAATTCATCGGAGTTCCTGGTTCCTTCTCATCCTCCAGCCAGATGGTGTCTCTTAGGAAGCAGAATTAACCACCAGACAGCTCAATTGAAGCAGATTGCAGGCCTAATTTCAATTTTCTGCAGGTTTGGGGGAGAGGTAAGGTAGGGGATCCACCTGCTCTGGCTCTGGTGGCGTGCTGGTGGGCAGGAGTCCAGTCAAGCATTCCCATCTCACAGCACGGCGTGGATCTCCTGAATTCACTTCTCCTTTCGCCCATCAAACGAACGGAATCGACGGCTCACTGGGGTGGGGCATCCTGTGCTTCTCCAAGAAATCTCCTTCAAAGTAGATCCGCAGGGCTAGATTCAGCAGCTCGCAATCCACATGATCCTTGCACATCCGAGCATACTTGCGCGAGTGAGAGAACGGATTCGGTCCCTCCTTGGCTTCCTTCCTCGCAGCTTCCTCCTCTGCTTTCCTCCATTCGCGCGTGCACTGGGTCCAGGAGAGAGTGTCGTTGCAGATCTGCATCGCCCGCTCCCTCCATCTCCTCCCTCAAGTCTCCCGTAGCACCGCCGGTGCGACGGAGTCGAGCGGCTGGAGCATCCGCGGGAAGGCTTTGTAGACATGTGGGAGATGCATCTTGTACATCTGCCTGTCTTCCAGCCATTCCCCTGTGGATATGGCCGGCAAGTCCATGGGGCGCGTGAGCGGACTTGCTGAGGGGGGCAGGCGCGCCCGGAGTCAGGAGGCGGGGGGTGGCGGCAAGATCTATGGCGACGGCGAGGGTGGAGGTAGAGGCGGGGGCGGCAGCGAGGGTGGAGGTGGTGGCGGGGGCGAAGGGGATCGCGAGAGCGGTCATCTATTTGCCAATTATGTGAACTAAATAGTCAACATATAAAATAATTTAAATATATATAATATAGTTAGAAGGGAAACATAAGTTGGACCTGGCATTCCTATTCTTATATAGAAAAATAGAACAGACCTTTGCGTTTTCTTCAAAAAAAATACATAAATTGGGCTGCCAAAAATAAAACCTCGGACGGGAGGTCCATAGGCCGGTCGATACATGACGGTATCGACCGGCCTATGGACCTCCCATCTGAGGACGTGGGCTGCGCATGTTAAAAATGAAATCCTAGATGGGGCAGCCCAAAACCACGTCCAACACTTGCCAAAACTTCGTCCCTCGTTTTCTCTGTGTTTCGCACACTCGACATTGTGTGGGCATTTTGACTGTGCATCATATGAAGATGTGCTATGCATGAATGTTGATCAGCATGATGTTAACTGGCTGGTAGTTCCATTTTCGACCATGAATAAAACTTCCAACATGATGTTAACCCTGTTTGAAAAGGCCGTGTTAATATAATTGCTCTGCCTATGAAAGTTGCAGTTTCTTATCTAAAACTGAACTTGCAGTTTCTTATCTGAAACCGAAACTTGTAGTTTCTTCTCTGAGAATCACATTGTCTGCACTTTTATACTCCTATGAAACTACATTTTTTAAGTGCTAAAATAGATATCTAGAATTCATAAAATACCTCGTATGCTCAATACTGCAAATCTGAAATTCAAAAGACATTCATATCTAAAGTACTCTGAAAATACACAACACAAAACACAATTCACAACCTGCAAATACTGACAACCCTAAGCTCCTCCTGACAATTCACAACCTGCCCGACTATTGGGCAGGGGGGCAGCCCCCTCCTATTCCTCGGCGGTAGACAGTCGCCCCGTGAGACGATGTGAACGGCGAGGGAGATGATGGTGGGGAAGCGTCGTCGGGCCAACTGCTTTTCTCCTCTTGCAGTTGGGTTCGGTCGACGAAGACTCTGTTGGCTCGCTCTGGCAGGACACCCTCACAAACGGCACCCTGTAGATGCTCGATCCTTCAATCTCTGGTGGATGCTCCATCTGGGATCGATACTCCCACCACCGCTCACTCACGCTCGGATTTGGTGAATCTGTTTGCTCCATGGCCCAGAGGAGCAGCTCTATGTACTCTGGCGCGACTCCCTTCGAGAGTATCGCCGCCTTTTCGCTCTGTTGCAGATATTTGGCCATGGATGTCGCGGTCGCCGCTAGTTGGTCCTTGTTGTCAAACCAAGACTGTATCTCCAACATCCTAGCTAGCTTCACAGGCTCGCCGTCTGCGATCCTCACGTATCGGTTGTACTCCTCCATCGATCTACTTCTCCACAGCAACTTCACTCATCGGTGGTGGTTTTTGAATGGAAGAGGAGAGGAGCAGCGCTAGTTTTGGACTAGAATGGGGGAGGAGCGATGCTGGTTTTGGACTGGAACAGGAGAGGAGGGGCGGTGGTTTTGAAATGGAAGAGGAGAGGAGCGGCGCTGCATTTAGATTGGAATAGGAGAGGAGCGGCGGTGGTTTAAGAGGAGAAGAGCGGAAGAGCGGCGCTGGTCTTGGAAGTATTTTTTTTTGTTGTTTCGCGTATTTTGGGTCAAAGTTTGACCACGTACTGTATTTGACAAGAAAAATGTGAATGCATGTCACCAAAAATTGTATCGTTTGGTTTGTATTTGAATGTACTTTCAAATTATACTCCCTCCATTTTTGTATACAAGGCCACAAACTCATATTACAGGTACCAAGGTAAAAATCAATGCTATGTTTAAGTCAATGTTGCAAGCTAGCTTGTCACCTTGATTGTCGTGTTAATTAATGTGGTTTTCCTCTCCCAAGCACAACAAGCCAACCCTCTTACTCCTCATTGGTTGATTAATTTTGGGAATGTAAACTAACCTTCTCACTCCCGCATGCACACAAGGGATATTAATATCCTCGGGTGCTAGTACGAGGCAAACGCCATCAATTTTGCCTCGATTAATGTTAGCGGCCGTGTATAGTTGCAAATTGTAATTTTGATAGTGGCCTTGTATACAACGTATAACGTATATTTTATGTGCGAAAATCATGGTCAATTATGACCCAGAATAAAAGGGAGACTAGTTAATGTGGGGTCGCTTTCTTAATTGAAGGGTAAATTGATTTTGATTTTGATCTAGTCAGAGCGCACCGGCCCTCTTGGCCAATCCTAAATCACTGCCGCACACTCCTCTCCCTCTTCTCCATTGCAAAACCACCTCCTCTCCTCTCCATCATCTCCATTCCAAAACCACTGTCTCGCCTCTCCCTCTTCTCTATTGCAAGACGACCGTCTCTCCTCCATTTTCTCGACGCTTTGCTCCATGGCGCGGGCATAATCCATGGATACAAAATTAGTATACTGTATACTATTTAAAAGTCGAGGGCGGGGCTTTTCCTGCGCAGTAGGCGGCGGGGTAGTTCCGCCTAGTCGGTTCGACAGAGACGCGAGAAGATGAGGGAGTAGGCTGCTGCAAACATAGGGCTGTGTGATTTGACAGCGAGTTACTACTGGACAGGTGGGGCCCCGTGATTTGACTTGCCATTATCATTTTAACTGCGGCGCTACGACCGGCGTGAGTCTCCCAGATTCCTGACCACCTCCATACAGGTGCCTCTCCCAATGCTCCACCATGTAGTAGAGGCTGGCTCTTGCATGAGAGCCCACTTCTCCACTTTTTTCTTGCCTCTCTTTCCTCCACATATGCAAAAATGCCATGTAAAGTGCACTATTGTACTTACTTTTACTTGCTCCTATAGGTGCTTAAGCTTGCCACATAAGCATAAAGTCTGATGTGGCAAGTTAATCAAGAAGAGAGAGACTAGTTTGGTGACCCAAGGAAGAAACGGTGCTAAGCGCGTGTACCTGGGTGAAAAGACAATTTTGAGTCTAGCTAATTAAATGAAGCAAACTTAGCAACACCATTTCATTGGAAGAGGTCACTCCTTGGCAAATGCAATAAATACATGCGCTTAGCACCGTTTCTTCCTTGAGTACGAAGAAAGAGATAGAGAGGAGTAAAAAAAATACACTTATAGACAACCTTGTTGTAGTATGAGTGACTAAGTGATGACTATGTGTGACATGCCAACATTAGATAGCCTAACGCACCGTGTTAAATCTCCAAGGGCGTGACCGCGCGAGCGACACGACGGTCGTGGTAGGCGCGACCATGATACGGGCAGCTGGCAGCCCTTGGATCTGAGATCAAACGGTCGCATGCTAAGTTGCTAAAAATTTACAGAATAACCCTCCAGGATAGGATATTCACCCATAGGTCTAGAATCATGCCATGCAACCGTTCGATCTCAGATCCAAGGGCTCTTGGAAGCCCGTATCATGGGATAATGGAAAGCCACTACCCTGCTGTTCGCACGCTGGCAGTTCGCTCCTACTCGTCCCCGCACATCCTTCAATACTACGGCGGTCCGCTCCTTGTCGCCCCGTCCATTCACATTACGGTAGTTCCACTAATCCTAACCCTCCTCCCAAATCCATGGCGTCCCAAATCTCCACGATCGGCGGTGAGTACAACGTTAGAACCATCACCGGCGATGAGTTCGACGTGATCTACACCCGTTCTTCCGTGACGGTGAAAGGATGCCTTTCTCGCTTCAGATGCATGTTCGAAGACTCAGATGATGAGTGGGTCGCTGGGCTAGATGTTGAGTACACCACAGTCCTGGGACGAGAGAAGGATCTAAAGGACGAAGAGAGGAAGAAGCCCGCCGTGATCCAGGTTTGCGTGCATGACCTATGCTTGGTCTACCACATATGCCATGCCGATGTTGAGTGCCAGGATTTTAAGGACTTCCTCGAGAGCAACCTAGTCAACTTCGTTACTATAGACTTCGGTAACAACAAAGAAGTCCTGCACCGGATAGGCCTCGTTGTAGGCAACACCTTCGACCTCTAGAAGAACCGGCTGGTGTCCTCTCGTCAGCCTTCAATGCTGACCCTGCCAGGAGCCATGGTTCATCCTTCGTACAGTAAACTAGAGAAACCTCATTACACGTTTCATCGTCATGCATGGCAGCGGAATTTACTAGATATAGACCACATCCACTACGCTGCAATGGATATCTACCTTTGCTTCAATATCTACAAGGGTTGGATGAAGAGCAACAGCCAAGTGTGCGGTTCAAGCAAAGAAGTATGAGCCAAGAGGAACAGGGACAAGGACGAAGTCGAGGACGTGGACGAGGACTCCGAGTAAGGTGGCGGTGTTGTTGCTCATGGTGGTTCTAATGCAGTGTCTACCAGAATAGTTGTAAAGTTTAATTTCAGGTGTGCTTAATTTAATTTGAGGGGTGTGTTGTGCTGAGCCCCCAGTAGAACCATGTTATGTTTCTTCTCGTTACTTTAACTCTTCAGTACGTACATACTAGTATTTCTTACATTTCATCTTTTAGTTGGTATAGTACTACCACTCGTTTCTTCACATTATATACGTACAATATATATGGCCAACATCATATTGCCAGCAGTTTAGTTGTCAAAGAATTTCAGGGTGCTTAGTTTTGTCAAAGAATTCCAGGATGCTTAGATGGTGCTTGGATCCAAGGGACTTATTTTAGTCTGACTAAAAATAGTCTCTTTAAAAGGCTAAAGTTCCAAGCACCCCTGACTAAAGAGGGGCTAAAACTAGTCTTGAGACTAAATTTTTTTAGTCAGGGGTACCCCTACAAAAATGTGGATTAGTCCTCTCTCTACTCATTTAGCTCCTCCCCTTTAACACAGGCGAGTTCTGGATTGGAGGGTTTGGAGGATAATAAATGCTCATCAACTTGATTTTAGCCTTTTTAGTATTTGGATCCAAGCATGGGTGAGGCTAGCATGTTTTAGTCCCACTACTTTTAGTCATGGGACTAAAACGTATCCAAGCACCCTCTTAGTTTTATTTGAGGGGTGGGTTGTGTTGGACACCATTATTGTGACTAGCCTTTTTAATAGTACTATATGCATAATTTGGCGACGAGCGCTCTCTATATGTGCCACCTTTTTTTTAATTTCAAGTTTTGCTCCATGGCGCAATCCATCGATACTATTGTTGTACAAAAGTATACATTTTTTAAAAGGCTAGAGGGCGGGGCAGTCTAGCTTGGTCGGTTTCGCGAGAGGCGAGGGCCTTTGTGATTTGACAGCTCATTACTTCTGGAAGGCGGGGCCTTGTGATTTGACTGCTCGTATAAATGCACCGACGACCTGTTCGAGGAGGAGCAAATAACCGTGCGGTATACTCAAGTTTTCCACTGGAGTAGTACTGCGACGGAGGAGCACAAAACACGGCAGCCCAGTGCCATATGGCGATAAAAAATGTTCTAATTTGCTAGTCATCTCATTGTTAGCATTGTTCTATTCATTCCCTCAAAAAAAACATTGTTCTATTCATGCCTCGCAGAGAACGTGACACGTGCGGCGAAACACCCGAAGCAAAAGATGAAACGTAGGAGCAAAAGAAGAAGAAGGAAGATTATCACCCCAAATGATCTAATTCGCCGCGGAATCGTAACTGCTTCTTCATCGCCTCCACGACCTCCATCTCCTTGAGCGTCTCCTCCGCCATCTTCATCATTGTGTCCATGACGCGGCATTTCTCGACGCGAGCCTTCATCATCTGTTCCACAACCATATTACGTACCTTGACAGCAGCCGGGTGCTCGATGCGGAGCTTCGCCAACTCTTCCTTCTATTCCGCGGCGAGGGCCTGCAGCATCTTCATCGAGGAACTACTATTCTCATGCAGCTTCTTCCAGCCGGCGTTCTTCTCCTTCAACAGGTTGATCTCGTGGCAGAGCTTCGCATTGTCCTCCCGAAGTCGCAGGATTTCGCTGGTCGCCTTCTTCTGCGAGGCAATGCTCTTCTTCCGCAGCATCACCAAGCCGGCGGTCAACTCCCCCTGCTGATTGAGCTCAGCGGGCATGTCGTCGAGGCTCTCCTTCAGCAACTCCATCAAGCCTTGGATGAACTCCTCCTACTTATTGAGCTGATCGGGCATGCCGTCAAGGGATAACGACTCTAGCTCCACCGGCTCGGCATGTTCGCCTCCGCGACTAGGGCGCTCCTGGGAGCCATCGCCTACCCGTGAGATATCTTTCGAGGTCTCTACGTGGCGGCGAGCCCTCTCTTTTTTTTCCGCAGCCTTGGTTGCCGCTCCCTTGTTACGAGTAGTTCTCGACCTAGAGCTCTGCTCACCGGCCATGGCAACGACGGACGAAGAAGAAGCATTTATGAGGAGGAAAGGTAGAGTGATTTTCGGTTAGGTAGTTCCCCTTTTTATAACCTTAGTACTAGCACTAGTACTAATACCTGCATAGTGGGAACACGTTCAGGTTTGGTACGTACTACTAGTAGGTGTGAGCAGGCTTTCGAATGTGATGGGAATAAGGTAAAGATTAATTGATGGTTCTGGTTTCGAGGCCCGAAACGGCTCCCGATGAGTTTAGCAGAACATAAATTTCAAGTACTACACTGCTCAAATGCGTAAATATTATGTTACTGTCAAAAATTGGCAGAAAATACGAAGGAGACCAATGGAAGTACTACTAGCAACCTCTGTTGCAAAAGGCAGTGCCTAGGAGGCGCTTAGGCACGCCTAGGCGCTAGGCGATGGCCAAACGCCTCGCCTAGGGAATAAATGGTAGTCTAGGCAGTGCATGCAACAAATTGTTTAACCAAGCGAGAAATCATGCCATGTTGCACTGAAATGCCAAACATCACATATTCAAATGGTAGTAGCTGGTAGTTAACTTATTTATCTGCCCTAAATTAACATCAGTACACATATAATAACCACAAATACACACTGATAGTAGAATCTATATTACCGCCTAGGCTGCGCCTAGGACGCTTAAGCACCACCTAGGCACTAGGCGAAGGCCAACCACCTCGCTTATGCCTATCGCTTTTCCAACATTGCTAGCAACCCACGATTTAACTACTCGCATGCGCGCAGTGGAGTAATAATGTCTTTCTTCCACCCTCATGTCCACTCAATTTGCATGCGCTGTATTAATTGACCATCAATGAAGTGAACGACTTTACACGCGTCAAATTATCACATGGGGTGGATCTTGGTACAAAATTGCGTCCGCCCGTGTACCCGCGTGTGCGTGCGAGGAATGAGTGCGTGCATGGCATGCGTGCACATCTTCGCTTCGTGCATGTACCGCCAGTATGGCTCAGGGAGTACGAGTACATTCTTCTAGAACCAGCAGCACGTCACTGTGATCAATCCACGCAAGGAGGTCGCGACAATGCCTACACATGTGCCACGTGGCTTCATGAACTGTAAGAGAGACACTGTGTAGCGTGCCATTGGTATTCTAATTTACGTGTTTTGCACATACTCGAAGTACTAGTAAGGTACACGTGCATTGCACACATCAGATTTTGCAACCAAATTATGAATAAATATCACACTATAGCATGTAAGCTCTGACTCAGATATGCCTGATGTAGCCCTTCGTTTAATTCTTATAGTTCATATCATTCAAAATCAATTAGTTTTTATAAAAAAGCTAAGAACGCGGGAATAGGAAAAACATGGGAATACAGTGGAATGTCGTCTTGAATCCTACAGGATTGTACGAGTGTTTTATTGTGCATAGAAAAAACATAGAATTCTTTCAAAGAGGTTTGAGTGGATGGGAAGTTTCATATGAAATCTAGTGCAAATGAATCATATGGGAAAATTCCTATGGTTTACAATCCTACGAATCAAACAACCAAGATAGGAAAAATTCATAATGATTAGAATCCTCCAAAATTCCTTTGACAATCCTTTGAATCAAAGAAGCCCTTAATCTATTTTATGATTCATGGAATTGTGCGTTGTAAAGCATAAAGTAAAAAAAGAAATAATGGCAATTCAACTAGGAAAAAGTTTGGGCAGTTATGATACGGAAGATTCTAAAACAAAAGAGAACCACTGTTGTTTTGAGGTTTGTGCATTATGCTTAAGTTCAACCATGGAGTCTGCTAGATTGTACATGTGGCAAAATCCGGTGGGGGCTAGAAGATGGTGCGAGGGGCGGAGTGGAGGGAGACTATGAAGGAATGCACAAGTGCGGGATCGATATTAGAGAGAGAGGGCGAACACATGCGCTGATGCGCGCAGTGGCGGAGCCATGAAAAATAAATGAGCTAGGGGGCCAAGCATTGCTAATCCTTTATGACGAGGGTCAATTCATGAACTTAAACTATTTTTAGCAGCAATTGTCTAATGATCACATTCATATTAGCCTTGATATATAGTGATGTTAGGGGGGAGGGGGCAGGGCCCTTACCGCCCCCTGTCTTCACCATTGTGCACGCATCTGAGAGATGAAGCGGAAGGCATGGATGATGAGAGGGGGATGTTGGATACATAATTAATGTGGGTGTATTAGTTATATATGTTAATCCTATATAGAGAGGTATAGATTGATCGATGTGGACGTGGGAAAGAGGGTGAGACCTCACTGGATATATCGATTGATCGGTTTGTGTGGAAAACTATGAAAGACCTAGCTATATACACACATACATAGAGGAACATTGATCGTTGCGCATGCACGCGTGAGAGATAAAGAATTCCTGATATGATGGAGAGGGGGATGTGTGTTGGTGTGTGCCTTCATGGGAGACCGACCTGAAGAAAAAGATTGCATGCATGTGATGGATAATGCCGACTGGTAGTGTGTGTGCATGCATGCACGAGAGAAAGTTAGTGGTACAAATATAAAGAGAAGACTACTGTGTGGGTGTAAAAGAATAGCTGAATAGGTGAGGTCACAATCAATGTAAAGTTGAATTCAAATATTTGAATAAGAGATCCTGATGTTTGAAACCCATGTATGCATGAATATAACGGAGATCTGCGCGGTGTGGTTTGGAAACGAGCATGTTGTAATGTATACACATTGAACAAGGCCAGACTGATTTGAATTTGAGATACCGATGGCAGACATCATTTGGCCACGTCGCATCCGTGCATGGACACACTATTCTAATTGGAGATGATGGGCGGCTTTTGCATCACATATCTATATTTATACCCCTATATATATTATATTTTTTATATTGTGTGCGGGTAACTTTAACTTTGATAGATGGTCGTTGGATGAGGCGAATCCGATGGTCCAAAGATGGCAAATTTGAGCACTACTGGCCGTTGGATATCATCTAGATTCCACCAGATTTTGCCACATGTATAATCTAGAAGACTCCATGGTTGAACTTAAGCATAATACACAAACATCAAAACACAAGCACTTCTTATTTGTTCTAGAATCTTCCGTATCAGAATTGCCCAAATGTTTTTCTACATGATTTGCCATTATTTGTTTTTACTTTATGTCTTACGACGCACAATTCCATGAATCTTAAAATATATTAGCTTTCTTATAAAACTAGATGATTTTGAATGAAATGAACTATGAGAATTAAACGAACATCTACATCATGCATATATGACTCAAATCTTGCATGCTATAATGTGGTATTTATTCATAATTTGGTTGCCAAATCTCATGCGTGCAATGCACGTGTACCTTACTCTAGTCTAAATGGTGTTTGTGTGTGTGTGTGTGTTGTACATGTTGAGGTGCAAATTGTCTTTTTTTGGGTACACGTTAAGCTTGTTCTTCCGAAATTTCAAGCCGCACCTTGTTATGCCAAAAATTCAAGCTAGCATCTCTGTCTATCGTGCTGCGAAACTCCCGCCTCTTCACCCCACGCCTTGTTAGCCCGAAATATTTAAGATATATCTTTGTCTCATTGTGCTCTGACAACTCCCTCCATTTCAACCCGCGCCTTGCTATTCCGAAATTACAACGCGCGCGAAAACTCCCACCTCCTGTGAAATCCCGACACGCGAAATGCCCGTGGTACCCCTGAACCAAAAGAACCGCCTCAAATCGGTGGGGGTACTTTCGTAACTTACCCCACATTTCGGACAAGCGCGTCTCTAAGCCATGGTTCCCCACTGCCATCCCATCCGCCCAGCCATTCGTACACCGAGGCCGCAAAAACCCGCGATGAAACCCCACACACTACTCCGTCCGCCTCCCAGCCGGACCCTCTTCCCCGACGACGTCGTCCACAACAACACCTCGACGTCCCTCATCCACCGTACCGGATGAGGATCTGTCATCGATCTCATCGTCCCGCCGGTTCAGCCACACCGTCCTCCACCTCCAAGGAGCTGCCCGGACGTTCCCCTCGTGTTTCACGCCACCTCCATTCCCACACCACCGTCTTCACCTGCACCACCGGAAGAGCATCATCATCACCGTTTCCTTGGATGAAGTTGCGGCCTATTCGGTGCCACCAAAGAGGTTGTACACTAATCGCCGCATTTTCTTCTTGATTCAATCTCACGGTGCTGCCGGCGCTCGGTCCCGAGCCGACACGGCACGGCTCCATCCACGGTGGCATCGCCGGCCACTTCCTCCATGGCGTCGCTCCCTCGGCGGCGACGTCCACATTAGTAGGACCTCCTGCTGCTTTAGCTCTCGCTCACGCTGCTGCTCTGCTCTTGCTCTCAGTCCCCTGCCTGGTCTGCTCTTGCTATTGGTCTTGCTCGCGCTGCTGCTCTTGCTCTTGCTCTTGCTTGCGATGCTGCTCCGATTTAGCTACACTTCACTCTGATGCCGTCGGGGTGAAGGAAGAACCAGCCGCAGCGGGGAGGGGGGCTCGCCGGAGAGGTACCCCACTATCTATCTTAGGGTTCAGGATGGGGGCGGTGGTCGCCGGCGGTGGCGGGGCGTTGGCATGGGGATCGCCAGAGAAAAAGCTCGGCACGGGGGGGGGGGGGGCTAGAGGGATGGCCGGGGCAGCGGCGGACCGGCGGTGGGGAGTGTTTTCGGGGCGGGCAGGACGGCGCACCGCCGGCCACGGGCGGCGGGGGGCTGCTGTTTGTCCAGCTCAGAGGGGTGGAGGTTGAAGATGAACCGCAGGCCCTTGATTTCGTATCCAATGGCTGCAAAATCGACTGACCAAAGATGAAAAAGTCAGTCGACCGACGTGTAGCCTCACCTTGCTAGTGCGTTCAGTTTCGACAGCAAAATTTAGTTTCGACAGCAAAATTCAGTTTTGACAGTTAAGTTCAGTTTCGACAGTTAAGTTCAGTTTCAACAGTTAAATTCAGTTTCGATAGTTAAGTTCAGAGATGAGCGGCTGATGTATTTTACATCTAGAACTTTGTGTTTATGTATTTTATGTCATGTACTGGAGATGCTATTAGAATTCCACTCAGGTTAACATTGTTCGTTGTCTCCCTTGTCCTGCTTCAGCCTCGGCGTCGTACAACTCACCGGAGCTGCTCCAACAACGAAACCCTCCATCACAGCGGATCAGTACCTCGGGCTCCATCTCCACACGCCTAAGATCTTCTTCCCCTCCTTGGACAGCCAAGTCAGCAGGAGCATCCTCACCGGCCAACCCAATCACACTGAGATCGACATGGCTTCGCCAAAGAGGTTGTACACTTGTTGCATCTCTTTTTTACTCTACATGTTATATATATTGTCCACTGAGCACTCGTAGTAACGGGAAATACGATTATTTTATCCTACTATATGACAAGCAGTGAGGTACCAGGCAACTTAGCTATCCGTGATGGACTCTCTTGAACGCCATCATTATTTATCTCTGCGCGTTTGAGCTGTGCATTTGTCGATGGGCCTGGGAGTTGAGCTAGTATGGCAGAGGCCTGGGTCCAAAGTAATAGAAGTAGCACAAAAACATTTTTTTAGTGTAGGATTTTCCTTGCTCAAGCCTGCCTACTAGAATCGCCAGTGCTTGAAAGGAAAAGTGAATGAAAAACATCGGAATTGGAAAGTTTCCTATGGTACTACTTTTCATGAATTTGGTGCAAAGGAATGGAGCAAAGGAAAACTGTAGGATTTGTTCCTTTAGTGTCTCCTTGAAATAAAACCGTAGGAATTCTAATTTCCACTTCTCCTCCTTTTCATATTCCTATTCATCAAGCACAAGACTAAGAGATAGTAGCATAATAGCATTATAACCGTATATTTTCTTGTGGTTTGACTTAATCTCGCCATGCTTTTTTGCATCCTGTGACCTTCCAATTGTTGTGAATCAAACACCCAGATTGGCAGAAATCCTGTGTTTTTAAATTCTTCGTTTTGCACGTGCATTCCTATCCTATTCCTGTCTATTTCCTATCCCTGCATTTTTAGAATCCTCAAATTCAAACAAGCCCTTACTCAATTACTTCTATTACAGATATGTGTCAAAGAAAACCTTGTGTGGTTTGTCCTGCTCCTGCAGCGCTGTGTTCCACCCCAGCTCAGCTGCTCCAACGACGGAAGGGTTCACCACAGTAGGGATCCGCTCCCCAGACTGTCTTTCGCCACCTCAGATCTTCTACCCCGCCGCCGGCAGCCACGACAACTGCATTACCATCATCAACTGAGCAGATGACCTTGAGGACTACACGGGTCCGCAAGAGAGGTCACACTCTTTCGTGTCTGCTTACGTTATGCGTCGCTTAATATGATGGCATGCTACATTATCATCGTGTTCACCTATTAGACTCCATGTCAGGTACAAACTAATGCTGAAACTTGAGTTTTTAAATGGTTGTGGGGTACATGTTGGGGCAACAATCAGTACTATCTGTCTACTATCTGGTTAATCTCCGGTGTCTACTATGAGTTTCATGTTGGGTGCAAACAAACATTAAAGGATCCATTATCTGTATTTTTTAACTAAAGCTATTATCTGCCTGCTATCATTGGTTTTGGGTCTATCCATAGTTTGCTACCATCACTATGGATTTGTGCATGCACTCCTTACATAATCTCACTATGTTTTATTCCTATGCATGCCAGTTATTGTACACAATGGAACTGATCATGTAGAGCAAAAGAGACAAGCCTTGTGTGGCAATAAAATTTCATGTAGACGTCGTTCTATGGTGGGCGCAAAGGCAGCCCCCTCCACCCATTTCGGATTGTAATCAAGAGGAAGATAACTGTTATGAGGGGGATTCATAAGGAGAAGACCACTCCTATTTACCCCATGAGGTCTTCGCTCTAACTTGGCATGCTGATGTTCGTAATATCATGCATATGGTGCCTTGCATTGCTTACTGTATACATTAAAGATGTCATCTGCTTAGTTCAGACGTGCTTTGTGTCAATGCCATCTATTTAGTTTCTTTATCGGATATGTGAATCATGCAATGCCATCTTGTCTAGCCAGGCATCATATAGGTGAATTTTGCAATGCCACCCTATTTAGCAAGTCATCTTATATGTGAATTATATCATGCCATCATTTTTTTATTATGTTCTAAATTTGTCAACAATTTTAGTACATTCAATTACTCTTCCTGTGCATCAGCCATTTGGCACAGTCATGGAAAAATCTGGAGTGGAAACAAGGTCTTCAGAGCAAACAATGCTATCTGACGAAGCGCATGTCTTGCTGGTTACTGATAGCTCCTCGGAGGAGGATTCAGAGACAGATGACCAGTCATATCCCCCCCCCGAGGTGGATGCCCTAACTTGGCAGGGTTATGTTGCTCATATCGCGCGTATGGCATCTTGCATTGCTATGTCATTTGCTTAGTTTAGACATGCTTTGTGTGAATGCCACCTGTTTAGTGTCTAATTACCATATATGTGAATTATGCAATGCCATCTTGTTGCAAGACATTATATACGTGAATTATGCAATGTTATCTTGTTGCAAGGCATTATGTATGTGAATTATGCAATGCCATGCTGTTTAGGCAAGCGTCATATATGTGAATTATATCATGCCATCCTTTTTTTGTATTTCTCATTCCTTTTGTCGACAATGTTTGTATATTCAACTGCTCTTCCTGTGCATCAGCCATTTGAATTGGTGATGGAGAAATCTGGAGTGAAAACAAGGTCTTCAGAGCAGACAATGCTACTTGCTGAAGCAGATATCTTGCTGGTTATAGATAGCTCTTCAGAGGAGGATTCAGAGGCTGATGACCAGTCCTATTATCCCCCAGAGGTGTATGCTCAAACTTGGCAGGGTTATATTACTCATATAATGCATATGTTGTATTGCAATGCTTAGTTTTTACATCATATACACAATATTGAATGCCATTCCTTAGTTGACACATCATATATGCGAATGCCCTTTGCTCACTTCCTTAGTATATAAATCATATATTTGAATTATGTCATGCCGTGATGTTTACATAGACAGCATGTATCTGAATTATGGCATGCCAACCCATTTTCTAAAGACATAATATAGTTATATCATCTCATCCTGTTTACATAGTCATCATATTTAAATTATGTCATTCTATCCGTGAATTATATCATGCCATCATGTTTCCATCGACGGCATGTTTGTGATTTATGGCATGCCAACCACTTTAATAGACACATCGTATAGTTATATCATGTCATCCTGTTTACATAGTCATCATATTTTGAAGTATGTCATTCTATCCTGTTTAATTAGCCATCATATATGTGAAATTACGTCCTGCTATTCTGTTTACTTAGACAACATAAATGTGAATTATTTCATGCCCTGTTTTCATCCCTACTATCCATTGCACCTGTCTATCTTACAATGTCTGTACATTCAATTACTTTTCTTGTTTATCAGCCATTTCAATTGGAGGGAGTGATGGCAGTATCTGTGGGAGTAAAAACACGGTCTTCAGAAAAGATCGTGCTACCTGTCGATGCAGATAGAACCACGGTTGTACTTGCCCAAGAACCAGCCCCACCACACATAACCCACACTCATGCAGATTGTACACCTACCCAGTTGGACAGAGAACCAGCTACACCCCTTCTAACCCCAACCCCAGCAAATAGACACCCATTTCCCATTGACACAACACCGTCTCCACCACAGAGCACCCAAACACGAGCAGTTAGTAAGGCAACTGCAGTGCCCAAATCACGAGGACCACCACTCCGAACCTGAAGTCAACGCTTAAAGTAGAAGAAGAACTGTTCTCAGGTTAGGTTCCGTAGCTATGGTTCATACTACTTTGCTCTTGCATCACTGTATTTACTGATACCAACTAATTTCAAATTTGAAGGATGCAATTGAAACTCTAATGGCGCAACAGGTATGTTTTAAACCTGTTTCTTCAACGTGTTTGGCTGTTTGCTGTTGTAACTTGCTCTATGTTGATTTCAGTTTCAATTGCATAAACAATTATGTTCTCATGCCATGCACATTACAAGTGTTGTTATTGCTGTGTAGTTTCCCACACTTATATTCTGTCTATGCTGCTTTATCTTAAATATATATGATTCGAACTGTATCTATCTTGATTTGGCAACATAAACTAGAATGATATAGACCATACAATGACCATGCTACATAGATATATGTTTGTTTCATGCTGTTATCCTGTCCACCTTACTACTGAACTGGTTTACCAAAATGAGTTTCATATACTACATTGTAAACCTAAGTTGTGTTTGTTTGTTTCTCTTTTAGAACGCGGATAAAATATTGGAGAAGAGTACCCTGTTATGCAATGGTAAAGGAAGTAATGCAGATAAGGTTCAAGATAGTGAGACATCCCTGTTGGTCTCCAAGAAAGCTGATAAAAACTATATTGAAGACACTGAGACAACCCCAAAGTCCTGTCTTGATGTAGTGTTCGAGTTACTGGCTACCACTGCTAGCACCAGTTCTTCGAAATCATTGCCTAAATCAGTTCGGCTTCTTGAGTCTCAACTTCAAGTTGAAAGACATCGATTAGATGTTATGCGACAGGAAGCCGAAGGCTGAGGAAGTCCCTGCAGAATTCAGATGCATACTTTCTGGTGCAACAGCAAGCGCTGGAGGACTTAAGCGCCAAACAAGAGAAACTTAATAAGCTTGCTAAGCATCTTGCCAGCATTATGGGTACCCAGGATATTGTTTCTTGAGCTCTTCTAAAGTGGTTTCAGTTCTGGACTTGTTTTGCTGCAGCGTTTATATGCTGTTGTGTTCCCTATATTTGCACTGGTGGCGAACTTTGATGCCCAGTGGATGTAATATGTGTAATAGCCATGATAGCCTAGTGTAAGTTGCTTGCTTATTTATTTCCTTGTTGCCTTGTTTATTTGTTTGCATGTAGTCAGTGCCGTTCTTTTTCTGCGGTTTGCTAGTGGCTGCAATAACCTATTTTTTTAAAACTAGGCCACAATAACCATGGGCTAATATTTACTGTAGTGACACTGGGCCTCCTACGGGCCGTAGAAACAGTGGGCCTTCTACGGGCCGTATAAACAGTGAGCCTTCTACGGGCCATAGAAACAATGGGCCTTCTACGGGCCGTATCATCAATGGGCCTTCTACGGGCCGTATCATCAATGGGCCTAATACGGCCGTATTTGATGACGCTATGAAAATGGCCCAACGTATTAACGGACCACAAACGGGCCAACTGTAACCACGGGCTGAATTTGGCCCACAAGCAGAAAATGATAGTAACGGGCCGTAAGTAAATGAATGGTGGAAATGAGCCCAAGAATAAATGGGCTCTGAGAAGGCCGAAAGATAACATGGGCTGGAGACGGCCCAACGGAATAACGGGCCGTTAATGGGTATAAAGTGATACACTGTTCATTACGGGCCAGTTTCACAACGGGCCGTTAATGGGTGTAAAGTGATATAATGTTCATTACGGGCCAGTTTCAGCACGGGCCACTAATGGGCTAACAGTTACAAAGGGCCTCATATGGGTCGAAAGACGTCATGGGCTATACATGGGCCAGAAGTGAAAACGGGCTGGAATCATATTGGACGGCCCAGATGACGCTACTGGGCCTAATTCGGATAGAGTGTAACGGGCCTTGGGTTAGCGGGTTGTAAATGGGCTATATGCGAACAGGCCGTTAACAGGCTTTCCATGGGCCGACCTGCCAGCTTTTGACCAAGTCAAATGGGCCGCCTTTTCACAGGAATGGGCCACTGTTGGGCCGTGCCACGTGTCGACGTATCATATGCGCCTTCTGTCCAGTGAGTGGATGACATCTGTCCCAACGATGAGCCGACACGTGTTTCCTCTAGCCAATGATGATTTTACACGTGGAAAATCCCCATTGGTCGGGGCTGTTAACGGGTTATCGGATCCAAAACCCGACTCGATAGCTTAACGGTGTTCCATTACGGTGGATGCCACGTGTCGGTCACCCTTGACGAAAGCACTTCTGTGACGCGCGATTTATTGTCATGAAAGTGGACACTTCCCTGATGATAATTTTGGTAATGTCATGGAACACTTCTACAACAGCACATGTATGACTATCTTGATTCTGTCATAAATTTGTCATGGATGTACATGCATGACAAAAAAAGTGACTTACTATGACAAACACGTATCATCACGGAAGTGTATTTTTTTGTAGTGCAAGGAAACTTCTTATACCTTTAATGTCCTTGGGACATGGCATCTTTTCAATAGCATCAACTTTAGCTTTATCCACTTCAATACCTCTTTCAGAAATTTTATGCCCCAAGACAATACCTTCATTAACCATAAAGTGGCACTTCTCCCAATTCAAAACAAGATTAGTTTCTTCACATCTCTGCAAAACTCGATCAAGGTTGCTTAAGCAATCATCTAAAGAAGTCCCATAAACGGAGAAATCATCCATGAATACCTCAACAATCTTTTCACAAAAGTCAGAGAATATACCAGTCATACATCTTTGAAAGGTAGCAGGTGCATTACATAAACCAAAAGGCATACGTCTATAAGCAAAGGTACCGAAAGGGCAAGTGAAAGTTGTCTTTTCTTGGTCCTCTTTTGACACAGGTATTTGAGAGAAACCGGAATAACCATCTAGAAAGCAAAAATGTGTATGTTTGGATAGTCTTTCTAGCATTTGATCAATAAAAGGTAAAGGGTAATGATCTTTTTTAGTAGCTTTATTTAGTTTACGGAAATCAATTACCATTCTATAACCTGTAAAAATTCTTTGTGGGATCAATTCATCTTTATCATTAGGAACAACAGTAATACCTCCCTTCTTAGGGACACAATGAACAGGGCTTACCCACTGACTATCAGCAACGGGATAAATTATACCTGCCTCCAGAAGCTTTAGTATTTCTTTTCTTACCACTTCTTTCATCTTAGGATTTAACTGTCGTTGGTGATCAACAACCGGTTTAGCATCTTTCTCCAATTTTATTTTGTGCTGGCATAGAGTGGGACTAATTCCCTTAAGATCATCAAGATTATATCCAACAGCAGCATGGTGCTTCTTCAGAGTTATCAATAATTTCCTTTCTTCATGCTCTGAAAGGTTAGCACTAATTATAACATGATATATCTCTTTCTCATCAAGATAAGCATATTTAAGAGTATCAGGAAAAGGTTTAAGCTCAAACACGGGATCACCCTTGGGTGGAGGAGGATGCCCTAGGATTTCAACAGGCAAGTTGTGTTTCAAAATAGGTCCCTGTTTGAAGAATACTTCATCTATTTCCCTTCTTTCATTCATAAACATATCATTTTCATGGTCTAGCAAATATTGTTCTAAAGGATCACTAGGAGGCACCGCAATAGAAGCAAGACCAATAATTTCATCTTTACTAGGCAATTCTTTATCATGGGGTTGTCTATGAAATTTAGAAAAATTAAATTCATGAGACATATCCCCTAAACCAATAGAAACAATATCCTTATTGCAGTCTATCTTAGCATTAACAGTATTCAAGAAGGGTCTACCAAATATAATGGGACAAAAGTCATCTTGTGGGGAACAAAGAACAAGAAAATCAGCAGGATATTTAACTTCCCCACACAAGACTTCAACATCTCTAACAATCCCAACTGGTGAAATAGTATATCTATTGGCAAGCTTAATTGTAACATCAATCTCTTCTATCTCAGCAGGTGCAATATCATGCATAATTTCTTTATATAAGTAATGAGGTATTGCACTTGCACTAGAACCCATATCACATAAGCCATGATAGCAATGATCTCCTATTTTAACAGAAATAACAGGCATGCCTACAACAGGTCTATGTTTATTTTTAGTATCGGATCTAGAAATTCTAGCAGATTCATTACAGAAGTAAATAACATGCCCATCAATATTATCGTCCAAGAGATCTTTAACCATAGAAACACTAGGTTCAACTTTAATTTGCTCAGGGGGTTTAGGTGTCTTAATATTTCTTTTGTTGACTACAGTTGAAGCTTTAGCATGATCCTTTATTCTAATAGGAAAAGGTGGTTTCTCAATATAAGCAGTAGGAACAACATGATCATTATAAGTGATAGTCGTTTCTTCAACTTTAATAGGTGCAACTACTTTTACTTCAATGGGAGGATTATATTTAAACCACTTCTCCATAGGGAGATCAACATGAGTAGCAAAGGATTCACAGAAAGAAGCTACTATCTCAGAGTCAAGTCCATATTTAGTGCTAAATTCACGAAAAGCATCGATATCCATAAAAGATTTAACACAATCAAACTTAGGTGTTATACCTGACTCCTTACCTTCGTCGAGGCCCCAATCTTCAGAGTTGCATTTAATTATTTCCAATAAATCCCATTTGAATTCAATAGTCATCATCATAAAAAATCTAGTACAAGAAGTGTCGAGCATGGAGTGATTACTGAGAGAAAGCCGATCATAAATTTTTTGAATAATCATTTCTTTTGAGAGCTCATGATTGGGGCATGAATATAACACTGACTTAAGCCTCCCCCAAGCTTGAGCAATGCTTTCTCCTTCGCGAGGCCAAAAATTATATATATAATTACGATCACGATGAACAAGATGGATAGGATAAAATTTCTGATGAAATTCCAATTTCAATCGTTTGTAGTTCCATGATCCCATATCATCACATAGCCTAAACCATCACTACAAAAAAAATACACTTCCATGATGATACGTGTTTGTCACAGTAGGTCGCTTTTTTGTCATGCATGTACATCCATGACAAATTTATGACAGAATCAAGATAGTCATACCTGTGCTGTCGTAGAAGTGTTCCATGACATAACCAAAATTATCATCACGGAAGTGTCCACTTCCATGACGATAAATCGCGTGTCACAGAAGTGCTTTCGTCAAGAGTGACCGACACATGGCATCCACCGTAACGGAACACCGTTAAGCTATCGGGTCGGGTTTTGGATCCGATAACCCATTAACAGCCCCGACCAATGGGGATTTTCCACGTGTAAAATGATCATTGGCTAGAGGAAACACGTGTCGGCTCATCGTCGGGACAGATGTCATCCACTCACTGGACAGAAGGCGCCTATGATACGTCGACACGTGGCACGGCCCAACAAGTTTAAATGGGCCGGCCCAACTGAAGGCCCACAGGATTTTGCGGGCCATAATGGGCCGGCCCAGCTAAAGGCCCACGAGATTTTGCGGACCACAATGGGCTGGCCCAGCTAAAGGCCCACAAGATTTCGCGGGCAATAATGGGCCGGCCCAGGTAAAGGCCCACAAGATTTTTGTGTGCCATAATAGGTCGGCCGAGGTAAAGGCCCACGGTGACTCTAGCCCATAATGAACAGTAATTTTCTTTATACCCATTAACGGCCCGTGATTTACATGGGCCGTTTCCAGCCCATGTTAGCTTTCGGCCTGTTGACGGCCCATACGTTCTTGGGCTCCTTTTCGGCCCTCGATTAGTTCCGGGCCGTTACTGGCATGTTCCCCTAATGGGCCAAATTCGGCCCATGGCAAGAGTCGGCCCGTTACTGGCCTGTTCCACTAATGGGCCAAATTTGGCCCATGGCAAGAGTCGGCCCGTTACTAGCCTGTTACCCTAATGGGCCAAATTCGGCCCATGGCAAGAGTCGGCCCGTTTCTAGCCTGTTAACCCGTTGCGCCATTTCCAGCCCGTCCTATATTCTGGCCCATTAATGACCCGTTATGCATGTGACAGAATTAAGCCTTTGCTGTCCTACGGCCTGTTAACGCCCTGTTACTGTGCTGGGCCGATACCAATTATGCCCGATTATGGCCCATGTAGACCCATTTATCCGATGGCCCGTAGGAGACCCATGGATCCTACGGCCCGTATATGGCCCATGGTAGTTGCGGCCACTAGCAAACCAGGGAAAAAGAAGACTAGGAAATAAATAAGGCCGAAACTAACGCTAGGCTATTAAGGCGATTGCACAGATTACATCCACTCGGCATCAAAGATCGCCACCAGTGCAAATATAGGGAACACCCTACACTATACAAAAATGGATTGCTGTTTTCTTCAGGCGGTGGTTGCACGTTAAGAATAAATTTTGTATTGCACCAAAACAAATTACAACTATATAACAAAAGGAAGGTTGGCATAAAACTTAACAGTCCAGCAGATAAATGCACCGCCAGAAGTTCAGAAGCTCAGTTCATTTGACCTGACTATTATGTTTTCATGTTGTATTGTCCGATGGAGCACCATAACCCTTGCCTTCATTTCCCCTAGGCTCC
The DNA here is from genome assembly GCA_034509565.1 of Triticum monococcum. NCBI lineage: Eukaryota > Viridiplantae > Streptophyta > Magnoliopsida > Poales > Poaceae > Triticum > Triticum monococcum. The sequence goes on along the minus strand of CM067843.1, from coordinate 551,316,823 downwards.
TGAACAACATAGCAAATGTCTGATAGTCTGCTTTCAAAACCATGCATATCTTGACGACATTGAGCAATGTTTCTCCTTGTTTCACAAAGGGTCTCTATTAGGGGATGGACTTGTGTCTGGAGCGAAGATACAACATTGCTTTGAGCTTGCATATCTTGATCATGAGGCAGTTTGGACGATATTGCCTTAACAACCAACCCAGTATTACGCAGGAACGTGCTTTTGGCACCGTTAGTGGACAGGTACTGACCCACTGCAGCAAGAGTTGACATTGCGGTTATAGTTGCCTCGCCACCTTCAGAAGGTGGCGGTTTCACCATTTTTTCCATAGCTCGCTGAAAAGTTGAGGTTTTACATTAGTAGTACCAGAACAGAAGATATTAAGGAGGTAGCAAAACCAAACAAAATAGCTTTGGTCTATATACAGAACTTATTCTGGTGAACCCATGTAAAATATTAGTTGTATTTTATTGCAAAGTACATAATAAAACCAGGTTCCAAACATATGACCATGTACCATCGCTAATGTATTGTCTATTTCTTCACATTGTATCAAGGGCTAAGGATAAAGAGATGAAATTTATAATACGGTAAGCATGGTATGTCGTCATTCATATCACAAAACAACTGAGAACAGACAAAACGTTGTGTGGGCAAGTCCAGCACGGAACTAGATTACGGGTCAAGATCAAAGGAACATCACTCCTCTCATTTAAACCTTGTAAGGTGCAATGATACGCTAAGACAATTGTGTATAAAATTGAAAAGAGTAATAGATATTGGCTGCAAACCATGCAGTTCAAGGCACAAGTCAGAGTAAGTAGTAGTTAAAAGGCATGAGGATTAAGGACTTACAACAGCGGCTTTGACTAGTGTAGTCATGCCCTTCTTCTTGCTGGTGTGACAGTCCTTGAAGATTTCCACAGCATTTGGTTCAGGTACTTTTTGGTCCTTGTGGGCTTTCCTCTGCATTTGGAACAAGTCAATATAGATCTGATAATATGGTACAGCGAAAAGAGTGAATAGTAGCTAATTACAAGAGCCTCGCAGTGCAATATAGCTACGAGATCCTGTCGTCTGTTTGAATTTCACTTTCGTACGGTTGGCCTTGTTCTTTCAACAGTTCACCTACAATAAGATAGATTTGTGTGGCACATGCGTAAATAGGACTTCAACATGTGATCTGATGACATATATATAATGTACCTGATACTTCGGATTGGACTAGTGTTTAACGAGGCCTCTCCAGTCTTCATCAGATATGTTTTCCACTGGAGATGTTTGGGAAGTTCACTATTATCCTTGCCTTCAAAGTGAGTTTTCCTCAAGTTATACCGATACTATCGCAGAGCAGACTTGAAAACATGGGTGCAAGCTTGTCTGGTTGCATCATCTTGGCTATCCAACTCGAACCTCATCTATTGAAAATTATGGGAGTCTCATTATCAGCAACCTAGAAAGTATTGGACAGAGCAAGATGATATTACTAGTTTCCATACATAACCATACTTACAGATAAATGGTCGAGGAAGATGTTGAACTGGGTTTCCTCTTTGTCATTCCTGTACTGAATCCATGTTGGGAGGATACGTGCATGACACCTAACATCAACCGCTGCCTCTGATACTAACTTGGCTGACTCTGTAGCATCACGTGGCCTTTTTAAACCTGCCTCAAAACGGATCTCCATTCTTCCTCCTCTAGATTTAGTTAACCTATCAAGCATTATCCCTAATGTTTGTTTCCTCTTGCGCCTAGGTGCTAGTCCAACAACAAATATAGGAAGTGTTAGTGTACATCAAACTGGGAGACTACATATAAAGAAGCATGCAACTGTAACTTGACTCTAGCAACTACCTTCTTGCTGTTGAAGTTCACAAGGTTCATCTGATATTGCTAACTCGTCTTGTGTCAAGAGTGCTTGGGAAGTAGTGTCAGGTGGCAAGGGAGCCTTGGAACATGCTGGTAGCTCAGTTGACGCACGAGTACGTGGTGCAGTTGGTAGTACTATGGTAGGTGTTGCAAGAACTAGGGTTGTCTCTGCTTATTTGGTGGCAGCTATTTGTTTCTGTTTTTCTTTTTTTGCAACTCGTGTAGCATGGGATGCCGTGTTTGTAGAATTTTCTGCTGGACTTTGACCTTCTATTGCACCATCAGTACTAGCAGAATCTGTAGGATTCATCCGCTTCTCATTCCCTGCCATTTTGTGTTTCTTCCTCTTTCTCTGTGCCATGTTAAGTCAAGTCGACAAGAAAAATGAATAACAATTTAGTTCGCGTGATGCAGACGAACTGAACTTTGATGTTAGACAACCACATGATAGGAGGATGTAATATGTATGAAAAACAGGACGGAAGAGATAACCAGAACTATGATGTGTAGACTAAGAAGAAGAGATTTCACCAAATTAGAAGCAATGCAATGGAAGGTAGACACCATATTAAAGATGCTACAAATATCGCTCTACCAAGTTAACAGTGTCTCATCATAAATGGCGTTTAAACAAATGTGAAGTAGTACAAGAAATAAATCATATGCAAGATGCAAACAACATCACACTACCATGTTAGGGGTCTCTCGTCATTAGTTCCATTGCATATTCACAACATTGCATATTCAGAGCTTATGATGTGTAAACTAAGGAGAAGGCATTTCAAAAAATTAGAAGCAATGAAAGCTAGACACCATATGAAAGATGCAACGAATATCACTCTACCAAGTTAAAATTGTCTCGTCATAAGTGCCATTTCAACAAATTAGTAATACAAGCTAGAAAAGAATGTGAGATGTAACCTATATCACACTCCGAAGTCAAACATGTCTTATGATAAGTGATCAGGTTACACAACAGTAGTAATTTGATGTAAGAACATGGTGTGATAGACAGATATTGTATGTTCTAGAAACAGGAACACGTGTCTTATTCAAGTATAATGTGTAAAGTAAGCAGATGGAATTCAACAAAATTAGAAGCAATACAAGCTAGACATCACACATAACATGCAACCACATATAAGAGTGCCAAGTTAGAGGGAGCACCGGTGATGCTGCACTAGGGGAGACGTGCTCATCATAAACACAGCTTTGTTGAGTGTCTATGCATGCGTTGTCTTGGAAATCATCTTGGGGGTGTAGAGGAGTAGAAACTGTAGAGGCCCTCCGTTCGGAAGGGGCACCTTTATCCGCTGCCTTGCTAACTTCCTTCCGCTTTATTGATTTTGAATTGTCAATTAAAACTGACAATAAAAAGCAATAAAATTCTCTCTTCGGAACTCATTCATGCATGATACTGACAATCACTACTTTGCTGTAAGGCAAACACGTGATACCAGGATGGAATATGTACGAAAAATAGGACGGCATGACATGTTCACAACTGTTTGTGTAAACTAAGCAGAAACCATTCCAGCAAATAAGAAGCAATGCAAGCTAGACACCACGTGAAAGATGCAACCAATATGACTCTGCCAAGTTAAAAGCGTCCCATCATAAATGGAATTTCTACAAATTAGAAGCAGCGCATGCTATAAATCATATGAAAGATGCAACTAATATCGCACTGCATATACTAAAGGTGTCTCATCATGTTGATTGATGCGGGATACAAAAAAACAATAGTTTTATGTAAGGACATGCTTAATAGACAGATGTACTATCACTACTGGAATCAGCTAATTTGCCATCTGCAAGCTCTTTGCCGTCTGCTAGCTGACGGCAAAGCAGCTCTTTGCCATCAGCTACCAAAAAGCAGACGGCAAAGAAGCTCTTTGCCGTCCGCCAGTTCTTTGCCGTCTGCTGGCAGATGGCAAAGAGAGAGGTGGCCCCCACCCCCCGCCCGTTTGGGAAAAACTTAACGGGCCACCTCTTTGCCGTCTGCCAGCAGACGGCAAAGAGGCAAAATGGCGGACGACAAAGAGAGGCGGACGACAAAGAGGGCACTATCTAACAGCCCGTGCCCCCCGCCCCTCTCTGTTCTCACCACTTCTTCCCACCACCCCCGCCGGCGCCGCCCGCCGCGCGCTGCCGCCTCTTGCCCCCGCCGCCCCGGCCCCCCGCCGCCCCGGCGCCCCAGCCCCCCGCCGCCCCGCGCCCCACCGCGCCGGGCCCGGCCCCCCGCCCCGGCCAGCTCCTCCACCGCCCCGCCCCCTCCTCCACCGGCGCTGCAGAAGGTGAGCCCCCACCTTTTTTCTGTTTTTTCTGTTTTTTTCCTTTTTAGTTTTAGTTTAGATTTAGTTTTAGTTTTAGTTTTAGGTTTAGTTTTAGTTTAGTTTTAGGTTTAGATTTAGTTTTTTCCTTTTTTTTGTTTTATTTGTTTTAGGTTTATGTTTAGTTTAGATTTAGTTTTAGTTTTAGTTTTAGGTTTAGTTTTAGGTTTAGTTTAGTTTGAGGAAAGAAGAAGAAGAAGAGAAAAAGAGGAGAGGAGGAGAAGAAGAAGAAGAGGAAGAAGAAGAAGAAGAGGAGGAGGAGAAGAAAAAAGAAGAAGAGGAAAAAGAAGAAGAAAAAAGAGGAGAGGAGGAGAAGAAGAAGAGGAAAAAGGAAAGGAGGAAGAAGAAGAAGAAGAAGAAGGAAAAAAGGAAGAAAAGGAAGAAAAGGAAGAATAGGAAGAAGAAGAATAGAAAAAAAAGAGGAAAAACACCCGACCCGACCCGGCACCCCGACCCGACACCGCACCCCGACCCCGACCCGGCACCCCGACCCCTAGACCCCGACCCCGACACCCCGACCCCGACCCCGACCCCGACACCCCGACCCCGACCCCGACCCCGACACCCCGACCCCGAGCCTGACCCGACACCCCGACCCCGACACGGACACAGCACCCCGACCCCAACCCGACACCCCGACCCCGACACCGACACGACACCCCGACACCGACACCCTGACACCACACCCACCCTTACCCCGACACCGACACGGCACCCCGACCCCGACCCGGCACCCCGACCAGACACCCCGACCCCGAGACCCCGACCCCGAGCCTGACCCGACACCCCGACCCCGACCCCGACCCGGCACCCAACCCGACACCCCGACCCCGAGACCCCGGGCCTGACCCGACACCCCGACCCCGACACTGACACGGCACCCCGACCCCGACCCGACACCGCAACCCCGAGACCCCGACCCCGACCCCGACCCCGACCGCGAGTCGGACCCGACACCCCGACCCCGACACCGACACGGCACCCTGACCCGGCACCCCGACCCGACACCCCGACCCCGAGACCCCGACCCCGACACGGCACCCCGACACCGACAGGGCACCCCGACCACCGACACCTCCCGAAAATTAAGGTGTTCATTGGCCTTCCAGAGGCCGACGGGGTCATATATTTGTGAATTATTAGTTAGGTCATATATTTTTCGATTTAGTTATGAAAAACATCATATATAATTGTGTTGATCGTGTAGTTTTAAATGTGCAGTTGTTTCATCGCTGCGAGGTTTGGTGTTCGACGACCTCGCCGTGCGTTTGACGAGCTCTGCCCCTTCGTTCGTGGGTGAGCACAAATGACAAGTCCTCCTCCCCCATTAATTATTTGATCTATTCCGATGAAACTTGATAGCTAGCTATATATGTGTCTTGAATCATCAGTATGCGTAACCAATATGTGTCTCCCGTTCGAAAGCGTCATAGTTATAAATATGCATGCATTTGCATATTTATAACCTTGATTCTTTCGAATTGTCCAACACTATCCATGGACAGCCCGAGTATGTGTAGATTGGGTTCGTTTTCCCATATGCTTTGCTCCGGATCCGACGCATATATTTCGTCAGTGCCTCCCCTGTTGTTCTCCGGGTACACATCCTCTCTGTTTATTGCAGAGACGTGTATCAGGAGAACAGCGGACCTCCAATGCTTAAAGACCTAGACTTAGCTTTATTTCCTCCAATCCTTACCATAATGACCTAGACTTAGCTTCTTCTCCTCCAAAATGACTTAATAAGCTTACTGACCTCCAAAACCATCCATTTTACCTAAGTTAGCTCTAAAACGATCTATACTTAGCTTACTTATGTCAAAAATTGCATAATTAGCTTAGTTAGCTCATAGACGATCCATTTTACCTAAGTTAGCTCCAAAATGACCCATCTTACCTAGGTTAGCTTATAAATGATCCAGTTTATCCAAGTTAGCTCTAAAATGACCCAATTTACCTAGAGTAGCTCCTAAACGATCCATTTCACCTAAGTTAGCTAAAAACGATCCATTTCACCTAAATTAGCTCTTAAATGATCCATTTCACCTAAGTTTGCTCAAAAACGATCCATTTCACCTAAATTCGCTCTTAAATGATCCATTTCACCTAAGTTTGCTCAAAAACGATCCATTTCACCTTAGTTAGCTCAAAAACGATCCATTTCACCTAAATTAGCTCTTAAATGATCCATTTCACCTAAGTTTGCTCAAAAACGATCCATTTCACCTTAGTTAGCTCAAAAACGATCCATTTCACCTTAGTTAGTTCAAAAACGTGGCATTTCACCTTAGTTAGCTCATAAATGACCCATTTCAACTAAGTTAGCTCAAAAATGATCCATTTTACCTTAGTTAGCTCAAAAACGATTCATTTCACCTTAGTTAGCTCAAAAACGATCCATTTCACCTTAGTTAGCTCAAAAATGATGCCCTTCACCTTAGTTAGCTCAAAAACGATTCATTTCACCTTAGTTAGCTCAAAAACGATCCATTTTACCTAAGTTAGCTCATAAACGATCCATTTTACCTAAGTTAGTTCTAAAATGATCCATTTTACCTTAGTTAGCTCATAAACGATCCATTTTACCTGCGTTAGCTCTAAAATGACCCATTTAACCTTACTTAGCTCATAAATGATCCATTCTACCGAAGTTAGCTCTAAAATGACCCATTTTACCTAGGTTAGCTCCAAAATGATCCATCTTACCTAGGTTACCTCTAAAATGATGCATTTTACCTAAGTTTGCTCATAAGCGATCCATTGCACCTAGGTTAGCTCATAAACGATCCATTTCACCTAAGTTAGCTCACAAATGATCAATTTCACCTAAATTAGCTCATAAATGTCATATATTCTTCTTCTTCTTCTTCATTTTCTTCTTCTTCTTCTTCTAATCTTCTTCTTCTAACTTTCTTATTTCCCATTTTGCAGAATTCATTCACTTCACGGAAGCTTGCATAGATGGAGTGCTTGTTTGGATGAACTATGTTTCCTTTGTATCTATGAACTATGCATGTATGGTAGGATGACACTATTGTAATATGTATGGTTGGATGCATGTATGTCGAACTTGCTATGTATGGTTGATGGAACTATGCATGTATGATGAAATTATATGTGTTGGATATCTCATATGTTTGCTGTGAACTTGCCATGTGAAAAATATATATGTATCATCTATTTGCTGTGAAAATGGTTGGGTATATGAAAAAACAGAAAAAAGAGCCAATATGCAGGCTCTTTGCCGTCTGCCACTGACGGCAACGGGCTCTTTGCCGTCTGCCACGGACGGCAAAGAAGCCACGTGGCGTCCACCTGTGCTTCCTGGGAGCTGACCCATTTGGTCAGTTTGCCTACAGTGGCAGACGGCAAAGAACCTGCCATGTAGTGACGTGTAGATGACATCATACGGCGGACGGCAAAGACCCTAGAAATTTTGCCGTCAGCGGCGGACGGCAAAGGCCTTCCATTAGCCACTTAACGGACTGACAGCGCAATTATTGTCGTCCGCTCTCTTTGCCGTCTGCCTCTCTCTCTTTGCTGTCCGCCGTAGATGGCAAAGACTTTGCCGTCAGTAGCAGACGGCAAAGAACCTGTTTACCGAAGCCTACTTTGCCGGAGCCTTTTGCCGTCCGCCGCTGATGGCAAAGGCCTTTGCCGTCCGCCGTTCAGGCCTTTGCCGTCCGCCGTGGCAGACGGCAAAGTAGCTGATTCCTGTAGTGTGTGTACTAAATACAGGAAGGCATGTCACATTAACAGGTATAATGTATAAGCTAAGCAGACTAGCACATGCAGTTTAACCAGATTGGAATAATTACAAGCTAGACACCATACACAACATGCAACCACATATCACGCTGCCAAGTTAGAGCAAGCACCTGCGATGCTAGTGTAGGGGAAATGTTGTAATCAACTACAGAGCTACATTCACTATCTTCATCTAGCATTTCTGTTTCTTGAGAATCATGTCGGGAGGCTGACGTTGCATTCTTTAAATGAGGAGTAGTCCCCTTGCTTGCCTGCCTCGTCATAAGTGATTGATGAGGGATACACAAGAACATTCGTTTGATGTAAGAAGATGGTTAATACACAGATGTACTAGTATGTACCAAAAACAGAAAGGCATGTCATATTCAAAGGTATAATGTGTAAGCTAAGCAGATGCAATTTAACCAAATTGGAAGCAATACAAGCTAGACATCCGGCTGGAGTGGTGAGCATGATCATCTAGGACCTGAGAGCCTGGTGGGAGGCGGGCTGCTTCGCCACCATCACAGCTTTTTAGTTGGCTTCCAGGTGATGCCTATCTTTGCTGGGCTTGTCACTGGCTCGGCCAGTGCCCTGACTAGCTATTTGTCTTCTGGTGCTAACGGGATGGTGGTTCATGTAAAAAAATATCTTTCCTTGTCTTACCGACTTCGGCCTTTCGAATACAAGCTAGACACCATATGAAACATGCAACCACATATGACACCGCGAAGTTAAAGCAAGCACCTGGGATGGTGGTTCATTGCGAGCGAGGTCATCAACTCCAGAGCTACGTTCCCCGTCTCCATCTGCTGACATTGCACCCTTTAAAGCGTTGAAATGTGTCTTGCCCAGCCGCACACCAAACTGGAGCGACTTCTCTCTTTCCTTTTTGGCTTCTCTCATGGCAGCAGAGTCTGAAATACCCTTGCATAAAAACACAACAGTGAGAGTAAGTGTGGTGTCAAAACCGGCGGATACTATGGGAGTCCTGGATTAGGGGGTCTCCGGGCAGCCGGACTATCTCCATTGGCCGGACTATTAGACTATCTCCATTGGCCGGACGGTTTAGGGTTTAGGGTTTAGGTGATTCCCAAAATTGGGACTCGATCTGCACACCCATTGCCTGATGGGCGATAAAACGATGGCATGGAAATGCTGGCAAAAGTTGGCTCGCCGAGGCAAAGCCCTCGGTCCAGCTAACGTGACGGAGCCGGTCGGCTAGTGACGCCAAAGTGTCCGGAGTAGGTTGATGAAGAGATGGCGAAGCCCCCGGTCCTGCCGAGATGTCGAAGCCTCGATGTCAGCCGATGAGTCGAAGTAGGTCGGCGTGATGGACACCAGCTTGAAGAAGCAATAGTGCGGCCCTGCCGATGCAGGTCGTGACGTTGTCGATGCCGGCTTGATGAAGCGACCGTGCGGCAATGCCGGTATGTCTGCTCTGTGTAATACGTGGGGAGGCGATGTTGCTGATGATTTATCCTTCTCGATGCCGGACTCTTGTTCGGCTTGCCGAGATGATGATCCGAAGAAGTTGAGCTCGGCTCAACAAAGTGACGACGTGTCTAGCGCAGGTCGGCAGCCGTGGAGCAATATTGCCGGACTAGTTTGACACCAGCATGATGTTGAAGATCATGTTCAAAACATTTTAAAGTTAGTGGGATGTGTTTGGGAACAAAACACAATACCCCATACAAAACTTCCTTCAAAAGGATGTCTGAAATCCCGTTCATAAAAAAGACGAACTCGGGTCGGATTCGTTTTCGCCCAGAAAACAGATCCGAAAAGTGATGCACTAATCAGAAGGTTCCTGGAGGTTGGACGGTCAGATCGAGCTGAAATTTTGAGAGGTGATAGATATACGAATTCCGCAGCCGATCAACGGTTGGATCTTCCAAAGGACGTCCGAGCTAGAAGCTGGACATCACGCCCTAAACTCGTCCAGATTCCCATCCAGATTTGACAGGGCTCCGGTATATCGTGGATTGCCAGAGATTCCTTCATCGGAACTCGACGAAATTTTCCATGGTTGTTGTAGACTCAATTCCGCACAAGTCCACTGAAGCAATCGTTAAAAAGACACTTGAGGAGGCGGTGGCGGCGGACACAAGTTTGCTGTCCAGAAAAATAGCACGGTCGCCCGAGGGCAATGTTGACGTTGAGCCCGCGGGCTCCCTGGATGATTCTTCCATGATCTTGATAGAGATCGGAGTTGATGTTTATAAAGGCCCTCATACGAACATGACGATCGGAGGTAGGGCGCAGTCCTTGGTCGAACCAAGGTGACCAGTCGAGCTGGTGATGAAGATGCCGAAGTCGCAGTTAATCTGCAGGCGAGCCATCAACCTTTTGCCAAACACACAGCGGAACTCTCAATGAAAGCACCAATGTCGGTGTCAAAACCGGCGGATCTCGGGTAGGGGGTCCCGAACTGTGCGTCTAGGGCGGATGGTAACAGGAGGCAGGGGGCACGATGTTTTACCCAAGTTCGGGCCCTCTCGATGGAGGGAAAACCCTATGTCTTGCTTGATTAATATTGATGATATGGGTAGTACAAGAGTAGGTCTACCACGACATCAGAGAGGCTAAACCCTAGAAGCTAGCCTATGGTATGATTGTATATTTATCTGATCTATCGACTAGTCTGGCCTCGGTTTATATAATGCACCAGAGGCCTAGGATAACAAGAGTCCTAGCCGAATACGCCGGTGGGGAGGAGTCCTCGTCTTGATCACCAAGTCTTGTGGAATCTTCCATGTATGCGGCAGCTGTCCGAACTGTCCCATGAGTATAGGGCCATGGGGGTCCTCGGCCCAATCTAACAGATCAAGAGACAACATGGTGAGTACCCCCTAGTCTAGGAAACCGTCAGTAAGGGTGAAGTGTGTGCATAACTAGTGCACTGTAAAAGTAGCAAATAGCTGGTGGCGTAAAAATAAATGACAGGAGACATATGATAGCTCTACAACATTGCATGGCAAACGAAATTAGATTCTACTCTGTATGATTTTGTAATATATGAGCATAGGAAATGCAGGTACTCCTCCAGCACACCACCACATGTGGTCATATATAAGATAACAGTCGACTGAAAATAAATAGGCCAGTCAATTTTTTTAATGAACCGTCCAATCTATAAGGAACTAGCAGATGGCCTTCGTCTACCTCCCGCCAGTCACTGTTGACGATCTTTCTCGAACCGCCAGTGACCACCGGCCCAGACCCCTGCCTCCGCCGCCCCGCCCTCCCATTGACCTCACACCACCGTCGTACTTGGCAGCGCCCCCAGGCCATCCCTTTAATCCCGGCCGACCTCCAGATCGGGCGCCAGTAGCTCTAGGCTGCACACGCCCCTAAGATAAACACCAAGGCGCTGCTTCCCCGGCGTAATAGGCGTACTAGCGCCTGTTACGCCGGGGAATGCTTCCGTTAATTGGGAATCAAGTGGCCAGAAATTGAAATTCAGGGGGGCGACAGACCTCTAGGTAAGGTGAAATAGTATATGAGGAGAAACCTTCTGCATCGCGAGTTACTAGGAACATCTAGTATCAAGAAGAAGCGGTCAACTAGTGTCTTCTGTGGGATGAATACCATGCAAGCAGAGACGTAAGATTTGCACGAATAAGGGAAGAGGAGTACCTTTTTCGGTTGCTGGTGTGGTCACCTCCACAAGTCGCGCCGATTTTCTTCTTTTTACCGGGGAAACCGATGTTCTAGAGGGTGCGGGCTTGGACGAACCCATGGCCAAATTGTTGACTGTGTTGCCATGGCCGTTTGTCGATGGAGGGGAAGCAGATCCGAGGCAGCGAAGGACGGCGTAGCAGGAATAGCTCCGGTGCGGTGGAGGGTGGCGAAGTTGGAGCGACAACGGTGAGGCGCAGGACGACGTGGTTGAACTGGCTCGGGTACGGATGGCTCTGCCTCGACTTCAACTACTAGCCGTGGAGGGCGTTAAGGTTGAGGTTGCGGTGGACGACGACGTCGGGGTATCGGCTCCGGCATGATGGAGGAGGGCGGCGGTTGATGGGTGGGATGGGGTGGCGGATGGAGGACGCCGGGGTTTCGCGGCTGGTGGAGAGGTAGTTTTGGCGCCCACGGAGTACGAATGGGGAATCAGACGGGTGGGGGGAACCATGTTTCGGTCTAGGACGCGCTTGTTTTTGGCTTTTTTGAACAGAAATGGGACGCGCTTGTTTGAAATTTGGGAAAAGTACAAACTTTGCCCCCTCTTAAATTTCAGACCTACTGCGGGTCAGGGGTAAGATGGTAATCCCAGGTGTCCCAAATAGTGGGTGGGAGCGATTTCAGCCACGTGCATGTGTGCTTAGGCGGCCATTGTGTATGAATGTTTTTCGGATGTGGTTGTGTGGCGTCTAGACTACAAACCTACCCCGGTTTAGACCTTTGGACGTCGGGCCGGTAGGTTTCATGGGTCGGACTTATTAGAAAAGTAATTTCCTTGTACTACCAAACATTGGTGTCACGCGGTTTCGGGCGGGTAGAGGCTCTTTTGGCGCTTCATTCGAAATTTTGAAACACAAGCATTCACGTTTAGAGTACTCTTGAACTATGAGGATTGACCTAAATATACAACGTCATATTTGACCTTGTATGTTTGAAAACCTCATTAAATTATCCGCTTCTTTTTGAAATTTTGACACTTGAAAATCCTATAACTACGGTTATTTTGGAATGGAGGAGCTAAATTTGAATCTATTTTGTACACGACTACAAGTCTCACCCTAGCTAGTTCAAGCATTAGAATGTGCATCATGTTTAAATTCTTCCTAAATTTGAATTGGGGAAGAGAGAACCCCCAACACCCCCTGGAAACAACTAGGGTTTACTAAAATTATTTTCAATGAACCTGAAATGCCCTTCTAAAAAGTTCACCCTCTTTGTCTTGGGTTAGAACATCTGGCAAAATTGGTGCACAATTTTCTAGGTCAACAGAAGGTCATTGAATTAAATCATAAGTATTTGAATTTGGGCATTTAAATACTATAAAATAATTTAAATGCTCAAATAATTCTGGGAATAAATGTTTCCTGTTGGAAATATTCTAAACAAAGGCCACATTTATTTTCAGGATTTTTGGAAATGTTTTAGTATTTTTAATAAAGCTAAACAGTTGCAGTTAATTAGAAAAACAAAAACAAATAAAAGATAGAGAGGGAGAAGCCACTTGGGCCTTACCTGTGCTGGCCAGCCCACCTGGCTCGGCCCAGCCTACTGGCGCGGCCAGTCGTCGTCCTCCTCGCGCCAGAAGGACGCGGAGCGCGTGGCCGGCGGCCGCGGCCACGCGCCGGCCACCTCCTGCTTCTGCCGATGCCCGGGAGACGCCTAAGGACGCCACGTGACCCCCACGTCCCCCTCTCATCCCCTCTCACTCTCCGCCTCGTCTCCCTCACTCTCTCCCGCGATGGCCGAGCGTGTCCCTCGCCGCCGTTCGCCGTAGACGCCACCAGAGCCACCCCCTCGGCCCTCCAACGAGCCCAACAGCTCCGCCTCATCGCCCTGGACCTCTCCGCCGACCCACGCGACTCCAAACACCGCCGAACGCCGCCTTTGCCCTCGTCTTATACCTCGGGCACCCGAGCCATCTCCGGTCAATTCGCCGCCGCCAGGACCTCCCCGAGCTCGCTGATCCCCTCTCCAAACCTGCTGTGAGCTCCTCTTCCTCTTCCCCTAGCTCCCGTGCTCGTTTGGCCCCTGTAGCCGCCATTTCCACCGCACCCGAGAGGTCCCCGCCGCCGGCCATGGCGCCCTCGTGGCCAGAGCCACAGTGGCTCGAGGCCAAGCTCGTAGTTTTGCTCAGCGCAGCACCAGGAACCCGTAGCCACCACCAGCTCCTTCTCCCGTGCACCATAGCCTCGAAACCAACCTCGCCCGAACTCCGGCCGCCGCCACAAGCTCGATTCCGGCGAGCTCGCTCCACCCCAGCTCCTCCCACTTGCCCCACTAGATGCGCGCGAGCCCCAGCTACGTGTAGCACATCTCCGCCGTCGTTTTGGTCGCCTGAGGGCATTTTCTGAAGCCCTCCGCCGTCGCGGCCTCGCCGGCGACTCAACGCCGGCGGGATTAGCCCTATTGACCGGTGGATTTGACCACTGACGTGGACTGGGTGGGGCCAGTTGACTCCCCTGAGTCAATGACAAGTGGGCCCCCTCTATTAACTAAATCAGATTAGTTTTAATTAAAGATAATTAGCTTAATTAACTACTGACACGCGGGACCCACCAGTCAGGTTTGACCTAGACGTCCCCGTTGACCACTGACGTCACCCTGACGTAATGCTGACGCAGTAATGCATTTTCTGGATTTATTTTTATTCAGGAAATTCCAGAAAATGTTTAAAACTTCTAAAAATCATAGAAATTCAACCGTAACTCCAAATGAAATAATTTATATATGAAAAATTATCAGAAAAATTCAATCTATCCATCTGTAATGGTTTCATGCATGACAAAACAAGTTTACCCTGCTGGTTAAGCAGAATAAGGAAATGCACTATTAAAGCCATGTTTAATAAGCTAATAATTAATCTTTGATTCAAATAAGCACATTCCTTTCTGTTATGGCTTGCATTAGGCCAAGACACATTCATATTGCCATGTCATAGCATGCATCATATTGTTGCATATCGTCATGTGTTGATTGTGTTCCGATGTGTTCTTCGTGGTAGGTTCTGCCTCCGAGGATATTCACGAGTATCCAACTGAAGGGCAGTATCCCACTACCACTCCGTCAGGCAAGCAACCCATTGATCATTCCGATACAAACCCATGTTCTCGCTTCTGCTCTTGTTTACTGCATTAAGACAACGCGATTCAAACTGCTGTGTGCTACGGTAGTTGAACCCTTATCCTCTGCATGACCTGTCATTGCCACAGTAACTAGATGAAACCCACTAGCATGTGTAGGAGTTGATTGAGCCATGTATGTGATTCCTACCTTGCTATGCTTAGAGTTGTGTCAGGTCTGGTTCATCTGGGTGATGGGCTAGAGTGAAATGCTTATGCTGGTAATGTGAGGGATGTGTTGAACATGTTTTGGTAAAGGTATCGATGAGAGGCCATGTAGGAATACATGGTGGGTTGTTTCATTGAGGCCGTCCATAAGAACTGAGATCTGTATGTGTGATTTAAGATGCAGTTACTACCGTACATTGGGCCCGAAACAAATGGACCCTCTCGGCTTCTTAATCACCCTAGTACTCTGTCCAGGAGTAGCAAATAGTTTCTGGTGCTTGTAGGTTATGTGTTGGCGGCCGTGCGTAGCGCTGACCCTAGGGGTGGGCTATGTTGCGGTAGATACACCATGGCACGGTGTACCGAGTCACCCGTTTGGTGTCTCGGGAACCCTGTTCACATCGTTCGGGGCCGTATGTGGAAACCTCGGCCGGACTCCCTGCGGATGGAACCTGGATAGGCGATAAACCTGGACTAGAGACTTAAGTGTTTAGGTAGGCCGTGGCCGACACCCTCGCTGGGCTTCCGCTTGAAGGTTGCCGAGTACATGTCGTGTAAACGATGGTAAGTGGTGAAAGCGTGTATGAAGAAGTACACCCCTACAGGGTATAAAACTATTCGAATAGCCGCGTCCGCGGTAAAGGACTACTTGGTTGCCTATACAGTTCATAGACAAGTAAATGGATACTACTAAAAGACTCAAGATAAGTGTGAGTACCGAGGATGGCCCTCTCATAGGATGACGAGGGAGGATCCCCGGTGGAGTATTGTGTTGGTGAGTAGTGGACTCGTGTGCGAAAACTATTTTACTAAAGAAATTCCGTAGGATAGCTTAGCCAAGAGTCAAAGCTGGCTTGCTGCAATAACCCCTCCACCTTCTTGAGAATGAGCATGTATAGTAGGTTCTGATGTAAGACTTGCTGAGTACCTTTGTACTCATGTTTGCTTAATTACTGTTTTCAGACGACAACACCGCCCCCTCCGATGGGTTCTATGTAGACCTTGACGTCGACGAGTGACTAGCCACCCAGGTGGTGATCCTGGCCATGGAGGGCCCTATGTAGATAGCCAGGCTTCGAGAAGCCTTCTTTCTTTCTAGAGTCTGTACTCAGACTAGTTGCTTCTGCATGTGCTTGTATGATTGTATGACTTGAGTGTCGGGTCATGTGACCCCTATCTGTATGAACATGTTATGTATGGCGCTCTGGAGCCTTTAAATAAAGTACTTGAGTTGTAGAGTTTTGTTGTGATGCCATGTTGTATGTACTCATATCGGGCATATTGTGTGTATGATTGAAATGCTTCGTATGAGTGGGATCCGACAATCTAGTTGTTTATCCTTGGCAGCCTTTCTTATGGGGAAATGTAGTCTAGTGTTCCTCGAGCCATAGTAGTCCGCTATAGCCTGGTTCATCGGAGTCCTGCTAGCCCAGAACTACTATTCAGGACAATTGACTGGCCGGCATGTGATTCACTTTGTTCCTATGTCTGTCCCTTCGGGGAAATGTCACGCGGTGACTTCCGGAGTCCTGCCTAGCCTGCTACAGCCCGGGTTCCCCGGAGTCCTGTTAGCCCAGTGCTACAGCCCAGAATCACTCGCTGATGACCGACATGCTCGATGTGATTCATGTATGCCTGTCTCCATAGGTCTGTGCCGCTTTGGGTTCACGACTAGCCATGTCGGCCCAGGTTCTTTGTCATATGGATGCTAGCGACACTATGATATACGTGAGCCAAAAGGCGCAAACGGTCCCGGGCCATGGTAAGGCGACACCCGTGGGATACCGTGCGTGAGGCCGCAAAGTGATATGAGGTGTTACCGGCTAGATCAATGTGATATGGAATCGGGGTCCTGACAGCGTTGGTATCAGAGCCAGGTTGCCTGTAGGTTCGTTGAGCCAAACTGGTCGATGCCGAGTCTAGAAATGCTTTAGTTATATGTAGGGGAATTGATTGTGGGAGGGAACGTAAGGTTCTTTTACTCCTTTACCTTATGCCCTCTGATCTGATTCATTCTCTTCTCATTCAATGTGGGTTAAGGACTAGGCTCTCTTCTTCTATCAGGTTCACGTGTTAGTAATCCGTAGTAGCTTATAGGATTATTGTTACAAGTCCCAGTTCAGTTTCTACTATTCTTAGTATCTTGCAAATTGGATCAAAACCTTGATATAATGTTGTTGAGTGGTATTGCGAACTGTTGTGGATGTCTCAAATCTTTTTCTGAGCATTTACAGCTGTTATGCTGTCCAATTTTCCCTAGAAATTCGGATGTCTTTGCCTTGTGGTTGTGCTTTCAGATGGCCAACCGTGCTCAAAACCAAGTGGTTCGCCTGACCCGGTGCCTCGACGTGCCCGGTCATACTGCTATGTTAGTCCGGGTCATGATCGAGACGGGTTACCGTTGGTATCCCGAATACACCGTGGAAGAGCAGTTCCGTGACTTTAATCAAAGCTAGTATCACTGCACCATCAGGATATTTCCTTCTTATCCTGGATCTACCGAGCCCCTTCACTGTTCCTATGGACTCGGGGTTACCGTTGAGATGGTTGTGCAGGATGCTGCCTATTCCATGATGACCATCATGCGAGTCCGGATTGGCCTGCTTCGGAACTCTGATTTCTGTTACATGCCAGCTTCACTTCCGGGAGCGCAAGGGTATCTTCAGGCTATCTATGCTGACTCCACTCAGGAGGATTCATTAACTCGTACCACTGCTGAGATGCTCGAAGATAAGGACCAAGAGAATCGGGCCTTGAGGCTGGAGCTTTTTAATACCCGTGCTGATCATTGGGCCACATTGACTCGGTTTGCACCTGCGGTGCAAGCTGGATGTATGGATACAAGGGATCTGTATCCTGTGAGGTCTGGTTTGCCAGACGTGGTGGATTGGCGTGATGTGGGAGGCATCACCCCACCCCGTGGTCCCCGCAGGCCACCGTTTGTTGGTCCAAGACCCCATCCTAGCCCCTATGGTCCACAGGCTCCTCAGGACCGTCTGTTCCCGGATGGTCACGTTGAACTTCCAGGCTATGGAGGTGACTTCTATGAGGACTACTACGGAGCTGTCTGAGTTAGTAGTAGTACCACTAGTAATGTAGTAGTTGTATCTCCACTGTCCTGCGTGACTTGTGGAATATGACTTTGTGTGTAATCAATTCCAGAGGTGTAGACAATAATGTATAGGAGCTTGGAATGCCTCCGATGAGATGTAACGTCTTTCATCATAGTTGTACTGTAGCCTGGGCTTGTACTAAACTATGTATGATGTGTATGACCATTGGTATATATATGGCAGTTTTATATTACCATGACATACGGATGAACATCACTGCATTCCGTGTTATCCATTACATTCTGCACTTCCTTGCTAAGTTTGAGCCATCCTTGTCTAAACCATTGTCTTGTTTTCTCCTAGGATGGTCAACACCCGCAGCAACCCTGCTGCCCCGGAGCAGGGGGAAGCCAGTGCTGCTAGAGGTGAAAATCTGCCTCACCCGCCTTCTCTGGCCGAAGTAATGCTGGAGACGGAAAGAAACAAGCGTGAGACCAACCGCCTGCTGGAGCGGATTGAGCAGAACACTGCACGCCACCCGCGAAATGACTTGGTGTCAATCAATGACTTTATCAAGCTGTACCCACCAAAGTTTAACCATTCTGTCGAGCCCCTCGACGCGGATGACTGGCTTCGCAGCATCACCCACAAGCTACGTTCTGCCAACGTAGCCGAAGCCGACAAGGTTACTTATGCTGCCTATCACCTCGAAGACCCTGCTAGCCTTTGGTGGGAAAACTTCGAAGCTATGTGCCCAGTCGGTCAAATCACTACTTGGGCTGAATTCAGTGAGGCTTTCCGTGAGCATCACATTCCGGAAGGTCTCATGGATCGCAAGAGGGAGGAGTTCTGCAACTTCACCCAAGGAAGACTGACTGTGGATGCTTACAGTCGTGAATTTGGGAATCTGGCACGCTATGCCCCTGAAGAGGTATCTACTGACGCTAAGAAGCAGGCAAGGTTCCGCAAGGGACTTAGCCCTGAGCTTCGCCGCGATCTTCGTCTGCACGAGTGCACCTCCTTCCAGAAGTTGGTCAATAAAGCCATCAGTGCTGAGACAGGCCAGACTGATTATGACGCTTCACGCAAGCACTCCCGTGATTTTGGCTCTTCATCCGGCTCTGGAGCTCAGAAGCGCCGGATGTGGATTCCAAGCATGGCATTGCCCCCCAGGTTCATTCCGAGGCCATCCTTTGAGGCGTCTCTTCCCAACCAGCAATTTGCACCGCCCAAGCCCTATGGTGGCCCCGCTGCTAATGCTGCTCCACGCCCCAATGTGGTGACATGCTTTAAGTGTGGAGAGCCGGGTCACTATAGCCGAGAGTGTCCCCAGAACAACAACCCCAATCAAACTGGAAAGTCCGTTGGCCGTGGTAAGCCCGTGGGAAAAACATTCTACGCCAAGCCGGCCACCACTGCACGTGGCCATGTCAACTATGTTTCAGCCGAGGAGGCTCATGAGGATCCCAACGTCGTCCTTGGTACGCTCCTTGTTAACTGCCATCCGGCATCTGTTCTTTTCGATACTGGAGCATCTCATTCATTCATATCCGAGAACTATGCTCGATTGCACAACACGACATTCTGTGACATGCCCACTTCCATGGTAATTCAAACTCCGGGTTCCAAATGGCAAACTTCTAGAGTAAGCCATGGGAACGAAATTCTTGTCGACAGACTTGTCTTCCTTGCATCCTTAATAGCTCTCAAGTCCTTGGACATAAACATCATCTTAGGTATGGACTGGATGTCAGCTCATTATGCTAAGATTGACTGTGCCACAAGAACCGTTCAACTTACTCACCCGTCGGGCAAGACAGTTAATGTCTTAACTCGAGTGGCCGAGCGCCAACTTTACTCCCTAAATGCCAACCCCCTTCCAGACCTTGAGGATGTTCCGGTAGTCCGAGACTTTCCGGATGTCTTTCCAGAAGAACTGCCAGGTGTACCACCTGACAGGGATGTCGAGTTTGTGATAGACCTTGTTCCAGGAACCGTTCCAATTTCTAGAAGACCCTATAAGATGGCACCCCTAGAACTAGCGGAACTTAAGAACCAACTCGATGAGTCCTTGAAAAAGGGTTTCATCCGTCCTAGTTACTCTCCTTGGGCTTGCCCCGTCCTCTTCGTCAAGAAGAAGGATGGAACAGATCGAATGGTTGTGGATTACCGACCTGTCAACTTGGTCACCATCAAGAACAAATACCCGCTTCCCAGGATCAACGATCTGTATGATCAGCTCGCTGGATCCTCAGTCTTCTCCAAGATGGATTTGAGGTTGGGCTACCATCAAATCAAAATCAGAAATGGGGACATTCCCAAAACGGCCTTTGTTACTCGTTATGGCCAATACGAGTACACCGTTATGTCCTTCGGTTTAACCAATGCCCTAGCTACCTTCTCCCGGTTAATGAACTCGGTTTTAATGGAGTACTTGGATAAATTCGTCGTAGTATACCTCGATGACATACTCATCTACTCCAAGAATGAAGAGGAACATGCCGAACATCTAAGGCTGGTATTGATGAAACTTCGAGAGCATCGCCTTTATGCCAAATTCTCCAAGTGTGAATTTTGGTTGCCAGAAGTAACCTATCTAGGCCATGTAATCTCTGGTAAGGGTATTGCTGTCAATCCCGAGCGAGTTCAAGCCATCCTTGATTGGACTCCACCTGAGACGGTTAAGCAAGTTCGGAGCTTCCTTGGCTTAGCGAGCTATTGCCGCCGCTTCGTCGAGAATTTCTCCAAGGTTGCTAAACCTCTAACTGAACTCCTCAAGAAAGATAAAAAGTTCGAGTGGACTCCACAGTGCGAGCTCAGTTTTCAGGAACTGAAAAGACGCCTGACATCTGCTCCCATACTGGTACCACCAGATTTCTCCAAGGACTTTATTATCTATTGCGACGCCTTGCGACAAGGACTAGGTTGCATACTCATGCAAGATCGTCAGGTAATTGCCTATGCTTCACGGCAATTACACCCACATGAGGAAAATTATCCCACACATGATCTAGAGCTTGCAGCTGTAGTCCATGCACTTAAAACTTGGCGACATTACCTCCTCGGTAATCGTTGCGAGATCTTCACCGATCACCAAAGTTTGAAATATATCTTCACCCAACCAGATTTGAATCTCAGGCAAAGACGTTGGGTCGAGTTGATCTTGGCTTACGACTTAGGAATAACTTACACCCCGGGCAAAGCCAATGTCATGGCTGATGCACTAAGTCGTAAATCCTATTGTAACAATCTGATGTTACAACAAAGTCAACCACTTCTCCATGAGGAATTTCGTAAGCTTAATCTTCACATTGTTCCTCGAGGATTCCTATCCACCCTGGTGGCGAAACCTACCCTTACGGATCATATCATCAAGGCACAGAAGGTAGATCCGGGAATCTCCCGTATTAGGAGAAACATTAAGAAAGGAGTCGCGAATTGTTTCTCCATTGATGATCAAGGTGTCGTATACTTTGGGAATCGCCTAGTGGTTCCAAAGGCACAAAACCTGAGGCGGCTGATCCTTAAGGAAGCTCATGAATCCCCTCTCACCATTCATCCCGGTAGTACTAAAATGTATCAAGACCTACGCCAGAGGTTTTGGTGGACTAGGATGAAGAGAGAAATCGCTCAATACATTGCTAATTGCGATGTTTGTCGTTGCGTTAAAGCAGAGCATCAACGGCCTGCTGGCACCCTTCAACCTTTGGCTATTCCTGAATGGAAACGGGATAAAATCAGTATGGATTTCATCACTGGGTTTCCCAGGACCAAGAGAGGGAATAATGCCATCTTCGTCGTGATCGGTCGACTTTCCAAAGTAGCCCATTTCCTACCTGTTCGTGAGAGTATCACCGCTAGCCAGCTAGCCGAATTATACATCTCCCGAATAGTGTCCCTTCATGGTGTCCCATTGGAAATTAACTCAGACCGTGGGAGTCTCTTCACCTCTCGATTTTGGGTAAGTTTCCAAAATGCTATGGGAACTCATCTCTCCTTTAGCACCGCCTTCCATCCTCAATCAAGTGGTCAAGTAGAGCGAGTCAATCAAATTCTGGAAGATATGCTCCGAGCTTCTGTTATCTCGTTCGGAATGAGTTGGGAGAAATGCCTCCCATTCATGGAGTTTGCTTATAACAATAGTTATCAAGCTAGCTTGGGCAAAGCTCCTTTCGAAGTTCTCTATGGACGGAAATGTCGAACGCCTCTTAACTGGTCAGAAACCGGGGAAAGACAACTCTTTGGCCCGGATATGATTCAGGAAGCGGAAGAGCAGGTTCGCGTTATTCGTGAGAAATTGAAAACAGCCCAATCTCGTCAAAAGAGTCAGTATGATCGTAAACATAAGCCTATGACTTATGAAGTCGACGAGAAGGCTTACCTTCAGGTTACCCCGTTAAAAGGAACCCATCGTTTCGGTATCAAAGGCAAATTGGCTCCTCGTTACATTGGACCCTTTCGCATTCTTGCCAAACGAGGGGAAGTTGCCTACCAGTTGGAACTACCTCCGCATCTCTCCAGGGTTCATGATGTCTTCCATCCTATCCGTGGAGTGGACCACGAAACGCTTGATCTACAAGATAACCTCTCTTATCGGGAATATCCCGTCCGTATCCTTGATCAAGCCGAGCGTACCACTCGATGTCATGATATCAAGTTTCTCAAGGTTCAATGGTCACACCATTCCGAGAAAGAAGCCACTTGGGAAAGGGAGGATCATCTTCGACTCGAGTACCCCACCTTCTTTCCAGAGGATCCTAAATCTCGGGATGAGATTCTTTTGAGTGGGGGTGAGTTGTCACACCCTAGCTAGTTCAAGCATTAGAATGTGCATCATGTTTAAATTCTTCTTAAATTTGAATTGGGGAAGAGAGAACCCCCAACACCCCCCTGGAAACAACTAGGGTTTACTAAAATTATTTTCAATGAACCTGAAATGCCCTTCTAAAAAGTTCACCCTCTTTGTCTTGGGTTAGAACCTCTGGCAAAATTGGTGCACAATTTTCTAGGTCAACAGAAGGTCATTGAATTAAATCATAAGTATTTGAATTTGGGCATTTAAAAGCTATAAAATAATTTAAATGCTCAAATAATTCTGGGAATAAATGTTTCCTGTTGGAAATATTCTAAACAGAGGCCACATTTATTTTCAGGATTTTTGGAAACGTTTTAGTATTTTTAATAAAGCTAAACAGTTGCAGTTAATTAGAAAAACAAAAACAAATAAAAGAGAGAGAGGGAGAAGCCACTTGGGCCTTACCTGTGCTAGCCAGCCCACCTGGTTCGGCCCAGCCTACTGGCGCGGCCAGTCATCGTCCTCCTCACGCCAGAAGGACGCGGAGCGCGTGGCCGGCGCCCACGGCCACGCGCCGGCCACCTCCTGCTTCTGCCGACGCCCGGGAGACGCCTAAGGACGCCACGCGACCCCCACGTCCCCCTCTCATCCCCTCTCACTCTCCCCCTTGTCTCCCTCACTCTCTCCCGTGATGGCCGAGCGCGTCCCTCGCCGCCGTTCGCCGTAGACGCCACCAGAGCCACCCCCTCGCCCCTCCGACGAGCCCAACAGCTCCGCCTCGTCGCCCTGGACCTCTCCGCCGACCCACGCGAGTCCAAACACCGCCGAATGCTGCCTTTGCCCTCGTCTTCAACCTCGGGCACCCGAGCCATCTCCGGTCGATTCGCCGCCGCCGGGACCTCCCCGAGCTCGCTGACCCCCTCTCCGACCCCGCTGTGAGCTCCTCTTCCTCTTCCCCTAGCTCCCGTGCTCGTTTGGCCCCTGTAGCCGCCATTTCCACCGCACCCGAGAGGTCCCCGCCGCCGGCCATGGCGCCGTTGTGGCCAGAGCCACAGTGGCTCGAGGCCAAGCTCGCAGTTGTGCTCAACGCAGCACCAGGAACCCGTAGCCACCACCAGCTCCTTCTCTCGTGCACCTTAGCCTCGAAACCAACCTCGCTTGAACTCCGGCCGCCGCCACGAGCTCGATTCCGGCGAGCTCGCTCCACCCCAGCTCCTCCCACTTGCCCCACTAGATGCGCGCGAGCCCCAGCTACGTGTAGCACATCTCCGCCGTCGTTTTGGTCGCCTGAGGGCGTTTTTCGAAGCCCTCCACCGTCTCGGCCTCGCCGGCGACTCAACGCCGGCGGGATCAGCCCTGTTGACCGATGGATTTGACTACTGACGTGGACTGGGTGGGGCCAGTTGACTCCCCTGAGTCAATTACAAGTGGGCCCCCTCTGTTAACTAAATCAGATTAGTTTTAATTAAATATAATTAGCTTAATTAACTACTGACATGCGGGACCCACCAGTCAGGTTTAACCTGGACGTCCCCGTTAACCACTCACGTCACCCTGACGTAATGCTGACGCAGTAATGCATTTCCTGGATTTATTTTTATTCAGGAAATTCTCGAAAATGTTTAAAACTTCTAAAAATCATAGAAATTCAACCGTAACTCCAAATGAAATAATTTATATATGAAAAATTATCAGAAAAATTCAATCTATCCATCTGTAATGGTTTCATGCATGACAAAACAAGTTTACCCTGCTGTTTAAGCAAATAAAGGAAATGCACTATTAAAGCCATGTTTAATAAGCTAATAATTGAATCTTTGATTCAAATAAGCACATTCCTTTCTGTTATGGCTTGCATTAGGCCAAGACACATTCGTATTGCCATGTCATAGCATGCATCATATTGTTGCATATCGTCATGTGTTGATTGTGTTCCGATGTGTTCTTCGTGGTAGGTTCTGCCTCCAAGGATATTCACGAGTATCCAACTGAAGGGCAGTATCCCACTACCACTCCGTCAGGCAAGCAACCCATTGATCATTCCGATACAAACCCATGTTCTCGCTTCTGCTCTTGTTTACTGCATTAAGACAACACGATTCAAACTGTTGTGTGCTACGGTAGTTGAACCCTTATCCTCTGCATGACCTGTCATTGCCACAGTAACTAGATGAAACCCACTAGCATGTGTAGGAGTTGATTGAGCCATGTATGTGATTCCTACCTTGCTATGCCTGCTATGCTTAGAGTTGTGTCAGGTCTGGTTCATCTGGGTGATGGGCTAGAGTGAAATGCTTATGCCGGTAATGTGAGGGATGTGTTGAACACATTTTGGTAAAGGTATCGATGAGAGGCCATGTAGGAGTACATGGTGGGTTGTTTCATTGTGGCCGTCCATAAGAACTGAGATCTGTATGTGTGATTTAAGATGTAGTTACTACCATACATTGGGACCGAAACAAATGGACCCTCTCGGCTTCTTAATCACCCTAGTACTCTGTCCAGGAGTTGCAAATAGTTTCTGGTGCTTGTAGGTTATGTGTTGGCGGTCGTGTGTAGCACTGACCCTAGGGGTGGGCTATGTTGCGGTAGATACACCATGGCACGGTGTACCGAGTCACCCGTTTGGTGTCTCGGGAACCCTGTTCACATCGTTCGGAGCCGTATGTGGAAACCTCGGCCGGACTCCCTGCGGATGGAACCTGGATAGGCGATAAACCTGGACTAGAGACTTAAGTGTTTAGGTAGGCCGTGGCCGACACCCTCGATGGGCTTCCGCTTAAAGGTTGCCGAGTACATGTCGTGTAAACGGCGGTAAGTGGTGAAAGCGTGTATGAAGAAGTACACCCCTGCAGGGTATAAAACTATTCGAATAGCCGCATCCGCGGTAAAGGACTACTTGGTTGCCTATACAGTTCATAGACAAGTAAATGGATACTACTAAAAGACTCAAGATAAGTGTGAGTACCGAGGATGGCCCTCTCGTAGGATGACGAGGGAGGATCCCCGGTGGAGTATTGTGTTGGTGAGTAGTGGACTCGTGTGCGAAAACTATTTTACTAAAGAAATTCCGTAGGATAGCTTAGCCAAGAGTCAAAGCTGGCTTGCTGCAATAACCCCTCCACCTTCTTGAGAATGAGCATGTATAGTAGGTTCTGATGTAAGACTTGCTGAGTACCTTTGTACTCATGTTTGCTTAATTACTGTTTTCAGACGACAACACCGCCCCCTCCGATGGGTTATATGTAGACCTTGACATCGACGAGTGACTAGCCACCCAGGTGGTGATCCTGGCCATGGAGGACCCTATGTAGATAGTCAGGCTTCGAGAAGCCTTCTTTCTTTCTAGAGTCTGTACTCAGACTAGTTGCTTCCACATGTGCTTGTATGATTGTATGACTTGAGTGTCGGGTCATGTGACCCCTATCTGTATGAACATGTTATGTATGGCTCTCTGGAGCCTTTAAATAAAGTACTTGAGTTGTAGAGTTTTGTTGTGATGCCATGTTGTATGTACTCATATCGGGCATATTGTGTGTATGATTGAAATGCTTGGTATGAGTGGGATCCGACAATCTAGTTGTTTATCCTTGGCAGCCTTTCTTATGGGGAAATGTAGTCTAGTGTTCCTCGAGCCATAGTAGTCCGCTACAGCCCGGTTCATCGGAGTCCTGCTAGCCCAGCACTACTGTTCAGGACACTTGACTGGCCGGCATGTGATTCACTTCGTTCCTATGTCTGTCCCTTCAGGGAAATGTCACGCGGTGACTTCCGGAGTCCTGCCTAGCCTGCTATAGCCCGGGTTCCCCGGAGTCCTGTTAGCCCAGTGCTATAGCCCGGAATCACTCGCTGATGACCGACATGCTCAATGTGATTCATGTATGCCTGTCTCCACAGGTCTGTGCCGCTTTGGGTTCACGACTAGCCATGTCGGCCCGGGTTCTCTGTCATATGGATGCTAGCGACACTATCATATACGTGAGCCAAAAGGCGCAAACGGTCCCGGGCCATGGTATGGCGAAACCCGTGGAATACCGTGCGTGAGGCCGCAAAGTGATATGAGGTGTTACCGGCTAGATCGATGTGATATGGAATCGGGGTCCTGCCACTACATATGCTATCATGTACAAAATCAGAGCAAAGATTGGTGCCCCCATAATTTAGGTATGGTTTACAAATGCCATGATATCAAATTCAAATAATTGAATGGACTTCATGTTGTATTCAATTTTTTAAATCACCTTAAGTTGAATTCAAATGTATGCTAGTTCATAGGTAGTAGCTATTTATAATGTCCATTGTGTAACTTTTGTATGTATAATGTGCTTTACACACACAACATGAACTGTACTCACGTTTATATTCGATTGCTAAAGCGATGCATTGTCTGGAGTTCAAAATACTAACTATGTGGATCAATTGTGTCGAATAATAACATAGACATGCTCAAATTCGATAGAATCTAGCTGTCTGATGGATCAATGACCGCTCCTTACGTAAATTGCAAATATCATGATCCCATCCTAATATTTGGATACAATTTATATCTTTAATCAATGTGTAGAGCAGTCTTTTACGTGTAGTTTCACTCTTCATCGGTGGTCTCTCACACATGCTCACACACTCTATCCCGAGGTGTCTTTCTCGCACACATGCTCTAGATATAACCCTCCATCCCTCTCGTAACCATTTACAACTGTTTTCACTAACCTTTATCACAAGCACTCTTCCTCTCGCAAATATACACACGCACAATCCTCATCGACCCTTTCTATATACATGGACCTGCCTACGTGTCTCATGTACGCACATTATCTTTACGCCTATCTCTCACGCATTGTCTCACACCTCTCTTCCTAATCGACGAGTATGATTCTAGCAGAGCATTCTGTAGGATGCCTCTTAAAGTTAGGTTGGATGAATAGTAATATCAGAGATAAAGAGGTTACCTTAGTCTGAGAACCTAGGGTTACAAATCCTAGCCGGCTTTGTCAATGGACACAGAGTCCTTCACAATTCTGCTATCTTTCTCTTGTACAACTAGTCATCCATGGGTCTTCCTAAATGCATCACGGGCCAACCAATGTGGCGCAGGACGGAACAGAACGAAGGGCCTCACCTCGACCCACCGGACCTCACGCGGTGACACACCCTCTGCCCCCATGTCTCATTATCTTCTCACACCCACACATACCAACACAAACACCACACACACAGAAAATTTCTCCTGGTGCCTCTATTCCCTCCCCCCTTGCATATACACACTCAAGGGAATGGAATCTCTTGTCATGACGTAATATTCGTCTCTCTCTCTAGACCACTCTCATTTCTCGTGCTATCTCTCCCACGCCCCCCCCGTCGGCCCCTCTATCCATGCCTCTCTCGAATACGTAATACACACACATACCTCTCTAGGCCCCGCCAAATGCATCAACTACACATTCACACATGTTATATCACGTACCCCATTGATCTAAAAAGCCCTCTCTTCACATTTATTTCGCATACAACATTCCTTTTGAATAAAGTGTGGCCAAACATTATTTTAGAGTTTCTACATATATACATCATTACAAAGTTATATGGAGGAGTACAAACGTTAATTTGCATTGCATGGTGCCCACAATGATATTTATTTTGCACTGTGAATTTGTATATTTTTATACTATATACAAAGTTAGTCATAATAAAGAGAAACGGAGAGCATCTATCTCTCCATCGCATACCCCACCTGTACGCCCCTTTCACGTATGCACACAAAACTATCTCCATGTCCTCTAAAAGTAAGCCCCCAGAAATTTCACGCATGTTTCATCTTTCTCTCGCGATATATGCAATGACGATCATTGTATTTGAAGCGAAAGCACGATACCTACATTGGACTTCAGAATCCACTCATTACGGTCACCATTTACGTTTAGTGGTTATTATGCAGTCACGGGCTCACCGTACAACTCTGTATTTGCTCATGACATGACTAGTTGACCAGTTAAACGCTCCATGTGGCATCTCTAGTGTTGCATCACATTATCTCACTACCATCGTGCCCACCTGTCGACTTGTATCTACTCTACATCTACACTCTTATAAAATACATAAAATACACTCTTATAAAAAACAGAGTTGGTGATGATGGTGTGCCTGCCATCCTGCAATATAGGCCATCCGATTTATATCTGACGGATAGGAAAGAAACTATGGCAATTTTGCAAAAAGGTACCCACACACCTCTCCACATTTGCAAATAAGGCCTTCCCTCGTTCATCCTTTTCTCTCACAAGATAAACAAGTCATACAAATGCATCTTGGTGTTACATGCAACGCACGGGCATCTTGCTAGTAAGAATGAAAACAAACAACAACAAAATATTTGGACGGTGGTTTGAAGTCATGACCGCGGGCACAGCGGACAAGGTGGCCTTGTATTGGTATGCTGAGCCGTCTGTTTTAACACACAGGAGCTGGTGTGGTGATTATACACACACGCATGCATGCACACGAACTGCATCCACGCACGCACGCAACACTCACACGTACACACATAGCCACGCACGCACGCATGCAACACTCACACGCACACACGCATGCATGCATGCACACACCAGTACACCACACGACCAACACACACTCTCACGCTCAAGTGCTCAACCTACACGTGCATGCGCACACATCAGGCCCTGACAGACACATACACAACCAGGTGATTCCCGCGCACGGATTGGAGCCTTGTCACGCCTGCATAAATTTGTGTTTATCTGACCTTTTGCCTATGCGAACTGACAGGTGGGACCCACAACGAACGTGGTCAGTTTAACTAGTCAACATGGCGCCACGCAGACTATTTGGCCGGTCAACAGAGTGCAATCCAATGCTGAGCTGTGAGCAAGTGACCGTATAATCACCGCAAAACGTATATAGTGACCGTAATCAGCTTATTTTGAAGTTCGGTGACCGTATTATGCTTTTCTCTCTGTAGGCCCTCCAAAACTACATCTCTACACGTTCTCGCATGTTACATCTAACAACTATGCAATACAACACTACTACTACACTCTAACACAATAAATCATATGTGTTTTTAGTTTTACTAGATATCATATTGTTACTTATAATTATTCAGTTTGCATACATTAAAATTGCCTTTGAAATGTATGGCCAGTATCATCTACCGCGCGGGAAAAATCCCGCCCTTTCCTATTTAATCGGGTTTGTATCGATGGATTGTGCGAAACAACAAAACTATAGTACTATACAGTCAAGTGATAGTTCACTGGGCCGTCGTGTCGTCTACTCCTGCGTTGTAAGAGTGGAGCGCTCGCTTTCATAAATCTTCTAGTCCCTTTCGCCGACATGTGGGACATCAAGCTACCAGGTCCACGTGCCATACCGGAATACAGTGCAGAGCAGCCGGGGTGAAGCACCCCAGTCATGGCGCTGGCATAGTAATGAGCAATGAGGCGTCAAATCACAAAGCTGCACCTTTCCCACAGTTAAGTTGGAGGGTCGAAGCAACCATCATTTCACTTGTTGCTGAATCCGCTTCTCCCTCATCTTCTTCAACTTAACCATGTGTTGCTTCTGCTGTTGTTCTGCCTCATGTGGGACGCGGATCGGCTTGGTAAAGCACTAACATGTGGGACCGCATGTTAGCAAACCGTCAGGACAACGTCCTCTGAAAATAAGAAGCTAATCCTAGACTTAGAAAGGGCTACGTAGCTGCTACGTATACTTTCCATCTAATCTATATATGCCCCCCTGATTTTCAGGTGGGGTGGGCCTAATCCTCTCCTTTAATCCAATCAAATAGTCCCACATCACATCAGTTCGTAACTTTACGTAAACCATTATGTGGATGTAGCATTGCTCAAATAAGAAACCTCCCCCGCCATCCGCGCGGCAAAATCACCTCCTTTTTACTAATCTCGATTCTATAATTTTTTAGATCAATATAATTGAGATTTGTATAGATAGCACACAGGAGCAAAACCAAGTGGTACGGTTAAGGGCATCCACAATGTGTAACCAAATGTGAAAATAGCTTTTGGCATTGTGGGAACCATTGTGGACGGTGTTGCCAAAGCCAAAATGATGGAACCGAAGCTCCCTGATTGATTGATTGAAGGAATAGAAAAATGCAACGTCTCTCCTCTTTCTCCCATGCTTGGACGCATGTAGTACAGTATAGAGCACAGAGTCTACTCCCATGTCCATTCTATCACAAATCACAAAGCAGTGAGGCGTCAAATCACAAAAGCACAGACGAAGCAACCATCATTTCACTCTTCGCTGACTCCGCTTCTCCATCGTCTTCTTCGAGAAGCCATCTCACCGCATTAGTTATAGTAGTACTAGTAAAGGACTTCTTGAATGCAAATAAGGCGGTTGTCTCGGCTTGCAGGCGGCACTTGCGAACGACTTACCGTGGTCTCCCTCAATGGTGTTCTCCGTCGAACGCACTTCGCCAAACCACCCAAAAAAAATATCGTCGACGTCACCGCAATGGGGAAGGAACTCAAATATAGTTACTACCTCCATTTTTTGTACAGAAGGCCAGTATATCAAAATTACAATTTGCAAAGGGCCACTAACACTAATCGAGGCAAAATTAATGGGGTTAGCAACCAAGGACATTAATATCCCCTGCATGCATGCAGAAGTGAAAAGGTTGGTTTGCATGGCGCTACATTAATCAAGCGATGAGGAGTGAGATGGTTAGCTCTTTGGTCTTTGGAGAAAAAAATACGCATTAATTGACACGTGAAACGAGGATTTGTATCGATTAAATCCCATGAAGGAAAACCCAGCCTTTCTTTTTTAACACTAGTACTCCTAGTAGTACATACGTACTTATCCTGTTTGGGTCTAGGCCTTGCATTGCCAAACTTTGGCACACATTTTTTCCAAGCTTGCCTAAAGTTTTCAAAATGAGGAGGTACACTTGCGCACGGCTATCGCGGTCACACCACACCCTCACACGGTCGCTCCTGTACGCCGCGGTCGCACCGCACCCTCACACGGTCGCTCATGCACGCCTCAAACCCAACCAAGGGAACGTACCCTCACTGACACGTGATGTCGCATGTGAATACGCCAAACTCAGCCATCCTATCGCTGACACATAATTTTCGTTCATAGAGTATGTTTATCCAACCGCATGTTGGGGAGTATCCGTACGGCCCGTGCGGTGGTCTGTTGGGAAGAAGAAGAGGTGAGGAAGAAGGAAAAAAGGGTTAGGACACGTAGGATATTCATCCGACCGCCTGAAATGGTAGACTGACCCAAGTCAGGTGACTTGCATAACAAATATATGTTTTTACACAGCAAAATATCCATAAAAACAACAACATAAAGAAAAACTATCACTGCTCGCGGAAAGAGACGACCTCGTCGTCTTTGGCTGCCAGCGCGAACGAGCCGTCGCTGCCGACATGTCTCCGCATCGTGGTTGTCCTCGGCCTCCAGCTACTCGTTCAAGCAGAGCGTGCGGACGCTCTACACGGACGAGAGCACAGCCTGGTTCAAGTCGAGGACGTCCGGTTCCGCCTGCAGGAGGGCCTCGATGGCAGCGGCATCCGCGCGCTCTGCGTCGAGTCGAGCCTCCGCCGCCCGGTTCAAGTCCAGGACGTCCAGTTCCGCCTGCAGGAGGGCGTCGATGAGAGCAGCATCCGCACGCTCTGCGTCGAGTCGAGCCTCTGCCGCCCGGTTCAAGTCCAGGACGTCCGGTTCCGCCTGCAGGATGGCCTCGATGGCACCGGCATCCGCGTGCTCCGCCTCAAGTTGAGCCTCCGCCGCCTGGTTCACATCCACAACATCAGGTTCCGCCTGCAGGAGAGCCTCGATGGTAGCGGCATGCGAGCGCTCCGCATCGAGTTGAGCCTCTGCCTCCCGGTCCTCCTTTAGTGTCGCCATGTTGAACCGCTGGTCTGCCTGCACCATGGGGGACTCGGACGCCGACATGAAGTTGACGTCCATCGTCTCATACCCATCGGGGGCCTTCTGCGCCACGACCTCCGCCATGAACATTGGATCTGCTTCCTCCTCCTCGTAGCTTGGCTCCAGAGAACTCGGGGATTGGCCCGCCGCAAAGCGAGCTTGGCAATCAATGTAAAGTTGAATTCAAATATTTGAATAAGAGATCCTGATGTTTGAAACCCATGTATGCATGAATATAACAGAGATCTGCGCGGTGTGGTTTGGAAACGAGCATGTTGTAATGTATACACATTGAACAAGGCCAGACTGATTTGAATTTGAGATACCGATGGCAGACATCATTTGGCCACGTCGCATCCGTGCATGGACACACTATTCTAATTGGAGATGATGGGCGGCTTTTGCATCACATATCTATATTTATACCCCTATATATATTATATTTTTTATATTTTTTATATTGTGTGCGGGTAACTTTAACTTTGATAGATGGTCGTTGGATGAGGCGAATCTGATGGTCCAAAGATGGCAAATTTGAGCACTACTGGCCGTTGGATATCATCTAGATTCCACCAGATTTTGCCACATGTATAATCTAGAAGACTCCATGGTTGAACTTAAGCATAATACACAAACATCAAAACACAAGCACTTCTTATTTGTTCTAGAATCTTCCGTATCAGAATTGCCCAAATGTTTTGCTACATGATTTGCCATTATTTGTTTTTACTTTATGTCTTACGACGCACAATTCCATGAATCTTAAAATAGATTAGCTTTCTTATAAAAACTAGATGATTTTGAATGAAATGAACTGTGAGAATTAAACAAACATCTACATCATGCATATATGACTCAAATCTTGCATGCTATAATGTGGTATTTATTCATAATTTGGTTGCCAAATCTCATGCGTGCAATGCACGTGTACCTTACTCTAGTCTAAATGGTGTTTGTGTGTGTGTGTGTTGTACATGTTGAGGTGCAAATTGTCTTTTTTTGGGTACACGTTAAGCTTGTTCTTCCGAAATTTCAAGCCACACCTTGTTATGCCAAAAATTCAAGCTAGCATCTCTGTCTATCGTGCTGCGAAACTCCCGCCTCTTCACCCCACGCCTTGTTAGCCTGAAATATTTAAGATATATCTTTGTCTCATTGTGCTCTGACAACTCCCTCCATTTCAACCCGCGCCTTGCTATTCCGAAATTACAACGCGCGCGAAAACTCCCACCTCCTGTGAAATCCCGACACGCGAAATGCCCGTGGTACCCCTGAACCAAAAGAACCGCCTCAAATCGGTGGGGGTACTTTCGTAACTTACCCCACATTTCGGACAAGCGCGTCTCTAAGCCATGGTTCCCCACTGCCATCCCATCCGCCCAGCCATTCGTACACCGAGGCCGCAAAAACCCGCGACGAAACCCCACACCCTACTCCGTCCGCCTCCCAGCCGGACCCTCTTCCCCGACGATGTCGTCCACAACAACACCTCGACGTCCCTCATCCACCGTACCGGATGAGGATCCGTCATCGATCTCATCGTCCCGCCGGTTCAGCCACACCGTCCTCCACCTCCAAGGAGCTGCCCGGACGTTCCCCTCGTGTTTCACGCCACCTCCATTCCCACACCACCGTCTTCACCTGCACCACCGGAAGAGCATCATCATCACCGTTTCCTTGGATGAAGTTGCAGCCTATTCGGTGCCACCAAAGAGGTTGTACACTAATCGCCGCATTTTCTTCTTGATTCAATCTCACGGTGCTGCCGGCGCTCGGTCCCGAGCCGACACGGCACGGCTCCATCCACGGTGGCGTCGCCGGCCACTTCCTCCATGGCGTCGCTCCCTCGGCGGCGACGTCCACATTAGTAGGACCTCCTGCTGCTTTAGCTCTCGCTCACGCTGCTGCTCTGCTCTTGCTCTCAGTCCCCTGCCTGGTCTGCTCTTGCTATTGGTCTTGCTCGCGCTGCTGCTCTCGCTCTTGCTCTTGCTTGCGATGCTGCTCCGATTTAGCTACACTTCACTCTGATGCCGCCGGGGTGAAGGAAGAACCAGCCGCAGCGGGGAGGGGGGCTCGCCGGAGAGGTAACCCACTATCTATCTTAGGGTTCAGGATGGGGGCGGTGGTCGCCGGCGGTGGCGGGGCGTTGGCATGGGGATCGCCAGAGAAAAAGCTCGGCACGGGGGGGGGGGGGACTAGAGGGATGGCCGGGGCAGCGGCGGACCGGCGGTGGGGAGTGTTTTCGGGGCGGGCAGGACGGCGCACCGCCGGCCACGGGCGGCGGGGGGCTGCTGTTTGTCCAGCTCAGGGGGGTGGAGGTTGAAGATGAACCGCAGGCCCTTGATTTCGTATCCAATGGCTGCAAAATCGACTGACCAAAGATGAAAAAGTCAGTCGACCGACGTGTAGCCTCACCTTGCTAGTGCGTTCAGTTTCGACAGCAAAATTCAGTTTTGACAGTTAAGTTCAGTTTCGACAGTTAAGTTCAGTTTCAACAGTTAAATTCAGTTTTGATAGTTAAGTTCAGAGATGAGCGACTGATGTATTTTACATCTAGAACTTTGTGTTTATGTATTTTATGTCATGTACTGGAGATGCTATTAGAATTCCACTCAGGTTAACATTGTTCGTTGTCTCCCTTGTCCTGCTTCAGCCTCGGCGTCGTACAACTCACCGGAGCTGCTCCAACGACGAAACCCTCCATCACAGTGGATCAGTACCTCGGGCTCCATCTCCACACGCCTAAGATCTTCTTCCCCTCCTCGGACAGCCAAGTCAGCAGGAGCATCCTCACCGGCCAACCCAATCACACTGAGATCGACATGGCTTCGCCAAAGAGGTTGTACACTTGTTGCATCTCTTTTTTACTCTACATGTTATATATATTGTCCACTGAGCACTCGTAGTAACGGGAAATACGATTATTTTATCCTACTATATGACAAGCAGTGAGGTATCAGGCAACTTAGCTATCCATGATGGACTCTCTTGAACGCCATCATTATTTATCTCTGCGCGTTTGAGCTGTGCATTTGTCGATGGGCCTGGGAGTTGAGCTAGTATGGCAGAGGCCTGGGTCCAAAGTAATAGAAGTAGCACAAAAACATTTTTTTAGTGTAGGATTTTCCTTGCTCAAGCCTGCCTACTAGAATCACCAGTGCTTGAAAGGAAAAGTGAATGAAAAACATCGGAATTGGAAAGTTTCCTATGGTACTACTTTTCATGAATTTGGTGCAAAGGAATGGAGCAAAGGAAAACTGTAGGATTTGTTCCTTTAGTGTCTCCTTGAAATAAAACCGTAGGAATTCTAATTTCCACTTCTCCTCCTTTTCATATTCCTATTCATCAAGCACAAGACTAAGAGATAGTAGCATAATAGCATTATAACCGTACATTTTCTTGTGGTTTGACTTAATCTCGCCATGCTTTTTTGCATCCTGTGACCTTCCAATTGTTGTGAATCAAACACCCAGATTGGCAGAAATCCTGTGTTTTTAAATTCTTCGTTTTGCACGTGCATTCCTATCCTATTCCTGTCTATTTCCTATCCCTGCATTTTTAGAATCCTCAAATTCAAACAAGCCCTTACTCAATTACTTCTATTACAGATATGTGTCAAAGAAAACCTTGTGTGGTTTGTCCTGCTCCTGCAGCGTGTGTTCCACCCCAGCTCAGCTGCTCCAACGACGGAAGGGTTCACCACAGTAGGGATCCGCTCCCCAGACTGTCTTTCGCCACCTCAGATCTTCTACCCCACCGCCGGCAGCCACGACAACTGCATTACCATCATCAACTGAGCAGATGACCTTGAGGACTACACGGGTCCGCAAGAGAGGTCACACTCTTCCGTGTCTGCTTACGTTATGCGTCGCTTAATATGATGGCATGCTACATTATCATCGTGTTCACCTATTAGACTCCATGTCAGGTACAAACTAATGCTGAAACTTGAGTTTTTAAATGGTTGTGGGGTACATGTTGGGGCAACAATCAGTACTATCTGTCTACTATCTGGTTCATCTCCGATGTCTACTATGAGTTTCATGTTGGGTGCAAACAAACATTAAAGGATCCATTATCTGTATTTTTTAACTAAAGCTATTATCTGCCTGCTATCATTGGTTTTGGGTCTATCCATAGTTTGCTACCATCACTATGGATTTGTGCATGCACTCCTTACATAATCTCACTATGTTTTATTCCTATGCATGCCAGTTATTGTACACAATGGAACTGATCATGTAGAGCAAAAGAGACGAGCCTTGTGTGGCAATAAAATTTCATGCAGACGTTGTTCCATGGTGGGCGCAAAGTGTAACACCCTCGATGCGACTATATCTCCCACGTGTCGAGGCACGACTTAGAGGCATAATCGCATTGAAGGCATATGTCGCAAGTGAGGCAATCTTCACACAACCCATGTACATATAATATAAAGGGGAAAATAATAATAATAGTTGGCTTACACTCGCCACGTCACATCAAGGTACATAAATAGCATCCATCATACAAACACTCATGGCCCGACTACGGCGCCAAAATAGAAAAGACTCCCCAACATGTGACTAAACCCTGAATCGAACCCCGAGCGGGCACCACTACTGATCATCAGGAAAAGAAACATAGTATCGCTGAGAGTCCTCGTCGTACTCCCACTTCAGCTCGAATGCGCCATCCGGAGGAGTATCGTCGGTCCCTGCATCTGGTGTAATAGTAATCTGTGAGCCACAAGGACTCAGCAATCTCGCACCCTCGCGATCAAGACTATTTAAGCTAAATAGGTAAGGAAGGGGGTAATGTGAGTGGAGCTGCAGCAAGCGACTAGCATATATGGTGGCTAACTTATCCGCAAAAGAGAGTGAGAAGAGAAGGCAAGGCACGAGCGGAAACTAAATAGAGCAGGCTACGCAAACATAACTCCAACACCGTGTCCACTTCCCGGACTCCGCCGAGAAGAGGCCATCACGGCAACACACGCAGTTGATTCATTTTAATTAATTAAATTCAAGTTGTCTACAACCGGACATTAACAAATTCCCATCTGCCCATAACCGCGGGCATGGCTTTCGAAAGATCAATCCCTGCAGGGGGGTCCCAACTTAGCCCATAACAAGCTCTCACGGTCAACGAAGGAATAGACCTCCACCCAGGACTCACCGATCAGACTCGGTATCCCGGTACAACAAGATGATTCGACAGGTCAAAATTAGTCCAGCAACACCGCCCGAATGCGCCGACAAATCCCGATAGGAGCTGCACATATCTC
Source organism: Triticum monococcum (assembly GCA_034509565.1). NCBI lineage: Eukaryota > Viridiplantae > Streptophyta > Magnoliopsida > Poales > Poaceae > Triticum > Triticum monococcum. Next base: position 551,278,853 of record CM067843.1, on the reverse strand, counting down.
TTTCTCAGGGCACACTCAGATTGTCTAAACTTCCGGTAGGCCAGCTCAGAGTTGCCCCTGGTGGCCACCGGCGGCTGACGTTCCGGACCAACACTCAGAGGAGCACTGGCCCGTGGGGGCTAAAATAAAGATGACCCTCGGGCTCCGGAAACCCAAGGGAAAGAAAAGGGGTAGGTGGCAAATGGTAAAACCAATGTTGGGCATTGCTGGAAAAGCTTTAATCAAGGCGAACTATCAAGGGGTTCCCATTATAGCCCAACCGCGTAAGGGACGCAAGAATCCGGGAACATAACACCGATATGACGGAAACTAGGGCGGCAAGAGTGGAACAAAACACTAGGCGAGAGGCCGAGCCTTCCACCCTTTACCAAGTATATAGATGAGTAAAGATAACATAGCAATATAATGATATCCCAACAAGTAAATAAATGTTCCAACAAGGAACGGCTCCAATCTTCACCTGCAACTAACAACGCTATAAGAAGGGCTGAACAAAGCGGTAACATAGCCAATCAATGGTTTGCTAGGACAAAGGTGGGTTAGAGGCTTAAGAATGGCAATTGGGAGGCTGACAAGCAAGTGGTAGGCATCATAGCATTGGCAAAGCAAAAGAGCGAGCAAACTAGCATAGCAAAGATAGTAGTGATTTCAAGGGTGTGATCATCTTGCCTGCACAGTTGTCAGAATTGACTGGATCCTCAAAAGCAAACTCAACGGGCTCCTCGTTAGCGAACTCGTCTCCCGGCTCTACCCAACAACACAAACAAGAAACAAGGATACAATCAACCACGTGCAAAGGCAACCAATACGATGCAAAGATGATATGCTATGCGGGATGCGATGCGGGATGCAAAATGCAACATGTAACAGGAAATGCATGAACCTGGCCTCAACATGGAAATCCAAGTGTGCCACTGGGTAGAGGGGAAGAAATCCCCTGAAAACGATATAAAGATCATGGCAATCGGAGCTACGGTTAAGAAATGGCAAGCGTTTTACTAAACGAACCGATCTGCGATTTACAGCAACATGCCTCCTAAATGTAACAAAATGAACATGCTACAGCCACCCAACATGAAAACAAATTACATGGCAGTGATTTACTCATCAAGCTTAACAAATCATCATGACTGAGGCATAGGCAAAATCATCCATTAAGGGCTTCAAACAAGCATGGCAAAACTGAATAAGCAAAACAGATTTCAGACTTAGCGAAATCAACGCTAGTCTGAAATTTCAGACCACGATGCCCTCTTCGGAGCAGCAAAACAACATGAAGGAAAACCTGAACATGGCAAGTAAGAGCATGGCATGGAGCTACTCAACAAGGTTAACAAAACACCCAAAATGACCTGGGGCCAAAAGGGTTCACAAAATACTCTACCGAGCACACGAACATCGATGAAACACAATCAGTTTTCAGACTTAGTGAAAACTGGGACATGCTGAAATAATAACTCACGGTGGCATGTAAACGAGCTCGATGCTCTCACTACGGTGCAAGTCATGGCAAGGCAAGCATATATCCATTAAGAAGGCACAAAATTCTAGCTAGACATGGCAAGAACAATGGCATAGCATGCATGGATCACTAGCAATCACTCCGGCAAAATCGCAAAAGAGTTAACGATCTGCCCAAAACAGCAACTATCGAAAAGTTGAGCTCGATTGAGTCAACCTAGGGTGCTCCAACATAACAAGTAAAGACATGGATGGATTAAGCACAACAAGCATAACAAATCACTCTTACTGATCATCCTCAAAAGAGGCACGGATCACTAGGAAACAAGCCGGACATATAGAATCGTGAACTAAAACGGCTCAGACTTAGTGAAAATCACTAAGTCCCTGAAATCTGTAATCTCAGGTAGCCCTCTTCGGAAGCTTGCACAAGATAACACACACATCCTAAAAATACATGGAAGGCACCTCTGGAAAGAAGACAACATGCTTAACAATTCATCCCAAAGGGGCACAGGCATATCATGCACGGATTAAATATGGCAAAAATGACAAAAGTGCATGTTGGACTAACGGATCTGCAATTTAACTCAACATGCCTCCTTCCAACAGCATTTTGGGCAACAAGATGACCTCAAATGCAAATGATGCAATGGAATGAAATGATGTACTCGTCGAGACGAAGAATTTGACATATTATACGCCCAAATCGGAGCTACGGATGCAAAGTTATGGCAGGTCAAACATGAGCATATGGAGTAAAAAATCCTGGGACTTGGAAAAAAAAGGCACCCTAGGGTTTACTGTTCATCCGAAACCAGATCTCGCGAAACACTGTAGCGGCGGCGGATCCGGCGCTCGCCGGCGAGAAGAGGAGGCCGGCCGGCGGCTTGCCGGCGAGGGGAGTCGAGGACGGCGGCGGCCGGGCCTTGGCGCGGCGTCCGGGGAGGCGGCGGCCACCGGAGCACCTCGGCGAGGCGGCGTCGAGGTGGAGGCGGCGGCGGCCGGTCGGCGTCGAGCGCCGGCGAGGAGAGGGCGGCGCGCCGGCAGGGAGCCTCCGCGGCGGAGCGGCAAAGGCCGCGGCGGCGTCGGGCACCGGCACCGAGGGAGGCGGCGACGCTAGCGGGCGCGGGCGCGGCCCGGTTGGAGCGGGGAGGGGGCCGGCCTCGGGCCCGAGTGGGCTGGCGGCGGAGGTGGCCCGACGGGACAGGTGGCGGCTCCCTATTTGACTGGGGCGGCGGCGCGGCGTGTCCGGCCGGAAATGGACATGTCCGGCGGGCGCGAGGTGGATTTTTAGGGTTTCGGGGAGGAAGAGAGATCCGAAAACGGGGGTGTGTATATATAGGCATAGAGGGAGCTAGGAGAGTCCAAATGAGGTGCGGTTTTCGCCCACACGATCGTGATCGAACGACCGAGACGATGGAGCTGAGTTTGGTGGGTTTTGGGCCAAAATGGAGGGGTGTTGGGCTGCACACACACGAGGCCTTTTCGGTCCCTCGGTTAACCGTTGGAGTATCAAACGAAGTCCAAATGACCCGAAACTTGACAGGCGGTCTACCGGTGGTAAACCAAGGCCGCATGGCAAGTCTCGGCCCAATCCGGAAATGTTTAATCCCCACACACGAAAGAAATCTAGAAATGGCCACCGGAGGAGAACGAAGCGCCGGAATGCAAAACGGACAACGGGAAAAATGCTCGCATGCATGAGATGAACATGTATGCAAATGCGATGCACGTGACGACATGATAAGAAATGCATGAAAACAAAAACAACACACGGAGGCAACGACCCGAACCCGAGAATTAAATATAACTTAATGCCGGAAACGGCATGAGTCGGAGTACAATTGGGGAAGGTTACATATGGGGCGTTACAACACTCCACCACTACGAAAAGATCTCGTCCCAAGATCTAGGACTGAAAGAACTCCGGGTACTCAGAACGGAGGTGATCCTCGCGTTCCCAGGTAGCTTCACGGTCGGAATGGTGTGACCACTTGACTTTGAGAAACTTGATTGACTTGTTGCGAGTTTTGCGTTCAGTCTCTTCAAGGATTGCAACTGGGTGCTCACGGTAGGAGAGATCTTCTTGGAGCTCAATGTCCTCGAAGTTGACGGTGCGCTCAGGCGTCTTGAAGCACTTACGGAGTTGCGAGACGTGGAACACATCATGAACATTGGCAAAGGTTGCAGGAAGCTCGAGTTGATAGGCGAGGTCGCCTCTCTTGCTGACGATCTTGAAAGGCCCGACGTATCTTGGGGCAAGCTTCCCTTTGATACCGAAGCGACGAGTCCCTTTCATTGGCGAGACACGGAGGTAGACATGATCTCCGATCTCTAAGGCCAAATCACGATGCTTGCTGTCGTAGTAGCTCTTCTGACGAGACTGGGCTGCTTTGAGGTTATCACGAATGACCTTGCACATCTCTTCTGCCTCTGTGATCAGGTCATTACCCAGTAGCTGACGTTCACCGGTTTCAGACCAGTTGAGAGGTGTACGGCACTTCCTACCATACAGAATTTCAAACGGGGCCTTGCCGGAACTTGCTTGGAAACTGTTGTTGTACGAGAATTCAACATAAGGAAGGCAATCCTCCCACTTCATGCCGAAGGAGATAACACAAGCTCTGAGCATATCTTCAAGAATCTGGTTGACACGCTCGACTTGACCGCTTGTTTGAGGGTGGAAAGCAGTGCTGAAACGAATGCTGGTGCCCATGGCCTTCTGAAAAGAATCCCAAAACTTGGAGGTAAAGATGCTGCCACGGTTTGAAGATATCACTTGAGGAATACCGTGCAGAGAGACAATGCGGGAGGTGTAGAGCTCCGCCAATTGAGCTGCAGTGATCGACTCTTTGATAGGCAAGAAATGAGCCACTTTGGTCAGCTTGTCGATGACGACGAATATAGCATCATTGCCACGCTTTGACTTAGGAAACCCAGTCACGAAGTCCATTTCAATGTGGTCAAACTTCCATTCTGGAATGGCGAGAGGTTGGAGGAGACCTGCTGGCCTTTGGTGTTCTGCTTTCACTCTTCTGCAGACATCACATTCATTCACGAATTGAGCGATCTCGCGCTTCATTCGAGTCCACCAATAAGATTGCTTCAGATCTTGATACATCTTCGTGCTCCCAGGGTGGATGGAGAGGAGAGAGTTGTGAGCCTCATTCATGATCACTTTACGAAGTTCACCTTTGGGCACAACAATTCGATCCTCGAAGAAGAGAGTGTCCTTGTCATCAAGTCGGTAGCACTTGTACTTGGACTGACTCTTTGCAATACCGATCTTCACCTTTTTCACCATAGCATCAAGAAGCTGGGCTTGGCGAATCTGGTCTTCCAAGGTAGGAGAAACTTGAAGGTTGGCAAGGAAACCTTGAGGAACAACTTGCAGATTAAGTTTGCGGAAGGCTTCACAAAGCTCGGGTTGATAAGGCTTGAGAATCAGACTGTTGCAATATGCTTTTCTGCTCAACGCGTCAGCAATCACATTAGCCTTGCCTGGAGTATACTCGATACTCGGATTGTACTCTTGAATCATTTCGACCCATCGAGTCTGCCTGAGGTTGAGATTAGGCTGAGTGAAGATGTACTTGAGACTCTTGTGATCAGTGAAAATGTCCACTTTCCTTCCCAAGAGAAGATGTCTCCAAGTCAACAATGCGTGCACAACTGCTGCCAACTCAAGATCATGAGTGGGGTAGTTCTTCTCATTTGGCTTCAACTGGCGAGAGGTATAAGCAACAACTTTCTTCTCTTGCATCAGTACTGCACCGAGACCTTGGAGAGAGGCATCACAAAAGACCTCGTACGGCTTGGTTTCATCAGGCGGAGTTAGAACTGGAGCAGTGATCAATTTCTCTTTCAAAGCGTTGAAAGCAACATCACACTCCGGAGACCAAATGTACTTGACGTGCTTCTGAAGAAGATTTGAGAGAGGCTTCGCGATCTTGGAGAAGTTTTCAACGAATCTTCGGCAATAACTTGCAAGACCGAGGAAGCTACGGAGTTGCTTCACATTCTGAGGAGGTTCCCAATTAACGATTGCAGACACCTTCTCAGGATCCACGGAAATGCCCTTGGCAGAGATCATATGACCAAGATAAAGAACTTCATCGAGCCAAAACTCACACTTAGAAAACTTGGCATAGAATTGATGTTCCCTTAGCTTGTCAAGAACCAAACGGAAGTGTTTGGCATGATCTTCCTTGTTCTTCGAGAAAACCAGGATATCATCGAGATAGACCAAAACAAAGTCGTTGGTGTAGGGGTTGAAGATGAAGTTCATCATGCGAGAGAACGTCGGAGGAGCATTGGCGAGGCCAAAAGACATAACTGTGTATTCATATGACCCATAGCTTGTTCTGAACGCCGTCTTTGGAATATCTTGTTCACGAATGCGAATTTGATGATAACCCATACGGAGATCAAGCTTGGAGAATACTTGGGCACCCTTGAGTTGTTCGAACAGCTCATTAATGTTGGGAAGTGGGTATTTGTTCTTGATGGTCTTCTTGTTCAATGGACGATAATCAACACAAAGTCGGTCCGTTCCATCCTTCTTCTTCACAAAAAGAACACCGCAACCCCACGGAGAAGTACTAGGCCGAATGAGACCCATTCTTTCTTGCTTATCGAGCTGTTTCTTTAACTCCTTCAACTCTTCGGGGCCGAGCTTGTAAGGCCGTTTGCACACCGGTTCCGTACCGGGCTCAAGTTCAATAACGAATTCAACAGGCCGGTTTGGAGGCATGCCTGGGAGTTCTTCAGGGAAGACATCTTGATACTCACAAACAACCGGAATCTGTGAAATAGCATCCAATTCACCCTTTTCATTGAGAGAGAACAACCGGATGGTATTATCCCGAGCAGCAAAGACAATCACTTCCTCAGACGAATGAGTCAGTTGAATCTGCTTGGCTGCACAATCCAGCTGAGCTTTATGTTTAGAGAGCCAGTCCATCCCAAGAATGAGGTCGATATCAGAATTGCCAAGAATCATCGGGGAAGCCAGAAACTTAAAGTCACCCAGCGAGATAGAAATATCCGGAACTTCATAGTTAGCAAGCAAGCATTTGCTCGGAGAGACGACTGCTAATGGCCGATGCATAACTTGAGAAAACCACCCGTGCTTAGATGCAAAAGGTTTCGAGATGAAACAATGTGATGCACCTGTATCAAAAAGTACTTTTGCAGGAACATCATTAACAGGAAGGTTACTCATGATCACATCTGACGAATCCTCTGCTTGAGCTGCATTCACCATATTGACCTTGGCGTGCTTGGGATTATGCTTGACCACAGCTGTACTTGCCGATCTGATAGGAGGAGGAGGAGGAAGACGCCTCTGGTTGAAACACTTGTTGGCGTAGTGACCCTTCTGTTGGCACTTGTTGCACGTGACCTCTGAGAGCGGACGGTGGTACGGAGCACTCGATCTAGGAGCTTGAGACGAAGTCTTGTTCTGGAAGGCTGGGTTGGGTGGGTGGGACGAACCACTGCCACCTTTGCTCTTCTGCTGATACGGCTGACGGAACGGAGGAGGAGGAAGCCAATACTTCTGCTGCTTGGCCACTTGAGTAGAGGACGAAGACGAAGTGTCTCTGACTCGCTTCCTGGAAGCATCACACCTGAGCTGAGCAGCCTCTTGCTTCAGTGCCATGTTGTAGAACTCATCGTATCTCAGCGGCTCGAAGAGGACAAGAGCGAGCTGAATTTCTTCACGAAGACCACCCCTGAACTGATAGATCATGCTCTTCTCATCAGGAACATCCTGCTTGGCAAAACGGGCGAGCTTCTGGAACAACTTGTTGTAGTCGTAGACAGACAAAGAGCCTTGCTTCAGATTGCGGAATTCTTCACATTTGCTTTCAGTCACACTTTGAGGAATGTGATGAGCTTGAAAATCACGACGGAAGTCATCCCAAGTGATCAAACGTCCACCTCTGGAATCCCGGTACTGCTGAAACCACTCTGCGGCCTAATCCTTGAGCTGGAAAGACGCGAACTTGACGAAATCTTCAGGTCTGACGTTGCTACATTCAAAATGCTTGCCCAGATCGACTAACCAATCATCAGCATCGGTAGCCTCAACGCAGTTACTGAACGTCTTTGGACCATTTGCGAGGAACTGATGCAGAGTTGCAAACTGGTTCTGGTTGTTGCCTTGATTCGCTTGACTGCTTTGATTCCGCTCTTGGATGATTTGCATGATTAGCTGAGTATTTGCATTAGTAGCAGCCATCATAGCCTGCCATGCTTCCGGAGGAGGCGGAGGTGGCGGAGGATCTTGATTCTGGTTCTGACTGGTGCTCTTAGCGGGAGCCATCCTGAAGAGGTTGACCACCATTAGCACACAAATAGAGAAATATAGAAGGTGAATCCAACGGAATGAAAAATTGCAACATAAAGTCTTCACATCCGAACAAAATGAACGAATGCACTTCTCTTGAAGTGGTCACATATTCCTAAATTGCGAAGCCACGAAGAATCAGGTAGAATAGGTACAACAACGAGGGATGGAATCAACATATGACGTCGAAGAAGAACGAATACCACAAATCGAAACAAAACCAAGGGTTGGCTTGCGGAATAAGCCGGAACAAACACATGATAGAAATTTCGTCCGAAGTGTTCGTGGTAGGACCTACACGGGCTCGACCGTACAGCACCATCATGTACAAGGCAGTGCACATGACATACGAAGTGTCCCCGAGTCAGCATAGCCAAGGACTCTTTAAGACACAACGAGGCTACTGTAAAATCAACCGTGAATAGGCGAACCACTAGACGTCGAACCCCAATTTCATATCACACATCTGTTGGAAAGATATCCTAAGGCTACTTGAATTCCCACCTATGAAATTCCCGAAACTTTCTGGTTATGCAATCAGGTGTTGAGGATCCAGGGGAAGCATAATATCTCACCCAAGCTAGCAATTCCTACATCCAGCTGCATCCATCCTTCAACACATAACAAAGAAACCTTCGGAAACCAACTATCTCAACCTTCGAAAAGCATCCGTTATACAAGTTATGGCGATACTCCCGAACTCCCGCCCCAGTACTGGGTGGCGTCGAGGTTATCTCACCAACGAACTGCATAAAGGAGATTTTCGATGTCGCGCACATATCTCAAGTATGCCAGAATTGCAACGATAGAATTATGATGACAACACCTCAGAGCTCAACTCCCCGGGACACTTCCACTAAACCCCTGACAGGAGGCACCAAGACAGTATTCTCATCATAAGCCATCGGAACAAAACTAAGATACTCGCGTGATCCTAAAATTTTTTTAGTGAAATTTGAGAAGAGGAGAGTCAAAACTCTACGTCAGGATGCCTTACCAGAGCGATGAGGAGACTGGGAAGTAAAAAGAATTCCTAAGCTCTCCGATATATAATTCCTAAGGACTCAAAACATTTTTCTAGACACAACTCGACTGCTAGAAACGATCAAGCAATGGGGCTCCTAAGGTCGGGGAAGGCTCTGATTACCAACTTGTAACACCCTCGATGCGACTATATCTCCCACGTGTCGAGGCACGACTTAGAGGCATAATCGCATTGAAGGCATATGTCGCAAGTGAGGCAATCTTCACACAACCCATGTACATATAATATAAAGGGGAAAATAATAATAATAGTTGGCTTACACTCGCCACGTCACATCAAGGTACATAAATAGCATCCATCATACAAACACTCATGGCCCGACTACGGCGCCAAAATAGAAAAGACTCCCCAACATGCGACTAAACCCTGAATCGAACCCCGAGCGGGCACCACTACTGATCATCAGGAAAATAAACATAGTATCGCTGAGAGTCCTCGTCGTACTCCCACTTCAGCTCGAATGCGCCATCCGGAGGAGTATCATCGGTCCCTGCATCTGGTGTAATAGTAATCTGTGAGCCACAAGGACTCAGCAATCTCGCACCCTCGCGATCAAGACTATTTAAGCTAAATAGGTAAGGAAGGGGGTAATGTGAGTGGAGCTGCAGCAAGCGACTAGCATATATGGTGGCTAACTTATCCGCAAAAGAGAGTGAGAAGAGAAGGCAAGGCACGAGCGGAAACTAAATAGAGCAGGCTACGCAAACATAACTCCAACACCGTGTCCACTTCCCGGACTCCGCCGAGAAGAGGCCATCACGGCAACACACGCAGTTGATTCATTTTAATTAATTAAATTCAAGTTGTCTACAACCGGACATTAACAAATTCCCATCTGCCCATAACCGCGGGCACGGCTTTCGAAAGATCAATCCCTGCAGGGGGGGTCCCAACTTAGCCCATAACAAGCTCTCACGGTCAACGAAGAAATAGACCTCCACCCAGGACTCACCGATCAGACTCGGTATCCCGGTACAACAAGATGATTCGACAGGTCAAAATTAGTCCAGCAACACCGCCCGAATGCGCCGACAAATCCCGATAGGAGCTGCACATATCTCTTTCTCAGGGCACACTCAGATTGTCTAAACTTCCGGTAGGCCAGCCCAGAGTTGCCCCTGGTGGCCACCGGCGGCTGACGTTCCGGACCAACACTCAGAGGAGCACTGGCCCGTGGGGGCTAAAATAAAGATGACCCTCGGGCTCCGGAAACCCAAGGGAAAGAAAAGGGGTAGGTGGCAAATGGTAAAACCAATGTTGGGCATTGCTGGAAAAGCTTTAATCAAGGCGAACTATCAAGGGGTTCCCATTATAGCCCAACCGCGTAAGGGACGCAAGAATCCGGGAACATAACACCGATATGACGGAAACTAGGGCGGCAAGAGTGGAACAAAACACTAGGCGAGAGGCCGAGCCTTCCACCCTTTACCAAGTATATAGATGAGTAAAGATAACATAGCAATATAATGATATCCCAACAAGTAAATAAATGTTCCAACAAGGAACGGCTCCAATCTTCACCTGCAACTAACAACGCTATAAGAAGGGCTGAACAAAGCGGTAACATAGCCAATCAATGGTTTGCTAGGACAAAGGTGGGTTAGAGGCTTAAGAATGGCAATTGGGAGGCTGACAAGCAAGTGGTAGGCATCGTAGCATTGGCAAAGCAAAAGAGCGAGCAAACTAGCATAGCAAAGATAGTAGTGATTTCAAGGGTGTGATCATCTTGCCTGCACAGTTGTCAGAATTGACTGGATCCTCAAAAGCAAACTCAACGGGCTCCTCGTTAGCGAACTCGTCTCCCGGCTCTACCCAACAACACAAACAAGAAACAAGGATACAATCAACCACGTGCAAAGGCAACCAATACGATGCAAAGATGATATGCTATGCGGGATGCGATGCGGGATGCAAAATGCAACATGTAACAGGAAATGCATGAACCTGGCCTCAACATGGAAATCCAAGTGTGCCACTGGGTAGAGGGGAAGAAATCCCCTGAAAACGATATAAAGATCATGGCAATCGGAGCTACGGTTAAGAAATGGCAAGCGTTTTACTAAACGAACCGATCTGCGATTTACAGCAACATGCCTCCTAAATGCAACAAAATGAACATGCTACAGCCACCCAACATGAAAACAAATTACATGGCAGTGATTTACTCATCAAGCTTAACAAATCATCATGACTGAGGCATAGGCAAAATCATCCATTAAGGGCTTCAAACAAGCATGGCAAAACTGAATAAGCAAAACAGATTTCAGACTTAGCGAAATCAACGCTAGTCTGAAATTTCAGACCACGATGCCCTCTTCGGAGCAGCAAAACAACATGAAGGAAAACCTGAACATGGCAAGTAAGAGCATGGCATGGAGCTACTCAACAATCTTAACAAAACACCCAAAATGACCTGGGGCCAAAAGGGTTCACAAAATACTCTACCGAGCACACGAACATCGATGAAACACAATCAGTTTTCAGACTTAGTGAAAACTGGGACATGCTGAAATAATAACTCACGGTGGCATGTAAACGAGCTCGATGCTCTCACTACGGTGCAAGTCATGGCAAGGCAAGCATATATCCATTAAGAAGGCACAAAATGCTAGCTATACATGGCAAGAACAATGGCATAGCACGCATGGATCACTAGCAATCACTCCGGCAAAATCGCAAAAGAGTTAATGATCTGCCCAAAACAGCAACTATCCAAAAGTTGAGCTCGATTGAGTCAACCTAGGATGCTCCAACATAACAAGTAAAGACATGGATGGATTAAGCACAACAAGCATAACAAATCACTCTTACTTATCATCCTCAAAAGAGGCACGGATCACTAGGAAACAAGCCGGACATATAGCATCGTGAACTAAAACGGCTCAGACTTAGTGAAAATCACTAAGTCCCTTAAATCTGTAATCTCAGGTAGCCCTCTTCGGAAGCTTGCACAAGACAACACACACATCCTAAAAATACATGGAAGGCACCTCTGGAAAGAAGACAACATGCTTAACAATTCATCCCAAAGGGGCACAGGCATATCATACACGGATTAAATATGGCAAAAATGACAAAAGTGCATGTTGGACTAACGGATCTGCAATTTAACTCAACATGCCTCCTTCCAACAGCATTTTGGGCAACAAGATGACCTCAAATGCAAATGACGCAATGGAATGAAATGATGTACTCGTCGAGGCGAAGAATTTGACATATTATACGCCCAAATCGGAGCTACGGATGCAAAGTTATGGCAGGTCAAACATGAGCATATGGAGTAAAAAATCCTAGGACTTAGAAAAAAAAAGGCACCCTAGGGTTTACTGTTCATCCGAAACCAGATCTCGCGAAACACTGTAGCGGCGGTGGATCCGGCGCTCGCCGGCGAGAAGAGGAGGCCGGCCGGCGGCTTGCCGGCGAGGGGAGTCGAGGACGGCGGCGGCCGGGCCTTGGCGCGGCGTCCGGGGAGGCGGCGGCCACCGGAGCACCTCGGCGAGGCGGCGTCGAGGTGGAGGCGGCGGCGGCCGGTCGGCGTCGAGCGCCGGTGAGGAGAGGGCGGCGCGCTGGCGGGGAGCCTCCGTGGTGGAGCGGCAAAGGCCGCGGCGGCGTCGGGCACCGGCACCGAGGGAGGCGGCGGCGCTAGCGGGCGCGGGCGCGGCCCGGTTGGAGCGGGGAGGGGGCCGGCCTCGGGCCCGAGTGGGCTGGCGGCAGAGGTGGCCCGACGGGACAGGTGGCGGCTCCCTATTGGACTGGGGCGGCGGCGCGGCGTGTCCGGCCGGAAATGGACATGTCCGGCGGGCGCGAGGTGGATTTTTAGGGTTTCGGGGAGGAAGAGAGATCCGAAAACGGGGGTGTGTATATATAGGCATAGAGGGAGCTAGGAGAGTCCAAATGAGGTGCGGTTTTCGCCCACACGATCGTGATCGAACGACCGAGACGATGGAGCTGAGTTTGGTGGGTTTTGGGCCAAAATGGAGGGGTGTTGGGCTGCACACACACGAGGCCTTTTCGGTCCCTCGGTTAACCGTTGGAGTATCAAACGAAGTCCAAATGACCCGAAACTTGACAGGCGGTCTACCGGTAGTAAACCAAGGCCGCATGGCAAGTCTCGGCCCAATCCGGAAATGTTTAATCCCCACACACGAAAGAAAGCTAGAAATGGCCACCGGAGGAGAACGAAGCGCCGGAATGCAAAACGGACAACGGGAAAAATGCTCGCATGCATGAGATGAACATGTATGCAAATGCGATGCACGTGACGACATGATAAGAAATGCACGAAAACAAAAACAACACACGGAGGCAACGACCCGAACCCGAGAATTAAATATAACTTAATGCCGGAAACGGCATGAGTTGGAGTACAATTGGGGAAGGTTACATATGGGGCGTTACACAAAGGCAGCCCCCCTCCACCCATTTCGGATTGTAATCAAGAGGAAGATAACTGTTATGAGGGGGATTCATAAGGAGAAGACCACTCCTATTTACCCCATGAGGTCTTCGCTCTAACTTGGCATGCTGATGTTCGTAATATCATGCATATGGTGCCTTGCATTGCTTACTGTATACATTAAAGATGTCATCTGCTTAGTTCAGACGTGCTTTGTGTCAATGCCATCTATTTAGTTTCTTTATCGGATATGTGAATCATGCAATGCCATCTTGTCTAGCCAGGCATCATATAGGTGAATTTTGCAATGCCACCCTATTTAGCAAGTCATCTTATATGTGAATTATATCATGCCATCATTTTTTTATTATGTGTTAAATTTGTCAACAATTTTAGTACATTCAATTACTCTTCCTGTGCATCAGCCATTTGGCACAGTCATGGAAAAATCTGGAGTGGAAACAAGGTCTTCAGAGCAAACAATGCTATCTGACGAAGCGCATGTCTTGCTGGTTACTGATAGCTCCTCGGAGGAGGATTCAGAGACAGATGACCAGTCATATCCCCCCCCCCGAGGTGGATGACCTAACTTGGCAGGGTTATGTTGCTCATATCGCGCGTATGGCATCTTGCATTGCTATGTCATTTGCTTAGTTTAGACATGCTTTGTGTGAATGCCACCTGTTTAGTGTCTAATTACCATATATGTGAATTATGCAATGCCATCTTGTTGCAAGACATTATATACGTGAATTATGCAATGTTATCTTGTTGCAAGGCATTATGTATGTGAATTATGCAATGCCATGCTGTTTAGGCAAGCGTCATATATGTGAATTATATCATGCCAAACTTTTTTTGTATTTCTCATTCCTTTTGTCGACAATGTTTGTATATTCAACTGCTCTTCCTGTGCATCAGCCATTTGAATTGGTGATGGAGAAATCTGGAGTGAAAACAAGGTCTTCAGAGCAGACAATGCTACCTGCTGAAGCAGATATCTTGCTGGTTACAGATAGCTCTTCAGAGGAGGATTCAGAGGCTGATGACCAGTCCTATTATCCCCCAGAGGTGTATGCTCAAACTTGGCAGGGTTATATTACTCATATAATGCATATGTTGTATTGCAATGCTTAGTTTTTACATCATATACACAATATTGGATGCCATTCCTTAGTTGACACATCATATATGCGAATGCCCTTTGCTCACTTCCTTAGTATATAAATCATATATTTGAATTATGTCATGCCGTGATGTTTACATAGACAGCATGTATCTGAATTATGGCATGCCAACCCATTTTCTAAAGACATAATATAGTTATATCATCTCATCCTGTTTACATAGTCATCATATTTAAATTATGTCATTCTATCCGTGAATTATATCATGCCATCATGTTTCCATCGACGGCATGTTTGTGATTTATGGCATGCCAACCACTTTAATAGACACATCGTATAGTTATATCATGTCATCCTGTTTACATAGTCATCATATTTTGAAGTATGTCATTCTATCCTGTTTAGTTAGTCATCATACATGTGAAATTGTGTCATGCTATCCTGTTTAATTAGCCATCATATATGTGAAATTACGTCCTGCTATTCTGTTTGCTTAGACAACATAAATGTGAATTATTTCATGCCCTGTTTTCATCCCTACTATCCATTGCACCTGTCTATCTTACAATGTCTGTACATTCAATTACTTTTCTTGTTTATCAGCCATTTCAATTGGAGGGAGTGATGGCAGTATCTGTGGGAGTAAAAACACGGTCTTCAGAAAAGATCGTGCTACCTGTCGATGCAGATAGAACCACGGTTGTACTTGCCCAAGAACCAGCCCCACCACACATAACCCACACTCATGCAGATTGTACACCTACCCAGTTGGACAGAGAACCAGCTACACCCCTTCTAACCCCAACCCCAGCAAATAGACACCCATTTCCCATTGACACAACACCGTCTCCACCACAGAGCACCCAAACACGAGCAGTTAGTAAGGCAACTGCAGTGCCCAAATCACGAGGACCACCACTCCGAACCTGAAGTCAACGCTTAAAGTAGAAGAAGAACTATTCTCAGGTTAGGTTCCGTAGCTATGGTTCATACTACTTTGCTCTTGCATCACTGTATTTACTGATACCAACTAATTTCAAATTTGAAGGATGCAATTGAAACTCTAATGGCGCAACAGGTATGTTTTAAACCTGTTTCTTCAACGTGTTTGGCTGTTTGCTGTTGTAACTTGCTCTATGTTGATTTCAGTTTCAATTGCATAAACAATTATGTTCTCATGCCATGCACATTACAAGTGTTGTTATTGCTGTGTAGTTTCCCACACTTATATTCTGTCTATGCTGCTTTATCTTAAATATATATGATTCGAACTGTATCTATATTGATTTGGCAACATAAACTAGATTGATATAGACCATACAATGACCATGCTACATAGATATATGTTTGTTTCATGCTGTTATCCTGTCCACCTTACTACTGAACTGGTTTACCAAAATGAGTTTCATATACTACATTGTAAACCTAAGTTGTGTTTTTTTGTTTCTCTTTTAGAACGCGGATAAAATATTGGAGAAGAGTACCCTGTTATGCAATGGTAAAGGAAGTAATGCAGATAAGGTTCAAGAGAGTGAGACATCCCTGTTGGTCTCCAAGAAAGCTGATAAAAACTATATTGAAGACACTGAGACAACCCCAAAGTCATGTCTTGATGTAGTGTTCGAGTTACTGGCTACCACTGCTAGCACCAGTTCTTCGAAATCATTGCCTAAATCAGTTCGGCTTCTTGAGTCTCAACTTCAAGTTGAAAGACATCGATTAGATGTTATGCGACAGGAAGCCGAAGGCTGAGGAAGTCCCTGCAGAATTCAGATGCATACTTTCTGGTGCAACAGCAAGCGCTGGAGGACTTAAGCGCCAAACAAGAGAAACTTAATAAGCTTGCTAAGCATCTTGCCAGCATTATGGGTACCCAGGATATTGTTTCTTGAGCTCTTCTAAAGTGGTTTCAGTTCTGGACTTGTTTTGCTGCAGCGTTTATATGCTGTTGTGTTCCCTATATTTGCACTGGTGGCGAACTTTGATGCCCAGTGGATGTAATATGTGTAATAGCCATGATAGCCTAGTGTAAGTTGCTTGCTTATTTATTTCCTTGTTGCCTTGTTTATTTGTTTGCATGTAGTCAGTGCCGTTCTTTTTCTGCGGTTTGCTAGTGGCTGCAATAACCTATTTTTTTAAAACTAGGCCACAATAACCATGGGCTAATATTTACTGTAGTGACACTGGGCCTCCTACGGGCCGTAGAAACAGTGGGCCTTCTACGGGCCGTATAAACAGTGAGCCTTCTACGGGCCATAGAAACAATGGGCCTTCTACGGGCCGTATCATCAATGGGCCTTCTACGGGCCGTATCATCAATGGGCCTAATACGGCCGTATTTGATGATGCTATGAAAACGGCCCAACGTATTAACGGACCACAAACGGGCGAACTGTAACCACGGGCTGAATTTGGCCCACAAGCAGAAAATGATAGTAACGGGCCGTAAGTAAATGAATGGTGGAAATGAGCCCAAGAATAAATGGGCTCTGAGAAGGCCGAAAGATAACATGGGCTGGAGACGGCCCAACGGAATAACGGGCCGTTAGTAAATGAATGGTGGAAATGAGCCCAAGAATAAATGGGCTCTGAGAAGGCCGAAAGATAACATGGGCTGGAGACGGCCCAACGGAATAACGGGCCGTTAATGGGTATAAAGTGATACACTGTTCATTACGGGCCAGTTTCACAACGGGCCGTTAATGGGTGTAAAGTGATACAATGTTCATTACGGGCCAGTTTCAGCACGGGCCACTAATGGGCTAACAGTTACAAAGGGCCTCATATGGGTCGAAAGACGTCATGGGCTATACATGGGCCAGAAGTGAAAACGGGCTGGAATCATATTGGACGGCCCAGATGACGCTACTGGGCCTAATTCGGATAGAGTGTAACGGGCCTTGGGTTAGCGGGTTGTAAATGGGCTATATGCGAACAGGCCGTTAACAGGCTTTCCATGGGCCGACCTGCCAGCTTTTGACCAAGTCAAATGGGCCGCCTTTTCACAGGAATGGGCCACTGTTGGGCCGTGCCACGTGTCGACGTATCATATGCGCCTTCTGTCCAGTGAGTGGATGACATCTGTCCCAACGATGAGCCGACACGTGTTTCCTCTAGCCAATGATGATTTTACACGTGGAAAATCCCCATTGGTCGGGGCTGTTAACGGGTTATCGGATCCAAAACCCGACTCGATAGCTTAACGGTGTTCCATTACGGTGGATGCCACGTGTCGGTCACCCTTGACGAAAGCACTTCTGTGACGCGCGATTTATTGTCATGAAAGTGGACACTTCCCTGATGATAATTTTGGTAATGTCATGGAACACTTCTACAACAGCACATGTATGACTATCTTGATTCTGTCATAAATTTGTCATGGATGTACATGCATGACAAAAAAAGTGACTTACTGTGACAAACACGTATCATCACGGAAGTGTATTTTTTTGTAGTGCAAGGAAACTTCTTATACCTTTAATGTCCTTGGGACATGGCATCTTTTCAATAGCATCAACTTTAGCTTTATCCACTTCAATACCTCTTTCAGAAATTTTATGCCCCAAGACAATACCTTCATTAACCATAAAGTGGCACTTCTCCCAATTCAAAACAAGATTAGTTTCTTCACATCTCTGCAAAACTCGATCAAGGTTGCTTAAGCAATCATCTAAAGAAGTCCCATAAACGGAGAAATCATCCATGAATACCTCAACAATCTTTTCACAAAAGTCAGAGAATATACCAGTCATACATCTTTGAAAGGTAGCAGGTGCATTACATAAACCAAAAGGCATACGTCTATAAGCAAAGGTACCGAAAGGGCAAGTGAAAGTTGTCTTTTCTTGGTCCTCTTTTGACACAGGTATTTGAGAGAAACCGGAATAACCATCTAGAAAGCAAAAATGTGTATGTTTGGATAGTCTTTCTAGCATTTGATCAATAAAAGGTAAAGGGTAATGATCTTTTTTAGTAGCTTTATTTAGTTTACGGAAATCAATTACCATTCTATAACCTGTAAAAATTCTTTGTGGGATCAATTCATCTTTATCGTTAGGAACAACAGTAATACCTCCCTTCTTAGGGACACAATGAACAGGGCTTACCCACTGACTATTAGCAATGGGATAAATTATACCTGCCTCCAGAAGCTTTAGTATTTCTTTTCTTACCACTTCTTTCATCTTAGGATTTAACTGTCGTTGGTGATCAACAACCGGTTAGCATCTTTCTCCAATTTTATTTTGTGCTGGCATAGAGTGGGACTAATTCCCTTAAGATCATCAAGATTATATCCAACAGCAGCACGGTGCTTCTTCAGAGTTATCAATAATTTCCTTTCTTCATGCTCTGAAAGGTTAGCACTAATTATAACATGATATATCTCTTTCTCATCAAGATAAGCATATTTAAGAGTATCAGGCAAAGGTTTAAGCTCAAACACGGGATCACCCTTGGGTGGAGGAGGATGCCCTAGGATTTCAACAGGCAAGTTGTGTTTCAAAATAGGTCCCTGTTTGAAGAATACTTCATCTATTTCCCTTCTTTCATTCATAAACATATCATTTTCATGGTCTAGCAAATATTGTTCTAAAGGATCACTAGGAGGCACCGCAATAGAAGCAAGACCAATAATTTCATCTTTACTAGGCAATTCTTTATCATGGGGTTGTCTATGAAATTTAGAAAAATTAAATTCATGAGACATATCCCCTAAACCAATAGAAACAATATCCTTATTGCAGTCTATCTTAGCATTAACAGTATTCAAGAAGGGTCTACCAAATATAATGGGACAAAAGTCATCTTGTGGGGAACAAAGAACAAGAAAATCAGCAGGATATTTAACTTCCCCACACAAGACTTCAACATCTCTAACAATCCCAACTGGTGAAATAGTATATCTATTGGCAAGCTTAATTGTAACATCAATCTCTTCTATCTCAGCAGGTGCAATATCATGCGTAATTTCTTTATATAAGTAATGAGGTATTGCACTTGCACTAGAACCCATATCACATAAGCCATGATAGCAATGATCTCCTATTTTAACAGAAATAACAGGCATGCCTACAACAGGTCTATGTTTATTTTTAGTATCGGATCTAGAAATTCTAGCAGATTCATTACAGAAGTAAATAACATGCCCATCAATATTATCGTCCAAGAGATCTTTAACCATAGAAACACTAGGTTCAACTTTAATTTGCTCAGGGGGTTTAGGTGTCTTAATATTTCTTTTGTTGACTACAGTTGAAGCTTTAGCATGATCCTTTATTCTAATAGGAAAAGGTGGTTTCTCAATATAAGCAGTAGGAACAACATGATCATTATAAGTGATAGTCGTTTCTTCAACTTTAATAGGTGCAACTACTTTTACTTCAATGGGAGGATTATATTTAAACCACTTCTCCATAGGGAGATCAACATGAGTAGCAAAGGATTCACAGAAAGAAGCTACTATCTCAGAGTCAAGTCCATATTTAGTGCTAAATTCACGAAAAGCATCGATATCCATAAAAGATTTAACACAATCAAACTTAGGTGTTATACCTGACTCCTTACCTTCGTCGAGGCCCCAATCTTCAGAGTTGCATTTAATTATTTCCAATAAATCCCATTTGAATTCAATAGTCATCATCATAAAAAATCTAGTACAAGAAGTGTCGAGCATGGAGTGATTACTGAGAGAAAGCCGATCATAATTTTTTTGAATAATCATTTCTTTTGAGAGCTCATGATTGGGGCATGAATATAACACTGACTTAAGCCTCCCCCAAGCTTGAGCAATGCTTTCTCCTTCGCGATGCCAAAAATTATATATATAATTACGATCACGATGAACAAGATGGATAGGATAAAATTTCTGATGAAATTCCAATTTCAATCGTTTGTAGTTCCATGATCCCATATCATCACATAGCCTAAACCATCACTACAAAAAAAATACACTTCCGTGATGATACGTGTTTGTCACAGTAGGTCGCTTTTTTGTCATGCATGTACATCCATGACAAATTTATGACAGAATCAAGATAGTCATACCTGTGCTGTCGTAGAAGTGTTCCATGACATAACCAAAATTATCATCACGGAAGTGTCCACTTCCATGACGATAAATCGCGCGTCACAGAAGTGCTTTCGTCAAGAGTGACCGACACATGGCATCCACCGTAACGGAACACCGTTAAGCTATCGGGTCGGGTTTTGGATCCGATAACCCATTAACAGCCCCGACCAATGGGGATTTTCCACGTGTAAAATGATCATTGGCTAGAGGAAACACGCGTCGGCTCATCGTCGGGACAGATGTCATCCACTCACTGGACAGAAGGCGCCTATGATACGTCGACACGTGGCACGGCCCAACAAGTTTAAATGGGCCGGCCCAACTGAAGGCCCACAGGATTTTGCGGGCCATAATGGGCCGGCCCAGCTAAAGGCCCACGAGATTTTGCGGACCACAATGGGCTGGCCCAGCTAAAGGCCCACAAGATTTCGCGGGCAATAATGGGCCGGCCCAGGTAAAGGCCCACAAGATTTTTGTGTGCCATAATAGGTCGGCCGAGGTAAAGGCCCATGGTGACTCTAGCCCATAATGAACAGTAATTTTCTTTATACCCATTAACGGCCCGTGATTTACATGGGCCGTTTCCAGCCCATGTTAGCTTTCGGCCTGTTGACGGCCCATACGTTCTTGGGCTCCTTTTCGGCCCTCGATTAGTTCCGGGCCGTTACTGGCATGTTCCCCTAATGGGCCAAATTCGGCCCATGGCAAGAGTCGGCCCGTTACTGGCCTGTTCCACTAATGGGCCAAATTTGGCCCATGGCAAGAGTCGGCCCGTTACTAGCCTGTTACCCTAATGGGCCAAATTCGGCCCATGGCAAGAGTCGGCCCGTTTCTAGCCTGTTAACCCGTTGCGCCATTTCCAGCCCGTCCTATATTCTGGCCCATTAATGACCCGTTATGCATGTGACAGAATTAAGCCTTTGCTGTCCTACGGCCTGTTAACGCCCTGTTACTGTGCTGGGCCGATAACAATTATGCCCGATTATGGCCCATGTAGACCCATTTATCCGATGGCCCGTAGGAGACCCATGGATCCTACGGCCCGTATATGGCCCATGGTAGTTGCGGCCACTAGCAAACCAGGGAAAAAGAAGACTAGGAAATAAATAAGGCCGAAACTAACGCTAGGCTATTAAGGCGATTGCACAGATTACATCCACTCGGCATCAAAGATCGCCACCAGTGCAAATATAGGGAACACCCTACACTATACAAAAATGGCTTGCTGTTTTCTTCAGGCGGTGGTTGCACGTTAAGAATAAATTTTGTATTGCACCAAAACAAATTACAACTATATAACAAAATGAAGGTTGGCATAAAACTTAACAGTCCAGCAGATAAATGCACCGCCAGAAGTTCAGAAGCTCAGTTCATTTGACCTGACTATTATGTTTTCATGTTGTATTGTCCGATGGAGCACCATAACCCTTGCCTTCATTTCCCCTAGGCTCCTGAACAACATAGCAAATGTCTGATAGTCTGGTTTCAAAACCATGCATATCTTGACGACATTGAGCAATGTTTCTCCTTGTTTCACAAAGGGTCTCTATTAGGGGATGGACTTGTGTCTGGAGCGAAGATACAACATTGCTTTGAGCTTGCATATCTTGATCATGAGGCAGTTTGGACGATATTGCCTTAACAACCAACCCAGTATTACGCAGGAACGTGCTTTTGGCACCGTTAGTGGACAGGTACTGACCCACTGCAGCAAGAGTTGACATTGCAGTTATAGTTGCCTCGCCACCTTCAGAAGGTGGCGGTTTCACCATTTTTTCCATAGCTCGCTGAAAAGTTGAGGTTTTACATTAGTAGTACCAGAACAGAAGATATTAAGGAGGTAGCAAAACCAAACAAAATAGCTTTGGTCTATATACAGAACTTATTCTGGTGAACCCATGTAAAATATTAGTTGTATTTTATTGCAAAGTACATAATAAAACCAGGTTCCAAACATATGACCATGTACCATCGCTAATGTATTGTCTATTTCTTCACATTGTATCAAGGGCTAAGGATAAAGAGATGAAATTTATAATACGGTAAGCATGGTATGTCGTCATTCATATCACAAAACTACTGAGAACAGACAAAACATTGTGTGGGCAAGTCCAGCACGGAACTAGATTACGGGTCAAGATCAAAGGAACATCACTCCTCTCATTTAAACCTTGTAAGGTGCAATGATACGCTAAGACAATTGTGTATAAAATTGAAAAGAGTAATAGATATTGGCTGCAAACCATGCAGTTCAAGGCACAAGTCAGAGTAAGTAGTAGTTAAAAGGCATGAGGATTAAGGACTTACAACAGCGGCTTTGACTAGTGTAGTCATGCCCTTCTTCTTGCTGGTGTGACAGTCCTTGAAGATTTCCACAGCATTTGGTTCAGGTACTTTTTGGTCCTTGTGGGCTTTCCTCTGCATTTGGAACAAGTCAATATAGATCTGATAATATGGTACAGCGAAAAGAGTGAATAGTAGCTAATTACAAGAGCCTCGCAGTGCAATATAGCTATGAGATCCTGTCATCTGTTTGAATTTCACTTTCGTACGGTTGGCCTTGTTCTTTCAACAGTTCACCTACAATAAGATAGATTTGTGTGGCACATGCGTAAATAGGACTTCAACATGTGATCTGATGACATATATATAATGTACCTGATACTTTGGATTGGACTAGTGTTTAACGAGGCCTCTCCAGTCTTCATCAGATATGTTTTCCACTGGAGATGTTTGGGAAGTTCACTATTATCCTTGCCTTCAAAGTGAGTTTTCCTCAAGTTATACCGATACTATCGCAGAGCAGACTTGAAAACATGGGTGCAAGCTTGTCTGGTTGCATCATCTTGGCTATCCAACTCGAACCTCATCTATTGAAAATTATGGGAGTCTCATTATCAGCAACCTAGAAAGTATTGGACAGAGCAAGATGATATTACTAGTTTCCATACATAACCATACTTACAGATAAATGGTCGAGGAAGATGTTGAACTGGGTTTCCTCTTTTTCATTCCTGTACTGAATCCATGTTGGGAGGATACGTGCATGACACCTAACATCAACCGCTGCCTCTGATACTAACTTGGCTGACTCTGTAGCATCACGTGGCCTTTTTAAACCTGCCTCAAAACGGATCTCCATTCTTCCTCCTCTAGATTTAGTTAACCTATCAAGCATTATCCCTAATGTTTGTTTCCTCTTGCGCCTAGGTGCTAGTCCAACAACAAACATAGGAAGTGTTAGTGTACATCAAACTGGGAGACTACATATAAAGAAGCATGCAACTGTAACTTGACTCTAGCAACTACCTTCTTGCTGTTGAAGCTCACAAGGTTCATCTGATATTGCTAACTCGTCTTGTGTCAAGAGTGCTTGGGAAGTAGTGTCAGGTGGCAAGGGAGCCTTGGAACGTGCTGGTAGCTCAGTTGACGCACGAGTACGTGGTGCAGTTGGTAGTACTATGGTAGGTGTTGCAAGAACTAGGGTTGTCTCTGCTTATTTGGTGGCAGCTATTTGTTTCTGTTTTTCTTTTTTTGCAACTCGTGTAGCATGGGATGCCGTGTTTGTAGAATTTTCTGCTGGACTTTGACCTTCTATTGCACCATCAGTACTAGCAGAATCTGTAGGATTCATCCGCTTCTCATTCCCTGCCATTTTGTGTTTCTTCCTCTTTCTCTGTGCCATGTTAAGTCAAGTCGACAAGAAAAATGAATAACAATTTAGTTCGCGTGATGCAGACGAACTGAACTTTGATGTTAGACAACCACATGATAGGAGGATGTAATATGTATGAAAAACAGGACGGAAGAGATAACCAGAACTATGATGTGTAGACTAAGAAGAAGAGATTTCACCAAATTAGAAGCAATGCAATGGAAGGTAGACACCATATTAAAGATGCTACAAATATCGCTCTACCAAGTTAACAGTGTCTCATCATAAATGGCGTTTAAACAAATGTGAAGTAGTACAAGAAATAAATCATATGCAAGATGCAAACAACATCACACTACCATGTTAGGGGTCTCTCGTCATTAGTTCCATTGCATATTCACAACATTGCATATTCAGAGCTTATGATGTGTAAACTAAGGAGAAGGCATTTCAAAAAATTAGAAGCAATGAAAGCTAGACACCATATGAAAGATGCAACGAATATCACTCTACCAAGTTAAAATTGTCTCGTCATAAGTGCCATTTCAACAAATTAGTAATACAAGCTAGAAAAGAATGTGAGATGTAACCTATATCACACTCCGAAGTCAAACATGTCTTATGATAAGTGATCAGGTTACACAACAGTAGTAATTTGATGTAAGAACATGGTGTGATAGACAGATATTGTATGTTCTAGAAACAGGAACATGTGTCTTATTCAAGTATAATGTGTAAAGTAAGCAGATGGAATTCAACAAAATTAGAAGCAATACAAGCTAGACATCACACATAACATGCAACCACATATAAGAGTGCCAAGTTAGAGGGAGTACCGGTGATGATGCACTAGGGGAGACGTGCTCATCATAAACACAGCTTTATTGAGTGTCTATGCATGCGTTGTCTTGGAAATCATCTTGGGGGTGTAGAGGAGTAGAAACTGTAGAGGCCCTCCGTTCGGAAGGGGCACCTTTATCCGCTGCCTTGCTAACTTCCTTCCGCTTTATTGATTTTGAATTGTCAATTAAAACTGACAATAAAAAGCAATAAAATTCTCTCTTCGGAACTCATTCATGCATGATACTGACAATCACTACTTTGCTGTAAGGCAAACACGTGATACCAGGATGCAATATGTACGAAAAATAGGACGGCATGGCATGTTCACAACTGTTTGTGTAAACTAAGCAGAAACCATTCCAGCAAATAAGAAGCAATGCAAGCTAGACACCACGTGAAAGATGCAACCAATATGACTCTGCCAAGTTAAAAGCGTCCCATCATAAATGGAATTTCTACAAATTAGAAGCAGCGCATGCTATAAATCATATGAAAGATGCAACTAATATCGCACTGCATATACTAAAGGTGTCTCATCATGTTGATTGATGCGGGATACAAAAAAACAATAGTTTTATGTAAGGACATGCTTAATAGACAGATGTACTATCACTACTGGAATCAGCTAATTTGCCATCTGCAAGCTCTTTGCCGTCTGCTAGCTGACGGCAAAGCAGCTCTTTGCCATCAGCTACCAAAAAGCAGACGGCAAAGAAGCTCTTTGCCGTCCGCCAGTTCTTTGCCGTCTGCTGGCAGATGGCAAAGAATCTTTGCCGTCAGCTGGCAGACGGCAAAGAGAGAGGTGGCCCCCACCCCCCGCCCGTTTGGGGAAAACTTAACGGGCCACCTCTTTGCCGTCTGCCAGCAGACGGCAAAGAGGCAAAATGGCGGACGACAAAGAGAGGCGGACGACAAAGAGGGCACTATCTAACAGCCCGTGCCCCCCGCCCCTCTCTGTTCTCACCACTTCTTCCCACCACCCCCGCCGGCGCCGCCCGCCGCGCGCTGCCGCCTCTTGCCCCCGCCGCCCCGGCCCCCCGCCGCCCCGGCGCCCCAGCCCCCCGCCGCCCCGGCGCCCCAGCCCCCCGCCGCCCCGCGCCCCACCGCGCCGGGCCCGGCCCCCCGCCACCCCAGGCCGCCCCGCGCCCCGGCCAGCTCCTCCACCACCCCGCCCCCTCCTCCACCGGTGCTGCAGAAGGTGAGCCCCCACCTTTTTTCTGTTTTTTTTCTGTTTTTTTTCCTTTTTAGTTTTAGTTTAGATTTAGTTTTAGTTTTAGTTTTAGTTTTAGGTTTAGTTTTAGGTTTAGATTTAGTTTTTTCCTTTTTTTTGTTTTATTTGTTTTAGGTTTATGTTTAGTTTAGATTTAGTTTTAGTTTTAGGTTTAGTTTTAGGTTTAGTTTAGTTTGAGGAAAGAAGAAGAAGAAGAGAAAAAGAGGAGAGGAGGAGAAGAAGAAGAGGAAGAAGAAGAAGAAGAGGAGGAGGAGAAGAAAAAAGAAGAAGAGGAAAAGGAAGAAGAAAAAAGAGGAGAGGAGGAGAAGAAGAAGAGGAAAAAGGAAGAAAAGGAAGAAAAGGAAGAAAAGGAAGAATAGGAAGAATAGGAAGAAGAAGAATAGAAAAAAAAAGAGGAAAAACACCCGACCCGACACGGCACCCCGACCCGACACGGCACCCCGACCCGACACCGCACCCCGACCCCGACCCGGCACCCCGACCCCTAGACCCCGACCCCGACACCCCGACCCCGACCCCGACCCCGACACCCCGACCCCGACCCTGACCCCGACACCCCGACCCCGAGCCTGACCCGACACCCCGACCCCGACACGGACACGGCACCCCGACCCCAACCCGACACACCGACCCCGACACCGACACGACACCCCGACACCGACACCCTGACACCACACCCACCCTTACCCCGACACCGACACGGCACCCCGACCCCGACCCGGCACCCCGACCAGACACCCCGACCCCGAGACCCCGACCCCGAGCCTGACCAGACACCCCGACCCCGAGACCCCGACCCCGAGCCTGACCCGACACCCCGACCCCGACCCCGACCCGGCACCCAACCCGACACCCCGACCCCGATACCCCGGGCCTGACCCGACACCCCGACCCCGACACTGACACGGCACCCCGACCCCGACCCGACACCGCAACCCCGAGACCCCGACCCCGACCCCGACCCCGACCGCGAGTCGGACCCGACACCCCGACCCCGACACCGACACGGCACCCCGACCCGGCACCCCGACCCGAGACCCCGACCCCGACACGGCACCCCGACACCGACAGGGCACCCCGACCACCGACACCTCCCGAAAATTAAGGTGTTCATTGGCCTTCCAGAGGCCGACGGGGTCATATATTTGTGAATTATTAGTTAGGTCATATATTTTTCGATTTAGTTATGAAAAACATCATATATAATTGTGTTGATCATGTAGTTTTAAATGTGCAGTTGTTTCATCGCTGCGAGGTTTGGTGTTCGACGACCTCGCCGTGCGTTTGACGAGCTCTGCCCCTTCGTTCGTGGGTGAGCACAAATGACAAGTCCTCCTCCCCCATTAATTATTTGATCTATTCCGATGAAACTTGATAGCTAGCTATATATGTGTCTTGAATCATCAGTATGCATAACCAATATGTGTCTCCCGTTCGAAAGCGTCATAGTTATAAATATGCATGCATTTGCATATTTATAACCTTGATTCTTTCGAATTGTCCAACACTATCCATGGACAGCCCGAGTATGTGTAGATTGGGTTCGTTTTCCCATATGCTTTGCTCCGGATCCGACGCATATATTTCGTCAGTGCCTCCCCTGTTGTTCTCCGGGTACACATCCTCTCTGTTTATTGCAGAGATGTGTATCAGGAGAACAGCGGACCTCCAATGCTTAAAGACCTAGACTTAGCTTTATTTCCTCCAATCCTTACCATAATGACCTAGACTTAGCTTCTTCTCCTCCAAAATGACTTAATAAGCTTACTGACCTCCAAAACCATCCATTTTACCTAAGTTAGCTCTAAAACGATCTATACTTAGCTTACTTATGTCAAAAATTGCATAATTAGCTTAGTTAGCTCATAGACGATCCATTTTACCTAAGTTAGCTCCAAAATGACCCATCTTACCTAGGTTAGCTTATAAATGATCCAGTTTATCCAAGTTAGCTCTAAAATGACCCAATTTACCTAGAGTAGCTCCTAAACGATCCATTTCACCTAAGTTAGCTAAAAACGATCCATTTCACCTAAATTAGCTCTTAAATGATCCATTTCACCTAAGTTTGCTCAAAAACGATCCATTTCACCTAAATTCGCTCTTAAATGATCCGTTTCACCTAAGTTTGCTCAAAAACGATCCATTTCACCTTAGTTAGCTCAAAAACGATCCATTTCACCTAAATTAGCTCTTAAATGATCCATTTCACCTAAGTTTGCTCAAAAACGATCCATTTCACCTTAGTTAGCTCAAAAACGATCCATTTCACCTTAGTTAGTTCAAAAACGTGGCATTTCACCTTAGTTAGCTCATAAATGACCCATTTCAACTAAGTTAGCTCAAAAACGATCCATTTTACCTTAGTTAGCTCAAAAACGATTCATTTCACCTTAGTTAGCTCAAAAACGATCCATTTCACCTTAGTTAGCTCAAAAATGATGCCCTTCACCTTAGTTAGCTCAAAAACGATTCATTTCACCTTAGTTAGCTCAAAAACGATCCATTTTACCTAAGTTAGCTCATAAACGATCCATTTTACCTAACTTAGTTCTAAAATGATCCATTTTACCTTAGTTAGCTCATAAACGATCCATTTTACCTGCGTTAGCTCTAAAATGACCCATTTAACCTTACTTAGCTCATAAATGATCCATTCTACCGAAGTTAGCTCTAAAATGACCCATTTTACCTAGGTTAGCTCCAAAATGATCCATCTTACCTAGGTTACCTCTAAAATGATGCATTTTACCTAAGTTTGCTCATAAGCGATCCATTGCACCTAGGTTAGCTCATAAACGATCCATTTCACCTAAGTTAGCTCACAAATGATCAATTTCACCTAAATTAGCTCATAAATGTCATATATTCTTCTTCTTCTTCTTCATTTTCTTCTTCTTCTTCTTCTAATCTTCTTCTTCTAACTTTCTTATTTCCCATTTTGCAGAATTCATTCACTTCACGGAAGCTTGCATAGATGGAGTGCTTGTTTGGATGAACTATGTTTCCTTTGTATCTATGAACTATGCATGTATGGTAGGATGACACTATTGTAATATGTATGGTTGGATGCATGTATGTCGAACTTGCTATGTATGGTTGATGGAACTATGCATGTATGATGAAATTATATGTGTTGGATATCTCATATGTTTGCTGTGAACTTGCCATGTGAAAAATATATATGTATCATCTATTTGCTGTGAAAATGGTTGGGTATATGAAAAAATAGAAAAAAGAGCCAATATGCAGGCTCTTTTCCGTCTGCCACCGACGGCAACGGGCTCTTTGCCGTCTGCCACGGACGGCAAAGAAGCCACGTGGCGTCCACCTGTGCTTCCTGGGAGCTGACCCATTTGGTCAGTTTGCCTACAGTGGCAGACGGCAAAGAACCTGCCATGTAGTGACGTGTAGATGACATCATACGGCGGACGGCAAAGACCCTAGAAATTTTGCCGTCAGCGGCGGACGGCAAAGGCCTTCCATTAGCCACTTAACGGACTGACAGCGCAATTATTGTCGTCCGCTCTCTTTGCCGTCTGCCTCTCTCTCTTTGCCGTCCGCCGTAGATGGCAAAGACTTTGCCGTCAGTAGCAGACGGCAAAGAACCTGTTTACCGAAGCCTACTTTGCCGGAGCCTTTTGCCGTCCGCCGCTGATGGCAAAGGCCTTTGCCGTCCGCCGTTCAGGCCTTTGCCGTCCGCCGTGGCAGACGGCAAAGTAGCTGATTCCTGTAGTGTGTGTACTAAATACAGGAAGGCATGTCACATTAACAGGTATAATGTATAAGCTAAGCAGACTAGCACATGCAGTTTAACCAGATTGGAATAATTACAAGCTAGACACCATACGCAACATGCAACCACATATCACGCTGCCAAGTTAGAGCAAGCACCTGCGATGCTAGTGTAGGGGAAATGTTGTAATCAACTACAGAGCTACATTCACTATCTTCATCTAGCATTTCTGTTTCTTGAGAATCATGTCGGGAGGCTGACGTTGCATTCTTTAAATGAGGAGTAGTCCCCTTGCCTGCCTGCCTCGTCATAAGTGATTGATGAGGGATACACAAGAACATTCGTTTGATGTAAGAACATGGTTAATACACAGATGTACTAGTATGTACCAAAAACAGAAAGGCATGTCATATTCAAAGGTATAATGTGTAAGCTAAGCAGATGCAATTTAACCAAATTGGAAGCAATACAAGCTAGACATCCGGCTGGAGTGGTGAGCATGATCATCTAGGACCTGAGAGCCTGGTGGGAGGCGGGCTGCTTCGCCACCATCGCAGCTTTTTAGTTGGCTTCCAGGTGATGCCTATCTTTGCTGGGCTTGTCACTGGCTCGGCCAGTGCCCTGACTAGCTATTTGTCTTCTGGTGCTAACGGGATGGTGGTTCATGTAAAAAAATATCTTTCCTTGTCTTACCGACTTCGGCCTTTCGAATACAAGCTAGACACCATATGAAACATGCAACCACATATGACACCGCGAAGTTAAAGCAAGCACCTGGGATGGTGGTTCATTGCGAGCGAGGTCATCAACTCCAGAGCTACGTTCCCCGTCTCCATCTGCTGACATTGCACCCTTTAAAGCGTTGAAATGTGTCTTGCCCAGCCGCACACCAAACTGGAGCGACTTCTCTCTTTCCTTTTTGGCTTCTCTCATGGCAGCAGAGTCTGAAATACCCTTGCATAAAAACACAACAGTGAGAGTAAGTGTGGTGTCAAAACCGGCGGATACTATGGGAGTCCTGGATTAGGGGGTCTCCGGGCAGCCGGACTATCTCCATTGGCCGGACTATTAGACTATCTCCATTGGCCGGACGGTTTAGGGTTTAGGGTTTAGGTGATTCCCAAAATTGGGACTCGATCTGCACACCCATTGCCTGATGGGCGATAAAACGATGGCATGGAAATGCTGGCAAAAGTTGGCTCGCCGAGGCAAAGCCCTCGGTCCAGCTAACGTGACGGAGCCGGTCGGCTAGTGACGCCAAAGTGTCCGGAGTAGGTTGATGAAGAGATGGCGAAGCCCCCGGTCCTGCCGAGATGTCGAAGCCTCGATGTCAGCCGATGAGTCGAAGTAGGTCGGCGTGATGGACACCAGCTTGAAGAAGCAATAGTGCGGCCCTGCCGATGCAGGTCGTGACGTTGTCGATGCCGGCTTGATGAAGCGACTGCGCGGCAATGCCGGTATGTCTGCTCTGTGTAATCCGTGGGGAGGCGATGTTGCTGATGATTTATCCTTCTCGATGCCGGACTCTTGTTCGGCTTGCCGAGATGATGATCCGAAGAAGTTGAGCTCGGCTCAACAAAGTGACGACGTGTCTAGCGCAGGTCGGCAGCCGTGGAGCAATATTGCCGGACTAGTTTGACACCAGCATGATGTTGAAGATCATGTTCAAAAGATTTTAAAGTTAGTGGGATGTGTTTGGGAACAAAACACAATACCCCATACAAAACTTCCTTCAAAAGGATGTCCGAAATCCCGTTCATAAAAAAGACGAACTCGGGTCGGATTCGTTTTCGCCCAGAAAACAGATCCGAAAAGTGATGCACTAATCAGAAGGTTCCTGGAGGTTGGACGGTCGGATCGAGCTGAAATTTTGAGAGGTGATAGATATACGAATTCCGCAGCCGATCAACGGTTGGATCTTCCAAAGGACGTCCGAGCTAGAAGCTGGACATCACGCCCTAAACTCGTCCAGATTCCCATCCAGATTTGACAGGGCTCCGGTATATCGTGGATTGCCAGAGATTCCTTCATCGGAACTCGACGAAATTTTCCATGGTTGTTGTAGACTCAATTCCGCACAAGTCCACTGAAGCAATCGTTAAAAAGACACTTGAGGAGGCGGTGGCGGCGGACACAAGTTTGCTGTCCAGAAAAACAGCACGGTCGCCCGAGGGCAATGTTGACGTTGAGCCCGCGGGCTCCCTGGATGATTCTTCCATGATCTTGATAGAGATCGGAGTTGATGTTTATAAAGGCCCTCATACGAACATGACGATCGGAGGTAGGGCGCAGTCCTTGGTCGAACCAAGGTGACCAGTCGAGCTGGTGACGAAGATGCCGAAGTCGCAGTTAATCTGCAGGCGAGCCATCAACCTTTTGCCAAACACACAGCGGAACTCTCAATGAAAGCACCAATGTCGGTGTCAAAACCGGCGGATCTCGGGTAGGGGGTCCCGAACTGTGCGTCTAGGGCGGATGGTAACAGGAGGCAGGGGGCACGATGTTTTACCCAAGTTCGGGCCCTCTCGATGGAGGGAAAACCCTATGTCTTGCTTGATTAATATTGATGATATGGGTAGTACAAGAGTAGGTCTACCACGACATCAGAGAGGCTAAACCCTAGAAGCTAGCCTATGGTATGATTGTATATTTATCTGATCTATCGACTAGTCTGGCCTCGGTTTATATAATGCACCAGAGGCCTAGGATAACAAGAGTCCTAGCCGAATACGCCGGTGGGGAGGAGTCCTCGTCTTGATCACCAAGTCTTGTGGAATCTTCCATGTATGCGGCAGCTGTCCGAACTGTCCCATGAGTATAGGGCCATGGGGGTCCTCGGCCCAATCTAACAGATCAAGAGACAACATGGTGAGTACCCCCTAGTCCAGGAAACCGTCAGTAAGGGTGAAGTGTGTGCAGAACTAGTGCACTGTAAAAGTAGCAAATAGCAGGTGGCTGAAAAATAAATGACAGGAGACATATGATAGCTCTACAACATTGCATGGCAAACGAAATTAGATTCTACTCTGTATGATTTTGTAATATATGAGCACAGGAAATGCAGGTACTCCTCCAGCACACCACCACATGTGGTCATATATAAGATAACAGTCGACTGAAAATAAATAGGCCAGTCAATTTTTTTAATGAACCGTCCAATCTATAAGGAACTAGCAGATGGCCTTCGTCTACCTCCCGCCAGTCACTGTTGACGATCTTTCTCGAACCGCCAGTGACCACCGGCCCAGACCCCTGCCTCCGCCGCCCCGCCCTCCCATTGACCTCACACCACCGTCGTACTTGGCAGCGCCCCCAGGCCATCCCTTTAATCCTGGCCGACCTCCAGATCGGGCGCCAGTAGCTCTAGGCCGCACACGCCCCTAAGATAAACACCAAGGCGCTGCTTCCCCGGCGTAATAGGCGTACTAGCGCCTGTTACGCCGGGGAATGCTTCCGTTAATTGGGAATCAAGTGGCCAGAAATTGAAATTCAGGGGGGCGACAGACCTCTAGGTAAGGTGAAATAGTATATGAGGAGAAACCTTCTGCATCGCGAGTTACTAGGAACATCTAGTATCAAGAAGAAGCGGTCAACTAGTGTCTTCTGTGGGATGAATACCATGCAAGCAGAGACGTAAGATTTGCACGAATAAGGGAAGAGGAGTACCTTTTTCGGTTGCTGGTGTGGTCACCTCCACAAGTCGCGCCGATTTTCTTCTTTTTACCGGGGAAACCGATGTTCTAGAGGGTGCGGGCTTGGACGAACCCATGGCCAAATTGTTGACTGTGTTGCCATGGCCGTTTGTCGATGGAGGGGAAGCAGATCCGAGGCGGCGAAGGACGGCGTAGCAGGAATAGCTCCGGTGCGGTGGAGGGTGGCGAAGTTGGAGCGACAACGGTGAGGCGCAGGACGACGTGGTTGAACTGGCTCGGGTACGGATGGCTCTGCCTCGACTTCAACTACTAGCCGTGGAGGGCGTTAAGGTTGAGGTTGCGGTGGACGACGACGTCGGGGTATCGGCTCCGGCGTGATGGAGGAGGGCGGCGGTTGATGGGTGGGATGGGGTGGCGGATGGAGGACGCCGGGGTTTCGCGGCTGGTGGAGAGGTAGTTTTGGCGCCCACGGAGTACGAATGGGGAATCAGACGGGTGGGGGGAACCATGTTTCGGTCTAGGACGCGCTTGTTTTTGGCTTTTTTGAACAGAAATGGGACGCGCTTGTTTGAAATTTGGGAAAAGTACAAACTTTGCCCCCTCTTAAATTTCGGACCTACTGCGGGTCAGGGGTAAGATGGTAATCCCAGGTGTCCCAAATAGTGGGTGGGAGCGATTTCGGCCACGTGCATGTGTGCTTAGGCGGCCATTGTGTATGAATGTTTTTCGGATGTGGTTGCGTGGCGTCTAGACTACAAACCTACCCCGGTTTAGACCTTTGGACGTCGGGCCAGTAGGTTTCATGGGTCGGACTTATTAGAAAAGTAATTTCCTTGTACTACCAAACATTGGTGTCACGCGGTTTCGGGCGGGTAGAGGCTCTTTTGGCGCTTCATTCGAAATTTTGAAACACAAGCATTCACGTTTAGAGTACTCTTGAACTATGAGGATTGACCTAAATATACAACGTCATATTTGACCTTGTATGTTTGAAAACCTCATTAAATTATCCGCTTCTTTTTGAAATTTTGACACTTGAAAATCCTATAACTACGGTTATTTTGGAATGGAGGAGCTAAATTTGAATCTATTTTGTACACGACTACAAGTCTCACCCTAGCTAGTTCAAGCATTAGAATGTGCATCATGTTTAAATTCTTCCTAAATTTGAATTGGGGAAGAGAGAACCCCCAACACCCCCTGGAAACAACTAGGGTTTACTAAAATTATTTTCAATGAACCTGAAATGCCCTTCTAAAAAGTTCACCCTCTTTGTCTTGGGTTAGAACATCTGGCAAAATTGGTGCACAATTTTCTAGGTCAACAGAAGGTCATTGAATTAAATCATAAGTATTTGAATTTGGGCATTTAAATACTATAAAATAATTTAAATGCTCAAATAATTCTGGGAATAAATGTTTCCTGTTGGAAATATTCTAAACAAAGGCCACATTTATTTTCAGGATTTTTGGAAATGTTTTAGTATTTTTAATAAAGCTAAACAGTTGCAGTTAATTAGAAAAACAAAAACAAATAAAAGATAGAGAGGGAGAAGCCACTTGGGCCTTACCTGTGCTGGCCAGCCCACCTGGCTCGGCCCAGCCTACTGGCGCGGCCAGTCGTCGTCCTCCTCGCGCTAGAAGGACGCGGAGCGCGTGGCCGGCGGCCGCGGCCACGCGCCGGCCACCTCCTGCTTCTGCCGATGCCCGGGAGACGCCTAAGGACGCCACGTGACCCCCACGTCCCCCTCTCATCCCCTCTCACTCTCCCCCTCATCTCCCTCACTCTCTCCCGCGATGGCCGAGCGTGTCCCTCGCCGCCGTTCGCCGTAGACGCCACCAGAGCCACCCCCTCGGCCCTCCAACGAGCCCAACAGCTCCGCCTCATCGCCCTGGACCTCTCCGCCGACCCACGCGACTCCAAACACCGCCGAACGCCGCCTTTGCCCTCGTCTTATACCTCGGGCACCCGAGCCATCTCCGGTCAATTCGCCGCCGCCAGGACCTCCCCGAGCTCGCTGATCCCCTCTCCAAACCTGCTGTGAGCTCCTCTTCCTCTTCCCCTAGCTCCCGTGCTCGTTTGGCCCCTGTAGCCGCCATTTCCACCGCACCCGAGAGGTCCCCGCCGCCAGCCATGGCGCCCTCGTGGCCAGAGCCACAGTGGCTCGAGGCCAAACTCGTAGTTGTGCTCAGCGCAGCACCAGGAACCCGTAGCCACCACCAGCTCCTTCTCCCGTGCACCATAGCCTCGAAACCAACCTCGCCCAAACTCCGGCCGCCGCCACAAGCTCGATTCCGGCGAGCTCGCTCCACCCCAGCTCCTCCCACTTGCCCCACTAGATGCGCGCGAGCCCCAGCTACGTGTAGCACATCTCCGCCGTCGTTTTGGTCGCCTGAGGGCGTTTTCCGAAGCCCTCCACCGTCGCGGCCTCGCCGGCGACTCAACGCCGGCGGGATTAGCCCTATTGACCGGTGGATTTGACCACTGACGTAGACTGGGTGGGGCCAGTTGACTCCCCTGAGTCAATGACAAGTGGGCCCCCTCTATTAACTAAATCAGATTAGTTTTAATTAAAGATAATTAGCTTAATTAACTACTGACACGCGGGACCCACCAGTCAGGTTTGACCTAGACGTCCTCGTTGACCACTGACGTCATCCTGACGTAATGCTGACGCAGTAATGCATTTTCTGGATTTATTTTTATTCAGGAAATTCCAGAAAATGTTTA
This sequence comes from Triticum monococcum, assembly GCA_034509565.1. Lineage (NCBI taxonomy): Eukaryota > Viridiplantae > Streptophyta > Magnoliopsida > Poales > Poaceae > Triticum > Triticum monococcum. Next base: position 551,242,551 of record CM067843.1, on the reverse strand, counting down.
AAACTTCTAAAAATCATAGAAATTCAACCGTAACTCCAAATGAAATAATTTATATATGAAAAATTATCAGAAAAATTCAATCTATCCATCTGTAATGGTTTCATGCATGACAAAACAAGTTTACCCTGCTGGTTAAGCAGAATAAGGAAATGCACTATTAAAGCCATGTTTAATAAGCTAATAATTAATCTTTGATTCAAATAAGCACATTCCTTTCTGTTATGGCTTGCATTAGGCCAAGACACATTCATATTGCCATGTCATACCATGCATCATATTGTTGCATATCGTCATGTGTTGATTGTGTTCCGATGTGTTCTTCGTGGTAGGTTTTGCCTCCGAGGATATTCACGAGTATCCAACTGAAGGGCAGTATCCCACTACCACTCCCTCAGGCAAGCAACCCATTGATCATTCCGATACAAACCCATGTTCTCGCTTCTGCTCTTGTTTACTGCATTAAGACAACGCGATTCAAACTGCTGTGTGCTACGGTAGTTGAACCCTTATCCTCTGCATGACCTGTCATTGCCACAGTAACTAGATGAAACCCACTAGCATGTGTAGGAGTTGATTGAGCCATGTATGTGATTCCTACCTTGCTATGCTTAGAGTTGTGTCAGGTCTGGTTCATCTGGGTGATGGGCTAGAGTGAAATGCTTATGCTGGTAATGTGAGGGATGTGTTGAACATGTTTTGGTAAAGGTATCGATGAGAGGCCATGTAGGAATACATGGTGGGTTGTTTCATTGAGGCCGTCCATAAGAACTGAGATCTGTATGTGTGATTTAAGATGCAATTACTACCGTACATTGGGCCCGAAACAAATGGACCCTCTCGGCTTCTTAATCACCCTAGTACTCTGTCCAGGAGTAGCAAATAGTTTCTGGTGCTTGTAGGTTATGTGTTGGCGGCCGTGCGTAGCGCTGACCCTAGGGGTGGGCTATGTTGCGGTAGATACACCATGGCACGGTGTACCGAGTCACCCGTTTGGTGTCTCGGGAACCCTGTTCACATCGTTCGGGGCCGTATGTGGAAACCTCGGCCGGACTCCCTGCGGATGGAACCTGGATAGGCGATAAACCTGGACTAGAGACTTAAGTGTTTAGGTAGGCCGTGGCCGACACCCTCGCTGGGCTTCCGCTTGAAGGTTGCCGAGTACATGTCGTGTAAACGACGGTAAGTGGTGAAAGCGTGTATGAAGAAGTACACCCCTACAGGGTATAAAACTATTCGAATAGCCGCGTCCGCGGTAAAGGACTACTTGGTTGCCTATACAGTTCATAGACAAGTAAATGGATACTACTAAAAGACTCAAGATAAGTGTGAGTACCGAGGATGGCCCTCTCATAGGATGACGAGGGAGGATCCCCGGTGGAGTATTGTGTTGGTGAGTAGTGGACTCGTGTGCGAAAACTATTTTACTAAAGAAATTCCGTAGGATAGCTTAGCCAAGAGTCAAAGCTGGCTTGCTGCAATAACCCCTCCACCTTCTTGAGAATGAGCATGTATAGTAGGTTCTGATGTAAGACTTGCTGAGTACCTTTGTACTCATGTTTGCTTAATTACTGTTTTCAGACGACAACACCGCCCCCTCCGATGGGTTCTAGGTAGACCTTGACGTCGACGAGTGACTAGCCACCCAGGTGGTGATCCTGGCCATGGAGGGCCCTATGTAGATAGCCAGGCTTCGAGAAGCCTTCTTTCTTTCTAGAGTCTGTACTCAGACTAGTTGCTTCTGCATGTGCTTGTATGATTGTATGACTTGAGTGTCGGGTCATGTGACCCCTATCTGTATGAACATGTTATGTATGGCGCTCTGGAGCCTTTAAATAAAGTACTTGAGTTGTAGAGTTTTGTTGTGATGCCATGTTGTATGTACTCATATCGGGCATATTGTGTGTATGATTGAAATGCTTCGTATGAGTGGGATCCGACAATCTAGTTGTTTATCCTTGGCAGCCTTTCTTATGGGGAAATGTAGTCTAGTGTTCCTCGAGCCATAGTAGTCCGCTATAGCCTGGTTCATCGGAGTCCTGCTAGCCCAGAACTACTATTCAGGACAATTGACTGGCCGGCATGTGATTCACTTTGTTCCTATGTCTGTCCCTTCGGGGAAATGTCACGCGGTGACTTCCGGAGTCCTGCCTAGCCTGCTACAGCCCGGGTTCCCCGGAGTCCTGTTAGCCCAGTGCTACAGCCCAGAATCACTCGCTGATGACCGACATGCTCGATGTGATTCATGTATGCCTGTCTCCATAGGTCTGTGCCGCTTTGGGTTCACGACTAGCCATGTCGGCCCAGGTTCTTTGTCATATGGATGCTAGCGACACTATGATATACGTGAGCCAAAAGGCGCAAACGGTCCCGGGCCATGGTAAGGCGACACCCGTGGGATACCGTGCGTGAGGCCGCAAAGTGATATGAGGTGTTACCGGCTAGATCAATGTGATATGGAATCGGGGTCCTGACAGCGTTGGTATCAGAGCCAGGTTGCCTGTAGGTTCGTTGAGCCAAACTGGTCGATGCCGAGTCTAGAAATGCTTTAGTTATATGTAGGGGAATTGATTGTGGGAGGGAACGTAAGGTTCTTTTACTCCTTTACCTTATGCCCCCTGATCTGAGTCATTCTCTTCTCATTCAATGTGGGTTAAGGACTAGGCTCTCTTCTTCTATCAGGTTCACGTGTTAGTAATCCGTAGTAGCTTATAGGATTATTGTTACAAGTCCCAGTTCAGTTTCTACTATTCTTAGTATCTTGCAAATTGGATCAAAACCTTGATATAATGTTGTTGAGTGGTATTGCGAACTGTTGTGGATGTCTCAAATCTTTTTCTGAGCATTTACAGCTGTTATGCTGTCCAATTTTCCCTAGAAATTCGGATGTCTTTGCCTTGTGGTTGTGCTTTCAGATGGCCAACCGTGCTCAAAACCAAGTGGTTCACCTGACCCGGTGCCTCGACGTGCCCGGTCATACTGCTATGTTAGTCCGGGTCATGATCGAGACGGGTTACCGTTGGTATCCCGAATACACCGTGGAAGAGCAGTTCCGCGACTTTAATCAAAGCTAGTATCACTGCACCATCAGGATATTTCCTTCTTATCCTGGATCTACCGAGCCCCTTCACTGTTCCTATGGACTCGGGGTTACTGTTGAGATGGTTGTGCAGGATGCTGCCTATTCCATGATGACCATCATGCGAGTCCGGATTGGCCTGCTTCGGAACTCTGATTTCTGTTACATGCCAGCTTCACTTCCGGGAGCGCAAGGGTATCTTCAGGCTATCTATGCTGACTCCACTCAGGAGGATTCATTAACTCGTACCACTGCTGAGATGCTCGAAGATAAGGACCAAGAGAATCGGGCCTTGAGGCTGGAGCTTTTTAATACCCGTGCTGATCATTGGGCCACATTGACTCGGTTTGCACCTGCGGTGCAAGCTGGATGTATGGATACAAGGGATCTGTATCCTGTGAGGTCTGGTTTGCCAGACGTGGTGGATTGGCGTGATGTGGGAGGCATCACCCCACCCCGTGGTCCCCGCAGGCCACCGTTTGTTGGTCCAAGACCCCATCCTAGCCCCTATGGTCCACAGGCTCCTCAGGACCGTCTGTTCCCGGATGGTCACGTTGAACTTCCAGGCTATGGAGGTGACTTCTATGAGGACTACTACGGAGCTGTCTGAGTTAGTAGTAGTACCACTAGTAATGTAGTAGTTGTATCTCCACTGTCCTGCGTGACTTGTGGAATATGACTTTGTGTGTAATCAATTCCAGAGGTGTAGACAATAATGTATAGGAGCTTGGAATGCCTCCGATGAGATGTAACGTCTTTCATCATAGTTGTACTGTAGCCTGGGCTTGTACTAAACTATGTATGATGTGTATGACCATTGGTATATATATGGCAGTTTTATATTACCATGACATACGGATGAACATCACTGCATTCCGTGTTATCCATTACATTCTGCACTTCCTTGCTAAGTTTGAGCCATCCTTGTCTAAACCATTGTCTTGTTTTCTCCTAGGATGGTCAACACCCGCAGCAACCCTGCTGCCCCGGAGCAGGGGGAAGCCAGTGCTGCTAGAGGTGAAAATCTGCCTCACCCGCCTTCTCTGGCCGAAGTAATGCTGGAGACGGAAAGAAACAAGCGTGAGACCAACCGCCTGCTGGAGCGGATTGAGCAGAACACTGCACGCCACCCGCGAAATGACTTGGTGTCAATCAATGACTTTATCAAGCTGTACCCACCAAAGTTTAACCATTCCGTCGAGCCCCTCGACGCGGATGACTGGCTTCGCAGCATCACCCACAAGCTACGTTCTGCCAACGTAGCCGAAGCCGACAAGGTTACTTATGCTGCCTATCACCTCGAAGACCCTGCTAGCCTTTGGTGGGAAAACTTCGAAGCTATGTGCCCAGTCGGTCAAATCACTACTTGGGCTGAATTCAGTGAGGCTTTCCGTGAGCATCACATTCCGGAAGGTCTCATGGATCGCAAGAGGGAGGAGTTCTGCAACTTCACCCAAGGAAGACTGACTGTGGATGCTTACAGTCGTGAATTTGGGAATCTGGCACGCTATGCCCCTGAAGAGGTATCTACTGACGCTAAGAAGCAGGCAAGGTTCCGCAAGGGACTTAGCCCTGAGCTTCGCCGCGATCTTCGTCTGCACGAGTGCACCTCCTTCCAGAAGTTGGTCAATAAAGCCATCAGTGCTGAGACAGGCCAGACTGATTATGACGCTTCACGCAAGCACTCCCGTGATTTTGGCTCTTCATCCGGCTCTGGAGCTCAGAAGCGCCGGATGTGGATTCCAAGCACGGCATTGCCCCCCAGGTTCATTCCGAGGCCATCCTTTGAGGCGCCTCGTCCCAACCAGCAATTTGCACCGCCCAAGCCCTATGGTGGCCCCACTGCTAATGCTGCTCCACGCCCCAATGTGGTGACATGCTTTAAGTGTGGAGAGCCGGGTCACTATAGCCGAGAGTGTCCCCAGAACAACAACCCCAATCAAACTGGAAAGTCCGTTGGCCGTGGTAAGCCCGTGGGAAAAACATTCTACGCCAAGCCGGCCACCACTGCACGTGGCCATGTCAACTATGTTTCAGCCGAGGAGGCTCATGAGGATCCCAACGTCGTCCTTGGTACGCTCCTTGTTAACTGCCATCCGGCATCTGTTCTTGTCGATACTGGAGCATCTCATTCATTCATATCCGAGAACTATGCTCGATTGCACAACACGACATTCTGTGACATGCCCACTTCCATGGTAATTCAAACTCCGGGTTCCAAATGGCAAACTTCTAGAGTAAGCCATGGGAACGAAATTCTTGTCGACAGACTTGTCTTCCTTGCATCCTTAATAGCTCTCAAGTCCTTGGACATAAACATCATCTTAGGTATGGACTGGATGTCAGCTCATTATGCTAAGATTGACTGTGCCACAAGAACCGTTCAACTTACTCACCCGTCGGGCAAGACAGTTAATGTCTTAACTCGAGTGGCCGAGCGCCAACTTTACTCCCTAAATGCCAACCCCCTTCCAGACCTTGAGGATGTTCCGGTAGTCCGAGACTTTCCGGATGTCTTTCCAGAAGAACTGCCAGGTGTACCACCTGACAGGGATGTCGAGTTTGTGATAGACCTTGTTCCAGGAACCGTTCCAATTTCTAGAAGACCCTATAAGATGGCACCCCTAGAACTAGCGGAACTTAAGAACCAACTCGATGAGTCCTTGAAAAAGGGTTTCATCCGTCCTAGTTACTCTCCTTGGGCTTGCCCCGTCCTCTTCGTCAAGAAGAAGGATGGAACAGATCGAATGGTTGTGGATTACCGACCTGTCAACTTGGTCACCATCAAGAACAAATACCCGCTTCCCAGGATCAACGATCTGTATGATCAGCTCGCTGGATCCTCAATCTTCTCCAAGATGGATTTGAGGTTGGGCTACCATCAAATCAAAATCAGAAACGGGGACATTCCCAAAACGGCCTTTGTTACTCGTTATGGCCAATACGAGTACACCGTTATGTCCTTCGGTTTAACCAATGCCCTGGCTACCTTCTCCCGGTTAATGAACTCGGTTTTAATGGAGTACTTGGATAAATTCGTCGTAGTATACCTCGATGACATACTCATCTACTCCAAGAATGAAGAGGAACATGCCGAACATCTAAGGCTGGTATTGATGAAACTTCGAGAGCATCGCCTTTATGCCAAATTCTCCAAGTGTGAATTTTGGTTGCCAGAAGTAACCTATCTAGGCCATGTAATCTCTGGTAAGGGTATTGCTGTCAATCCCGAGCGAGTTCAAGCCATCCTTGATTGGACTCCACCTGAGACGGTTAAGCAAGTTCGGAGCTTCCTTGGCTTAGCGAGCTATTGCCGCCGCTTCGTCGAGAATTTCTCCAAGGTTGCTAAACCTCTAATTGAACTCCTCAAGAAAGATAAAAAGTTCGAGTGGACTCCACAGTGCGAGCTCAGTTTTCAGGAACTGAAAAGACGCCTGACATCTGCTCCCATACTGGTACCACCAGATTTCTCCAAGGACTTTATTATCTATTGCGACGCCTTGCGACAAGGACTAGGTTGCATACTCATGCAAGATCGTCAGGTAATTGCCTATGCTTCACGGCAATTACACCCACATGAGGAAAATTATCCCACACATGATCTAGAGCTTGCAGCTGTAGTCCATGCACTTAAAACTTGGCGACATTACCTCCTCGGTAATCGTTGCGAGATCTTCACCGATCACCAAAGTTTGAAATATATCTTCACCCAACCAGATTTAAATCTCAGGCAAAGACGTTGGGTCGAGTTGATCTTGGCTTACGACTTAGGAATAACTTACACCCCGGGCAAAGCCAATGTCATGGCTGATGCACTAAGTCGTAAATCCTATTGTAACAATCTGATGTTACAACAAAGTCAACCACTTCTCCATGAGGAATTTCGTAAGCTTAATCTTCACATTGTTCCTCGAGGATTCCTATCCACCCTGGTGGCGAAACCTACCCTTACGGATCATATCATCAAGGCACAGAAGGTAGATCCGGGAATCTCCCGTATTAGGAGAAACATTAAGAAAGGAGTCGCGAATTGTTTCTCCATTGATGATCAAGGTGTCGTATACTTTGGGAATCGCCTAGTGGTTCCAAAGGCACAAAACCTGAGGCGGCTGATCCTTAAGGAAGCTCATGAATCCCCTCTCACCATTCATCCCGGTAGTACTAAAATGTATCAAGACCTACGCCAGAGGTTTTGGTGGACTAGGATGAAGAGAGAAATCGCTCAATACATTGCTAATTGCGATGTTTGTTGTTGCGTTAAAGCAGAGCATCAACGGCCTGCTGGCACCCTTCAACCTTTGGCTATTCCTGAATGGAAACGGGATAAAATCAGTATGGATTTCATCACTGGGTTTCCCAGGACCAAGAGAGGGAATAATGCCATCTTCGTCGTGATCGGTCGACTTTCCAAAGTAGCCCATTTCCTACCTGTTCGTGAGAGTATCACCGCTAGCCAGCTAGCCGAATTATACATCTCCCGAATAGTGTCCCTTCATGGTGTCCCATTGGAAATTAACTCAGACCGTGGGAGTCTCTTCACCTCTCGATTTTGGGTAAGTTTCCAAAATGCTATGCGAACTCATCTCTCCTTTAGCACCGCCTTCCATCCTCAATCAAGTGGTCAAGTAGAGCGAGTCAATCAAATTCTGGAAGATATGCTCCGAGCTTCTGTTATCTCGTTCGGAATGAGTTGGGAGAAATGCCTCCCATTCGTGGAGTTTGCTTATAACAATAGTTATCAAGCTAGCTTGGGCAAAGCTCCTTTCGAAGTTCTCTATGGACGGAAATGTCGAACGCCTCTTAACTGGTCAGAAACCGGGGAAAGACAACTCTTTGGCCCGGATATGATTCAGGAAGCGGAAGAGCAGGTTCGCGTTATTCGTGAGAAATTGAAAATAGCCCAATCTCGTCAAAAGAGTCAGTATGATCGTAAACATAAGCCTATGACTTATGAAGTCGACGAGAAGGCTTACCTTCAGGTTACCCCGTTAAAAGGAACCCATCGTTTCGGTATCAAAGGCAAATTGGCTCCTCGTTACATTGGACCCTTTCGCATTCTTGCCAAACGAGGGGAAGTTGCCTACCAGTTGGAACTACCTCCGCATCTCTCCAGGGTTCATGATGTCTTCCATCCTATCCGTGGAGTGGACCACGAAACGCTTGATCTACAAGATAACCTCTCTTATCGAGAATATCCCGTCCGTATCCTTGATCAAGCCGAGCGTACCACTCGATGTCATGATATCAAGTTTCTCAAGGTTCAATGGTCACACCATTCCGAGAAAGAAGCCACTTGGGAAAGGGAGGATCATCTTCGACTCGAGTACCCCACCTTCTTTCCAGAGGATCCTAAATCTCGGGATGAGATTCTTTTGAGTGGGGGTGAGTTGTCACACCCTAGCTAGTTCAAGCATTAGAATGTGCATCATGTTTAAATTCTTCTTAAATTTGAATTGGGGAAGAGAGAACCCCCAACACCCCCCTGGAAACAACTAGGGTTTACTAAAATTATTTTCAATGAACCTGAAATGCCCTTCTAAAAAGTTCACCCTCTTTGTCTTGGGTTAGAACCTCTGGCAAAATTGGTGCACAATTTTCTAGGTCAACAGAAGGTCATTGAATTAAATCATAAGTATTTGAATTTGGGCATTTAAAAGCTATAAAATAATTTAAATGCTCAAATAATTCTGGGAATAAATGTTTCCTGTTGGAAATATTCTAAACAGAGGCCACATTTATTTTCAGGATTTTTGGAAACGTTTTAGTATTTTTAATAAAGCTAAACAGTTGCAGTTAATTAGAAAAACAAAAACAAATAAAAGAGAGAGAGGGAGAAGCCACTTGGGCCTTACCTGTGCTAGCCAGCCCACCTGGTTCGGCCCAGCCTACTGGCGCGGCCAGTCATCGTCCTCCTCGCGCCAGAAGGACGCGGAGCGCGTGGCCGGCGCCCACGGCCACGCGCCGGCCACCTCCTGCTTCTGCCGACGCCCGGGAGACGCCTAAGGACGCCACGCGACCCCCACGTCCCCCTCTCATCCCCTCTCACTCTCCCCCTTGTCTCCCTCACTCTCTCCCGCGATGGCCGAGCGCGTCCCTCGCCGCCGTTCGCCGTAGACGCCACCAGAGCCACCCCCTCGCCCCTCCGACGAGCCCAACAGCTCCGCCTCGTCGCCCTGGACCTCTCCGCCGACCCACGCGAGTCCAAACACCGCCGAATGCTGCCTTTGCCCTCGTCTTCAACCTCGGGCACCCGAGCCATCTCCGGTCGATTCGCCGCCGCCGGGACCTCCCCGAGCTCGCTGACCCCCTCTCCGACCCCGCTGTGAGCTCCTCTTCCTCTTCCCCTAGCTCCCGTGCTCGTTTGGCCCCTGTAGCCGCCATTTCCACCGCACTCGAGAGGTCCCCGCCGCCGGCCATGGCGCCGTTGTGGCCAGAGCCACAGTGGCTCGAGGCCAAGCTCGCAGTTGTGCTCAACGCAGCACCAGGAACCCGTAGCCACCACCAGCTCCTTCTCTCGTGCACCTTAGCCTCGAAACCAACCTCGCTTGAACTCCGGCCGCCGCCACGAGCTCGATTCCGGCGAGCTCGCTCCACCCCAGCTCCTCCCACTTGCCCCACTAGATGCGCGCGAGCCCCAGCTACGTGTAGCACATCTCCGCCGTCGTTCTGGTCGCCTGAGGGCGTTTTTCGAAGCCCTCCACCATCTCGGCCTCGCCGGCGACTCAACGCCGGCGGGATCAGCCCTGTTGACCGATGGACTGGGTGGGGCCAGTTGACTCCCCTGAGTCAATTACAAGTGGGCCCCCTCTGTTAACTAAATCAGATTAGTTTTAATTAAATATAATTAGCTTAATTAACTACTGACATGCGGGACCCACCAGTCAGGTTTAACCTGGACGTCCCCGTTAACCACTCACGTCACCCTGACGTAATGCTGACGCAGTAATGCATTTCCTGGATTTATTTTTATTCAGGAAATTCTCGAAAATGTTTAAATCTTCTAAAAATCATAGAAATTCAACCATAACTCCAAATGAAATAATTTATATATGAAAAATTATCAGAAAAATTCAATCTATCCATCTGTAATGGTTTCATGCATGACAAAACAAGTTTACCCTGTTGTTTAAGCAGATAAAGGAAATGCACTATTAAAGCCATGTTTAATAAGCTAATAATTGAATCTTTGATTCAAATAAGCACATTCCTTTCTGTTATGGCTTGCATTAGGCCAAGACACATTCGTATTGCCATGTCATAGCATGCATCATATTGTTGCATATCGTCATGTGTTGATTGTGTTCCGATGTGTTCTTCGTGGTAGGTTCTGCCTCCAAGGATATTCACGAGTATCCAACTGAAGGGCAGTATCCCACTACCACTCCGTCAGGCAAGCAACCCATTGATCATTCCGATACAAACCCATGTTCTCGCTTCTGCTCTTGTTTACTGCATTAAGACAACACGATTCAAACTGTTGTGTGCTACGGTAGTTGAACCCTTATCCTCTGCATGACCTGTCATTGCCACAGTAACTAGATGAAACCCACTAGCATGTGTAGGAGTTGATTGAGCCATGTATGTGATTCCTACCTTGCTATGCCTGCTATGCTTAGAGTTGTGTCAGGTCTGGTTCATCTGGGTGATGGGCTAGAGTGAAATGCTTATGCCGGTAATGTGAGGGATGTGTTGAACATGTTTTGGTAAAGGTATCGATGAGAGGCCATGTAGGAGTACATGGTGGGTTGTTTCATTGTGGCCGTCCATAAGAACTGAGATCTGTATGTGTGATTTAAGATGTAGTTACTACCATACATTGGGACCGAAACAAATGGACCCTCTCGGCTTCTTAATCACCCTAGTACTCTGTCCAGGAGTTGCAAATAGTTTCTGGTGCTTGTAGGTTATGTGTTGGCGGTCGTGTGTAGCACTGACCCTAGGGGTGGGCTATGTTGCGGTAGATACACCGTGGCACGGTGTACCGAGTCACCCGTTTGGTGTCTCGGGAACCCTGTTCACATCGTTCGGAGCCGTATGTGGAAACCTCGGCCGGACTCCCTGCGGATGGAACCTGGATAGGCGATAAACCTGGACTAGAGACTTAAGTGTTTAGGTAGGCCGTGGCCGACACCCTCGATGGGCTTCCGCTTAAAGGTTGCCGAGTACATGTCGTGTAAACGGCGGTAAGTGGTGAAAGCGTGTATGAAGAAGTACACCCCTGCAGGGTATAAAACTATTCGAATAGCCGCATCCGCGGTAAAGGACTACTTGGTTGCCTATACAGTTCATAGACAAGTAAATGGATACTACTAAAAGACTCAAGATAAGTGTGAGTACCGAGGATGGCCCTCTCGTAGGATGACGAGGGAGGATCCCCGGTGGAGTATTGTGTTGGTGAGTAGTGGACTCGTGTGGGAAAACTATTTTACTAAAGAAATTCCGTAGGATAGCTTAGCCAAGAGTCAAAGCTGGCTTGCTGCAATAACCCCTCCACCTTCTTGAGAATGAGCATGTATAGTAGGTTCTGATGTAAGACTTGCTGAGTACCTTTGTACTCATGTTTGCTTAATTACTGTTTTCAGACGACAACACCGCCCCCTCCGATGGGTTATATGTAGACCTTGACATCGACGAGTGACTAGCCACCCAGGTGGTGATCCTGGCCATGGAGGAGCCTATGTAGATAGTCAGGCTTCGAGAAGCCTTCTTTCTTTCTAGAGTCTGTACTCAGACTAGTTGCTTCCGCATGTGCTTGTATGATTGTATGACTTGAGTGTCGGGTCATGTGACCCCTATCTGTATGAACATGTTATGTATGGCTCTCTGGAGCCTTTAAATAAAGTACTTGAGTTGTAGAGTTTTGTTGTGATGCCATGTTGTATGTACTCATATCGGGCATATTGTGTGTATGATTGAAATGCTTGGTATGAGTGGGATCCGACAATCTAGTTGTTTATCCTTGGCAGCCTTTCTTATGGGGAAATGTAGTCTAGTGTTCCTCGAGCCATAGTAGTCCGCTACAGCCCGGTTCACCGGAGTCCTGCTAGCCCAGCACTACTGTTCAGGACACTTGACTGGCCGGCATGTGATTCACTTCGTTCCTATGTCTGTCCCTTCAGGGAAATGTCACGCGGTGACTTCCGGAGTCCTGCCTAGCCTGCTATAGCCCGGGTTCCCCGGAGTCCTGTTAGCCCAGTGCTATAGCCCGGAATCACTCGCTGATGACCGACATGCTCGATGTGATTCATGTATGCCTGTCTCCACAGGTCTGTGCCGCTTTGGGTTCACGACTAGCCATGTCGGCCCGGGTTCTCTGTCATATGGATGCTAGCGACACTATCATATACGTGAGCCAAAAGGCGCAAACGGTCCCGGGCCATGGTATGGCGAAACCCGTGGGATACCGTGCGTGAGGCCGCAAAGTGATATGAGGTGTTACCGGCTAGATCGATGTGATATGGAATCGGGGTCCTGCCACTACATATGCTATCATGTACAAAATCAGAGCAAAGATTGGTGCCCCCATAATTTAGGTATGGTTTACAAATGCCATGATATCAAATTCAAATAATTGAATGGACTTCATGTTGTATTCAATTTTTTATATCACCTTAAGTTGAATTCAAATGTATGCTAGTTCATAGGTAGTAGCTATTTATAATGTCCATTGTGTAACTTTTGTATGTATAATGTGCTTTACACACACAACATGAACTGTACTCACGTTTATATTCGATTGCTAAAGCGATGCATTGTCTGGAGTTCAAAATACTAACTATGTGGATCAATTGTGTCGAATAATAACATAGACATGCTCAAATTCGATAGAATCTAGCTGTCTGATGGATCAATGACCGCTCCTTACGTGAATTGCAAATATCATGATCCCATCCTAATATTTGGATACAATTTATATCTTTAATCAATGTGTAGAGCAGTCTTTTACGTGTAGTTTCACTCTTCATCGGTGGTCTCTCACACATGCTCACACACTCTATCCCGAGGTGTCTTTCTCGCACACATGCTCTAGATATAACCCTCCATCCCTCTCGTAACCATTTACAACTGTTTTCACTAACCTTTATCACAAGCACTCTTCCTCTCGCAAATATACACACGCACAATCCTCATCGACCCTTTCTATATACATGGACCTGCCTACGTGTCTCATGTACGCACATTATCTTTACGCCTATCTCTCACGCATTGTCTCACACCTCTCTTCCTAATCGACGAGTATGATTCTAGCAGAGCATTCTGTAGGATGCCTCTTAAAGTTAGGTTGGATGAATAGTAATATCAGAGATAAAGAGGTTACCTTAGTCTGAGAACCTAGGGTTACAAATCCTAGCCGGCTTTGTCAATGGACACAGAGTCCTTCACAATTCTGCTATCTTTCTCTTGTACAACTAGTCATCCATGGGTCTTCCTAAATGCATCACGGGCCAACCAATGTGGCGCAGGACGGAACAGAACGAAGGGCCTCACCTCGACCCACCGGACCTCACGCGGTGACACACCCTCTGCCCCCATGTCTCATTATCTTCTCACACCCACACATACCAACACAAACACCACACACACAGAAAATTTCTCCTGGTGCCTCTATTCCCTCCCCCCTTGCATATACACACTCAAGGGAATGGAATCTCTTGTCATGATGTAATATTCGTCTCTCTCTCTAGACCACTCTCATTTCTCGTGCTATCTCTCCCACGCCCCCCCCCCCCCGTCGGCCCCTCTATCCATGCCTCTCTCGAATACGTAATACACACACATACCTCTCTAGGCCCCGCCAAATGCATCAACTACACATTCACACATGTTATATCACGTACCCCATTGATCTAAAAAGCCCTCTCTTCACGTTTATTTCGCATACAACATTCCTTTTGAATAAAGTGTGGCCAAACATTATTTTAGAGTTTCTACATATATACATCATTACAAAGTTATATGGAGGAGTACGAACATTAATTTGCATTGCATGGTGCCCACAATGATATTTATTTTGCACTGTGAATTTGTATATTTTTATACTATATACAAAGTTAGTCATAATAAAGAGAAACGGAGAGCATCTATCTCTCCATCGCATACCCCACCTGTACGCCCCTTTCACGTATGCACACAAAACTATCTCCATGTCCTCTAAAAGTAAGCCCCCAGAAAATTCATGCATGTTTCATCTTTCTCTCGCGATATATGCAATGACGATCATTGTATTTGAAGCGAAAGCACGATACCTACATTGGACTTCAGAATCCACTCATTACGGTCACCATTTACGTTTAGTGGTTATTATGCAGTCACGGGCTCACCGTACAACTCTGTATTTGCTCATGACATGACTAGTTGACCAGTTAAACGCTCCATGTGGCATCTCTAGTGTTGCATCACATTATCTCACTACCATCGTGCCCACCTGTCGACTTGTATCTACTCTACATCTACACTCTTATAAAATACATAAAATACACTCTTATAAAAAACAGAGTTGGTGATGATGGTGTGCCTGCCATCCTGCAATATAGGCCGTCCGATTTATATCTGACGGATAGGAAAGAAACTATGGCAATTTTGCAAAAAGGTACCCACACACCTCTCCACATTTGCAAATAAGGCCTTCCCTCGTTCATCCTTTTCTCTCACAAGATAAACAAGTCATACAAATGCATCTTGGTGTTACATGCAACGCACGGGCATCTTGCTAGTAAGAATGAAAACAAACAACAACAAAATATTTGGACGGTGGTTTGAAGTCATGACCGCGGGCACAGCGGACAAGGTGGCCTTGTATTGGTATGCTGAGCCGTCTGTTTTAACACACAGGAGCTGGTGTGGTGATTATACACACACGCATGCATGCACACGAACTGCATCCACGCACGCACGCAACACTCACACGTACACACATAGCCACGCACGCACGCATGCAACACTCACACGCACACACGCACGCATGCATGCACACACCAGTACACCACACGACCAACACACACTCTCACGCTCAAGTGCTCAACCTACACGTGCATGCGCACACATCAGGCCCTGACAGACACATACACAACCAGGTGATTCCCGCGCACGGATTGGAGCCTTGTCGCGCCTGCATAAATTTGTGTTTATCTGACCTTTTGCCTATGCGAACTGACAGGTGGGACCCACAACGAAAGTGGTCGGTTTAACTAGTCAACATGGCGCCACGCAGACTATTTGGCCGGTCAACAGAGTGCAATCCAATGCTGAGCTGTGAGCAAGTGACCGTATAATCACCGCAAAACGTATATAGTGACCGTAATCAGCTTATTTTGAAGTTCGGTGACCGTATTATGCTTTTCTCTCTGTAGGCCCTCCAAAACTACATCTCTACACGTTCTCGCATGTTACATCTAACAACTATGCAATACAACACTACTACTACACTCTAACACAATAAATCATATGTGTTTTTAGTTTTACTAGATATCATATTGTTACTTATAATTATTCAGTTTGCATACATTAAAATTGCCTTTGAAATGTATGGCCAGTATCATCTACCGCGCGGGAAAAATCCCGCCCTTTCCTATTTAATCGGGTTTGTATCGATGGATTGTGCGAAACAACAAAACTATAGTACTATACAGTCAAGTGATAGTTCACTGGGCCGTCGTGTCGTCTACTCCTGCGTTGTAAGAGTGGAGCGCTCGCTTTCATAAATCTTCTAGTCCCTTTCGCCGACATGTGGGACATCAAGCTACCGGGTCCACGTGCCATACCGGAATACAGTGCAGAGCAGCCGGGGTGAAGCACCCCAGTCATGGCGCTGGCATAGTAATGAGCAATGAGGCGTCAAATCACAAAGCTGCACCTTTCCCACAGTTAAGTTGGAGGGTCGAAGCAACCATCATTTCACTTGTTGCTGAATCCGCTTCTCCCTCATCTTCTTCAACTTAACCATGTGTTGCTTCTGCTGTTGTTCTGCCTCATGTGGGACGCGGATCGGCTTGGTAAAGCACTAACATGTGGGACCGCATGTTAGCAAACCGTCAGGACAACGTCCTCTGAAAATAAGAAGCTAATCCTAGACTTAGAAAGGGCTACGTAGCTGCTACGTATACTTTCCATCTAATCTATATATGCCCCCCTGATTTTCAGGTGGGGTGGGCCTAATCCTCTCCTTTAATCCAATCAAATAGTCCCACATCACATCAGTTCGTAACTTTACGTAAACCATTATGTGGATGTAGCATTGCTCAAATAAGAAACCTCCCCCGCCATCCGCGCGGCAAAATCACCTCCTTTTTACTAATCTCAATTCTATAATTTTTTAGATCAATATAATTGAGATTTGTATAGATAGCACACAGGAGAAAAACCAAGTGGTACGGTTAAGGGCATCCACAATGTGTAACCAAATGTGAAAATAGCTTTTGGCATTGTGGGAACCATTGTGGACGGTGTTGCCAAAGCCAAAATGATGGAACCGAAGCTCCCTGATTGATTGATTGAAGGAATAGAAAAATGCAACGTCTCTCCTCTTTCTCCCATGCTTGGACGCATGTAGTACAGTATAGAGCACAGAGTCTACTCCCATGTCCATTCTATCACAAATCACAAAGCAGTGAGGCGTCAAATCACAAAAGCACAGACGAAGCAACCATCATTTCACTCTTCGCTGACTCTGCTTCTCCATCGTCTTCTTCGAGAAGCCATCTCACTGCATTAGTTATAGTAGTACTAGTAAAGGACTTCTTGAATGCAAATAAGGCGGTTGTCTCGGCTTGCAGGCGGCACTTGCGAACGACTTACCGTGGTCTCCCTCAATGGTGTTCTCCGTCGAACGCACTTCGCCAAACCACCCAAAAAAAATATCGTCGACGTCACCGCAATGGGGAAGGAACTCAAATATAGTTACTACCTCCATTTTTTGTACAGAAGGCCAGTATATCAAAATTACAATTTGCAAAGGGCCACTAACACTAATCGAGGCAAAATTAATGGGGTTAGCAACCAAGGACATTAATATCCCCTGCATGCATGCAGAAGTGAAAAGGTTGGTTTGCATGGCGCTACATTAATCAAGCGATGAGGAGTGAGATGGTTAGCTCTTTGGTCTTTGGACAAAAAAATACGCATTAATTGACACGTGAAACGAGGATTTGTATCGATTAAATCCCATGAAGGAAAACCCAGCCTTTCTTTTTTAACACTAGTACTCCTAGTAGTACATACGTACTTATCCTGTTTGGGTCTAGGCCTTGCATTGCCAAACTTTGGCACACATTTTTTCCAAGCTTGCCTAAAGTTTTCAAAATGAGGAGGTACACTTGCGCACGGCTATCGCGGTCACACCACACCCTCACACGGTCGCTCCTGTACGCCGCGGTCGCACCGCACCCTCACACGGTCGCTCATGCACGCCTCAAACCCAACCAAGGGAACGTACCCTCACTGACACGTGATGTCGCATGTGAATACGCCAAACTCAGCCATCCTATCGCTGACACATAATTTTCGTTCATAGAGTATGTTTATCCAACCGCATGTTGGGGAGTATCCGTACGGCCCGTGCGGTGGTCTGTTGGGAAGAAGAAGAGGTGAGGAAGAAGGAAAAAAGGGTTAGGACACGTAGGATATTCATCCGACCGCCTGAAATGGTAGACTGACCCAAGTCAGGTGACTTGCATAACAAATATATGTTTTTACACAGCAAAATATCCATAAAAACAACAACATAAAGAAAAACTATCACTGCTCGCGGAAAGAGACGACCTCGTCGTCTTTGGCTGCCAGCGCGAACGAGCCGTCGCTGCCGACATGTCTCCGACATGCCTCCAGCTACTCGTTCAAGCAGAGCGTGCGGAAGCTCTACACGGACGAGAGCACAGCCTGGTTCAAGTCGAGGACGTCCGGTTCCGCCTGCAGGAGGGCCTCGATGGCAGCGGCATCCGCGCGCTCTGCGTCGAGTCGAGCCTCCGCCGCCCGGTTCAAGTCCAGGACGTCCAGTTCCGCCTGCAGGAGGGCGTCGATGAGAGCAGCATCCGCACGCTCTGCGTCGAGTCGAGCCTCTGCCGCCCGGTTCAAGTCCAGGACGTCCGGTTCCGCCTGCAGGATGGCCTCGATGGCACCGGCATCCGCGTGCTCCGCCTCAAGTTGAGCCTCCGCCGCCTGGTTCACATCCACAACATCAGGTTCCGCCTGCAGGAGAGCCTCGATGGTAGCGGCATGCGAGCGCTCCGCATCGAGTTGAGCCTCTGCCTCCCGGTCCTCCTTTAGTGTCGCCATGTTGAACCGCTGGTCTGCCTGCACCATGGGGGACTCGGACGCCGACACGAAGTTGACGTCCATCGTGTCATACCCATCGGGGGCCTTCTGCGCCACGACCTCCGCCATGAACATTGGATCGGCTTCCTCCTCCTCGTAGCTTGGCTCCAGAGAACTCGGGGATTGGCCCGCCGCAAAGCGAGCTTGGGAACGGAGGTCTGTGGCGCCGACCGCCGCCGCGATTTCTGTGGGGCGCTCCGGTGTCAGCATCTTGTAGTAAGTGATATTGCGGCGCACCATGGCTTTCCGGCAAACTAGGGGACGCTTGATGCGGGCTAGGGGATCGAAAGGTGGGGGAATGGGCTGGAGATTTGGTGTGGTTTTAGGGCAGTGGCTGGCGTAGGCCGAGCTGCGAAGGTTCTGGTGTGAATAGTGGTTCCGGTGACGACCAGTCAATCGGTTTTGACTGTACATCGCTCTTGTCGCGTTCACGTTGCAGCCCGGAATGCTGGACCCTCCACGTCGCTCACCGAATGGAACGCGCTTCGTCTTGCATTTTCGCTCGCTTGTGGGACCGCAGTTGAGAGCAAACTGACGTCCCTCCCCTCCCCCGCCCGCATCATTTATTATACCACCACTCCCTCCGTTTTATGCGGAGTAAATAAAAACAGATGGAGTATACTGCGGATGAGGATCCCCTGACGTGGCCGAACCCATTGAGTAACTGACATGCGGGGCCTAGCAAGCATGGGGTCCGCCAGTAAGTGACCGAAAGGGAGGGTAAGGCAGGGATACCTACGTCAGAGGATCCACTTCCACTATACTACTTTGACCAAATGTTAGAGTAATAATATATGACATGCTAGTATTTCTTACATTTCATCTTTTAGTTGGTATAGTACTACCACTCGTTTCTTCACATTATATACGTACAATATATATGGCCAACATCATATTGCCAGCAGTTTAGTTGTCAAAGAATTTCAGGGTGCTTAGTTTTGTCAAAGAATTCCAGGATGCTTAGATGGTGCTTGGATCCAAGGGACTTATTTTAGTCTGACTAAAAATAGTCTCTTTAAAAGGCTAAAGTTCCAAGCACCCCTGACTAAAGAGGGGCTAAAACTAGTCTTGAGACTAAATTTTTTTAGTCAGGGGTACCCCTACAAAAATGTGGATTAGTCCTCTCTCTACTCATTTAGCTCCTCCCCTTTAACACAGGCGAGTTCTGGATTGGAGGGTTTGGAGGATAATAAATGCTCATCAACTTGATTTTAGCCTTTTTAGTATTTGGATCCAAGCATGGGTGAGGCTAGCATGTTTTAGTCCCACTACTTTTAGTCATGGGACTAAAACGTATCCAAGCACCCTCTTAGTTTTATTTGAGGGGTGGGTTGTGTTGGACACCATTATTGTGACTAGCCTTTTTAATAGTACTATATGCATAATTTGGCGACGAGCGCTCTCTATATGTGCCACCTTTTTTTTAATTTCAAGTTTTGCTCCATGGCGCAATCCATCGATACTATTGTTGTACAAAAGTATACATTTTTTAAAAGGCTAGAGGGCGGGGCAGTCTAGCTTGGTCGGTTTCGCGAGAGGCGAGGGCCTTTGTGATTTGACAGCTCATTACTTCTGGAAGGCGGGGCCTTGTGATTTGACTGCTCGTATAAATGCACCGACGACCTGTTCGAGGAGGAGCAAATAACCGTGCGGTATACTCAAGTTTTCCACTGGAGTAGTACTGCGACGGAGGAGCACAAAACACGGCAGCCCAGTGCCATATGGCGATAAAAAATGTTCTAATTTGCTAGTCATCTCATTGTTAGCATTGTTCTATTCATTCCCTCAAAAAAAACATTGTTCTATTCATGCCTCGCAGAGAACGTGACACGTGCGGCGAAACACCCGAAGCAAAAGATGAAACGTAGGAGCAAAAGAAGAAGAAGGAAGATTATCACCCCAAATGATCTAATTCGCCGCGGAATCGTAACTGCTTCTTCATCGCCTCCACGACCTCCATCTCCTTGAGCGTCTCCTCCGCCATCTTCATCATTGTGTCCATGACGCGGCATTTCTCGACGCGAGCCTTCATCATCTGTTCCACAACCATATTACGTACCTTGACAGCAGCCGGGTGGTCGATGCGGAGCTTCCCCAACTCTTCCTTCTATTCCGCGGCAAGGGCCTGCAGCATCTTCATCGAGGAACTACTATTCTCATGCAGCTTCTTCCAGCCGGCGTTCTTCTCCTTCAACAGGTTGATCTCGTGGCAGAGCTTTGCATTGTCCTCCCGAAGTCGCAGGATTTCGCTGGTCGCCTTCTTCTGCGAGGCAATGCTCTTCTTCCGCAGCATCACCAAGCCGGCGGTCAACTCCCCCTGCTGATTGAGCTCAGCGGGCATGTCGTCGAGGCTCTCCTTCAGCAACTCCATCAAGCCTTGGATGAACTCCTTCTACTTATTGAGCTGATCGGGCATGCCGTCAAGGGATAACGACTCTAGCTCCACCGGCTCGGCATGTTCGCCTCCGCGACTAGGGCGCTCCTGGGAGCCATCGCCTACCCGTGAGATATCTTTCGAGGTCTCTACGTGGCGGCGAGCCCTCTCTTTTTTTTCCGCAGCCTTGGTTGCCGCTCCCTTGTTACGAGTAGTTCTCGACCTAGAGCTCTGCTCACCGGCCATGGCAACGACGGACGAAGAAGAAGCATTTATGAGGAGGAAAGGTAGAGTGATTTTCGGTTAGGTAGTTCCCCTTTTTATAACCTTAGTACTAGCACTAGTACTAATACCTGCATAGTGGGAACACGTTCAGGTTTGGTACGTACTACTAGTAGGTGTGAGCAGGCTTTCGAATGTGATGGGAATAAGGTAAAGATTAATTCATGGTTCTGGTTTCGAGGCCCGAAACGGCTCCCGATGAGTTTAGCAGAACATAAATTTCAAGTACTACACTGCTCAAATGCGTAAATATTATGTTACTGTCAAAAATTGGCAGAAAATACGAAGGAGACCAATGGAAGTACTACTAGCAACCTCTGTTGCAAAAGGCAGTGCCTAGGAGGCGCTTAGGCACGCCTAGGCGCTAGGCGATAGCCAAACGCCTCGCCTAGGGCATAAATGGTAGTCTAGGCAGTGCATGCAACAAATTGTTTAACCAAGCGAGAAATCATGCCATGTTGCACTGAAATGCCAAACATCACATATTCAAATGGTAGTAGCTGGTAGTTAACTTATTTATCTGCCCTAAATTAACATCAGTACACATATAATAACCACAAATACACACTGATAGTAGAATCTATATTACCGCCTAGGCTGCGCCTAGGACGCTTAAGCACCACCTAGGCACTAGGCGAAGGCCAACCACCTCGCTTATGCCTATCGCTTTTCCAACATTGCTAGCAACCCATGATTTAACTACTCGCATGCGCGCAGTGGAGTAATAATGTCTTTCTTCCACCCTCACGTCCACTCAATTTGCATGCGCTGTATTAATTGACCATCAATGAAGTGAACGACTTTACACGCGTCAAATTATCACATGGGGTGGATCTTGGTACAAAATTGCGTCCGCCCGTGTACCCGCGTGTGCGTGCGAGGAATGAGTGCGTGCATGGCATGCGTGCACATCTTCGCTTCGTGCATGTACCGCCAGTATGGCTCAGGGAGTACGAGTACATTCTTCTAGAACCAGCAGCACGTCACTGTGATCAATCCACGCAAGGAGGTCGCGACAATGCCTACACATGTGCCACGTGGCTTCATGAACTGTAAGAGAGACACTGTGTAGCGTGCCATTGGTATTCTAATTTACGTGTTTTGCACATACTCGAAGTACTAGTAAGGTACACGTGCATTGCACACATCAGATTTTGCAACCAAATTATGAATAAATATCACACTATAGCATGTAAGCTCTGACTCAGATATGCCTGATGTAGCCCTTCCTTTAATTCTTATAGTTCATCTCATTCAAAATCAATTAGTTTTTATGAAAAAGCTAAGAACGCGGGAATAGGAAAAACATGGGAATATAGTGGAATGTCGTCTTGAATCCTACAGGATTGTACGAGTGTTTTATTGTGCATAGAAAAAACATAGAATTCTTTCAAAGAGGTTTGAGTGGATGGGAAGTTTCATATGAAATCTAGTGCAAATGAATCATATGGGAAAATTCCTATGGTTTACAATCCTATGAATCAAACAACCAAGATAGGAAAAATTCATAATGATTATAATCCTCCAAAATTCCTTTGACAATCCTTTGAATCAAAGAAGCCCTTAATCTATTTTATGATTCATGGAATTGTGCGTTGTAAAGCATAAAGTAAAAAAAGAAATAATGGCAATTCAACTAGGAAAAAGTTTGGGCAGTTATGATACGGAAGATTCTAAAACAAAAGAGAACCACTGTTGTTTTGAGGTTTGTGCATTATGCTTAAGTTCAACCATGGAGTCTGCTAGATTGTACATGTGGCAAAATCCGGTGGGGGCTAGAAGATGGTGCGAGGGGCGGAGTGGAGGGAGACTATGAAGGAATGCACAAGTGCGGGATCGATATTAGAGAGAGAGGGCGAACACGTGCGCTGATGCGCGCAGTGGCGGAGCCATGAAAAATAAATGAGCTAGGGGGCCAAGCATTGCTAATCCTTTATGACGAGGGTCAATTCATGAACTTAAACTATTTTTAGCAACAATTGTCTAATGATCACATTCATATTAGCCTTGATATATAGTGATGTTAGGGGGGAGGGGGCAGGGCCCTTACTGCCCCCTGTCTTCACCATTGTGCACGCGTCTGAGAGATGAAGCGGAAGGCATGGATGATGAGAGGGGGATGTTGGATACATAATTAATGTGGGTGTATTAGTTATATATGTTAATCCTATATAGAGAGGTATAGATTGATCGATGTGGACGTGGGAAAGAGGGTGAGACCTCACTGGATATATCGATTGATCGTTTTGTGTGGAAAACTATGAAAGACCTAGCTATATACACACATACATAGAGGAACATCGATCGTTGCGCATGCACGCGTGAGAGATAAAGAATTCCTGATATGATGGAGAGGGGGATGTGTGTTGGTGTGTGCCTTCATGGGAGACCGACCTGAAGAAAAAGATTGCATGCATGCGATGGATAATGCCGACTGGTAGTGTGTGTGCATGCATGCACGAGAGAAAGTTAGTGGTACAAATATAAAGAGAAGACTACTGTGTGGGTGTAAAAGAATAGCTGAATAGGTGAGGTCACAATCAATGTAAAGTTGAATTCAAATATTTGAATAAGAGATCCTGATGTTTGAAACCCATGTATGCATGAATATAACAGAGATCTGCGCGGTGTGGTTTGGAAACGAGCATGTTGTAATGTATACACATTGAACAAGGCCAGACTGATTTGAATTTGAGATACCGATGGCAGACATCATTTGGCCACGTCGCATCCGTGCATGGACACACTATTCTAATTGGAGATGATGGGCGGCTTTTGCATCACATATCTATATTTATACCCCTATATATATTATATTTTTTATATTTTTTATATTGTGTGCGGGTAACTTTAACTTTGATAGATGGTCGTTGGATGAGGCGAATCCGATGGTCCAAAGATGGCAAATTTGAGCACTACTGGCCGTTGGATATCATCTAGATTCCACCAGATTTTGCCACATGTATAATCTAGAAGACTCCATGGTTGAACTTAAGCATAAGAGACAAACATCAAAACACAAGCACTTCTTATTTGTTCTAGAATCTTCCGTATCAGAATTGCCCAAATGTTTTGCTACATGATTTGCCATTATTTGTTTTTACTTTATGTCTTACGACGCACAATTCCATGAATCTTAAAATAGATTAGCTTTCTTATAAAAACTAGATGATTTTGAATGAAATGAACTATGAGAATTAAACGAACATCTACATCATGCATATATGACTCAAATCTTGCATGCTATAATGTGGTATTTATTCATAATTTGGTTGCCAAATCTCATGCGTGCAATGCACGTGTACCTTACTCTAGTCTAAATGGTGTTTGTGTGTGTGTGTGTTGTACATGTTGAGGTGCAAATTGTCTTTTTTTGGGTACACGTTAAGCTTGTTCTTCCGAAATTTCAAGCCACACCTTGTTATGCCAAAAATTCAAGCTAGCATCTCTGTCTATCGTGCTGCGAAACTCCCGCCTCTTCACCCCACGCCTTGTTAGCCCGAAATATTTAAGATATATCTTTGTCTCATTGTGCTCTGACAACTCCCTCCATTTCAACCCGCGCCTTGCTATTCCGAAATTACAACGCGCGCGAAAACTCCCACCTCCTGTGAAATCCCGACACGCGAAATGCCCGTGGTACCCCTGAACCAAAAGAACCGCCTCAAATCGGTGGGGGTACTTTTGTAACTTACCCCACATTTCGGACAAGCGCGTCTCTAAGCCATGGTTCCCCACTGCCATCCCATCCGCCCAGCCATTCGTACACCGAGGCCGCAAAAACCCTCGACGAAACCCCACACCCTACTCCGTCTGCCTCCCAGCCGGACCCTCTTCCCCGACGACGTCGTCCACAACAACACCTCGACGTCCCTCATCCACCGTACCGGATGAGGATCCGTCATCGATCTCATCGTCCCGCCGGTTCAGCCACACCGTCCTCCACCTCCAAGGAGCTGCCCGGACGTTCCCCTCGTGTTTCACGCCACCTCCATTCCCACACCACCGTCTTCACCTGCACCACCGGAAGAGCATCATCATCACCGTTTCCTTGGATGAAGTTGCGGCCTATTCGGTGCCACCAAAGAGGTTGTACACTAATCGCCGCATTTTCTTCTTGATTCAATCTCACGGTGCTGCCGGCGCTCGGTCCCGAGCCGACACGGCACGGCTCCATCCACGGTGGCGTCGCCGGCCACTTCCTCCATGGCGTCGCTCCCTCGGCGGCGACGTCCACATTAGTAGGACCTCCTGCTGCTTTAGCTCTCGCTCACGCTGCTGCTCTGCTCTTGCTCTCAGTCCCCTGCCTGGTCTGCTCTTGCTATTGGTCTTGCTCGCGCTGCTGCTCTCGCTCTTGCTCTTGCTTGCGATGCTGCTCCGATTTAGCTACACTTCACTCTGATGCCGCCGGGGTGAAGGAAGAACCAGCCGCAGCGGGGAGGGGGGCTCGCCGGAGAGGTACCCCACTATCTATCTTAGGGTTCAGGATGGGGGCGGTGGTCGCCGGCGGTGGTGGGGCGTTGGCATGGGGATCGCCAGAGAAAAAGCTCGGCACGGGGGGGGGGGGGGGGGCTAGAGGGATGGCCGGGGCAGCGGCGGACCGGCGGTGGGGAGTGTTTTCGGGGCGGGCAGGACGGCGCACCACCGGCCACGGGCGGCGGGGGGCTGCTGTTTGTCCAGCTCAGGGGGGTGGAGGTTGAAGATGAACCGCAGGCCCTTGATTTCGTATCCAATGGCTGCAAAATCGACTGACCAAAGATGAAAAAGTCAGTCGACCGACGTGTAGCCTCACCTTGCTAGTGCGTTCAGTTTCGACAGCAAAATTCAGTTTTGACAGTTAAGTTCAGTTTCGACAGTTAAGTTCAGTTTCAACAGTTAAATTCAGTTTTGATAGTTAAGTTCAGAGATGAGCGGCTGATGTATTTTACATCTAGAACTTTGTGTTTATATATTTTATGTCATGTACTGGAGATGCTATTAGAATTCCACTCAGGTTAACATTGTTCGTTGTCTCCCTTGTCCTGCTTCAGCCTCGGCGTCGTACAACTCACCGGAGCTGCTCCAACGACGAAACCCTCCATCACAGTGGATCAGTACCTCGGGCTCCATCTCCACACGCCTAAGATCTTCTTCCCCTCCTCGGACAGCCAAGTCAGCAGGAGCATCCTCACCGGCCAACCCAATCACACTGAGATCGACATGGCTTCGCCAAAGAGGTTGTACACTTGTTGCATCTCTTTTTTACTCTACATGTTATATATATTGTCCACTGAGCACTCGTAGTAACGGGAAATACGATTATTTTATCCTACTATATGACAAGCAGTGAGGTACCAGGCAACTTAGCTATCCATGATGGACTCTCTTGAACGCCATCATTATTTATCTCTGCGCGTTTGAGCTGTGCATTTGTCGATGGGCCTGGGAGTTGAGCTAGTATGGCAGAGGCCTGGGTCCAAAGTAATAGAAGTAGCACAAAAACATTTTTTTAGTGTAGGATTTTCCTTGCTCAAGCCTGCCTACTAGAATCACCAGTGCTTGAAAGGAAAAGTGAATGAAAAACATCGGAATTGGAAAGTTTCCTATGGTACTACTTTTCATGAATTTGGTGCAATGGAATGGAGCAAAGGAAAACTGTAGGATTTGTTCCTTTAGTGTCTCCTTGAAATAAAACCGTAGGAATTCTAATTTCCACTTCTCCTCCTTTTCATATTCCTATTCATCAAGCACAAGACTAAGAGATAGTAGCATAATAGCATTATAACCGTACATTTTCTTGTGGTTTGACTTAATCTCGCCATGCTTTTTTGCATCCTGTGACCTTCCAATTGTTGTGAATCAAACACCCAGATTGGCAGAAATCCTGTGTTTTTAAATTCTTCGTTTTGCACGTGCATTCCTATCCTATTCCTGTCTATTTCCTATCCCTGCATTTTTAGAATCCTCAAATTCAAACAAGCCCTTACTCAATTACTTCTATTACAGATATGTGTCAAAGAAAACCTTGTGTGGTTTGTCCTGCTCCTGCAGGGCTGTGTTCCACCCCAGCTCAGCTGCTCCAACGACGGAAGGGTTCACCACAGTAGGGATCCGCTCCCCAGACTGTCTTTCGCCACCTCAGATCTTCTACCCCGCCGCCGGCAGCCACGACAACTGCATTACCATCATCAACTGAGCAGATGACCTTGAGGACTACACGGGTCCGCAAGAGAGGTCACACTCTTCCGTGTCTGCTTACGTTATGCGTCGCTTAATATGATGGCATGCTACATTATCATCGTGTTCACCTATTAGACTCCATGTCAGGTACAAACTAATGCTGAAACTTGAGTTTTTAAATGGTTGTGGGGTACATGTTGGGGCAACAATCAGTACTATCTGTCTACTATCTGGTTAATCTCCGGTGTCTACTATGAGTTTCATGTTGGGTGCAAACAAACATTAAAGGATCCATTATCTGTATTTTTTAACTAAAGCTATTATCTGCCTGCTATCATTGGTTTTGGGTCTATCCATAGTTTGCTACCATCACTATGGATTTGTGCATGCACTCCTTACATAATCTCACTATGTTTTATTCCTATGCATGCCAGTTATTGTACACAATGGAACTGATCATGTAGAGCAAAAGAGACGAGCCTTGTGTGGCAATAAAATTTCATGCAGACGTTGTTCCATGGTGGGCGCAAAGTGTAACACCCTCGATGCGACTATATCTCCCACGTGTCGAGGCACGACTTAGAGGCATAATCGCATTGAAGGCATATGTCGCAAGTGAGGCAATCTTCACACAACCCATGTACATATAATATAAAGGGGAAAATAATAATAATAGTTGGCTTACACTCGCCACGTCACATCAAGGTACATAAATAGCATCCATCATACAAACACTCATGGCCCGACTACGGCGCCAAAATAGAAAAGACTCCCCAACATGCGACTAAACCCTGAATCGAACCCCGAGCGGGCACCACTACTGATCATCAGGAAAAGAAACATAGTATCGCTGAGAGTCCTCGTCGTACTCCCACTTCAGCTCGAATGCGCCATCCGGAGGAGTATCGTCGGTCCCTGCATCTGGTGTAATAGTAATCTGTGAGCCACAAGGACTCAGCAATCTCGCACCCTCGCGATCAAGACTATTTAAGCTAAATAGGTAAGGAAGGGGGTAATGTGAGTGGAGCTGCAGCAAGCGACTAGCATATATGGTGGCTAACTTATCCGCAAAAGAGAGCGAGAAGAGAAGGCAAGGCACGAGCGGAAACTAAATAGAGCAGGCAACGCAAACATAACTCCAACGCCGTGTCCACTTCCCGGACTCCGCCGAGAAGAGGCCATCACGGCAACACACGCAGTTGATTCATTTTAATTAATTAAATTCAAGTTGTCTACAACCGGACATTAACAAATTCCCATCTGCCCATAACCGCGGGCACGGCTTTCGAAAGATCAATCCCTGCAGGGGGGTCCCAACTTAGCCCATAACAAGCTCTCACGGTCAACGAAGGAATAGACCTCCACCCAGGACTCACCGATCAGACTCGGTATCCCGGTACAACAAGATGATTCGACAGGTCAAAACTAGTCCAGCAACACCGCCCGAATGCGCCGACAAATCCCGATAGGAGCTGCACATATCTCTTTCTCAGGGCACACTCAGATTGTCTAAACTTCCGGTAGGCCAGCCCAGAGTTGCCCCTAGTGGCCACCGGCGGCTGACGTTCCGGACCAACACTCAAAGGAGCACTGGCCCGTGGGGGCTAAAATAAAGATGACCCTCGGGCTCCGGAAACCCAAGGGAAAGAAAAGGGGTAGGTGGCAAATGGTAAAACCAATGTTGGGCATTGCTGGAAAAGCTTTAATCAAGGCGAACTATCAAGGGGTTCCCATTATAGCCCAACCGCGTAAGGGACGCAAGAATCCGGGAACATAACACCGATATGACGGAAACTAGGGCGGCAAGAGTGGAACAAAACACTAGGCGAGAGGCCGAGCCTTCCACCCTTTACCAAGTATATAGATGAGTAAAGATAACATAGCAATATAATGATATCCCAACAAGTAAATAAATGTTCCAACAAGGAACGGCTCCAATCTTCACCTGCAACTAACAACGCTATAAGAAGGGCTGAACAAAGCGGTAACATAGCCAATCAATGGTTTGCTAGGACAAAGGTGGGTTAGAGGCTTAAGCATGGCAATTGGGAGGCTGACAAGCAAGTGGTAGGCATCGTAGCATTGGCAAAGCAAAAGAGCGAGCAAACTAGCATAGCAAAGATAGTAGTGATTTCAAGGGTGTGATCATCTTGCCTGCACAGTTGTCAGAATTGACTGGATCCTCAAAAGCAAACTCAACGGGCTCCTCGTTAGTGAACTCGTCTCCCGGCTCTACCCAACAACACAAACAAGCAACAAGGATACAATCAACCACGTGCAAAGGCAACCAATACGATGCAAAGATGATATGCTATGCGGGATGCGATGCGGGATGCAAAATGCAACATGTAACAGGAAATGCATGAATCTGGCCTCAACATGGAAATCCAAGTGTGCCACTGGGTAGAGGGGAAGAAATCCCCTGAAAACGATATAAAGATCATGGCAATCGGAGCTACGGTTAAGAAATGGCAAGCGTTTTACTAAACAAACCGATCTGCGATTTACAGCAACATGCCTCCTAAATGCAACAAAATGAACATGCTACAGCCACCCAACATGAAAACAAATTACATGGCAGTGATTTACTCATCAAGCTTAACAAATCATCATGACTGAGGCATAGGCAAAATCATCCATTAAGGGCTTCAAACAAGCATGGCAAAACTGAATAAGCAAAACAGATTTCAGACTTAGCGAAATCAACGCTAGTCTGAAATTTCAGACCACGATGCCCTCTTCGGAGCAGCAAAACAACATGAAGGAAAACCTGAACATGGCAAGTAAGAGCATGGCATGGAGCTACTCAACAAGTTTAACAAAACACCCAAAATGACCTGGGGCCAAAAGGGTTCACAAAATACTCTACCGAGCACACGAACATCGATGAAACACAATCAGTTTTCAGACTTAGTGAAAACTGGGACATGCTGAAATAATAACTCACGGTGGCATGTAAACGAGCTCGATGCTCTCACTACGGTGCAAGTCATGGCAAGGCAAGCATATATCCATTAAGAAGGCACAAAATTCTAGCTAGACATGGCAAGAACAATGGCATAGCATGCATGGATCACTAGCAATCACTCCGGCAAAATCGCAAAAGAGTTAACGATCTGCCCAAAACAGCAACTATCCAAAAGTTGAGCTCGATTGAGTCAACCTAGGGTGCTCCAACATAACAAGTAAAGACATGGATGGATTAAGCACAACAAGCATAACAAATCACTCTTACTGATCATCCTCAAAAGAGGCACGGATCACTAGGAAACAAGCCGGACATATAATATCGTGAACTAAAACGGCTCAGACTTAGTGAAAATCACTAAGTCCCTGAAATCTGTAATCTCAGGTAGCCCTCTTCGGAAGCTTGCACAAGATAACACACACATCCTAAAAATACATGGAAGGCACCTCTGGAAAGAAGACAACATGCTTAACAATTCATCCCAAAGGGGCACAGGCATATCATGCACGGATTAAATATGGCAAAAATGACAAAAGTGCATGTTGGACTAACGGATCTGCAATTTAACTCAACATGCCTCCTTCCAACAGCATTTTGGGCAACAAGATGACCTCAAATGCAAATGACGCAATGGAATGAAATGATGTACTCGTCGAGACGAAGAATTTGACATATTATACGCCCAAATCGGAGCTACGGATGCAAAGTTATGGCAGGTCAAACATGAGCATATGGAGTAAAAAATCCTGGGACTTAGAAAAAAAAAGGCACCCTAGGGTTTACTGTTCATCCGAAACCAGATCTCGCGAAACACTGTAGCGGCGGCGGATCCGGCGCTCGCCGGCGAGAAGAGGAGGCCGGCCGGCGGCTTGCCGGCGAGGGGAGTCGAGGACGGCGGCGGCCGGGCCTTGGCGTGGCGTCCGGGGAGGCGGCGGCCACCGGAGCACCTCGGCGAGGCGGCGTCGAGGTGGAGGCGGCGGCGGCCGGTCGGCGTCGAGCGCCGGCGAGGAGAGGGCGGCGCGCCGGCGGGGAGCCTCCGCGGCGGAGCGGCAAAGGCCGCGGCGGCGTCGGGCACCGGCACCGAGGGAGGCGGCGGCGCTAGCGGGCGCGGGCGCGGCCCGGTTGGAGCGGGGAGGGGGCCGGCCTCGGGCCCGAGTGGGCTGGCGGCGGAGGTGGCCCGACGGGACAGGTGGCGGCTCCCTATTTGACTGGGGCGGCGGCGCGGCGTGTCCGGCCGGAAATGGACATGTCCGGCGGGCGCGAGGTGGATTTTTAGGGTTTCGGGGAGGAAGAGAGATCCGAAAACGGGGGTGTATATATATAGGCATAGAGGGAGCTAGGAGAGTCCAAATGAGGTGCGGTTTTCGCCCACACGATCGTGATCGAACGACCGAGACGATGGAGCTGAGTTTGGTGGGTTTTGGGCCAAAATGGAGGGGTGTTGGGCTGCACACACACGAGGCCTTTTCGGTCCCTCGGTTAACCGTTGGAGTATCAAACGAAGTCCAGATGACCCGAAACTTGACAGGCGGTCTACCGGTGGTAAACCAAGGCCGCATGGCAAGTCTCGGCCCAATCCAGAAATGTTTAATCCCCACACACGAAAGAAAGCTAGAAATGGCCACCGGAGGAGAACGAAGCGCCGGAATGCAAAACGGACAACGGGAAAAATGCTCGCATGCATGAGATGAACATGTATGCAAATGCGATGCACGTGACGACATGATAAGAAATGCACGAAAACAAAAACAACACACGGAGGCAACGACCCGAACCCGAGAATTAAATATAACTTCATGCCGGAAACGGCATGAGTCGGAGTACAATTGGGGAAGGTTACATATGGGGCGTTACAACACTCCACCACTACGAAAAGATCTCGTCCCGAGATCTAGGACTGAAAGAACTCCGGGTACTCAGAACGGAGGTGATCCTCGCGTTCCCAGGTAGCTTCACGGTCGGAATGGTGTGACCACTTGACTTTGAGAAACTTGATTGACTTGTTGCGAGTTTTGCGTTCAGTCTCTTCAAGGATTGCAACTGGGTGCTCACGGTAGGAGAGATCTTCTTGGAGCTCAATGTCCTCGAAGTTGACGGTGCGCTCAGGCGTCTTGAAGCACTTATGGAGTTGCGAGACGTGGAACACATCATGAACATTGGCAAAGGTTGCAGGAAGCTCGAGTTGGTAGGCGAGGTCGCCTCTCTTGCTGACGATCTTGAAAGGCCCGACGTATCTTGGGGCAAGCTTCCCTTTGATACCGAAGCGACGAGTCCCTTTCATTGGCGAGACACGGAGGTAGACATG
Organism: Triticum monococcum; assembly: GCA_034509565.1. Lineage (NCBI taxonomy): Eukaryota > Viridiplantae > Streptophyta > Magnoliopsida > Poales > Poaceae > Triticum > Triticum monococcum. The sequence goes on along the minus strand of CM067843.1, from coordinate 551,210,078 downwards.
ATCTCCGATCTCTAAGGCCAAATCACGGTGCTTGCTGTCGTAGTAGCTCTTCTGACGAGACTGGGCTGCTTTGAGGTTATCACGAATGACCTTGCACATCTCTTCTGCCTCTGTGATCAGGTCATTACCCAGTAGCTGACGTTCACCGGTTTCAGACCAGTTGAGAGGTGTACGGCACTTCCTACCATACAGAATTTCAAACGGGGCCTTGCCGGAACTTGCTTGGAAACTGTTGTTGTACGAGAATTCAGCATAAGGAAGGCAATCCTCCCACTTCATGCCGAAGGAGATAACACAAGCTCTGAGCATATCTTCAAGAATCTGGTTGACACGCTCGACTTGACCGCTTGTTTGAGGGTGGAAAGCAGTGCTGAAACAAATGCTGGTGCCCATGGCCTTCTGAAAAGAATCCCAAAACTTGGAGGTAAAGATGCTGCCACGGTCTGACGATATCACTTGAGGAATACCGTGCAGAGAGACAATGCGGGAGGTGTAGAGCTCCGCCAATTGAGCTGCAGTGATCGACTCTTTGATAGGCAAGAAATGAGCCACTTTGGTCAGCTTGTCGATGACGACGAATATAGCATCATTGCCACGCTTTGACTTAGGAAACCCAGTCACGAAGTCCATTTCAATGTGGTCAAACTTCCATTCTGGAATGGCGAGAGGTTGGAGGAGACCTGCTGGCCTTTGGTGTTCTGCTTTCACTCTTCTGCAGACATCACATTCATTCACGAATTGAGCGATCTCGCGCTTCATTCGAGTCCACCAATAAGATTGCTTCAGATCTTGATACATCTTCGTGCTCCCAGGGTGGATGGAGAGGAGAGAGTTGTGAGCCTCATTCATGATCACTTTACGAAGTTCACCTTTGGGCACAACAATTCGATCCTCGAAGAAGAGAGTGTCCTTGTCATCAAGTCGGTAGCACTTGTACTTGGACTGACTCTTTGCAATACCGATCTTCACCTTTTTCACCATAGCATCAAGAAGCTGGGCTTGGCGAATCTGGTCTTCCAAGGTAGGAGAAACTTGAAGGTTGGCAAGGAAACCTTGAGGAACAACTTGCAGATTAAGTTTGCGGAAGGCTTCACAAAGCTCGGGTTGATAAGGCTTGAGAATCAGACTGTTGCAATATGCTTTTCTGCTCAAAGCGTCAGCAATCACATTAGCCTTGCCTGGAGTATACTCGATACTCGGATTGTACTCTTGAATCATTTCGACCCATCGAGTATGCCTGAGGTTGAGATTAGGCTGAGTGAAGATGTACTTGAGACTCTTGTGATCAGTGAAAATGTCCACTTTCCTTCCCAAGAGAAGATGTCTCCAAGTCAACAATGCATGCACAACTGCTGCCAACTCAAGATCATGAGTGGGGTAGTTCTTCTCATTTGGCTTCAACTGGCGAGAGGTATAAGCAACAACTTTCTTCTCTTGCATCAGTACTGCACCGAGACCTTGGAGAGAGGCATCACAAAAGACCTCGTACGGCTTGGTTTCATCAGGCGGAGTTAGAACTGGAGCAGTGATCAATTTCTCTTTCAAAGCGTTGAAAGCAACATCACACTCCGGAGACCAAACGTACTTGACGTGCTTCTGAAGAAGATTTGAGAGAGGCTTCGCGATCTTGGAGAAGTTTTCAACGAATCTTCGGCAATAACTTGCAAGACCGAGGAAGCTACGGAGTTGCTTCACATTCTGAGGAGGTTCCCAATTAACGATTGCAGACACCTTCTCAGGATCCATGGAAATGCCCTTGGCAGAGATAATATGACCAAGATAAAGAACTTCATCGAGCCAAAACTCACACTTAGAGAACTTGGCATAGAATTGATGTTCCCTTAGCTTGTCAAGAACCAAACGCAAGTGTTTGGCATGATCTTCCTTGTTCTTCGAGAAAACCAGGATATCATCGAGATAGACCAAAACAAAGTCGTTGGTGTAGGGGTTGAAGATGAAGTTCATCATGCGAGAGAACGTCGGAGGAGCATTGGCGAGGCCAAAAGACATAACTGTGTATTCATATGACCCATAGCTTGTTCTGAACGCCGTCTTTGGAATATCTTGTTCACGAATGCGAATTTGATGATAACCCATACGGAGATCAAGCTTGGAGAATACTTGGGCACCCTTGAGTTGTTCGAACAGCTCATTAATGTTGGGAAGTGGGTATTTGTTCTTGATGGTCTTCTTGTTCAATGGACGATAATCAACACAAAGTCGGTCCGTTCCATCCTTCTTCTTCACAAAAAGAACACCGCAACCCCACGGAGAAGTACTAGGCCGAATGAGACCCATTCTTTCTTGCTTATCGAGCTGTTTCTTCAACTCCTTCAACTCTTCGGGGCCGAGCTTGTAAGGCCGTTTGCACACCGGTTCCGTACCGGGCTCAAGTTCAATAACGAATTCAACAGGCCGGTTTGGAGGCATGCCTGGGAGTTCTTCAGGGAAGACATCTTGATACTCACAAACAACCGGAATCTGCGAAATAGCATCCAATTCACCCTTTTCATTGAGAGAGAACAACCGGATGGTATTATCCCGAGCAGCAAAGACAATCACTTCCTCAGACGAATGAGTCAGTTGAATCTGCTTGGCTGCACAATCCAGCTGAGCTTTATGTTTAGAGAGCCAGTCCATCCCAAGAATGAGGTCGATATCAGAATTGCCAAGAATCATCGGGGAAGCCAGAAACTTAAAGTCACCCAGCGAGATAGAAATATCCGGAACTTCATAGTTAGCAAGCAAGCATTTGCTCGGAGAGACGACTGCTAATGGCTGATGCATAACTTGAGAAAACCACCCGTGCTTAGATGCAAAAGGTTTCGAGATGAAACAATGTGATGCACCTGTATCAAAAAGTACTTTTGCAGGAACATCGTTAACAAGAAGGTTACTCATGATCACATCTGACGAATCCTCTGCTTGAGCTGCATTCACCATATTGACCTTGGCGTGCTTGGGATTATGCTTGACCACAGCTGTACTTGCCGATCTGACAGGAGGAGGAGGAGGAAGACGCCTCTAGTTGAAACACTTGTTGGCGTAGTGACCCTTCTGTTGGCACTTGTTGCACGTGACCTCTGAGAGCGGACGGTGGTACGGACCACTCGATCTAGGAGCTTGAGACGAAGTCTTGTTCTGGAAGGCTGGGTTGGGTGGGTGGGACGAACCACTGCCACCTTTGCTCTTCTGCTGATACGGCTGACGGAACGGAGGAGGAGGAAGCCAATACTTCTGCTGCTTGGCCACTTGAGTAGAGGACGAAGACGAAGTGTCTCTGACTCGCTTCCTGGAAGCATCACACCTGAGCTGAGCAGCCTCTTGCTTCAGTGCCATGTTGTAGAACTCATCGTATCTCAGCGGCTCGAAGAGGACAAGAGCGAGCTGAATTTCTTCACGAAGACCACCCCTGAACTGATAGATCATGCTCTTCTCATCAGGAACATCCTGCTTGGCAAAACGGGCGAGCTTCTGGAACAACTTGTTGTAGTCGTAGACAGACAAAGAGCCTTGCTTCAGATTGCGGAATTCTTCACGTTTGCTTTCAGTCACACTTTGAGGAATGTGATGAGCTCGAAAATCACGACGGAAGTCATCCCAAGTGATCAAACGTCCACCTCTGGAATCCCGGTACTGCTGAAACCACTCTGCGGCCTGATCCTTGAGCTGGAAAGACGCGAACTTGACGAAATCTTCAGGTCTGACGTTGCTACATTCAAAATGCTTGCCCAGATCGACTAACCAATCATCAGCATCGGTAGCCTCAACGCAGTTACTGAACGTCTTTGGACCATTTGCGAGGAACTGATGCAGAGTTGCAAACTGGTTCTGGTTGTTGCCTTGATTCGCTTGACTGCTTTGATTCCGCTCTTGGATGATTTGCATGATTAGCTGAGTATTTGCATTAGTAGCAGCCATCACAGCCTGCCATGCTTCCGGAGGAGGCGGAGGTGGCGGAGGATCTTGATTCTGGTTCTGACTGGTGCTCTTAGCGGGAGCCATCCTGAAGAGGTTGACCACCATTAGCACACAAATAGAGAAATATAGAAGGTGAATCCAACGGAATGAAAAATTGCAACATAAAGTCTTCACATCCGAACAAAATGAACGAATGCACTTCTCTTGAAGTGGTCACATATTCCTAAATTGCGAAGCCACGAAGAATCAGGTAGAATAGGTACAATAACGAGGGATGGAATCAACATATGACGTCGAAGAAGAACGAATACCACAAATCGAAACAAAACCAAGGGTTGGCTTGCGGAATAAGCCGGAACAAACACATGATAGAAATTTCGTCCGAAGTGTTCGTGGTAGGACCTACACGGGCTCGACCGTACAGCACCATCATGTACAAGGCAGTGCACATGACATACGAAGCGTCCCCGAGTCAGCATAGCCAAGGACTCTTTAAGACACAACGAGGCTACTGTAAAATCAACCGTGAATAGGCGAACCACTAGACGTCGAACCCCAATTTCATATCACACATCTGTTGGAAAGATATCCTAAGGCTACTTGAATTCCCACCTATGAAATTCCCAAAACTTTCTGGTTATGCAATCAGGTGTTGAGGATACAGGGGAAGCATAATATCTCACCCAAGCTAGCAATTCCTACATCCAGCTGCATCCATCCTTCAACACATAACCAAGAAACCTTCGGAAACCAACTATCTCAACCTTCGAAAAGCATCCGTTATACAAGTTATGGTGATACTCCCGAACTCCCGCCCCAGTACTGGGTGGCGTCGAGGTTATCTCACCAACGAACTGCATAAAGGAGATTTTCGATGTCGCGCACATATCTCAAGTATGCCAGAATTGCAACGATAGAATTATGATGACAACACCTCAGAGCTCAACTCCCCGGGACACTTCCACTAAACCCCTGACAGGAGGCACCAAGACAGTATTCTCATCATAAGCCATCGGAACAAAACTAAGATACTCGCGTGATCCTAAAATTTTTTTAGTGAAATTTGAGAAGAGGAGAGTCAAAACTCTACGTCAGGATGCCTTACCAGAGCGATGAGGAGACTGGGAAGTAAAAAGAATTCCTAAGCTCTCCGATATATAATTCCTAAGGACTCAAAACATTTTTCTAGACACAACTCGACTGCTAGAAACGATCAAGCAATGGGGCTCCTAAGGTCGGGGAAGGCTCTGATTACCAACTTGTAACACCCTCGATGCGACTATATCTCCCACGTGTCGAGGCACGACTTAGAGGCATAATCGCATTGAAGGCATATGTCGCAAGTGAGGCAATCTTCACACAACCCATGTACATATAATATAAAGGGGAAAATAATAATAATAGTTGGCTTACACTCGCCATGTCACATCAAGGTACATAAATAGCATCCATCATACAAACACTCATGGCCCGACTACGGCGCCAAAATAGAAAAGACTCCCCAACATGCGACTAAACCCTGAATCGAACCCCGAGCGGGCACCACTACTGATCATCAGGAAAAGAAACATAGTATCGCTGAGAGTCCTCGTCGTACTCCCACTTCAGCTCGAATGCGCCATCCGGAGGAGTATCGTCGGTCCCTGCATCTGGTGTAATAGTAATCTGTGAGCCACAAGGACTCAGCAATCTCGCACCCTCGCGATCAAGACTATTTAAGCTAAATAGGTAAGGAAGGGGGTAATGTGAGTGGAGCTGCAGCAAGCGACTAGCATATATGGTGGCTAACTTATCCGCAAAAGAGAGCGAGAAGAGAAGGCAAGGCACGAGCGGAAACTAAATAGAGCAGGCAACGCAAACATAACTCCAACGCCGTGTCCACTTCCCGGACTCCACCGAGAAGAGGCCATCACGGCAACACACGCAGTTGATTCATTTTAATTAATTAAATTCAAGTTGTCTACAACCGGACATTAACAAATTCCCATCTGCCCATAACCGCGGGCACGGCTTTCGAAAGATCAATCCCTGCAGGGGGGTCCCAACTTAGCCCATAACAAGCTCTCACGGTCAACGAAGGAATAGACCTCCACCCAGGACTCACCGATCAGACTCGGTATCCCGGTACAACAAGATGATTCGACAGGTCAAAACTAGTCCAGCAACACCGCCCGAATGCGCCGACAAATCCCGATAGGAGCTGCACATATCTCTTTCTCAGGGCACACTCAGATTGTCTAAACTTCCGGTAGGCCAGCCCAGAGTTGCCCCTGGTGGCCACCGGCGGCTGACGTTCCGGACCAACACTCAGAGGAGCACTGGCCCATGGGGGCTAAAATAAAGATGACCCTCGGGCTCCGGAAACCCAAGGGAAAGAAAAGGGGTAGGTGGCAAATGGTAAAACCAATGTTGGGCATTGCTGGAAAAGCTTTAATCAAGGCGAACTATCAAGGGGTTCCCATTATAGCCCAACCGCGTAAGGGACGCAAGAATCCGGGAACATAACACCGATATGACGGAAACTAGGGCGGCAAGAATGGAACAAAACACTAGGCGAGAGGCCGAGCCTTCCACCCTTTACCAAGTATATAGATGAGTAAAGATAACATAGCAATATAATGATATCCCAACAAGTAAATAAATGTTCCAACAAGGAACGGCTCCAATCTTCACCTGCAACTAACAACGCTATAAGAAGGGCTGAACAAAGCGGTAACATAGCCAATCAATGGTTTGCTAGGACAAAGGTGGGTTAGAGGCTTAAGAATGGCAATTGGGAGGCTGACAAGCAAGTGGTAGGCATCGTAGCATTGGCAAAGCAAAAGAGCGAGCAAACTAGCATAGCAAAGATAGTAGTGATTTCAAGGGTGTGATCATCTTGCCTGCACAGTTGTCAGAATTGACTGGATCCTCAAAAGCAAACTCAACGGGCTCCTCGTTAGTGAACTCGTCTCCCGGCTCTACCCAACAACACAAACAAGCAACAAGGATACAATCAACCACGTGCAAAGGCAACCAATACGATGCAAAGATGATATGCTATGCGGGATGCGATGCGGGATGCAAAATGCAACATGTAACAGGAAATGCATGAACCTGGCCTCAACATGGAAATCCAAGTGTGCCACTGGGTAGAGGGGAAGAAATCCCCTGAAAACGATATAAAGATCATGGCAATCGGAGCTACGGTTAAGAAATGGCAAGCGTTTTACTAAACGAACCGATCTGCGATTTACAGCAACATGCCTCCTAAATGCAACAAAATGAACATGCTACAGCCACCCAACATGAAAACAAATTACATGGCAGTGATTTACTCATCAAGCTTAACAAATCATCATGACTGAGGCATAGGCAAAATCATCCATTAAGGGCTTCAAACAAGCATGGCAAAACTGAATAAGCAAAACAGATTTCAGACTTAGCGAAATCAACGCTAGTCTGAAATTTCAGACCACGATGCCCTCTTCGGAGCAGCAAAACAACATGAAGGAAAACCTGAACATGGCAAGTAAGAGCATGGCATGGAGCTACTCAACAATCTAAACAAAACACCCAAAATGACCTGGGGCCAAAAGGGTTCACAAAATACTCTACCGAGCACACGAACATCGATGAAACACAATCAGTTTTCAGACTTAGTGAAAACTGGGACATGCTGAAATAATAACTCACGGTGGCATGTAAACGAGCTCGATGCTCTCACTACGGTGCAAGTCATGGTAAGGCAAGCATATATCCATTAAGAAGGCACAAAATTCTAGCTAGACATGGCAAGAACAATGGCATAGCACGCATGGATCACTAGCAATCACTCCGGCAAAATCGCAAAAGAGTTAATGATCTGCCCAAAACAGCAACTATCCAAAAGTTGAGCTCGATTGAGTCAACCTAGGATGCTCCAACATAACAAGTAAAGACATGGATGGATTAAGCACAACAAGCATAACAAATCACTCTTACTTATCATCCTCAAAAGAGGCACGGATCACTAGGAAACAAGCCGGACATATAGCATCGTGAACTAAAACGGCTCAGACTTAGTGAAAATCACTAAGTCCCTGAAATCTGTAATCTCAGGTAGCCCTCTTCGGAAGCTTGCACAAGACAACACACACATCCTAAAAATACATGGAAGGCACCTCTGGAAAGAAGACAACATGCTTAACAATTCATCCCAAAGGGGCACAGGCATATCATACACGGATTAAATATGGCAAAAATGACAAAAGTGCATGTTGGACTAACGGATCTGCAATTTAACTCAACATGCCTCCTTCCAACAGCATTTTGGGCAACAAGATGACTTCAAATGCAAATGACGCAATGGAATGAAATGATGTACTCGTCGAGACGAAGAATTTGACATATTATACGCCCAAATCGGAGCAACGGATGCAAAGTTATGGCAGGTCAAACATGAGCATATGGAGTAAAAAATCCTGGGACTTAGAAAAAAAAGGCACCCTAGGGTTTACTGTTCATCCGAAACCAGATCTCGCGAAACACTGTAGCGGCGGCGGATCCGGCGCTCGCCGGCGAGAAGAGGAGGCCGGCCGGCGGCTTGCCGGCGAGGGGAGTCGAGGACGGCGGCGGCCGGGCCTTGGCGCGGCGTCCGGGGAGGCGGCGGCCACCGGAGCACCTCGGCGAGGCGGCGTCGAGGTGGAGGCGGCGGCGGCCGGTCGGCGTTGAGCGCCGGCGAGGAGAGGGCGGCGCGCTGGCGGGGAGCCTCCGTGGCGGAGCGGCAAAGGCCGCGGCGGCGTCGGGCACCGGCACCGAGGGAGGCGGCGGCGCTAGCGGGCGCGGGCGCGGCCCGGTTGGAGCGGGGAGGGGGCCGGCCTCGGGCCCGAGTGGGCTGGCGGCAGAGGTGGCCCGACGGGACAGGTGGCGGCTCCCTATTGGACTGGGGCGGCGGCGCGGCGTGTCCGGCCGGAAATGGACATGTCCGGCGGGCGCGAGGTGGATTTTTAGGGTTTCGGGGAGGAAGAGAGATCCGAAAACGGGGGTGTGTATATATAGGCATAGAGGGAGCTAGGAGAGTCCAAATGAGGTGCGGTTTTCGCCCACACGATCGTGATCGAACGACCGAGACGATGGAGCTGAGTTTGGTGGGTTTTGGGCCAAAATGGAGGGGTGTTGGGCTGCACACACACGAGGCCTTTTCGGTCCCTCGGTTAACCGTTGGAGTATCAAACGAAGTCCAAATGACCCGAAACTTGACAGGCGGTCTACCGGTGGTAAACCAAGGCCGCATGGCAAGTCTCGGCCCAATCCAGAAATGTTTAATCCCCACACACGAAAGAAAGCTAGAAATGGCCACCGGAGGAGAACGAAGCGCCGGAATGCAAAACGGACAACGGGAAAAATGCTCGCATGCATGAGATGAACATGTATGCAAATGCGATGCACGTGACGACATGATAAGAAATGCACGAAAACAAAAACAACACACGGAGGCAACGACCCGAACCCGAGAATTAAATATAACTTAATGCCGGAAACGGCATGAGTTGGAGTACAATTGGGGAAGGTTACATATGGGGCGTTACACAAAGGCAGCCCCCCTCCACCCATTTCGGATTGTAATCAAGAGGAAGATAACTGTTATGAGGGGGATTCATAAGGAGAAGACCACTCCTATTTACCCCATGAGGTCTTCGCTCTAACTTGGCATGCTGATGTTCGTAATATCATGCATATGGTGCCTTGCATTGCTTACTGTATACATTAAAGATGTCATCTGCTTAGTTCAGACGTGCTTTGTGTCAATGCCATCTATTTAGTTTCTTTATCGGATATGTGAATCATGCAATGCCATCTTGTCTAGCCAGGCATCATATATGTGAATTTTGCAATGCCACCCTATTTAGCAAGTCATCTTATATGTGAATTATATCATGCCATCATTTTTTTATTATGTGTTAAATTTGTAAACAATTTTAGTACATTCAATTACTCTTCCTGTGCATCAGCCATTTGGCACAGTCATGGAAAAATCTGGAGTGGAAACAAGGTCTTCAGAGCAAACAATGCTATCTGACGAAGCGCATGTCTTGCTGGTTACTGATAGCTCCTCGGAGGAGGATTCAGAGACAGATGACCAGTCATATCCCCCCCCCACCCCGAGGTGGATGCCCTAACTTGGCAGGGTTATGTTGCTCATATCGCGCGTATGGCATCTTGCATTGCTATGTCATTTGCTTAGTTTAGACATGCTTTGTGTGAATGCCACCTGTTTAGTGTCTAATTACCATATATGTGAATTATGCAATGCCATCTTGTTGCAAGACATTATATACGTGAATTATGCAATGTTATCTTGTTGCAAGGCATTATGTATGTGAATTATGCAATGCCATGCTGTTTAGGCAAGCGTCATATATGTGAATTATATCATGCCAAACTTTTTTTGTATTTCTCATTCCTTTTGTCGACAATGTTTGTATATTCAACTGCTCTTCCTGTGCATCAGCCATTTGAATTGGTGATGGAGAAATCTGGAGTGAAAACAAGGTCTTCAGAGCAGACAATGCTACCTGCTGAAGCAGATATCTTGCTGGTTACAGATAGCTCTTCAGAGGAGGATTCAGAGGCTGATGACCAGTCCTATTATCCCCCAGAGGTGTATGCTCAAACTTGGCAGGGTTATATTACTCATATAATGCATATGTTGTATTGCAATGCTTAGTTTTTACATCATATACACAATATTGAATGCCATTCCTTAGTTGACACATCATATATGCGAATGCCCTTTGCTCACTTCCTTAGTATATAAATCATATATTTGAATTATGTCATGCCGTGATGTTTACATAGACAGCATGTATCTGAATTATGGCATGCCAACCCATTTTCTAAAGACATAATATAGTTATATCATCTCATCCTGTTTACATAGTCATCATATTTAAATTATGTCATTCTATCCGTGAATTATATCATGCCATCATGTTTCCATCGACGGTATGTTTGTGATTTATGGCATGCCAACCACTTTAATAGACACATCGTATAGTTATATCATGTCATCCTGTTTACATAGTCATCATATTTTGAAGTATGTCATTCTATCCTGTTTAGTTAGTCATCATACATGTGAAATTGTGTCATGCTATCCTGTTTAATTAGCCATCATATATGTGAAATTACGTCCTGCTATTCTGTTTGCTTAGACAACATAAATGTGAATTATTTCATGCCCTGTTTTCATCCCTACTATCCATTGCACCTGTCTATCTTACAATGTCTGTACATTCAATTACTTTTCTTGTTTATCAGCCATTTCAATTGGAGGGAGTGATGGCAGTATCTGTGGGAGTAAAAACACGGTCTTCAGAAAAGATCGTGCTACCTGTCGATGCAGATAGAACCACGGTTGTACTTGCCCAAGAACCAGCCCCACCACACATAACCCACACTCATGCAGATTGTACACCTACCCAGTTGGACAGAGAACCTGCTACACCCCTTCTAACCCCAACCCCAGCAAATAGACACCCATTTCCCATTGACACAACACCGTCTCCACCACAGAGCACCCAAACACAAGCAGTTAGTAAGGCAACTGCAGTGCCCAAATCACGAGGACCACCACTCCGAACCTGAAGTCAACGCTTAAAGTAGAGGAAGAACTGTTCTCAGGTTAGGTTCCGTAGCTATGGTTCATACTACTTTGCTCTTGCATCACTGTATTTACTGATACCAACTAATTTCAAATTTGAAGGATGCAATTGAAACTCTAATGGCGCAACAGGTATGTTTTAAACCTGTTTCTTCAACGTGTTTGGCTGTTTGCTGTTGTAACTTGCTCTATGTTGATTTCAGTTTCAATTGCATAAACAATTATGTTCTCATGCCATGCACATTACAAGTGTTGTTATTGCTGTGTAGTTTCCCGCACTTATATTCTGTCTATGCTGCTTTATCTTAAATATATATGATTCGAACTGTATCTATCTTGATTTGGCAACATAAACTAGATTGATATAGACCATACAATGACCATGCTACATAGATATATGTTTGTTTCATGCTGTTATCCTGTCCACCTTACTACTGAACTGGTTTACCAAAATGAGTTTCATATACTACATTGTAAACCTAAGTTGTGTTTGTTTGTTTCTCTTTTAGAACGCGGATAAAATATTGGAGAAGAGTACCCTGTTATGCAATGGTAAAGGAAGTAATGCAGGTAAGGTTCAAGATAGTGAGACATCCCTGTTGGTCTCCAAGAAAGCTGATAAAAACTATATTGAAGACACTGAGACAACCCCAAAGTCATGTCTTGATGTAGTGTTCGAGTTACTGGCTACCACTGCTAGCACCAGTTCTTCGAAATCATTGCCTAAATCAGTTCGGCTTCTTGAGTCTCAACTTCAAGTTGAAAGACATCGATTAGATGTTATGCGACAGGAAGCCGAAGGCTGAGGAAGTCCCTGCAGAATTCAGATGCATACTTTCTGGTGCAACAGCAAGCGCTGGAGGACTTAAGCGCCAAACAAGAGAAACTTAATAAGCTTGCTAAGCATCTTGCCAGCATTATGGGTACCCAGGATATTGTTTCTTGAGCTCTTCTAAAGTGGTTTCAGTTCTGGACTTGTTTTGCTGCAGCGTTTATATGCTGTTGTGTTCCCTATATTTGCACTGGTGGCGAACTTTGATGCCCAGTGGATGTAATATGTGTAATAGCCATGATAGCCTAGTGTAAGTTGCTTGCTTATTTATTTCCTTGTTGCCTTGTTTATTTGTTTGCATGTAGTCAGTGCCGTTCTTTTTCTGCGGTTTGCTAGTGGCTGCAATAACCTATTTTTTTAAAACTAGGCCACAATAACCATGGGCTAATATTTACTGTAGTGACACTGGGCCTCCTACGGGCCGTAGAAACAGTGGGCCTTCTACGGGCCGTATAAACAGTGAGCCTTCTACGGGCCATAGAAACAATGGGCCTTCTACGGGCCGTATCATCAATGGGCCTTCTACGGGCCGTATCATCAATGGGCCTAATACGGCCGTATTTGATGACGCTATGAAAACGGCCCAACGTATTAACGGACCACAAACGGGCCAACTGTAACCACGGGCTGAATTTGGCCCACAAGCAGAAAATGATAGTAACGGGCCGTAAGTAAATGAATGGTGGAAATGAGCCCAAGAATAAATGGGCTCTGAGAAGGCCGAAAGATAACATGGGCTGGAGACGGCCCAACGGAATAACGGGCCGTTAGTAAATGAATGGTGGAAATGAGCCCAAGAATAAATGGGCTCTGAGAAGGCCGAAAGATAACATGGGCTGGAGACGGCCCAACGGAATAACGGGCCGTTAATGGGTATAAAGTGATACACTGTTCATTACGGGCCAGTTTCACAACGGGCCGTTAATGGGTGTAAAGTGATACAATGTTCATTACGGGCCAGTTTCAGCACGGGCCACTAATGGGCTAACAGTTACAAAGGGCCTCATATGGGTCGAAAGACGTCATGGGCTATACATGGGCCAGAAGTGAAAACGGGCTGGAATCATATTGGACGGCCCAGCTGACGCTACTGGGCCTAATTCGGATAGAGTGTAACGGGCCTTGGGTTAGCGGGTTGTAAATGGGCTATATGCGAACAGGCCGTTAACAGGCTTTCCATGGGCCGACCTGCCAGCTTTTGACCAAGTCAAATGGGCCGCCTTTTCACAGGAATGGGCCACTGTTGGGCCGTGCCACGTGTCGACGTATCATATGCGCCTTCTGTCCAGTGAGTGGATGACATCTGTCCCAACGATGAGCCGACACGTGTTTCCTCTAGCCAATGATGATTTTACACGTGGAAAATCCCCATTGGTCGGGGCTGTTAACGGGTTATCGGATCCAAAACCCGACTCGATAGCTTAACGGTGTTCCATTACGGTGGATGCCACGTGTCGGTCACCCTTGACGAAAGCACTTCTGTGACGCGCGATTTATTGTCATGAAAGTGGACACTTCCCTGATGATAATTTTGGTAATGTCATGGAACACTTCTACAACAGCACATGTATGACTATCTTGATTCTGTCATAAATTTGTCATGGATGTACATGCATGACAAAAAAAGTGACTTACTGTGACAAACACGTATCATCACGGAAGTGTATTTTTTTGTAGTGCAAGGAAACTTCTTATACCTTTAATGTCCTTGGGACATGGCATCTTTTCAATAGCATCAACTTTAGCTTTATCCACTTCAATACCTCTTTCAGAAATTTTATGCCCCAAGACAATACCTTCATTAACCATAAAGTGGCACTTCTCCCAATTCAAAACAAGATTAGTTTCTTCACATCTCTGCAAAACTCGATCAAGGTTGCTTAAGCAATCATCTAAAGAAGTCCCATAAACGGAGAAATCATCCATGAATACCTCAACAATCTTTTCACAAAAGTCAGAGAATATACCAGTCATACATCTTTGAAAGGTAGCAGGTGCATTACATAAACCAAAAGGCATACGTCTATAAGCAAAGGTACCGAAAGGGCAAGTGAAAGTTGTCTTTTCTTGGTCCTCTTTTGACACAGGTATTTGAGAGAAACCGGAATAACCATCTAGAAAGCAAAAATGTGTATGTTTGGATAGTCTTTCTAGCATTTGATCAATAAAAGGTAAAGGGTAATGATCTTTTTTAGTAGCTTTATTTAGTTTACGGAAATCAATTACCATTCTATAACCTGTAAAAATTCTTTGTGGGATCAATTCATCTTTATCATTAGGAACAACAGTAATACCTCCCTTCTTAGGGACACAATGAACAGAGCTTACCCACTGACTATCAGCAACGGGATAAATTATACCTGCCTCCAGAAGCTTTAGTATTTCTTTTCTTACCACTTCTTTCATCTTAGGATTTAACTGTCGTTGGTGATCAACAACCGGTTTAGCATCTTTCTCCAATTTTATTTTGTGCTGGCATAGAGTGGGACTAATTCCCTTAAGATCATCAAGATTATATCCAACAGCAGCATGGTGCTTCTTCAGAGTTATCAATAATTTCCTTTCTTCATGCTCTGAAAGGTTAGCACTAATTATAACATGATATATCTCTTTCTCATCAAGATAAGCATATTTAAGAGTATCAGGAAAAGGTTTAAGCTCAAACACGGGATCACCCTTGGGTGGAGGAGGATGCCCTAGGATTTCAACAGGCAAGTTGTGTTTCAAAATAGGTCCCTGTTTGAAGAATACTTCATCTATTTCCCTTCTTTCATTCATAAACATATCATTTTCATGGTCTAGCAAATATTGTTCTAAAGGATCACTAGGAGGCACCGCAATAGAAGCAAGACCAATAATTTCATCTTTACTAGGCAATTCTTTATCATGGGGTTGTCTATGAAATTTAGAAAAATTAAATTCATGAGACATATCCCCTAAACCAATAGAAACAATATCCTTATTGCAGTCTATCTTAGCATTAACAGTATTCAAGAAGGGTCTACCAAATATAATGGGACAAAAGTCATCTTGTGGGGAACAAAGAACAAGAAAATCAGCAGGATATTTAACTTCCCCACACAAGACTTCAACATCTCTAACAATCCCAACTGGTGAAATAGTATATCTATTGGCAAGCTTAATTGTAACATCAATCTCTTCTATCTCAGCAGGTGCAATATCATGCATAATTTCTTTATATAAGTAATGAGGTATTGCACTTGCACTAGAACCCATATCACATAAGCCATGATAGCAATGATCTCCTATTTTAACAGAAATAACAGGCATGCCTACAACAGGTCTATGTTTATTTTTAGTATCGGATCTAGAAATTCTAGCAGATTCATTACAGAAGTAAATAACATGCCCATCAATATTATCGTCCAAGAGATCTTTAACCATAGAAACACTAGGTTCAACTTTAATTTGCTCAGGGGGTTTAGGTGTCTTAATATTTCTTTTGTTGACTACAGTTGAAGCTTTAGCATGATCCTTTATTCTAATAGGAAAAGGTGGTTTCTCAATATAAGCAGTAGGAACAACATGATCATTATAAGTGATAGTCGTTTCTTCAACTTTAATAGGTGCAACTACTTTTACTTCAATGGGAGGATTATATTTAAACCACTTCTCCATAGGGAGATCAACATGAGTAGCAAAGGATTCACAGAAAGAAGCTACTATCTCAGAGTCAAGTCCATATTTAGTGCTAAATTCACGAAAAGCATCGATATCCATAAAAGATTTAACACAATCAAACTTAGGTGTTATACCTGACTCCTTACCTTCGTCGAGGCCCCAATCTTCAGAGTTGCATTTAATTATTTCCAATAAATCCCATTTGAATTCAATAGTCATCATCATAAAAAATCTAGTACAAGAAGTGTCGAGCATGGAGTGATTACTGAGAGAAAGCCGATCATAAATTTTTTGAATAATCATTTCTTTTGAGAGCTCATGATTGGGGCATGAATATAACACTGACTTAAGCCTCCCCCAAGCTTGAGCAATGCTTTCTCCTTCGCGAGGCCAAAAATTATATATATAATTACGATCACGATGAACAAGATGGATAGGATAAAATTTCTGATGAAATTCCAATTTCAATCGTTTGTAGTTCCATGATCCCATATCATCACATAGCCTAAACCATCACTACAAAAAAAATACACTTCCGTGATGATACGTGTTTGTCACAGTAGGTCACTTTTTTGTCATGCATGTACATCCATGACAAATTTATGACAGAATCAAGATAGTCATACCTGTGCTGTCGTAGAAGTGTTCCATGACATAACCAAAATTATCATCACGGAAGTGTCCACTTCCATGACGATAAATCGCGCGTCACAGAAGTGCTTTCGTCAAGAGTGACCGACACATGGCATCCACCGTAACGGAACACCGTTAAGCTATCGGGTCGGGTTTTGGATCCGATAACCCATTAACAGCCCCGACCAATGGGGATTTTCCACGTGTAAAATGATCATTGGCTAGAGGAAACACGTGTCGGCTCATCGTCGGGACAGATGTCATCCACTCACTGGACAGAAGGCGCCTATGATACGTCGACACGTGGCACGGCCCAACAAGTTTAAATGGGCCGGCCCAACTGAAGGCCCACAGGATTTTGCGGGCCATAATGGGCCGGCCCAGCTAAAGGCCCACGAGATTTTGCGGACCACAATGGGCTGGCCCAGCTAAAGGCCCACAAGATTTCGCGGGCAATAATGGGCCGGCCCAGGTAAAGGCCCACAAGATTTTTGTGTGCCATAATAGGTCGGCCGAGGTAAAGGCCCTCGGTGACTCTAGCCCATAATGAACAGTAATTTTCTTTATACCCATTAACGGCCCGTGATTTACATGGGCCGTTTCCAGCCCATGTTAGCTTTCGGCCTGTTGACGGCCCATACGTTCTTGGGCTCCTTTTCGGCCCTCGATTAGTTCCGGGCCGTTACTGGCATGTTCCCCTAATGGGCCAAATTCGGCCCATGGCAAGAGTCGGCCCGTTACTGGCCTGTTCCACTAATGGGCCAAATTTGGCCCATGGCAAGAGTCGGCCCGTTACTAGCCTGTTAGCCTAATGGGCCAAATTCGGCCCATGGCAAGAGTCGGCCCGTTTCTGGCCTGTTAACCCGTTGCGCCATTTCCAGCCCGTCCTATATTCTGGCCCATTAATGACCCGTTATGCATGTGACAGAATTAAGCCTTTGCTGTCCTACGGCCTGTTAACGCCCTGTTACTGTGCTGGGCCGATACCAATTATGCCCGATTATGGCCCATGTAGACCCATTTATCCGATGGCCCGTAGGAGACCCATGGATCCTACGGCCCGTATATGGCCCATGGTAGTTGCGGCCACTAGCAAACCAGGGAAAAAGAAGACTAGGAAATAAATAAGGCCGAAACTAACGCTAGGCTATTAAGGCGATTACACAGATTACATCCACTCGGCATCAAAGATCGCCACCAGTGCAAATATAGGGAACACCCTACACTATACAAAAATGGCTTGCTATTTTCTTCAGGCGGTGGTTGCACGTTAAGAATAAATTTTGTATTGCACCAAAACAAATTACAACTATATAACAAAAGGAAGGTTGGCATAAAACTTAACAGTCCAGCAGATAAATGCACCGCCAGAAGTTCAGAAGCTCAGTTCATTTGACCTGACTATTATGTTTTCATGTTGTATTGTCCGATGGAGCACCATAACACTTGCCTTCATTTCCCCTAGGCTCCTGAACAACATAGCAAATGTCTGATAGTCTGGTTTCAAACCATGCATATCTTGACGACATTGAGCAATGTTTCTCCTTGTTTCACAAAGGGTCTCTATTAGGGGATGGACTTGTGTCTGGAGCGAAGATACAACATTGCTTTGAGCTTGCATATCTTGATCATGAGGCAGTTTGGACGATATTGCCTTAACAACCAACCCAGTATTACGCAGGAACGTGCTTTTGGCACCGTTAGTGGACAGGTACTGACCCACTGCAGCAAGAGTTGACATTGCGGTTATAGTTGCCTCGCCACCTTCAGAAGGTGGCGGTTTCACCATTTTTTCCATAGCTCGCTGAAAAGTTGAGGTTTTACATTAGTAGTACCAGAACAGAAGATATTAAGGAGGTAGCAAAACCAAACAAAATAGCTTTGGTCTATATACAGAACTTATTCTGGTGAACCCATGTAAAATATTAGTTGTATTTTATTGCAAAGTACATAATAAAACCAGGTTCCAAACATATGACCATGTACCATCGCTAATGTATTGTCTATTTCTTCACATTGTATCAAGGGCTAAGGATAAAGAGATGAAATTTATAATACGGTAAGCATGGTATGTCGTCATTCATATCACAAAACAACTGAGAACAGACAAAACGTTGTGTGGGCAAGTCCAGCACGGAACTAGATTACGGGTCAAGATCAAAGGAACATCACTCCTCTCATTTAAACCTTGTAAGGTGCAATGATACGCTAAGACAATTGTGTATAAAATTGAAAAGAGTAATAGATATTGGCTGCAAACCATGAAGTTCAAGGCACAAGTCAGAGTAAGTAGTAGTTAAAAGGCATGAGGATTAAGGACTTACAACAGCGGCTTTGACTAGTGTAGTCATGCCCTTCTTCTTGCTGGTGTGACAGTCCTTGAAGATTTCCACAGCATTTGGTTCAGGTACTTTTTGGTCCTTGTGGGCTTTCCTCTGCATTTGGAACAAGTCAATATAGATCTGATAATATGGTACAGCGAAAAGAGTGAATAGTAGCTAATTACAAGAGCCTCGCAGTGCAATATAGCTACGAGATCCTGTCGTCTGTTTGAATTTCACTTTCGTACGGTTGGCCTTGTTCTTTCAACAGTTCACCTACAATAAGATAGATTTGTGTGGCACATGCGTAAATAGGACTTCAACATGTGATCTGATGACATATATATAATGTACCTGATACTTCGGATCGGACTAGTGTTTAACGAGGCCTCTCCAGTCTTCATCAGATATGTTTTCCACTGGAGATGTTTGGGAAGTTCACTATTATCCTTGCCTTCAAAGTGAGTTTTCCTCAAGTCATACCGATACTATCGCAGAGCAGACTTGAAAACATGGGTGCAAGCTTGTCTGGTTGCATCATCTTGGCTATCCAACTCGAACCTCATCTATTGAAAATTATGGGAGTCTCATTATCAGCAACCTAGAAAGTATTTGACAGAGCAAGATGATATTACTAGTTTCCATACATAACCATACTTACAGATAAATGGTCGAGGAAGATGTTGAACTGGGTTTCCTCTTTGTCATTCTTGTACTGAATCCATGTTGGGAGGATACGTGCATGACACCTAACATCAACCGCTGCCTCTGATACTAACTTGGCTGACTCTGTAGCATCACGTGGCCTTTTTAAACCTGCCTCAAAACGGATCTCCATTCTTCCTCCTCTAGATTTAGTTAACCTATCAAGCATTATCCCTAATGTTTGTTTCCTCTTGCGCCTAGGTGCTAGTCCAACAACAAACATAGGAAGTGTTAGTGTACATCAAACTGGGAGACTACATATAAAGAAGCATGCAACTATAACTTGACTCTAGCAACTACCTTCTTGCTGTTGAAGCTCACAAGGTTCATCTGATATTGCTAACTCGTCTTGTGTCAAGAGTGCTTGGGAAGTAGTGTCAGGTGGCAAGGGAGCCTTGGAACGTGCTGGTAGCTCAGTTGACGCACGAGTACGTGGTGCAGTTGGTAGTACTATGGTAGGTGTTGCAAGAACTAGGGTTGTCTCTGCTTATTTGGTGGCAGCTATTTGTTTCTATTTTTCTTTTTTTGCAACTCGTGTAGCATGGGATGCCGTGTTTGTAGAATTTTCTGCTAGACTTTGACCTTCTATTGCACCATCAGTACTAGCAGAATCTGTAGGATTCATCCGCTTCTCATTCCCTGCCATTTTGTGTTTCTTCCTCTTTCTCTGTGCCATGTTAAGTCAAGTCGACAAGAAAAATGAATAACAATTTAGTTCGCGTGATGCAGACGAACTGAACTTTGATGTTAGACAACCACATGATAGGAGGATGTAATATGTATGAAAAACAGGACGGAAGAGATAACCAGAACTATGATGTGTAGACTAAGAAGAAGAGATTTCACCAAATTAGAAGCAATGCAATGGAAGGTAGACACCATATTAAAGATGCTACAAATATCGCTCTACCAAGTTAACAGTGTCTCATCATAAATGGCGTTTAAACAAATGTGAAGTAGTACAAGAAATAAATCATATGCAAGATGCAAACAACATCACACTACCATGTTAGGGGTCTCTCGTCATTAGTTCCATTGCATATTCACAACATTGCATATTCAGAGCTTATGATGTGTAAACTAAGGAGAAGGCATTTCAAAAAATTAGAAGCAATGAAAGCTAGACACCATATGAAAGATGCAACGAATATCACTCTACCAAGTTAAAATTGTCTCGTCATAAGTGCCATTTCAACAAATTAGTAATACAAGCTAGAAAAGAATGTGAGATGTAACCTATATCACACTCCGAAGTCAAACATGTCTTATGATAAGTGATCAGGTTACACAACAGTAGTAATTTGATGTAAGAACATGGTGTGATAGACAGATATTGTATGTTCTAGAAACAGGAACACGTGTCTTATTCAAGTATAATGTGTAAAGTAAGCAGATGGAATTCAACAAAATTAGAAGCAATACAAGCTAGACATCACACATAACATGCAACCACATATAAGAGTGCCAAGTTAGAGGGAGCACCGGTGATGCTGCACTAGGGGAGACGTGCTCATCATAAACACAGCTTTGTTGAGTGTCTATGCATGCGTTGTCTTGGAAATCATCTTGGGGGTGTAGAGGAGTAGAAACTGTAGAGGCCCTCCGTTCGGAAGGGGCACCTTTATCCGCTGCCTTGCTAACTTCCTTCCGCTTTATTGATTTTGAATTGTCAATTAAAACTGACAATAAAAAGCAATAAAATTCTCTCTTTGGAACTCATTCATGCATGATACTGACAATCACTACTTTGCTGTAAGGCAAACACGTGATACCAGGATGGAATATGTACGAAAAATAGGACGGCATGGCATGTTCACAACTGTTTGTGTAAACTAAGCAGAAACCATTCCAGCAAATAAGAAGCAATGCAAGCTAGACACCACGTGAAAGATGCAACCAATATGACTCTGCCAAGTTAAAAGCGTCCCATCATAAATGGAATTTCTACAAATTAGAAGCAGCGCATGCTATAAATCATATGAAAGATGCAACTAATATCGCACTGCATATACTAAAGGTGTCTCATCATGTTGATTGATGCGGGATACAAAAAAACAATAGTTTTATGTAAGGACATGCTTAATAGACAGATGTACTATCACTACTGGAATCAGCTAATTTGCCATCTGCAAGCTCTTTGCCGTCTGCTAGCTGACGGCAAAGCAGCTCTTTGCCATCAGCTACCAAAAAGCAGACGGCAAAGAAGCTCTTTGCCGTCCGCCAGTTCTTTGCCGTCTACTGGCAGACGGCAAAGAGAGAGGTGGCCCCCACCCCCCGCCCGTTTGGGAAAAACTTAACGGGCCACCTCTTTGCCGTCTGCCAGCAGACGGCAAAGAGGCAAAATGGCGGACGGCAAAGAGAGGCGGACGACAAAGAGGGCACTATCTAACGGCCCGTGCCCCCCGCCCCTCTCTGTTCTCACCACTTCTTCCCACCACCCCCGCCGGCGCCGCCCGCCGCGCGCTGCCGCCTCTTGCCCCCGCCGCCCCGGCCCCCCGCCGCCCCGGCGCCCCAGCCCCCCGCCGCCCCGCGCCCCACCGCGCCGGGCCCGGCCCCCCGCCACCCCAGGCCGCCCCGCGCCCCGGCCAGCTCCTCCACCGCCCCGCCCCCTCCTCCACCGGCGCTGCAGAAGGTGAGCCCCCCACCTTTTTTCTGTTTTTTTCTGTTTTTTTCCTTTTTAGTTTTAGTTTAGATTTAGTTTTAGTTTTAGTTTTAGGTTTAGTTTTAGTTTAGTTTTAGGTTTAGATTTAGTTTTTTCCTTTTTTTTGTTTTATTTGTTTTAGGTTTATGTTTAGTTTAGATTTAGTTTTAGTTTTAGTTTTAGGTTTAGTTTTAGGTTTAGTTTAGTTTGAGGAAAGAAGAAGAAGAAGAGAAAAAGAGGAGAGGAGGAGAAGAAGAAGAGGAAGAAGAAGAAGAAGAAGAGGAGGAGGAGAAGAAAAAAGAAGAAGAGGAAAAAGAAGAAGAAAAAAGAGGAGAGGAGGAGAAGAAGAAGAGGAAAAAGGAAAGGAGGAAGAAGAAGAAGAAGAAGAAGAAGAAGAAGAAGGAAAAAAAGGAAGAAAAGGAAGAATAGGAAGAAGAAGAATAGAAAAAAAAAGAGGAAAAACACCCGACCCGACACGGCACCCCGACCCGACACGGCACCCCGACCCGACACCGCATCCCGACCCCGACACGGCACCCCGACCCCTAGACCCCGACCCCGACACCCCGACCCCGACCCCGACCCCGACACCCCGACCCCGACCCCGACCCCGACACCCCGACCCCGAGCCTGACCCGACACCCCGACCCCGACACGGACACGGCACCCCGACCCCAACCCGACACCCCGACCCCGACACCGACACGACACCCCGACACCGACACCCTGACACCACACCCACCCTTACCCCGACACCGACACGGCACCCCGACCCCGACCCGGCACCCCGACCAGACACCCCGACCCCGAGACCCCGACCCCGAGCCTGACCCGACACCCCGACCCCGACCCCGACCTGGCACCCAACCCGACACCCCGACCCCGAGACCCCGGGCCTGACCCGACACCCCGACCCCGACACTGACACGGCACCCCGACCCCGACCCGACACCGCAACCCCGAGACCCCGACCCCGACCCCGACCGCGAGTCGGACCCGACACCCCGACCCCGACACCGACACGGCACCCCGACCCGGCACCCCGACCCGACACCCCGACCCCGAGACCCCGACCCCGACACGGCACCCCGACACCGACAGGGCACCCCGACCACCGACACCTCCCGAAAATTAAGGTGTTCATTGGCCTTCCAGAGGCCGACGGGGTCATATATTTGTGAATTATTAGTTAGGTCATATATTTTTCGATTTAGTTATGAAAAACATCATATATAATTGTGTTGATCGTGTAGTTTTAAATGTGCAGTTGTTTCATCGCTGCGAGGTTTGGTGTTCGACGACCTCGCCGTGCGTTTGACGAGCTCTGCCCCTTCGTTCGTGGGTGAGCACAAATGACAAGTCCTCCTCCCCCATTAATTATTTGATCTATTCCGATGAAACTTGATAGCTAGCTATATATGTGTCTTGAATCATCAGTATGCGTAACCAATATGTGTCTCCCGTTCGAAAGCGTCATAGTTATAAATATGCATGCATTTGCATATTTATAACCTTGATTCTTTCGAATTGTCCAACACTATCCATGGACAGCCCGAGTATGTGTAGATTGGGTTCGTTTTCCCATATGCTTTGCTCCGGATCCGACGCATATATTTCGTCAGTGCCTCCCCTGTTGTTCTCCGGGTACACATCCTCTCTGTTTATTGCAGAGACGTGTATCAGGAGAACAGCGGACCTCCAATGCTTAAAGACCTAGACTTAGCTTTATTTCCTCCAATCCTTACCATAATGACCTAGACTTAGCTTCTTCTCCTCCAAAATGACTTAATAAGCTTACTGACCTCCAAAACCATCCATTTTACCTAAGTTAGCTCTAAAACGATCTATACTTAGCTTACTTATGTCAAAAATTGCATAATTAGCTTAGTTAGCTCATAGACGATCCATTTTACCTAAGTTAGCTCCAAAATGACCCATCTTACCTAGGTTAGCTTATAAATGATCCAGTTTATCCAAGTTAGCTCTAAAATGACCCAATTTACCTAGAGTAGCTCCTAAACGATCCATTTCACCTAAGTTAGCTAAAAACGATCCATTTCACCTAAATTAGCTCTTAAATGATCCATTTCACCTAAGTTTGCTCAAAAACGATCCATTTCACCTAAATTCGCTCTTAAATGATCCATTTCACCTAAGTTTGCTCAAAAACGATCCATTTCACCTTAGTTAGCTCAAAAACGATCCATTTCACCTAAATTAGCTCTTAAATGATCCATTTCACCTAAGTTTGCTAAAAAACGATCCATTTCACCTTAGTTAGCTCAAAAACGATCCATTTCACCTTAGTTAGTTCAAAAACGTGGCATTTCACCTTAGTTAGCTCATAAATGACCCATTTCAACTAAGTTAGCTCAAAAACGATCCATTTTACCTTAGTTAGCTCAAAAACAATTCATTTCACCTTAGTTAGCTCAAAAACGATCCATTTCACCTTAGTTAGCTCAAAAATGATGCCCTTCACCTTAGTTAGCTCAAAAACGATTCATTTCACCTTAGTTAGCTCAAAAACGATCCATTTTACCTAAGTTAGCTCATAAACGATCCATTTTACCTAACTTAGTTCTAAAATGATCCATTTTACCTTAGTTAGCTCATAAACGATCCATTTTACCTGCGTTAGCTCTAAAATGACCCATTTAACCTTACTTAGCTCATAAATGATCCATTCTACCGAAGTTAGCTCTAAAATGACCCATTTTACCTAGGTTAGCTCCAAAATGATCCATCTTACCTAGGTTACCTCTAAAATGATGCATTTTACCTAAGTTTGCTCATAAGCGATCCATTGCACCTAGGTTAGCTCATAAACGATCCATTTCACCTAAGTTAGCTCACAAATGATCAATTTCACCTAAATTAGCTCATAAATGTCATATATTCTTCTTCTTCTTCATTTTCTTCTTCTTCTTCTTCTAATCTTCTTCTTCTAACTTTCTTATTTCCCATTTTGCAGAATTCATTCACTTCACGGAAGCTTGCATAGATGGAGTGCTTGTTTGGATGAACTATGTTTCCTTTGTATCTATGAACTATGCATGTATGGTAGGATGACACTATTGTAATATGTATGGTTGGATGCATGTATGTCGAACTTGCTATGTATGGTTGATGGAACTATGCATGTATGATGAAATTATATGTGTTGGATATCTCATATGTTTGCTGTGAACTTGCCATGTGAAAAATATATATGTATCATCTATTTGCTGTGAAAATGGTTGGGTATATGAAAAAACAGAAAAAAGAGCCAATATGCAGGCTCTTTGCCGTCTGCCACCGACGGCAACGGGCTCTTTGCCGTCTGCCGCGGACGGCAAAGAAGCCACGTGGCGTCCACCTGTGCTTCCTGGGAGCTGACCCATTTGGTCAGTTTGCCTACAGTGGCAGACGGCAAAGAACCTGCCACGTAGTGACGTGTAGATGACATCATACGGCGGATGGCAAAGACCCTAGAAATTTTGCCGTCAGCGGCGGACGGCAAAGGCCTTCCATTAGCCACTTAACGGACTGACAGCGCAATTATTGCCGTCCGCTCTCTTTGCCGTCCGCCGTAGATGGCAAAGACTTTGCCGTCAGTAGCAGACGGCAAAGAACCTGTTTACCGAAGCCTACTTTGCCGGAGCCTTTTGCCGTCCGCCGCTGATGGCAAAGGCCTTTGCCGTCCGCCGTGGCAGACGGCAAAGTAGCTGATTCCTGTAGTGTGTGTACTAAATACAGGAAGGCATGTCACATTAACAGGTATAATGGATAAGGTAAGCAGACTAGCACATGCAGTTTAACCAGATTGGAATAATTACAAGCTAGACACCATACGCAACATGCAACCACATATCACGCTGCCAAGTTAGAGCAAGCACCTGCGATGCTAGTGTAGGGGAAATGTTGTAATCAACTACAGAGCTACATTCACTATCTTCATCTAGCATTTCTGTTTCTTGAGAATCATGTCGGGAGGCTGACGTTGCATTCTTTAAATGAGGAGTAGTCCCCTTGCCTGCCTGCCTCGTCATAAGTGATTGATGAGGGATACACAAGAACATTCGTTTGATGTAAGAACATGGTTAATACACAGATGTACTAGTATGTACCAAAAACAGAAAGGCATGTCATATTCAAAGGTATAATGTGTAAGCTAAGCAGATGCAATTTAACCAAATTGGAAGCAATACAAGCTAGACATCCGGCTGGAGTGGTGAGCATGATCATCTAGGACCTGAGAGCCTGGTGGGAGGCGGGCTGCTTCGCCACCATCGCAGCTTTTTAGTTGGCTTCCAGGTGATGCCTATCTTTGCTGGGCTTGTCACTGGCTCGGCCAGTGCCCTGACTAGCTATTTGTCTTCTGGTGCTAACGGGATGGTGGTTCATGTAAAAAAATATCTTTCCTTGTCTTACCGACTTCGGCCTTTCGAATACAAGCTAGACACCATATGAAACATGCAACCACATATGACACCGCGAAGTTAAAGCAAGCACCTGGGATGGTGGTTCATTGCGAGCGAGGTCATCAACTCCAGAGCTACGCTCCCCGTCTCCATCTGCTGACACTGCACCCTTTAAAGCGTTGAAATGTGTCTTGCCCAGCCGCACACCAAACTGGAGCGACTTCTCTCTTTCCTTTTTGGCTTCTCTCATGGCAGCAGAGTCTGAAATACCCTTGCATAAAAACACAACAGTGAGAGTAAGTGTGGTGTCAAAACCGGCGGATACTATGGGAGTCCTGGATTAGGGGGTCTCCGGGCAGCCGGACTATCTCCATTGGCCGGACTATTAGACTATCTCCATTGGCCGGACGGTTTAGGGTTTAGGGTTTAGGTGATTCCCAAAATTGGGACTCGATCTGCACACCCATTGCCTGATGGGCGATAAAACGATGGCATGGAAATGCTGGCAAAAGTTGGCTCGCCGAGGCAAAGCCCTTGGTCCAGCTAACGTGACGGAGCCGGTCAGCTAGTGACGCCAAAGTGTCCGGAGTAGGTTGATGAAGAGATGGCGAAGCCCCCGGTCCTGCCGAGATGTCGAAGCCTCGATGTCAGCCGATGAGTCGAAGTAGGTCGGCGTGATGGACACCAGCTTGAAGAAGCAATAGTGCGGCCCTGCCGATGCAGGTCATGACGTTGTCGATGCCGGCTTGATGAAGCGACCGTGCGGCAATGCCGGTATGTCTGCTCTGTGTAATCCGTGGGGAAGCGATGTTGCTGATGATTTATCCTTCTCGATGCCGGACTCTTGTTCGGCTTGCCGAGATGATGATCCGAAGAAGTTGAGCTCGGCTCAACAAAGTGACGACGTGTCTAGCGCAGGTCGGCAGCCGTGGAGCAATATTGCCGGACTAGTTTGACACCAGCATGATGTTGAAGATCATGTTCAAAAGATTTTAAAGTTAGTGGGATGTGTTTGGGAACAAAACACAATACCCCATACAAAACTTCCTTCAAAAGGATGTCCGAAATCCCGTTCATAAAAAAGACGAACTCGGGTCGGATTCGTTTTCGCCCAGAAAATAGATCCGAAAAGTGATGCACTAATCAGAAGGTTCCTGGAGGTTGGACGGTCGGATCGAGCTGAAATTTTGAGAGGTGATAGATATACGAATTCCGCAGCCGATCAACGGTTGGATCTTCCAAAGGACGTCCGAGCTAGAAGCTGGACATCACGCCCTAAACTCGTCCAGATTCCCATCCAGATTTGACAGGGCTCCGGTATATCGTGGATTGCCAGAGATTCCTTCATCGGAACTCGACGAAATTTTCCATGGTTGTTGTAGACTCAATTCCGCACAAGTCCACTGAAGCAATCGTTAAAAAGACACTTGAGGAGGCGGTGGCGGCGGACACAAGTTTGCTATCCAGAAAAACAGCACGGTCGCCCGAGGGCAATGTTGACGTTGAGCCCGCGGGCTCCCTGGATGATTCTTCCATGATCTTGATAGAGATTGGAGTTGATGTTTATAAAGGCCCTCATACGAACATGACGATCGGAGGTAGGGCGCAGTCCTTGGTCGAACCAAGGTGACCAGTCGAGCTGGTGACGAAGATGCCGAAGTCGCAGTTAATCTGCAGGCGAGCCATCAACCTTTTGACAAACACACAGCGGAACTCTCAATGAACGCACCAATGTCGGTGTCAAAACCGGCGGATCTCGGGTAGGGGGTCCCGAACTGTGCGTCTAGGGCGGATGGTAACAGGAGGCAGGGGCACGATGTTTTACCCAAGTTCGGGCCCTCTCGATGGAGGGAAAACCCTATGTCTTGCTTGATTAATATTGATGATATGGGTAGTACAAGAGTAGGTCTACCACGACATCAGAGAGGCTAAACCCTAGAAGCTAGCCTATGGTATGATTGTATATTTATCTGATCTATCGACTAGTCTGGCCTCGGTTTATATAATGCACCAGAGGCCTAGGATAACAAGAGTCCTAGCCGAATACGCCGGTGGGGAGGAGTCCTCGTCTTGATCACCAAGTCTTGTGGAATCTTCCATGTATGCGGCAGCTGTCCGAACTGTCCCATGAGTATAGGGCCATGGGGGTCCTCGGCCCAATCTAACAGATCAAGAGACAACATGGTGAGTACCCCCTAGTCCAGGAAACCGTCAGTAAGGGTGAAGTGTGTGCAGAACTAGTGCACTGTAAAAGTAGCAAATAGCAGGTGGATGAAAAATAAATGACAGGAGACATATGATAGCTCTACAACATTGCATGGCAAACGAAATTAGATTCTACTCTGTATGATTTTGTAATATATGAGCACAGGAAATGCAGGTACTCCTCCAGCACACCACCACATGTGGTCATATATAAGATAACAGTCGAGTGAAAATAAATAGGCCAGTCAATTTTTTTAATGAACCGTCCAATCTATAAGGAACTAGCAGATGGCCTTCGTCTACCTCCCGCCAGTCACTGTTGACGATCTTTCTCGAACCGCCAGTGACCACCGGCCCAGACCCCTGCCTCCGCCGCCCCGCCCTCCCATTGACCTCACACCACCGTCGTACTTGGCAGCGCCCCCAGGCCATCCCTTTAATCCCGGCCGACCTCCAGATCGGGCGCCAGTAGCTCTAGGCCGCACACGCCCCTAAGATAAACACCAAGGCGCTGCTTCCCCGGCGTAATAGGCGTACTAGCGCCTGTTACGCCAGGGAATGCTTCCGTTAATTGGGAATCAAGTGGCCAGAAATTGAAATTCAGGGGGGTGACAGACCTCTAGGTAAGGTGAAATAGTATATGAGGAGAAACCTTCTGCATCGCGAGTTACTAGGAACATCTAGTATCAAGAAGAAGCGGTCAACTAGTGTCTTCTGTGGGATGAATACCATGCAAGCAGAGACGTAAGATTTGCACGAATAAGGGAAGAGGAGTACCTTTTTCGGTTGCTGGTGTGGTCACCTCCACAAGTCGCGCCGATTTTCTTCTTTTTACCGGGGAAACCGATGTTCTAGAGGGTGCGGGCTTGGACGAACCCATGGACAAATTGTTGACTGTGTTGCCATGGCCGTTTGTCGATGGAGGGGAAGCAGATCCGAGGCGGCGAAGGACGGCGTAGCAGGAATAGCTCCGGTGCGGTGGAGGGTGGCGAAGTTGGAGCGACAACGGTGAGGCGCAGGACGACGTGGTTGAACTGGCTCGGGTACGGATGGCTCTGCCTCGACTTCAACTACTAGCCGTGGAGGGCGTTAAGGTTGAGGTTGCGGTGGACGACAACGTCGGGGTATCGGCTCCGGCGTGATGGAGGAGGGCGGCGGTTGATGGGTGGGATGGGGTGGCGGATGGAGGACGCCGGGGTTTCGCGGCTGGTGGAGAGGTAGTTTTGGCGCCCACGGAGTACGAATGGGGAATCAGACGGGTGGGGGGAACCATGTTTCGGTCTAGGACGCGCTTGTTTTTGGCTTTTTTGAACAGAAATGGGACGCGCTTGTTTGAAATCTGGGAAAAGTACAAACTTTGCCCCCTCTTAAATTTCGGACCTACTGCGGGTCAGGGGTAAGATGGTAATCCCAGGTGTCCCAAATAGTGGGTGGGAGCGATTTCGGCCACGTGCATGTGTGCTTAGGCGGCCATTGTGTATGAATGTTTTTCGGATGTGGTTGCGTGGCGTCTAGACTACAAACCTACCCCGGTTTAGACCTTTGGACGTCGGGCCGGTAGGTTTCATGGGTCGGACTTATTAGAAAAGTAATTTCCTTGTACTACCAAACATTGGTGTCACGCGGTTTCGGGCGGGTAGAGGCTCTTTTGGCGCTTCATTCGAAATTTTGAAACACAAGCATTCACGTTTAGAGTACTCTTGAACTATGAGGATTGACCTAAATATACAACGTCATATTTGACCTTGTATGTTTGAAAACCTCATTAAATTATCCGCTTCTTTTTGAAATTTTGACACTTGAAAATCCTATAACTACGGTTATTTTGGAATGGAGGAGCTAAATTTGAATCTATTTTGTACACGACTACATGTCTCACCCTAGCTAGTTCAAGCATTAGAATGTGCATCATGTTTAAATTCTTCCTAAATTTGAATTGGGGAAGAGAGAACCCCCAACACCCCCTGGAAACAACTAGGGTTTACTAAAATTATTTTCAATGAACCTGAAATGCCCTTCTAAAAAGTTCACCCTCTTTGTCTTGGGTTAGAACATCTGGCAAAATTGGTGCACAATTTTCTAGGTCAACAGAAGGTCATTGAATTAAATCATAAGTATTTGAATTTGGGCATTTAAATACTATAAAATAATTTAAATGCTCAAATAATTCTGGGAATAAATGTTTCCTGTTGGAAATATTCTAAACAAAGGCCACATTTATTTTCAGGATTTTTGGAAATGTTTTAGTATTTTTAATAAAGCTAAACAGTTGCAGTTAATTAGAAAAACAAAAACAAATAAAAGATAGAGAGGGAGAAGCCACTTGGGCCTTACCTGTGCTGGCCAGCCCACCTGGCTCGGCCCAGCCTACTGGCACGGCCAGTCGTCGTCCGCCTCGCGCCAGAAGGACGCGGAGCGCGTGGCCGGCGGCCGCGGCCACGCGCCGGCCACCTCCTGCTTCTGCCGATGCCCGGAAGACGCCTAAGGACGCCACGTGACCCCCATGTCCCCCTCTCATCCCCTCTCACTCTCCCCCTCGTCTCCCTCACTCTCTCCCGCGATGGCCGAGCGCGTCCCTCGCCGCCGTTCACCGTAGACGCCACCAGAGCCACCCCCTCGGCCCTCCAACGAGCCCAACAGCTCCGCCTCGTCGCCCTGGACCTCTCCGCCGACCCACGCGACTCCAAACACCGCCGAACGCCGCCTTTGCCCTCGTCTTCAACCTCGGGCACCCGAGCCATCTCCGGTCAATTCGCCGCCGCCAGGACCTCCCCGAGCTCGCTGATCCCCTCTCCAAACCTGCTGTGAGCTCCTCTTCCTCTTCCCCTAGCTCCCGTGCTCGTTTGGCCCCTGTAGCCGCCATTTCCACCGCACCCGAGAGGTCCCCGCCGCCGGCCATGGCGCCCTCGTGGCCAGAGCCAAAGTGGCTCGAGGCCAAGCTCATAGTTGTGCTCAGCGCAGCACCAGGAACCCGTAGCCACCACCAGCTCCTTCTCCCGTGCACCATAGCCTCGAAACCAACCTCGCCCGAACTCCGGCCGCCGCCACAAGCTCGATTCCGGCGAGCTCGCTCCACCCCAGCTCCTCCCACTTGCCCCACTAGATGCGCGCGAGCCCCAGCTACGTGTAGCACATCTCCGCCGTCGTTTTGGTCGCCTGAGGGCGTTTTCCGAAGCCCTCCGCCGTCGCGGCCTCGCCGGCGACTCAACGCCGGCGGGATTAGCCCTATTGACCGGTGGATTTGACCACTGACGTGGACTGGGTGGGGCCAGTTGACTCCCCTGAGTCAATGACAAGTGGGCCCCCTCTATTAACTAAATCAGATTAGTTTTAATTAAAGATAATTAGCTTAATTAACTACTGACACGCGGGACCCACCAGTCAGGTTTGACCTAGACGTCCCCGTTGACCACTGACGTCACCCTGACATAATGCTGACGCAGTAATGCATTTTCTGGATTTATTTTTATTCAGGAAATTCCAGAAAATGTTTAAAACTTCTAAAAATCATAGAAATTCAACCGTAACTCCAAATGAAATAATTTATATATGAAAAATTATCAGAAAAATTCAATCTATCCATCTGTAATGGTTTCATGCATGACAAAACAAGTTTACCCTGCTGGTTAAGCAGAATAAGGAAATGCACTATTAAAGCCATGTTTAATAAGCTAATAATTGAATCTTTGATTCAAATAAGCACATTCCTTTCTGTTATGGCTTGCATTAGGCCAAGACACATTCATATTGCCATGTCATAGCATGCATCATATTGTTGCATATCGTCATGTGTTGATTGTGTTCCGATGTGTTCTTCGTGGTAGGTTTTGCCTCCGAGGATATTCACGAGTATCCAACTGAAGGGCAGTATCCCACTACCACTCCGTCAGGCAAGCAACCCATTGATCATTCGGATACAAACCCATGTTCTCGCTTTTGCTCTTGTTTACTGCATTAAGACAACGCGATTCAAACTGCTGTGTGCTACGGTAGTTGAACCCTTCTCCTCTGCATGACCTGTCATTGCCACAGTAACTAGATGAAACCCACTAGCATGTGTAGGAGTTGATTGAGCCATGTATGTGATTCCTACCTTGCTATGCTTAGAGTTGTGTCAGGTCTGGTTCATCTGGGTGATGGGCTAGAGTGAAATGCTTATGCTGGTAATGTGAGGGATGTGTTGAACATGTTTTGGTAAAGGTATCGATGAGAGGCCATGTAGGAATACATGGTGGGTTGTTTCATTGAGGCCGTCCATAAGAACTGAGATCTGTATGTGTGATTTAAGATGCAGTTACTACCGTACATTGGGCCCGAAACAAATGGACCCTCTCGGCTTCTTAATCACCCTAGTACTCTGTCCAGGAGTAGAAAATAGTTTCTGGTGCTTGTAGGTTATGTGTTGGCGGCCGTGCGTAGCGCTGACCCTAGGGGTGGGCTATGTTGCGGTAGATACACCATGGCACGGTGTACCGAGTCACCCGTTTGGTGTCTCGGGAACCCTGTTCACATCGTTCGGGGCCGTATGTGGAAACCTCGGCCGGACTCCCTGCGGATGGAACCTGGATAGGCGATAAACCTGGACTAGAGACTTAAGTGTTTAGGTAGGCCGTGGCCGACACCCTCGCTGGGCTTCCGCTTGAAGGTTGCCGAGTACATGTCGTGTAAACGACGGTAAGTGGTGAAAGCGTGTATGAAGAAGTACACCCCTACAGGGTATAAAACTATTCGAATAGCCGCGTCCGCGGTAAAGGACTACTTGGTTGCCTATACAGTTCATAGACAAGTAAATGGATACTACTAAAAGACTCAAGATAAGTGTGAGTACCGAGGATGGCCCTCTCATAGGATGACGAGGGAGGATCCCCGGTGGAGTATTGTGTTGGTGAGTAGTGGACTCGTGTGCAAAAACTATTTTACTAAAGAAATTCCGTAGGATAGCTTAGCCAAGAGTCAAAGCTGGCTTGCTGCAATAACCCCTCCACCTTCTTGAGAATGAGCATGTATAGTAGGTTCTGATGTAAGACTTGCTGAGTACCTTTGTACTCATGTTTGCTTAATTACTGTTTTCAGACCACAACACCGCCCCCTCCGATGGGTTCTATGTAGACCTTGACGTCGACGAGTGACTAGCCACCCAGGTGGTGATCCTGGCCATGGAGGGGCCTATGTAGATAGTCAGGCTTCGAGAAGCCTTCTTTCTTTCTAGAGTCTGTACTCAGACTAGTTGCTTCCGCATGTGCTTGTATGATTGTATGACTTGAGTGTCGGGTCATGTGACCCCTATCTGTATGAACATGTTATGTATGGCGCTCTGGAGCCTTTAAATAAAGTACTTGAGTTGTAGAGTTTTGTTGTGATGCCATGTTGTATGTACTCATATCGGGCATATTGTGTGTATGATTGAAATGCTTCGTATGAGTGGGATCCGACAATCTAGTTGTTTATCCTTGGCAGCCTTTCTTATGGGGAAATGTAGTCTAGTGTTCCTCGAGCCATAGTAGTCCGCTATAGCCTGGTTCATCGGAGTCCTGCTAGCCCAGCACTACTATTCAGGACAATTGACTGGCCGGCATGTGATTCACTTTGTTCCTATGTCTGTCCCTTCGGGGAAATGTCACGCGGTGACTTCCGGAGTCCTGCCTAGCCTGCTACAGCCCGGGTTCCCCGGAGTCCTGTTAGCCCAGTGCTACAGCCCAGAATCACTCGCTGATGACCGACATGCTCGATGTGATTCATGTATGCCTGTCTCCATAGGTCTGTGCCGCTTTGGGTTCACGACTAGCCATGTCGGCCCGGGTTCTTTGTCATATGGATGCTAGCGACACTATGATATACGTGAGCCAAAAGGCGCAAACGGTCCCGGGCCATGGTAAGGCGACACCCGTGGGATACCGTGCGTGAGGCCGCAAAGTGATATGAGGTGTTACCGGCTAGATCAATGTGATATGGAATCGGGGTCCTGACAGCGTTGGTATCAGAGCCAGGTTGCCTGTAGGTTCGTTGAGCCAAACTGGTCGATGCCGAGTCTAGAAATGCTTTAGTTATATGTAGGGGAATTGATTGTGGGAGGGAACGTAAGGTTCTTTTACTC
This sequence comes from Triticum monococcum, assembly GCA_034509565.1. Lineage (NCBI taxonomy): Eukaryota > Viridiplantae > Streptophyta > Magnoliopsida > Poales > Poaceae > Triticum > Triticum monococcum. Next base: position 551,175,057 of record CM067843.1, on the reverse strand, counting down.
CTTTACCTTATGCCCTCTGATCTGAGTCATTCTCTTCTCATTCAATGTGGGTTAAGGACTAGGCTCTCTTCTTCTATCAGGTTCACGTGTTAGTAATCCGTAGTAGCTTATAGGATTATTGTTACAAGTCCCAGTTCAGTTTCTACTATTCTTAGTATCTTGCAAATTGGATCAGAACCTTGATATAATGTTGTTGAGTGGTATTGCGAACTGTTGTGGATGTCTCAAATCTTTTTCTGAGCATTTACAGCTGTTATGCTGTCCAATTTTCCCTAGAAATTCGGATGTCTTTGCCTTGTGGTTGTGCTTTCAGATGGCCAACCGTGCTCAAAACCAAGTGGTTCGCCTGACCCGGTGCCTCGACGTGCCCGATCATACTGCTATGTTAGTCCGGGTCATGATCGAGACGGGTTACCGTTGGTATCCCGAATACACCGTGGAAGAGCAGTTCCGCGACTTTAATCAAAGCTAGTATCACTGCACCATCAGGATATTTCCTAATTATCCTGGATCTACCGAGCCTCTTCACTGTTCCTATGGACTCGGGGTTACCGTTGAGATGGTTGTGCAGGATGCTGCCTATTCCATGATGACCATCATGCGAGTCCGGATTGGCCTGCTTCGGAACACTGATTTCTGTTACATGCCAGCTTCACTTCCGGGAGCGCAAGGGTATCTTCAGGCTATCTATGCTGACTCCACTCAGGAGGATTCATTAACTCGTACCACTGCTGAGATGCTCGAAGATAAGGACCAAGAGAATCAGGCCTTGAGGCTGGAGCTTTTTAATACCCGTGCTGATCATTGGGCCACATTGACTCGGTTTGCACCTGCGGTGCAAGCTGGATGTATGGATACAAGGGATCTGTATCCTGTGAGGTCTGGTTTGCCAGACGTGGTGGATTGGCGTGATGTGGGAGGCATCACCCCACCCCGTGGTCCCCGCAGGCCACCGTTTGTTGGTCCAAGACCCCATCCTAGCCCCTATGGTCCACAGGCTCCTCAGGACCGTCTGTTCTCGGATGGTCACGTTGAACTTCTAGGCTATGGAGGTGACTTCTATGAGGACTACTACGGAGCTGTCTGAGTTAGTAGTAGTACCACTAGTAATGTAGTAGTTGTATCTCCACTGTCCTGCGTGACTTGTGGAATATGACTTTGTGTGTAATCAATTCCAGAGGTGTAGACAATAATGTATAGGAGCTTGGAATGCCTCCGATGAGATGTAACGTCTTTCATCATAGTTGTACTGTAGCCTGGGCTTGTACTAAACTATGTATGATGTGTATGACCATTGGTATATATATGGCAGTTTTATATTACCATGACATACGGATGAACATCACTGCATTCCGTGTTATCCATTACATTCTGCACTTCCTTGCTAAGTTTGAGCCATCCTTGTCTAAACCATTGTCTTGTTTTCTCCTAGGATGGTCAACACCCGCAGCAACCCTGCTGCCCCGGAGCAGGGGGAAGCCAGTGCTGCTAGAGGTGAAAATCTGCCTCACCCGCCTTCTCTGGCCGAAGTAATGCTGGAGGCGGAAAGAAACAAGCGTGAGACCAACCGCCTGCTGGAGCGGATTGAGCAGAACACTGCACGCCACCCGCGAAATGACTTGGTGTCAATCAATGACTTTATCAAGCTGTACCCACCAAAGTTTAACCATTCCGTCGAGCCCCTCGACGCGGATGACTGGCTTCGCAGCATCACCCACAAGCTACGTTCTGCCAACGTAGCCGAAGCCGACAAGGTTACTTATGCTGCCTATCACCTCGAAGGCCCTACTAGCCTTTGGTGGGAAAACTTCGAAGCTATGTGCCCGGTCGGTCAAATCACTACTTGGGCTGAATTCAGTGAGGCTTTCCGTGAGCATCACATTCCGGAAGGTCTCATGGATCGCAAGAGGGAGGAGTTCTGCAACTTCACCCAAGGAAGACTGACTGTGGATGCTTATAGTCGTGAATTTGGGAATCTGGCACGCTATGCCCCTGAAGAGGTATCTACTGACGCTAAGAAGCAGGCAAGGTTCCGCAAGGGACTTAGCCCTGAGCTTCGCCGCGATCTTCGTCTGCACGAGTGCACCTCCTTCCAGAAGTTGGTCAATAAAGCCATCAGTGCTGAGACAGGCCAGACTGATTATGACGCTTCACGCAAGCACTCCCGTGATTTTGGCTCTTCATCCGGCTCTGGAGCTCAGAAGCGCCGGATGTGGATTCCAAGCACGGCATTGCCCCCCAGGTTCATTCCGAGGCCATCCTTTGAGGCGCCTCGTCCCAACCAGCAATTTGCACCGCCCAAGCCCTATGGTGGCCCCGCTGCTAATGCTGCTCCACGCCCCAATGTGGTGACATGCTTTAAGTGTGGAGAGCCGGGTCACTATAGCCGAGAGTGTCCCCAGAACAACAACCCCAATCAAACTGGAAAGTCCGTTGGCCGTGGTAAGCCCGTGGGAAAAACATTCTACGCCAAGCCGGCCACCACTGCACGTGGCCATGTCAACTATGTTTCAGCCGAGGAGGCTCATGAGGATCCCAACGTCGTCCTTGGTACGCTCCTTGTTAACTGCCATCCGGCATCTGTTCTTTTCGATACTGGAGCATCTCATTCATTCATATCCGAGAACTATGCTCGATTGCACAACACGACATTCTATGACATGCCCACTTCCATGGTAATTCAAACTCCGGGTTCCAAATGGCAAACTTCTAGAGTAAGCCATGGGAACGAAATTCTTGTCGACAGACTTGTCTTCCTTGCATCCTTAATAGCTCTCAAGTCCTTGGACATAAACATCATCTTAGGTATGGACTGGATGTCAGCTCATTATGCTAAGATTGACTGTGCCACAAGAACCGTTCAACTTACTCACCCGTCGGGCAAGACAGTTAATGTCTTAACTCGAGTGGCCGAGCGCCAACTTTACTCCCTAAATGCCAACCCCCTTCCAGACCTTGAGGATGTTCCGGTAGTCCGAGACTTTCCGGATGTCTTTCCAGAAGAACTGCCAGGTGTACCACCTGACAGGGATGTCGAGTTTGTGATAGACCTTGTTCCAGGAACCGTTCCAATTTCTAGAAGACCCTATAAGATGGCACCCCTAGAACTAGCGGAACTCAAGAACCAACTCGATGAGTCCTTGAAAAAGGATTTCATCCGTCCTAGTTACTCTCCTTGGGCTTGCCCCGTCCTCTTCGTCAAGAAGAAGGATGGAACAGATCGAATGGTTGTGGATTACCGACCTGTCAACTTGGTCACCATCAAGAACAAATACCCGCTTCCCAGGATCAACGATCTGTATGATCAGCTCGCTGGATCCTAAGTCTTCTCCAAGATGGATTTGAGGTTGGGCTACCATCAAATCAAAATCAGAAACGGGGACATTCCCAAAACGGCCTTTGTTACTCGTTATGGCCAATACGAGTACACCGTTATGTCCTTCGGTTTAACCAATGCCCTGGCTACCTTCTCCCGGTTAATGAACTCGGTTTTAATGGAGTACTTGGATAAATTCGTCGTAGTATACCTCGATGACATACTCATCTACTCCAAGAATGAAGAGGAACATGCCGAACATCTAAGGCTGGTATTGATGAAACTTCGAGAGCATCGCCTTTATGCCAAATTCTCCAAGTGTGAATTTTGGTTGCCAGAAGTAACCTATCTAGGCCATGTAATCTCTGGTAAGGGTATTGCTGTCAATCCCGAGCGAGTTCAAGCCATCCTTGATTGGACTCCACCTGAGACGGTTAAGCAAGTTCGGAGCTTCCTTGGCTTAGCGAGCTATTGCCGCCGCTTCGTCAAGAATTTCTCCAAGGTTGCTAAACCTCTAACTGAACTCCTCAAGAAAGATAAAAAGTTCGAGTGGACTCCACAGTGCGAGCTCAGTTTTCAGGAACTGAAAAGACGCCTGACATCTGCTGCTGTACTGGTACCACCAGATTTCTCCAAGGACTTTATTATCTATTGCGACGCCTCGCGACAAGGACTAGGTTGCATACTCATGCAAGATCGTCAGGTAATTGCCTATGCTTCACGGCAATTACACCCACATGAGGAAAATTATCCCAGACATGATCTAGAGCTTGCAGCTGTAGTCCATGCACTTAAAACTTGGCGACATTACCTCCTCGGTAATCGTTGTGAGATCTTCACCGATCACCAAAGTTTGAAATATATCTTCACCCAACCAGATTTGAATCTCAGGCAAAGACGTTGGGTCGAGTTGATCTCGGCTTACGACTTAGGAATAACTTACACCCCGGGCAAAGCCAATGTCATGGCTGATGCACTAAGTCGTAAATCCTATTGTAACAATCTGATGTTACAACAAAGTCAACCACTTCTCCATGAGGAATTTCGTAAGCTTAATCTTCACATTGTTCCTCGAGGATTCCTATCCACCCTGGTGGCGAAACCTACCCTTACGGATCAGATCATCAAGGCACAGAAGGTAGATCCGGGAATCTCCCGTATTAGGAGAAACATTAAGAAAGGAGTCGCGAATTGTTTCTCCATTGATGATCAAGGTGTCGTATACTTTGGGAATCGCCTAGTGGTTCCAAAGGCACAAAACCTGAGGCGGCTGATCCTTAAGGAAGCTCATGAATCCCCTCTCACCATTCATCCCGGTAGTACTAAAATGTATCAAGACCTACGCCAGAGGTTTTGGTGGACTAGGATGAAGAGAGAAATCGCTCAATACATTGCTAATTGCGATGTTTGTCATTGCGTTAAAGCAGAGCATCAACGGCCTGCTGGCACCCTTCAACCTTTGGCTATTCCTGAATGGAAACGGGATAAAATCAGTATGGATTTCATCACTGGGTTTCCCAGGACCAAGAGAGGGAATAATTCCATCTTCGTCGTGATCGGTCGACTTTCCAAAGTAGCCCATTTCGTACCTTTTCGTGAGAGTATCACCGCTAGCCAGCTAGCCGAATTATACATCTCCCGAATAGTGTCCCTTCATGGTGTCCCATTGGAAATTAACTCAGACCGTGGGAGTCTCTTCACCTCTCGATTTTGGGTAAGTTTCCAAAATGCTATGGGAACTCATCTCTCCTTTAGCACCGCCTTCCATCCTCAATCAAGTGGTCAAGTAGAGCGAGTCAATCAAATTCTGGAAGATATGCTCCGAGCTTCTGTTATCTCGTTCGGAATGAGTTGGGAGAAATGCCTCCCATTCGTGGAGTTTGCTTATAACAATAGTTATCAAGCTAGCTTGGGCAAAGCTCCTTTCGAAGTTCTCTATGGACGGAAATGTCGAACGCCTCTTAACTGGTCAGAAACCGGGGAAAGACAACTCTTTGGCCCGGATATGATTCAGGAAGCGGAAGAGCAGGTTCGCGTTATTCGTGAGAAATTGAAAACAGCCCAATCTCGTCAAAAGAGTCAGTATGATCGTAAACATAAGCCTATGACTTATGAAGTCGACGAGAAGGCTTACCTTCAGGTTACCCCATTAAAAGGAACCCATCGTTTCGGTATCAAAGGCAAATTGGCTCCTCGTTACATTGGACCCTTTCGCATTCTTGCCAAACGAGGGGAAGTTGCCTACCAGTTGGAACTACCTCCGCATCTCTCCAGGGTTCATGATGTCTTCCATCCTATCCGTGGAGTGGACCACGAAACGCTTGATCTACAAGATAACCTCTCTTATCGGGAATATCCCGTCCGTATCCTTGATCAAGCCGAGCGTACCACTCGATGTCATGATATCAAGTTTCTCAAGGTTCAATGGTCACACCATTCCGAGAAAGAAGCCACTTGGGAAAGGGAGGATCATCTTCGACTCGAGTACCCCACCTTCTTTCCAGAGGATCCTAAATCTCGGGATGAGATTCTTTTGAGTGGGGGTGAGTTGTCACACCCTAGCTAGTTCAAGCATTAGAATGTGCATCATGTTTAAATTCTTCTTAAATTTGAATTGGGGAAGAGAGAACCCCCAACACCCCCCTGGAAACAACTAGGGTTTACTAAAATTATTTTCAATGAACCTGAAATGCCCTTCTAAAAAGTTCACCCTCTTTGTCTTGGGTTAGAACCTCTGGCAAAATTGGTGCACAATTTTCTAGGTCAACAGAAGGTCATTGAATTAAATCATAAGTATTTGAATTTGGGCATTTAAAAGCTATAAAATAATTTAAATGCTCAAATAATTCTGGGAATAAATGTTTCCTGTTGGAAATATTCTAAACAGAGGCCACATTTATTTTCAGGATTTTTGGAAACGTTTTAGTATTTTTAATAAAGCTAAACAGTTGCAGTTAATTAGAAAAACAAAAACAAATAAAAGAGAGAGAGGGAGAAGCCACTTGGGCCTTACCTGTGCTGGCCAGCCCACCTGGTTCGGCCCAGCCTACTGGCGCGGCCAGTCATCGTCCTCCTCGCGCCAGAAGGACGCGGAGCGCGTGGCCGGCGCCCACGGCCACGCGCCGGCCACCTCCTGCTTCTGCCGACGCCCGGGAGACGCCTAAGGACGCCACGCGACCCCCACGTCCCCCTCTCATCCCCTCTCACTCTCCCCCTTGTCTCCCTCACTCTCTCCCGCGATGGCCGAGCGCGTCCCTCGCCGCCGTTCGCCGTAGACGCCACCAGAGCCACCCCCTCGCCCCTCCGACGAGCCCAACAGCTCCGCCTCGTCGCCCTGGACCTCTCCGCCGACCCACGCGAGTCCAAACACCGCCGAATGCTGCCTTTGCCCTCGTCTTCAACCTCCCCGAGCTCGCTGACCCCCTCTCCGACCCCACTGTGAGCTCCTCTTCCTCTTCCCCTAGCTCCCGTGCTCGTTTGGCCCCTGTAGCCGCCATTTCCACCGCACCCGAGAGGTCCCCGCCGCCGGCCATGGCGCCGTTGTGGCCAGAGCCACAGTGGCTCGAGGCCAAGCTCGCAGTTGTGCTCAACGCAGCACCAGGAACCCGTAGCCACCACCAGCTCCTTCTCTCGTGCACCTTAGCCTCGAAACCAACCTCGCTTGAACTCCGGCCGCCGCCACGAGCTCGATTCCGGCGAGCTCGCTCCACCCCAGCTCCTCCCACTTGCCCCACTAGATGCGCGCGAGCCCCAGCTACGTGTAGCACATCTCCGCCGTCGTTTTGGTCGCCTGAGGGTGTTTTTCGAAGCCCTCCACCGTCTCGGCCTCGCCGGCGACTCAACACCGGCGGGATCAGCCCTGTTGACCGATGGATTTGACCACTGACGTGGACTGGGTGGGGCCAGTTGACTCCCCTGAGTCAATTACAAGTGGGCCCCCTCTGTTAACTAAATCAGATTAGTTTTAATTAAATATAATTAGTTAATTAACTACTGACATGCGGGACCGACCAGTCAGGTTTAACCTGGACGTCCCCGTTAACCACTCACGTCACCCTGACGTAATGCTGACGCAGTAATGCATTTCCTGGATTTATTTTTATTCAGGAAATTCTCGAAAATGTTTAAAACTTCTAAAAATCATAGAAATTCAACCGTAACTCCAAATGAAATAATTTATATATGAAAAATTATCAGAAAAATTCAATCTATCCATCTGTAATGGTTTCATGCATGACAAAACAAGTTTACCCTGCTGTTTAAGCAGATAAAGGAAATGCACTATTAAAGCCATGTTTAATAAGCTAATAATTGAATCTTTGATTCAAATAAGCACATTCCTTTCTGTTATGGCTTGCATTAGGCCAAGACACATTCGTATTGCCATGTCATAGCATGCATCATATTGTTGCATATCGTCATGTGTTGATTGTGTTCCGATGTGTTCTTCGTGGTAGGTTCTGCCTCCAAGGATATTCACGAGTATCCAACTGAAGGGCAGTATCCCACTACCACTCCGTCAGGCAAGCAACCCATTGATCATTCCGATACAAACCCATGTTCTCGCTTCTGCTCTTGTTTACTGCATTAAGACAACACGATTCAAACTGTTGTGTGCTACGGTAGTTGAACCCTTATCCTCTGCATGACCTGTCATTGCCACAGTAACTAGATGAAACCCACTAGCATGTGTAGGAGTTGATTGAGCCATGTATGTGATTCCTACCTTGCTATGCCTGCTATGCTTAGAGTTGTGTCAGGTCTGGTTCATCTGGGTGATGGGCTAGAGTGAAATGCTTATGCCGATAATGTGAGGGATGTGTTGAACATGTTTTGGTAAAGGTATCGATGAGAGGCCATGTAGGAGTACATGGTGGGTTGTTTCATTGTGGTCGTCCATAAGAACTGAGATCTGTATGTGTGATTTAAGATGTAGTTACTACCATACATTGGGACCGAAACAAATGGACCCTCTCGGCTTCTTAATCACCCTAGTACTCTGTCCAGGAGTTGCAAATAGTTTCTGGTGCTTGTAGGTTATGTGTTGGCGGTCGTGTGTAGCACTGACCCTAGGGGTGGGCTATGTTGCGGTAGATACACAGTGGCACGGTGTACCGAGTCACCCGTTTGGTGTCTCGGGAACCCTGTTCACATCGTTCGGAGCCGTATGTGGAAACCTCGGCCGGACTCCCTGCGGATGGAACCTGGATAGGCGATAAACCTGGACTAGAGACTTAAGTGTTTAGGTAGGCCGTGGCCGACACCCTCGATGGGCTTCCGCTTAAAGGTTGCCGAGTACATGTCGTGTAAACGGCGGTAAGTGGTGAAAGCGTGTATGAAGAAGTACACCCCTGCAGGGTATAAAACTATTCGAATAGCCGCACCCGCGGTAAAGGACTACTTGGTTGCCTATACAGTTCATAGACAAGTAAATGGATACTACTAAAAGACTCAAGATAAGTGTGAGTACCGAGGATGGCCCTCTCGTAGGATGACGAGGGAGGATCCCCGGTGGAGTATTGTGTTGGTGAGTAGTGGACTCGTGTGCGAAAACTATTTTACTAAAGAAATTCCGTAGGATAGCTTAGCCAAGAGTCAAAGCTGGCTTGCTGCAATAACCCCTCCACCTTCTTGAGAATGAGCATGTATAGTAGGTTCTGATGTAAGACTTGCTGAGTACCTTTGTACTCATGTTTGCTTAATTATTGTTTTCAGACGACAACACCACCCCCTCCGATTGGTTATATGTAGACCTTGACATCGACGAGTGACTAGCCACCCAGGTGGTGATCCTGGCCATGGAGGACCCTATGTAGATAGTCAGGCTTCGAGAAGCCTTCTTTCTTTCTAGAGTCTGTACTCAGACTAGTTGCTTCCGCATGTGCTTGTATGATTGTATGACTTGAGTGTCGGGTCATGTGACCCCTATCTGTATGAACATGTTATGTATGGCTCTCTGGAGCCTTTAAATAAAGTACTTGAGTTGTAGAGTTTTGTTGTGATGCCATGTTGTATGTACTCATATCGGGCATATTGTGTGTATGATTGAAATGCTTGGTATGAGTGGGATCCGACAATCTAGTTGTTTATCCTTGGCAGCCTTTCTTATGGGGAAATGTAGTCTAGTGTTCCTCGAGCCATAGTAGTCCGCTACAGCCCGGTTCACCGGAGTCCTGCTAGCCCAGCACTACTGTTTAGGACACTTGACTGGCCGGCATGTGATTCACTTCGTTCCTATGTCTGTCCCTTCAGGGAAATGTCACGCGGTGACTTCCGGAGTCCTGCCTAGCCTGCTATAGCCCGGGTTCCCCGGAGTCCTGTTAGCCCAGTGCTATAGCCCGGAATCACTCGCTGATGACCGACATGCTCGATGTGATTCATGTATGCCTGTCTCCATAGGTCTGTGCCGCTTTGGGTTCACGACTAGCCATGTCGGCCCGGGTTCTCTGTCATATGGATGCTAGCGACACTATCATATACGTGAGCCAAAAGGCGCAAACGGTCCCGGGCCATGGTAAGGCGAAACCCGTGGGATACCGTGCGTGAGGCCGCAAAGTGATATGAGGTGTTACCGGCTAGATCGATGTGATATGGAATCGGGGTCCTGCCACTACATATGCTATCATGTACAAAATCAGAGCAAAGATTGGTGCCCCCATAATTTAGGTATGGTTTACAAATGCCATGATATCAAATTCAAATAATTGAATGGACTTCATGTTGTATTCAATTTTTTAAATCACCTTAAGTTGAATTCAAATGTATGCTAGTTCATAGGTAGTAGCTATTTATAATGTCCATTGTGTAACTTTTGTATGTATAATGTGCTTTACACACACAACATGAACTATACTCACGTTTATATTTGATTGCTAAAGCGATGCATTGTCTGGAGTTCAAAATACTAACTATGTGGATCAATTGTGTCGAATAATAACATAGACATGCTCAAATTCGATAGAATCTAGCTGTCTGATGGATCAATGACCGCTCCTTACGTGAATTGCAAATATCATGATCCCATCCTAATATTTGGATACAATTTATATCTTTAATCAATGTGTAGAGCAGTCTTTTACGTGTAGTTTCACTCTTCATCGGTGGTCTCTCACACATGCTCACACACTCTATCCCGAGGTGTCTTTCTCGCACACATGCTCTAGATATAACCCTCCATCCCTCTCGTAACCATTTACAACTGTTTTCACTAACCTTTATCACAAGCACTCTTCCTCTCGCAAATATACACACGCACAATCCTCATCGACCCTTTCTATATACATGGACCTGCCTACGTGTCTCATGTACGCACATTATCTTTACGCCTATCTCTCACGCATTGTCTCACACCTCTCTTCCTAATCGACGAGTATGATTCTAGCAGAGCATTCTGTAGGATGCCTCTTAAAGTTAGGTTGGATGAATAGTAATATCAGAGATAAAGAGGTTACCTTAGTCTGAGAACCTAGGGTTACAAATCCTAGCCGGCTTTGTCAATGGACACAGAGTCCTTCACAATTCTGCTATCTTTCTCTTGTACAACTAGTCATCCATGGGTCTTCCTAAATGCATCACGGGCCAACCAATGTGGCGCAGGACGGAACAGAACGAAGGGCCTCACCTCGACCCACCGGACCTCACGCGATGACACACCCTCTGCCCCCATGTCTCATTATCTTCTCACACCCACACATACCAACACAAACACCACACACACAGAAAATTTCTCCTGGTGCCTCTATTCCCTCCCCCCTTGCATATACACACTCAAGGGAATGGAATCTCTTGTCATGACGTAATATTCATCTCTCTCTCTAGACCACTCTCATTTCTCGTGCTATCTCTCCCACGCCCCCCCCCCCCCCCGGTCGGCCCCTCTATCCATGCCTCTCTCGAATACGTAATACACACACATACCTCTCTAGGCCCCGCCAAATGCATCAACTACACATTCACACATGTTATATCACGTACCCCATTGATCTAAAAAGCCCTCTCTTCACGTTTATTTCGCATACAACATTCCTTTTGAATAAAGTGTGGCCAAACATTATTTTAGAGTTTCTACATATATACATCATTACAAAGTTATATGGAGGAGTACGAACGTTAATTTGCATTGCATGGTGCCCACAATGATATTTATTTTGCACTGTGAATTTGTATATTTTTATACTATATACAAAGTTAGTCATAATAAAGAGAAACGGAGAGCATCTATCTCTCCATCGCATACCCCACCTGTACGCCCCTTTCACGTATGCACACAAAACTATCTCCATGTCCTCTAAAAGTAAGCCCCCAGAAAATTCACGCATGTTTCATCTTTCTCTCGCGATATATGCAATGACGATCATTGTATTTGAAGCGAAAGCACGATACCTACATTGGACTTTAGAATCCACTCATTACGGTCACCATTTATGTTTAGTGGTTATTATGCAGTCACGGGCTCACCGTACAACTCTGTATTTGCTCATGACATGACTAGTTGACCAGTTAAACGCTCCATGTGGCATCTCTAGTGTTGCATCACATTATCTCACTACCATCGTGCCCACCTGTCGACTTGTATCTACTCTACATCTACACTCTTATAAAATACATAAAATACACTCTTATAAAAAACAGAGTTGGTGATGATGGTGTGCCTGCCATCCTGCAATATAGGCCGTCCGATTTATATCTGACGGATAGGAAAGAAACTATGGCAATTTTGCAAAAAGGTACCCACACACCTCTCCACATTTGCAAATAAGGCCTTCCCTCGTTCATCCTTTTCTCTCACAAGATAAACAAGTCATACAAATGCATCTTGGTGTTACATGCAACGCACGGGCATCTTGCTAGTAAGAATGAAAACAAACAACAACAAAATATTTGGACGGTGGTTTGAAGTCATGACCGCAGGCACAGCGGACAAGGTGGCCTTGTATTGGTATGCTGAGCCGTCTGTTTTAACACACAGGAGCTGGTGTGGTGATTATACACACACGCATGCATGCACACGAACTGCATCCACGCACGCACGCAACACTCACACGTACACACATAGCCACGCACGCACGCATGCAACACTCACACGCACACACGCACGCATGCATGCACACACCAGTACACCACACGACCAACGCACACTCTCACGCTCAAGTGCTCAACCTACACGTGCATGCGCACACATCAGGCCCTGACAGACACATACACAACCAGGTGATTCCCGCGCACGGATTGGAGCCTTGTCGCGCCTGCGTAAATTTGTGTTTATCTGACCTTTTGCCTATGCGAACTGACAGGTGGGACCCACAACGAACATGGTCAGTTTAACTAGTCAACATGGCGCCACGCAGACTATTTGGCCGGTCAACAGAGTGCAATCCAATGCTGAGCTGTGAGCAAGTGACCGTATAATCACCGCAAAACGTATATAGTGACCGTAATCAGCTTATTTTGAAGTTCGGTGACCGTATTATGCTTTTCTCTCTGTAGGCCCTCCAAAACTACATCTCTACACGTTCTCGCATGTTACATCTAACAACTATGCAATACAACACTGCTACTACACTCTAACACAATAAATCATATGTGTTTTTAGTTTTACTAGATATCATATTGTTACTTATAATTATTCAGTTTGCATACATTAAAATTGCCTTTGAAATGTATGGCCAGTATCATCTACCGCGCGGGAAAAATCCCGCCCTTTCCTATTTAATCGGGTTTGTATCGATGGATTGTGCGAAACAACAAAACTATAGTACTATACAGTCAAGTGATAGTTCACTGGGCCGTCGTGTCGTCTACTCCTGCGTTGTAAGAGTGGAGCGCTCGCTTTCATAAATCTTCTAGTCCCTTTCGCCGACATGTGGGACATCAAGCTACCAGGTCCACGTGCCATACCGGAATACAGTGCAGAGCAGCCGGGGTGAAGCACCCCAGTCATGGCGCTGGCATAGTAATGAGCAATGAGGCGTCAAATCACAAAGCTGCACCTTTCCCACAGTTAAGTTGGAGGGTCGAAGCAACCATCATTTCACTTGTTGCTGAATCCGCTTCTCCCTCATCTTCTTCAACTTAACCATGTGTTGCTTCTGCTGTTGTTCTGCCTCATGTGGGACGCGGATCGGCTTGGTAAAGCACTAACATGTGGGACCGCATGTTAGCAAACCGTCAGGACAACGTCCTCTGAAAATAAGAAGCTAATCCTAGACTTAGAAAGGGCTACGTAGCTGCTACGTATACTTTCCATCTAATCTATATATGCCCCCCTGATTTTCAGGTGGGGTGGGCCTAATCCTCTCCTTTAATCCAATCAAATAGTCCCACATCACATCAGTTCGTAACTTTACGTAAACCATTATGTGGATGTAGCATTGCTCAAATAAGAAACCTCCCCCGCCATCCGCGCGGCAAAATCACCTCCTTTTTACTAATCTCGATTCTATAATTTTTTAGATCAATATAATTGAGATTTGTATAGATAGCACACAGGAGCAAAACCAAGTGGTACGGTTAAGGGCATCCACAATGTGTAACCAAATGTGAAAATAGCTTTTGGCATTGTGGGAACCATTGTGGACGGTGTTGCCAAAGCCAAAATGATGGAACCGAAGCTCCATGATTGATTGATTGAAGGAATAGAAAAATGCAACGTCTCTCCTCTTTCTCCCATGCTTGGACGCATGTAGTACAGTATAGAGCATAGAGTCTACTCCCATGTCCATTCTATCACAAATCACAAAGCAGTGAGGCGTCAAATCACAAAAGCACAGACGAAGCAACCATCATTTCACTCTTCGCTGACTCCGCTTCTCCATCGTCTTCTTCGAGAAGCCATCTCACCGCATTAGTTATAGTAGTACTAGTAAAGGACTTCTTGAATGCAAATAAGGCGGTTGTCTCGGCTTGCAGGCGGCACTTGCGAACGACTTACCGTGGTCTCCCTCAATGGTGTTCTCCGTCGAACGCACTTCGCCAAACCACCCAAAAAAAATATCGTCGACGTCACCGCAATGGGGAAGGAACTCAAATATAGTTACTACCTCCATTTTTTGTACACAAGGCCAGTATATCAAAATTACAATTTGCAAAGGGCCACTAACACTAATCGAGGCAAAATTAATGGGGTTAGCAACCAAGGACATTAATATCCCCTGCATGCATGCAGAAGTGAAAAGGTTGGTTTGCATGGCGCTACATTAATCAAGCGATGAGGAGTGAGATGGTTAGCTCTTTGGTCTTTGGAGAAAAAAATACGCATTAATTGACACGTGAAACGAGGATTTGTATCGATTAAATCCCATGAAGGAAAACCCAGCCTTTCTTTTTAACACTAGTACTCCTAGTAGTACATACGTACTTATCCTGTTTGGGTCTAGGCCTTGCATTGCCAAACTTGGGCACACATTTTTTCCAAGCTTGCCTAAAGTTTTCAAAATGAGGAGGTACACTTGCGCACGGCTATTGCGGTCACACCACACCCTCACACGGTCGCTCCTGTACGCCGCGGTCGCACCGCACCCTCACACGGTCGCTCCTGCACGCCTCAAACCCAACCAAGGGAACGTACCCTCACTGACACGTGATGTCGCATGTGAATACGCCAAACTCAGCCATCCTATCGCTGACACATAATTTTCTTTCATAGAGTATGTTTATCCAACCGCATGTTGGGGAGTATCCGTACGGCCCGTGCGGTGGTCTGTTGGGAAGAAGAAGAGGTGAGGAAGAAGGAAAAAAGGGTTAGGACACGTAGGATATTCATCCGACCGCCTGAAATGGTAGACTGACCCAAGTCAGGTGACTTGCATAACAAATATATGTTTTTACACAGCAAAATATCCATAAAAACAACAACATAAAAAAAACTATCACTGCTCGCGGAAAGAGACGACCTCGTCGTCTTTGGCTGCCAGCGCGAACGAGCCGTCGCTGCCGACATGTCTCCGCATCGTGGTTGTCCTCGGCCTCCAGCTACTCGTTCAAGCAGAGCGTGCGGACGCTCTACACGGACGAGAGCACAGCCTGGTTCAAGTCGAGGACGTCCGGTTCCGCCTGCAGGAGGGCCTCGATGGCAGCGGCATCCGCGTGCTCTGCGTCGAGTCGAGCCTCCGCCGCCCGGTTCAAGTCCAGGACGTCCAGTTCCACCTGCAGGAGGGCGTCGATGAGAGCAGCATCCGCACGCTCTGCGTCGAGTCGAGCCTCTGCCGCCCGGTTCAAGTCCAGGACGTCCGGTTCCGCCTGCAGGATGGCCTCGATGGCACCGGCATCCGCGCGCTCCGCCTCAAGTTGAGCCTCCGCCGCCTGGTTCACATCCACAACATCAGGTTCCGCCTGCAGGAGAGCCTCGATGGCAGCGGCATGCGAGCGCTCCGCATCGAGTTGAGCCTCTGCCTCCCGGTCCTCCTTTAGTGTCGCCATGTTGAACCGCTGGTCTGCCTGCACCATGGGGGACTCGGACGCCGACACGAAGTTGACGTCCATCGTCTCATACCCATCGGGGGCCTTCTGCGCCACGACCTCCACCATGAACATTGGATCGGCTTCCTCCTCCTCGTAGCTTGGCTCCAGAGAACTCGGGGATTGGCCCGCCGCAAAGCGAGCTTGGGAACGGAGGTCTGTGGTGCCGACCGCCGCCGCGATTTCTGTGCGGCGCTCCGGCGTCAGCATCTTGTAGTAAGTGATATTGCGGCGCACCATGGCTTTCCGGCAAACTAGGGGACGCTTGATGCGGGCTAGGGGATCGAAAGGTGGGGGAATGGGCTGGAGATTTGGTGTGGTTTTAGGGCAGTGGCTGGCGTAGGCCGAGCTGCGAAGGTTCTGGTGTGAATAGTGGTTCCGGTGACGACCAGTCAATCGGTTTTGACTGTACATCGCTCTTGTCGCGTTCACGTTGTAGCCCGGAATGCTGGACCCTCCACGTCGCTCACCGAATGGAACGCGCTTCGTCTTGCGTTTTCGCTCGCTTGTGGGACCGCAGTTGAGAGCAAACTGACGTCCCTCCCCTCCCCCGCCCGCATCATTTATTATACCACCACTCCCTCCGTTTTATGCAGAGTAAATAAAAACAGATGGAGTATACTGCGGATGAGGATCCCCTGACATGGCCGAACCCATTGAGTAACTGACATGCGGGGCCTAGCAAGCATGGGGTCCGCCAGTAAGTGACCGAAAGGGAGGGTAAGGCAGGGATACCTACGTCAGAGGATCCACTTCCACTATACTACTTTGACAAAATGTTAGAGTAATAATATATGACATGCAACTTACACAAATGTTAGAGTAATAATATATGACATGCAACTTACACAAAGCATACAGGGTCTAATGCGTTTTTCGAGGCTAACTTTGACCAAATGTTAGAGTAATAATATATGACATGCAACTTCCACAAAGCATACGGTCAAATTCGTATGTGAAAGGAGTTTCCAATGATATAATTTTCACATTATACATCTCGTGTACTATTAATCTTGTCAATAGTCAAATTGGAAACCATCTCGAGTACAAATCTAGGACTACGTACGAATCTAACAATATTGATTGGGCGTTGTTGAATGTTGATACCTTTTTGATCAAAGTAGATATACTTTGACTACACATAAAACTTATATGTAAACTAGAAAGGATAGGAGGGAGTATATTGTACGTTCAAAAACGAAACGAACATTGAATACCCTTTATATATGATTTGCGGATGCTATGATCACCGGTTCAAAATTTTGAATCCGCCTTAGGTATCACGTGCCCCCACTCATTCCCTCTCGATTTCATCTCGGGGTCCGTAGATCTATTGAAAGAGGACTAGGGTGGGTACATGCGAATGATACTCGACGGAATGTTCAAATGAGGCATGCGGGAGGATGGACTCGACTGGAGGGCGACATGATCGATGGAGAAGAGGGTTGGAGAGGAATGAGAAATAAGAAAACGCCACATGATTATACTTGAACGGCTCAAATAAACAATAAGTTGTCTCGCTTGGCCTACACAGTGAAAGGCCTAATGCGCAACGCAGAGCACTGGCACTCAAATATGGCCGGGAAAACAGGGAAACAGACATGTGGGGCACACCCGTCGGGATGACGTAGCGCAGACTAGTCCAATGGAGCAGCTGGACCACAATCTCCTCGCCACCGACAACCGTTCATGTGGGTCGTTCGGGCCAACAACGGGGCGCAGCTCCAGCACTGCCTCTGGACATGGCGACCGCGGTGAGCGACACGCTCATATCGTCGCTAGACACGGTCGGTTTCAGCTTGCCGAGGGTGGCGTTAGTGTTGTGGCACGACCAAAGGTATGTTTGGTTTGTGCCCAAGGTTGCCCCATCAAAGCATTGGGTAGCCAAAATTTTGGTTGAGGTATTGGTTGCGCGTGATTTGGCCGACATTGGCAAGAAAAATGAACTTGAGTTGGCTAGAGTTCATTGGCATGCCAAAGAAATGGCAACCATCCAAACAATGACCAATCTTGTCATGACCAAAATTTTGGTTGAGGTATTGGTTACCCATGATTTGGCCGACATTAGCAAGAAAAATGAACTAGAGTTGGCTAGAGTTCATTGGCATGCCAAAAAAATGGCAACCATCCAAGCGAAGACCAATCTTTTGGTCATGACCAAAATTTTGGCAAGGTGCACTTTGGCCACAATCCAAACACACCCCAACACCCAGCTCATCAAGGATGCATGGGGCGCCGCGACGCGTCCGCGGAGTGGTGTAGCGCGGCCAACTGCATCCTCTGGACCTGAGACCATGCCGGGTCATCTTGCTTTTCCAATGACATGCGGGGATCGCATGTGAGCAAAGGGCATCTCCAACATTTCCACTACCACAGCTGACTACCCTGGCACACCAAACTCCTCGTCCCTCGCGTCGTCGCGCGGTGCGTTCCCAGCCGGTGCCAGCTTCCCGCACTCATGCCGTCCGTTCATATGTCATCATTAAGAGGCTCGGTGCCCGTGGAACCAACTCCGGCGACTTAATGACGCACCCGAACGCTTGGCCTCACCGGAATGCGCTACTTAAAGCGGCAACGCCCAGCTAACCTCCACACCATAGCGCATCGTCCTCCTACCTGGAACCACATCCGCCATGACCGCAAGCGTGAATGCTCTGGGGAGAGCTTGTCTTCAGGGATGGAGCTCGAGGTCACCGCCCTCGCTCAAGTCGCTGCACAAGCGGTGGCCACACTGGCGGCCGACGATGGGAGCACCGTCAGCCACGCGTCCTACTTGCCGCCGTCCAAGGTCTGGCACCACCGAGGTCGGGGACTCCTCCGAGGATGAGTAGGGCATGGGAGGCGGCAGGGCATGGTGTGCCAACTGGCCGGTCCGTCTCCCGTGTTCTACTTTTCCTCGCCGAGACCACACCTTCACTTCACGAGTCTTGAACCCCGCCCCCGTACATGGAGATCACAGATGGAGGACGTCGCTCGCCGCCATAGAATAGGTTTAGGGTCGGGTTTCTTTTATTTTTTTGTCCTATAAAAGTTCGAAATGTAATGAAAATCTGCCGTGTTTGCGTTAATCTCGGCCGGTGTATATGAACTTTCACAATAATATACATATTGTAGGAGTACTAGCAAGATGCCCGTGTGTTGCACGGAAGATCAAGATCTTGTGGGAGAAAAGGATGAACAAGGGAAAGCCTTATCTACAAATGTGGAGAGGAGTGCGGGTAAATTGTCATAGTTTCGTTCCTATTCGTTAGATATAGATCGGACGGCCTATATTGCAGGATCGGACACATCTTTCTACATCTACGGGAACCTACGAAAGGGTTAACGTAAATTGCCTCTCTCTCCTCCCTTGATTTTCATGGTGGTGGGCCCCTCCCTCCCCCAATCTACAATCAACGGCTCACACATTTCACATTACGTTAATTATGTAACTGGGATTACGTAGGTGTAGCATTACTCGTCCTAAAAAACCCAACTAAGCCAACCTCCCAGCATATCGCGCGGGAAAAGACCCGGCCGTGCCGTTTTAGTCGGGATTACCGGATTACTAGTAGTAGTATCAATGGATCATGCGAAGCAACATATTTTTTTGAGGGGGCGAAGAACCTAGTTTAAAAGGAAAAAATGCGGTACACTCACAGCACTCCTGTCGCGGTCGCATTGCACCCCACACACGTTCGGTCCTACACACGGCTCATGCAAACGGAACACGCTTCGGCTTGCCTCTTCACTGACATGTGGGACTGCACTCGGAGAAACCGACCATGCGCCAAACTCCCCCCGCCCACCACGCGAAAATCCTCCCCCCCCACCCAAGAATCCCCCCAAATCCGATACAACCGCCCTTCGGCCAACTAGCCAATAATATTCCCCAAACCACCTCCCCACTGTTCCCCTCCACTCCATTCGCTCCGCCAAAGCCGCCCTCCCCGCCGCGCCGATACGTCGGCGCCGCGGTTCGGCGATCCTCTCGGTCCCACAGTACGCTCTTGTAGACTGCCGTCCTCTAGCCGCGCCTCCACCTCTGGCTACATTCTTGTGGAGGCGCACGACGGTCAGCGCCGCCACCGCTGGCGACGTTCGTGTGGAGACGCACGGCGGTCAGCTTCTCCCATGGTACGCGCATTCTAGACTGAGGCCCCGTTCATGTCGGTGTAGCGCTGAATGTTAGCTGATAGACGCTGTTAATCACACTGTTTGTCGAAGTAGTTTGCTGTCAATATGCTCTCCTTAAGAAGTTTCCTTGCCCTGTTCTGCACTCAGTCTGCTTAGCTGAGGTGGCATGCCAAGGCCGATTAGTTGCTAAAATATCCTGCCATATATTTATTGTGACGTAGATTGCCATGGTCTAGTAGCCAATCTGTTAGCTGAAATAGCTCTACACCGTTTTATACTCGATCTTTGTTGTTGCGATGGCCTTCGATAGTTCGATGGCTGTGTGCTTGGCCTCATTGACTGCTGAAACAGCCTGCCATAATTTGGCACTCAAATCTGTTTGCTGAATTAGCTTTACATATATTTCGTTACTTAGATCTGCTTGTCCAAATATCTTGCCATAGCTTTAGACATCGACCTAGGTATTTTTTCTGGACTTCATAAAAAAGCATATATGTTTTTCCTGTAATATCTAGTAGAAGAACTAATTTGTATGTCTAGCAGATGGACAGGACTTGGATAACTTCTGCTCGAAGATTCTCCGCTGCATATGTCAAGGGGGTTGAAAACTTCATGAACTTTATCAGAGCTCAGTACGGTGGTCCGAAATCAGATGTGATCTGCCCGTGTAGCAGTTGTATGAATTCGGTTACAAGACCCCAGTCAACTGTGCAAAATCATCTACACTTGTATGGGATGTCGGTCACATATACTAGGTGGGTTCATCATGGTGAAGCTGTGAACGTCAATGTTATTGACTACGTGGAAGCAGCAGATCACCATCTTGATCTGCCTGATGCTCATGTGGAAGAGGAGGAGGAGGTGGTGGTGGCGGAGCCAATGAGTTTGACCAACATTGAATCAATGCTACGAAATGCTCGTGCATTCCGTGATCTTTCACCTGCGGAAGAAAAACGGTGGGCCCGCATGTTGGAACAATGCAACGTTGCTGTCACCCCAGGAAATAAGCTGTCAGCATTCTCAGCTATGGTCACCTTTCTTCAGGTGAAGACATCTGAGCGGATGACGAACAAATCGTTCGATGCGATGTTGGCTGCTTTCTCGAATCTTTCCCAGATGCGTCTGAGCTGCCACACACCTACAGTAAAATAGAGAATTTCCTTCGTGTAGTTGGAATTGGATATGATACGATCCATGTTTGTAAGAATAATTGTGTTTTGTTCCGGAAGGATTATGCCAACTTAAGTGAATGCCCGAAATGCAAATCATCAAGATGGAAAGATGGCGATGCTGTGAAGAGGATTCCTCATAATGTTCTGAGACATTTTCCAATTACACCAAGATTGCGGAGGTTGTTTCATGATGCTGAAACAAGAGAGGATGTACTGTGGCATTCTAGGAACTAGGAGTACAGAGATCAGAATGTAATGAGCCATCCATCTCATGGTAGTGAGTGGAAAAGCTTCAATGATAAACACAAAGAGTTTGCTGCTGACCCGAGAAACATTAGACTTGGCTTAGCTTCAGATGGATTTAACCCATTTGGCCACCAGAGCGCCACATATAGCATGTGGCCAGTGCTTGTTATCCCTTACAACATGCCTCCAAATGTTTGCACCAAAGAATCAAACTACATGATGGCCTTGCTCATCCCAGGTCCAAAAAGTCCTGGAAAGGATTTTGATTTGTTCATGGAGCCTCTTGTGGAGGAACTTCAACAGCTATGGAAGGGTGTTCTCACTCGAGACCTATATAGCAGCCCACCAGCTGATTTCTTTCTGTGTGTTGTTATAATTTGGTGCATCCATGATTATCCAGCTTTGGGAACTATGTCAGGGCGAACGACACATGGTTACAATGCATGTGTTCGCTGTGATAGGAATCCGCTGTCATACGCAATATTTAGCAAGATCTGTTACATTGGACACCGCCGTTTCCTTGCCAAGGACAAGCCGCATCCTAGAAAATACTGAAGACATGTGTTCAATGCAAAGCATGAAAACCGTGATGCACCAAAGAGGCTCACCGCCGATGAGTTGCAAGTGGAATTAGAGAAGGTCAGGCATATTACACTAGGAAACCATCCTGGTAATGGTAGCGAGAAAAGGAAGCATGGCAGGGTAGAAGAGAGATTATTGTTTACCCGCAGGTCCACTTTGTGGGACTTGGAGTATTGGAAAGATTTGGATCTGTGGCATAATCTTGATGTGATGCATATCGAGAAAAATATATGTGATAGCATTATCAGCACGCTTCTTAATATTGAAGGCAAGATGAAAGATACCTTAAAATCTAGGATTGATTTGACACACCTGGGTATCAGAAAGGATTTGCAGGTGCAAGATGAAGGTAAACCACGGGATATGGCACCAGCTGTGTACGTCTTGGACAAGGTAAAAAGAAAAGAATTCTGCGAGGTCCTGTCACGTGTGAGATTCCCACATGGATTTTCTTCCAACCCTGAAAGGAGAGTCAGTGCAGATGGAAACAAGGTACAAGGGTTGAAAACTCATGACTGCCACGTCCTACTTCAAAGGGTTTTACCTGTTATCCTTAGAGGATTGGGCCGCCCTGACTTATACAAAGCAGTTGCAGAGTTGGGAAAATTCTTCAGGGAACTCTGCAGTAGGAATATCAAGATAGATGCTTTGGAGCGTCTTAGAGACAAGATACCAACTATCCTATGCGACCTTGAGAAGATATATCCTCCAGCCTTCTTTGATGTGATGGTGCATTTGGCTGTTCATCTACCTGATGAGGCACTACTTAGAGGTCCAGTACAGTATGGCTGGATGTACCCTATTGAAAGGCGGCTAGGCACTTTCAAGGGCTATGTTAGGAACAGAGCTAGACCCGAGGGTTCCATTGCAGAGGCCTACATTGCTACATAAGCATTGACATTCTGCTCAAAATACATTGAAACAGCTGATCAACTTAGCACAGAGGTGGGTGAAGACAATCCCGGGCTCAATGTTTTCGATTATTCTGTTTGAGTTACAGGGAAGAGTCGACAAGAGGACAAACCTAAAGATTTGGACAAAATGGTTTGGTATGAGTTGAATAACTGTCCTAAGATACTACCTTATATCAAGTAAGTGTAGTACTGCAGCTTATACATCGTAATCTACTAAACTTGCAGCACATTCTTATATATTTAGATGTTTGACGCGATCACTATGTTGTGCAGAATCTACAAAGAGGAGTTACTGCCGCAAAATCCAAGAAACATTGACAAACTGGTTATTATAGGATTTGCGAAATGGTTCAGGAACCATGTAAGCTTTTTAACTGCACTATCAGTTTTTTTAATATATTGAGTACATAAGATGATTAGCTTGTCTATTTTCTAAACATAGGTTAAGAAGATGCGGGAGGATAGGCAGGCAGTTGATGATGCCCTTTACTCACTAGCAATGGGTCCTGATACTCGGGTAAGACATTATGAATCTTGCGTTGTTGGAGATGTGCGCTACAGCACCCTTGCACGATACGAAGGCAGGAAGACACAAAACAGTGCCATCATAAGCACGGATAAGTATGAAAAAGAGACAACTGAAATGTATGCTAACATAACAGACATTATTCAGTTGCAGTATATCTCCAGTTTCAAGGATCATCGGTGTGTGGTTCTGTTGTGTTGTCGTTGGTATAACCTGTTTTCCAGGATCGCAAAACCCAGAGCTGATGATTATTTCAAATCCATCAATGTCAAGGCGACGTACCAGACCAACGAGCCTTTTATTTTGGCAAATCAAGCAACACAGATACTTTTCTTGGTAGACACATTTGCACGTAGCGATGACTGGAGAGTATTGCAAAGGTTTGAGCAGACGGATTCGTTTAATGAAGTTGCACAACAAGATGATGCTTACACTGCTCCTGATGTACAAGATAACATAGATGTTCCTAATATCTTTGAGAACCATCACGTCAATGACGCCGGCGAAAAGATTGCTTGTCGTGCTGTGGACATACAAGAGTTGATCAAGAAGAAGCCAACGTTCGAGGACGTTGAGGACGAAGAAGAAGATGACACCATGGGGAATTACGATTCAGACTGATACACATGGCGAAGATGTTGACATTGCTGCTGCGGATGATGATTACATTGCTTTTGTTGTATTTGCCTGTTAGAAGACATTTTCTATCTACTATGTGAAATTGTGTTTGCTATGACAACTGAAACCTGATGAACATGTTGTTTAGTATTTTGCTGTGAGAACATCACGTGTTATGTATGCTGATTTGTGTTTGGTGATTGTATGACAACTAAAACATGATGACGTTGTTGTTTAGTTGTACTCATATTTGGCCATGAAACTTGAATTTGATGACATAATTTGCTGTTGGACTACAATTTGCTCGACGTCTTCGAATGAGAACAAAGCTGACCCGACAGGGCCTCTGCTATTTATTTATTTATATGAGCAAAAGGGGATACCCCCTGATTTCCGTTAATAGAAATCATTATATGTTCACAACACAACGCCCAGCCTGCTACACAGGTTTCATTCATTACTAGTTTCAGCAAAGTGCTCATGTCGTAGCCACTGAATACATCACGAGTTCTACATACACTGCAAATAAAGAGACAATCATCCTACAGAGCACATCGATTTTGCCCATTATCTTCACAAGCTCTTTCATCTCCTCATTGCTGTCAAGGCTGTTCAGCAGCTGTTGCTTGGCCATGATTAGAGGAACTGCATCTTTAAGCTTCTGCTCTGCATCTTCCTCTTCTGCCGTTCCTTCAGTTACTTGTCCAACACCCCAACCTGCTGGTATTGGGATTCCTCGGCTAACCAAATAATCAGCGTAGTTGCATTCCCCCACATCAGCAACTTCCCAGAAATACAAATCACACGAATCTTCCCTTTTCTGCACGAATCAAATTGGTAGATCATCAACCAAACTATTAAAAAAATCAGCAACTGAAAGCAGCAGAACAACACTTAAACATATTATTACCCCATGATTTGGGCATTTGTAGAAGACTTGGCCAGGGTTGCGGATTGTGGTTGAGACGCGACGGATGACTCTGTGTGATTTGCAGCAGTGGCACCACACCAACGGTAGCGGGTTGCAATGAGCAATCGGCTGCGGTGCGCGTGCCGGCGAGGGTGTGATGAGACCCACAGGCGATGGTACGGGTTGCGACTTGGCACATATCTGGTTGTTGCCTGCTGAAGAGCAGGTGGACGAGCAGCTAGCGGACATGGTTGCTGCGGCCAGAGCTTCTGATGCTAGGTAGAGTAAGTAGAGAAGAGGAGAAGCGAACGTTGGATATTTCAGTTTCATTACTTGCAGAGTAGCATAGCACCATATATAGTCATAGTCTAGGTTTGGATTCGAACCAGCTACAAGAGCACGTCCTTCTTTTTTTAAAACTCGGCAACGTCTCATTATTGGTACACTAGCTTGTTCTGTACGCCTTCCCAAGTCTTTGGTTTCTTTCCCCTTTTTGCGACGAAGGAAGGAGGACAAAATTCAGAGTTCCTGGGACTCGAACCGAAGACCTCTCGGTTGAAAACCAAGGGTGCTAGTCACTTATGTGGCGAACGTTCCTTGTGAGGACGACGGCAGACGAACGCATTTTCCTCGCAGTTTTCTTCCTATATATAAAAAAGTATGCTACTTGGTGTCTGCCTAGTCAACAAAACGATTGTGCCAACCTTGACCATTGGATTGACATTCAACGTCTGTCGTTTTTCTTCAGTCTCTTCTTCCTCGAGCCGCCAAAGCCAAAACAGCGCCGGCGGGACCGCCTGCTCCCGCCTCCCACAGCTGGTTGTGATCTGCCCCGGCTCCTATTCGTTCCCGTCCGAGGCCTCACCATCGTCCTCCGCCTTGGTTCGCTCACCACGGCGCCGCCCTCCGGTGTTGTCAACATGGTCAACAACCGAGAGGAATAAGGAGATGACTGTACATGGTGAGGATGACCATAGGGACCCAGCAGCGCGCACAGTAATTTGTTTTTTTGGGATGGAGAAGGGTATCAACTGGGTTGTGCGGGACCCGTGGACCGTCTAGCCCAGGCTTTTATTTCATATGTTTAGCGCATGGCCAGCCTAGTTTGTTTTTTTTCCTTTCTGAAAATTGCTAGCCAGCTATTTTGTTTATTTGCAGAATAACCAACGTAGGCCTACTTGCTTTTCTACGCCCTGCTGGGCCGGAAATGTTTCAAGACGAGGAGGGATGCATTTTGCCCAGAAAATGGGCTATAAGTAATAAGAAATGGGCTATAAGTAATAATAAATGGGCTATAAAATGAAAAAATACAACAAACAGACAATTAGTTCCAAATATTGTTTTGTTTCGGATTTTGATATTTTAAATTTCATTGTTTTTGTGCGGGTAAAATTTCATTGAATTTAAATTAAGGTATATTTAGATTTAAAATTAATTTGAATCTGGCTAGAAATTTCGGGTTGTATGCTGTTTGGGACAGATTTGGAGGCTGACTTGTGGGTCTACTAGGTTGACGTGTACTTTGGCTTTGTCAACTCAGTCCACAAACGATTCTAGCAGCAGTGACCGTTGGATGTTAATACAGCGGCCGTGCTGCTTCTTCAATATCTGATCTTCTTGCTCCAGCCGCCCAAACCAGCTCCGGTGGGACTGCCTGTTACCACCTCCCGTGGCCGGCTGTGCTGCCGCACAGGCCGCAACGCCCCACCCTACTTCATTGCTGGCCAGGCCATTCCTCTACTCACCCACACCTCCTGTTATTTTCCGGCGACGGCAGCCGGACCAGTAAACCCTCGTACTCCCCACCGCGTAGGCAACCATTGCCAAGTCTTCCCTGGCTCCATGTCATTCCCTTCCTAGGCCTCGCTGTCGTCCACCCCCATGGTGCTCTCGGCGTGGCCTGTCAACTTGGTCGATGAACGACATCCATCGGCCGTGGACTATACACGCAAAATAATGATGCCTCCACCTGACAGCTGGGACCCACCGGAAGGGCCTCTATATTTCGTGAAAAAAACGTTCCCCCACTGACATGTCGGACCCACCAGCTATATCTTCGCACGCAAGGAAGTGCCTCCTTATTACGCACAAAAAAATGAATACCCCCTGCTAGCTGGGACCCACCATAGTGGGAGGATGATTTGTGGGCCAACAAAGTTGATGGGGACGGAGGGCTTTGTCAACTTAGTCAATATGAACGATTGTAGCTCCAGTGACCGTACGATGTCCATCCAACGGTCGTAGTGCTTCTTCAACCTCTGGTCTTCTTGCTCCAGTTGCCCAAAGCAGCGCCGGTCGTGCCGCATGCTCCTGCCTCCCATGGCCGGCTATGCTGCCGCGGAGGCCTCACCGCCCCCTACTATTCCCACCACTGGCCAGGCCCTGCGGCGACAGCAGCCTCACACCGCAGCCGAACTAGTGAACCCTCGTACTCCTCTCCGCGCAGGCTTCCACTGCCACGTCTTCCCCGGATCCGCGCCGTCCCTTTCCTAGGCCTTGCCGTCGTCCACCGCCGTGGTGCTCTCTGCGCGGCGTGGTCAACGTGGTCAAGGAACGACTTCCATCGGAAGAGTACAATATGTGGAGAGGCTGACAGCTGGGTCCACGGCCACATCCCAGGTTTTTGTGATTTGCCAAGTAAGTCGCTTTGTCAGGCTTGTTGGGCTGCAAATCTTTCAAAACGAGGAGAGCTTTCATTCGGCTGGCCGAGAAAATGGCCCATCAGTAATGAGAAATGGGTTGTACATTTTTAAAACACATCAAACCGGCAATTAGTTTCAAATATCTTTTTTTTGCATCTCAAGATTTTAAATTACATTAATTTTTATGCGTGGAGAATTTGTTGGATTTTATATTGATATACATTTATTTTTAAAATCAGTTTGAATGTGAGTCGAAATTTCGGGATTAAAGACAGTTCGGACTACACCGAAATATGCAAAATTTCGTATAATTTTTTAACCGTGGCCACAATTTGGGCTGTAATGCTAACAAAAAGAATATGGGCTCCAAAAAAACCTTAAGAATTAGCAAATGGGCTGAAAATTATTAGAAATAATGGCAGATGGGTTGTATGCTATTTTCTACAGATTTGAGGCTTTCCTAAAAAAAAGGTTGACGCACAAGCAGTGACTGTTGGATGTCCATCCAACGGCCGTCGTGCTTCTTCAATCTCTGCGCTTCCTGCTCCAGCCGCTCAAACAAGCGCCGGCGGGACTGCCTGCTCCCTCCTCCCCGCAGCCGGCTGTGCTGCCGCGCAGGCCTCACCGCCCCACCGTACTCCCATCGCTGGCCTAGCCATCCCTCTACTCATCCACACCTACTGTTATTCTTTGGCGACGGCAGACGAACCAGTAAACCCTTGTACAGTTGTACTCCCCTCCGCGTGGGAAACAACTGTCGAGTTTTCCCTGCCTCCGTGTCGTTCCCTTCCTAGGCCTCGCCGTCGTCCACCACCCTGGTGCTCTCGGCGCGGCCTGGTCAACGTGGTCAACGACCGACATGCATCTGAAGTGGACTGTACGTGGAGAGGCCGACGGCCGCACGCAAGGAAATGCCTCCTTATTACGAGCAAAATAATGATTCCTCCACCTGACATCAGAGACCCACCGAAAGGGCCTCTGTATTTCGCGAAAAAAATGTTACCGCTGCTGACAGCTCAGACCCACCAGCTATATCTTCGCACGCAAGGAAGTGCCTCCTTATTACGCACAAAAAATGAATACTCCCCCTGTTAGCTGGGACCCAGTATAGTGGCAGGCTGACTTGTGGGCCTACTAAGTTGACGGGGACTGAGGGCTTTGTCAACTTAGTCAATATGCACGATTCTAGCTCCAGTGACCGTACGATGTCCATCCAACAGCCGTAGTGCTTCTTCAACCTCTAGTCTTCTTGCTCCAGCCGCCCAAACCAGCACCGGTCGTGCCTCATGCTCCTGCCTCCCGTGGCCGGCTGCGATGCGGCAGAGGCCTCACCGCACCCTACTACTCCCACCGCTGGCCAGGCCATCCCTCTACTCACCCACACCCCCTGTTACTCTGCAGCGATGGCAGCCTCACACCACAGCGAACCAGTGCCCTCGTACTCCTCTATGCATGGGCATCCACTACCGCGTCTTCCCTGTCTTCGCATCGTCCCTTTCCTAGGCCTCGCCGTCGTCCTCCGCCCTGGTGCTCTCGGCGCGGCGTGGTCAACGTCGTCAAGGAACGGCTTCCATCGGACGTGGACTGTACGTGGAGAGGCTGACAGCTGGGTCCACGGCCGCAGAAAGGAAGTGCCTCCTTATTACGTGCAAAATAATTATTCCTCCACCTGATAGCGGGGACCCATCGGACGGGCCACCGTATTTCGCCCCCTGACTGCTGGGACCCACCAGCTACATCTTTGCACGCAAGGAAGTGCCTGACAGTCGGGACCCACCTGGCCGAAGCGTACGTAGCGTTGTCATTCTGGTCGCGAACGTGTACGTACATATATAGTGGTGGATGTAGAGGCGCGCACGTGTCGTAGTAGAGGCGGCCAGGGTGCAAGAAAGAAAATACGGCCACGTATGTGTACATACGGGCGGGGTCTCGAACGCCTACTCGCGCATATGTACGGCGAGGGCTCATTGACATGGCTGGGTCGGAACGGAGAAACAACGTCGTCATTGTGTTCATGGGGAGGCAACGGAATGCGTCGTGTTCATGGGGAGGCAACGGAATGCGTCATGTTCATGCGGAGGCAACGGAACGCGTGGGAGCCAACCGGCTGGGTCGGAACGGAATGCGTGGTCGTGTTCATCGGGAGGGCTTGGACGGAACAGGCGATGGAAACGAGGCCTGGAGTACCGCACAACAGAGGAAACGGAC
Organism: Triticum monococcum; assembly: GCA_034509565.1. Taxonomy (NCBI): domain Eukaryota; kingdom Viridiplantae; phylum Streptophyta; class Magnoliopsida; order Poales; family Poaceae; genus Triticum; species Triticum monococcum. Next base: position 551,145,351 of record CM067843.1, on the reverse strand, counting down.
CTCCTACGTTCGGAACGGGGTCCTGTTGATCGGGAGGGGTCTGGTTTATCGCAAAACGGAGGAAACGGGCCTCCTACGGTTGAAACGGGGGACCTGTTGATCGGGAGGGGTGTGGCGTACCACAAAACGGACTTGTGTTGGACCGCTACGGTCGAAACGGGGGTCCTGTTCATCGGGAGGGGTGTGGCGTACCGCAAAACGGTATCCACGGGATACTGTTCATCTCCACCATCGACCCCCTCTAGCCTCCACGAGCTACTGTTCATCCACCGTCGACCTCCTCTAGCCTCCACCTGCGACTGTTCATCCATGGGCTCCTGTTCATCCAGCCTCCACCACGCGCTACTCCACCGGCTACTGTTCAACCATCCCTCTCCGCGGGCTCCTGTTCAACCAGCCCTCCACGGGCTACTATTCATCCTGCCCTCCACCATCTACTGTTCATCCTGCCCTCTACGGGGTGGTCCTGTTCATCCAGCCCTCCACGGGGTCCTGTTCATCCAGCCCCAACCGGCTCAATCGATCGGGGTCCTATTCATCCAGAGGCAACACCACGGGGTCCTATTCATCCACCCCCACCGGGAACTGTTCATCCAACCCCCCCCCCCCCCCCCCCCCGCCCCCAACGCTCACTGTTCATCCAGAGGCAGCATCGATCGGCTTCAGTTAGCAGCAGTAGCGAAGGAATCCCTTGATCGGGTTCAGTTAACAGCCATCGAACGATCGCTCCGGTTCAGTAACGCGTAGCCTGCAGTGCAATCGCTCGGGTTTAGTTAGAGCCCAACGCCTCGCTCGGGTTCAGTTAGAGCCAACGCCTCGCACACACGCGCGTACGTGTACGAGAGAAACACGCATCGCTCGGCCCCCAACCTCCCACCGTAACCGGGAACTCCCCGAAATTTTCCTCCCCCTCGCTTCTACCACGGTTTTTTCCGTCCTGGACGGCCCAAAGAATGTCATGCAACTGCGTCTCCGGCCCGCCCAGGACGAGAAGCCCATTTTTTGTCATGATTTTTTGTCATAGAAGTAGGAGCCCACCACATCTATGATGATACCGAGTTTTGTCACAAATATCGTCATAGAAGTGTCATATGTATGACAGAAAAAAAATTTGTTTGGCCCAAAATGTCACGGATGTGTCTTTTTTTTGTAGTGCATATCAATGCCTCTCCCTTCAAAGATAGAGGGAAGACCTTCTTCTTGATATCATCCTCGGGCATACCTGCAAGCTTAAATAATCCACAAACTTCATCCACATAGATTAAGTGCAAATCGGGATGTAATGTTGCATCACCTGTGAAAGGATTAGCTAGTAGTTTCTCTATCATACCCGAAGGAATTTCAAAGTGAACATTTTCAGTAGGTTCAGTAGGTTTAGGAGCAACTCTTTGCTCTACTTCTCAGGGTGAAGATACCTCGAACAAGCCCCTCAAAGGATTATGTTCCATAGTAACAAGTGACTGTAAATTTCAGCACACTATATGAATTTTTGCTTACCAAATTCCACCTACCAAAGGCTCTTCACTCGCCGGCAACGGCGTCAGAAAAGAGTCTTGATGACCCACAAGTGTAGGGGATCTATCGTAGCCTTTTCGATAAGTAAGAGTGTCGAACCCAACGAGGAGCAGAAGGAAATGATAAGCAGTTTTCAGTAAGGTATTCTCTACAAGCACTAAAATTATCGTAACAGATAGTTTTGTGATAAGGTAATTTCTAACGAGTAGCAAGTAATAAAAGTAAATAAGGTGTAGCAAGATGGCCCAATCCTTTTTGTAGCAAAGGACAATCCTGGACAAACTCTTATATGAAGGAAAGCGCTCCCAAGGACACATGGGAATTATCGTCAAGCTAGTTTTCATCACGCTCATATGATTCGCGTTCGGTACTATGATAATTTGATATATGGGTGGACTAGTGCTTGGGTACTGCCCTTACTTGGACAAGTATCCCACTTATGATTAACCCCTATTGTAAGCATCCACAACTACAACCGAATTATTAAGGTAAACCTAACCATAGCATGAAACATATGGATCCAAATCAGCCCCTTATGAAGCAACGCATAAACTAGGGTTTAAGCTTCTGTCACTCTGGCAACCCATCGTCTACTTATTACTTACCAATGCCTTCCTCTAGGCCCAAACAATGGTGAAGTGTCATGTAGTCGACGTTCACATGACACCACCAGAGGAAAGACAACATACATCTCATCAAAATATCGAAAGAATACCAAATTCACATGACTACTTATAGCAAGACTTCTCCCATGTCCTCAGGAACAAACGTAACTACTCACAAAGCATATTCATGTTCATAATCAGAGGGGGTATTAATATGCATAATGGATTTGAACATATGATCTTCCACCAAGTAAACCAACTAGCATCAACTACAAGGAGTAATCAACACTACTAGCAACCCACAGGTACCAATCTGAGGTTTGGATACAAATATTGGATACAAGAGATGAACTAGGGTTTGAGATGAGATGGTGTTGGTGAAGATGTTGATGGAGATTGGCCCCCTCACGATGAGAGGATCGTTGGTGATGACGATGGTGATGATTTCCCCCTCCCGGAGGGAAGTTTCCCCGACAGAACAGCTCCACTGGAGCCCTAGATTGGTTCCGCCAAGGTTCCGCCTCGTGGTAGCGGAGTTTCATCCCGTGAGCTAGCTTATGATTTTTCCTTGACGAAAGACTCCATATAGCCAAAGATGGGCATCAGAGGGCCACCAGGGGGCCCACAAGGCAGGGGCGCGCCCAGGGGGTAGGGCGCACCCCCCACCCTCGTGGACGATGGGTGGCCCCCCTCTGGTACTTTCTTCGCTCAATTTTTTATATATTATGAAAATAATTCCCGTGGAGTTTCAGGACTTTTGGAGATGTGCAGAATAGGTCTCTAATATTTGCTCCTTTTCCAGCCCAGAATTCCAGCTGCCGGCATTCCCCCTCTTCATGTAAACCTTGTAAAATGAGAGAGAATAGGCATAAGTATTGGAGAGAATTCCTTATTTGACACTACCTTAAAATGTGGTTCCTTATTTGACCCTGAAGAATTTTTTTCCCTATTTGACACGTAGTCTAAATTTTCTTCCTTACGTGACATCGCCATCCGTTTTGTTACACCATTCCGTTAAATTGTTTTTGGATGGACCAAAATACCCCTGTGTTAGTAGCTAGCCCACAAGGAGTTTTGACCAGAGTCGCTAGCCCACAAGCCCAATCCTGATCTGGCCATCCTCTTGTCTCTCTATTTCTTCAATTCCCCACCCCCTACCCTAGCGGCGGCGGCAGCGGTTTGTTGGCTCGTACGGCGACGGCGGCGGCATGAGCTAAGGGGCCATGGCTCAAGGGGTGGCTGCGGGCGGAGGATCAAGCACAGTTGCGGGCGCCGGAGCAAGCACCGCAGCGGACGGCGGCCAAGGCGGGGCTGGGGATGGCTCGTCGGTGAGGTCCGTTGCTGGCGGCCATGGCGCGGCTATGCAGCACTTGCCGATGAGCTCAGCTGCGGGCGCAGGCCATGGCGATGCTGCGGGCGGTGCAGGCCATGGCGATGCTGCAAGGTTGGGCATGGATGCGGGCTTGGGCCACGGTGCGGCTGTAGACTTAGAAGGGTGAGTTCCTTCGACAATTTCTCTTCAAATGTAGGATTAGAAGGAGGAGCAGGTTGACCCATATCCAGTAGCAATGCTCATGCATAAGTTTCTCTTTTATGTACAGGATGGACCCAAATTATTGTTATGTGCTGAAAATTAGTTTCCTTGGCAACCCAAAAAAAAGCTAGAAAAGAGCCAATGTGTTTTTATTTCGAGAAGGTTATTGATTCCGACTTGACAAATTATGAAGATTTGGTTGTATCAATTATAGTGTAGTACCAGCCACGTTATTTGGAAGTTGCGCATGTTCACTACTATGATGAAGTTCTAAAAACATTTCCAGAAATAAAATCAGACCAAGAGTTGATGTATATGTTTGAGAAACACGCTAAGTCAAAGATGGTGCAGATGTTCATTGTATATTGGGAACCCTCTGAACCATATGAGCCTATCATTAAGTATTATAGTGATGTGCATATCCAACCTAAGAACAACGTAGACCAAGATGATGATAGTTATCTTCGCAACCCAATACCGGAGAATGAACATGTTGGGATTGATGAAGAGAATATGTATTTGAAGGAAGAACCTAAAGCTCTAAATGTGGTTCTTTTTCCTGATAAAGAAAAGGACCAAGACTATGTTGCTGATGGTGAGAGTGATGATGGGAGTGAGGATGGGAGTAAGGATGAGAGTAAGGATGAGAGCAAGGACGAGACTAAAGTAGAGGAGTATGAGGAGTTGCATGAGGTAAAGCATACCCCAAATATAGAGTATGATAAGGATGACCCTCCTATGACGGAAGGTTTCATATATCCCAATATGAAGGAGTTTAAGTTGGCCATTTCTCAGGATGCTACCAAACATGAATTTGAGTATAACACGGAGAAGAGTGCACCATGTAGGTTCAGGGGCTATTGTAAAAGAAGAGATGAAGATAATTGTCCATGGAGGATACATGCTTCTACAACGGATGATTTGTGTACTATAGCGGTAACTGTCTAACTATGCTCGTTTGTAAACATTTCTTACATGATTGTTTGCGAGTTTTTAGCTAACTAATTATGTTCTTTTGTAGGTGAAAAAAACCCTTTTGGTCATGATTGCTCTAGTGCAAGAAGGAAAAAGAAGGTGAAGAATGCAACTAAGTACTGGATATGTGAGAAGGTGAAGGACTAGCTCATTGAAGATGCAACTCTAGGAGCAAAGGAATTGCGAAAGAAGCTTAAAGAACACCACAAGGTCAAAATCAACTACAAGAGAGTATATATTGGTAAGTTGCTAGCCTTGAAGCAACTATATGGTGATTGGGATATCAGCTTTGACAATTTGTATAGGTTTAAGGCACAAGTTGAAAATTGTTGCCCCGGTAGCATTGTGCAGATTGATCATCACACAATAAATGGTAAAATCAGGTTTAGAAGAATTTTTGTTGCTATGAAACCTTGCATAGAGGGGTACCTAGTGGTTGCAGACCATATTTGGCAATAGATAGCACATTCTTGACGGGCAGGTTCAAGGGGCAGCTGGCTAGTGCTACCGCCGTGGATGGCCATAATTGGATGTATCCGGTTAGTTTTGGAGCCTTTGATTCTGAAACTAACGAGAATTGGATTTGGTTCATGCAATTGCTAAGACAAGCCATAGGATCACCAAATGGGTTGGCCATATGCACCGATGCTGGTCAAGCAGTAATGACAGGGGTGAAAGAAGTGTTCCCAGAGGTGGAACATAGGGAATGCATGTTTCACTTGGTGACCAACTTCAAGAAGAAGTTCCATGGGAAGGTGTTTGATGACCACCTTTGGGCTGCTGCTTACTCATGGAACCCATATTTATTTGACAAACATTGGATTGCTATGGAGACAACAAAGCTAGTTGCAACTGCATATATAAGGAAGTGGCACAATAGGTTGTGGTCTAGGAGTCAATTCTCAACTATATGCAAGGTAGACTATGTAACCAATAACCTAGCTGAGAGCTTTAACAATTGGATTAAGCACCACAACTCCTTGAACTTGGATGACCTCTTTGATAAGGCGAGACAATTGATTATGATATTGTGGAACCGAAGGAGAAAAGTAGCAAAGGAGTTAGATGCTTTGATTCTGCCCCACATAATTAAGAAGCCGAATGCAATGACCAGGGAATTAAACTTGGAGGTGGTAGAAAGCTCAGAAGAAGTGGCTGAAGTAACTGCATTAGGTGGTAGTGGCTTTAGGTTTGTGGTCAACTTGCAAGAGGGGACATGTTCTTGTCGACAATGGCAAGTTTCTGGCCTTCCTTGCAAACATGCTCTTGCATTCATTACGTCACTTAGCAATGCACACATACGACACTATGTGGACTTGTATTTCTTCATTGCCAAATATAGAGCAGCTTATGCCCAACTAATTCCTGCTATGCCCAATGGCCTAAATCTGACCATGGATTCTTCATGCATCCACCATTATTGAAGGCCACGGCTGGTAGGCGTAAAACTGAGAGGTACAAAGGTTGCGGTGAGAAGAAAAGGAAAAGTGGTCAACACTTATGCCCTATTTGTAAGGAATATGGGCATCATTGGCACAAATGTAAGAAGGGAAACCCAGAGGACATTGCTGCAATGATGGCTGTGAGGTGGTATAGATTTACTCATTTTTGCATTATTCTTCCAACTATACATGTTCAATACTTTCCTATCTCTTGTGTGTAGAGAACCCCCAAAGAAAAGGACAAAGACAACCAAAACAGCTGAGTTATCCATTGTGCCTTGCGAAGATGGAGTGCCAACAAGAATGTGTTTTCCCCCAAGGTTCGTAATTTTACACTTGTGCTCATAAATACATGAAAACAATGTTTGAATTCTAAATACCTTTCTGCTCACCATAGCAAAAGCTTGGAAACTACAAAAAAAGGGAAACATGTTAACTCTAGTGCTGGAGCATCAAAAAGGTGATTACAACTAGTTCAAATTTTGAGATTTAGTTAAATTAAAACTTGTTCTGTATTCTTATTGCTTTCTTCTCACCAGAGCAAAAGCTTGGAGAATACAAAAAAGGGAAAATGGGGGAAATCTGAATCGGTTCGATCCAAGAGGTATTGTTTCTCTTTTTAGTTAACAAGTTATGAATATTTTTTTGTTTTCAATTGCTAAAACTACTGTTGCCTTACATGCCAAAGTGCAGATCAAGAACCGGCTCAAAAAAGTCGGAGCCAATTTCCATCGAGTTTCCTATGCCCGACGATGAAACAAATGTTCCTGTGAAGGTTAGGGGCAAGAGTAAGGAGTGCACTAAAAAGATTCCTATGGTGCCACAAGACAGCCCAACAATGTGCACAAGAAGCAAAAAAATTAACTCTCCAAGCCCTTCAATGAGCACAAGAAGCAAAAGGCGGCTTAGTTTGTGATTCTCATGTTTTCCTTAATGTCATGGTTACTTTTGGATGTCCTTTTGTGCTGCTCATGTGATGTACTTTTGGACCTGACCTCATGTGTGAAACAGTATGTGATGCATGCCAACTAGTACTGATGTATGTGGTGAATGTGAACCTAAATGTGATGTATGTGTGAACATGGCTGCTTCTGGTTGTTGTTCATGTTGTGATGCATATTGTGTGTGTGTGTGTCTATACACACACACACACACAAACACTATTCTGATCACGGGATCAGAATAATATTCTGATCACCACCTGACCTGCCCCGCTAGTAGTACGTTGAACTTCCCCCTGTACTAGGTTGAACTTCCGCTAACATTATCCAAATGGGGCTTGCGATATACCGTTGGAAAGCTATGGACACCAATATCATGACCCAACTTAAATTTTTGGCAAAATATAAGTGGTTTAAGAGCAGTTTTGAAAACCATTTTTTCTTCACACACAAAATGTGAATCATATTTTCGATCGCATTTCTAAACCGTTTATCGAAATGAGGCATATGATATGGCGTTGGAAAGCTGCTGCAGAAACGCTCCTTCCACATGTTGAAAGTTTTCTCTAATTCCCTATGGTTAAAGAGTAATTTAAAAAAACGTAAAATTTCGTAAACCGAACAGCTGAGTTCATATTTTCGATGTAATTTCTAAACAGCTAATCCAATTGAGGCATATGATCTGGCGTTGGAAAGATTATGAAAATGCGCTGCTTTTTCATCTTGAAAGTTTTTTTTTCTAATTTTGAATGGTTTAAGAGTAATTTTGAAAATGGTCCAAGTCCTACCGAGTTCGTATTTTCGAGCTAATTTTCTGAGCGTGCGTCCGAATACAGCAAATGATATGGCGTTGGAAATCTTTAACAAATGCGAAACTTTTTGGTATGTATTGTTTCTCCCAATTCTTTACGGTTTTAAGTCAGTTTCGAAAATGGCAAAAAACGTATTTTCTCCCTATTTTCTACAAATTTTAACGGAAAGGCGCAAATAATATCCCATTGAAAAGCTACGAAAAATGCGAAACTTTTTCATGTTGATGGTTTTCTCTGATTCTTAGCTGTTTTCAAGTAATTCTGAAAATGGTGAGATCATTCGTTCTGCCTTTATCGCGAAACTGATTCTTCAAAAATGCACCGCGTGAAGAACCGGAACTTCTCGGCACGTGTACTTGAACTTGACTCTGTTTTTTCACGTGCTTTTCTTGCTCGTAGCTCTTCATCCACTGCTCGTAGATCTCCATCCACTCACTGAAATTGAGCAAGTGATATACCGATGGAAAGCTATTATAAACACACAACTTTCCCGTGTTGATCATTTTTTTTCATACTCGCGACGATTTTTAAAAGTTTTTCATCTCAAATTCATTCACTATAGTAGTTGAACTTCGTTCTGTTTTCACGTTGAACTTCTGTGACGTATTTTCCTTTGTAATTTTCTCATCCAGTTCGTCAGTGTTACACAAATAATACTCTTTTTGTACAAACCTCTCTCACAATATTTATTTAACTTTCTTCAATCGAGGACTTGAACTTACACAGATGATATTCCTGTCGTTTTGAAGTAAATTAGAGAAATGACGAGATCATAATTTCTGCCTTCATTTGCGAATGGAAACGCTCTGCGTGAAGTAGTTGAACTTCACGGGCATGTCTGTTTGAACCTCACTCTGTTTTTGACGTGCTGTTTTTTGCACTGTGTGAAGTAGTTGAACTTCTGGCGCATGTCTGTTTGAACTTCACTCTGTTTTACTTTATTGTATTTTTATTATACGAAACACACACCATGCAGTACGTGTACTTCTGGTTATTATCACTTTGAACTTCTCTCTGGTTTGAGAGAATTATTTCAAAACCTAAAAAGAAACATGTTTTTTTATGTATTTTGGACATCTAAATACACGGTGAACCTCTCTCACAAGAATTTTTTGAACTTTTCCTCACCGCGCACTTGAACTTCTAGCAACCATTTTTTCGTTTATGAGTTGTTTTGAAAAGTACAAAAAATGGCATTGTGTTTTTTATTTTTTTTGAATAGGTAAATCCTAGGTTTTAATAAACTCTGAACTACTCTGTTTTTTCAATTTGAACTTCACCTTTTTATATTTTGAGTAAAGAATTGTATTTGATTTTTATACGGAAAATATTGAACATGGAGATAAAAGGTGAACTTCTCACAAGAATTTTTGAACTTTCTTGAGCCGAGCACTTGAACTTCTAGCAACAAAACTTTTTAGCATTTTGCTTTTTCATTATTATTGTTAATGCAAAATGCACACCGTTTAGTACGTGAACTTCTAGCAGTTATTAATCCGAACTTCTCTCAGTTACGCGAAAATATCTGAGTTTTTTATAGACATTGAACCGCTCTACTTTTTATTTTGAACTTCATTGTGCTTTTTAGAAATGTGAAAATTGGAGGGTTTTTTAGAAACATTCAACTTCTTCGTTATTTCGAATTGAACTTATTAGTTTTATTCTTTAGTAACTAGAAAATCCGATTTTTCAAATCAATATCAAACTACTCCACTTTTTCCAATTGAACTTCTTGGTTTATTCTTTAGTAACTTGAAAACCTGAGTTTTTTATATACATTGAACTACTCCGTTTTTCGAAATTGAACTTCTTGGTTTTAATCTTTAACATTTAGGAAAATCCGAGTTTACATGAACATGAAACAACTTCATATATTTTTTTAAGTTTGGACTTCTTGCTGTTATTCATTAGTAACGGAAAAGTCCTAGTTATGTAATAAATATCAAACTACTGAATTTTTTAAATTTGAAGTCCTAGACCTTATTTTTAGAAGAAGGAAATCTATTTTTATAAACTTTTTGGACTGCTCATTTTTTTCAATTTGACCTTCTCGATATTGTAATAAATATTGAACTTCTCCATTATTTAAATTTGAACCTCTAATTTTTTTAAATGGGAAAATACCATTTTGTGTATAATTTTTGAACCGATCTGCCTTTTTTATTTGAACTTCTTGGTTCATTTTTATTAAATGTGAAAATCCCAGTTTTATAATTAACAAAGAACTTCATGAATTATAAAAATTGCACTACTGTATTATTTGAATTTGAACTTCTTAGTTCACTTTTTTATTAATGGGGAATTTTGAGTTTTGTAATCGCTTCATTACTTATATTTGCTTAGTTATTTAAAGTTGAACTTCTAGGTCTTCCTAGAATCGGAGAAATCTATTTTTAATCCACAAGTTGAACTTCTCAGTTATTTTAATTTCAAGTTCTTTGTTTTATTCTTAGAAAGAAGAAAACAATTTTTAAATAAACTTCAAACTTTGAAAAAATGATATTCATTTCTTTTAATTTTCCTAGAAATAGGAAGAATTTGAGATTTTCGTACATAATAAGAGTACTCTGTTTGTTGAATGAACATTTTCTGGTTTCATTATATTACTTTTTCCTCATCCGATCTTGTGGTGTTGGCTCACACTCACACACAAAACACATTTTCACATATGAATTTTTCATACAAACATTTCTTTTATAACATATTTTTAACTTCGGTTTTTTGTATGTATGAACTTCTGATTTATTAAAAAAAAGCATACCCATAGCATGAGCACACCATTCACGACCACCACATGCACACGCACATGACCATCTTATAAAAGAAATTGGTGGCGACACATTGTCGGCTTCCCAGGTTTACTAAATTGGTTCCATTTATCTCAAAATGAGGTTTAGTGGCGATTTTCCTTCTCTGTTGGTACTAGCAGGACTTCACACATTCACCAAACATGCTAGTTACTAGAGAGAAAGCCATGCATGTGCAGGGAGCGTGCTTGTTTTTTTTTCTTCCTCGGTCGAAGAAGTAGTGCTGATGTTGCTGCACCTTCAGTACCCTACATGGCACAAGATGTTGTCGAATTGAAGGAGTGCCCAACAAAAATAAAGGGGAAACATCACGGGGTACCTCTTTTCTGAATTTTTCCTTCTCCTGAAATTACCTGCTTTTCATCTTTGAATCATGAGAGCTCCATCAATTACATGACAAGAAGAAATTATATAGTAAAATCACACACACACACACACACACACACACAATAACAACACCCACGCACTGATGCTCCTAGACACATGTTGTTTCCGCCCCCTTTTTAACATACACATTGAACGACACTGACTGCCAGGATGAACTTCTCTTTTTGTCAGAGAAACAGATGTAAGGAGAGAAAAATTGTGGACCCGGGGGCACCCTTTTCTTTGACAGCAACAGAAAAACCAATATCTTCATGCTAGTCACAGAACTAATTAGAGAGTAGTGTCAGTGTCATGAAGAACAGAACTCGAAAAAAGTTTGAAAAAAATCTTGTAAAGAGATAAGAGAAGAAGAATATGGGGATGAAGAAGACCCTGGCTGAATCGGGGTGAACCAGCGACCTTTCCATCCTGTTCGAGTTGAACTGGTGGATCAGGCGATGTGGAACTTCTCGGAGGAGAAGATAGTGTGGGATCCAGCTCGCGACGGTGTATGGGGTTCTCGGGTGCAGCAAAGTGCAGGGATGCAGACGGCTTCGAGGTTGAGTGGGGCAGCGACACGATTTGAGGGAAGGGCCGGATGGGGGCATGAGCTACCGGCGCGCTGGTGCTTGGCCGCTTCGGCGGTTGAGGGAGGCGCTAGCATGGCCCATCCGTGGGCAAAAAAGTGGGGCACACGGGGGTAGGGATCGAAGTACTGGGGGCCTGAGGAGCAGCTGCGGTTGGCGATGACCGCGACGGCGATTGGGGGAGGAGACAGGGGAGGAGGCGGCCCCGGCGGCGGTTGGGGGAGGAGGCGGCCCCAGCGGCGGTTGGGGGAGGACGCAGGGGAGGAGGCGGCCCCGGCGGCGGTTGGGGGAGGAGGCGAGCCAGAGGCACGCGGCGGCGGCGAGATCTGTCGTTCGAGGGAGGAGGTTGGGATCGGGGAAGCCGGCGGGTTGCGGTGGTTCTTTTTTAGTCGGTCCGTGGGTTCCTCAGGATCTCTCACGAGGATCTCGTCGGACCTTTATGGGGCTGGCTGTGATCCAAATAACTATTCTTATCACAGGATTAGAATAGTGCTACTCTCTCTATATATGTATGTATGTATGTATGTATGTATGTATGTATGTATGTATGTATGTATGTATGTATGTATGTATGTATGTATGTATGCATGTATGAATTGTGTGAGATATGGGATCAAATTACAGGGGAGGTTCTGCCAAATTTTCATTTTTTGAATTAAAATGAGAGGACAATTTTTTGGATTGAAATCAGATCATTGACCAAGTTATGGGGTCTCAATTGGTCATTTAACATGACCAAATATGTAACATAACTGTATATATTGTCATGTACAGATTTTTGCTCACTTTATGCACCAGGGGTAAAAAGGTATTTTCACATCTGTCTTTAACACCGTTAGTGAACAAAATGCACTAGAGTGTCATATTGCGAAAGAAATTTAGTGCATGTGTCAAACAAGGAAGAAAATTTTCTTCAGGAACAAATAGGGAACCACATTTTAAGGTAGTGTCAAATAAGGAATTCTCTCCAAGTATGGTGACATAATGTGTCATAACAACCCATAATGCAACAAATATCGATATAAAAGCATGATGCAAAATGGACGTATCAAACTCCTTTGTGTTCTACTCGTGCATATAACATATACGCATAAACCTTGCTTGGATGCCACTGTTGGGGAACGCAGTAACTTAAAAAAAATCCTACGCACACGCAAGATCATGGTGATGCATAGCAACGAGAGGGAAGAGTGTTGTCCACGTACCCTCATAGACCGTAAGCGGAAGCATTATGACAACGCGGTTGATGTAGTCGTACATCTTCACGATCGACCGATCCTAGCACCGAAGGTACGACACCTCCGCGATCTGCACACATTCGGCTCAGTGACATCCCACGAACACACGATCTGGCAGGGTGTCGAGGGAGAGCTTCGTCAGCACGACAGTGTGATGACGGTGATGATGATGCTACCGGAACAGGGCTTCGCCTAAGAGATCAATGATCAACTTGTGCATCTATGGGGTGCCCCCTAGCCACGTATATAAAGGATGGAGGGACGAGGAGGCCGGCCCTCATAGGGCGCGCCCAAAGTGTGGAGTCCTACTAGGACTCCCTAGTCCTAGTATGATTCCACCTCCCACATGGAATACGAAAAAGGGAAGGGGGAAGGAGAAGGAAGGAAGGGGGCGCCCCCTTTCCCTAGTCCAATTCGGACCAGTCCATGGGGAAGGGGCGCAGCCACCCTTGAGGCCTTTCTCTCCTTTCCCGTATGGCCCATTAAGGCCCAATATGAATTCCCGTAACTCTCCGATACTCCGAAAAATACCCGAATCACTCGGAACCTTTCCGATGTACGAATATAGCCTTCCAATATATCAATCTTTACGCCTCTACCATTTCGAGACTCCTCGTCATGTCCCCGATCTCATCCGGGACTCGAACAAACTTTGGTCATCAAATCGCATAACTCGTCATACAAATCATCACGGAATGTTAAGCCTGCGGACCCTATGGGTTCGAGAACTATGTAGACATGACCGAGACTCATGTCCGGTCAATAACCAATAGCGGAACCTGGATGCCCATATTTGTTCCTACATATTCTACGAAGATCTTTATCGGTCAAACCGCATAACAACATACGTAGTTCCCTTTATCATCAGTATATTACTTGCCCGAGAATCGATCATCGGTATCCTCATACCTAGTTCAATCTCATTACCAGCAAGTCTTTTTACTCATTCCGTAATGCATCATCCCACAACTAACTCATTAGTCACAATGCTTGCAAGGCTTATAGTGATGTGCATTACTTAGAGGGCCCAGAGATACCTCTCCGATACATGGAGTGAAAATCCTAATCTTGATCTATGCCAACTCAACAAACACCATCGGGGACACGTGTAGAGCATCTTTATAATCACCCAGTTACGTTGTGACGTTTGATAGCACACAAGGTGTTCCTCCAGTATTCGGGAGTTGCCTAATCTCGTAGTCTGAGGAACATGTATAAGTCATGAAGAAAGCAGTAGCAATGAAATTGTAACCATCGTGCTAAGCTAACGGATGGGTCAAGTCAATCACATCATTCTCTAATGATGTGATCCCACTTATCAAATGACAACTCTTTGTCCATAGCTAGGAAACTTAACCATCTTTGATTAACGAGCTAGCCAAGTAGAGGCATACTAGCGACACTCTGTTTCTCTATGTATTCACACAGGTACTAAGTTTCCGGTTAATAGAATTCTAGCATGAATAATAAACATTTATCATGGTATAAGGAAATATAAATAACAACTTTATTATTGCCTCTAGGGCATATTTCCTTCAATGTTGTGATGTGATATGGTCAAGACATGATGTGATATACGTTGTTGTATGAGATGATCATGTTTTGTAATGTCGACAACCGGCAGGAGCCTTAGGGTTGTATTTTAATTATTGTATGGCCTACGTGCCAATCATTAAGCACCATGTAATTGCTTCACTTTATTTCTATGCGTTAGCAATAGTTGGCGAGACGACCCCGACGCAATGATGGAGATCAAGGTGTCGCACCGGTGACGATGGAGATCATGCCATTGCTTTGGAGATAGAGATCAAAAGCACAAGATGATGATGGCCATATCATGTCACATATTTTGATTGCATGTGATGTTTATCCTCTATGCATCTTATTTTGCTTAGAGTGATAGTAGCATTATAAGATGATCCCTTCACTTAATTTTAAGATAAAAGTGTTCCCCCTGAGTATGCACCATTGCTAAAGTTCATCGTTTTGAAGCACCTCGTGATGATCGGGTGTGATAGACTCTAGGTTCACATACAATGGGTGTAAGCCAGTTTTGCACAAGTAGAATTCTTGGGTTAAACTTGACGGGCCTAGCATGTACAGACATGGCCTCGGAACATTGGAGACCGAAGGGGTTGCATTGTGTTGATCATCAACCGCTTCTCTTGGGGTGAGGTTCATCGGATCTTTGGGACTGAATCCATTAACCACAATCCACTATAGTTGCGTAGAAGCACTGTGAATGTGAGACTCCATATCTAGCTTCTTCTTAGCAAACACGTTAGCTTTCAAAGGGGGCGGAGGCCCAACAAGATTTATGCAAGGGTGTTGCAAGGGTTGGGGTGAGTAGAAGGGTTCCACTTCATTGTACTTGGGAACTTTGGTACGAGACGGAGATGCAAGGGGTTCTCTCGAATCATCTGCATCATGAATGGCATTTGGATCAAATGAGTTTGATGCGGGTGTCGAGGGCTTTAAGCGAGCATCAATTTCCTCCTTAACCGAGGAACGAACTTCCTTCAACATGCACTACAAAAAATACACTTCCGTGATGATACGTGTTTGTCACAGTAGGTCACATTTTCTATCATGCATGTACATCCATGACGATTTTATGACAGAATCAAGATAGTCATACCTGTGCTATCGTAGAAGTGTTCCATGACATTACCAAAATTATCATCACGGAAGTGTGCACTTCCATGACGATAAATCGCGCGTCACAGAAGTGCTTTCCTCAAGGGTGACCGACACATGGCATCCACCATAACGGAACACCGTTAAGCTATCAGGTCGGGTTTTGGATCCGATAACCCGTTAACAGCCCCGGCCAATGGGGACTTTCCACGTGTAAAATCATCATTGGCTGGGGGAAACACATGTCGGCTCATCGTTGGGACAGATGTCATCCACTCATTGGACAGAAGGCGCCTATGATACGTCGACACGTGGCACGGCCCAACAGAGGCCCATTCCTGTGAAAAGGCCGACCCATTTGACTTGGTTAAAAGGTGGCGGGCCAGCCCATGGAAAGCCTGTTAACGGCCTGTTTGCATACAACCCATTTACAGCCCGCTAACCCAAGGCCTGTTATGCCCTATCCGAATTAGGCCCAGTAGCGTCATCTGGGCCATCCTATATGATTCTAGCCCGTTTTCACTTCTAGCCCATGTATGGCCCATGACGTCTTTCAGCCCATATGAGGCCCTATGTAACTCTTGGCCTATTAACGGCCCATGGTGAAGCTGGCCCGTAATGAACAGTGTAACACTTTACACCCATTAACGGCCCGTGGTGAAACTGGCCCGTAATGAACAGTGTATCACTTTATACCCATTAATGGCCCGTTATTCTATTGGGCCGTTTCCAGCCCATGTTATCTTTCGGCCTTCTCAGAGCCCATTTATTCTTGGGCTCATTTCTAGCATCCGTTTACTTATGGCCCGTTACTGTCATTTTCTGCTTGTGGGCCAAATTCAGCCCGTGGTTACAGTCGGCCTGTTTGTGGTCTGTTAATACGTTGGGCCGTTTTCATAGCATCATCAAATACGGCCTATTAACGATGGCCCGTTATGGTCGGCCCATGAACAGACGATTCCAACTCTAGCCCGTTTACGGCCATAATGCGGCCTGTTATTGGCCCATGTTTGGCCAATCGATCATACGGCCCGTATAAGGCCCATTATGATACGGCCCGTAGAAGGCCCATTGTTTCTACGGCCCGTAGAAGGCCTACTGTTTCTACGTCCCGTAGAAGGCCCACTATTTCTACGGCCCGTAGGAGGCCTAGTGTCACTACAGTAAATATTAGCCCATGGTTATTGTGGCCTAGTTTAAAAATTAGGTTATTGCAGCCACTAGCAAACCGCGGAAAAAGAACTGCACTGACTACAAGCAAACAAATAAACAAGACAACAAGGAAATAAATAAGCAAGCAACTTATGCTAGGCTATCACGGCTATTACACATATTACATCCACTGGGCATCAAAGTTCGCCACCAATGCAAATATAGGGAACAAAGCACCATATAAACGCCGCAGCAAAACAAGTCCAGAACTGAAACCACTTTAGAAGAGTTCAAGAAACAATATCCTGGGTACCCATAATGCTGGCAAGATGCTTAGTAAGCTTATTAACTTTCTCTTGTTTGGTGCTTAAATCCTCCAGCGCTTGCTGTTGCACAAGAAAGTACGCATCTAAATTCTGCAGGGACTTCCTGAGTCCTTCGGCTTCTTGCCGCAGCAGAGCTGACTGATGCCTTTCAGCTTGTAGCTGAGACTGAAGAAGCCGAAGTGATTCAGGCATCGAGTTCGAAGAGCTTGTGCCAGCGGTACTGGCCAGTAACTCAAACACTACATCAACGCAGGACTGTGGGGTTTTCTCACTGTCTACAAAATAGTTTTTATTACCTTTCTTGGAGACTAACAGGGTTGTCTCACTATCTTGAACCTTATCTGCATTACTTTCTCTACCATTGCATAGTGGGGTGCTCTTCTCCAATATTCGGTTTGCATAATACAAGAGAAACAAGCAGACACATCACAGGTTTAGCTTGTAGTATACGAAACTCATTTTGGTAAACCAGTTCAGTAGTAAGGTGGACAGGATAACAACATGAAACAAACATATATCTATGTACTATGGTCATTGTATTGTCCATATCATTCTAGTTTATGTTCCCTAATCAAGATAGAGACACAGTTCAACTCATATATTTTTAAGACATAGCAGCATAGACAGAATATAAGTATGAGAAACTACACAACATTGGTAGCACTTGTAATGTGCATCACATGAGAACATAACTGTTTATACAACTTAAACTGAAATCAACATAGAGCAAGAAGTTAGAACAGCAATCCAGTTAAAGAAATAGGTTTAAAACATACCTGTTGCGCCATTAGAGTTTCAATTGGATCCTTCAAATTCGAAAGTAGTTGGTATGAGTAAATACAGTGATGCAACAACAAAGGAGTATGGACCATAGCTACGGAATCTGACCTGAGAACAATTGATCTTCTGCTTTAAACATGGAGTTTGGGTTAGTTGTGGTGGTCTTCGTGCTTTGGGCACTGCAGTAGCTTTACAAACTGCTCGTGTGGGGGTACTCTGTGGTGGACATGGTGCTTTGTCAACTATAAGTGGGTTACTATCCGCTGGGGTTGCGGTTAGATGGGTTGTAGCTGGTTCTCTGCCCAATGGTGTAAGTGTGCAATCTAGAAGAGTCTTGATTATGTGTGGTGGGGCTAGTTTGCGTGTAAGTGTGCAATCTGGAAGAGTCTCGATTATGTGTGGTGGGGCTAGTTTGTGGGCCAGTACAACCATGGTTCTATCTGCATCGACGGGTAGCACTGTCCTTTGTGAAGAATGGGTTTTTGCTCCCTTAGATACTGCCATCACCCCCTCCAATTCAAATGGCTGGTAAACAAGAAAAGAAATTGAACGTACAGACATTGTATGATAGACAGATGTGGTAATTCACATATATGTTGTCTAACCAAACAGGACAGCATGACACAATTTCACATATATGATGCCTAACTAAACAGGATAGCATGACACAGTTTCAGATATATGATGGATAACTTAACAGGATATAATGGCATAATTCAACATATGATGAGTACCTAAACAGGATGACATGACAAAACTATATGATGTCTTTCTAAAATAGGTTGGGATGAAATAATTCACATACATGTTGTCTAAGTATACAGGATGGCATGATATAATTGACATAATTGATTCATATACTAAGCAGCTGGCACTCAAATGTATGATCTCTAAACTAAGCAGATAGAATTCAATATTGTGCATATGATGTCTAAACTAAGCAATGCAAGACACCATATGCATCATATGAGAAATATAAACATTGCAACTTAGAGCATACACCTCAGGTGGGATATAGGACTGGCCATCTGTCTCTGAATCCTCCTCTGAGGAGCTCCCTGTAACCATCGAGATATATGCTTCAATAGGTACCATTGCCTCCTATGAAGACCTTGTTTTCACTCCATATTTTTCCATAACCGGCTCAAATGGCTGATACACATGAAGAGTAGTTCAATATACATAGATTGTCAACAAATGGAATACGTACTGGAAAAAAAAGATGGCATGAGATAATTCACATATATGATGACTGGCTCCATGGCGGTGCATAATTCACATATATGATAACTGGCTGAAAAACATGGCATTGCATAATTCACATATCTGATATAGAAAGCAAACAGGAGGCATTCACACAAAGCATGTCTAATCTAAGCAGATGGCATGGCAATGCAAGACACCATATGCATGATATGAGCAATATAACCCAGCCAAGTTAGAGCATGCACCTCGAGGGGGGAATACGACTGGTCATCTCTCTCTGAATCCTCCTCTGAGGAGCTATCTGTAACCAACAAGAAATCTGCATCGATAGGTAGCACTGACTGCTCAGAAGACCTTGTTTTCACTCCAGATTTTCCCATGACCAACTCAAATGGTTGATGCACAGGAAGAGTAGATGAATGTATAAACATTGTTGACAAATGGAATACATTATGGAAAAAATATGGCACGATACAATTCACATATACGATGACTGGCTAAACAGGATGGCATTGCATGATTCACGTATATGATGCCTGGCTAAAGAAGATGGCATTGCATAATTCCCATATACTCCCTCCGTTCCTAAATATTTGTCTTTTTAGAGATTTCAAATGGACTACCACATACGGATGTATATAGACATATTTTAGAGTGTAGATTCACTCATTTTGTTCCATATGTAGTCACTTGTTGAAATCTCTAAAAAGACAAATATTTAGGAATGGCGGGAGTATGATATAAAAACCAAACAAGTGGCATTCACACAAAGCAAATCTAAACTAAGCTGATGACATATAAGATGTATAATGTAAGCAACAGGCGTGGTCGGCTCCTTTTGAATCTCCATCTAAACAGTTATCTTCCTCTGGAATACAATCTGGAGATGCAGGAGGGGGGCACTTCGCCCACCATGGAGCGGCATTTGCATGACATTATATTCGCATGCAACGGTCTTCTCTTTTTCTCTACATGTTCAGTACGATTGTGTACAATATCTGACATGCATAATAATAAAAAAATAGTTAGATTTTGAAAGGCCTAAGGGGTGCATGCCAAAATCAAGACTGATGGTAGCAAACGAGTTGATGGATCCAAAACTAATGATAGCAGGTAGACTATAGCTTCAGTTTAAAAAGATAGACAATGGATCATCTATTGTTTGTTGCCCACCCAACATGAACCACATAGAAGACCCCAGATGAACCAGATAGTAGACAGATACTATTCATTGCTGGCTCGATATGAGACCCACGGGCAATTCAAAACTCAAGATTGAACGATAAAGTAGCAGGTAATAATAACCAATGTATAACGTAAGCAAACACGAAAGACTGCGACCTCTCTTCCGAAACTGTGTAGTCCTCAGGTTCATCTGCTCAGTCGATGATGGTAATGCAGTTGGCGTGGCTGTCGGCAACGGGGAAGATGATCTGAGGCGGCAAAAGGAAGTTTGCAGGGGGGATCTCTGCTGAAGTGAACGCTTCTGTCGATGGTGCACCTCAGGTGGGGTGGATGACGGCACGGCAGGAGCAGGACATAACACACAGAGTTTTCTTTGACGCCTATCTCAAAATGAAGTAAATCTGTAAGGGCTCCTTAGAATTGTAGGATTCTATAAACGCAGGGACGGGAAAAACACAGGAATAGGATAGGAATGCATGTGCAAAACAGAGCATTTGTAAACATAGGATTTCAGTCAACCTGGGTGGTTGGCTCACATGAATTGGAAGAACAGAGGAATGGAGAAACAAAGTGATGCGACGAGTGTACAACCTCTTTGGCATAGCCTTGTGGACCTCAGCATCATTGGGTTGGATGTGGAGGATGGTGATGATGCTGGTGTGACTGTCGGAGGCGGGGAAGAAGATCCGAGGCCTTTGGAAACTGCGCCGAGGGTACTGCTCCGCTGTGATGGACGGTTCCGTCGTTGGAGCAGATCCGCTAAGGTGTACGGCGACGAGGCTGAAGCATGACAAGACAGACAATGTTAATCTGAAGTGGGACCCTAATATCATCTGCAATAGATGATGTAAAATACATCACCAAAAAGTGCTCGATGTAAAACGCATCAGCCGCGCCACGGCCGCTCCGACAGATGCTGTAAGTATTGTTCACTCTGAACTTAACTAAAGAAAATGAACTTCACAGTCGAAACTGAATTTTACTGTCGAAACTGATTGAACTAGTAACAGAGCATTGCAATAGATGTTTAGGGCGTTCGAGCACTAGTAGCAGAGAAGCAGTGATCTAAATCAGCAGACGCTCGAGCAGGGAACACACTAGCAGAGAGGAAGTCGTGCAGTAGCACCACAGGCGAGTGCTAAAGCAGCAACTCCTGTAGCTGCCGGAGGTCGTGCAGCAGCAGCCCAAGCGAGAGCAAGAGCAGAGCAGCAGCATGAACGAAAGTAGGAGCAGTGCAGCAGCGCGACCGACAGCAAGAATAGAGCCGTAGCGCGAGCTAGAGCCGGAGGAGCTGCAGCTAATGCCGTTGTGGAAGTTGTCGCCGAGGAAGCAACGACCTGGGGGAGAGGCGCCGCGGATGATGTGGCCGGCGACGGCGCCGTCAATGGAGACACGCCATGTCTGCTCGGTATCGAGCACCGGCAGCCCCGTGAGATCGAATAAAACATAAAATGCAGCGGTGAGTGCAGAACCTCCTTGGTGGCGCCGAGTTGGCCCGACTTCATCGGAGGAATTGGTGAGGGTGTTGCGGTTTCGGTGGGGCAGGTCAAGACGGCGCTGTGGGGATTGAGGTGGCGCGATAGACGAGGCGAACGTCGGGGTAACTCCTTGGAGGTGGAGGACGGGGCGGCTGATCCGGCGGGACGACGAGATCGACAACGGATCCTCATCCGGTGCGGTGGATGAGGGACGGCGAGCTGTTGCGGTGGACGACATAGTCGGGGAAGAGTCTCTGGCTGGGCAGCGGTCGGGAGGCCTACGGAGGAGCGTGGGGTTTTGCGGGTTTTGGCGGCCTCGGTGTACGAATGGGGGGCGAAGGGGGAGGGGGGGCCAAGCTTAGGGACGCGCTTGTCCGAAATGTAGGGTAAGTTACCAGCGTACCCCCACCGGTTTTGACACCGCGACGTGGAGCTTCATTTCCAGCTGAGGGGTAGAAGGGGGATTTCGCGTGTCTGGGCTGCGGGAGCGATTTCGGATGAGGAGGGAGTTCTCGCGCGCGTCCAAATTTCGGGATAACAAGGCGCAGCGCGGGTTGAAGAAGCGGGAGTTTCAAAGCAGGTGAGACAAAAGATACTCGAGCTTGAAAATTTCGGGATAACAAGGTGCGGATTCCTTGTTCGGCAGAACAAACTTAATGTGTAAAAAAACAATTCATACAAGACACAAGAGATTCATGTCCCCTTTTACTATATTGCTATAGATGCCATTGAAAAAACTACAAGAAAAATGTAAAAAAATCGAGAGAACAAGATTACCATGCACAGTACGAAATCGATTCGCACTTCCCTCAACAAGAACAAAAAACAAATCAATTCCCACCAAAGAAAGAGTAATGTCCCTTTTTATCTGATTACAGATGCCATGATCTCGAATTTCAATTTTTGAATCCACGTTATGTTGGATTCGAATATATCGTTAGGTGACCTTGCGGTTTATAATTGATGTAGCCGTACATTTTGATCTTCCATCATATATGAACATTTTACTCCACCATGTGAACATATATATTGTCGTCTACCATATGGACTAAATTTGAATCAATTTTCCTTATTTGAATACGATTGTTGTCAAGTTATACAATAATTTAAATATTATCTTGATAACAAAAAAAAAACATATAGCAGTAATCATATTTCACAATGAACTACATGTACCATATGCTCTCCAATTCAAATATTTGTATCCATTTTATGTTGAATTCAAATCATAGTACATTATTGGTCTAGGTAGCGAGATGTTTGGGATAATCTAAACCCTGTTTTCATTCGTATAATTTTTGGCTGAATTGGGACAAGTTTTGGTATAAGCCTCTTGCAAAACCGGAGATTCTCTCAACACACCTCGTGGTTCTGAGAGGGAATGTGTCACCTTTGTGTGCGAAACGATATACGCTGCCTCCCCCCTGATTTTATTTACATAGGCAACATAGAACTATATGAGTGCCCTGTTAAATTTTGGAATTATTTCGGGTTCATTTGGCCTTTTATACATTAATTGAGTTTCTGGATTTTTAATGTGCATAATCTAAATATGAATTGCATGCACATGCTCCGGTGCACCAAAGTGGGTTGAAAAATCACATGTGTGTCCTTGGTTGAATTTCTAGGTCCCATGGAAGAAATGAGAATGAAATTGGAACATCTGGGCGTCATGACTCGGCCGAGAACATCGAGAAACTTTGATTTTAAATTCATGTAAATCCAAAACTCGTGTGGAAATCATGAAACTTGGCATGGTGTCATGTCATGGCACTAACATGTTGTGGTAAAAAATTGGGCCGATTAGGAAGCTCGTGGTACTAAGAGGGAACGTGCCACCTTTGAGTGTGAAACGATATACGCTGCACCCCCCCCCCCCCCACTTGAGTTTCTTAACAAAGGCAACATAGAACTACATTAGTGCCCTATTAAATTTTGGAATTATTCCGGGTTTGTTTGTCGTTTTTATACATTAATTGAGTTTCTGATCATTTAATGTGCATAAGTCAAATTTGAACTACAAGCACATGCTCTCGTGCACCAAAGTTGGTTGAAAAATCACATTTGTTTCCTCGAGTGAATTTCTAGGTCCCACAAAAGAAATGAGAATAAAATTAAAACATCTGGGCATCGTGGCTCGGCCGAGAACATTGAGAAACTTGGTTTTAAAATTCTTGTAAATCCAAAACACGTCTGAAAATCATGAAACTTGGCATGGATGTCATGTCATGGTACTACCATGTTGTGGTAAAAAAATTGGCCGAATAGGAACAGATTTTGGTATAAGCTTTTGCAAACCGAAGCTTCTCTCAAGAAGGCTCGTGGTTCTGAGAGGGAACGTGCCACCTTTGAGTGTGAAATGATATATGCTGTCCCCCTTGAGTTTATTTACAAAGGCAACATAGAACTACATGAGTGCCCTGTTAAATTTTGGAATTATTCCGGCTTCGTTTGGCCTTATTTACACATTAATTGATTTTTTGATCATTTAATGTGCATAATTCAAATTTGAACTACAAGAACATGCTCCCATGCACCAAAGTTGGTTGAAAAATCACATTTGTGTCCTCGGGTGAATTTATACTCCCTCCTTCCATCTATATAGGCCCTAATGCGTTTCTCGAGGCTAACTTTGACCAAATGTTGGAGCAATAATATATGACATGCAACTTACACAAAGCATACCTTCAATTTTGTATGTCAAAGGAGCTTCCAATAATATAATTTTCATAGTATACATCTCATGTGCTATTAATCTTGTCAATAGTCAAAGGTTGTCTTGAAAAACACATTAGGCCCTATATAGATGGAAGGAGGGAGTAGGTCCCATGTAAAAAATGAGAATAAAATTCAAACATCTGGGCATCGTGGCTCGGTCGAGAACATTGAGAAACTTGGTTTTAAAATCATGAAACTTGGCATGGTGTCATGTCATGTTAGTACCATGCCGTGGTAAAAAATTGGCCGAATAGGAACAATTTTTGGTATAAGCTTCTTGCAAACCGGAGCTTCTCTCAAGAAGGCTCGTGGTTCTGGAGGGAACGTGTCACCTTTGTATGCATAATTCAAATTTGAAATACAAGCACATGTTCCAGTGCACCAAAGTTGGTTGAAAAATTACATGTGTGTCCTCGGATAAATTTCTAGGTTCCATGCAAGAAATGGGAATGAAATTCAAAATTCTGGGCGTCGTGGCTGGGTGTGGAAACATTGAGAAACTTAGTTTTTTAATTCCTGTAAATCCAAAACACGCATGAAAATAATGAAACTTGGCTTGGTGCCATGACATGGCACCAACATGCTGTGGTAAATTTATAGCCCGATTTGCGAAGGCGCACACATTAACAATCAACAAAGTCATTTTGGAACAAGTGATGTCAGGTTACAATCGGAAACACAAGTATTATTGAAACCGTGGGTGAGGGAGTCCTGGATTAGGGGGTGTTCGGATAGCCGGACTATACCTTCAGCCGGACTCCTGGACTATGAAGATACAAGATTGAAGACTTCGCCCCGTGTCCGGGAGGGACTTTCCTTGGCATGGAAGGCAAGCTTGGCGATACGGATATGCAGATCTCCTACCATTGTAACCGACTCTATGTAACCCTAACCCTACCCGGTGTCTATATAAACCGGAGGGTTTTAGTCCGTAGGACAACATACACATCAACAATCATACCATAGGCTAGCTTCTAGGGTTTAGCCTCCTCGATCTCGTGGTAGATCTACTCTTGTACTACCCATATCATCAATATTAATAAAGCAGGATGTAGGGTTTTACCTCCATCGAGAGGGCCCGAACCTGGGTAAAACTTCGTGTCCCTTGCCTCCTGTTACCATCCAGCCCAAACGCACAGTTCGGGACCCCCTACCCGAGATCCGCCGGTTTTGACACCGACATTGGTGCTTTCATTGAGAGTTCCTCTGTGTCATCGCCGTCAGGCTCGATGGCTCCTACGATCATCGATAGCGATGCAGTCCAGGGTGAGACCTTCCTCCCCGGACAGATCTTCGTCTTCGGCGGCTTCGCACTGCGGGCCAATTCGCTTGGCCGTCTGGAGCAGATCGAAAGCTACGCCCCTGGCCGTCAGGTCAGATTTGGAAATTTAAACTACACGGCTGACATCCGCGGGGACTTGATCTTCGACGGATTCGAGCCACTGCCGAGCGCGCCGCACTGTCACGACGAGCATGATCTAGATCTGCCGCCAAACAGCGCTCTGGAGGCCGCACCCGCATTGGCTCCGACCCTTAATTCGGAGCCAACTGCGCCGATCGAGGATGGGCGGTTGGACGCCACCCCGGGGGCTGCGACCCCAATGGCGATTGAGCCGAACACCAGCCCCATACTCTGCAAGACTCGTGACTCCATGGAGCCGGACTCCGAACCCTCCATGCCCTGCCAATCGAATTCGATTGGGTGCCAATTATGGAGTTCACTGCTACGGACATCTTTCAGCACTCGCCTTTGGGCGATATCCTGAAGTCATTGAATTCTCTCTCTTTATCAGGAGAGCCCTGGCCGGACTATGGTCAGCGAGATTGGGATGCGGACAATGAAGAAATTCAAAGCCCACCCACCACCCAGTTTGTAGCCACTGTCGACGATTTAACCGACATGCTCGACTTCGACTCTGGAGACATCGACGGTATGGATGCCAATGAAGGAGACGATGAAGAACCATTGCCGATTGGGCCTTGGAACGCCACCTCGTCATATGACGTATACATGGTGGACGCACCAAAAGATGACGACGAGGAGTGGAAGGACGCACCGAAGGCTTGTTCCCTCGAAAAGCAGTCAAAGAGGCGACGCAAGCGTTGCCCCAAATCTTGCCTCGACAGAAATAGCGATCACACAGACCCAGCGCTGGAGCAGGGCGAACCGCTGCCGGACAACGGCAATCCGGATAATCAAACCGAACAAACAAATCCTATCAAGGATAATGGTTCGGACGCCATAATGCCAGACAGGCACCTGGAGCAACAGACTGCCCATAAAGGCTTGTCGCCACCGCGAGGAGCCTGAAAAAGCAGAAGCAAAGGCTCAAGGCCGCGCAAGACACACTCCAATTCAGATGGAGTAAAATACTCAGCACTGTAGCAAGGTACGGCGACAATCGCCCCTTCAAGAGCTACCCAAAGCGGAAGCTGCTACCCAAATTCAATGAGGAGGCCTCAGAACCCCCACAACCAAATATCGAAGCAGCCACCTGGTCGGATAGATGACCCCTCTACCAATACAGAGCGGCATACAACGCCGCTCACCATACAACACGCAACCAATGCGAGGGCTCGCACCCAAAGGATGGTGTAACAAGATCCATCTATGGACCACGCAAGCGCGCCCCAGCATACAATGCAATACAACAAACATCTGAACAACGCAGTACACCCAGCTACAGGGGTGCCGCACACCCCCTATGTTTCACCGATGAGGTGCTGGACCATGAATATCCAGAAGGATTCAAACCCGTAAACATAGAGGCATACGACGGAACAACAGACCCTGGGGTCTGGATTGAGGACTACATCCTTCATATCCATATGGCTCGAGTAGATGATCTCCATGCCATCAAGTACCTACCCCTCAAGCTTAAAGGGCCAGCTCGTCACTGGCTCAAAGGACTCCCCGAAAGCTCCATCGGAAGTTGGGAAGAGCTCGAAGACGCCTTTCGGGCAAATTTTCAAGGGACTTATGTCCGACCTCCGGATGCGGACCATTTGAGTCATATAACTCAACAGCCCGGAGAGTCAGCCAGAAAGCTTTGGAACAGGTTTCTTACTAAAAAGAACCAGATTTTCGACTGTCTGGACGCCGAAGCCTTAGCAGCTTTCAAGCATAGCGTCCGTGATGAATGGCTCGCCAGACACCTCAGCGAAAATAAGCCGAGAACAATGGCCGCATTAACAAACCTCATGACCCGCTTTTGCGTGGGGGAGGACAGCTGGCTAGCCAGATGCAGCAGCAGCGACCCCAGTACATCTGAAGTTAGAGATGGAAACGGGAAATCACGGTGCAATAGCAATAACAAACGCCGGAATAAAGAAGACAGCACGAAGGGCACGACAGTAAATACCGGATTCAAAAGCTCTCGGCCAGGTCAAAAGCCGCCTAAAGGCGCCAGGGATGAACTGTCCAGCCTCAACAAAATTCTGGACCAAGTATGTCAGATCCATAGTACCCCTGGTAAACCTGCTAATCATATCCACAGAGAATGTTGGGTCTTCAAGCAGCCCGGCAAGCTCAACGTCGTACATAAGGGGGAGGATACACCAAGTGAAGACGAGGACGAGCCTCCCAAGCAAGACACGGCGGAACAAAGAAATTTCCACCAGAAGTCAAAACAGTAAACGTGTTACACATAATCAAGGGGAAAAAACAAGACGGCACTCCCAGGAAAGTATACCCAAGTGCCTGTCACTATGAAGTCCTGCCACTAGTCATCTCAACCGATCACTTTCGACCATCGCGACTACTCAGCAAGTATCCGACACGCAGGATGGGCTGCCCTGGTATTAGACCCAGTAATTGGCGGATATCACTTCACAAGGGTCTTGATGGACGGTGGCAGTAGCCTAAACCTAATATATCAGGATACAATCCACAGGATGGGGTTAGACCCAACACAAATTCGCCATAGCAATACTACCTTTAAAGGAGTAACGCCAGGCCCAGGGGCTCATTGTACGGGCTCCCTCTTACTACAAGTTATATTCAGCTCCCCCGATAACTTCTGTCGCGAGCATTTAACTTTCCACATCGCTCCGTTTCAAAGTGGCTATCAAGCATTGCTCGGACGCGAAGCTTTCGCTCGCTTTAATGCAATACCGCACTACGCCTCCCTCACACTCAAGATGCCCGGTCCACGTGGCATCATTACAGTGCACGGAAATATCAAGTGGTCTCTGCGCGCCGAAGAGAGTGAGGCCGCCTTGGCCGCCGCACACTAAAGATGCCCGGACAAACGAAAGCATCCAATAGGTCGTCAAGACCTCAGATACAACTAATCAAGTCCGGCGCCGCTATTTATACGGAAATAAGTGGCCACACCCCTATTTGTCAATACAAGGGGCTCAACGCGCGCAGACAAGTGGCAATTTCTTATCATCTTGAATTACACATGGTTTCTTTAAAAACTATCTTTTTGCACGACAACTTTTTCACTTAACTTCCTCTCTTTTACAGACGATCATCGTGCTACACCCGTACAGGATATGACACAAAGGAGACACAGGCGCAGACGTGCAGCAGGGACCCGCTCCAAGGATTCTTTTTAGATTAAGACCCTACGTAAACCTTTTTACTGTCTCTTGTTGATACATATCCACTGTTGAGAAGGATGCTGATGTCTTGGCATGTGGCCACGCCAGAACAATGCACGTACCTGGACACATGGGGCTCCTTACAAAGGCCATTATTTCGGCCCGGTTTATACCACAAAGACCGAATACCTTAGGGAGTGTTCGGCGTCGCGAGTTTGGCCCTATATGCATCAGCTCCGAATCATTGTCTTTGGTCAAATGTTGGGTTTCCCGGCTCCTGTGTTTCGGTGCCTTACGTTCCGCTTTACCGGCTAAGGTAGCACCAGGAGAACTACTTCGATTGTGCCCTGGTTCATCCGGATGAGCACCTCAATAGAGAAAGTCGAAAACTGACTGTCATGATATAGCGTGAGACTGGTCAACCACTCGATGACCTGTGGGAATGTTAGAATCTCCGCCTTAACGAAGGGCCGTTTTCCGGCCAGGCATGTACGCACCCTAGAACCGGGAGAGTGCGGAGCCACCAGGGGCTATCTAGTAGCCCCACTGTCAAACTCCTATGGCTAAGTGAAAGTGCTAAAGCATTATAGTCTGGTTGCCTCGCTCGCTCCGCTATCACCTCCTTAATAGGACCAAGACGTTGGGTTAAGTGTGAACACATGTTTTTGCGAGCACCTCTGCATTATATGCATCGGGGCTGAAGCCAACGACTACAATCTTTCAGGTTATACACATGTATACATAAATGGCCGCCCAGGAGGCATCATATTACTTTCAGGCAAAAGTATAAAAATAGCCTTATAAAAATTTATAAAAGCATTTCGCTTACAATGAGATTACATATCACTCAAACATAATATTTTTTGAGCACTGGGTCTCTATCAAACGGGCACCCTCAAGAACTTCTTCAAAATAGTGCTCAGCAGCCTTTCGACCTATAGCCGAATCCCGCGCTGCAACATTGGTAGCATCCATCTCCGCATAGTATGCCTTAACATGGGCAAAGGCCATCCGTGCGCCCTCTATGCACGCCGACCTCTTCATCGCATTAATGCGCGGCACCACGTCAAGGAACTGCTGCACCAAGCTGAAATAGCTGTTCAGTTTTGACCTTCCCGGCCACAACTGATCCACAACAGACCTCATAGAGAGTCTGGACAACCTGTTTAGTTCGGCCCATTCGGCTAATTGGTTAGTCAATGAAAGTGGACGCTCGGGAGAATGGAATTGTCTCCAAAACAACTGGTCTACTCCACGGTCTGTCTGACCCTGGAAGTACTTGACCGCATCGGCAGCGCTCGCCGCCAAATCCATATACACATCCTCCGAACTCCACAGCCGATCCAGAGGGGCATACCGTGGATCTCCGAATCTCCTCCGCAACATAAAGGATTTCCCAGCTACAATATCCCCGGCTTCCCGCAGCTCCTCCAGCTTTGCCCTCATAGCAGAGCGGAGATCCTTTTTCGTCGCAGCTGCCTTCTCAAGGTCCGATGCCTTCGCTTGGTTTTCCTTTTTGAGAACCCGGCAACGGTCGTCGGCGGCTTTTAATTCCACAGCCATCTTGGCCATCTTGTCTCGGGTCTCGCCATGCGCGGCCTTCTCGGCTTGCAACTCTTCAGCTGCCTTCACAGCAGCCGCATTACCTAATCTCGCTTGTTCCTTGGCTCGGGCAAGTTCTGCCTGCAAGGCTTCAACAGTGGAAGCTCCATCTGCAGTCACAACATATTTAAGATACTGGCATCATGCTGCTCTTCCTATGTGGCGTTTACCAGATATTGACACTTACCCTGTGCCTCGTCAAGCCTTTTGTTAACAAGCTCGATGTCGGCGTCTGCCGCATCCAACTGTCGTTCTAAATGGGCAAACTCGCTAGTCCGGCTAGCCACCGGAGCTTCCATCACCTACACATAGAGGCAGTATGGTTATTACCTAGGAATATGATCCTCTGTTCATTGTCATTTCCGACGACAACCAGAGTCTCAGGGGCTACTATCTACACAGGGCACACCTAGCATGTGCAGGACTATCATACATTCTTTTACGTACCTCAAAGCCTGTCAGTAGACTCATAAAAGCTTCATGCAATCCGCTTTCAGCGGACGATATTCTCTCCATCACCGTATTCATCAGCACACGGTGTTCATCTGAGATGGCCGCTCGCCCCACCAACTCCCTCCGAACATCCGATCGCACACTAGACGGTGCCGGACTCTTTTGTCTGCTCTCTTCGAGAGCCGGACATTGGGAGCCTCGGGGGTCAACGGGATTATCTTCTGGCCTCACCGGACTCAGAGAGGCCCTCCGCGACGACACTTCAGGGTCGCCTGCTTCCGAAGCGGAGGAGTCCGGAGGAGGCGTTTCGCTCTCCATCATCTCTGGAAGAAGACCCCCCGAAGATGAGCTCATTTGAGAGGGGCTAAGGCCCGAACTGCAAAAATATATGCGGTGGTTATCTTCTCAGAAGAAAAAGATGGCATATCTGTACTATCAAAGGTATTTCGGGTCACTTACGACTCGTGGGAGGATTGATCCCCCCGCGGACTTTGTGCGGCAACAACGCCCTCGAAGGTGGGACCCTCTGTGGGAGACTTCTTCTCCCGTTTGGAAGCTTCGGCTTCCGAATCCCCAGGCGCAGTCCTTTTCCTCTTCTGGTCGCCTTCCCTCATGGAGACGCTCGCTCCCTCGGCTAGAATGGGCAGCGTTGGGGGCCCGTGTCCGCCCGCATTATCCTCCACAGTATCTTCCTTCAAGGGCTCCGGGCAAGGTGCGGTCTGGAGCATCTTTTCCAATACCGGATTTTCCAAATCCTCAGGGAGGGGGGCCGAACACCGAATCAACTTCGCCATTGTTAGCCAGTCCTGGTCAAAAAGCGAACTCTCAGAGATAACTTCGTAACAAAGTAGAGAAAGTATGTTCGGCCAGAAGATGCCTAACCTGTTCGGCGGTGCGGTTGCTACTCAAGCCCACGTCCTCGGTGATTTCCGGACACTCCGTCTGAGGTCCGAAGAATGATTTGTACATCTCCTTGTGCGTCAGGCCGAGAAAATTTTGAATGGCACGCGGTCCCTTGTGATTGAACTCCCACAGACGAAGAGGCCGGCGTTTGCACGGCTGGACTTGACGAACCAGCATAACATGTATCACTGCAACCAAACTGAAATCTCCATTGAAGAGATCTTGAATGCGGCCTTGCAGTATAGGCACGTCCTTGGCTGGCCCCTAGCTCAGACCTCTGCTGATCCATGACATCAGTTGTGGTGGGGGGCCCGAGCAGAAAACTGGGGGGCCGCCCACTTGGCACTTCTAGGAGCCGTGATGTAGAACCACTCCTGTTGCCACAATTCAGACACCTCTGGGATCGAACCTTTGGGCCACGGAGCTCCTGTCATCTTGCGTATTGAGGCACCTCCACACGCTGCATGCCCCCCTCGACTAACTTCGGCTTCACTTCAAAGGTCTTGAGCCATAGGCCAAAGTGAGGGGTAACCCGGAGGAAGGCCTCGCACGCGATAATAAATGTCGTGATATGAAGAAAGGAGTCCGGAGCTAGATCATGAAAATCTAGCCCGTAGTAAAACATCAAACCCCTGACGAAAGGATCCAGGGCAAGGCCTAGGCCTCGGAGGAAGTGGGAGACGAACACGACGTTCTCGTTGGGTTCGGAGGTAGGCACGGCCTGCCCTCAGGGAGGCAGCCGATGCAAAATCTCGGCGGTCAGATATCTGGCCTCCCTCAACTTCTTGATGTCTTCTTCCATGATGGAGGAAGGCATCCATCGACCTTGAAGGCTAGATCCGGACATGGCTGGAGGTTCGGAGCACCTGACCTGAACTTCGGGCGTTTGAGCTTGAGGTAGGGGAAGGAATCGATTGAGCACGGGAGGGAAAAATAAAAGCCTTGTCCCCTTTATAAAGAGGGTGAATATCAAGCGTCCTCTCCGTGTCCGCTTGGACTTGCCTATAATCTAGGAGTCCTAGATGCAGTTGGGTTACCCACGCCCATATTGATGAGAATCTCGGAATAAGGGGACACGATCTCTGCTTTAACAAGACGTGCCAAGGAAACCGCCTCGCATAACGCACTGAGATGGGACAGTAAAACGGTTTGAATAAAAGCTTGGCCGTGGTGTGCTGTCACACCATGGAATACATCAGCAGATTAGATTTGTGTAAGTATTATTCTCTCTATGGCAATATGTGGAAACTTATTTTGCAGAACTGGACACTATCTTTGTGTTCAAAATCTTCTATGAAGTACTTGGAGGAGGAACCCGCCTTGCAATGCCGAAGACAATATGCGCGCCGGACTCATCGTCATTGAAGCCTAGTTCAGGGGCTACTGAGGGAGTCCTAGATTAGGGGCTATTCGGATAGCCGGACTATACCTTCAGCCGGACTCCTGGACTATGAAGATACAAGATTGAAAACTCCGTCCCGTGTCCGGGAGGGACTTTCCTTGGCATGGAAGGCAAGCTTGGCGATACGGATATGCAGATCTCCTACCATTGTAACCGACTCTATGTAACCCTAACCCTACCCGGTGTCTATATAAACCGGAGGGTTTTAGTCCGTAGGACAACATACACATCAACAATCATACCATAGGCTAGCTTCTAGGGTTTAGCCTCCTCGATCTCGTGGTAGCTCTACTCTTGTACTACCCATATCATCAATATTAATCAAGCAGGACGTAGGGTTTTACCTCCATCGAGAGGGCCCGAACCTGGGTAAAACTTCGTGTCCCTTGCCTCTTGTTACCATCCAGCCCAGACGCACAGTTCAGGACCCCCTACCCGAGATCCGCCGGTTTTGACACCGACAGTGGGCGTTCTACTTACTAGTACCATTTACGTGCCGCCACGTGTCCCCATTTTTTATTAGCTAGGAGGCGCCATGCAGGGTAGCTATTTGAGTACGAGAGGCGTGCGATCAGACCCCTACGCGTGCTTATCGGGAGGAGAGCCCTTTGACCTCCATCTGCCATCCACCTTTCTCCCAAGGTCTCCATTAATGGCGCCCGAGCCTCTGTTTAATGGCGTGGCTATGTGTCACTCGACTGAGATTTAAGAGAGAGAAAAGAAAATCTGAAAGCACGGAATCTTGATGTAAGATCCGACGGACCTATATAGCATCTACTACGACTTATAACAAGACTGATGAATATATAAGGACGATTCTTTTTTTTATCAAAGAAGGGCTTGCCCCTTCAGATTTTCATTACTGAAAACCACCACAATTCACAAGAAGTTCAGCACAACTCCAGCCTAACACGAAGGACTAAAAGCTACCAGATTGAAATCGCAACATCCCAAGAGGCCAACAAAGGCCAAACATCCGCGCTAGAACCCAACATTTCACAACCGACGACACAATCCACATCCTAAACCGATTATTACAACAAAAGAAACTAGGAAACCAGTCTCTGTGGCGAGCGGCGATGAGCTCTTTCGTGTCCTCAATACGCTGCTTGGGAACATCCACGGATTCCTCCACCAGCCTTTGGCGCTCGTTGCGGAGCATGTCATTCTCGTCCATAAGTTTCTTGACGATGACGCTGGTCCTCTTCAACAAGGCACTGGTCTCCTCCTACTGGTCTGCACTTCGGACGATCTTCTCCCTCAACAGGTCGCACTCGGCCCGGAGCCACTCATTGCCCTCCCTAAGTTGCCGGATGACGCCGGTAGCCTATTCAAACGAGGCTATCATGTCGTCCTGCAACCTCGCCGAGCCGAAGATCTGATCCATCTGGCTATGGACGATCGCATGCATGCGCCTGTAACAGTCGCCGCCTGCCCGCAAGAAATGTTCCCAGGCCGCCGCGGCACGGCGGGACATCTCTGCTGCATTCGTGGCGCGGCGGGACATCTGTAACGCCCTCGATGTGGCTATAGCTCCCACGTGTCGAGGCATGACTTAGAGACATAACCGCATTGAAAGCAATGTAGCAAGTTAGGCAATCATCACAACATCCCATGTAATATATAGAATAAAAGGGGAGATACATAGTTGGCTTACACTCGCCACGTCACGTCAAAGTACATAAATAACATACATCATTCAAACACTCATGGCCCGACTACGGCGCCAAAATAGAAGAAAACCCAACATGCGACACGGTCCCGATCAAACCCCAACTGGGAACCACTACTGATCATCAGGAAAAGAAACATAGTAACGCTGAGAATCCTCGTCGTACTCCCACTTGAGCTCAAGCGCGCCATCTGGAGCTGTATCATCGGGTCCTGCATCTGGTGTAATAGTAATCTGGGAGCCACAGGGACTCAGCAATCTCGCACCCTCGCGGTCAAGATTATTTAAGCTTATAGGAAGGGGTAAGGCCAATATATGTGGAGCTGCAGCAAGCGACTAGCATGTATGGTGGCTAACTTATACGCAAAAGAGAGCGAGAAGAGAAGGCAAAGCGCGAGCGATAATCTAGAGGAACAACCTGTGCAAGCATTACTCCAACACCGTGTCCACTTCCCGGACTCCGCCGAGAAGAGGCCATCACGGCAACACACACGGTTGATTCATTTTAATTAGATTAAGGTTCAAGTTATCTACAACCGGACATTAACAAATTCCCATCTGCCCATAACCACGGGCACGGCTTTCGAAAGTTCAATCCCTACAGGGGAGTCCCAACTTAGCCCATGACAAGCTCTCATGGTCAACGAAGGAATAGACCTCCACCCGAGACATTCCGATCAGACTCGGTATCCCGGTACAACAAGACATTTCGACAGGTTAAAACAAGACCAACAACACTGCCCGAATGTGCCGACAAATCCCGATAGGAGCTGCACATATCTCTTTCTCGGGGCACACTCAGATGAGCTCTCCATAATACTAAAACCAAACCTCGAGTTTCCCCGAGGGGGCGCTGCACAGGACTCTAGTTCGGACCAACACTCAGAGGACCACTGGCCCGGGGGGGTTTAAAATAAGATGACCCTCGGGCTCCGGAAACCCAAGGGAAAAAGAGGCTAGGTAACAAATGGTAAAACCAATGTTGGGCATTGCTGGAAAAGCTTTAATCAAGTCGAACTATCAAGGGGTTCCCATTATAGCCCAACCGCGTAAGGGACGCAAAATCCGGGAACATAACACCGATATGACGGAAACTAGGGCGGCAAGAGTGGAACAAAGCACTAGGCGAGAGGCCGAGCCTTCCACCCTTTACCAAGTATATAGATGCATTAAGATAACATGGCAATATAATGATATCCCAACTAGTAAATAAATGTTCCAACAAGGAACGGCTCCAATCTTCACCTGCAACTAACAACGCTATAAGAGGGGCTGAGCAAAGCGGTAACATAGCCAATCAACGGTTTGCTAGGACAATGGTGGGTTAGAGGCTGAACATAGCAATTTGGGAGGCTGACAAGCAAGTGGTAGGCATCATAGCATTGGCATAGCAAAAGAGCGAGCAAACTAGCATAGCAAAGATAGTAGTGATTTCGAGGGTATGATCATCTTGCCTACAAAGTTGACAGAGTTGACTGGATCCTCAAAAGAAAACTCAACAGGCTCCTCGTTAGTGAACTCGTCTCCCGGCTCTACCCAAACAAGACAAACAAGCAATAAGGATACAATCAACCACGTGCAAGCTCAAACAATAAGATGCAAAGATGGTATGCAATGCGGGATGCATATGCAAGATATGACTGGAAATGCATGAACCTGGCCTCAACTTGGAAAACCAAGTGTGACACTGGAAAGGTGGGATGAAATTGCTTGAAAACGATATAAAGAACACCGGAATCGGAGTTACGGTTTGGAAATGGCAAGCGATTTAAGAATGACACCGGTCTGCGATTTACAGTAAGTAGGCATCTAAATGCAATGAGATGAACATGCTACAGCACTCAAACATGGCATCAAAATACATGGCAGGGAAGCATTCAAGATGCTTAACAAAAGACTAGCACTGAGCTACGGCTAATTCATCCATTAAGAGGTTCAAACAAGCATGGCAAAAACGCAAATGCAAAACAAATTTCAGACTTCATGAAATTAACACTTGTCTAGAATTTCAGATCATGAAGCCCTCTTCGGAGCAGCAAAACAACATGATACATGACCTGATTATGATAAATAAGAACATGGCATGGAGCTACTCAACAAGCTTAACAAAAGTCCCTTAGTGACCTAGGGCCAAAAGGGATCACAAAATATACTAACAAGCACACGAACATAGCTAAAACACAATCAGTTTTCAGACTTAGTGAAAACTGAGACATACTGAAATATAACTCACGAAGGCATGTAAACGAGCTCGATGCACTCACTACGGTGCAAGTCATGGCAAGGCAAGCATACATCCATCAAGAAGGCACAAAATGCTAGCTAGACATGGCAAGAACAATGGCATAGCATGCACGGATTAACTACAATAACATCGGCAAAATCGCAAACAAGTTGATGATCTGCCCAGATTTACCACGAAGCAAAAGTAGAGCTCGATTGACTCAAGCTATGGTACTCCACATATGCAAACAAAGACATGGATGGATAGAGCACTACAATATTAACAAAACTCCTTTACTGATCATCCTCAAAAGAGGCACGGATCACTAGGAAACAGCATGAACATATGGCATCATGAACTAAACAATCCCAGACTTAGTGAAATCCACTAAGTCCCTGAAAACAGATTTACCGGGTGCCTCACTTTGCAAGCTTGCACAAGTCACCACACACATCCTAAAAATACATGGGTTGCACCTCTGGAAAGATAACAAGATGCTTAACAAAACATATGAAGGACTCACAGGCATATCATGCACACAACAATCATGGCAAAAATGACAAAAGTCTAAGATGAACTAGCAGATCTGACAATTAACTCACGAAGCCTCCTTCTAACAGCATTTCGGGCATCAATATGAACTCAAATGCAAATGATGCAATGGAATGAAATGATGTACTCGTCGAGACGAACATTTTGATATACTATATGTCCAAATCGGAGCTACGGATGCGGAGATATGGACGGTCAAAGTATGCACAAAAATTATAAGGGAGAGGGGGAAAGTCAACCGCGTCCCGATCTAGGGTTCCTCGGCACGCGAACTGAGGTCAGATCTGAGTTCGCCAGAATCGTGCTCCTGTTCACCGGCGACGACGGGGGAGGAGGCGGCGGCTTGCCGGAGTAGAGGAGGAAGCCGGCCGGGCGTGGAGGAGGCGGTGGTGGCCGCGGGGGCGGCGCGGATGCCGAGGGACGGCGAGGGGCGCGGAAGGCGGTGCGTCAGCGGCCGGGTGGCGCGCGCGTGCCGGCGGGGAGGCGGCGGCGATGGCGCGCGGTGGCGGCGGTGAGGCTCCTGGGCGGCGCGCGGGCGGCGGGAGCCCCGGGCGGCGGCGGGTGGTGGCCCGGGCCGGGAGGGCTGGAGATGGGCCCCGCGGGCCCTGACAGCGGCGGCGAAGTGGAGCTCGCGGGTGCTGACGTGGCAGCGGCGGGGCGATCCGGACGTTGTCTGGCCTGGCGCGGACACGTCCGGCGGCGGGGAGATCTCTTTTTTTTGGCTAGGGTTTTGGAGAGGGAGAGATCCGAAAATGGAGGGGGGCTATTTATAGGCATAAGTGGAGCTAGGAGAGTCCAAATGAGATGCGGTTTTCGACCACGCGATCGTGATCGAACGCTCTAGATGATGGAGCAGAGTTTGGTGGGTTTTGGGCCAAATTGGAGGGGTGTTGGGCTGCAACACACACGAGGCCTTTTCGGTCCCTCGGTTAACCGTTGGAGCATCAAAAGAAGTCCAAATGGTACGAAACTTGACAGGCGGTCTACCGGTAGTAAACCAAGGCCGCTTGGAAAGTCTCGGTCCAATCCGGAAATGTTTAATCCCCACACACGAAAGAAAGCTAGAATTGACCACCGGAGGAGAACGAAGCGCCGGAATGCAAAACGGACAACGGGGAAAATGCTCGAATGCATGAGATGAACATGTATGCAAATGCAATGCACATGATGACATGATATGAGATGCATGACAACGATAACAACACACGGAGACAAAAACCCGAACTCGAGAAATAAATATAACTTAACGGCGGAAACGGCAAGAGTTGGACTACAAATTGGGAAAGTTATATCCAGGGTGTTACAACACTCCACCACTACGAAAATATCTCGTCCCGAGATCTAGTACTGAAAGAACACCGGGTACTCAGAACGGAGGTGATCCTCGCGTTCCCAGGTAGCTTCACGGTCGGAATGGTGTGACCACTTAACTTTGAGAAATTTGATTGACTTGTTGCGAGTCCTGCGTCCAGTCTCTTCAAGGATTGCAACTGGGTGCTCACGATAGGAGAGATCTTCTTGGAGCTCAATGTCCTCGAAGTTGACGGTGTGGTCAGGCGTCTTGAAGCACTTTCGGAGCTGAGAGACATGGAACACATCATGAACGTTTGCAAAGTTTGACGGAAGCCCGAGTTGATAGGCGAGGTCGCCTCTCTTGCTGACAATCTTGAAAGGTCCGACGTATCTAGGGGAAAGCTTCCCTTTGATACCGAAGCGACGAGTCCCTTTCATAGGAGAGACGCGGAGGTAAACATGATCTCCGATCTCAAAAGCCAAATCACGGTGCTTACTATCATAGTAGCTCTTCTGGCGGGATTGGGCTGCTTTGAGGTTATCACGAATGACCTTGCACATCTCTTCTGCCTCTATGATTAAGTCATTACCCAGCAGCTGACGTTCACCGGTTTCAGACCAGTTGAGAGGGGTACGACACTTCCTACCATCCAGAATTTCAAATGGGGCCTTGCCCGAACTTGCTTGAAAACTGTTGTTGTATGAGAATTCAGCATAAGGAAGACAATCCTCCCACTTCATGCCGAAGGAGATCACACAAGCCTTGAGCATATCTTCAAGAATCTGGTTGACACGCTCGACTTGACCGCTTGTTTGAGGATGGAAAGTTGTGCTGAAGCGGATGTTGGTGCCCATGGCCTTCTGAAAAGAATCCCAAAACTTGGAGGTAAAGATGCTGCCATGGTCTGAAGATATCACTTGAGGAATACCATGCAGAGAGACAATTCGAGAGGTATAGAGTTCCGCCAATTGAGCTACAGTGATCGACTCTTTGATAGGCAGAAAGTGAGCCACTTTGGTGAGCTTGTCGATGACAACAAATATAGCATCATTGCCATGCTTGGACTTTGGAAACCCAGTCACGAAGTCCATTTCAATGTGGTCAAACTTCCATTCTGGAATGGCAAGAGGTTGGAGGAGACCTGCTGGCCTTTGGTGTTCTGCCTTCACTCTTCTGCAGACATCACATTCATTCACGAATTGAGCGATCTCGCGCTTCATTCGAGTCCACCAATAAGCTTGCTTAAGGTCCTGATACATCTTCGTGCTCCCAGGGTGGATGGAGAGGAGTGAATTGTGAGCCTCGTTCATGATCACTTTACGAAGTTCACCTTTGGGTACAACAATTCGATCCTCGAAGAAGAGAGTGTCTTTGTCATCAAGGCGGTAGAAATGTACTTGGACTGACTCTTGGCAATCCCAATCTTCACCTTCTTCACCATAGCATCGAGAAGCTGGGCTTGGCGAATCTGGTCTTCCAAGGTAGGAGAGACTTGAAGGTTGGCGAGGAAACCTTGAGGAACAACTTGCAGATTAAGTTTGCGGAAAGCTTCACAAAGCTCGGGTTGATAGGGCTTGAGAATCAGACTGTTGCGATACGCTTTCCTGCTCAAAGCGTCCGCAATCACATTGGCCTTGCCTGGAGTATACTCGATACTCGGATTATACTCTTGAATAATTTTGACCCATCGAGTTTGCCTGAGGTTGAGATTAGGCTGAGTGAAGATGTACTTGAGACTCTTGTGATCAGTGAAAATGTCCACTTTTCTTCCCAATAGAAGATGTCTCCAAGTCAAAAGAGCATGCACAACTGCCGCCAACTCGAGATCATGAGTGGGGTAGTTCTTCTCATTGGGCTTCAACTGGCGAGAGGTATAAGCAACAACTTTCTTCTCTTGCATCAATACTGCACCGAGACCTTGGAGAGAGGCATGAAAAAAGACCTCGTACGGCTTGGATTCATCAGGCGCAGTCAGAACTGGAGCAGTGATCAATTTCTCTTTCAAAGTGTTGAAAGCAATATCACACTCCTAAGACCAAACGTACTTGACGTGCTTCTGGAGAAGATTTGAGAGAGGCTTCGTGATCTTAGAAAAGTTTTCAACGAATCTTCGGCAATAGCTTGCGAGACCGAGGAAACTGCGGAGTTGTTTCACGTTCTGAGGAGGTTCCCAATTAACAATTGCAGACACCTTCTCAGGATTCATGGCAATGCCCTTGGCAGAGATGATATGACCAAGATAAAAAACCTCATCGAGCCAAAATTCATACTTGGAGAACTTGGCGTAGAACTGGTGTTCCCTCAGCTTATCAAGAACCAAACGCAAGTGCTTGGCATGATCTTCCTTGTTCTTGGAGAAAACTAGAATGTCGTCGAGATAGACCAAAACAAAGTCATTGGTGTAGGCGTTGAAGATGAAGTTCATCATGCGAGAGAACGTCGGAGGAGCATTGGCGAGACCAAAAGACATGACAGTGTATTCATATGACCCATAGCTTGTTCTGAATGCCGTCTTTGGAATATCTTGTTCACGAATGTGAATTTGATGATAACCCATACGGAGATCAAGCTTGGAGAACACTTGGGCACCTTTGAGTTGTTCGAACAGCTCATTGATGTTGGGAAGTGGGTATTTGTTCTTAATGGTCTTCTTGTTCAATGGACGATAATCGACACAAAGTCGGTCCATTCCATCCTTCTTCTTCACAAAAAGAACACCACAACCCCACGGAGAAGAACTAGGCCGGATGAGACCCATTCTTTCTTGAATATCGAGTTGTTTCTTCAGCTCCTTCAACTCTTCAGGTCCGAGCTTGTAAGGACGCTTGCACACAGGTTCCGTACCGGGCTCAAGATCAATAACAAATTCAACGGGCCAGTGCGAAGGCATTCCTGGGAGCTCTTCTGGGAAGACGTCTTGATATTCACAAACAAATGGGATCTGCGAAATAGCATCGAGTTCACCCTTCTCATTGAGAGAAAACAACCGGATGGTATTATCCCGAGCAGCAAAGACAATTACATCCTTAGACGAATGAGTCAATTGGATCTGCCTGGCAGCACAATCGAGATGCGCCTTGTGCTTAGAGAGCCAATCCATCCCGAGAATAAGATCAATGTCCGAATCACCAAGAACAATTGGGGAAGAAAGGAACTTGTAGTCGCCCAAGGTGATAGTAATATCCGGGACATAGAAATTAGCTGTCATTTGCTTGCCCGGTGCCACAATTTGCAAAGAATTTTGCAGATGCTGATAATCACACTCATACTTAGATGCAAAAGGTTTGGAAATGAAGCAATGCGATGCACCAGTGTCAAAAAGAACTTTTGCGGGAATGTCATTAACAGGAAGGTTACCCATAATCACATCTGACGAATCCTTTGCCTGAGCTGCGTTCATCAAGTTGACCTTGGCGGACTTGGGGTTATGCTTGACCACAGCTGTACTTGCCGATCTCACAGGGGGAGGAGGAGGAAGACGCCTCTGGTTAAAACACTTGTTGGCATAGTGACCCTTCTGTTGGCACGTGTTGCACGTGACCTCTGAAAGAGGACGGTGGTACGGAGCACTCGATCTTGGAGCTTGAGACGAAGTCTTGTTCTGAAAGCCAGGGTTGGGTGGGTGGGAAGAACCACTACCACCTTTGCTCTTCTGCTGATACGGCTGACGAAACGGAGGAGGAGGAAGCCAAAACTTCTGCTGCTTGGCCACTTGAGTAGAGGAAGAAGGAGTAGCATCTCTGACTCGCTTCTTGGAAGCATCACACCTCAACTGAGCAGCCTCTTGCTTCAGTGCCATGTTGTAGAACTCATCGTATCTCAACGGTTCAAAGAGGACAAGAGCGAGCTGAATTTCTTCTCTGAGACCACCCCTGAACTGATATATCATGCTCTTCTCATCAGGTACGTCCTGCTTGGCAAAGCGGGCAAGCTTCTGGAACAACTTGTTGTAGACATAGACAGACAAAGAGCCTTGCTTCAGGTTGCGGAATTCCTCACGTTTGCTTTCAGTCACACTCTGAGGGATGTGATGAGCTCGGAAATCTTGACAAAAATCATCCCAAGTGATCAGACATCCACCTCTGGAATCCTTGTACTGCTGGAACCATTCTGCAACTTGATCGTTGAGTTGGAAGGAAGCGAACTTGACGAAATCTTCAGGCCTGACGTTGCTGCATTCAAAATGCTTACACAGATCCACTAGCCAATCATCAGCATCGGTTGCCTCAACACAATTGCTGAACGTCTTCGGCCCATTAGCAAGGAACTGGTTCAGTGTAGCAAAATGGTTCTGATTGTTGCCTTGATTCCCTTGACTGCCTTGATTGCGCTCTTGGAGGATTTGCATGATCAACTGTGTGTTTGCATGGGTTGCGGCCATCACAGCTTGCCAAGCCTCCGGAGGAGGTGGAGGTGGTGGCGGATCTTGATTCGGGGTCATGCGCGTTGGAGGAGCCATCCTAAAGAGGTTGACCACCATTAGCACATTGACAGATAAATGAGGCTGAAACCAACGGAATGAAAATGGCAACATAAAGTCTTCACATCCGAACAAAATGAACGA
Source organism: Triticum monococcum (assembly GCA_034509565.1). Taxonomy (NCBI): domain Eukaryota; kingdom Viridiplantae; phylum Streptophyta; class Magnoliopsida; order Poales; family Poaceae; genus Triticum; species Triticum monococcum. Next base: position 551,101,833 of record CM067843.1, on the reverse strand, counting down.
ATGCACTTCTCTTGAAGTGGTCACATATCCCTAAATTGCGAAGCCACGTAGAATTAGGTAGAAGAAGTAAAACAACAAGGTACAGATCAAGAACGAATAATCGGTAAGAAACCCCAATCTCAAACCAATATCCGTGGAAGAAGAGCTAGAGCTACAAGAATTCCCACCTATGAAACTCCCGAAACTTTCCGGTTATGCAATCAGGTGTTGGGGATACAGGGGAAGCATAATATCTCACCCAAACTAGCAAATCCTACATCCAGGTGTATCCCTCCTTCAACACATAACCAAGAAACCTTCGGAAACCATCTACCTCAACCTTCGAAAAGCATCCATTATACAAGTAATGGCGATACTCCCGAACTCCCGCCCCAGTACTGGGTGGCGTCGAGGTTATCTCACCAATGAACTGCATAAAAGAGATTTTCGATGTCGGCGAACATATCTCAAGTATTCCAGAATTGCAACGATAAAATTATGATGACAACACCTCAGAGCTCAACTCCCCGGGACACTTCCACTAAACCCCTGACAGGAGGCACCAAGACAGTATTCTCATCATAAGCCATCGGAACGATTCCAAGATACTCGCGTGATCCTAAAAAAATTTTAGTGAAATTTGAGAAGAGAAGAGTCAGAACTCTACGTCAGGATGCCTTACCAGAGCGATGAGGAGACTGGGAAGTAAAAAGAATTCCTAAGCTCTCCGATATATAATTCCTAAATGACTCAAAACATTTTTCTAGACACAACTCGGCTGCTAAAAACGATCAATCGGTGGGGGCTCCTAAGGTCGGGGAAGGCTCTGATACCAACTTGTAACGCCCTCGATGCGGCTATAGCTCCCACGTGTCGAGGCACGACTTAGAGACATAACCGCATTGAAAGCAATGTCGCAAGTTAGGCAATCATCACAACATCCCATGTAATATATAGAATAAAAGGGGAGATACATAGTTGGCTTACACTCGCCACGTCACATCAAAGTACATAAATAACATACATCATTCAAACACTCATGGCCCGACTACAACGCCAAAATAGAAGAAAACCCAACATGCGACACGGTCCCGATCAAACCCCAACTGGGCACCACTACTGATAATCAGGAAAAGAAACATAGTAACGCTGAGAATCCTCGTCGTACTCCCACTTGAGCTCAAGCGCGCCATCTGGAGCTGTATCATCGGGTCCTGCATCTGGTGTAATAGTAATCTGTGAGCCACAGGGACTCAGCAATCTCGCACCCTCGCGATCAAGACTATTTAAGCTTATAGGAAGGGGTAAGGCCAATATATGTGGAGCTGCAGCAAGCGACTAGCTTGTATGGTGGCTAACTTATATGCAAAAGAGAGCGAGAAGAGAAGGAAAAGCGCGAGCGATAATCTAGAGGAACAACCTGCGCAAGCATTACTCCAACACCGTGTCCACTTCCCGGACTCCGCCGAGAAGAGGCCATCACGGCAACACACACGGTTGATTCATTTTAATTAGATTAAGGTTCAAGTTATCTACAACCGGACATTAACAAATTCCCATCTGCCCATAACCGCGGGCACGGCTTTCGAAAGTTCAATCCCTGCAGGGGAGACCCAACTTAGCCCATGACAAGCTCTCGCGGTCAACGAAGCAATAGACCTCCACCCGAGACATTCCGATCAGGCTTGGTATCCCGGTACAACAAGACATTTCGACAGGTTAAAACAAGACCAGCAACACTGCCCGAATGTGCCGACAAATCCCGATAGGAGCTGCACATATCTCTTTCTCAGGGCACACTCAGATGAGATCTCCATACAACTAAAACCAAACCTGGAGTTTCCTCGAGGGGGCGCTGCACAGGACTCTAGTTCGGACCAACACTCAGAGGAGCACTGGCCCGGGGGGGTTTAAAATAAGATGACCCTCGGGCTCCGGAAACCCAAGGGAAAAAGAGGCTAGGTGACAAATGGTAAAACCAATGCTGGGCATTGCTGGAAAAGCTTTAACAAGTCGAACTATCAAGGGGTTCCCATTATAGCCCAACCGCGTAAGGGACGCAAAATCCGGGAACATAACACTGATATGACGGAAACTAGGGCGGCAAGAGTGGAACAAAAAACTAGGCGAGAGGCCGAGCCTTCCACCCTTTACCAAGTATATAGATGTATTAAGATAACATGGCAATATAATGATATCCCAACAAGTAAATAAATGTTCCAACAAGGAACGGCTCCAATCTTCACCTGCAACTAACAACGCTATAAGAGGGGCTGAGCAAAGCGGTAACATAGCCAATCAACGGTTTGCTAGGACAATGGTGGGTTAGAGGCTGAACATGGCAATTTGGGAGGCTGACAAGCAAGTGGTAGGCATCGTAGCATTGGCATAGCAAAAGAGCGAGCAAACTAGCATAGCAAAGATAGTAGTGATTTGGAGGGTATGATCATCTTGCCTGCAAAGTTGTCAGAGTTGACTGGATCCTCAAAAGAAAACTCAACGGTCTCCTCGTTAGCGAACTCGTCTCCTGGCTCTACCCAAACAAGCAACAAGGATATAATCAACCACGTGCAAGCTCAAACAATAAGATGCAAAGATGGTATGCTATGCGGGATGCATATGCAAGATATGACAAGAAATGCATGAACCTGACCTCAACTTGGAAAACCAAGTGTGCCACTGGAAAGATGGGATGAAATCGCTTGAAAACGATATAAAGAACACCGGAATCGGAGTTACAGTTTGGAAATGGCAAGCGATTTAAGAATGACACCGGTCTGCGATTTACAGTAAGTAGGCATCTAAATGCAATGAGATGAACATGCTACAGCACTCAAACATGGCATCAAAATACATGGCAGGGAAGCATTCAAGATGCTTAACAAAAGACTAGCACTGAGCTACGGCTAATTCATCCATTAAGAGGTTCAAACAAGCATGGCAAAAACGCAAATGCAAAACAGATTTCAGACTTAGTGAAATTAACACTTGTCTGGAATTTCAGATCATGAAGCCCTCTTCAGAGCAGCAAAACAACATGATACATGACCTGATTATGATAAATAAGGACATGGCATGGAGCTACTCAACAAGCTTAACAAAAGACCCTTAGTGACCTGGGGGCAAAAGGGATCACAAAATATACTAACAAGCACACGAACATAGCTAAAACACAATCAGTTTTCAGACTTAGTGAAAACTGAGACATGCTGAAATATAACTCACGAGGGCATGTAAACGAGATCGATGCACTCACTACGGTGCAAGTCATGGCAAGGCAAGCATACATCCATTAAGAAGGCACAAAATGCTAGCTAGACATGGCAAGAACAATGGCATAGCATGCACGGATCAACTACAATAACATCGGCAAAATCGCAAACAAGTTGACGATCTGCCCAGATTTACCATGAAGCAGAAGTAGAGCTCGATTGGCTCAAGCTAGGGTACTCCACATATGCAAAAAAAGACATGGATGGATAAAGCACTACAATATTAACAAAACTCCTTTACTGATCATCCTCAAAATAGGCACGAATCACTAGGAAACAGCATGAACATATGGCATCATGAACTAAACAATCCCAGACTTGGTGAAGTCCACTAAGTCCCTGAAAACAGATTTACCAGGTGCCTCACTTTGCAAGCTTGCACAAGTCACCACACACATCCTAACAATGCATGGGTTGCACCTCTGGAAAGATAACAAGATGCTTAACAAAACATATGAAGGACTCACAGGCATATCATGCACACAACAATCATGGCAAAAATGACAAAAGTCTAAGATGAACTAGCAGATCTGACAATTAACTCACGAAGCCTCCTTCTAACAGCATTTCGGGCATCAAGATGAACTCAAATGCAAATGATGCAATGGAATGAAATGATGTACTCGTCGAGACGAACATTTTGATATACTATATGTCCAAATCGGAGCTACGGATGCGGAGATATGGACAGTCAAAGTATGCACAAAAATTATAAGGGAGAGGGGGAAAGTCAACCGCGTCCCGATCTAGGGTTCCTCGGCACGCGAACCGAGGTCAGATCTGAGTTCGCCAGAATCGTGCTCCTGTTCACCGGCGACGACGGGGGAGGAGGCGGCAGCTTGCCGGAGTAGAGGAGGAAGCCGGCCGGGCGTGGAGGAGGCGGTGGTGGCCGCGGGGGCGGCGCGGATGCCGAGGGACGGCGAGGGGCGCGGAAGGCGGTGCGTCGGCGGCCGGGCGGCGCGCGCGTGCCGGCGGGGAGGCGGCGGCGATGGCGCGCGGTGGCGGCGGTGAGGCTCCTGGGCGGCGCGCGGGCGGCGGGAGCCCCGGGCGGCGGCGGGTGGTGGCCCGGGCCGGGAGGGCTGGAGATGGGCCCCACGGGCCCTGACAGCGGCGGCGAAGTGGAGCTCGCGGGTGCTGACGTGGCGGCGGCGGGGCGATCCGGACGTTGTCTGGCCTGGCGCGGACACGTCCGGCGGCGGGGAGATCTCTTTTTTTTGGCTAGGGTTTTGGAGAGGGAGAGATCCGAAAATGGAGGGGGCTATTTATAGGCATAAGTGGAGCTAGGAGAGTCCAAATGAGGTGCGGTTTTCGACCACGCGATCGTGATCGAACGCTCTAGATGATGGAGCAGAGTTTGGTGGGTTTTGGGCCAAATTGGAGGGGTGTTGGGCTGCAACACACACGAGGCCTTTTCGGTCCCTCGGTTAACCGTTGGAGCATCAAAAGAAGTCCAAATGGTACGAAACTTGACAGGCGGTCTACCGGTAGTAAACCAAGCCCGCTTGGAAAGTCTCGGTCCAATCCGGAAATGTTTAATCCCCACACACGAAAGAAAGCTAGAATTGACCACCGGAGGAGAACGAAGCGCCGGAATGCAAAACGGACAACGGGGAAAATGCTCGAATGCATGAGATGAACATGTATGCAAATGCAATGCACATGATGACATGATATGAGATGCATGACAATGATAACAACACACGGAGACAAAAACCTGAACCCGAGAAATAAAAATAACTTAACGCTGGAAACGGCAAGAGTTGGTGTACAAATTGGGAAAGTTATTTCCGGGGTGTTACAACATCTCTGCTGCTTCTGCGGCGCGGCCGGACCAGTCTGCTGCATCGACGGCACGGCGGGACCTCCGTGCTGCTTCAGTGGCGCGGTAGGACCTCTGTGCTGCTACTTCCGCGCGGCAGGACATGTCGGCTGCTCTCGCAACGACGCGGGACATCTCTCGTGCTTCCGCTTCCATGCTCTCCTCTCCCTGGTGGCAATCTCTCGACCCAGAACTCACGCTGGCCATGGCAGATGCAAGGGAAGGATGCTGAATGACTTGTTTGTTTTTGTGGATAAGGAGTTGAGGAGGAATGTGCAGTCATCTTGGCATACTAGTATTTATAACCGAGTACTAATACGCTCCTTGTCGGCGTTCTAGGAACGGGGGTCCCCAGACTTGCCTGCCTGCGGCCTGCGGCATGGCTCAAGTGGGGGCCCAGCGCGGCCCATCTTCATCAGCTCAAGCTCAAGACCCTCGCGAGGGGCCAAGCCTCGCGGGGCAAACGATAGGAAGCTTCCTCAGAGGCAGCCTCATCAGGCAGGCTCGCGAGGAGGCGGAGAGATCAAGCCAGAGATACCTCGCGAGGAGCCCGTGATGCAAGCCATGACGATCGAGACCAAGCGGGCGCCAGGCAGGCACCGGCCTGCGCAATGTCCTTGTTTCCCCTTTGGTGCAAAGGGGGCAAGCACAGGCCAAGGCATCGGGCAAAGGTTACCATTCCGGTGCAACGAGACCAAGACCAGCAGAGCGGCAGGACGGAGGTCACCGTGGAGCCCAAGACGGCGTCATCACTAGTACTTTTGGCAGCCGAAGACCACCTTTGGTCAGGATAACTCGTGCTATATGTTCCCCTTCAAAATGGCCAAGTGTTGGCGCCCTTCCCGCTCATTATTTGGGGAGAGGCCCAGGGCCTCCATAAATAGAGCTAGCCACCACAGAGTAGGGGGTCCGAATTCGGACAGGGACACCTCGGAGGGACATCTAGAGAGAGAGAGAGCGAAGCGACCGAGCTCACCCTAGCAGTTCGTCGCGCCAGCTCAAGAACACCTCTCGCGAGGCTGTTCTTCCCTTGTACTGTTCATCATCAGCCCCTGAGGCAATCCACCACACCACACACTGGAGTAGGGTATTACACCACAATGGTGGCCCAAACCAGTATAAACCTCGTGTCCCTTGTGTTGTTCATTGTTTCCAGCTTAGATCACGCGAGGAGATTAGACGTAGATCGGTAGGGGAGATATCTCCGTGCGCACCCAGTGTTCGTACCTCACGGGTCTGCCGGAACCCGAAATCTGACATTTGGCACGCCAGGTAGGGGTGCGCCAGAATCTTTCTTCCGTTGTTCGCGTGTGATCTTCCGTCGTGTCCATGGCTGACGCTCGTCGGGCTCGCACCGAGCGCCGGGCTGCTGTCGCCACCCGCGTCGCCCAGACGGTGCCCGTCGGCGGACACCCCCGTCGTTCCCCGTCGCCTGCCGCCACCGGCCCAGCGGGGAACGAGCAGCAGGCCTCGTCCCAGCATCCTTCGATACGGCGGGAGGACCGCACCGCCACACCGTCGCTGACTCTAGCCGCTTCGTCATCCCACGCCCGTCGCGCCCCCACGGACGCGCACACCGCGCTGCTCCTAGCAAGAGAACTCTTGCACTACCGCCCTGTCGACGACCTCTATGAAGACTGGCTCGCCCGCATTACTGAGCTCGTCAGCGCCGCAGGGGGCTCCCCCTTGCCATCCTTCTCGCTGCTTCGCCCTCCATTTCGCGCAGGAGGCAAGGATCAGGAGGTGCCTCCACCACCTCCTCCCCAGGAAGGCGCCCTGGCTCCAAGGCGTGCAGCCCCAGGGCGAGACCGTCCGCGTCCGGCGCTAGCGCAGTAAGAAAGGAGCTGCCAAGAGATCCCACGTCCCCAAGAAGGTGCTCGCGCACTCCCAGCGCCGGCGCGCCAAGATCGCGTCCCTGCACCCCCACGCCAAGACCCCGCGCTGCTCCAAGCAGCGGCACGCGGTAATCCCCAGGAGCAAGCCCAGTACCAGCAAAAGGCACCGGTGGCCACAGCAGGCTGTCGTGCCCTCACCCTCGAGCTATGCGGTTTCGCATGGCCAGGCAAGTTCAAGCCTGACCTGCCCCCTTGCTACGATGGCACGGCGGACCCCACGGAGTTCCTACAGCTCTACGAGCTGTGCATCGAAGCCGCCAACGGAGACGAAAGGGTTATGGCGAACTGGTTTCCCATGGCGCTCAAGGACGGGGCCCGCACCAGGCTCCTGAACCTGGCTCTTGGCACAATCTCCTCCTGGGACGAGATGCGCACTCGCTTCATCGCCAACTTCCAGGGCACTCGCGACCGACCCCCGGCCGTGAGTGATCTGCGCCGCATCAAGCAGCAAGGGGAAACCCTGCATAAATACATCCAGCGCTTCAACAACGCTCGCCTCAAGATCCCCAAGGTGACCGAAGAAGCCATCATCTCGGCCTTCTTCGATGGCGTACGCGACATCAAGATGAAGGAGGAGCTAGCAATCCATGAACACCTGTGCACATCCCTGGAGCTGTTCAACTTGGCGACCAAGTGCGACAGGGCTGAGGAAGGGCGCCTCTCCCTCCTCGAACTCCCAGCTGCCGACCCAGAAGAGAAGAAGCCCAAGGCCAAGGACGTGAAGCGCAAGGGGGCTGTCGTGCTTGCAGCGGAGCCAGACACCAAGCGAGGCAAGGATCAGCCTGAGTCATCCAAGGGCAGTCGGTACTGCGTGTACCACGACCTCCACACCCACAACACCAACTAATGTCAAGAGCTCAGGGCCGTGAGAGATGGGGATGTCGGCCGACGCCCCGAGCGCAATGACAGGGGCTATGGCCGAGGAGGTGGAAAAGGTGGCGGACAATGGGAAGACCGTGGCCCTCGCCAAGGGTGGCGTGACCGACCTCGCAAAGATCACTAGCAGGACCAGCCTCGCGGGGGAGGCTGGAGAGGTCAGCCTCGTGAGGATCGCCCGCACGGCAACGCAAGCCTTCCTCCTCTGTCGCCACCGCCAAGGATGAATGAAGACCAACATCAAGACGAGGGAGCTGGGGGCTTCCAGGAGCCGCGCACAATCTCTTGCATCTTGGGTGGCGCGCAGGCCCCAGCCTCACAACGCATCTTCAAGCAGTTTGCTCGCGAGGTGAATGTAGTCCTCCGCAAGCTTGAGGCCACGCGCCCTCTCAGGTGGTCTGCGTGCGCTATCATGTTCAGCTCAGCGGATCAGCTCAAGTGCACGGCAACGGCAGGGTCCTCCCGATGCTTTGCTCCCCAGTCATTAGCAGTGTGCAGGTCACGAGGACCCTCATTGATGGCGGAGCAGGACTCAACGTCCTGTCCGTCGAGACATTCAACAATCTCCAAGTGCCGTACGATCAGCTTCAGCCAACCAAGCCATTCTCAGGAGTCACCGATGGTTCAACTGTTCCAATAGGGCAGGTTCGCCTTCCAGTCACCTTCGGGCAGCGCAACAACTACCGCACCGAGCTCATCGACTTCGATGTCGCCCACATCCGTCTGCCATACAACGCCATCCTCGAGTACCCAGCCCTGGCCAAGTTCATGGCAGTGACTCACCATGGATACAATGTCCTCAAGATGCCAGGAAGCGGTGGAGTCATCACCGTACCCTGTGAAGAAAGGGACGCAGTGTGTTCACTTGAGCGCGCGTTCCAAGCCACAGCAATCGAAGACCCGGACCACAGAAACGGAAGACTTCCCGAGGCAACCCTTAAGAAAAAGAAGCTTTTGCCTGGCCCAAGCCATCAGGAGGCAGGCGCCTCCGGAGGTGTTGAGTCAGGATCTGCGCCCAATCAGGGAGCGCCACCCTCTCTCGCATAGGAAGGCCCACCCGGCGCCCTCCTCAGGCAGGGCTCAGGGGCTCTTTCTTGGAGAGCCACCGACCTGGCCAGAATCGCGAGGGAGGCGCTTAGGCACAACTTGGAGGGGTGCTTCCAGGCACGTTTCCCTCAGGAAGGTACAAGGCAAGGAAGACCAAACCCACCGGAGTTCATCACAAGGAACACCCAGGAGCTACAGGAGTCGAGAGTCATGCGCGGCAGCCGCCGTTTGCCCACCGTGGCCCCACATCTAGGCGAGGATGGTGGGCTGCGCGTCTGCGTCGACGTGCCAGGGCTCAACCGAGCCATGTCTCAGGAGCGCCTCTGGCCTTCGCGCGTGGGGCGTTGCGAGGGCCCACCTCAAAGCTACGTTTGCATGCCTTTCGGCCTGCCGGACGCGGCCACCGCTCGTCAGCGCCTACTGAGGAGCATTCTGGAAGCTCAGGAGGTTAGGCATGGTGCGGTCCTAGCGGAGATGGAGATGGCCCTCGGAGACCCACCTGCGCCTCAGGAGCCTCCCGAGGCCCCTGGACCTGGGGGCTCGTGAGGGTCGATGTCATCATCGCGCATTGTCCACTTCTTCAGCCTCACTTCATCTTCAACGGCACCAGGTGACATCTTTCTAAGTTCCGTTTTTAGCTGGGAGTGCCCACAGGGCCGCATCATTCCCAGGCCGAGTGGGTCCGTCCCTGCGGCATGTATCCGTTTTGCTTATGCTCTTTACTTACCTTGTTGGGGGCGCCCCTCGGGTTGCATCATCCCCAAGATGCTCGGGCCTGGCCCTGCGACGTTTGCTTTTCTCGCGTCTATTTAAGATGAATTTGCTCTTTCGTGCTTAATTGACACCTACTGCTTATCGCGGACTTCTCCGCTTTCATGCAAAGCGCTTGCACGTTAAAAGGAGGGTACCTGAGCATCGTGACTCATGGGCTCCTATTGGCTCTCCAGCCCTCACCCCCTGGCCTTGACCCACGGCATCGCGACCTGTCATACCAGCAGCGGCTGAGCTAGCTTGAGGGTCGGGACCTAAGGATGTAGAGCATTTGCATTCTAACCACCCTGCGGGAACACACCATTGATAAAGGCCCAGAGCCAGGCGCAACCCGCCTCGAGGTAGGGCCTCGTGAGTCCCGCGCTGGCTCACGAGTGCCCAGATACACCTCTCCTAGCCCTACCGTGCCGACCACGTGTCAAGGCGGGCTGTACACGCCCCGGGGGCTCCTCCCGGAGGGGACCCCCTCCCATGTACCAGTGGAAGCACCATGCTCCGCGCTGGCTGACGACACTGCCGAGGAGCGGCTATGCCCGTACACATACGGAAGCGCTATGCTCCGCGCTGGTGATAAACAACTGAGGGCGGCCTACGGCCGTACCAACCTCAGGGAGCCCAGAGCTCAGTGTCTAGAACCATCGCAATGCCTCCCCTGGGGAGCGCCGCGTGAGGGGGCTGGACACGGGGGCTACGCCCGGGTCTTGCCCGAGCGCACGCCACCCAGCCAGGTCCCTCGGACCTGGTCGTCACGCGCCCCTCCCCGAGTGTAGCCAAGGTATGGAAACCCGTTTGAACGTCAAGGGGGACTCCTAAGAATCGTGACTCAGGAGCCTAACTTGCCTCGTAGCCCCTCACTCCTTAGTCCCGTCCTGGTTTCCGGTCGGGGCTAACGTTGGGTGAGGTACGCGCGGGGCTGGGCCCTGCCGACGCAGAACGATCAATCCACTCCTCGTTCCCCCCTTCCCTACTTGCCACTTGTGCGTCAAGGGGGACTCCTGAGCATCGCGACTCAGGAGCCTAACTTGCCACGTAGCCCCTCACTCCTTAGTCTCATCCTGGTTTTCGGTCGGGGCTAACGCTGGGTGAGGTATGCGCGGGGCCGGGCCCTGCCGACGTAGAGCGCGAGCAAGTAGGGGAGAAAAATGCAAATTCCAGGAAATTCAAAGCAAATATTACAAGCCATAGATTGTTTCACGATGCCAAACACAAGTTTAAACGCCTCCTCGAGGCATGGTGCATGTTGCAGGAATAAAAACAGGACAGAAGACGCGAAGGGATCACTCTTCAGTGGCGCCGCCGCCTGTGGTGGAGTCACGCTGGACGACTCCGCCTCCCGGGGCCGTGGAGCTGGCGGCACCGCGCCCGGGCAAGACGGTGAAGGCGCGGAACCTCCCCAGCAAAGCTTCGGCTCGGCCTTTCACGGCCTCAGCAGCAGCGGCGGCAAAGTCACCGCTCACTTCCAGTAGGCTGTCGAAGTCGACGTCGGGGTCGCGTAGGTAGACGGGGCTGAGGACATGCGTCAGCGCCGCAGAAGACAGGGCGCGCGCCTCGGCCTTGGTCGTGGGGCCAAGGCCATCCACGACATCTTCAAGCGCACAGACCAGGAAGGGAAGCAGCTTGGCGGGGCTGTCCTCCGCACTGGCCAGCGGCTCCTCCAAGCCGCTCTCGTAACAGCGCGGCACGAGCCCTCTTCTCCATCTTCGTGAAGGCCATCCGATCCTCCGCGAGGACCTTTGCCTTGGCATCTAGCTCGGTCCTCTCCACCTTCAACGACCGCTCCAGCATCTCCAACCGGCCGTGGCGGTCATCAAGCTTGACGTCCCGGTCCTTGACGGCAGCCTCCCGAGCCTTCATCTCCTTCTCTTCCTCCTGGCGGCCGCGGACCTCCTTGGCGAGCTCGTCGCGCAGGCCTTGCAGCTCAGTCTTCAGCTCCTCGCTGCGAGCCTTGGCAGCCTCAGCGTCGCCCAGGGCAGCGTCGCGAGCGGCCTCGGCTTGGTTGGCATCCTGCTTCTCCCCTTCGGAGGCTGCCACGGCCTGGCTCAGCGCTACTCGGACGAAGGCAGCGGAACGGGCCCAGCCAAAAGCTAACTCCAGGCGCCCGGCCACTAGGCGAGGGTCCGCGCTTAGAAGATCCTCCCGCAACTAGCTCAGTTCACTGGCGACATGGTCCAGGATGGCGGCAGAGGGAGCAGAAGAAGCGGGAACCGGTGGAGCGGGCGAAGAAGACGGCAGCGTGATCACGGCTCGGCAGGAAGGAACCCCCTGGGCCTTGGCTGCCCCGGCTGCAGCATCGAGCGCAGTCGACTCCAGGGTCAGCGGGATAACGGGGGCTGACTCCTCGCCGAGGCGTCCCAGTCGGCCTCGTGAGGACGAGCGGGCAGGGGAGGCGCGAGCCGCGCCATCTTTCCCCTCAGTGGAAGAAGGCGCCATCCCGGCAGGTGGACTCGCCCCAAGCGGGGCCGCAGAAGCTCCTTTCAACCTCTTCGCCATAGGTGCCAGCCTGACAAAAGAATACGGACGTCAAGCCTCGGCGGCGGAAACCAAGCAAAGCACGAATCAAGCACTTACTGGTCATCGCTCATGGACCCAAGCAACCTCTGGCCGAACTTGAAGCCCGAGAGCCTGCAGCTGGGGTCACCCTCGGGAGGCCCGGAAGCAGAAGGCACCTCGGGAGGACTGGAGCTGGCCTCAGATCACTCAGGGACCGGAACAGACCCTGGGGGAACCAGCCCCAACCTGCCCTTCCTCGCGACCAAGGGAGAGTCCTCCCCTCCTCGCCTGGCGCCGGCCTCGTCATCGTCCGGCATGGAGCGGAGGACCTAGGACCTGCACCGAGGGAAAGACTCCCTCAACCCCTCGCCAGTCGCCTCGGAGTCGGATTCTTCTTCCTCCGCCTCTTCTTCCTCCTTGTTCTCGCTAGAGCTGTCGGAGGACACGTTCACCATCGCCAGCGCCGCAAGACCCTCGGGAGCTTCCACGAGCACCAGCCCATCGCCATTGAAGGTGGGCATGGCATTCACCACCTGCTCCCAGTCGTCATGAAGGAACAGGGGGACGGGGCGTCCACTGGCTTCACCACGTCTACCCCAACCAAGGAATGGAGGGCCGCGACCAAATTCTCATTGGTCAGGGCCTCCGAGCTCAGGCGCAAGGCGGCCTCCGCTTCCCCAAGCCTCCACAACGGGAGCGAGTGCTCCTGGAGTGGAGCCAGCCGGTGCTCTAAGAACTCCCTCAGGAGCGTGGCTCCAGTCAGCTTCGCCGTCCCCAAGTTGCTCGGCCTCAGGTCCGCGTTCATCCTCTTCAGCACCGCCCTCGCACGGGGGTCGACGAGCTCCGCGCGGGACCACGCGTCGACAGCCTTGGGCTACCTCGTAGGCAACACCAGACGGGGGTGGAGGCGCCCGACATCCATCATGACCCACTTGCTCTGGAAGCCTTCGATTCTCTTCCCAGGCTTCAAGATGGCATTGGAATTGGAGTATGCGATGAAGCTCGCACATGTGGAGACATGGCCACCAGAAACCCGGAGGGAAAAATAGTGATGCAACAAGGCCACCGAGGGCTTTACCCCGACATGAGCCTCACAGTAGTAAGCAAAAATCGCCAGGAGAAGAACAGAGTTGGGGTGGAGATGCAGAGCCTGCAAGTTGTACTGGCGGAGAACAGCAAAGAAGAACTCAGGGAAAGGAGGCTCCAGACCGGCGACGATGGCGCTCACAAAGAGCGGATAGAAGGTGCTCCCCCTGCCTTCAGGCTGGTCGGAGCCAGCCTTGAGCACAGTCACCCCCTTGCTGCCATACGCCACCGTCATCAGGCGCGTGAGGGCGAGGTTCTTCTCTGGCAAGTACGGGGAATCTAGGGCCGGCGAGTACCAGCCCTCAGTCGGGGACTTGCGAGGCGCCATGGCGTGCCGGGCGGGAAGGATTGAGACAGATCTGGAGGATTTCGGGAGCAAGAAGGAGGAGAGCGAGAAAGGGGATCTGGAGCGAGGCGAACAAGAACAAAGCAAGTAAGTTCGGCCCGGGCACCTCTTTTGTTAGATGGACAATTGCCGAGGCATCGTGGGGGAGCGCAGACGCCCACGTCCGATCAATCGCCACGTGGCACCCAAGGCCGCAGGCTGTTAGGGCCCGCAGCGCTTCGCGCTTGCCCCTTCGCTTCCCTGCTAGGCCAAGCCCGGGCACGCCTTGGGCCCAGGGGCTACTGTCGGCGTTCTAGGAACGGGGGTCCCCAGACTTGCCTGCCTGCGGCATGGCTGAAGTGGGGGCCCAGCACGACCCATCTTCATCAGCTCAAGCTCAAGACCCTCGCGAGAGGCCAAGCCTCGCGGGGCGGACGACAAGAAGCTTCCTCAGAGGCAGCCTCATCAGGTAGGCTCGCGAGGAGGCGGAGAGATCAAGGCAGGGGTACCTCACGAGGAGCCTATGGCGCAAGCCATGACGATCGAGACCAGGCGGGCGTCGGCCTGTGTAGTGTCCTTGTTTCCCCTTTGGTGCAAAGGGGGCAAGCACAGGCCAAGGCATCGGGAAAAGGTTACCATTCCGGTGCAACGAGACCAAGACCAGCAGAGCGGCAGGATGGAGGTCACCGTGGAGCCCAAGACGGCGTCATCACCAGTACTTTTGGCAGCCGAAGACCACCTTTGGTCAGGATAACTCGTACTATATGTTCCCCTTCAAAATGGCCAAGTGTTGGCGCCCTTCCCGCTCATTATTTGGGGAGAGGCCCAGGGCCTCTATAAATAGAGCTAGCCACCACAGAGTAGGGGATCCGAATCCAGACAGGGACACCCCGAGGGATATCTAGAGAGAGAGAGAAGCTACCAAGCTCACCCTAGCAGTTTGTCGCGCCAGCTCCAGAACACCTCTCGTGAGGTTGTTCTTCCCTTGTACTGTTCATCATCAGCCCCTGAGGCAATCCACCACACCACACACTGGAGTAGGGTATTACACCACAACAGTGGCCCGAACCAGTATAAACCTCGTGTCCCTTGTGTTGTTCATTGTTTCCAGCTTAGATCACGCAAGGAAATTAGACGTAGATCGGTAGGGGAGAGATCTCTGCGCGCACCCCAGTGTTCGAACCTCAAGGGTCTGCCGGAACCCGAAATCCAACACTCCTAAGTGGGAAACCGTTTAGGTTGTGATCGGTGTGAACAGGTTTCAATTCAATATAGCGTGGAGTAATTTGGAATGTGACGAGACGCAAGCTCAAAATTTATTGACGGTTCTAGTTTCGAAGTGCGGCACTATTCCCGGATGGAGTACTTCTTTTTCTACTCCCTCCTTTCCGGTTTTATAGGGCTTATCTCAAAATTTTAGTTTTTCCATTTTATAAGGCTCAATTTGGTTGTTCCCCAACACATGTTCAGATTCCAAGGTGCATTAAATGATTGCATGCAAGTATTAAGAGAAAATTGGCCAATGCATGTACTTTATGCATGCATGCATTGCAATTAATGCATTGATAAACATAATTTTTTGAGAAAAACAAGAGCATTAATTAGGTGCTTTTGCAAACTACAAAAAATATTCCACCACTCACCATCTTGGTTGGTGAGATTTTTGAAATAAGCCCTATAAACCGGAAAGGAGGGAGTACTGCTGTGTACGTGCAATAACTGGCACCGTTGAATACATATCTTATGGTTAATGGGGCGTTCGACAGGAATAGCCGCGTGGCGAGCTCTAGGCTAGTCTTTTTTCAGATGCATTAAACCTATCTCTCGGGACTTCTCGCACGCACCATCGTGCCACCCACAAAAACTTGTATTCTGAGTTTAGTAGTACGTTATACAGGAAGAGAAGAGGTGCACGCACATACTCGTCCTCTCACACACGCGTCTGTTTTTTCTCGAAAAGGAGGATGATGACCCCCGGCCTCTGCATCTGGGAGCCACACACGCAAATTATTGAAATATATCAAGTGCAGTGCTTTGTTGTGTCGAGTCAACTCGTACATCAACGAGAAGTTTGATTATCCTCTCCCTCGCGGACTTAACTGCACCTGCCTTTGGCTATATGACAGGTTGGCCACACACCTGTCGGGCCCACCTGTCATACATGCAAAGGCAGGAGTGTCCCTCCCTCGCCCATGAGCATGGTGGCTGGCAAGACTAGGAGAAGCTTTCGCTACACGCTCTCCCTCCCGCATGCGGTGGACATGCAGCAGTTCAATCAGTGTCAGATGGCCAGAAGCGTATTGTAGTACTCCTCCAGTGCAGTAGTATTCCATCATTGTTCGACTTCCCGAAGAGGCGAAGAGCCAAGCGCAGCCCGGACACTCGTGTGGCAGTTTCATGTGTAGAGTAGTCTAGGATAGCATGTACCGTGCCTGTAAGCTTAAAATCGTTGGGGTCGGCTCCATGCTATGTGGCCGTCTCGAAGTTTAAAAAAATTAAAATAGTCTTCTGGCCCTACCCGAAAACTATCGCGCGTACTACCCGGGAAAAGCCCCGCCCTCAACTTTTAACTACGCGAAAATAGTTTGAGCTTGTTCATTCAATATAAATACAGTACTTACTATATGTTTATTCACCCGTGGGGTTGTTCAATGAATGGAGGGGCGGGGAGCACAAGTGAACAATACTATAGTACTACTAGAGTAAGTAGGAGTCGTACAGTAGTCACCTTAAATAGAGAGTTTCTTTTCTTTAATGCCACGTACACAAATTAAAACGCTTGTTGTGGAGAGAAAAAAGATAACCACTCCACTATATATGGACGCAGGGGCCTGAGCGCTTGCTTTACTAGGGTTTCTCTCTTCATTCTCTCATCCTCTCCGAATATAAACAAGACAGCGGTAGCGACATTTTCTCTCTGCTCACCGCTGGTCACAGATCCGGCCGGATCCCTTCGGCCGGTGTGTGTAGAGGACTAAAAGGTGCATCGTTCACACGGTCATCGTCGCCGAGGGAGGAAACCCACAGCTGCCGGAGGGGCCCGATCCTCTGCGCGTGTCGTTCTCTCCGACACAGCGCCGGCTCGGGAGGTCCTCCGACCCTTCTTCCTCCCTGCCGTATTGTCCGCAGATCCGACCTGCCACCGCCGACATCCCGGTGACCCTCAGGTATAAGTTCTTCAAAAGAGGCCTTGCTCTACTACCCCAGCTCCCCACGTGCCTGCATGTGCATCTTTTTCTACTCCCATCAGCTCTTCCAAAGCCACCTAAATTTTTAGTATTATTAGAGGTAAAGCTACTTCGTGCATTCGAATCTAGGGCTTTGTTCAAACAACGAAGAAAGGGGGGAAAGTTGTAGCATGAATCTAGGAATTGATTCAAAGAGGAAATAATATGGTGAAAGTAGTAGAGACCGGATACCCAACCGGTCTCTTGGTTGAAAAGGGAAATAATGGGAAAATGCAGTACAAACTGGATAAGGAACAGATCTATTATAGGTTGAAAAAAGTATAGAAAGTGGCGGCTGATGGACAAGTCAACAGAGTATGTCCAGGATTAGATTTGCTGCCATCACATAGTAAAAGGTCTCCAGGATTAGATTTGCTGCCATCACATAGTAAAAGGTCTCCATGATTAGATTTGCTGCCCTCACATAGTAAAAGGTCTCAGGATTAGATTTGCTGCCCTCACATAGTAAAAGGTCGGATTAGATTTGCTGCCCTCACATAGTAAAAGGTCTCCAGGATTAGATTTGCTGCCCTCACATAGTAAAAGGTCTCCAGGATTAGATTTGCTGCCCTCACATAGTAAAAGGTCTCCAGGATTAGTTTTGCTTCCCTCACATAGTACAAGGTCTCCAGGATTAGGTTTGCTACCCTCACATAGCATGAACAAACTCGGCATCACCACTTTATGCCTCCTTGTAGGTACATTGTGCTGATGCGTCCACTGTCGCATGTCCTTATACCAACCTTTTGCTATTGTTAATGTAAGGGCGCATGTAAAATGAAGCGATCACACTGTTACCTTAGGGACATGTCTAACCAGTGTTATTGTTAATCTAATGCCTCCAATGATAAGATACAATTAAACTGTGTTACAAATGGCACTCCTACTGTTTTCCCCAGTATGATAAGTAAGTTGCTCCTTTACGCTGCTGAGTGTCCTGGTGTCCCCATGGTCCCATGCCCTTAAACCAACTCTTTAGCTGTTGTTGATTTACTGTGTCTGGTAAACAAGCAATGCCACCATTAAAGTAACATGAAGCATTGCTGACATTTTCAAATTTCTACTGTCCTTGCGTGATTGCCATGAACATAATTAAGATGCTTCTTTTCATTTTGTATATGTTTTGTATATTCTTATTGACCAGCAACTGTTTACTTTCTATCTTTTTGTGCAGATATGGATATCCATTTCACCTTGTTACTATTGTGACCTTTTGATGAACTGCACAAAACGCTTTTTTTTGGAATGAGTGTCTTGTGCAGTTCAACAAAAATGTCACGTGGGCAATATCTCTCAATTTTGGTGGAACTACACAAAATGGTGATTGGAGTTTCCAAAGTCTCCGTCAAGTTCTGCTGGTAATCTCATGCAACATTTTATTAGCCTTTGCAAGATGGAGTCGTCACTGTCACCACAATGGCACTTTATTTTAGTGGAACTGCACAAAAGGATAAGAAAATTATAGTTGCACCTTACATTAGCCGGACAGCCAACCTTAATGTTCCTCAATTTTAGTGCAACTACTAAAGAAGAACCTGCCGGCTCACAAGAGCAAGTACTTCTTGCTAGTTGAATGATGCAATCGTTGCTTCATTTCAGGTGAACTGTAGAAAAAGGTGCATGAATTGAATCATGGAACTCCAGGCATACCTCATCCAAGTAGAGCTGGAGGTTGAGTTCAAGGAGGCCGCTATTAAAGCGAAATCATGCTCTCCTGTCTCCTTGTTTGTGATGTGCAAACATGTTGTGCAAACAGGAATACTCAACTACAGATGTTGTGACGGTCAAGAGCATTCGCCAAGTTCTTCGATTGTATGACATGGCTAGCCAAGATGGATTTAATCCCGATATTCACCTTATCAAAAGGCTCTAATGGGTTGGTTCTGAATCTTGCAAGCTGGGAATCAGTGAGATGTGTAGGCATCTTTGTTGTACTTATTATTTGAATCTTATTTGTTGGTTATGAATCTTGCAAGCTGGGAATCAATGAGACGTGTAGGCATATTTGTTGTACTTATTATTTGGATCTTATTTGTTGGTTCTGAATCTTGCAAGCTGGGAATCAATGAGATGTGTAGGCATCTTTGTTGTACTTATTATTTGGATCTTATTTTTTGGTTCTGAATCTTGCAAGCTGGGAAACACGGCATGATGATGTAGAGGACAACAACCATAACAAACCGTTCAAACTTGGTAGTATTATCTTTGTGAAAGTGCGACAAATGTGTTGATCGTGTGTGTCCTAAGAATAATAATTCTAATTGTTGTGCATGTTGATCCTGTGGCACTGATAGAACGAGCGAATGCATTGCTTGTTTTAAGTATAAATTTCTATTAAAGCTAATTAAATTTAAGTAAAGTGACCACTAACTCCTGTTATTACAGTACCAATACAGACCTGCTCGTGAACCGACGTGTGGCCGAGGGTGCATCTTCTGTCGGGCGTGCAGCGGACGAGGGAGGGGTAGTAACTGTTGTCGCCTGTACACACTCAGCTTACTATTGAACCCAGTTCCCCAAGAGCTGAAAACGAACTGCTGCCACCGCCTACACACTCGTTCACTCGAAGAGACTCCAATGGCGATCCGAGGGGTGAGCCTGCTGGATATGGACTTCAGCAAGGAGTTCCCCTTTGAGTTCGTCGTTAAGTCCTATGGCTGCACCAAGTTGAATGTGATGTACACCAACGATACAGACTCGGTGAAGCTCTGCCTCGCCTCAGTCCTATGGCTGCACCAGGTTCTGGAGCATTCGCCCGTTTCATCGGGAGCGCCGACTGCACCTTCGCTACGGTGGAGAGAAGGAAGAACGCGACGATTCGGCCATCTGGTGCAACAAGCTTGTCGACATCCAGAAGCAATACAAGATCATCAGCAACGGGCATGAGAAGGACTCCGTGGTTGACCTCACTGAGACCATCATCGATCCCTGATACGCCAACATGAAAGAAGATGACCTAAACACGTGGGAGGTACCTTTGAATCTAGCCTACATAACCTACGCGGCCAAGGACGCATATGCATGCTACGATATGTACAGGCAGATCTTGGACATGAGGGCATGTCTGCTTCCCGTAACCGACGAGTACACAGACAGCCGCAGTGTCATGATCAAGCGTGCCAGGAAGTTCTAGATGTTGTACTTTATCTTTTTATAAGCACCTTTATCATCTGAGTGTTTCATGCATTAGCCTATGTGTCGTAATTATCTATTTTTTCAAAATATTTCTTTTAAGAACCCATTAACCTGATTGCTTTTTTAGTGTCTATTTGCTTATGTATGTAAACTAGTTCACTTGTCCGTAAAAAAAACTAGTTCACTCGGCTGTCGTGCTTTGAATCTCCTTCCTCCCAACATATTGCCCTCCTCAGGTGGACCCACCAGGTCTTTGAATTTTCTCCCACTTTCTTTTTCGATGTAAACTGAGTTTTCTCCCAGTACTTTCCCCTAGAACCAACTCAATTGTTCCACATCTAGCCTAAATAATAATAATACCCCACATACTATTAACTCATCAAATTAAAATGATATTTTATTTCGTAAGTTGAAAGTTCTTACAAAATAATAATAATAATTGTTTATATATAACTTGGCAAGTTAACTCCTAGTGATTGCGTACATAAGTTTGCAAAGATTTTACTGACATGCAATCATGTGTTTATATTTTTATAACATTTCTCCGTCTAGCCCAACATGATATTTTCACCGAGCCCAGCAAGTCCGCGGATTTTGAGAAAAATGCAAATGGGATTTAAACGGGTTGCATAGATGCTACATCATTGTTTCACCCAGCCCACCAAATGGACTAAAAACAAATGGACTGGCTGACATGTGGGCCAGTAGGTCGAAGCCTAAGAAGGTGTTGGATTTACATCCAACGGCCGTCATTCTTCTTCAATCTCTCGTCTTCTTCCCCCAGCACTGCCGGAACTGCCATAGTGGGTGGCTGACTTGTGGGCCTACTAAGTTGACGAGGACGGAGGGCTTTTTCAACTTAGTCAATATAAACGATTCTAGCTCCAGTGACCGTACGATGTTCATCCAACGGCCATATTGCTTCTTCAACCTATGGTCTTCTTGCTCCAGCCGTCCAAAGCAGCGCCGGTCGTGCCGCGTGCTCCTGCCTCTCATGGCCGGCTGTGATGCCGCGGAGGCCTCACCGCCCCCTACTACTCCCACCGCTGGCCCAGGGTATCCCTCTACTCACCCACACCCCCTGTTATTCTACAGCGGCGGTAGCCTCACGCCGCAGCCGAACCAGTGAACCCTCGTACTCCTCTCCGCGTGGGCATCCACTGCCGCGTCTTCCCCGGCTCCGTGTCGTCCCCTTCCTAGGCCTCGTCGTCGTCCACTGCCTTGGTGCTCTCGGCGCGGCGTGGTCAATGTGGTCAACGACCGATTTCCATCGGAAGAGTACTGTACGTGGAGAGGCTGACAGCTGGGTCCACGGCCACAACCCAGTTTTTTTGTGATTTGCCAAGTAAGTCGCTTTGTCAGGCCTGTTGGGCTGCAAATCTTTCAAGACGAGGAGAGCTTCATTCGGCTGGCCGAGAAAATGACCTATCGGTAATGAGAAATGGGTTGTACATTTTTAAAACACATCAAACCGACAATTAGTTTCAAATATCTTTTTTTCATTTCGAGATTTTAAATTACATTAATTTTTATGCGTGGAGAATTTGTTGGATTTTATATTGATATACATTTATTTTTAAAATCAGTTTGAATGTGAGTCGAAATTTCGGGATTAAAAACAGTTCGGACCGCACCGAAATATGCAAAATTTCGTATAATTTTTTAACCGTGGCCACAATATGGGTTGTAATGCTAACAAAAAGAATATGGGCTCCAAAAAAACCTTAAGAATTAGCAAATGGGTTGTAAATTATTAGAAATAATGGCAGATGGGTTGTATGCTGTTTTCCACAGATTTGAGGCTTTCCTAAAAAAAGGTTGACGCACAAGCAGTGACTGTTGGATGTCCATCGAATGGCCATCGTGCTTCTTCAATCTCTGCTCTTCCTGCTCCAGCCGCTCAAACAAGCGCCGGCAAGACTGCCTGCTCCCTCCTCCCCGCGGCCGGTTGTGCTGCCGCTCAGGCCTCACCGCCCCACCGTACTCCCATCGCTGGCCTAGCCATCCCTCTACTCACCCACACCTGTTATTATTCTCCGACGACGGTAGACAAACCAGTAAACCCTCGTACAGTCGTACTCCCCTCCGCGTGGGAAACAACTGTCGAGTCTTCCCTGCCTCCGTGTCGTTCCCTTCCTAGGCCTCGCCGTCGTCCACCGCCCTGGTGCTCTCGGCGCGGCCTGGTCAACGTGGTCAACGACCGACATGCATCTGAAGTGGAATGTATGTGGAGAGGCCGACAGCTGGGTCCACGGCCGCACGCAAGGAAATGCCTCCTTATTACGTGCAAAATAATGATTCCTCCACCTGACATTAGGGACCCATCAAAAGGGCCTATGTATTTCGCGAAAAAAACGTTACCGCCGCTGACAGCTCAGACCCACCAGCTATATCTTCGCACGCAAGGAAGTGCCTCCTTATTACGCACAAAAAAAAATGAATACTCCCCCTGTTAGCTGGGACCCAATATAGTGGCAGGCTGACTTGTGGGCCTACTAAGTGGATGGAGATGGAGGGCTTTGTCAACTTAGTCAATATGCATGATTCTAGCTCCAATGACCGTACAATGTCCATCCAATAGTCGTAGTGCTTCTTCAACCTCTGGTCTTCTTGCTCCAGCCGCCCAAACCAGCGCCGGTCGTACCTCGTGCTCCTGCCTCCCGTGGCCGGCTGCAATGCGGCGGAGGCCTCACTGCCCCCTACTACTCCCACCGCTGGCCAGGTCATCCCTCTACTCACCCACACCCCCTGTTATTCTACGGCGACGGCAGCCTCACACCGCAGCGAACCAGTGAACCCTCGTACTCCTCTACGCGTGGGCATCCACTGCCGCGTCTTCCCAGGCTCCGCATCGTCTCCTTCCTAGGCCTTGCCGTCGTCCACCGCCCTGGTGCTCTCGGTGCGGCGTGGTCAACATGGTCAAGGAACGGCTTCCATCAGACATGGACTGTACGTGGAGAGGCTGACAGCTGGGTCAACGACCGCAGCAAGGAAGTGCCTCCTTATTACATGCAAAATAATTATTCCTCCACCTGACAGCGGGGACTCACCGGACGGGCCACCGTATTTCGTGAAAAAAACATTTGCCCCTGATTGCTGTGACCCACCAGCTACATCTTCGCACGCAAGGAAGTGCGTCCGGGCAAAAAAAAATGATTCGCCCCCTGACTGCTGGGACCCACCAGCTACATCTTCGCAGGCAAGGAAGTGCCTGACAGTCGGGACCCACCTGGTCGAAGCGTACGTAGCATTGTCATTCTGGTCGCGAACGTGTACGTACATATATACTGGTGGATGTAGAGGCGCACACAAGTCGTAGTAGAGGCGCGTACGTGTTGTAGTAGAGGCGCGCACGTAGCATGTACACGTACGTACAGCGGCCAGGGTGCAAGAAAGAAAATACGGCCATGTATGTGTACATACGGGCGGGGTCTCGAACGCCTACTCGTGCATACGTACGGCCAGGGCTCGTGTACATGGCTGGGTCGGAACGGAGAAACAACGTCGTCATTGTGTTCATGGGGAGGCAACGGAATGCGTCATGTTCATCGGGAGGCAATGGAACGCGTGGGAGCCAACCGACTGGGTCGGAACGGAATGCGTGGTCGTGTTCATCGGGAGGGCTTGGACGGAACAGGCGATGGAAACGAGGCCTGGCGTACCGCACAACGGAGGAAACGGACCTCCTACGTTGGGAACGGGGTCCTGTTGATCGGGAGGGGTCTGGCGTACCACAAAACAGAGGAAACGGACCTCCTACGGTCGAAACGGGGGTCATGTTGATCGGGAGGGGTGTGGCATACCGCAAAATGGACGAAACGGACCTCCTATGGTCGAAACGGGGGTCATGTTGATCGGGAGGGGTGTGGCGTACCGCAAAACGGACGAAACGGACTTGTGTTGGAGCGCTATGGTCGAAACTGGGGTCCTGTTCATCAGAAGGGGTGTGGCGTACAGCAAAACGGGACTCCACAAGATACTGTTCATCTCCACCGTCGACCTCCTCCAGCCTCCACGGGCTCCTGTTCATCCAGCCTCCACTGCGCGTTACTCCACCGGCTACTGTTCAACCACCCCTCCACCGTCTACTGTTCATCCAGCCCTCCACACCACGGGGTCTTGTTCAACCACCCCTCCACGGGCACCCCTCCACCGTCTACTGTTCATCCAGCCCTCCACCACACCACGGGGTCATGTTCATCCAGGGGCAACGCCACCGCTCATTGTTCATCCACCCCCCTCCCCCCCCCCCCCCCCCCGCAACGCTCACGGTTCATCCCAGAGGCAGCATCGATCGGCTTCAGTTAGCAGCAGTAGCGAAGGAATCGCTCGATCGGGTTTAGTTAACAGCCATCGATCGATCGCTCGGGTTCAGTAACGCGTAGCCTGCAGTGCAATCGCTCGGGTTCAGTTAGAGCCCAACGACTTGCTCGGGTTCAGTTAGAGCCAATGCCTCGCGCACACATGCGTACGTGTGCGAGAGAAACGCGCATCGCTCGGCCCCCGACCTCCCACCGTAACCGGGAACTCCCCGAAATTTTCCTCACCCTCGCTTCTACCATGATTTTTTCCATCATGGACGGCCCAAAGAATGTCATGCAGCTGTGTCTCCGGCCCGCCCAGGACGAAAAGCCCATTTGCTGTCATGATTGTTTGTCATAGAAGTAGGAGCCCACCACATCTATGATGATACCGGGTTTTGTCACAATTATCGTCATAGAAGTGTCATATGTATGACAGAAATTTTTTTCGTTCGGCCCAGAGTGTCACGGATGTGTCTTTTTTTTGTAGTGATGGTGGTTTTGAGGTTCGCAAACATTGAAAGAATGTTGACCATAGTTAAGGGGGCACCCGGGTTAATGGCGACGACGGGAGCAACAACCGGAGCACCTAATGCGTCGGCCGCGGCGGGGGGTAGGTTATGACCATCCTCCACAAGTGGTGCGACACCTCCCTCATTCCCTATATCGTCCATATCCTATAAGGTTGTAAAACCTTATATTAGAGCATGAGGGTCTGATACCAATTGAAAGGTATGGTCGACTAGAGGGGGGTGAATAGGAGACTACAAATTTTAGTCTTTCTTGTCAATTTTTAGGTCTTGGGGATAAATAGAGTTCACTAGATATGCAACTAGGTGAACACAACCTATATAAGAAGCGAGCTTAAAGCTAAATATGCTAGGCAACAAACTAACTAGCAAGCCAATAAGCATACAAAGCAAAGTAAAGTGCAGGAAAGGATTAACCACAAGTGAGACAAGGACAGAAATTTTATCCCGAAGTTCACTCTTCCTTGGGGAAGAGCTACTCTCTGTTTAGAGCACTGCCAGAGCCAAAGCTTGCAGAACGCCATCGAAGGCTCACCGTAATCTCTTTTGAGTCACCCCCAACGGATGAGCCTCGAATCACTCGGGGATGGTCTTGAAGGCGACCACCACACCTTTGCAAACTTCTCCGGAGCACACCACAAGCATGGAAGCTTCCGGAGGAACCTCTAGCCGCCTAGGAGCCCAAGCTCCAAGAGTAACAAGTCAGGATGAATATTGTGGGGAATACGATTTGGTTTGGTCAAAGTGTAGATCGGGTCTTGCTCTCCCAATCCCCAAAGTTTCAACAAGTTTGGATGGAGGGCTTGAGAGTATTGAGCAAAATGGAGTGTAGCAATGATGGAGCTCAACAAGACATTAGGGTTAGGGATGGAGGAGGAAGAAGTTTTTTATACTGTTCTTGCCTGGGATGGAGTTTCTGCCCGTTGGACCCCATGCGCACGGGGTACCCGGTAAGATACGCAACACCCCATGCGCATGGGGGTCAAAATACCCCATGCGCATGGGGTATCCAGAACACTTCTGTTGCAACTTTCTGGATACCACAACTAGCACACTATCGGATATATGGTGGTAGGAGTAGGAAAGCTGGTGTATATGGTTTTGACGATGGCATTCCCACACGACATAAATCCACAATGACCCCTCTTAGTTGTGTGGTCTTTCCTACGAGTCAAATTGAACCAAACAAAAACCTATGAAATGCTGGTAAACCATGCCTTTGATCTTTTTAAATTCGGGGGGGGGGGGGGGTCGCACACCTCCATCAAGGACAACTTGGAACCAATATCCTTAGTTAAACTCTAGCAGCCGGTATTAGTTCCACTAACCATATTGTCATCACACCAAAATATACTTTAAGTGACACTTGCACCTTTATCTATGAAGTTCTCCTCATGAAATGACGCATCGACGTTCACTTTTACAACTCCCAGACTTGGATTCTTCCATGCATAATCAATCCTACGAATAGGCTGGTTTGGTTTATTTGCACGAACCAAATTTATAGCAAGTACCTGAATGGAAATAGTTGTTTGTTCCGGTATTTGGACTGTCTTCCCCTATGTACATTGCCTCCAGCGCCACCATATAAACCATATGGCAACCAGGATAAATTCGGACGTTGGTATGTTATGTGTTGTCATGCGAAGTCGGATCAATATATCCAGGCTTATAGAATCGGACCGATCCAGCCGAACATCTCGGTCGATAACTCTCATCAGGCCAATTGTGATGCCCGGACGGACGTAAACAAGCAGTGTTGAATATCTTTGAGACCAATATTGAACAGCGGGCACTGCAGGATCAAGGGTATATGTCTGCCTGCATGTACACCATAACATGGTAATGCCCCCTTTAGCACTTTCAAACAAAATGCTTAATCTTCCCTGGAAGGCGAAGTTTCCATAGCTCCTTCCAAATCGCATTCAGTTGAGCACACTCCCTGAACTATTCAAATGTGCATAATGGCGTCTGAACTGGTGGTTGAACTCCACATGGTATGCCAAACGTACTAAGAAAGTTGCAGATCTAGTGTAGTGCCATGCCACAAAATCTTTCAAAGCTTCAACATGGAGGGGGATTTGAAGTATTCTGCGCACATCCACTGGTGAGAACACACTTTGAATTAGTGCCTCATCCCACTATCCCATGTGGGGGTCAGTTATGTTTTGCACTTTTGATAATATAATTCCACCTCTAGGTGTAATAAGCTTCCTTGTTGCACTAGATGGAATCCATGAATCCTCCCAAATATTAATCTATGAATCAGTGCCCACTCGCTAAATACAGCCCCTCTTGAAAGTTTGTATCCCAGCAACTATACTTTGCCACGTAAATGAGAAACATTTCTTTGGGCCAGCTTTTAGGATATCATCATATGTATAATATTCCACACTCAGAACACGTGCACACAAAGAGTCGGGATTCTGGAGAAGTCACCAACACTGCTTTGCTTAACATAGCAAGGTTAAAGTTGTGTAGGTCTCAAAACCCCATACCTCGCTTCTTCTTTGGGACACACATTTTCCACCGTGCAAACTAGTGCATTTTCCTTTTCTCTTCTCCACCACCCCACCAGAAACTCAACAATTCATCAGTAATTGATTTACACTAGTGGTTGGGGCCCGCCATTGCGGGTCGCTTGAGAGGAAGCTATACGCACCTTACCACCTTGTCAAAAAATTTAAAAATATATTCTCGCGTCACGCGCACATCACAACCATCTTAAAAGGAAAAAGAAAAAAACCTAGAAAAAACTTCTCTCAATAAAAATCTCCCTGCCATTTAAAACAACCCTAAAAAAACTTTCTCATCGTGACCAACCAGCATGCGCCACATGGCATAGCTGGTTGGCCACCATTCTAGCGCCTCTTAATGGGTTTAAAAAATATTCTCGCTTCATGTGGACATCACAACCATCTTAAAAGAAAAAAGAAAAAGCCTAAAAAAACTTCTCTCAATAAAAGTCTCCCTAACATTTAAAAAAACTATAAAAAAATACTTTTTCACCGTGACCAACCAGCATGCGTCACATGGCGTAGATGGTTGGTCACCATTCTAGCGCCTCTTAATGGGTTTAATTAATATCCCTTTCGGTAACTTAAACACGAACATAGTAGAAGATAGAATTGCCTGCATCACTGCTTTTAGGAGAATCTCTTTACCTTGAACTGATAATTTTTTTCCTTCCCATCCCTTCAATCTCTGGCATACTCTGTCAACAAGATGCTGAAAACAGTCACTGCGGTCAATACTAACAATGGTTGGTAGACCCAAATACTTGTCAGCCAAAGTTTCAATTAATATATCTAGTATTACACAAACACTATCCCTTCCATTTACTTTGGTGTTTGGACTGAAAAAGATGCTGGATTTTGGGGTACACTTACCCTGGTGTAAGTTTTTCTACTTTACACGCTGCCCGAAATGTTTCTTTGTCACCGTAAGTCCAGCCTAGAAATGTGAATCCGCAAGGTTTTCAACATGCATGGGACACATCTTTTGGAATGGTATACAGAGATGATTACTGGATCTAGTGCCCCACAAAGTCGTTCTGACCCGTAGAAAACCTGTGACTGTGGCACCGTGCTGCGCGATGAAATCTCATGAGAGCATTTTACTATATCTCCACAACGACGACCTGCAATGCTTCTGAATCCGCATGACAGCGAACCAAGTTGTACTGTATAATCAGCAAGCGCGCAAAGTTCACAAGTGCAGCGAACCAACGAAAAATTCAAACACACACATCATAATCTCTGTTAAAAGAAATACCATGGCGGCACGACCCCAACAAACTAGCATGTGAATCTGTTGCGACGCGCTTCATTTTAAAACCATTTTTGCCAGGTCCTCAGAGTCCAACTCTTTGAAACATGTCGGAACAGAAACATTAGTCAAAGCTACTAGAACCGCAGCCTCTTCCCTTCTTGCGTTGCCGCCATTTTCTTGCTGGGGATGTGATCTTAGAATAATACGGCAGCCTGGACCTCGCGTTGGCACCACTGTATACACCATGATTGCCGTCTTCTTTCCCTCTCCCCAACTAGAATAAGAAAGAGGCAATGGTCAATGTGCCACCCATGCCATGCCATGCCAGTTCGTGATGTCAAACGGATTCGGTGTAACTGCATGCAAACCGGGTGCTCTCCTCCGGTCTCGCCCAAGCTCGTGAGTCAGAGCGCTTGACCGCCCGCGCTGCTCCAGGGTGTAGAAACTCGGATGCTCCCTTCCTCGGCCGAAAGCATCGCCAAAGTATTCGTACGGCCATGCCCTAGCTATGCTCTTTGTTTAGTACGGTGCTTATCCGCATGCATGGGCGCGAGTTTGACAGACGAAGCAAAGCACTGCGGTTTTCGTGGATCGGGAGAGGCGGCATCGCCGCGTTCGTCTGGGCTCTGAAGCTGACGCACTCGTCATCACAAGACACAATTGGATTCTACTCCTAGTAGATTTCAGAGATTGATCAGCTTGGCTATACTGCCGCGGCGAGAATATTGTTGCAGTTCGGGGTGCGCCGTGGCTCGCTCACCTGCTCCCCGTTCGCTCGGTTTCAGCCCTGCGTCAGTTTGACTCTGAAACTGGATCGAATCCGTGACCGGGTGCGACATTTCATCAGAGTTTCGGTGCCACCACACGCGGGATCGATCGGGAGCGAAGCCTATGACGTCGGCCGAGAAACGCGGAGAAGAAGCTCAGGCGTCCGCTACTACCCACGCGTCTTCCATCTGATCGATCCACTGAAGGGAAACCCCGAAATGTGGAGCACATTTGGCACGAAACACAGCCGGACCGCACCGCACAGCAGCTTCCCATATGTAATTTTCTAAGCACATCTCCTCCGCGTGACTGACCAACAAGTGGCCGATCGATCGTCTCGCGCAAAGTACAGAGGGAGGAATTATATATGACCGATGCCCACTGACGCCCAGAAGTAGAAGAGAAGCGACCCCCGAAATTAGATGGCAGTCAACAGCAGCAGCCCGATAATACGCGCGCGAAACCAAAATTTATTTGGAAAAATACGGCCACGGAGCGGGACAATGCTACGGTCGAGGGGGGAGAGACAGAGACGGCGTCGTCGGGATAATGATCGTACCACGTAGGTACGTACGCGGCCCCACCTCCACCCACCCAAGCCCCCTGATTGCTCAGACGCCCAGTATAAAACGCGCGCTCCTTGCAACTGCAAGCCTAGCCTTGGCTGCCTTCCATCTGCTGCGCTGCAACACCGCGAGTCCGCAACGCACAGCACCACCCACACCAACACCCAGCTCGCCGCAGCGCGCAGGAAGGTTTGATCGATCGATCCATACGCCCTGTCGTGCCGCAGCGGCAGCAGCGAGAGGCTTCCGCGCCGCGCAGCAACAGCGGGCGTGTGTTTTCTTGGGCGGATTTAGGCGGGGAATTCGGCGGCGTGGTGGTGGTAGAGCGAGAGGGAGCAGCAGGCATGGGGCGCGCGCCGTGCTGCGACAAGGCGAGCGTGAAGAGGGGTCCGTGGGCGCCGGAGGAGGACGAGCTGCTGCGGAGCTACGTCCGGAGCCACGGCGCCGTCGGCAACTGGATCGCGCTCCCGCAGAAAGCAGGTACGCCCGTGCTGCAGTAATCGCCGCGCCGGAGCCAGCCAAGCCTGCCGGTGCCGGGGACGGACTAGATAGGGATCGATCGCTGCCGGCGGCGTCCTTTTGAAATTCGAGGACATAAAGCCTGATTGATTTTCCATGGTTGCTAAAGCTTTGACGTGCGCGCGCAGGGCTTAACCGGTGCGGCAAGAGCTGCCGGCTGAGGTGGCTCAACTACCTCCGGCCGGACATCAAGCACGGCGGCTACACCGAGCAGGAGGACATGGTCATCTGCTCCCTCTACAACTCCATCGGAAGCAGGTAAACCGATTTAGCTGAGCGCATGTGCACTGAATCGCATGCGGATTCCAAAGCGTCCCGTCAGATTTGTTTGTAGCTGCCACTTCTGCAGTATGTCACGTAGTAATTGACTGATCGTCTCTCTGTGTGTGCGTGCCCGACCTGCAGGTGGTCTATCATCGCGTCCAAGCTCCCCGGCAGGACGGACAACGACGTCAAGAACTACTGGAACACCAAGCTCAAGAAGAAGGCCATGGCCATGCACCACCAGCAGCAGCAGTACCACCACCACCACGGCACCGCCACCCGGGGACATGCCCGCGGCGCGACGATCGCCACGCCACCGCCCGCCCCGCAGAGCCAATGCGCATCGTACATGCAGCCGTCGCCCGCGTCCGCCTCGTCTGCCGTCACTACCGCGAGCGGCGACGCGGCCAGCTTCGGCGCCATGTACTCCCCGTCCCACCAGGCCGCGCCACTCGCTCACTACAACGTCAACGCGGTGGTGCCGCTCGCCGAATTCTCGGCCATGCCGACGCCGGCCGCCGCCAACAGCTGGGCCATCAACATGGCCTTCGAGGACATGTTCTTGCCCGAGCTGGTCGGGGGCGGCGACTTCTCCCAGGCGGACCTGTTCGGCGGGTTCGGGGCGTCGCTGCTGCAAGCGCAAGACAGCAGGGCGCAACTGCAGGAGCTCTCCGCGTGCTACTTCCCCAACGCGCAGGCGGAGATGTGGGCGGCCGCCGCCGACCACGTCAACGTCAAGCCGCCGGGCGCCGGCCTGTGCCCCAGCCTGACATGAGAAACAAAACCAAGCCACTAATGTCGCCGCGTCCATGCGCGAGATGTTCATGCCTAGTCGTCGATCGCCGTAGCTGCTGGCTGGCTGGCTGGCGCCGCCTTGCCCCTGTTAATTTTCTGTGTCCATGAGATGGATTATTACATGTACATTATCTTATCCGCCACTCCACTGCTATGTCATAGATGATGAGCTAGATTTGGATTCCCTCCCAATTTGCCACTGTTGGGCTCTGCCTACCAAGTACCAACCATGCAATCCGGCTACTGTGCGAGCTTGAGTTAGTGCGATCGATGTGACCTGGACATGGCTCTGTCAAATCCGAATCCCCCTTGGAGATTGATTTGGTAAAGTCGTGCCAGTTCTCGCGCCCAAGTCCGCCTCTAGTCTAAGTAGCCAATCACCAGTCGACTAAAAGAACCTGTAGTGAGAGAGACTGTATATCACACACACACACACACATACACACTGCTGAGAATAAATACTGTACGTATGTATGTGTTTGATCAATTCATATGGCTGTTGCTTCGTCCGATGGAGCTAAAAAGCTAGGCAACGAGAAGCGCATGATGTACCGCGCAGGTTCTTGGTGTGACGCGCTGGATGACGGCGACGAACTGAAGCTGGGCCGGGCGGTGCCGGTGCCGTGTGTACGTGTGCGCGATGGACCAGGTCGATCGATCATGGGGCTCGCATATGATTTGCATGGGCGGCAGGCAGTGTCATGCACGGACCCGGCCGTTAAACCGATCATGGACATGGAGCGAGGCGAAGAAAGAAAGATGCACCCAGCTAGCTAACAGGCGTGTGGATGCAAGCGAGCAACCGGACCGGGCGGATGATTAGATTAGATTCTCCTTCTCCATGTAGCAAGCCAATCACCACGCCACGCATTTGATTACTCCATCTTATACTACCCTACGTCCATCGGCCTGGTCTGTTGAAGCACATGGGCAACGGATTAAGGCGCTTAACTAGCACGTTTAGTTAGGCGCGTGCCGTCCCGTTTTTCTTTTCCATCGGAATTCGGGAGGCGTGTGCTTGATTTTGACACACTTGCGCATGCAAAGCCGCGAGAGCAAGGTGACCATGTCCACCCCAAGTGCTAAGCAGAGGTGAACGTGTCAATCAAAACTCATCCTCAAAAAAAAAATCAAAACTCAAGTGCAGCCCGTACGTCGGGTTCCAAGAAACTTCCGGCTCGCCTTGCCACGGATAAAAAAGGCTCGCTCGTGTCCGTCGATCGATGCTCCGGGTCGCAAGAAACCGGCCGCAACTTTCACCGCATGCGACGGCCCTAGAAGCTCCCCCTCCAGTGACGCCACCAATCATCGCCGCATCATCGTCGCCATATAGTAAGATCGAACCAGCTTACTACTCGATCGTACTGGCTAGTCTAGTCGCGCACATATAAATTTCTATCCATAGATATCCATCCTTTCCCTTGTGGCGCGTCGCATCGGAACTCGGGAGGCGCGATATGGATGGATGGATGGGGCGCCCATTATTTTTCTCCTGGGCGGGACGGACGGGCTCGGCGCGGTCGGTGTCAAGGTGGGAGGTCAGCACGCGCCCGCCCGCCCGCCGCTGACATTGCGCTGAAGGGAAGGTTCGGTCTGGCTCTGGCCTGGCCCGTGACGCATGCACGTACGAGCGGGTCGGTCCGTCGGTCCGGGGCTGCACACATCATGTCGCACCGCGCTTGCTGTTTGGTCCGAGTCCTGGCTCGCATCGCATCTCATCGGCATGGGCTGGCTGCTGCATGATTTTCGGGCACTGTCACGTCTCGCTCTCGCGCACGTCACGGGAACAGACATGGGCAATGGCGCATGGACCTGGTGCGTACTCTATGCACATACGTACTTTAAAGGGTAAAATGCGGTGAAGTTACGACAAGAATAATCCGTGTCTGGTTAGCTACAAGATGGTGCTACTGGTCGTAAAGTGCATGGCTAGTTAAACAATCAAAAGGTCCGTGGCCTAATTTGTACTGGTAGTCCCTTTTGGGACTGGAAATGGTAAATACTACTCCCTCCGTTTTAAAATATAAGAACGCCTTTTAAACTATACTAATGTAAAAAATGTTTTTATATTTTGAGACGAAGAGAGTAGATGATACCCCGCACGTTGTTGCGGGAATATTTTGCAACATATTTAAATGTGATTTGTTGTATGAAACATGACTATTTTGAAGTAATTATATAAAAAACTAAAATTGAAAATACATAATTTATTATGTTCGATTATTATATAGTTGTAAAATGTTTATTAAATATAAATAGCATATAAGAAAATTCTTATGTATGTTTGCATGTTGAGATGAGTCTTTTTTTCCATGCGTGTTTAATGATGAAAAGACATGCTTGCATGTTGAAAAATTTATAATAGTGGGGTGGGCCTTTTCTCATGAATATTATGTGATGATGTGGTATGCTTGCATGTTGAGAGAAATAGTTAATGGAGGCTAACTATTTAGATATAGAAGATATGTATACTCTTATGCTACGCTAGGCATTTGCCGTACGTACCTTGTACTTGTAAAAACCGTACCTTAGTACGTATACTGGCGTCCAGTTCATATCGTATGCTGGTTTCTGGTTTGGGTTAACTTGGCAATGAAGTTGATAGTAGTGCTTAGCAATTGATCTCACCATCTTTTGATGCTTTTTTTACACCCCACGGCGAGTTAAAACTTAAACCAAGCGCCCGGAGTTGCTAAGGGCAAGTCACTCGAGGGAAGTACGTACGTAGTACGTATGGATCGACCAGGCGTGAAACTGTACCTTTTTTTATTGTTATTGTTATAAATTTATTAGAGAAAAGGCAACTGAAACAGTGCGTGTCGCCCATCTGTTTGATGGAAAGTTGGAGATTGCTTTGCATGAGTAGTCTAGTCACTGAGAAACTTGTGCCATTTGGATTCTTGACTGTACTGCCACGTTTACTAGTCAACAGCAGGCGGCTGGACAAATTTATCAAGTTAGTGCATATTCAAAACGGACCCTAAAACATCTCGTAACCTCCGGATCGAGCTGTCGGTATGCAGTTTTTCATCCAGCGGCATACTGTATCAATCTGCGGACCAGTCTGGACATTCACTCTCTGCAAATTGAAAGTAAACCAAGAGAACTTTATGAGAGTCACATCAGCTTTGTAGGACTCCACCACTCTCTGCTCACCCAAAACCTGGTCCGGACCCTGCATGTCTGTCCTTCTCAATTTCTCTATATCCACTTTCTATCTCGCCGACACTGCCGCTCCACCACACCGTCCGCACACCAAGCCCTTCCCGAAACTCCCCCGCCTCCACCACTACACTCGGCCTTCACACCGTGTGTCCTCCGCCATCGGTCCACACCTCTCGTCCGTTCACTGCGCAGATACCATCCGCCCCTACGGTAGTCATCACGCCCGACAAGTGTTCGTGGACCTTCTAAACAATGGGATCCGAAGACCTTGTGGGACGTGATAACATGTTGTATGATTATGCACAACATGATCATTGCAGCCGTTGAATTTGAGAACATGGTGATCCTATCCAACTTCCAGATAAGAATCCGACCATGTTTGATCAGTTTGTTCAGATGCATCATCAAATTCGGCATCGAGCAACTCAAGAAAGATTTGATTGAGCACCTATGGGCGGTTAAAAGAAACAACTTGAACATATGTGCTAGTTGAATTCAAGTTTGAACTACTTTAATTCAAAAACTTTGTTGGATTGCAATATATTAATTAGAACTACTCTAGCATTTGAACATTTTCAATCATTTGTGATTTGATATGCGGTTATTTTGAGCTTGAAAGAAAGAGGTGGAAGTTTTACGGGACTGGGCTGGCTGG
This sequence comes from Triticum monococcum, assembly GCA_034509565.1. Taxonomy (NCBI): domain Eukaryota; kingdom Viridiplantae; phylum Streptophyta; class Magnoliopsida; order Poales; family Poaceae; genus Triticum; species Triticum monococcum. The sequence goes on along the minus strand of CM067843.1, from coordinate 551,066,577 downwards.
TCGGCTCCCGCATCACTGTTTGCGGACTGTTCCCCGCCGGTCCACGGACAGATACAGACTGGACAAATGGAGCGTGGTTTATAGACCGAAAGACCAAGTTAGCCTTGGAATTCTGACCTGCGGGTCAAGAATGAGGCCCTACTCAGTAAGTGATTGTTCAAACTTCTTACTGAAGATAGTGTTTGGTAAACCATGCTGCGCAACAAGTATCTAGGCCAAAGGCGGTAGCTCAGACATATTGGAAACCCGATGACTCACACTTTTGGGGTAGCCTAATGGCGGCAAAGAAATATCTCTTTTACTTTGGATCTTTCGCGATAAAGGATTAGTCGGAAATTCGATTATGGGAAGACATCTTGCTAGGAAATGCCAGTCTCTGAGAACAATATATATCCAGCCACGTACACCATTGCTCCTGATAAAAAATACTATTGCACAGGTGCTCAGTTCATCCTCACTGAATATTTCGTTCATGCAGGATTTGATTGGCCCCCCGACTTACGTCATTTAAAGTGCAACTAATCCCCGGGTGGTTTTGGTAATTCATAACAAAACATATCTCATTGAACTAATATCCATTCAAGATAAATATTTCAGGAAGTTCAATGATTGTCATGGTATAAAATAGAGACGTGGACCCCTCAAAATGATAAGGACAAGGATTGGCAAAAGCTCAAGACTCTACATCTTTGTTTAAGTGATCCAAGATCACATTGAGTCCATAGGAAAGACAATACTATTAAAAGGGGATGATGTGCTGCTTAATGATCTATTTTCTCAAGTGCTTAGTGATATTGCTCCAAAATCCTTAGCCACTCTCTCCATCCAAATATATCCAAAACCTAATTCCCAACTCGGCCCCACCGATATTTCCCATCCGGAGCCACCGAGTTTATCTTGACATAGCCACTGCCAAAACCCTAACAATTTGGTCCTACTGATATGGATCCCGATCTCACCGAGATGGCCTTGCCAACTCTCCGTTGCTTGTTGCAATTATTTTGGTCCCACCCAGATGTTGCAATCGGTCTCATGAGATGGCTTGACCGATCCTATGTTGCCTTATTCCTTCACTTCGGTGCCATTGAGATGATGCAATCGGTGCCACCGAGATGAGCCTTGCCCTAAGCCCTAGCACATCGGTCCCACTGAGTAGTTCCTGTTGGTCCCACCAAGATTCCCAACGTTCATATTTTTGTACAGATCGGTGCCACCGAGTTTTCTAATCGGTGCCACGGACATGGGTCAAAAGTGTGTACGGTTGATTTTGTGTGGAGGCTATATATACACCTCCACACCCTTATTCTCATAAGAGAGAGCCATCAGAACGTGCCTACGCTTCCACCATTCATTTTCTGAAAGAGAACCACCTACTCATGTGTTGAGATCAAGAGATTCCATTCCTACCATTTGAACCTTGATTTCTAGCCTTCCCCAAGTTGCTTTCCACTCAAATCCTTCTTCTACCATAGCCAAATCTGTGTGAGAGAGTTGAGTGTTGGGGAGACTATCATCTGAAGCACAAGAGCAAGGAGTTCATCATCAACACACCATCTATTGCCTTTTGGAGAGTGGTGTCTCCTAGATTGGTTAGGTTTCGCTTGGGAGCCTCTGACATGATGTGGAGTTGAACCAGGAAGTTTGTCAGGGCAAGGAGATCGCCTACTTCGTGGAGATCTACCCGAGTGAGGTAAGTCCTTCATGGGCGATGGCCATGGTGGGATAGACATGGTTGCTACTTCATGGACCCTTCGTGGGTGGAGCCCTCCGTGGACTCGCGCAACCCTTACCCTTCGTGGGCTGAAGTCTCCATCAACGTGGATGTACGATAGCACCACCTATCAGAACCACCGCAAAAATCTTCATGTCTCCATTGCGTTTGCCTTCTCTAAACCCTTCCCTTTACCTTCATGTGCAATGTTTTACATTCCGCTGCTATACTCTCAGAATTGCATATGTAGGTTGATTGCTTGACTTATCATAATTGCTAAAATCTGTTCACAACTACAATTGGGAAAAGGAAAGATATTTATTTGGTCAAGTAGTCTAGTGATCCCCCCTCTAGACATACTTTTGATCCTACAAGTGGTATCAAAGCTTTGGTCGCTATTAGCCTTGATTTCCATAGCTTTGGTGATCATAGTCTTGGTTTCACAACCTAGGAGAGTATGGCGTCTAGCGAGGGTAACTATCACCGTAGAGGTCCTTATTTTGATCGTACAAATTTTGCTAGTTGGAAGGATAAGATGAAAATGCATATTCTTGGTCATAACCCCGCTGTTTGGGCGGTTGTTCGTATTAGTTTGCAAGGTGAATTCTTTGAAGATGGTAGGGAACTGGATCTTGAAGCGACCGCAGAAGAATTGAAGATATTGCAATACAATGCTCAAGCTTGTGATATTCTCTTCAATGGATTGTGCCTCGAAGAATTCAACAAAATCAGACACCTTGAGAATGCATAGGAAAATTGGGATACTTTGGTTGATATGCACGAAGGTACCGAGTCTGTCAAGTAATCCAAGTTGGAAATGCTTCAAAGTCAACTTGACAAGTTCAAGATGAAGGATGGTAAAGGAGTCATTGAAATGTACTCTAGGCTTGCTCTCATCACAAATGATATTGCCGGATTAGGAAGTGAAGAGATGACCGACAAATTCATCATCAAGAAGATCCTTAGAGCCTTGGGTGGAAAATATGATATGTGTGCACATTGATCCAAATGATGCCTAACTACAAATATCTCAAGCCCACAGAAGTCAATGGTAGAACTGTTTCTCATGAGATATCACTCGAGGATAAGGAAGATCTCCACAACAAGTCAACTGGTGCATACAAAGCTTCAGGTGATGCTCCTACAATATCAAGTGACAAGCTAGTCTCCCATGAAGAATTGAGCTTAATGGTGAAGAACTTCAACAAATTATAAAAGAGTAGAAGTAAAGATAGAAGCTCCAAGTCAAGGTCCTACAATGACAAAAGGTCTTCTAGTCGTTATCGTAATTGCTACAAATGTGGAAGACCCAGACACTATTCCAATGAGTGTACGACTCCCTACAAGAAAAGAGGAGACTCGCCAAAAAGAAGGGGTAGAAGGCATGAATCACCTCCAATAGAGAGGAGTAGAGATGATCATTATGAACAAAGACCTTCTCAAAGAAGCAAGGTTTCGAAAAGGAAGGACACGTCATCAAAGAGCAAGACAATACGAAGATAGCAAGCTCATGTTGGTGAATGGTTTTCCGGTTCCGATTCCGACAACTACTTCGAGAGAAGCTATCACCTCGACTCCGAATATACTCAAGATGAAGGTGTTGCTAGTCTTGCTCTAGTGTCCTCCAACTCCGACGACATATTTGATTCACCAAATGAAGGAATTGGAAGATTCTTCGTGGTTAAAGGCCCCAAGGTATCACACCCCAAGTATCTTGATTTCAATAGTGATGAAGATGATTTGCTAGGTGATGATGATTTACTTGTTGATAAAACTAGTGATGTGAGCTATAATGAACTTGCTAGCGATCATGATAATCAAGATGAAACGAATGGCAATGCTAAGGAGATTGAGCATATAACTAAAGAACTAAACACTCTTAAGTTAGCTCATGAAACAACTCAAGAGGATCATAGAGAGCTCCTAAGAACTCATGAGAAGCTACACTTCGAGAAGCTAAATTTAGAGCAAGAGCGTGAGTTTCTAAAAGCTATCAATGATGATCTTCGAAACAAGAGTTCTTCTTAACTTGCCAAACGTCTCCTCTTGTCTACTTATACGACACAAGTAAAATCTAGCAACAAGAGCAAGAAATATTCTTCTTCTAGTAGTAACAATAACCATGATAAATCAAATACTGTTGCTTCTAGTAATTCTCTTGATTCCACTAATGATTCTCTTAGCCAAGTTACACTTGAGCAAGAAAATAGCTTATTGAAGGGAATTATAGAGAAAGGTGTTTACAAGAGTCTTGCCATGAGTAAGCAATTTGAGGAAATTGTACACAAGCAAGGAAGACACCGGAATAATCAAGGTGTTGGTTTTAAACGAAAGTTCAATGCCAATGGAGTTGAATGGGAAGAAGATCAATAAGGCTAAGTTTGTTCCTCAACAAGAGAAGTATGACCCCTCTTCTTTTGAGGGAAGACAAGCTCAAGATTATCTTCCACCACAAGACCACAAGCTAAAGGGAAAGGACAAGCTTCAAGAAGAGATTGACACATTTGAAGAAGCTCCTAAGGCCATGGTCAAGTGGGTTCCCAAAACTATGTCAAGCTTTACTTCATCAAGTTCAACTACAACTCCAAGGTTTCCCATCAAGTTAATTTGGGTCCCAACGAATAAGAACTAAAGTGTTCTTGAGGATGACTCCGCCAACATACTTCACTCATATTTATTTTATCAAGGACTTGTGCAATCAACTTTCATATTTTGCACTAGTTCATGGAGTCACAAACCCTCTTGTTGGTAAGACAAGGAACAAGGTAACCTAATGCTTTCATGGACATCATCATATGTGCAATTCACTCTATGTCTATGGATATCCTTGTATGTTCCTTGTGGGACTAACCCATGTAGGTATTGAAGTGCAAAACTCCAAAGGATTGCTTCGAATACTCTACATCAACATTGAGCATCCACATCTTCACTATCTACATGAAGTCATGATGGACAAAACCCAAGGTTAGTTCATCCCTCTTTGGGGGGATATAACATCTAGGGAAGCTTTGCTCTAAAAATTGAGCTAAAGCAACTCTAATAGTGTGAACGCATTAATGCTTTATGTAGAAATGGCAACCCCACTTGTGCTTAAACGATGAGTATGACCTATGATCAAATGTTCTCATTTTACTCCTATGTAAATATACTCATATATAGATGACCTAGTCATCGCCAATTGCTTGATAGATGCTAGAATTGGTTGCTGATACGTCCATTTTGCATAATGTTTTCTTACTGTTATTTATAGTGTTTTATTCAATATAACACTTCGTAGAGTAATTCTAATGCCTTTTCTCTCATAACATGCAAGGTTTACACAAAGAGGGAGAATACCGGCAACTGGAATTCTGGACCTGAAAAAGCTACATCAAAGATACCTATTATGCACATCTCCAAATATGCTGAAATTTTAAGGAGAATTATCTTGGAATGTGTAAAAAATATTGAAGAAAAGGAAACCAGAGGGGCCACCCAGGTACCCACTAGGCACCAGGGCGCGCCTACCCCGCTAGCGTGCCCTGGTAGGTAGTGGGCTCCCTGGCCCACTTCCAATGCCCATTGATATGTCTCCAACGTATCTATAATTTATGAAGTATTCATGCCATGTTTACAACAATTTTATATGGTTGTGGTATGATTTGCATGGAACTAACCCGGGCTGATGTTGTTTTCAGCAGAACTACCGTGGTGGTGTTTTTTTGTGCAGAAATGAAAGTTCTCCAAATGAGCTGAAACTTTTTGACGATTTTTTGTGGAAGGACCAGAAGGTGAAGGAGTAGGGCACAAGACACCGGAGCACTCCTGGGCCCTTGTCCGTGCCCCGGTGGGTTGTGCCCACCTCGAGGCCCATCTTCACGTGAAATCGACGCCAAAAAATCCTATAAATAGAGAAACCATAAAAATAACCCTAGATTAGAAGTACTGCCATCGCAAGGCTCTATAGCCACCGAAAACCAATCTAGACCCCGTTCCGGCACCCTGCCGGAGGGGGCGGAATCATCTCCGGTGGCCATCTTCATCATCCCGGCGCCACCATGATGAGGAGGGAGTAGTCCACCCTCGGGGATGAGGGTTTGTACTAGTAGCTATGTGTTTAATCTCTCTCCCTCTCTCTCTCTCTCTCGTGTTCTTGAGATGTCACGATCTTGATGCATCGCGGGCTTTGTTAATATAGTCGGATCATATGGTGTTTTCCCCTCTCTATCTTGTTGTGATGAATTGACTTTTTCCCTTTGCGATTTCGTTGTTATCGGATTGAATACTTTTATGGATTTGAGAACACTTGATATATGTCTTGCAATTGAATACTCGTGGTGACAATGGGGTATCATATTGATTCACTTGATATATTCTTTGGCACTCAACTCATGGATTCTCGGGGTGACATTGGGGTAATCTATGCATAGGGGTTGATGCACGTTCTTTTCTTTGTTTCTCCGGTGAAATCTTGTGGCACTCTTTGAAGTTCTTTGTGTTGGATTGAATATTATGAATCTGAATTTGCTTTGGTGTTATTTTAGTACGAACTCTTGGTTAGATCGATCGGAAAGAATAGCTTTGTGTTATTTTAGTACGAACTCTAGGATAGATTGATCGGAAAGAATAGCTTTGAGGTGGTTTCATACCCTACAAACAATTCCGTCTTATGTTCTTTGCTAGATAGGAACTTTGGAGTGATTCTTCATTGCACGTTGAGGGACGGCTATATGGTCCAATTATATTAGCATTGTTGAGAGATTGCACTAGCAAAAGTACATACCCTAGGCCTCATTTTCAAGCATTGCAATACCGTTTTTGTGACCGTTTACTATTTCCTACCTTGCTTTTTTATTTATTCAGATTATAAAAATATATTTCTACCATCAATATTACACTTTTATCACCATCTCTTCGCCGAACTAGTGCACCTATACAATTTTCCATTGTATTGGGTGTGTTTGGGACACAAGAGATTTCTTGTATTTGGTTGCAAGGTCATTTGAGAGAGACCATCTTCATCCTACACCTCTCACGGATTGATAAACCTTAGGCCATCCACTTCAGGAAAAATTGCTACTGTCCTACAAAACTCTGCGCTTGGAGGCTGTTACGTCTCCAACGTATCTATAATTTTTGATTGTTCCATGCTATTATATTATCTGTTTTGGATGTTTAATGGGCTTTAATATGCACTTTTATATTATTTTTGGGACTAACCTATTAACCGAAGGCCCAGTGCAAATTGCTGTTTTTTTGCCTATTTCAGTGTTTCACAGAAAAGGAATATCAAATGGAATGAAACCTTCGCGAGGATCTTTTTTTGGAACAAACGCAATCCATGAGACTTGGAGTGGAGGTCAAGGAAGTAACGAGGCGGGCACGAGGTAGGGCGGCGCGCCTAGGAGGGCAGGCGCACCCCCACCCTCGTGGGCCCCTCGTAGCTCCACCGACCTACTTCTTTCGCCTATATATACTCTTATACCCTGAAAACATCCAGGGGAGCCACGAAACCACTTTTCCACCGCCGCAACCTTCTGTACCCGTGAGATCCCATTTGGGGATCTTTTCCGTCGATTTGCCGGAGGGGGATTCGATCACGGAGGGCTTCTACATCAACACCATAGCCTCTCCGATGATGTGTGAGTAGTTTACCACAGACCTTCGGGTCCATAGTTATTAGCAAGATGGCTTCTTCTCTCTCTTAGATCTTCAATACAAAGTTCTCCTCGATGTTCTTGGAGATCTATTCGATGTAATACTTTTTGCGGTGTGTTTGCCGAGATCCGATGAATTTTGGGTTTATGATCAAGATTATCTATGAACAATATTTGATTCTTCTCTGAATTCTTATATGCATGATTTGATATCTTTGCAAGTCTCTTCGAATTATCAGTTTGGTTTGGCCTACTAGATTGATCTTTCTTGCAATGGGAGTTCTTAGCTTTGGGTTTAATCTTGCGGTGCTCGATCCCAGTGACAGAAAGGGAACTGACACGTATTGTATTGTTGCCATCAAGGATAAAAATATGAGGTTTATATCATATTGCTTGAGTTTACCCCTCTACATCATGTCATCTTGCCTAATGCGTTACTCTTTTCTTATGAACTTAATACTCTAGATGAATGCTGGATAGCGGTCGATGTGTGGAGTAATAGTAGTAGATGTAGAATCGTTTCGGTCTACTTGACACGGGCGTGATGCCTATGTTTATGATCATGCCTAGATATTCTCATAACTATGCACTTTTCTATCAATTGCTCGACAGTAATTTGTTCACCCACCGTAAGATATGCTATCTTGAGAGAAGCCACTAGTGAAACCTATGGCCCCGGGTCTACTTTACATCATATTATTTTCCCGTCAACTAGCTATTTCGGTCGCCGTTTATTTTGCAATCTTTACTTTTCCAATCCATACAACAAATATACCAAAAATATTTATCTTATTATCTTTATCAGATCTCACTTTTGCAAGTGGCCGTGAAGGGATTGACAACCCCTTTATCGTGTTGGTTGCAAGGTTCTTATTTGTTTGTGCAGGTACTAGGCGATTTGCGTGTAGTCTCCTACTGGATTGATACCTTGGTTCTAAAAAACTGAGAGAAATACTTACGCTACTTTGCCGCATCACCCTTTCCTCTTCAAGGGAAAACCAACGCATGCTCAAGAGGTAGCAAGAAGGATTTCTGGCGCCGTTGCCGGGGAGATCTACGGTCAAGTCAACACATACCAAGTACCCATCACAAACTCTTATCCCTCACATTACATTATTTGCCATTTGCCTCTCGTTTTCCTCTCCCCCACTTCACCTTTGCCTTTTCTTCGCCCCTCTTCCGTTCAGTCTTGTGCTACCATGTGCCTTCTTTTTGCTTGCATCTTCGCTTGCTAAGAGTTTATGGATCCTCATCCACTTGCTAATATTTTTAAGAGATCCAATTATGATGAACTAATTGCTCGTGAGTTTTGTGCACTAGATTATCTTTATGAAGTTTTGCTTGAAATTCGTGAATCTGGAAATTGTGATGAAGTACTTTATGAAGTGATTCATGATAGATCTTTGAATAAAAAGCATGACTGCAATGATGTTATTATAAATTCTATGAATGTCAATTGTGCTAATAATATGCAAAACCCTAAGCTTGGGGATGCTAGTTTTACTATGACTACTATTTGTTGCAATGATCATAATTGGGGTGATTCTTCTTTTGATCTTGAAAATTTATTTAAGCCCCATGATGAATATGAGATTGATAATAGTGTTTGCAATATTATTGAACGTGGGTTTGGAAGAGTGTCAACTTTAGATCCCACATATTTGGAGAATGTTCAATCTTATGAAATTTTTGATAAAAGTGGGTTTGGAGAGGTCATGACTTTAGTTAATGTTAATCCCACTATTTTGGAAGAGTGTCAACTTTGCATGCATGTGGATTGTGTTGAAAATATTTTATGTGATAGCTATTGTGTTGAATTTGCTTATGATCCCACATGTAATTATTATGAGAGAGGAAAATATGATTTTAGAAATTTTCATGTTACTAAATTACCTCTCGTTATGTTGAGATTGCTATTGTTTCTTTCCGCTTCCTTGCATATGCTAGTTTTTGCTTACTATGATAATTTGTTTGCCTATAAGTTGCCTATGCATAGGAAGTATGTTAGACTTATATGTTTTTTTCACGTTTTTCATGATGCTCTCTTTGTGCTTCAATTCTTGTCTTTCATGTGAGCATCATTTAAATTATCAATGCCTAGCTAGGGGCGTTAAATGATAGCGCTTGTTGGGAGGCAACCCAATTTTATTTTTGTTCCTTACTTTTTGTTCCTGTTTATTAATAAATAAATCATCTATCCTCTTTTATGATTGTATTTTTATGTTTTAGTTAGTGTTTGTGCCAAGTAAAGTCTTTAGGATCTTCTTGGATGATTGTTGTTTGATCTTGCTGAAAAAAAAGAAAGTATGCACTCACGAGAATAATTTTAATTTTTTACCAGAGAGCGATAAAATACTGATCCCGTGCCATCTCCCCGTCCTGTCTCCCGCCAGCGCAAGCGCTCGGGTCGGTCGAGGCTCCAGCGGTGGATGAAGCGCGTCGTGGCCCGCCAGTCGGCGACCCAGCAGGTCGCTGCAATCGAACCTGACGAATCCCTCTGTGGCCTGTTCGATCTGTCGACTGGCTCCATGGAGTCCGCTTCCGAGTGCGACAGCAGCGACCCCCTGGCGGAGGTCCTGGCGGTCGAGGGGACACGCAGTCCCCCCGGATTCCCTCGCGCTGACGATGGTGCCGACAGGGGCGATCCGTCGCACCCTCACGACGAATACCTCCCCGAGCCTCTTACGTCGTTGCAACGGGAGGAGCTTCGTCGCCGGAACATGGACGCGCTCTACACACCTATTGTTGGAGAAACCCCCGAGGCCCGGGCCTTGGAGGATGCGCGCTTGGCTAATCTAGCCGAGCGCACTCTACTGGAGAATCTACAGCGGGCTCTCGACGAGCGGGCGTGTCAGCGGGCTCCCGAGTCCAGTCGACGCCAGCAGGCTCCCGAGTCCAGTCGACGCCAGCAGGCACCCGAACCCAGTCGACGGCAGCTCTTCCCGCCACCACAGGTGTACCGAACTCCGGTTCAGAACCTGGCTGCCGTGGCCCGCATAGCGGAGTCGATCCAGCCCTCCCAGTCGGAGGCCGGAAGAGGATTGCTGCAGATCAGAGCATTGCTCCGAGCAGCGGGGAATCAGAATTCTGCCGTCTCTCAGTCGCGAGACAGGATCCACAGTCGATCCGTTGCAACGGAGACCGTCCAGTCGGCTCACAGCCCGAGATCGCCCCCGAGGCATGAGGGGCGTGGAGACCGGCACGATCGGTATAGGAGGAACGAGCAATATGATCACCGACCCGACCGTGATGATGGGCGTCGGGTGCCGTCCCCTCCTCCGTGGAGTGGATCATATGCACCTCAGCGTCGAGACGACAGGCGCCCCCATCATATTGGGCAGAGGATCCTAGTCGACCCCAGAGACCCAGGCTTTGATGTGAGATCCATCCTCGTTCAAGGTCTGGTGGACAGGAACAGGGCTCATCGAGAGGGCCACAACAGAGATACGCCCACCGGCGGCAGGGCACACGCCTCGGGGCCTGAGTGTTTCAGTCGAGCCATCAGAGCCGCGGTGATCCCACCCAACTTCCGACTGGCGACTGGAATCAGCAAGTTCACCGGCGAGTCCAAGCCTGACACGTGGCTCGAGGATTACCGAGTGGCTGTGCAGATCGGCGGCGGCAACGACGAGGTGGCCATGAAGCATTTACCCCTCATGTTGGAAGGCTCAGCTAGGGCGTGGCTGAATCAGCTGGCGCCCAGCAGCATTTACACTTGGGAGGATCTCTCCCGAGTGTTTGTTACAACCTTCGAAGGGACATGCAAGCGCCCTGCAGGCCTTACAGAGCTACGGTCTTGCGTACAGAAGCCGAATGAAACACTGAGGGAATACATCCAGAGGTGGATCACACTGCACCACTCGGTCGAGAACGTGCCTGACCATCAAGCAGTCTGCGCTTTCAAGGAAGGAGTCAAGTACAAGGAGTTGAATCTGAAATTTGGCCGGACCGGAGAGATGTCCCTTAATCGGATGATGGAGATTGCCACCAAGTACGCTAATGGAGAAGACGAGGACCGACTCTGAAGCGGCAAACTTAAGTCAGTCGCCCAAGAAACCGGAGGAAACTCCAGTCGGAAGCAGAAGCGGAAGGCCGAGCCAGCCGCTCCCGGGGAGGCCCTGGCCGTGGCCCAGGGAAACTTCAAGGGGAAACCCAAGGGCACTTGGAAGCCCAAGAAAGTCAAGGATCAGGATGGGAATGATGTTTTGGATTTGCCATGTCACATCCACACCAAGAAAGATGAAGAGGGTAATTTTATTTACCCCAAACATACCACTCGACAATGCCGGCTCCTGATCCAACAGTTTCAGGGCAAGCAGCCCAAGGATAAAGAGAAAGAGCCGGACAGGGTTGAGGACAGGGATGATAGCGACGATGGATACCCCCAGGTCAATTCCACCCTGATGATTTTTGCCGATGTCGAAAGCAAAAGTCGACTGAAAGTCATAAACCGGGAGGTGAACATGGTTGCCCCTGCAACTCCCAGTTACCTAAAGTGGTCCCAGACGGCCATCACGTTCGACCAATCTGATCATCCAACACACATTGCCACCCCTGGGAGGCAAGCTTTGGTGGTCGACCCAGTTGTCGAAGGCACTCGACTGACCAAAGTCCTGATGGACGGTGGCAGTGGCCTGAACATACTGTACGCGGAAACCTTGAAAGGAATGGGCATTCCGATGTCCAGACTCAGCACCAGTAACATGAGCTTCCACGGAGTCATTCCTGGGAAGAAAGCCGAGTCACTCGGCCAGATTGCTCTTGACGTGGTTTTCGGTGATTCAAAGAATTACCGCAAGGAAAAGTTAACGTTTGAAGTTGTGGACTTCCAGAGTGCTTATCACGCCATCTTGGGCAGGCCGGCTTATGCACGCTTCATGGCTCGACCATGCTACGTGTATCTTAAATTAAAGATGCCTGGTCCCAAAGGTGTGATCACTGTTACAGGCAACCGGAAGAAAGCAGAAGAATGTTTCCAGAAGGGATCAAAGATCGCCGACGCTCAGATGGCAGTAGTCGAGCTGAAAGAGTACCAAAAGACTGCCGACCCGAGTGAATTGCTGCGGGCTAAGAAGCCTGCCTCCGAATCAGCTTTTCAGTCGGCCGGCGAAACAAAGACGGTCCACATTCACCCGACCGACCCCGACGCAGCTCCGACTCACATCTCAACAATGCTCGACTCCAAATAGGAAGAAGCGCTCATCCAGCTCCTCCGTGAGAACTGGGACATCTTCGCATGGAAACCCTCTGACATGCCCGGAGTTCCCAGGGGGCTGGCTGAGCACCGCCTGCGAGTCGACTCAAAGTTCAAACCCATGAAGGAACATCTGCGGCGGTCCGCCGTCCAGAAAAAACAAGCTATCGGCGAAGAAGTGGCTCGGCTCTTAGCAGCTGAGTTCATTCGAGAGATCTACCACTCCGAGTGGCTCGCCAATGTTGTCATGGTCCCCAAGAAGGACAAGTCACTCCGCATGTGCATTGATTTCAAGCATATCAATCGGGCCTGCCCGAAAGATCATTTTCCTCTCCCTCGCATCGACCAAATTGTCGACTCAACTATGGGATGCGAGAGATTGTCTTTTCTAGATGCCTACTCCGGGTACCATCAGATCCGTCTGTATGGGCCCGACGAAATCAAAACAGCTTTCATCACTCCATTCAGATGCTTCTGTTACGTCACCATGCCGTTCGGCCTCAAGAACGCCGGAGCCACATTCATGAGAATGATCCAGAAGTGTTTACTCACTCAAATCAGTCGGAATGTGGAGGCGTACATGGACGATATCGTAGTCAAGTCCCGGAAAGGTTCCGACCTACGGGCTGACCTTGCTGAAACCTTCGCCAACCTCAGGAGGTACGATATCAAGCTCAATCCGTCAAAATGCACTTTCGGAGTTCCAGGTGGCAAGCTACTCGGTTTTCTCGTTTCCGAACGGGGAATCGATGCCAATCCTGAAAAAATTGGCACCATACTCCGGATGAAGCGTCCCGTACGTGTGCATGATGTCCAAAAACTTACAGGCTGCTTGGCCGCCTTAAGTCGATTCATCTCTCGACTCGGTGAAAAAGCGTTGCCTCTTTACCGACTGATGAAAAAGTCTGACAAGTTCGAATGGACTCCAGAAGCTGATGCAGCGTTTGCAGAGCTCAAAGCTCTGCTCTCCACCCAGCCGGTGCTAGCTGCTCCAATCAGCAAAGAGCCTCTGCTGCTTTATATTGCAGCCACGGGACAAGTTGTCAGTACAGTACTTACGGTCGAGTGAGAAGAGGAAGGGAAGGCCTTCAAAGTTCAACGCCCTATTTATTATGTGTCTGAAGTTTTGACCCCTTCAAAACAAAGATACCCCCACTACCAGAAGCTTGTATATGGGATTTACATGACCACGAAGAAAGTTGCACATTATTTCTCTGACCACTCCATTACAGTCGTCAGCGACGCCCCATTATCGGAGATCCTGCATAACAGAGATGCAACTGGTCGAGTGGCCAAGTGGGCGATTGAACTCCTTCCTTTAGACATCAAGTTTGAAGCAAAGAAAGCCATCAAGTCTCAAGCGATCGCGGATTTTATCGCCGAGTGGATTGAACAGCAACTTCCGACTCAAGTTCACTCAGAACACTGGACTATGTTCTTCGATGGATCCAAGATGCTGAATGGTTCGGGCGCGGGGGTAGTTCTGGTCTCCCCCCGAGGAGATAAGCTCAGATACGTTCTCCAGATTCACTTTGATTCCTCCAATAATGAAGCAGAGTATGAAGCACTTTTGTATGGGTTGCGCATGGCCATTTCACTCAGCGTCCGTCGCCTCATGGTCTATGGCGACTCAGATCTGGTGGTTAATCAAGTGATGAAGGAATGGGACGTTAGGAGTCCGGCAATGACTGGGTACTGTAATGCAGTACGGAAGCTAGAGAAGAAGTTCGAGGGGTTGGAACTCCACCACATCCCCCGACTGAAAAACCAGGCAGCTGACGATTTGGCAAAGATAGGCTCCAAGAGAGAAGCCATTCCAAGCAACGTGTTCTTGGAACACATTCACTCGCCGTCAGTCCAAGAAGATCCTTTCACAGAAGAAGCCCCGCAGCCGAAAAGTGCCGCGGACTCGACTGAAGTTGAGGTGCCTGCAGTAGTCGACCTAATCATGGAAGTCTTGGCAGTCACCCCCGACTGGACGATACCATACATTGCATATATCCTAAGGAAAGAACTCCCGGAGGACGAGGAGGAGGCTCGACAGATCGTCCGCCGATCTAAGGCCTTCACAGTCATAAGGGGACAGCTGTACAGAGAAAGTGCGACCGGAGTCGGCCAGAAATGCATAACGCCAGAAGAAGGTCAAATAATCCTCAACGATATCCACTCGGGAACCTGCGGTCACCATGCGTCCTCTCGGACCATTGTGGCTAAAGCATACCGAGCTGGATTTTATTGGCCAAGGGCAAATGAGATGGCAAAAGAGATAGTCGACAAGTGCGAAGGCTGCCAGTACTACTCCAACATGTCACACAAGCCCGCGTCAGCCCTGAAAACCATTCCGCTCGTCTGGCCCTTTACCATCTGGGGGTTGGACATGGTCGGCCCCTTGAGAACGGGCAGGAGTGGGTTCACTCATGTGCTTGTGGCAGTCGACAAGTTTACCAAATGGATCGAAGCTAAGCCCATAAAGAGCCTTGACGCTAGCACCGCTATCAGTTTCATAGAGGGTTGACATTCAGATATGGAGTCCCACACAACATCATCACTGATAACGGGTCAAACTTTGATTCGGACGAATTCAGGGCATTTTGCGCTTCTCAAGGCACACGAGTCGACTACGCCTCAGTCGCTCACCCCCAGTCGAATAGACAGGCTGAGAGGGCAAATGGTCTGATCCTCAAAGGGCTAAAACCTCGGCTGATGCGCGATCTCAAGCACGCGGCAGGCGCTTGGGTCGACGAGCTTCCGTCAGTGCTGTGGGGATTAAGGACTACCCCTAACCAGTCGACTGGAAGGACCCCGTTCTTTCTGGTTTATGGAGCCGAAGCTGTCCTGCCAAGCGATCTCCTTCACAATGCGCCTCGAGTTGAACTTTACACCGAAGATGAAGCAGAGCAGGTCCGGCAAGACGCAGTCGACCTCTCGGAGGAAGAAAGGGAGATGGCAATGATCAGATCGACCATTTACCAGCAGGACTTGCGTCGATTCCACGCCCGGAATGTGAAGAGTCGAGCCTTTCAAGAAGGAGATTTGGTCCTCCGAGTGGATCAACAGAAACCTCACAAGCTCGCTCCCACTTGGGAAGGCCCCTTCATCATCACCAGAGTCCTCCACAACGGAGCATATCACCTTTACAATGTTGATCGACAAATCGACGAACCTCGAGCTTGGAATGCGGAGCTTCTCCGCCCCTTTTGCACTTAAGTCCGCTCTCAAACCAGATGTAATAAGAAAAACTCCTAAGGTTCATTTTTATCAGAAATAAGAGTGTTCCAATAATTGTTGTCACTGTTGTATGTATCCGAAATCCCCCAGTGGGTGACTTAGCTGCGAATCCGGTTCGCCTAAGTTTGAAAAATCCTACCGAGTGGAGAGCAATCCTCCCACTCGGGGGCTTAGCTGCAGTTCAGCACTCGCCTAAGTTCTCCACGAAGAGACTTAGCTGTAGTCATACACTCGCCTAAGTTTGAAAAATCCTACCGAGTGGAGAGCAATCCTCCCACTCGGAGGCTTAGCTGCAGTTCAGCACTCGCCTAAGTTCTCCACGAAGAGACTTAGCTGCAGTCAGATACTCGCCTAAGTTTGAAAAATCCTACCGAGTGGAGAGCAATCCTCCCACTCGGGGGCTTAGCTGCAGTTCAGCACTCGCCTAAGTTCTCCACGAAGAGACTTAGCTGCAGTCAGACACTTGCCTAAGTTTGAAAAATTCTACCGAGTGGAGAGCAATCCTCCCACTCGGGGGCTTAGCTGCAGTTCAGCACTCGCCTAAGTTCTCCACGAAGAGACTTAGCTGCAGTCAGACACTCGCCTAAGTTTGAAAAATCCTACCGAGTGGAGAGCAATCCTCCCACTCGGGGGCTTAGCTGCAGTTCAGCACTCGCCTAAGTTCTCCGCGAAGAGACTTAGCTGCAGTCAGACACTCGCCTAAGTTTGAAAAATCCTACCGAGTGGAGAGCAATCCTCCCACTCGAGGGCTTAGCTGCAGTTCAGCACTCGCCTAAGTTCTCCATGAAGAGACTTAGCTGCAGTCAGACACTCGCCTAAGTTTGAAAAATCCTACCGAGTGGAGAGCAATCCTCCCACTCGGGGGCTTAGCTGCAGTTCAGCACTCGCCTAAGTTCTCCGCAAAGAGACTTAGCTGCAGTCAGACACTCGCCTAAGTTTGAAAAATCCTACCGAGTGGAGAGCAATCCTCCCACTCGGAGGCTTAGCTGCAGTTCAGCACTCGCCTAAGTTCTCCGCGAAGAGACTTAGCTGCAGTCAGACACTCGCCTAAGTTTGAAAAATCCTACCGAGTGGAGAGCAATCCTCCCACTCGGGGGCTTAGCTGCAGTTCAGCACTCGCCTAAGTTCTCCACGAAGAGACTTAGCTGCAGTCAGACACTCGCCTAAGTTTGAAAAATCCTACCGAGTGGAGAGCAATCCTCCCACTCGGGGGCTTAGCTGCAGTTCAGCACTCGCCTAAGTTCTCCACGAAGAGATTTAGCTGCAGTCAGACACTCGCCTAAGTTTGAAAAATCCTACCGAGTGGAGAGCAATCCTCCCACTCGGGGGCTTAGCTGCAGTTCAGCACTCGCCTAAGTTCTCCGCGAAGAGACTTAGCTACAGTCAGACACTCGCCTAAGTTTGAAAAATCCTACCGAGTGGAGAGCAATCCTCCCACTCGGGGGCTTAGCTGCAGTTCAGCACTCGCCTAAGTTCTCCGCGAAGAGACTTAGCTGCAGTCAGACACTCGCCTAAGTTTGAAAAATCCTACCGAGTGGAGACTCCGCCACAAATACAATGTACAACAACGGGGTGTGGGTCGACTGCCACCTTCTCCCGAGAGCTCCGCCACAAATACAATGTACAACAACGGGGTGTGGGTCGACTGCCACCTTCTCCCGAGAGCTCCGCCACAAATACAATGTACAACAACGCGGTGTGGGTCGACTGCCACCTTCTCCCGAGAGCTCCGCCACAAATACAATGTACAACGACAGGGTGGGGGTCGGCCATCAAGCCTCTCACGACAGTTCCAGACCACGGAGACACTCAGCAAAAATAAAGTTTGGATAAAGCTTGAAAGGCCCCGGGCCCCGAATCAAAGTACTCGAGCCCTTAGCTCGGCAGAGTTTAAACGATTACAAGTCCACTCGGCATTCCGAGGCTAATTTAAGGAAAGGCATGAAAAGTTTTCTCACTCCTCAAGAGGAGGGCTGGCAGGAGCGACGAACTCATCCAGGTCGATTCCGTCCGCAATGCGAGTAGCTGCAGCGATGAAGGTCTCCATGAAGTCCTGGAAGCTGTGCCTCTTGGTATTGGCGACTTGGATGGCGGCCAGCTTTTCTTCTCGCGCCTCCTTGCAATGAACGCGGACTAAGGATAGAGCCACGTCAGCGCCGCACCGGGCAGAGGACTTCTTCCACTCCAGCACTCGATCGGGGATTTTGTCAAGTCGAGCCATAAGAGACTCGAGATCATTCTGGAGCGCGGATTCTGGCCAAAGTGTCGAGTCGATCGCGACACGGCAACCTTCAGTCGAGCCAAGTAATCCACGGCGCCTTCGATTCGAGATTCCAGTCGGAGCAGGTTCATGGCAGTATCGTCTTTCACCGGAGAATTGATTGGGTCCAGACCCGTTTCGATCCGCCCGGTCTCCTCTTCGAAGTTCTGACAGAATTCTGCACACAAGACCTAAAGATAAGCCAACGATCACAAGATTGAGTCGACACGAAAAGTACAAAACAGTCAAAATTAGGCGTGCACCTTCAAGTTTGATGTACAGCCTCTTGGCGAGGCTCCTCAGGTAGCTCTCCAGGTCGTCCCTCCTGCGGGCGATGCCTTCCATCTCCTCGCCCAAGAGGAGGTTCTTCTTCTTCCAACCGGCAGTCAGCTTGTTGGCATCAGTCAGAGCGGTTTGCAACCTAATGTTCTCTTGTTCCAACTGGTCGACCGAAGCCAGCTTCTGTTCGGCCAAAGCCATCTTGTCGTCAGCCGCCTTGCAGGCAACAGCCAGGTCCTGGTCCTTCCTCGCCAAAGCTCTTTCCAATTCTCCTACAAAGAAACGGCGATTGAATCGGAAACAGCAAAGGAATGCCCAAGTCTGAAAACAAAATCAGTCGACAAAGTCGCTTTACCTGCGGCGCCCTCCCCGACCTTCTGCAACTCCGTCCTGGCCAGCTCTAGATCAAGGTCCAGTTGGATCTTCTGTTTCTCCAATTCAGCATAACGAGCGGCAAGTTCGCAGGATCTCTGCAAAAGGAAAAACCAGCCGACAGACGTTCGAAATAAGTTGCTTCCGAGTAACTAAGGAACAATGGTGACGTTTTAAGACCACAGCCGAATCAAAAACATTCGACCGTAGTCTCGGAGACTACACCCAGTGGGTGCACTCAGCGTGCCCCCACTGGTTCGACCAAAAAAAAACGACTGCCCACAGTCGACAGGACACGGACCACTCGACCTGGCAGACCAAACCGAATGAAGAAGTACGGATTCACAAACACAATATACAGACTACAGTCGACTGCCAGCAGTCCACCGTAGTCTCAGGGACTACACCCAGTGGGTGCACTCAGCGTGCCCCCACTGGTTCGACCAAAGAGAAAACACACACAGTGGGTGTACAAGTACGGATACAAAGATCTTCAAAAAGAAAAGAAAGAGAGAGAAAGACTCTTCAAACAAACAAACATCAAGTCAACTGACCTGGACGTTACTGTGAAGCGCCGAACTCGCGTCGTAAGCCGCCTGGCTGGCCTCCCGAGCCTTCTTCACCTGTTCCATCATGACCCCTGCCTGGTGTATGGCCTCCTTCGCAGCGGCCACTTCGTCTTCAGGGACAGAGTACGCGACAAAGAGTGAAGTCGGATCGGCAGTCGACGCCGAGGGCTGCGCACTCGACAGGGGATTGGCAGTCGGATTGGCAGCCGACGCCGAGGGCTGCTCACTCGACAGGGGATTGGCGAAGGACACAGAGGCCCGAGGGGCATCGCCGCCGTCCCGAGCCGTGGCCTCAGGCGCTAGAGCAGGCTGGGGAGCCCTGTCAGTCGACGGCCTCTTGGTCCTCCCTATCCTCAGCGGCTCGTTGTCATCGTCATCCGGGAGGTCGATAACTTGAGGAGGAGCTGCAGGAAGAACTTTCAATCGACCAGAATTGCAAGAAACGACCAAGCCAACTCAAAAACAAAACGTCGATGATCGTACCAGGGTTGGAGGTTGCAGCGTCCCCCATCTCTTGGTCGTCATCCTTGGCCGAGACCTCGGAGGTAGCAGCACTGCAAATTTCGAAGAATCAGCCAGTTCAGCATAATGAGTCGACTGAGGATCTGTCCTCCAATCGACGAAAGAAGTCAAGGCTTGTTACCCGGAGATGACAGGGACAGTTATCTTCATCTTCGGCAGAGTCTTGGGCGGCTTGGACTGCGTCGCGCGCGGTTGCTTGGGAACCTTCCCAGTCGGTGTTGGAGAAGAGGTCCGAGGGCGTTTCGACGATGGCCCGACGGAGGCAGTCGCCTGACCACGTCCCTGCGCCGGGTCGTGCACGAGCTTGGATCGCCTCTCTGGGCGGGGAGGTTCGGCCTCTTCCTCCTCCTCCTCGCTGGAGAAGATGTCATCGCCTTCCTCTCCTTCGCCGTCTGACTCCCACTCGCCCTGGTCGTCCCCGCTCTCACCTCCGCTCCCCTCACCTTCCTCAGTCGACCCCTGCGCCCCGTTGGGCGTCGAATACATCTCAGTAGTCGCCTGAAAGACAGCAGGCAAAATGGAAAGTCAGTCGACTCGCTCAAAAGAAGACCAATGCGGAAAGCAAGATTTCAGTCGGAAACATAAAGACACACCTGGTCGACCTCATATGAGCTGTCGAGTGGAATGACCCTCCTAGCTCCTCGAGGGTTGTCTTTGTTCCCTGTAATGCTTGACAGCCACCCCTCCAACATCTCGTCGGTGACCTCCTCCGGGTGGATCCGAATGGAGTCCTCGAGGCCGGAGTACAGCCACATCGGGTGGTCCCGGGCCTGGAGTGGTTGGATTCTCCTCTTGAGGAAGACTTCGAGCAGGTCCATCCCTGTCACGCCCTCGCGGACAAGTTCGACCACTCGACCCGCCAGTGTCTTGACCTGGGCCTTTTCTTCGGGCGTCACCTTCAGAGAAGCCGGCTTTTCGGCTCGGTCGAGGGTGAAGGGTGGAAGTCCAGTCGACTGCCCTGGGGTCACTTGATCCTGGCAGTAGAACCACGTCGCCTGCCACCCTCGAACTGACTCCGGAAAGGTGATGGAGGGAAAACAACTTTTCCCCCTTGTCTGGATCGCCAAACCCCCGCACAGCTGGATCACCTGTGTCCTCTCATCACTCGACTTAGCCTTCTTCACCGACTGAGAACGAACGGTGAAGATGTGCTTGAAAAGTCCCCAGTGTGGGCGGCACCCCAGGAACGCCTCACACATAGAAATAAAAGCAGCAAGGTAGACTATGGAGTTCGGAGTGAAGTGATGGAGCTGCGCCCCGAAGAAGTTCAGGAAATTGCGGAAAAAAGAGTGGGGCGGCAAAGAGAAACCACGGTCAATGTGAGTCGCCAGGAGAACGCGCTCACCGTCGCGTGGCTAGGGCTCGATTTCCCTCCCCGGGAGACGCGCCGCCTTGTGGGGGATGACTCCTCCCTCGACCAGGTCGTCGAGGTCCTCCTGACGAAGCACCGAGGGCATCCAGTCGCCCTGGATCCACCCCTTGGGCAGGGCCGTCCGAGAGGAAGAACCCCCGCGCGCAGACTTCTTTCCCTTCCCCGCCGCCGCCGCCTTCTTTGCGCGCTCCAGTGCGGTCGTCTTGCCCTTCACCATTGTCGCCGGCGAGGTCTCGGGCTGGTTTTGTGGTGACGGGGCGAGAGCGAAGGAAGCGGAGGAGACGACGGAGAAACAGAGGAGGAAGAGGAAGAGATGAGCACGCGTACTGAAGAGGGGCTCCGGGCCAACTATTTATAAGGGGCCGCTCCCGAGTGGCTGGCAGGTAGGCCCGAGCTATCTAGTCAAATCCCGTGGCAGGCGCGCGCGCTATACGTGGCAAAAAAGGCGGCGCGGGGATCGAGGAGCCTTCGCACTGTCGCTCCCGATTACTGCGGTCGCCCCCGTTCCGCGCGCTTCCCAAAAAATCCGAATCCCGCGATCTCCGCCAGCTGCAGAACAACTTGACGAAACGGCAATCCCGCGCACGCCAGCGCTCGATGCCTCGCAGGTGAAGAAATCCATTCGACGAAAGACCTGGAACGGATCAAGACGACTGAAAAAGGTTAATGACGTCATCCGTGACAGTCGACCCAGAATGAAGCACCCATAATAACCCGAGGGGTCGGATGAAAAGGTCCCTAACCTCTTTTTCCACTCCAGCCTCGATCCATTCGGGGGCTAATGATGTAGTCATGTACCTACGGTAGGGACACGGACCCGTCCTAAGAGCCCTACCGTAAGACATCCTTAGAGGAAGTCACCTTTCAGACAACTCGGAGATATCCCACTCGACGGATTGAAGACACTCGACCAAGAGCTGTCACTCGACCAAGGAACCAACCACTCGACTGCCAGAAGACCTCAAGTCACTCCGTGGGCAAACGGTCGGTTATTAAGTAGCCTTTATGATCATTATGACGCTTTATTAGGGACGTTATCAGTAACGCCCACCTTAAATATACCTTAAACCCTGCATTACTAAGGGCAGGAGAGGGCTGGCGAACTCTATATAAGCCACCCCCCTCCTCAGTATCAAGGGTTCGCACCCCTGTCATCTTACTCATGCATAATCCAATCGACCGCCTCCGGGCACCGAGACGTAGGGCTGTTACTTCCTCAGAGAAGGGCCTGAACTCGTAAACCTTGCGTGCTTACAACTTCCCAATAGCTAAGGTCTAGCCTCTTCATACATACCCCCCTACCTCACTGTCAGACTTAGAACCACGACACACACCTTTGTGGAGAGACACACATGAATCGAAATTTATTAGAATACTCTATGTGCTTCACTTATATCTTTTGAGCTAGATAATTTTGGTCTAGTGCTTCACTTATACCTTTTTAGAGCACGGTGGTGGTTTTATTTTATAGAAATTATTGATCTCTCGTGCTTCACTTATATTATTTTGAGAGTCTTTTAGAACAGCATGGTAATTTTCTTTGGTTAAGAAATTAGTCCTAATATGATAGGCATCCAAGATGGGTATAATAAAAACTATCATATAGAGTGCATTGAATACTATGAGAAGTTTGATACTTGATGATTGTTTTGAGATATGAAGATGGTGATATTAGAGTCATGCTAGTTGAGTAGTTGTGAATTTGATAGACACTTGTGTTAAAGTTTGTGATTCCCGTAGCATGCACGTATGGTGAACCGTTATGTGATGAAGTCGGAGCAAGATTTATTTTTTGATTGTCTTCCTTATGAGTGGCAGTCGGGGACGAGCGATGGTCTTTTACTACCAATCTATCCCCTAGGAGCATGCGCGTAATACTTTGTTTCGATAACTAATAGATTTTTGCAATAAGTATGTGATTTCTTTATTCTTAATGTTGAGTCCATGGATTATACGCACTCTCACCCTTGCACCATTACTAGCCTCTCTAGTACCGTGCAACTTTCGCCGGTACCATAAACCCACCATACCTTCCTCAAAAAAGCTACCATACCTACCTATTATGGCATTTCCATAGCCGTTCCGAGATATATTGCCATGCAACTTTCCACCGTTCCGTTTATTATGACACACTCCATCATTGTCATATTGCTTTGCATGATCATGTAGTTGACATCATATTTTTGGCAAAGCCACCGTTCATAATTTTCCATACATGTCACTCTTGATTCATTGCACATCCCGGTACACCGCCGGAGGCATTCACATAGAGTAATATTTTGTTCTAAGTATCGAGTTGTAATTGAGTTGCAAGTAAATAAAAGTGTGATGATCATCATTATTAGAGCATTGTCCCAGTGAGGAAAGGATGATGGAGACTATGATTCCCCCACAAGTCAGGATGAGACTCCAGACGAAAAAAAGAATAAAAAAAGGCCATAAAAAAGAGAAAAGGCCCAAATAAAAAATGAGAGAAAAGAGAGAAGGGGCAATGCTACTATCCTTTTCCACACTTGTGCTTCAAAGTAGCACCATGATCTTCATGTTAGAGAGTCTCTTATGTTGTCACTTTCATATACTAGTGGGAATGTTTTTCATTATAGAACTTGGCTTGTATATTCCAATGATGGGCTTACTCAAAATGCCCTAGGTCTTCGTGAGCAAGCAAGTTGGATGCACACCCACTTAGTTTCTTTTGTTGAGATTTCATATACTTATAGCTCTAGTGCATCCGTTGCATGGCAATCCCTACTCACTCACATTAATATCTGTTGATGGGCATCTCCATAGCCCGTTGATATGCCTAGTTGATGTGAGACTATCTTCTCCTTTTTGCCTTCTCCATAACCACCATTCGATTCCACCTATAGTGCTGTATCCATGGCTCACGCTCATGTATTGCGTGAAGATTGAAAAAGTTTGAGAACATCAAAAGTATGAAACAATTGCTTGGCTTGTCATTGGGGTTGTGCATGATTTAAATATTTTGTGTGATGAAGATAGAGCATAGCCAGACTATATGATTTTGTAGGGACAACTTTCTTTGGCCATGTTATTTTGAGAAGACACAATTGCTTAGTTAGTATGCTTGAAGTATTATTGTTTTTATGTCAATATTAAACTTTTGTCTTGAATGTTTTGGATCTGAATATTCATGCCACAATAAAGAAAATTACGTTGAAAATTATGTTAGGTAGCATTTCACATCAAAAATTCTGTTTTTATCATTTACCTACTCGAGGACGAGCATGGATTAAGCTTGGGGATGCTTGATACGTATCCAACGTATCTATAATTTTTGATTGTTCCATGCTATTATATTATCTGTTTTGGATGTTTAATGGGCTTTAATATGCACTTTTATATTATTTTTGGGACTAACCTATTAACCGAAGGCCCAGTGCAAATTGTTGTTTTTTCGCCTATTTCAGTGTTTCGCAGAAAAGGAATATCAAACAGAATCCAAACAGAATGAAACCGCCGCGAGGATCTTTTTTTGGAACAAACGCAATCCAGGAGACTTGGAGTGGAGGTCAAGAAGCAACGAGGCGGCCACGAGGTAGGGCGAAGTGCCCAGGGGGGTAGGCGCGCCCCCACCCTCGTGGGCCCCTCGTAGCTCCACCGACCTACTTCTTTCGCCTATATATACTCTTATACCCTGAAAACATCCAGGGGAGCCACGAAACCACTTTTCCACCACCGCCACTTTTCCATAGTTATTAGCTAGATGGCTTCATCTGTCTCTTTGATATTCAATACAACGTTCTCCTCGATGTTCTTGGAGATCTATTCGATGTAATACTTTTTGCGGTGTGTTTGCCAAGATCCGATGAATTGTGGGTTTATGATCAAGATTATCTATGAACAATATTTGATTCTTTTCTGAATTCTTATATGCATGATTTGATATCTTTGCAAGTCTCTTCGAATTATCAGTTTGGTTTGGCCTACTAGATTGATCTTTCTTGCAATGGGAGAAGTTCTTAGCTTTGGGTTCAATCTTGAGGTGCTCGATCCCAGTGACAGAAAGGTGACACGTATTGTATTGTTGCCATCGAGGATAAAAAGATGGGGTTTATATCATATTGCTTGAGTTTATCCCTCTACATCATGTCATGTTGCCTAACGCATTACTCTTTTCTTATGAACTTAATATTCTAGATGCATGCTGGATAGCGGTCGATGTGTGGAGTAATAGTAGTAGATGCAGAATCGTTTCGGTCTACTTTACACGGACGTGATGCCTATGTTTATGATCATGCCTATATATTCTCATAACTATGCGCTTTTGTATCAATCGCTCGGTAGTAATTTGTTCACCCACCGTAAGTGTAGCGACCCGACCTCAAACGATCAAGTCTCTGTGCTTCAGTGTCATCCCTGGATCGGTAATGCTGACACACACAGTACTCGAAGTTTTTATGACAGCAATCACACACTTATTACATCGAATGTCTCAAGAGAGAACTTATTACAACAAATATGGCTTAAGGCCATCTAATACGATAACAGCGGAAGGCTTGGAAGATAAAGTGAGTCCATCAACTCCAACGGCATAGCTGAGTGCATGACAAACGACCTATCGCATCTTACTTCTCGTCTGAAAAGTCCACAACATGATACATTGCAGCCCGAAAACGGGTCAGCACATGGAATATGCTAGCAATATAACACAGAAGAGTAATGAATAGATAAATCCTATCACTACATGCATATATGGCTGGTGGAGGCTATATGGTTAATATGTGTTGCGAAAAGCTAATTTTTCCCCTACAACAAAGGAATATATTTTATTTAACTATCATGGTAGTTGAACAATATTGAGATGGTTCCTCCAACTCAATCCTAATTAAAAGTAATTATCAACCCAACAAATTAATTTTAGAGTGATGAGATCCATATGATAATCCAAGAACAAGATACTCAAGATGTCCATAACCGAGGACACGGATAACCATGATTAGATTATACACTCTGCAAAGGTTTGCGCACTTTTCCCCACAGGACTCGATCTCCTCTCTTGGATTTTCTCACACTACATGGTGTTTGAGAAACGGATGACCAGGACACAATCTTTTAGAAGCATTTGCTCTCTACTCGGGCAGACCGGTACACCTACAATCCCCTACATCTGCTAGTCCACCTCTTCAAGAGCTCACACAACTTACTCAACTATGCCAGTGCCCATAATGGCTTGTGGCTCACACGAAAGTTTCTAGAATGAATAGTCTTATGATCCCATTGAGCCTGTGTGGCGGACTGTAGGATGATCACATGGGTACTCCGGGATATCCTAGGACAACACTGGATTCTCCAGGTGCCCACAAGCAATCCACCTAGATGTGTATTAAAGTTGCCACCTTAAGTTGAACCATTAATTAACCACTCACCTCTGTCATGGATACACTCAAACCCAAACCACGTCTACGAGCATAGCATGGCAATATAAGCATAACGTAGAAGTAACTCCCAGGGGTTTGATAATAAAACAGGTAATAGGTTCTACCTCATCAACTACTTCCCAGACCCACATGTTAAGAGATCCTACTCATGCAATGTGTGAAGGCTGAAACTAATGCATAAAACTGGGTGATAAAGGGGGTATGATCAAAGTGTTACTTGCCTTGCTAACGATCTGCAAATCCTAAAGACTCGTAGTAGCACGCTTCGCATTCCGGGTGTTCTATCGTAAACAAACAATAGCATACATAACCAATCAAGCAAGGATGCACAGGTAAATCTCAAATAAGAAGATCTAACCAGAAAGTTCAACTGAAGAACTCCGGTTTGCAAAAAGAATCAAATCAAACGGAGCAACGAAACTCAAACTACGAAAGAAACAAGATCCGATTACTAATCTGGACGAAAATCAAATTTTACAGTACCAAAATCTTGTTCAAGTTGGTTAAACACAAAGAGGGCTTCGAGATGAAGATCCAGGCGCTTGAATCGCGTGATTCCGATAAACGAGCGAAAAGATAAACTAAAACTAAGACCAGGACAGAAATCGCGATAGAAAATAATTGCGGAAAACCCTGAAAAAAGAAAAACTGACGAACTGGCTAACGAACGAACGTTCGATGTCTGTGACTAACGGATGAAAGACGTCCGTTAAAATGAACGTACGGACGAACGTCCGCAAAATAAATAAACTAGGAAAACTGATCTAAAACTAATTCTAAAAAAACTAGATCTAGGTTTACGAAAAACCAATCGATTTTTTTTAAAAAAATGGCGGCTACCTCATAGAACGGGACGGCGGCGATGGCGGCAGGGCGGCGGCGGCAGATTGGGCGGCAGGGCTGGCGGGCGGCTAGGGTTTCGGCGGATCGAGTGGGGGCTGCGGCTCGGGCCTTCGGCCTTTTAAGAGGGTCGGCCTGGTCGGTGTCCCAGGCGGACATGGCCCGGTAAGGCGGTTCGTTTTTTTTAATAATCCGACACGCAGAAAAACAAAGAAAAGAAATACTAAACGGACTCCAAAAATCCTGAAATAAATTTTCCCCGTCCTCTAAAAATACGTCAGACAAGGTGAACATTTATTTGGGCCTCTAATGCAATTTTGAAAAAACGCATATTTTCCTAATCCAAATAAAATAGCGATAAAACCCCAAATAAAATAAAAATTGATTTTAATATTTTTTCCTCCAACATTTCATTTATTTTGGAGAAGTCATATTATCTCCTCTCATTTAATTTTAATATGAAATATTTTCGGGGAGAAAAATAATTGAAACCAAAGTGATCATGGTTTCAATATTTGAGAAAAGTTCAAATATGAGAACTAGGAAAATCCCCAACTCTCTCCGAGGGTCCTTGAGTTGCTTAGTTTCGAGGATCACAAAACGAAATGCAATAAAATATGATATGCATGAATGACCTATGTATAACATTCCAAATTGAAAATTTGGGATGTTACAATAAGATATGCTATCTTGAGAGAAGCCACTAGTGAAACCTATGGCTTCCAGGTCTACTTTACATTATATTATTTTCCCGCCAACTAGTTATTTCTGTCGCCGTTTATTTTGCAATCTTTACTTTTCCAATCTATACAACAAAAATACCAAAAATATTTATCTTATTATCTTTATTAGATCTCACTTTTGCAAGTGGTCGTGAAGGGATTGATAACCCCTTTATCGCGTTGGTTGCAAGGTTCTTATTTGTTTGTGCAGGTACTAGGCGATTTGCGTGTAGTCTCCTACTGGATTGATACCTTGGTTCTCAAAAACTAAGGAAAATACTTACGCTACTTTGCTGCATCACCCTTTCCTCTTCAAGGAAAAACCAACGCATGCTCAAGAGGTAGCAGAGGCCCAACACGTGTCTACAAGAATAAATTTGCATAGTAGACATCAAGCTCTTTTCTGGCGCTGTTGCCGGGGAGGCTAGGTAAGCAGCACTCACATCCCGTCAACGAAGCTCTTTTCTAGCGCCGTCGGCGGGGAGGTGAGTGCTTGAAGGTATATCTTTAGATCTTGCAATTGGATCTTTTAGTTTCTTGTTTTATCACTAGTTTGGTTTATAAAAAGAAAACCAAAAAATGGAATTAAGGTTGCATCATATTATTCATCTTTATAATATCTTTTCTGAAAATGATGGAAAGGAAAATTGTGCTCAATTTATAGAAGAATAATTCAATAAAATATTTCGTATAAATGATGAACATGATTGCAATGTTGTTAGTATGACCATGATACGTCTCCGTCGTATCTACCTTTCCAAACACTTTTTCCCTTGTTTCGGACTCTAACTTATATGATTTGAATGGAACTAACCCGGACTGACGCTGTTTTCAGCAGAATTGCCATGGTGTTATTTTTGTGCAGAAATAAAAGTTCTCGGAATAACATGAAAATCAACGGAGAATTATTTTGGAATATATAAAAAATATTGGAAGAAAGATCCACATCAGGGGGCACACCACTTGTCCACGAGGGTGGGGTGCGCCCTACCCCCTGGGCATGCCCCCTGCCTTGTGGGCCCCCTGACGCTCCACCGATCTCAACCTTGACTCCATATATTCACTTTCGGGGAGAGAAAAATCAGAGAGAATAATTCATCGCGTTTTACGATACGAAGCCGCCTGATGACCCACAAGTATAGGGGATCTATCGTAGTCCTTTCGATAAGTAAGAGTGTCGAACCCAACGAGGAGCAGAAGGAAATGATAAGCGGTTTCCAGCAAGGTATTCTCTGCAAGCACTTAAATAATAGGTAACAGATAGTTTTGTGATAAGATAATTGGTAACGAGCAACAAGTAACAAAAGTAAATAAAGTGCAACAAGGTGGCCCAATCCATTTTGTAGGAAAGGACTGCCTGGACAAACTCTTATATGATGTAAAGCGCTCCCGAGGACACATGGGAATATCGTCAAGCTAGTTTTCATCACGTTCATATGATTCGCGTTCGGTACTTTGATAATTTGGTATGTGGGTGGACCGGTGCTTGGGTGCTGTCCTTACTTGGACAAGCATCCCACTTATGATTAACCTCTATTGCAAGCATCCGCAACTACAACCAAAGTATTAAGGTAAACCTAACCATAGCATGAAATATATGGATCCAAATCAGCCCCTTACGAAGCAACGCATAAACTAGGGTTTAAGCTTCTGTCACTCTAGCAACCCATCATCTACTTATTACTTCCCAATGCCTTCCTCTAGGCCCAAATAATGGTGAAGTTTCATGTAGTCGACGTTCACATAACACCACTAGAGGAGAGACAACATACATCTCATCAAAATATCGATCGAATACCAAATTCACATGACTACTAATAGCAAGACTTCTCCCATGTCCTCAGGAACAAACGTAACTACTCACAAAGCATACTCATGTTCATAATCAGAGGGGTATTAATATGCATAAAGGATCTGAACATATGATCTTCCACCAAATAAACCAACTAGCATCAACTACAAGAAGTAATCAACACTACTAGCAACCCACATGTACCAATCCCGGACTTAGAGACAAGAATGGGATACAAGAGATGAACTAGGGTTTTGAGAGGAGATGGTGCTGGTGAAGATGTTGATGGAGATTGCCCTCTCCCGATGAGAGGAGCGTTGGTGATGATGATGGCGATGATTTCCCCCTCCCAGAGGGAAGTTTCCCCGGTAGAACAGCCCCGCCAGAGCCCTAGATTGGTTCCGCCTCGTGGCGGCGGAGTCTCGTCCAAAAAGATGGATTATGATTTTTTCCTCATCGAAAGACTTCATATAGCAGAAGATGGACATCGGAGGGCCACCAGGGGGCCCAAGAGGTAGGGGGCGCGCCCAGGGGGGTAGGGCGCGCCCCCACCCTCATGGGCAGGGTATGCCCCCCCCCCTAGTGAACTTCTTGCGCTCGGTATTTTTTATATATTCTGAAAATGACTTCCGTGAAGTTTCAGGACTTTTGGAGCTGTGCAGAATAGGTCTCTAATATTTGCTCCTTTTCCTGCCCAGAATCCCATCTTCCGGCATTCTCCCTCTTTATGTAAAACTTGTAAAATAAGAGAGAATTGACATAAGTATTGTGACATAATGTGTAATAAAAGCCTATAATGCAATAAATATCGCTATAAAAGCATGATGCAAAATGGACGTATCAACTCCCCCAAGCTTAGACCTCGCTTGTCCTCAAGCGAAAGCCAAAATCAAAAAATATGTCCACATGTTTAGAGATAGAGGTGTCGATAAAAATAAAATACGGACATGAGGGCATCATGATCATTCTTATAATAGCAAATTATATAATTCTTGTCATATGATCTCTTATGCTAGAGTAACAATTCAATCACAATTTCAAGTATGAATCATAAACTTCATTGAAAACTAACAAACTATAATATCAGTCATTGGAGAAATTGCAGTTTATCATAACATAGGAAAGATTCAATATATAAGAGCTTTTCAGCAAGTCCACATACTCAACTATCGTATAGTCTTTCACAATTGCTAGCACTCACGCAATACTTATGGGTATGGAGTTTTAATCGGACACAGAGAAAGATAGGGGCTTATAGTTTTGCCTCCCAACATTTTACCTCAAGGGTAATGTCAACAATAATAGTTTATGAAAACTCACATCCAATTAGCCATATATACCAGGATCTTTCCAAGATGTTGTGCTTGCCAAAAGATAAAATTTAAAAAGGAAGGGTGAAGATCACCATGACTCTTATGCAAGGTAGGAGATAAAAGTAAAAGATAGGCCCTTCGCTGAGGGAAGCAGAGGTTGTCATGCGCTTTTATGGTTGGATGCACAAAATCTTAATGCGAAAGAATGTCACTTTATATTGCCACTTGTGATATGGACCTTTATTATGCAGTCTATCGCTTTTATTTCTTCCATATCACATGATCGTATAAAGCTTATTTTCTCCCATACTAATAAGTCATACATATTTAGAGGGCAATTTTTATTGCTTGCACCGATGACAACTTACTTGGAGGATCTTACTCAATCCATAGGTAGGTATGGTGGACTCTCATGGCAAAACTGGTTTAAGGGTGTTTAGAAGCACAAGTAGTATCTCTACTTGGTGCAAAGAATTTGACTAGCATGAGAGGGAAAGGCAGGCTCAATCATGTTGGATGATCCATGACAATATAATTTATCTTAGATGTAAGAAAACATAACCCATTACATTGTCTTCCTTGTCCAATGTCAACTCTTTAGCATGTCATGTTTTAATGAGTGCTCACAATCATAAAAGATGTCCAAGATAGTATATTTATATGTGAAGACCTCTCTTTCTTTATTACTTCCTATTAATTGCAACGATGACCAAAACTATGTTTGTCAACTCTCAACAACTTTTATTCATCATACTTTTTATATGTGAGCTCATTACTCTCCATAAGATCCATATGATCTCTTTGTTTCTTTTTATTCTTTCTCTTTTCTTTATTCACTTAAGATCATGGCAAAATAATCAAGCCCTTGACTCAACACTAATCTTTATTATATATAGCTCACGGACTCGATTACATAGAAGGATCATAAAGCAAAACTCACAACTAGATCATACTAAGAACTTTTAGTCTACTAGATCAAAATATCATCAAAAGGATCGAACTAAGAAAAGTGGTAAAGATAAAAGTGATGGTGATACGATATCAGGGCACTCCCCCAAGCTTGGCAGTTGCCAAGGGGAGTGCCCATACCCGTGTGATTATGTCTCCTTTGTCGGTGAAGAAGGTGGTGGTTTTGTTGATGGCGTAGGCTTGTCGTCCTTCTTCCAAGGCATAGGCTCACCATCATAGAAGGATGATCGAGTCTCCTGAAACCTCAAATCTGCAGCCAAACTCATCCTCTTGAATCTATATTCATACTCACAATTTTGATTTTGCAGGTCATAGATCTGGGCTTGGAGGTGCTCGATTTTTTCATGAAGCTTGAAGATGGCCTCCCCAATGTCCTTGACGTCCAGCTTATGGTTATTGGTGAACTCCGTGATCATAATATGATTGGAATCGAGTCCACACTCCACCATCTTCTGACACTTGAAAACTTCTTGCTCCAATGCCTCGAGCCTTGCCTCCGTGCTTCCGGTCTCCCTTGGTCCCTCCACATCACGGATGTGCAACAACCCCTCACGCTTCTCAATGGTTTGAGGGTGTTGCAGCACTTCCGCGAGGTAGGGGTTGATGACCTTCTCGAAGAACTGGTCCTTGGGGCACTTGAAGACGACATGACAACCTGGATCTGTCAGAAGAACAGCTCGAAACAAAGATAGGAGATTTTTGCGTGATACGGTGGTCAAAACCCTCGGGAGGTTATATAATGAATTTTTACCGACCAAAATACGTGTCATGTAAGAAAACAGAGTTTGGAGAGCACACGAGGTGCCCACGAGGTAGGGGGCACGCCCAGGGGGTTGGGCGCGCCCTCCACCCTCGTGGAGCCCTCGTGTCCTTCCTGGACTGCTTCTTATTTTTATATTTTTCTAAATATTCCAAAACGGAAGAAAATTGCCATTAGAACTGTTTTGGAGTCGGTTTACTTACCGTACCACATACCTATTCCTTTTCGGAGTCTGAAACGTTCTAGAAAGTGTCCCTTATGTATTCCTCCGGGGTTACAGTTTCAATAACATTGGTTCCAGCATTTATACGATTACCTGAGATATAATGTTTAATTCTTTGACCGTTCACCACCTTCGGATTTGTGCCTTCGAAGTTGTTGATTTTTATGGCACCGGAACAATAGACCTTCTCGATAACGTAAGGACCCTCCCATTTAGAGAGGAGTTTTCCTGCAAAAATCTTAAACGAGAGTTGTATAATAATACATAATCACCTACGTTAAACTCACGCTTTTGTATTCTTTTGTCATGCCATCTTTTAACTTTTTCTTTAAATAATTTGGCATTCTCATAGGCTTGGGTTCTCCATTCATCAAGTGAGCTAATGTCAAATAACCTTCTCTCACCGGCAAGTTTGAAATCATAATTGAGCTCTTTAATAGCCCAATAAGCCTTATGTTCTAGTTTGAGAGGTAAGTGAGATGCTTTTCCATAAACCATTTTATACGGAGACATACCCATAGGATTTTTATATGCAGTTCTATAGGCTCATAACGCATCATCAAGTTTCTTGGAACAATTCTTTCTAGATCTATTAACAGTCTTTTGCAACATTAATTTGAGGTCTCTATTACTCAATTCTACTTGACCACTAGACTGTGGGTGATAAGGAGATGCAATTCTATGATTAACATCATATTTAGCAAGCATTTTACGGAAAGCACCATGAATAAAATGTGAACCACCATCAGTCATTAAACATCTATGTAGCGACCAGACCTCAACCGGTCTGATCTCTGTGCTCCGGTGTCATCCCTGGATCAGTAATGCTGACACCACACAGTACTTCGA
Source organism: Triticum monococcum (assembly GCA_034509565.1). Lineage (NCBI taxonomy): Eukaryota > Viridiplantae > Streptophyta > Magnoliopsida > Poales > Poaceae > Triticum > Triticum monococcum. The sequence continues at coordinate 551,032,564 of CM067843.1, read as the reverse complement.
AGGATTTATAGCAGAGTGGCAATCACACACTTATTACATCGATGTCTCCGAAGAGAACTTATTACAATAATATGGCATAAGGCCATCTAGTGTTGATAACAGTGGAAGACTTGGAAGATAAATGGGTCCATCAACTCCAACGGCATCACTAAGTATAGAACCCCGACCTAAAACATCTCAATCATCGTCTGAAAAGTCTACAACATTGACGTTGCAGCCCGAAATGGGTCAGCACATGGAATATGCTGGCAAGGTAACACATAGAGAGTAATGGAATGAAACAGCTATACTATATGCATATTTGGCTGGTGGAAAGCTCTATGGTTACTGTTTTGCGTAAAGACAATTTTTCCCTACTGCAAAGGAATAAATTTATTTAACTATCATGGTGGTTGTTAAACATTGAGAATGGTTGACAGCATTCTCAATCCCAATTAAAAATAGTCATTAAAACCCAACAATATTAATTAGAAGTAACATGATGAGATTCACATGATATTCAAGTACTAGATACTCAAGATTGTCCATAACCGGGGACACGGCTAATCATGATTAGTTTGTTATACTCTGCAGAGGTTTGCGCACTTTTCCCCACAAGACTCGATCGCCTCCATTGGATCTCTCACACTACAGGATGTTTGAGAAACGGATGACCGAGACACAGTCTTTCAGAAGCGCTAGCACCTTACGTTTGGATAGACCGGTACACCTACTTTCCCCTACATCTACTAGTCTACCCTGTAAGAGTTCGCACAACTTAGTCAACTATGCCAGAGCCCATAATGGCTTGTGGCTGCACACGTAAGTATTTAGCATGAAGATCTTATGATCCCTTTGAGCCTGGGTGGCGGTCCATAAAAAAACAGGCAAGTCCTGATAGACATCAGGTGCCTCAATCCACCCAGATGTGTATTTAAGTTGCCACCTTAGATAAACCATTAAATTATCAATCTCACATCTGTCATGGATTTCACTCACCCAATCCACGTCTACTAGCATAGCATGGCATAATAAGCAAACGTAGAAGTAACTCCCAAGGGTTTCATAATAAACAGGTAATAGGTACTACCTCATCTACTTCCCATCCCGCAATTTAATTAGATCCTAATCATGCAATGTGTGAGGATGGATCTAATGCAATAAAACTGGGTTGTAGAAAAGGTATGATCAAAGTGTTACTTGCCTTGCTGATGATCCGCGAGTCCTAGAGATTCGAAGTAACAAGCGGCGCAATCCGGGTAATCTATCGCAGACAAACAACAAGCATACAATAAGTACTCATCTAATGCACAGGTAAAACTCGAATAAAAGATTGAACCAGATAGTTCAACTTAAGAACTCCGGTTGTGAAGAAAGAAAGAACTGAACAAAGAAACCGAAAACAAACGGCGGAAAACAACTCGGTTCTAGCAAGTTGAAACTAGGTCAAATTTTACCAATGAAAAACTTAGTTAAAGTTGATTAGATGGAACGGCGGTTTCGAAACGAAACTCCAGGCGCTTGCATCACCTGATTCCGATAAACGAGCGAGAAGATAAACTAGAACGAAGATCGGATCTGAAATCGCGATCGCAGAATAAATCCGGTGGGAAGAAAAAGAAGAACGGTTGAATGAACGGACGTTCGTCAACCTAGAAGAAAAATCCGGTGATCACGTTCATTAGGACAAACGGTCCGGTGAACGATCTTGGGCAACTAAATCGGAGAAGAAAACGAATCCAATCTAGGGTTTCGGAGAGGAAAACCGATCTAGAAAACCGGAACGGTTTGGCGAAGAAAAACGAATCGGAGAAAAAGAATCGGAATGATTGGAAGAAAACGATCCGATGAAAAGAATAGATGTAGTGCGAGCTACCTCCGGTGAAGTCTCCGGCAAGGAACTCCGGCAGCGTGGGCGTAGGGCGGCGATGAGGTGCGGTGGCGCGGCGCGGGTGGTGCGGCGGTGGAGCTCTAGGCTTGGGGCTTGGAGCTTTGGATTTGATGTGTTTAGAGGGGGGGGGGGTGCTTGGGTATTTATATTGGGGAGGGGTGAGGAAAACTTGGGGGAGGGATCAAGGAATTGGGATAGGAGTAGGAAAGATCTAGAAAATAAACGGAATAAGGAAAAGAGACAAGAGCTACCCTAGAATCCAAAAAGGATTCGGCAAGGGCAAGAGGCGGTGGCCTCCTGCGCTGGTGCCTGGCGCGGCGCGCGCTGGCTCCCTGGGGCGATGGCCTTGGCCAGCGGCTTGGGCCTTGGCCCGGCCGGCTGTGGATCCAGTTTTTTTTAAACGGTTCTCGCGCGCAGAAAACAAAAGAAAATTAAACTAAACGGACTCCAAAATCCTAAAAGTAAATTTTCCCCGACTCCTAAAAATGAGCCGAACAAAATGAACTTTTCTCCGGACCTAAAATGCAATTTTTGAAAACACGCATTTTCCCTATCCAAACAAATCGCAAACAAACACCGGAAAACAAAATTGATCTATTTATTAAATCTTCATTTTTCCTAACTTTTGGGAAAGTCATATTATTCCCTCTCTCATAATTTGACATTGGAAAAATAGTTGAAGATAAAATAAATAAATCAAAGGATCCTCTTTTCAATTCGAGAAAACTCTCAAATATGAAAATAACGAAATCTCCAACTCTCTCCGAGGGTCCTTGAGTTGCGTGAAATTTCTAGGATCAACCAAAATGCAAGAAAAATATGATATGCATATGATCTATGTATAACATTCCAAATTGAAAATTTGGGATGTTACAAACCTACCCCCCTTAAGATGAATCTCTCCCTCGAGATTCGGGTTGGCTAGAAAATAGGTGAGGGTGGTCCTTGAGCAAGTCTTCTTCTCTCTCCCAGGTGGCTTCGTCCTCTGAGTGATGGTTCCACTGAACTTTGAAAAACTTGATAACCTTGCTACGAGTAACTCTACTGGCAAACTCAAGAATCTTGACTGGCTTCTCTTCATACGTTAAGTCGTCCTTCAACTGAATCGCTTCTAGCGGCATTGTATCTCTTAAAGGTACCTCGGCCATCTCGGCGTGACATTTCTTCAGCTGAGAAACATGGAATACATCATGAACTCCTGACAGTCCCTCTGGTAATTCCAACTTATACGCGACTTCTCCCATACGTTGCAAAATCTTATATGGTCCAACAAAACAAGGTGCTAACTTTCCTTTAACTCCAAAGCGCTTAACTCCTCGAAGTGGGGATACTCGGAGATACACTCTGTCTCCGGTTTCGTAAAATGTATCTTTGCGTTTAGCATCTGCGTAGCTCTTCTGCATGGACTGGGCTATCTTGAGCCTATCGCGTATCAACTTAACTTTCCGTTCAGACTCCTTAATCAAATCTGGTCCAAAGAATTGACGGTCTTCAACTTCGTCCCATGACAACGGTGTCCTGCATCTCCTTCCGTACAAAGCTTCGAAAGGTGACATCTTCAAACTAGTTTGGTAACTGTTGTTATAAGAAAACTCCGCATACGGCAAGTTATCGTCCCAACTAGATCCATAATCTAGTGCACAAGCTCTCAGCATATCTTCCAAAATCTGATTGACCCTCTCGGTCTGTCCATCTGTCTGCGGATGAAAAGCCGTGCTGAACTCTAGCCTAGTTCCCAAAGTTTCATGCAACTGATTCCAAAACTTTGAGGTAAATTGGGTTCCTCTGTCTGATACAATACTCCTTGGAACTCCATGCAAACAAATGATCCTAGTCATGTATATCTTTGCCAACTTAGCACTGGTGTAAGTGGTCTTGACTGGAATGAAATGTGCTACCTTCGTCAAACGATTAACTACTACCCATATCGAGTCATAGCCTGCTTTCGTCCTGGGTAGTCCTGTGATAAAATCCATGCCTATCTTATCCCACTTCCATTCGGGTATCGGCAATGGTTGCAACAATCCGGCTGGCTTCTGATGCTCTGCCTTTACTCTATGACATACGTCACAAACTGCTACATAGGCGGCAATGTCCTTCTTCATCCCTGTCCACCAGAATGTTTCCTTTAAATCCAAATACATCTTGGTATTCCCTGGGTGAATTGAATATGGTGAATCGTGTGCCTCTTGCAAAATCAACTTCTTGATCTCCGGGTCATTTGGCACAAAAACACGGTCCTCAAACCATAGGGTATCGTGCTCATCCTCACGAAATCCCTTTGCTTTTCCTTTTCTTAGTTTTTCCTTTATAGCAGCAATCTCCTTGTCAGATTTCTGAGCTTCTCTGATTTTATCCATCAATGTTGACTGAATCTCCAATGCTGCTACATAGCCTTTCGGAACTATCTCTAAACTTAGTTCATGAAGGTTTTCTGCTAACTCATTGGATATTTCTCCCGTCATTAACGTATTGACATGGCTCTTGCGGCTCAATGCGTCAGCTACTACATTAGCCTTTCCGGGATGGTAATGTAGTCTCATATCATAATCTTTGATGAGCTCCAACCATCTCCTTTGTTTGAGATTCAACTCCTTCTGCGTGAAAATGTACTTCAAACTCTTGTGATCCGTGTACACCTCACAATGATTTCCAATGAGGAAATGTCTCCATGTCTTCAATGCATGCACTACGGCTGCTAACTCCAAGTCATGTGTGGCGTAATTCAACTCATGAGGCTTCAGTTGTCGTGAAGCATACGAAATAACTCTCCCTTCCTGCATAAGCACTGCTCCAAGTCCTCGACGTGAAGCGTCGCAATATACCTCATAATCCTTGGTCTGATCTGGCAAAATCAATACTGGTGAGGTAACCAATCGTTTCTTCAACTCCTGGAAACTAGCCTCACACTCCTCAGTCCATTTGAACTTAGTATCCTTCTTCAACAACTCCGTCATAGGCTTTGCAATCTTTGAAAAGTTCTCAATGAATCTTCGGTAATACCCTGCGAGTCCAAGAAAACTCCGGATCTCTCCAACTGTCGTTGGTGCTTCCCATTTGGTTACGGTCTCAACCTTTGTAGGGTCAACTGCTATCCCTTCTCCGGATATAACGTGTCCAAGAAATCCAACTTCCTTCAACCAAAACTCACATTTGCTAAATTTGGCATATAACTGATGTTCCCTTAGCCTCTCCAATACCAACCGCGAATGTTCCTTATGCTCTTCTTCATTCTTCGAATAAACCAGGATATCATCAATGAACACTACGACGAACTTATCTAAAAATTCCATAAACACTTTGTTCATCATGTTCATAAAATAGGCAGGCGCGTTAGTCAATCCAAATGACATAACGGTATACTCGTACAATCCATATCTCATGGTGAATGCTGTCTTAGGTATGTCCTGCTCTCAAATCTTCAACTGGTGGTACCCTGATCGCAAATCGATCTTGGAAAACACTTTAGCTCCCTGCAAACGATCAAACAGATCATTGATCATTGGCAGTGGGTACTTGTTCTTGATGGTTACTTCATTCAATCCTCGATAATCAACAACCATCCTTAATGATCCATCCTTCTTCTCCACTAGAAGTACGGGTGATCCCCAAGGTGAAGAACTTGGGCGAATGTAACCTTTCTCCAATAACTCCTTAATCTGATTCTTAATTTCTACCAAATCCTTTGCTGGCATCCGGTATGGTCTCTTTGATATTGGCCCAGTGCCTGGCAATAACTCAATCAGAAACTCAATGTCTCTATCCGGTGGCATGCCTGGCAACTCTTCAGGAAATACATCAGGAAAATCCTTTACCACTGGTACTTCCTCTTGCACAACTCCTGTCAGGCAATTTACTTGCGTCCTATTTGGCACATGCCGGGATACATACTTGATCCTTCTTCCTTCCGGCGTGGTAAGCAAAATTGACTTACTAGCACAGTCGATGTTTCCTCCATACTTTGACAACCAATCCATACCGAGGATTACATCCAATCCTTGAGATTCCAGAATAATCAAATCCATTGGGAAAACATGCCTTCCTATGCTTAATGGCACTTGAAAACATCCTTGACTGGCCATGTACTCTGCTCCTGGCGAACTTACTAGCATAGGTGTTTTAAGAATCCTAGTGGGCAGGCTATATTTTTCCACAAATCCCCTTGATATGTATGAATGCAATGCACCAGTATCGAAAAGAACGAGTGCGGTAAATGACTGAACCAAAAACTTACCTATCACCGCATCAGGCTGATCTTCAATCTCCTCCACGCTAACGTGGTTCACCTGTCCCCTATTGAAAGGGTTCGGCTTCTTCCCTGAGCTTCCATTGCCATTTCCATTCTGGCCTTCAGGACATTCATTGGCATAATGTCCGGTCTTGGAACACTTGAAACAGGTGACTTGACTCAGGTCTCTCTTGGATGGGGTTGATGGGGTGGTCCGGTTCTGACCGTTGCCTCCTCCATTCCCATTACCATTCTTGTGGCCATTGTGGTTGTGCGAACTACTTCCTCCATGGGTATGCTGAAACTGAAATCCCGATTTAGTGGTAAAATGGGGCTTCTGCTGGGCTCCAGAGTTATGCTTCCCCTGCCCATACTTCCTCTTGCAGTTCTCAATCTGCTGCTGCTTCCCTTCAATCATGATGGCACGATCTACCAACTCCTGGTAGTTTCTGAAACTCGCTACCATCAACTGCATGCTTAACTCATCATTCAACCCTTCCAGAAACTTCTCCTGCTTAGCTGCATCCGTAGCAACGTCATCTGGGGCATAACATGCTAGTTTGCTGAAGTCGTCAACGTACTGGCCAACTGTCCTTCCTCCTTGGCGTAAGTTGCGAAACTCACGCTTCTTCATGGCCATGGCTCCTGCTGAAACATGTGTAGTGCGAAAAGCTTGCTGAAACTGATCCCATGTGACGGTGTCAACTGGGAAAGTGGTTGTGAAATTCTCCCACCATGCTGCCGCGGGTCCTTCAAGCTGATGTGCGGCAAACTTCACTTTCTCACCATCCGTGCATCTTGCAGTGGTCAACTCCCTTCCTATCTTGCGGAGCCAATCGTCTGCTACTATCGGCTCGATGCTACTGAAAAACACCGGCGGATTTAGCCTAAGGAAATGGGCTAAGTGGTCAACAGGGGGTGGTGGTGGTGGTGGGTTGTTGTTGTTGTTCTACTGATTCTGGACTAACATCTGCATCAACTGATTCTGTTGCTGGATCAACTGAGTGAGCTCCGGTGGAAAACCAGTGTCACGTCTCGGAGGCATCTGAGGTTTTTAGAAAAGAAGAGAAATAAGAATAGAATGAGGTCTAAAGAGAAAACACTACCCCAATGCACATGAGCAAATTCACACAAAATCACTTCATTCAATCAAACAAGGGCATACAATCGATCTAGCTATCGCAAAAGTGCTCGAACTATAGTGTTTACATGGGGGGAAATATTACTAATATTTGGTGGTCATCTAAAAATTTGAACCGGTGGAAGACTCCATGATATCCGCTCCAGCTTCGTCTTCAAATTCGGGTTCACTCGGATCCGAATCGGTGTCGTCGATGATGATGTAGTTATCCGGGCATGCGACGTACTCGTCTTCCTCCTTGGATGCTAAATCCCTCTTGAGTTCTTCAATCTCTTGCTTAACCTCGCCGTTGTGTCTTGCTAGAGCTACGATTTCTTCCATGTAGTCCTTGCGTGTAGCCTTCAATTCTCCTTCTAGCTCGATGATCCTCGCTTTCGCATTCTTCAACTCCATCATGTCATTGCACATCTGGTTCTCGTGGCGTCGAATGTGCTGGTTTAACTCCTGGATGAATGCTGCAATGGATTTATCCTTCTTGGTGATGATTAACTCCCATTGTTCATCCCGGCGTCCGCAAATTTGGTAGATAGAGTCCTTGAGGTCTCCTTGATAAACTTCTCCAATGCGTCCTATGGTGATATGGGCTGCCATGCTCTTTCCTAGACTCCAAGTTGGTGCATTGAAAACACTATCTATGGGCTTCGTGATTGGCGCGAATGTCCTTCCCGGAACGTGAGTTTGAATCTTCCAGCGCTCCTCTTCAGGCAAAGTGGCGTTGAAAGTCCCGGTGAAGCTTGGTAATCCAATGTTTAGGTACTTGGTGACTTCCTTCAGGTGAAATCCAAAAGGTGTGCCTTCATCCGGTTGAGCGTACTTAATCTTCGCGTCCTTCATCCTAAAGAGTAGAAAAGATGAGGAGTTAGAAAATGAGGAGAGAATAGTGATCTATGGCTTTAACTTAGTGGTCGTGTCCTATAGTCAGTGTGTGCTCTGATACCATCTCTGTAGCGACCAGACCTCAACCGGTCTGATCTCTATGCTCCGGTGTCATCCCTGGATCAGTAATGCTGACACCACACAGTACTTCGAAGGATTTATAGCAGAGTGGCAATCACACACTTATTACATCGATGTCTCCGAAGAGAACTTATTACAATAATATGGCGTAAGGCCATCTAGTGTTGATAACAGCGGAAGACTTGGAAGATAAATGGGTCCATCAACTCCAACGGCATCACTGAGTATAGAACCCCGACCTAAAACATCTCAATCGTCGTCTGAAAAGTCTGCAACATTAACGTTGCAGCCCGAAACGGGTCAGCACATGGAATATGCTGGCAAGGTAACACACAGAGAGTAATGGAATGAAACAGCTATACTATATGCATATTTGGCTGGTGGAAAGCTCTATGGTTACTGTTTTGCGTAAAGCCAATTTTTCCCTACTGCAAAGGAATAAATTTATTTAACTATCATGGTGGTTGTTAAACATTGAGAATGGTTGACAGCATTCTCAATCCCAATTAAAAATAGTCATTAAAACCCAACAATATTAATTAGAAGTAACATGATGAGATTCACATGATATTCAAGTACTAGATACTCAAGATTGTCCATAACCGGGGACACGGCTAATCATGATTAGTTTGTTATACTCTGCAGAGTTTTGCACACTTTTCCCCACAAGACTCGATCGCCTCCGTTGGATTTCTCGCACTACAGGATGTTTGAGAAACGGATGACCGAGACACAGTCTTTCAGAAGCGCTAGCACCTTACGTTTGGATAGACCGCTACACCTACTTTCCCCTACATCTGCTAGTCTACCCTGTAAGAGTTCGCACGACTTAGTCAACTATGCCAGAGCCCATAATGGCTTGTGGCTGCACACGTAAGTATTTAGCATGAAGATCTTATGATTCCTTTGAGCCTGGGTGGCGGTCCATAAAAAAACAGGCAAGTCCTGATAGACATCAGGTGCCTCAATCCACCCAGATGTGTATTTAAGTTGCCACCTTAGATAAACCATTAAATTATCAATCTCACATCTGTCATGGATTTCACTCACCCAATCCACGTCTACTAGCATAGCATGGCATAATAAGCAAACGTAGAAGTAACTCCGAAGGGTTTCATAATAAACAGGTAATAGGTACTACCTCATCTACTTCCCATCCCGCAATTTAATTAGATCCTAAGCATGCAATGTGTGAGGATGGATCTAATGCAATAAAACTGGGTTGTAGAAAAGGTATGATCAAAGTGTTACTTGCCTTGCTGATGATCCGCGAGTCCTAGAGATTCGAAGTAACAAGCGGCGCAATCCGGGTAATCTATCGCAGACAAACAACAAGCATACAATAAGTACTCATCTAATGCACAGGTAAAACTCGAACAAAAGATCGAACCAGATAGTTCAACTTAAGAACTCCGGTTGCGAAGAAAGAAAGAACCGAACAAAGAAACCAAAAACAATCGGCGGAAAACAACTCGGTTCTAGCAAGTTGAAACTAGGTCAAATTTTACCAATGAAAAACTTAGTTAAAGTTGATTAGACGGAACGGCGGTTTCGAAACGAAACTCCAGGCGCTTGAATCACCTGATTCCGATAAACGAGTGAGAAGATAAACTAGAACGAAGATCGGATCTGAAATCGCGATCGCGGAATAAATCCGGTGGGAAGAAAAAGAAGAACAGTTGAACGAACAGACGTTCGTGAACCTAGAAGAAAAATCCGGTGATCACGTTCGTTAGTACGAACGGTCCGGTGAACGATCTCGGGCAACTAAATCGGAGAAGAAAACGAATCCGATCTAGGGTTTCGGAGAGGAAAACCGATCGTAAAACCGATCTAGAAAACCGGAACGGTTTGGCGAAGAAAAACGAATCGGAGAAAAAGAATCGGAACGATTGGAAGAAAACGATGCGATGAAAAGAATAGATGTAGCGCGAGCTACCTCCGGTGAAGTCTCCGGCGAGGAACTCCGGCGGCGTGGGCGTAGGGCGGCGATGAGGTGCGGCGGCGCGGCGCGGGTGGTGCGGCGGTGGAGCTCTAGGCTTGGGGCTTGGAGCTTTGGATTTGATGTGTTTAGAGGGGGGGGTGCTTGGGTATTTATATTGGGGAGGGGTGAGGAAAACTTGGGGGAGGGATCAAGGAATTGGGATAGGAGTAGGAAAGATCTAGAAAATAAACAGAATAAGGAAAAGAGACAAGAGCTACCCTAGAATCCAAAAAGGATTCGGCAAGGGCAAGAGGCGGCGGCCTCCTGCGCTGGTGCCTGGCGCGGTGCGCGCTGGCTCCCTGGGGCGATGGCCTTGGCCGGCGGCTTGGGCCTTGGCCCGGCCGGCTGCGGATCCAGTTTTTTTTAAACGGTTCTCGCGCGCAGAAAACAAAAGAAAATTAAACTAAACGGACTCCAAAATCCTAAAAGTAATTTTTCCCCGACTCCTAAAAATGAGCCGAACAAAATGAACTTTTCTCCGGACCTAAAATGCAATTTTTGAAAACGCGCATTTTTCCCTATCCAAACAAATCGCAAACAAACATCGGAAAGCAAAATTGATCTATTTATTAAATCTTCATTTTTCCTAACTTTTGGGAAAGTCATATTATTCCTTCTCTCATAATTTGACATCGGAAAAATAGTTGAAGATAAAATAAATAAATCAAAGGATCCTCTTTTCAATTCGAGAAAACTCTCAAATATGAAAATAACAAAATCTCCAAGTCTCTTCGAGGGTCCTTGAGTTGCGTGAAATTTCTAGGATCAACCAAAATGCAAGAAAAATATGATATGCATATGATCTATGTATAACATTCCAAATTGAAAATTTGGGATGTTACAAACTAGGGACTCCAAACCTTGGAAAAATGACTTCTTTAATCATTTTAATAGAGGTGTTATGATCAACACTACTAGTTGGAATAGCTTCTACCCACTTAGTAACGTAATCAACAGCAACTAAAATATGTGTATATCCGTTAGAGGCCAGAAAAGGTCCCATATAATTAAAGCCCCAAACATCAAATGTTTCAATAACAAGTGAATAATTCATAGGCATTCCTTGGCGTCTACTAATATTACCAATTCTTTGACATTCATCACAAGACAAGACAAACTTACGGGCATCCTTGAAGAGAGTAGGCCAATAAAAACCGGATTGCAATACCTTATGTGTAGTTCTATCTCCAGCGTGGTGTCCTCCATAAGCCTCGGAGTGACACTTGCATTGGATCTATTCCTGTTCATGCTCAGGTACACAACGTCTAATAACACCATCTACTCCTTCTTTATAAAGATGTGGGTCATCCCAAAAGTAATGTCTCAAATCATAGTAAAACTTTTTCTTTTGTTGGTATGTGAAACTAGGTGGTATAAATTTAGCAACAATATAATTAGCATAAATAGCATACCATGGAGTAGTGTGAGAAGCATTTATGACATTTAGTTGTTCATCAGGAAAGCTGTCATCAATAGGTAGTGGGGCATCAAGAACATTTTCTAACCTAGACAAGTTGTCTGCAACGGGGTTCTCGGCTCCCTTTCTATCAATAATATGCAAATCAAATTCTTGTAGCAAGAGAACCCATCTAATAAGTCTAGGTTTAGCATCTTTCTTTTCCATAAGATATTTAGTAGCAGCATGATCCGTGTGAATAGTCACTTTAGAATCAACAATATAAGGTCTAAACTTATCACAAGAAAATACAACTGCTAAGAATTCTTTTTCAGTAGTAGCATAATTTCTCTGGGCATTATCTAGAGTTTTACTAGCATATTGAATAACATTTAATTTCTTATCAACTCTTTATCCTAGAACAACACCTAGAGCATAATCACTAGCATCACACATAATTTCAAAAGGTAAATTCCAATCAGGTGGGTAAACAATAGGTGCAAAGATCAATGCTTTCTTAAGTATTTCAAATGCTTCTACACACTCATCATCAAAAACAAATGGTATATATTTTTGTAATAAACTAGTCACAGGCCGAGAAATTTTTGAGAAGTCCTTATTGAACCTCCTATAGAAACCGGCATGACCAAGGAAACTTCTTATACCTTTGATGTCCTTGGGACATGGCATCTTTTCGATAGCTTCAACCTTGGCTTTATCAACCTCAATAACTCTTTCAGAAACTTTATGCCCTAAGACAATACCTTCATTAACCATAAAGTGGCACTTTTCCCAATTCAAGACAAGATTAGTTTCTTCACATCTCTGCAAAACTCGATCAAGGTTGCTTAAGCAATCATCAAAAGAGGATCCATAGACGGATAAATCGTCCATGAAAACCTCACAAATCTTTTCACAAAAGTCAGAGAATATAGCCATCGTGCATCTTTGAAAGGTAGCTGGTGCATTACATAAACCAAAAGGCATACGTCTATAAGCAAAAGTACCAAAAGGGCAAGTAAAAGTAGTCTTTGATTGATCATTGGCTGACACAGGTATTTGAGAGAAACCAGAATAACCATCTAGAAAGCAAAAATGTGCATGTATGGATAATCTTTCTAGCATTTGATCGATAAAAAGTAAGGGGTAATGATCTTTTTTAGTAGCTTTATTTAATTTGCGGAAATCAATTACCATCCTATAACCTGTAATAATTCTTTGCGGGATCAACTCATCTTTATCATTAGGAACGACAGTAATACCTCCCTTCTTAGGGACGCAATGGACAAGACTTACCCACTGACTATCAGCAATGGGATAAATTATACCGGCCTCAAGAAGCTTTAGTATTTCCTTTCTTACCACTTCCTTCATCTTAGGATTCAGCCGTCGTTGATGATCATGAACTGGTTTGGCATCTTCCTCCAAATTTATTTTGTGTTGACACAGAGTGGGACTAATGCCCTTAAGATCATCAAGATTATATCCAATAGCAGCACGGTGCTTCTTCAGAGTTTTCAATAAGCTCTCTTCTTCATGCTTTGAAAGGTTAGCACTAATAATAACATGATATATCTTTCTCTCATCAAGATAAGCATATTTAAGAGTATCAGGTAACGGTTTAAGCTCAAACACGGGATCACCCTTGGGTGGAGGAGGATCCCCTAGGATTTCAACAGGAAAATCGTGTTTCAGGATGGGTTCCTATTTAAGGAATACTTCATCTATTTCCCTTCTTTCATTCATAAACATATCATTTTCATGGTCTAGCAAATATTGTTCTAGAGGATCACTAGGAGGTATGGAAATAGAAGCAAGACCAATAATTTTATCTTTACTAGGCAATTCCTCTTCACGGTGTTGTCTACGAAATTTAGAAAAGTTGAACTCATGAGACATATCACCCAAACCAATAGTAACAACATCCTTTTCGCAGTCTATCTTAGCATTAACTGTGTTTAAGAAGGGTCTACCAAATATAATGGTACAAAATCTATCTTGTGGGGAACCAAGAACAAGAAAATCAGCAGGATATTTAGTTTTTCCACACAAGACTTCAACATCTCTAACAATTCCCATTGGTGAAATAGTATCTCTATTGGCAAGTTTAATTGTGACATCAATATCTTCTAACAATTCTCATTAGCTCCTGAATTGTACTTCCCTTGTCCATACTTCCTCTTGCGGTTCTCAATTTGCTGTTGCTTGCCTTCAATCATAAGAGCACGGTCTACCAACTCCTGGTAGTTGTTGAAGGTTGCTACCATCAACCGCATGCTCAACTCATCATTCAGTCCTTCCAAAAACTTCTCCTGCTTAGCTGCATCCGTAGCAACGTCATCTGGAGCATAACGTGCTAACTTACTAAAGTCCTCCACATACTGGCCAACTGTTCGTCCTCCTTGGCGCAAGTTGCGAAACTCACGCTTCTTCATGGCCATAGCTCCTGCTGAAACATGGGCAGTACGAAAGGCCTGCTGAAACTGGTCCCAAGTGATAGTGTCGACAGGGAAAGTGGCTGTGAAATTCTCCCACCATGATGATGTGGGTCCTTCAAGCTGATGTGCGGCAAACTTCACCTTCTCCGCATCCGTACATCCTGCTGTGGTCAACTCTCTAGCTGTCTTGCGGAGCCAATCATCTGCTACTATCGGCTCGGTGCTACTGGAAAACACCGGCGGATTCAGCCTAAGAAATCGGGCTAAGTGATCAACTGGTGGTGGTGGTGGGTTGTTGTTGTTGTTCCCTTGGTTCTGATTCTGGACTAACAACTGCATCAATGTGTTCTGCTGCTGGATCAACTGGGTGAGCTTCGGTGGAAAGGTAAATCTGGGGTCACGTCTCACAGGCATCTGAGGGTTTTAGAAAAGATGAGATGTAGGAATAGAGGGGGTCTAAAGAGAAAACACTACCCATATGCACATGAGGCAAAAGCAAACAATTCACTTTATTCAATCAAACAAGGGCATACAATCGATCTATCTATCACAAAAGTGCTCGGACTACTATATTTACATGGTGGGCTACTACTACTGATGAGGTGGTCTATAAGAAATATTCTTCGGTTGCAGACTCCATGATATCTGCTCCAGCTTCATCAACATAGTCATCATCGCTTTCGTCTAGGTCCGAGTCGGTGTCGTCGATGATAATGTAGTCTTCCGGGGGAATCTCCTTGGGTTCTTCATCTTCATCTACTAGTGTAGGGCCTCCCATAAATATTCCAAACTTCTTGATCAGATCGTCATTTTTCTCCACCAATACTTCAATTTCCTCTTCATAATCTTCACGTGTAGCCTTGAGTTCTTCCTCCAGTTCCTTGATTCTAGTCCTTGCCTTATTCAGATCAATCATGCCGGCGCACATCTGATTCTCCTGTCGTCGAATGTGCTGGTTTAATTCTTGGATAAAAGCTGCAATGGATCTATCCCTTTTGGTGCTAATCATCTCCCAGTGCTCATCTCAGCGCCCACAAATCTGGTAGATAGTATCCTTGAGATCATTGCGGTAGACTTGTCCAATGCGTCCCATGACGATGTGAGCTGCCATGCTCTTTCCTAGACTCCAAGTTGGTGCATCGAAAGAAAACTCTATGGGCTCAGTGACTGGCATGAATGTCCTTCCTGGAACTTGAACTTGAATCATCCAGCGCTCTTCTTCAGGTAAAGTGGCGTTGTAGGTTCCGGTGAAGCTTGGTACTCCTATGTTCAGGTATCTAGTGACTTCCTTCAAGTGACGTCCAAAGGGTGCATCTTCATTCGGTTGCGTGAACTTGTTCTTTGCATCCGCCATCCTAAAGAGTAGAAAATATGAGATGTCAGATGAGAAGAGAGTGGATAGTGATCTAGGTCTTTGAGCTTAGTGGTCGTGTCCTACAGTCAGCGTGTGCTCTGATACCATCTCTATAGCAACCAGACCTCAAACAGTCTGATCTCTGTGCTCCGGTGTCATCCCTGGATCAGTAATGCTGACACCACACAGTACTCAGAGGATTTATAACAGAGTAGCAATCACACACTTATTACATCGAGGGTCTTCATAGAGAATTTATTACAATAAATATGGCTTAAGGCCATCTAATAATGATAACAGCGGAAGGCTTGGAAGATAAGTGAGTCCATCAACTCCAACGGCATCACTGAGTATAGAACCACGACCTAAAAACTCCTTAATCGTCGTCTGAAAAGTCTGCAACATTAACGTTGCAGCCCGAAACGGGCCAGCACATGGAATATGCTGCCAAGGTAACACATAGAGAGTAATGGAATGAAACACTATACTATATGCATATTTGGCTGGTGGAAAGCTCTATGGTCACAGTTTTGCGTACAGCCAATTTTTCCCTACTACAAAGAATAAATTTATTTAACTATCATGGTGGTTGTTAAACATTGAGAATGGTTGACAGCATTCTCAATCCCAAATAGGCATCATCATTAAACAAAACCCAACAAAATTAATTTAGAGTAACATGTTGAGATTCACATGATAATCCAGGTACTAGATACTCAAGATGTCCATAACCGGGGACACGGCTAATCATGATTAGTTTATTACACTCTGCAGAGGTTTGCGCACTTTTCCCCACAAGACTCGATCGCCTCCGTTTGGTTTCTCGCACTACATGGTGTTTGAGAAGACGGATGACCGAGACACAGTCTTTCAGAAGCGCTAGCACCTTACGATGGATAGACCGTTACACCTACTTTCCCCTACATCTGCTAGTCTACCCTGTAAGAGTTTGCACGACTTAATCAACTATGCCAGAGCCCATAATGGCCTGTGGCTGCACACGGAAGTTTCTAGTATGAATAATCCCATGATCCCTTTGAGCCTGGGTGGCGGTCCATAAAAAACAGGCAATCCTGGTCTACCCAGGTGCCTAGACAGGCAATCCTGGAATAACCAGGTACCTCAATCCATCCAGATGTGTGTTTAGGTTGCCACCTTAGATAAACTACTAATTAACAAACTCACATCTGTCATGAATATCACTCACCCAATCCACGTCTACTAGCATAGCATATCATAATGGCAAACGTAGAAGTAACTCCCAAAGGTTTGACAATAAAACAGGTAATAGGTACTACCTCAACTACTTCCCATCCCACAATTTAATTAGATCCTAATCATGCAGTGTGAGAGGATTGATCTAATGTAATAAAACCGGGTAGTAGAAAAAGTATGATCAAAGTGTTACTTGCCTTGCTGATGATCCGGGAAACCTAGCGATTCGAAGTAACAAGCGGCGCACTCCGGGTATTCTATCGCAGACAAACAAATAATCATGCAATAAGCACTCATCTAATGCACGGGTAAAACTCAAATAAGAGAACTAACCAGAAGGTTCAACTTAAGAACTCCGGTTGGCAAAAAGAATCAAATCGAACGAAGCAACAAAAATCAAACGGCGAAAGAAAACAACTTCGTTCTACTAATCTAGATCTAAGGAAATTTTTACAGTAGCACAAGCTTGTTTAAGTTGGTTAAACGGATAGAGGGTTTCGATACGAATCTCCAGGCGCTTGAATCGCCTGATTCCGATAAACGAGCGAAAAGTTATACTAAAACGAAAATCGGATCAGGAATCGTGGTTTTAATCTGAGAAAAAGAAAAACAACGAACGTTCATTAGAACGAACGAACGGACGAATGCTCGCTATTTAAATAAATCGGAAAAACCGATCTATTTAAAAAAAACCAAAACTAAAAAACGGACGGAAAAACCGAACGGTTTTTCGAAAAAAAATAAAAAAAACGGCGCAGAAATCGAGGCGGCGGCGGCTGGGGCTGGCTAGGGTTTTCGGCTGGGCCTCCGCCGGCTATATAAAGCCTAGCGGGCCGGGAGTCCGGGTCGGCCACGGCCCCTAGGTCGGGTTTTTTTTTAATATTACGCGCAGAAGAAAAATAAAAAGAAATACTAAACAAACTCCAAAATCCCGAAATAAATTTTCCCGGGCTTCTAAAATCAAGCCGCACAAGGTGAACATTTACTTGGGGCCTAAATGCAATTTTGAAAAACACACATTTTTCCTAAATTCAAATAAAATAACGAAAAACTCTGAAATAAAATCTTATTTGATTTTATTATTAAATCCTCAATATTTCTTTATTTTGGGAAAGTCATTTTATTCCATCTCTCATATTTTTGTAATAGAAATAATTGATGTTAAAATAAATAAAATCAAATGATCCTATTCTCAAAATTTGAGAAAACGCAAATATGAAAATAAAGAATTTCCCAACTCTCTCCGTGGGTCCTTGAGTTGCGTAGAAATTTCTAGGATCAACCAAAATGCAAAATAAAATATGATATGCATAGATGATCTAATGTATAACATTCCAAATTGAAAATTTGGGATGTTACAGTGAACTTCTTGCGCTCGGTATTTTTTATATATATTCTGAAAATGACTTCCGTGCAACATACGCCCTGGTGAACTTTTTGCGGTGTGTTTGTTGAGACCGATGAATTGTGGGTTTATGATCAAGTCTATCTATGAACAATATTTGAATCTTCTCTGAATTCTTTTATGTATGATTGGTTATCTTTGCAAGTCTCTTCGAATTATCAGTTTGGTTTGGCCTACTAGATTGATCTTTCTTGCAATGGGAGAAGTGCTTACCTTTGGGTTCAATCTTGCGGTGTCATTTCCCAGTGACAGTAGGGGCAGCAAGGCACGTATTGTATTGTTGCCATCAAGGATAACAAGATGGGGTTTTCATCATATTGCATGAGTTTATCCCTCTACATCATGTCATCTTGCTTAAGGCGTTACTCGGTTTTCATGAACTTAATACTCTAGATGCATGCTGGATAGCGGTCGATGAGTGGAGTAATAGTAGTAGATGCAGGCAGGAGTCAGTCTACTTGTCTTGGACGTGATGCCTATATACATGATCATACCTAGATATTCTCATAACTATGCTCAATTCTGTCAATTGCTCCACAGTAATTTGTTCACCCACGGTAAAATACTTATGCTCTTGAGAGAAGTCACTAGTGAAACCTATGGCCCCCGGGTCTATCTCCATCATATTAATCTTCCAACACTTAGTTATTTTCATTGCCTTTTATTTTACTTTGCATCTTTATCATAAAAATACCAAAAATATTATCTTATCCTATCTATCAGATCTCACTCTCGTAAGTGACCTGTAGGGATTGACAACCCCTTATCGCATTGGTTGCGAGGATTTATTTGTTTTGTGTAGGTGCGAGGGACTCACGCGTATCCTCCTACTGGATTGATACCTTGGTTCTCAAAAACTGAGGGAAATACTTATGCTACTTTGCTGCATCACCCTTTCCTCTTCAAGGGAAAACCAACACAGTGAGGTAGCAGGAGCATAGCTCTATTCTTTGAGTCACTTGGGATTTATATCTGCTTATCATTATGAAGAACTTGAAAGATCAAAGAACCAAACAATATCCCTCAACTACGAGGGGAGGTAAGGAACTACCATCTAGCTCTGCACTTGATTCACCTTCTGTTTTGAGTAAGCTTGCGACACCTAAACCTGCTTCTGCTATTAATTCTGATATGTCGCATGTTATTGATGATGCCACTTCTGCTTTGCATGATACTGATGATGAAACTACTTCTATGCTTGATACTACTATGCCACTTGGTGAATTTCTTGATGAACAACTTGTTAGGGCTAGAGAGAATGAAATTATTGAAACTGATAATATTGATGAAAGTGATGATGAAGATTCTCCCCCTAAATATGGATTGCCTATTTTTCCTGAGGGTTATGTTATGGATGAAGAAACTGCTAGAGACTTCTTAGCTTGCAATGATAGAAGTGTTCTTAAGAAATTATTAGCTAAGCTGAAAGAAAAATCTCTGAATGCTAGAATGAAATATGATCCTACTTATGCTACTTGACCTATCTTTACTACTGATAAGGATTATGATTTCTCTGTTGATCCTGATATAATTACTTTGTTTGAATCTGATCCTTTCTATGGCTATGAATCTGAAACTGTTGTGGCACATCTTACTAAATTAAATGATATAGCTACCCTGTTCACTAATAATGAGAAAACTCGCTACTATTATATCCTGAAATTATTTCCGTTCTCATTAAAGGGTGATGCTAAGATATGGTTTAATTCTCTTGATCCTTGTTGTGTGCGTAGTCCCCAGGATATGATTTACTACTTCTCTGCTAAATATTTCCCTCCTCATAGGAAACAAGCTGCTTTAAGGGAGATATATAATTTTGTGCAAATTGAAGAAGAGAGTCTCCCACAAGCTTGGGGGAGGCTTCTCCAATTACTTAATGCTTTGCCTGATCATCCTCTCAAGAAAAATGAAATACTTGATATCTTTTATAATGGACTAACCGATGCTTCCAGAGATTACCTGGATAGTTGTGCTGGTTGTGTTTTCAGGGAAAGAACTATTGATCAAGCTGAAATTCTATTGAATAATATGTTGGCTAATGAAAATAATCGGACACTTCCTGAACCAACTCCTAAGCCAACTCCGGAGAAAAGGGGTATTCTATTTCTCAGTCCTGAAGATATGCAAGAGGCAAAGAAATGTATGAAAGAAAAAGGTATAAAAGCTGAAGATGTTAAGAATTTACCTCATGTTGAAGAAATACATGGTCTTAATTCATCACCCATTGAAGAAACACATGGTCTTGATAACCCGACACAGGTAGTAAAGGTAATTTCTCTCTATAGATATGATAAAGCTGAAATCCCTCCTGCTAAGTTTGCTAGCCAATGTTTGGATGAATTTGATAACTTTATGGTTAAGCAAGAAGATTTTAATGCTTATGTTGGTAGACAATTGAAACATAATGCTTATATGATTGGACACTTGAGTGATTATATGGTTAATGTTAAAGGTGAACTTAAACTTATTAGTAAACATGCTTCTACGGTTACCACTCAAGTAGAACAAGTACTTAAAGCTCAGAATGATTTGCTCAATGAATTGAATAATAAGAACAATGACTTTGCTGTTAGAGTTGCAACTAGAGGAAGTAAAGTGACTCAGGAACCTTTGTATCCTAAAGGCCATCCGAGCAAGTTTCTCAGAGAACTAATGTAGATGCACCTAGTCCTTCTAAGAGGAAGAAAAAGAAAAATGATAGGACTTTGCATGCTTCTAGTGAACCTGTTGTTGACACACCTGAGAATCCCAATGATATTTCTATTTCTGATGCTGAAACACAATCTGGTAATGAACATGAACCTAGTGATAATGTTAATGATGATGCTCATGTTGATGCTCAACCTAGTAATGACAATGATGTAGAGATTGAACGTGATGTTGATCTTGATAACCCACAATCAAAGAATCGATGTTATGATAAGAGAGACTTTGTTGCTAGGAAGCACGGTAAGGAAAGAGAACCATGGGTTCAGAAACCCATGCCTTTTCCTCCTAAACCATCCAAGAAAAAGGATGATGAGGATTTTGAGCGCTTTTTTGAAATGATTAGACCTATCTTTTTGTGTATGCGTTTGACTAATATGCTTAAAATGAATCCTTATGCTAAATACATGAAGGAAATAGTTACTAATAAGAGAAAGATACCGGAAGCTGAAATTTCCACCATGCTTGCTAATTATACTTTTAAGGGTGGAATACCAAAGAAACTTGGAGATCCAGGAGTACCAACTATACCATGCTCCATTAAAAGAGACTATGTTAAAACTTCCTTATGTGATCTTGGAGCCGGTGTCAGTGTTATGCCTCTCTCTTTATATCGTAGACTTGATTTGAATAAGTTGACACCTACTGAAATATCTTTGCAAATGGCTGATAAATCAACTGCTATACCTATTGGTATTTGTGAGGATGCGCCTGTTGTGGTTGCAAACGTTACTATTTTAATGGACTTTGTTATTCTTGATATTCCCGAGGACGATAGTATGTCTATTATTCTTGGAAGACCCTTTTTGAATACTGCAGGGGCTATTATTGATTGCACCAAAGGCAATGTCACTTTTCATGTTAATGGTAATGAGCATACGGTACACTTTCCGAGGAAACAACCTCAAGTCCGCAGTATCAATTCTATTAGAAAAATTTCAACAATTACTATTGGAGGTTTTGAATTTCCTCTTCGTACTGTCAAGAAGAAATATGATATTCTTATTGTTGGGGACATGCATATCCCCGTTGAGGTAACCTAGTGTTATTTGAAAATTCTCCGGTTTCATGTTATTCAAAATGAGTTTGTTAACAAGACCTGATCAACCTTTTTAGTGGATTCCTTTTGAAGGGCATGAGATGGATGAATTTAGAAAACACAACTCTCTGTACCCTCTTTTTACTTTCTGTTATTTATATTAAATAAAGTAAAAATAGTATTTTTCTGTCTGTTTTCTGAATTATCAATGCAATAAAAAATACCCCGAAAATAAAAGTTCTCCAAATGCCCTAAAAATTAAATATGTTTTTTCTAGAATATTTTAGAATATCTGGCACTGAAAACACAACAGGGGAGCAACCACGTGCCCACGAGGGTGGAGGGTGCGCCCTACCCCTTGGGTGCGCCCCCTGCCTCGTGGGCCCACGGTGGCTCCCCTCCACTTACTTCAGCTACCACACACTCCTTCCTCCCACGAAAATCACCAACCAGCTCAAACCCGAGTTCAAGCTCATCTTGCTGCCATTTTCGATCTCCTAGCTCAAAGCTCCATTCACAAAACTGCTTTGGGGGATTGTTCTTTGGTATGTGACTCCTCCAATGGTCCAATTAGTTTTTGTTCTAGTGCTTTATTCATTGCAAATTTTTGCTGCTTAGGTGACCCTGTTCTTGAGCTTGCAAGTCAAATTTATGTGGTCAAAAGTAGTTTTGATGCATGATATTGCCTCTAGGCACTTGTAGGAGTAGTTGCTATCAATATTGTTGAGTTTGGTTCACTTTTATTTTGAAGTTACTAAAAATTTCAGAAAGTTTTCAGAGGAAGAAATATGTTTAGGAAAATGTACCATGGTGGTTCTTCAAGGAAGCAAGGACCCAGGCCCGCAATACGCAATGCGGACGAGGAACCACCAAGAGACGCTCAAGTGCGGCCTTGTGAATGGCCGTCAGAGGACTTCATGATCCAAGCAGGAATTAAAGGGGAATTTGATGCATATGTGCGTAATGCTGATCTGGAGAGCTTCGAGGCAGATAAGTGTCGTCAATACCTCTATTTATCTGATTCATTTGTGAGAAGGTTTAAATTCTCATCATCACGCAATTCTCAAACTGTCATGTTTGATATTTATGATAAATCTTATACCATGGACTTAGAAGATTTTAACACTGCTTGTAAACTCCCTCAGTGGGGTGATGTTAGTGAACCTCGCAAATCTGAATTTAGAGATTGTCGTGCTAGTATTAAAGTGGGGGAATCTAGAGATGTAACACAAGCCACCATAGGGAGCATTCATTTCCTGCTATACATTATTTTACTCTCTTCATTGGTAGATGCATAAATGGTAAAGATGAAGCATGTCACATGTGTGTACCTGATCTTAGTGTTCTCAGGAGCGTTGTTTTAGGAGATAAACAATACAACTTGGGGGCTATTGTTGCACGTAGGTTGCATAATAATCGTATTCATGGAGATTTCTTTGGTGGAATGTATGCAACTCGTATAGCTAACTTTCTTGAGATACCCATACGTGGAGATGATATTGAGTTGCCGCCTTCTTATCTAGACTATGAGGCTATGGTTCATCATCAGTTTGTTGAGAGGAACGGTCAGTTCCTCCAGTACCGACTAATCTTTGACAGACGACGCACCTATCATGTCGCTCTCCCTGCTCCTACTTTCTTTGACTTTCAGGCAAAGGGGAGATATGTTATAACCAGGGAGGAGGCGACCGAGTATGAGAGGAGGGCGGAGACAGCTCGCCTCCAAGCTGCAGCTCATCAGGCAATTGTCGCTGCATCTCAGTACGACCCCAGCTACAACTTTGGATATCCGCCAGGCCAGCCGTGGCCATAGACCAACTTAGGCCAAAAGCCTAAGCTTGGGGGAGTACGTATTTCTCACCGACATTACATTCATGTTCACACACTCATGCTAGTTGCTGGTGCTCATACTCTTTCAATGTAATATCCATGCTAGTTTATTTTCCTTTTTATGCTTTCTTCTTGTGTGTTTGATAAACCTTAGAAAACCAAAAAATACTTGTAGCTTTTTAGCTAGTTTACTTTTCATGCTGTAGTAGTAGTAATTAAAAAGAAAACCCCAAAAGATTTCTCGATCTTCTTTTTGCTTGTTGGGAGCTTTCCCGTGTAAATAGTTTCTTTTCTTTTTCTTTGGGGGTCGAGAGGAGAAGACCATGATTAAAATGATTGAGTGGCTCTCATATGCATTATTGTTGATCTAACAAAGAGCCCATATTACCTTGTCTTCTCTCTTGAATTGAATGCTGGCAGATTCCAGCTTAGTCCAATGCACGTGCACTATTATTATTATCCACACTATTCGGTCGTGCAAGTGAAAGGCAATAATGATGATTATATGATGAACTTATTGAGATGAGAAAAGCTGGTATGAACTCGACCTCTCTTGTTTTTGTAAATATGATTAGTTCATCATTCTTAATTCAGCCTGTTATGAAAGAAACATATTTGCAATGACAATTAGAGATTATAGTTGCTTATGCCATGCTTAATTAGCTAGGAGCTTATAATGGTTTACCTTGCGTGCCAACATGCTATTAAAATGGTTGTGATGTGGTATGATAGGGTGGTATCCTCTTTTGAACGATTCGAGTGGCTTGACTTGGCACATGTTCACGCATGTAGTTGAAACAAAATCAACGTAGCCTCTACGATATTTATGTTCATGGTGCATTATATCCTACTCATGCTTGCATTCGGTGTTGATTAATTTTAATGCATGTTCATGACTGTTGTCGCTCTCTAGCTGGTCGCTTCCCAGTCTTTTTCTAGCCTTCACTTGTACTAAGCCGAAACACTTCTTGTGCATCCAATTCCATAAACCCCAAAGTTATTCCATATGAGTCCACCATACCTACCTATATACGATATCTACCTGCCGTTCCAAGTAAATTTGTATGTGCCAAACTCTAAACCTTCAAATAAACATTCTATTTTGTATGCTCGAATAGCTCATGTATCAACTAGGGTTGTCTGTATCTTCCATGCTAGGCGGGTTATTCTCAAGAGGAGTGGACTCTGCTCCTCACTCACGAGAAAATGGTTGGTCACTGGGATGCCCAGTCCCATGCTTTATGCAAATCAAATCAAAATAACTACAAACAAAACTCCCCCGGGACTCTTGTTAGTTGTAGGCACTCGTTGTTTCGAGCAAGCCATGGATTGATGCTTGTTGGTGGAGGGGGAGTATAAACTTTACCATTCTGTTTGGGAACCGCCTATAATGTGTGTAGCATGGAAGATATCGAGATCTCTCGGTTGTTATGTTGACAATGAAAGTATACCGCTCAAAATATTATTCATATCTATTTCAAAACCGAGCTCTGGCACCTCCACAAATCCCTGCTTCCCTCTGCGAAGGGCCTATCCATTTACTTTTATGTTGAGTCATCATCCTCTTATTAAAAAGCACCAGTTGGAGAGCACCGCTGTCATTTGCATCCATTACTATTAGTTTACATTGAGTATGACTTGACTGGATCTCTTTTACCATGAATTACAATGTCTAGTCAGCCCTTGATCTTTAAAGGTCCTCTGCATTTATGTTTTGCGGTCTCAGAAAGGGCTAGCGAGATACCATCTTGTCATATCATATCATGATTGTTTTGAGAAAGTGTTGTCATCCGAGATTTATTATTATTGCTCGCTATTTGATTATGTCATTGATAAGAGTAAACATGAGACCTAAGTGTTATTGTGAATATGGTTAGTTCATAATATTTGCTGAAAACTTGAATACTGGCTTTACATATTTACAACAACAAGAGCAAACAGATTTTGTAAAAAAATTCTTTATCACTTTTAGTTTATCAACTGAATTGCTTGAGGACAAGCAAAGGTTTAAGCTTGGGGGAGTTGATACGCCTCCGGCGTATCTAGTTTTCCAAACACTTTTGCCCTTGTTTTGGACTCTAACTTGCATGATTTGAATGGAACTAACCCGGACTGACGTAGTTTTGAGCAGAATTGCCATGGTGTTATTTTTGTGCAGAAATAAAATTTCTCGGAATGACCTGAAAATCACGGAGAATTATTTTGGAATATATAAAAAATACTGGAAGAAAGATCCACATCAGGGGGCCCACCACCTGTCCACGAGGGTGGGGGCGTGCCCCTGCCTCGTGGGCCCCCTGACGCTCCACCGACCTCAACCTTGACTCCATATATTCACTTTCGGGGAGAAAAAATCAGAGAGAAGGATTCATCGTGTTTTATGATACGGAGCCACCGCCAAGCCCTAAACTCTCTCGGGAGGGCTGGTCTAGAGTCCGTTCGGGGCTCCGGAGAGGGGAATCTGTCGCCATCGTCATCATCAACCTTCCTCCATCACTAGTTTCATGATGCTCACCGCCGTGTGCGAGTAATTCCATCGTAGGCTTGCTGGACGGTGATGGGTTGGATGAGATTTATCATGTAATCG
The DNA here is from genome assembly GCA_034509565.1 of Triticum monococcum. NCBI lineage: Eukaryota > Viridiplantae > Streptophyta > Magnoliopsida > Poales > Poaceae > Triticum > Triticum monococcum. Next base: position 551,006,414 of record CM067843.1, on the reverse strand, counting down.
AGTTAGTTTTGTTAGGGTTTGATCCCTGGTATCCACTATGTTATGAGATTGATGTTGCTATGACTTTGCTATGCTTAATGCTTGTCACTAGGGCCCGAGTGCCATGATTTCAGATCTGAACCTATTATGTTTTCATCAATATATGAGAGTTCTTGATCCTATCTTGCAAGTCTATAGTCACCTATAATGTGTTATGATCCGTTAACTCCGAAGTGACAATAATCGGGATACTTACCGGTGACGACCGTAGTTTGAGGAGTTCATGTATTCACTATGTGTTGATGCTTTGGTTTGGTACTCTATTAAAAGGAGGCCTTAATATCCCTTAGTTTCCATTAGGACCCCGATGCCACGGGAGTGTAGGACAAAAGATGTCATGCAAGTTCTTTTCCATAAGCACTTATGACTATATACGGAATACATGCCTACATTCCGTTGATGAACTGGAGCTAGTTCTGTGTCACCCTAGGTTATGACTGTTACATGATCGATCGCATCCGACATAATTCTCCATCACCGATCCAATGCCTACGAGCTTTTCCATATATTATTCTTCGCTTATTTACTTTTCCGCTGCTACTGTTACAATCACTACAAAACCCAAAAAAATTACTTTTGCTACCGTTACCTTTTTGCCACCGTTACCACTATTATCATATTACTTTGCTACTAAACACTTTGCTGCAGATATTAAGTTTCCAGGTGTGGTTGAATTGACAACTTAGCTGCTAATACTTGAGAATATTCTTTGGCTCCCCTTGTGTCGAATCAATAAATTTGGGTTGAATACTCTACCCTCGAAAACTATTGTGATCCCATATACTTGTGGGTTATCAGACCGCACAAGGGCTTATATAGCCTGATGATGAACTTCCGAGGTTGGTCACCGACGTGGCCTTTCATCGGGGGAGGAGACGCCGGCGGGGGTGCCACCAAGGCACCGCCCCGCCCTCCTCTTCCCCGAGCACCGCGGTGACCGCAGCCTCGTCCTCTTCCTCCCGCCCTCGCGGTTGGCTTCACCACCTCAGGGTCCGGGGAGGATGTCGGGGTATGGGGTCCCGGCAAACCCTTAAGGTTCAAAAACTGGGGTGTGCACGATGTCTTTCCCTTCAACCGATCTACGCTCTAGCTTGCTAGGATCTCGCGGGCGAACTCGTCGAACTCACAACACAGATGGACACAGGGTTTATACTGGTTCGGGCCACCGTTGTGGTGTAATACCCTACTCTAGTGTGGTGGTGGTGGATTGCCTCTTGGGCCGATGATGAACCATACAAGGGAAGAACGACCTCCTGAGGTTGAGGCGTTCTTGTGCTCGGTGAGCTTGTGTGCGAGGCGGTCTCTCTCGAGCTAAGATGATCCCTCCCTTCTCCACTGTGGTGGCTAGTACTATTTATAGAGGCCCTAGTCCTCTTCCCAAATATCGAGTGGGAAGGGAGCCAACGTCGGGATAATTTGAAGGGGGACAGCTAGTACAAGCTATCTTGGGGGACAGCTAGTACAAGCTATCCTGACAAAAGTATACTTCGCCTGCACAAAGTTCTGGTGGTGACGCTGTTCTGGGCTCCACGATGACCTCCGTCTTGCAGTCCTTGGTCTTGGTCTTGTTGCACCGAAATGGAAACCTTTGCCTGATGCCTCGGTACTCCGCGGCTGCGCTTGCCCCCTTTGCACCAAAGAGGAAACACGGACGTTGTGCGCACTGGCGCCCGCCTGGCGCCCGCATGGTGTCGATCGTCACGAGAACCTCGTGAGGTTCGCCTCGCCTTGATATCTCCGCTCCTCGTGAGCCTGCCTAGCTAGGCCACTCCAGAGGAGGTCTTGCGTCGTCCGCCTCATGAGGCTTGGCCCCTCGCGAGGGTCTTGGGTGCTTTGTTGGTGAAGATGGGCCATACAGCCTGCTGGCTCGGCAACGCCAGGGGCCGCGGGTAGGAAAGTCTGGGGACCCCCGTTCCTAGGACGCCGACAGTAGCCCTCAGGCCCAAGGTGCGCGTGGGCTTGGCTTTGCGGCCAAGCCAAGGGTCAAGCTTGGAGCACCACATGCCCCCAAAGCCTGCGGCCTTGGTTGACGCGTGGCGGTTGATTGGACGTGGGCGTCTCCGCTTCCCCGCGCTGTTTCGGCAACTGCTTGACCTGACAAAAGGCTGGCGCGGAGGGCACTTGCCTTCATTGCTTCTTCCTCGCCTCGCTCCAGATCCCCTTTCTTGCTCTTTGCCGCCGCTACCTATAGATCTGCTTCCGCCTCATTCTGCATCTGCCGCTCATGGCAGCGCGCAAGGTCAAGGCTTCCTCGTCCCCGGCTTGGTACGAGCCCGCTCTTGAGGCGCCCACCGTCACGGAGAAGAGCCTTGCCTCCGTGCGCCTGCTGACGACGGGAGAGAGCAACGAGTGGGGGAAGACGGAGCTCCGGCTTGCCTCCGATGAGTCGGAGCCTGAGGGGAGCACCTTCTTCCCCTTCTTTTCGAGCGAAGTTGCTGTCGGGTTGGTTCCTCCCTTCTCTGATTTCTTTTATGAAGTCCTTGACCACTATGGGCTGCAAGCGTTGCACCTCCATCCCAACTCTGTCCTCCTCCTGTCCATCTTTGCCTACTACTGTGAGGCGCACCTGGGCGTGATGCCATCCGTAGCGCTCCTGCGCCATTTCTTCTTCCTCCGCATCAGCGAGGGCCACATCTCTGGATGCTCTAACTTCGTCGCGTCCGGCAAGGCCAACTCGATCTCGAGCACCGGGAAGAGGGCCGACAACATTCGATCCAAGTGGGTCATGGTAGACGCCAAGCTCGCCCATCCGCGCCTGGTGTTGCTGATAGAGGCACCTCGGCAAGGCAAGGAATGGCCTAGGGCGGAGCTTGTCAACGAGCGGGCGTCATCAGTGTTGGAGCAGATGATGGCTGACCTGAAGCCGGGCAATGCGAGGGCGGCTAAAATAATGGGAGCGATGCTCCTGAGGGAGTTCTTGACGCTGTGGGTCGCCCCACTCCAGGTGCACGCGTGCCCCTTTTGGAAGCTTGAAGGAGGGGAGAACAAGGCCCGTCTGAGGCCAGGGGACCTGCCTGACGATGAACTGGACGTCGTCCTGCGCCTCATAGTTGGAGACAACCAGGAGTACCCGCCTAGCGCCTTCATTCCCCTGTTCCAACGCAGGAACCGGGAGGAATTCATCGCCTCCAGGCCGACTTTTGATGCACGTGGGCTGGTGCCGCCGGTGCTTTTGGGAGCTCCTTCGGCGCCAAAGCCGTTGGAGGTGTCTTATGGCGAGTCCCGTGGAGAGGAGGAGGAGGAGGACTCTGAGGAGACCCCGGAAGAGGTGGAGGAGACCTCCCCTCCGAGCAAGGCCGAGATTCTCCACGCCCTTCCTGATGATGCTGAGGCCGACGCCTACCAAGGAGGGAAGGAGAAACCCCTCGTCCCGACGAAGGGTAGGTCGTCGCTGGTGGACCGTGGTGCCGCCTCCACCCCAACACCTCCTGGGGCTGGATCCGGTTCCGCCTCCGCACCGCATGGCGCCACCGGAGCCCGAGCGCCTGCTCCTCAGGTCCCGATGCTGTCGGGCGTCAAGCTTCATAAGCGAAGGGTGGAGTACCTTGCGGTGGACCGGTAGGTGTCTCGAACTTCGCTTGGTCCGTGCAAGTGCCTATTTTTTTCTGATGCTCGCCTTTGGTTGATTAGGCCGACATCTTCGGCAAAGAAGAGGAAGGATGGTAAGGCAGTTGTGCCTCCCTCCGCAGAGCAAGGAGGCAACGTCGCCCGTGCCTCCCCAGCCCGGTCGTCTTTGCGGGGCCAAGAGGAGCCCCGTCGCATGGAGTCAGCCCCCATGGCCCCGCTGGCTCCGGAGGTGCCGGTACTTGGCACGAATGATGAGGTCCCAGCTGCTCCGGAGCCCGCGGTCTCCCAAGCCCTGGTGACGGCGCCACTTCCTCCTACTGCTGCGCCTCCACTCCTTGGTTCCTCTGCTCCTGCTACCGTCTTGGAGCGTGCCTTTTCAGAGATGACCCAACTGTAGGCGGATCTCCTGAGCGCCGACTCGCGCCTGGTGGCCGGGCGTCTGGAGTTGGCCTTCGGCTGGCTTCACTCTGACTAGGCTATTGCGACTTCCAAGAGGGAGAAGCAAGGGGCTATCGGTGCTGCGGCCGATCATGAGGTGGCGTTGAAAGACGCCCAGGCCGCCCGTGACTGCTACCAAGCCTTGGAGGGCGAGTTGCGTAGCCTGCGTGATAAGCACGCCGAAGAGGCGCGCCACCGCGAAGCGGAGGAGAAGGAGATGAAGGCCCGGGAGGAAGCTGTCAAGAACCATGATGCTGAGCTAGCGGAGTTGGGGAAGAGGCAGGTTGTCGAGCACAACCGGTTGGAGGAGCTGGAGCAGAAGATGGGGCGAAGGAGGTCGATCTCAACGCCAAGGCGCGGGTCTTGGCCGAAGACCATGTGGCCTTCGCCGACCTCGAGAAGAGATCTCGAAAGGCGCTCTACGAGCGTGGCCTGGAGAAGCCGCTGGATACCGACGAGGATGGCCCCTCCCAGCTGCTTCCTCTCGTGGTGAAGGCGCTTGAGGATGTCGTTGAGGGCCTCGGTCCCATGGCGGAGGCGGAAGCTCGCATTCTGTCTTCAGCCGCTCTTACCCACGTCCTCGGCCATCTGCACCTGCGCGACCCCAACGCCCAGCTTAACGAGCTACTGGAGCCTGTGGCTGAAGATTTCTACGAGACCGCCGCCGTAGCCGTTCAAGGTCAAGTGGAGGCTTTGCTAGGGAACTTCCGCGGCTTTGTCTCCGATCCTCTGTCTGGTGATGCCACGGATCCTGTGGCTGGTGGCGAAGGTGAAGACATCATTGCCCATAGGGGAGCTCCTTCCGCAGGCGACAGCGACATCCAGGGGTGACCCGCGGCTATTCTCCTTGTTTTATTCCCGCGACATACATCAGGCCTTGTGGAGGTGTTTAGACTTTTCATTTGGTATTGTGAGAACAGTATGCTTGTAATATTTGCTTTGAGATTCTACATTTTCCTTCCTTATTTGCCTTGTTCTGTGTCGGCAGAGCCCGGCCCCGCGCATACCTCAACTGCCGTTGGGCTGACCGGAGACCAGGACGGTCCAAGGAGTGAGGGGCTACTTGACCAGTTAGGCTCATGCGTCGCGATGCTCAGGAGTCCCCCTTGACGTGCGAACAGAATATAGGGAGAGTTCGTGAGGATAGATTAATGTTCTACATCGGCAGAGCCCGGCCCCACGCATACCTCAACCGCTAGTGGGCCGACCGGAGACCAGGACAGACCAAGGAGTGAGGGGCTACGTGACCAGTTAGGCACCTGAGTCGCGATGTTCAGGAGTCCCCCTTGACATTCAAACAATTTCCATACCTGCCCTCGCCGAGGCCTCGGGAGGGGTGCGCGACGCCCAGGTCCAGGGGACCTGGTTGGGTGGTGTGCGCTTGGGCGTGACCCGAGCGCAGCCCCCTCACGCAACTCTCGGGAGGGGAGGCGTCATGGTGAGGCTGGGCACTGAGCTCTGGGCTCCCTAAGGTTGGTACGACCGTGGGGTCGCCCTCAGTTGTTTATCACCAGCGCGGAGCATAGTGCTTCCGGCTTGTGCACAGGCATAGCCGCTCCTCGGCAGTGTCGACAGCTAGCGGGGAGCATGGAGCTTCCACTTGGGCATGGGATGGGGGCCCCTCCGGGAGGAGTGATGTCTACTACACAACCTTCTTCTTGTAGACGTTGTTGGGCCTCCAAGTGCAGAGGTTTGTAGGACAGTAGCAAATTTCCCTCAAGTGGATGACCTAAGGTTTATCAATCCCTAGGAGGCGTAGCATGAAGATGGTCTCTCTCAAGCAACCCTGCAACCAAATAACAAAGAGTCTCTTGTGTCCCCAACACACCCAATACAATGGTAAATTGTATTGGTGCACTAGTTCAGCGAAGAGATGGTGAAACAAGTGGTATATGGATAGTAGATAAAGGTATTTGTAATCTGAAATAATAAAAACAGCAAGGTAGCAAGTGATAAAAGTGAGCGTAAATGGTATTGCAATGCTAGGAAACAAGGCCTAGGGTTCATACTTTCACTAGTGCAAGTCCTCTCAACAATACTAACATAATTGGATCATAAAACTATCCCTCAACATGCAACAAAGAGTCACTCCAAAGTCACTAATAGTGGAGAACGAACGAAGAAATTATGGTAGGGTGCAAAACCACCTCAAAGTTATTCTTTCCAATCAATCCGTTGGGCTATTCCTATAAGTGTCACAAACAGCCCTAGAGTTCGTACTAGAATAACACCTTAAGATACAAATCAACCAAAACCCTAATGTCACATAGATACTCAAATGTCACCTCAAGTATCCGTGGGCATGATTATACGATATGCATCACACAATCTCAGATTCATCTATTCAACCAACACAAAGGACCTCAAAGAGTGCCCCAAAGTTCTACCGGAGAATCACGACGAAAGCGTGTGCCAACCCCTATGCATAGGTTCATGGGCGGAACCCGCAAGTTGGTCACCAAAACATACATCAAGTGAATCACGTGATATCCCATTGTCACCACAGATATCCACGGCAAGACATACATCAAGTGTTCTCAAATATTTAAAGACTCAATCCGATAAGATAACTTCAAAGGGGAAACTCAATTCATTACAAGAGAGTAGAGGGGGGAGAAAACATCATAGGATCCAACTATAATAGCAAAGCTCGCGATACATCAAGATCGTATCACCTCAAGAACACGAGAGAGAGAGAGAGAGAGATCAAACACATAGCTACTGGTACATACCCTCAGCCCCGAGGGAGAACTACTCCCTCCTCGTCATGGAGAGCACCGGGATTATGAAGATGGCCACCGGAGAAGGATTGCCCCCTCCGGCAGGGTGCCGGAACGGGTCTAGATTGGTTTTCGGTGGCTACGGAGGCTTCTGGCGGTGGAACTCCCGATCTATTGTGCATTCTGGAAGTTTTAGGGTAGGGCGATATATATGGGTGCAGGAAGTATGTCAGAGGAGCCACGGGGCCCCCACGAGGCAGGGGACGCGCCCCCACCCTCGTGGGCAGCCCGTGTCTCTCCTGACATGCACTCCAAGTTCCTTGGGTTGCTTTCCTTCCAAAAATAACTTCTCCAGTTGATTCGTTCCGTTTCAACTTCGTTTGATATTCCTTTTCTTCAAAACACTGAAATAGGCATAAAACAGCAAATCTGGGCTGGGCCTCCGGTTAATAGGTTAGTCCCAAAAATAATATAAAAGTGGAAAATAAAGCCCAATATTGCCCAAAACAGTAGATAATATAGCATGGGGCAATAGAAAATTATAGATACATTGGAGACGTATCAAGCATCCCCAAGCTTAATTCCTGCTCGTCCTCGAGTAGGTAACTGACAAAAAGATAATTTTTGATGTGGAATGCTAGTTGGCATAATTTCAATGTAATTCTTCTTACTTGTGATATGAATATTCAGATCCAAAAGATTCAAGACAAAAGTTCATATTAACATAGAAATAATAATACTTCAAGCATACCAATTAAGCAATTATGTCTTCTCAAAATAACATGGCCAAAGAAAGCTATCCCTACAAAATCATATAGTCTGGCTATGCTCCATCTTCACCACACAAAATATTTAAATCATGCACAACCCCGATGACAAGCCAAGCAATTGTTTCATACTTTTCATGTTCTCAAACTTTTTCAATCTTCACGGAATACATGAGCGTGAGCCATGGACATAGCACTATAGGTGGAATAGAATGGTGGTTGTGGAGAAGACAAAAAGGGAGAAGATAGTCTCACATCGACTTGGCGTATCAACGGGCTATGGAGATGCCCATCAATAGATATCAAAGTGAGTGAGTAGGGATTTCCATGCAACGGATGCACTAGAGCTATAAGTATATGAAAGCTCAACAAAAGAAACTAGTGGGTGTGCATCCAAATCGCTTGCTCATGTAGACCTAGGGCATTTTGAGGAAGCCCGTCATTGGAATATACAAGCCAAGTTCTATAATGAAAGATTCCCACTAGTATATGAAAGTGACAACATAGGATACTCTCTATCATGAAGATCATGGTGCTACTTTGAAGCACAAGTGTGGCAAAAGGATAGTAGCATTGTCCCTTTTTTGGCCTTTTTTTATTTGGCCTTTTTTGGGACATTGCTCTATTGAATGATGATCATCACACTTCTCTTTATTTACAACTCAATGATACAACTCGATACTAGAACAAAGTATGACTATATATGAATGCCTCCGGTGGTGTACCGGGATGTGCAATGACTCATGAGTGACATGTATGAAAGAATTATGAATGGTGGCTTTGCCACAAATACGATGTCAACTACATGATCATGCTAAGCAATATGACAATGATGAAGTGTGTCATAATAAACAGAACGGTGGAAAGTTGCATGGCAATATATCTCGGAATGGCTATGGAAATGCCATAATAGGTAGGTATGGTGGCTGTTTTGAGGAACGTATATGGTGGGTTTATGGTACCGGCGAAAGTTGTGCGGTACTAGAGAGGTTAGCAATGGTGGAAGGGTGAGAGTGCGTATAATCCATGGACTCAACATTAGTCATAAAGAACTCACATACTTATTGCAAAAATCTGTTAGTTATCGAAACAAAGTACTATGCGCATGCTCATAGGGGGATAGATTGGTAGGAAAAGACCATCGCTCGTCCCCGACCGCCACTCATAAGGAAGGCAATCAATAAATAAATCATGCTCCGACTTCATCACATAACGGTTCACCATACGTGCATGCTACGGGAATCACAAACTTCAACGCAAGTATTTCTCAAATTCACAACTACTCAACTAGCATGACTCTAATATTACCATCCTCATATCTCAAAACAATCATCAAGTATCAAACTTCTCTTAGTATTCAACACACTCATAAGAGAATTTTATTATTCTTGAATACCTAGCATATTAGGATTTTAAGCAAATTACCATGCTATTTACGACTCTCAAAATAATCTAAGTGAAGCATGAGAGTTCATCTATTTCTTCAAAATAAGACTACCACCATGCTCTAAAAGATATAAGTGAAGCACTAGAGCAAATGACAAACTACTTCGAAAGATATAAGTGAAGATCAATGAGTAGTCGAATAATTATGCAACTATGTGAAGACTTTCTAACATTTAATAATTTCAGATCTTGGTATTTTATTCAAACAGCAAGCAAAGCAAAAGAAAATGACATTCTAATAATAGCAAACATCATGTGAAGAAGCAAAAACTTAGGATCAGCCGAAACTAACCGGTAGTTGTTGAAGAAGAAAGGTGGGATGCCAACCGGGGCATCCCCAAGCTTAGACGCTTGAGACTTCTTGAAATATTATCTTGGGGTGCCTTGGGCATCCCCAAGGTTGAGCTTTTGTGTCTCTTTAATTCCTCTCATATCACGGTCTCCCTAAATCTCAAAAGCTTCATCCACACAAAACTCAACAAGGACTCGTGAGATAGGTTAGTATAAACTATTGCAAAAAGTTTATCATACTCTACTGTAGAAAATCACTAAAATTATTATTCAACATTGCATACTAAATTCCTCTGCATATTTAATAGTCCTATCCTCAAATAGAATCATTAAAGAAGCAACCATATGCAAACAATGCAAACATAACAGCAATCTGCCTAAACAGGATAGTCTGTAAAGAATGCTGCAACATCCATACTTCCCTAGCTCCAAAAATTATGAAATAAAATTCCCACTGTAGTAAATTTATCAGATCTTAATATGCAAAAGGTTTCAACATTTTATCAAATTCTGACTTTTCTAGGGAATTATTGCAACAGCGGTAAACTTTCTGTTTTCAAACAGCGACATGTGGACTTATAAAATAGGCATAGTAAAGGCTATCAATGCCACTTTTATTGAAATAAAAGATGCAAAACAATGTTCTAAATAACAGCAAGCAAATCCTAACAAAATAAATTGACGCTCCAAGCAAAACACATATCATGTGGCGAATAAAAATATACCTCCAAGTAAAGTTACTGATGAACGAAGACGAAAGAGGGGATGCCTTCCGGGGCATCCCCAAGCTTAGGCTCTTGGATATCCTTGAATATTACCTTGGGGTGCCTTGGGCATCCCCAAGCTTAGGATCTTGCCACTCCTTATTCCATAGTCCATCGAATCCTTACCCAAAACTTGAAAACTTCACAACACAAAACTTAACAGAGAACTCGTAAGCTCCGTTAGTATAAGAAAATAAATCACCACTTAGGTACTGTTGTGAACTCATTATTTATTTATATTGGTGTAATATCTACTGTATTGCAACTTCTATATGGTTTATAAACTCTTTTACTAGCCATAGATTCGTCAAAATAAGTAAACAACACATGAAAAACAGAATCTGTCAAAAACAGAATAGTCTGTAGTAATCGGGATCAAAAGTATACTTATGGAACTCATAAAATTCTCAAATAAATTGCTGGACCTGAGGAATTTATCTATTAATCATCTGAAAAAAGAATTAACTAAATAGAACTCTCCAAATAAAAATGACAGTAATTCTCGTGAGCGCTAAAGTTTCTGTTTTTTACAGCATGATCAACAAGACTCTCCCCAAGTCTTCCCAAAGGTTCTACTTGGCACAAACACTAATTAAAAGCATAAAACCACATCTAAACAGCGGCTAGATGAATTATTTATTACTAAACAGGAACAAAAAGCAAGGAACTAAAATAAAATTGGGTTGCCTCCCAACAAGCGCTATCGTTTAACGCCCCTAGCTAGGCACGATGATTTCAATGATGCTCACATAAAAGATAAGAATTGAAATATAAAGAGAGCATCATGAAGAATATGACTAGCACATTTAAGTCTAACATACTTCCTATGTATAGGGATTTTGTGAGCAAACAACTTGTGGGAACAATAATCAACTAGCATAGGAAGGTAAAACAAGCATAACTTCAAAACTTTAAGCACATAGAGAGGAAACTTGATATTATTGCAATTCCTACAAGCATATATTCCTCCCTCTTAATAATTTTCAGTAGCATCATGAATGAATTCAACAATATAACCAGCACCTAAAGCATTATTTTCATGATCTACAAGCATAGAAAATTTACTACTCTCCACACAAGCAAAATTCTTCTCATGAATAATAGTGGGAGCAAACTCAACAAGGTAACTATCATGGGATTGAAAATTGAAATCAAGATGACAAGTTTCATTGTTATCATTATTCTTTAAAGCATACAAGTCATCACAATAATCATCATAGATAGCAACTTTGTTCTCATAATCAATTGGAACCTCTTCCGGAATAGTGGATTCATCACGAAATAAAGTCATGACCTCTCCAAATCCACTTTCATCAATATAATTATCATAAATAGGAGGCATGCTTTCATCATAATAAATTTGCTCATCAAAACTTGGGGGACAAAAAATATCATCTTCATCAAACATAGCTCCCCCAAGCTTGTGGCTTTGCATATCATTAGCATCATGGATATTCAAGGAATCCATACTAACAACATTGCAATCATGCTCATCATTCAAATATTTAGTGTCAAACATTTTATAGATTTCTTCTTCTAGCACTTGAGCACAATTATCCTTCCCATCATACTCACGAAAGATATTAAAAAGCTGAAGCGTATGAGACAAACTCAATTCCATTTTTTATAGTTTTCTTTTATAAACTAAACTAGTGATAAAACAAGAAACTAAAAGACTCGATTGCAAGATCTAAAGATATACCTTCAAGCATTCACCTCCCCGGCAACGGCGCCAGAAAAGAGCTTGATGTCTACTACACAACCTTCTTCTTGTAGACATTGTTGGGCCTCCAAGTGCAGAGGTTTGTAGGACAGTAGCAAATTTCCCTCAAGTGGATGACCTAAGGTTTATTAATCCGTAGGAGGCGTAGGATGAAGATGGTCTCTCTTAAGCAACCCTGCAACCAAATAACAAAGAGTCTCTTGTGTCCCCAACACACCCAATACAATGGTAAATTGTATAGGTGCACTAGTTCGGCGAAGAGATGGTGAAACAAGTGGTATATGGATAGTAGATAAAGGTATTTGTAATCTGAAATAATAATAACAGAAAGGTAGCAAGTGATAAAAGTGAGTGTAAACGGTATTGCAATGCTAGGAAACAAGGCCTAGGGTTCATACTTTCACTAGTGCAAGTCCTCTCAACAATACTAACATAATTGGATCATAAAACTATCCCTCAACATGCAACAAAGAGTCACTCCAAAGTCACTAATAGCGGAGAACGAACGAAGAGATTATGGTAGGGTACGAAACCACCTCAAAGTTATTCTTTCCAATCAACCCGTTGGGCTATTCCTATAAGTGTCACAAACAGCCCTAGAGTTCGTACTAGAATAACACCTTAAGATACAAATCAACCAAAACCCTAATGTCACCTAGATACTCCAATGTCACCTCAAGTATCCGTGGGCATGATTATACGATATGCATCACACAATCTCAGATTCATCTATTCAACCAACACAAAGGACCTCAAAGAGTGCCCCAAAGTTCGACCAGAGAATCACGACGAAAACGTGTGCCAACCCCTATGCATAGGTTCATGGGCGGAACCCGCAAGTTGGTCACCAAAACATACATCAAGTTAATCACGTGATATCCCATTGTCACCACAGATATCCACGGCAAGACATACATCAAGTGTTCTCAAATCTTTAAAGACTCAATCCAATAAGATAACTTCAAAGGGGAAACTCAATTCATTACAAGAGAGTAGAGGGGGGAGAAAACATCATAGGATCCAACTATAATAGCAAAGCTCGCGATACATCAAGATCGTATCACCTCAAGAACATGAGAGAGAGATCAAACACATAGCTACTAGTACATACCCTCAGCCCCGAGGGAGAACTACTCCCTCCTCGTCATGGAGAGCACCGGGATTATGAAGATGGCCACCGGAGAAGGATTGCCCCCTCCGGCAAGGTGCCGAAATGGGTCTAGATTGGTTTTCGGTGGCTACGGAGGCTTCGGCGGCGAAACTCCCGATCTATTGTGAGTTCTGGAAGTTTTAGGGTACGACAATATATATGGGTGTAGGAAGTACGTCGGAGGAGCCACGGGGGGCCCACGAGGCAGGGGGCGCGCCCTAGGGGGGTGGGCATGCCCCCCACCCTTGTGGGCAGCCCGTGTCTCTCCTGACGTGCACTCCAAGTTCCCTGGGTTGCTTTCCTTGCAAAAATAACTTCTCTAGTTGATTTCATTCCATTTCGACTTCGTTTGATATTCCTTTTCTTCGAAACACTGAAATAGGCATAAAACAACAAATCTGGGCTGGGCCTCCGGTTAATAGGTTAGTCCCAAAAATAATATAAAAGTGGAAAATAAAGCCCAGTATTGCCCAAAACAGTAGATAATATAGCATGGAGCAATCAAAAATTATAGATACGTTGGAGACGTATCAAGGAGCCCCCGGGGCGTGTACAGCCCCGCCCTGACACGTGGCTTGCACGGCAGGGCTGCGAGGTGTATCTGGGCACTCGTGAGCCAGCGCGGGACTCACGAGGCCCTACCTTAAGGCGGGTTGCGCCTGATCTTGAGTCTTGGTGACTGTATGTCCTTGCAAGGCAGTTAGATGCAAGCACTCTACGTCCTCAGGTCCCGCCCCTCGAGCGAGCTCAGCCGCTGCTAGTATGCCAGGTCGCGATGCCATGGTCAAGGCCAGGGGTGAGGGCTGGAGAGCCAGTAAGAGCTCCTGAGTCGCGATGCTCAGGAGCCCCCCTTTTAACGTGCATGCAAATTGCATGGGGTGAACTGACCCGTGGCGGGCGATGATCAAACAGGTGATAGCAATTGGCAGCTTAAGCGTGAAGAGCAGATTGCCTGAGATAAATCTAGGAAGGTACATGCCACTAGGTCTGGCCCGAGCGGCGTGGGGATGATGCGGCCCGAGGGGCGCCCCAGCGAGGTAAACTTAGGAACATAAGCAAAAGGGATACATGCCACAGGGATGGACCAACATGGCCTGGGAATACTGCAGCCTGAGGGGCGCTCCTAGCTTAAATGAACTTGGAAGATGTCACCTGGGTCTGTAGACGAAGTAGAGCTGGTGCAGCTGAAGCCAAGTGTCGAAGGAATGACTCCTCATGAGCCACCGGGACCCTGAGCCTCGGGAGGCTCTGGGGGGTCAGGAGGTTCCCTGAAGGCCGCCGCCATCTCCTCCAGAACGGCGTGGAATCTGGCCTCCTGAGCCACCTGGACTTGCCGCATTTTGTGCCGATGGGCCGACGCCACGCTCGATAAGCCGAAGGGCATGCGAACGAAGCTGTGTGGTGGACCCTCACAGCGGCCCGCGCGTGATGGTCAGAAGCGCTCCTGAGATGCGGCCCTGTTGAGCCCTGGGATGTCGATGCAGGCGCGCAGCTAAGCACCCTCGCCTTGGTGGTGAGCCACACTCAGTGAGCGGCCGTCGCCACACATGGCTCTTGCATCTTGTAGCTCTTGGATGGTCTTGGTGATGAACTCCTGGGTGGTGGGCATTCCTTGCCCCATGCTCTCTTGAGTAACACGTGCCGTGAAGCATGCTTCCAAGTGGTTCCCAAGTGCCTCGCTCGTGAGATTGGCAAGGTCTGAGGCCCTCCAGAAGAGAGCCCTCGAGCCTTGCCTGAGGAGGGCGCCGGGCGCGCTTTCCTATGCGGTGGAGGGAGGCGCCCCTGGAGCGGGCGCCGATCCTAACGAGGCTCCTGATGCGACGCCATCTTCCCGGGGTCCTGCACAGCGCGGTAGCTTCTTCTTGGGGATGGTCTCCGGAGGGCCTTCACTTCTGCTGTCAGGGTTGTCGATTGCCGCGGCTTGGAAGGCGCGCTCAAGGGAGCACACCATATCCCTTTCTTCACATGGGACCGTGATGATCCCCCTGCTTCCTGGCATCTTGAGGACGTTGTAGCCGTGGTGAGTGACTGTCATGAACTTGGTCAGGGTTGGGTACCCGAGAATGGCGTTGTACGGCAGGCAGATGTGTGCGATGTCGAAGTTGATGAGCTCGGTGCGGTAATTATTGCGCTCTCCGAAGGTGACAGGCAGGCGGACTTGCCCTATTGGTGTGGTGGAACCATCAGTCACTCCTGAGAAAGGCTTGGTTGGTTGGAGCTACTCATAGGGCACTTGGAGGCTGTCGAATGTGTCGGCGGATAGGACGTTGAGCCCTGCGCCGCCGTCGATGAGGGTCTTGGTGACTTGCACATACTGATGACTGTGGAGCACAACATAGGGAGCGTGCCAGCGGTGGCCGCGCACTTGAGCTGGTCGGCCGAGCTGAAGGTGATGGCGCATTGGGACCACCGGAGCGGCCGTGTGGCCTCGAGCTTGGGGAGCGCCGCGTTCACCTTGCGAGCGAACTGTTTGAAGATGCGCTGAGAGGTTGGGGCCTGAGCGCCTCCCAAGATGCAAGCGACTGCGCGCGGCTCCTGGAAGCCCCCAGCCCCCTCGTCCTGGTGGTGCTCGTCGTTCCTCGACAGCGGCAATGGGGGAAGACCAGCGTTGCCCTGGGGGCGATCCTCACGAGGCAGGTCCCTCCAGGCGCCCTTGCGAGGTTGGTCCTGCCAGCGGTCCTCACGAGGCCGGTCACGCCACTCCTGGCACGGGCCACGGTTGTCCGAGCGTCTGCCTCAGCGTCCTCCTCCACGGCAGTAGCCCCGGCCGTTGCGCTCGGGGCATCGGCTGAAGCGTCCTTCCCAAATGGCTCTAAGCTCTTGACAGTCGCTGGTGTTGTGGGTGTTCAGGTTGTGGAAGGCGCAGAATGGGCGGCCGTTCTTGGATGACTCGAGCTGATCTCTGCCTCGCTTGGTGTCGGGCTCTGCTGCGAGCACTACTGCCTCCTTGCGCTTCACGTCCTTGGCCTTGGCCTTCTTTTCCTCCACTCATGCAGCTGGCAGCTCAAGGAGAGAGAGGCGCCCCTCCTCAGCTCTTGCGCACCTGGTCGCCAGGTTGAACAGCTCCTGAGATGTGCAAAGCTCCTCATGGATTGCTAGCTCTTCCTTCATCTTGACGCCGCGGACGCCATCGAAAAACGCGGAGATGATGGCCTCGTTCGTGACCTTGGGGATCTTGAGGCGGGTGTTGTTGACGCGCTGGATGTACTTCTGGAGGGTCTCTCCTGGCTGTTGCTTGATGCGGCATAGGTCGCCCGCGACCGGTGGGCGGTCACGAGTGCCCTGGAAGTTGGCGACGAAGCGGTCGCGCATCTCGTCCCAGGAGGATCGCGAGCCGTGCTGCAGGTTCAGGAGCCAGGAGCGGGTCCCATCCTTGAGAGCCATGGGAAACCAGTTCGCCATGACTTTTTCGTCGCCGTTGGCCGCTTCGATGCTCAACTCATAGAGCTGCAGGAATTCCGCGGGTCGGCGGTGCCGTCGTACCGAGGAGGCAGATCTGGCTTGAACTTGCCCGGCCAGGCAACACAGCGCAGCTCAGGGGTGAAGGCGCGGCAGCCTGCCGTGGTAGCCGGGGCCCGCTTCAAGGGCGGAGCTTGGTCTTGGCGAGGTCCGCGTTGTGCCACTGCAGGCGGCGCGCGGTCTTGACAAGGTGGCGCAGGGAGCTGGTGCAGCTTCTCGCGGCCGCGGGATTTCTTGGCAGCTCCTTTCTTCACACGCGGGCGCCGGGCGCGGCGGATCGCACCGCGGAGGCGCGCGCCTTGGCACCAAGGCACCGTCTTGGGGTCGAGGTGGTGGAGGCGTGCTACGAGCCCCGTTGCCCACGACCTGCTGAGGGGGAGGCAGAGAGTGAGACGGCGCCGGAGAGCCCCCTGCGGCACGGACGAGCTTGGCGACGCGGTCGAGCCACTCCTCATAGACGTCGTCGACCGGGCGGTAACGCAGGAGCTTGTTCGCCACGATGAGCGCAGCCCGCGCCTCCAGGGGAGCGTGGTGCGCGTGGGACAAAGAGCCAGCAGGAGTGCGTGATGGAGTAGCGGTGCGGCCGTCCTGCCGCACTGAAGGATGCAGCAAGGACGCCTACTGCTCGTTCCCCACCGGGCCGGTGGCAGCGTTGGTGGTGGGGGACGGATAACGACGAGGCGGCCCACTGACGGGAGCCATCTAAGCGACGCGGGTGGCGAGGGCGGCCCGACGCTCAGCTCGAGCACAGCGAGTGTCCGACATGGAGACGACGGATCGACGGAGCGATGAACTGATGGAAGGGAAGCTACGGCGCACCCCTACCTGGCGCACCAAATGTCGGGGTATGGGGTCCCGGCAAACCCTTAAGGTTCAGATACTGGGGTGCGCGCAAAGTCTTTCCCTTCAACCGATCTACGCTCTAGCTTGCTAGGATCTCGCGGACGAACTCGTCAAACTCACAACACAGATGGACACAGGGTTTATACTGGTTCGGGCCACCGTTGTGGTGTAATACCCTACTCCAGTGTGGTGGTGGTGGATTGCCTCTTGGGCTGATGATGAACATACAAGGGAAGAACGACCTCCTGAGGTTGAGGCGTTCTTGTACTCGGTGAGCTTGTGTGTGAGGCGGTCTCTCTCGAGCTAAGATGATCCTTCCCTTCTCCATTGTGGTGGCTAGTCCTATTTATAGAGGCCCTGGTCCTCTTCCCAAATATCGAGCGAGAAGGGAGGCAACAATAGCGGGCTAATTTTAAGGGGGACAGCTAGTACAAGCTATCCTGACAAAAGTAGTCTTCGCCTGCACAAAGTTCTGGTGTGACACTGTTCTGGGCTCCACAATGACCTCCATCTTGCAGTCCTTGGTCTTGGTCTTGTTGAACTGAAATGGCAACCTTTGCGTGATGCCTCGGTACTCCGTGGCTGCGCTTGCCCCCTTTGCACCGAAGAGGAAACAAGGACGTTGTGCGCGCTGGCGCCCGCCTGGTGTCGATCGTCACGGCTCACGTCACAAGAACCTCATGAGGTTCACCTCGCCTTGATATCTCCGCTCCTCGTGAGCCTGCCTAGCTAGGCCACTCCAGAGGAGGTCTTGCGTCGTCCGCCTCACGAGGCTTGGCCCCTCGCGAGAGTCTTGGGTGCTTTGCTGGTGAAGATGGGTCATACGGCCTGCTGGCTCAGCCACACCACAGGCCGCAGGCAGGCAAGTCTAGGGACCCCCGTTCCCAGGACGCCGACAGAGGAGGGTCGCGCTGTCGAGCAGAAGCCTTCGTTGCTACCGCCGAGATGCCACCACACCCTCACCCTCTCACCATGACTAGAAGGAAAGGGTTGCGGGGAAGGAGAAGAAGAAGTGTGTGCAGAGAGGCACCACTCCTGCCCCTTTTTATAGGGAAACGGGGCAGGGGCTGGCCCCTCATATGGGAAACGGCCGCCCCACTCCTCCAATACGGCCTCTCTGCACACTCTGTGGCTCTGAGAGTCGAGGCCGACCCTCTACTCCAACCATCGGTGCTCGGTTTTCAGCCTTGGCACTCCTCCCCATGCCCTCCGCATCCACCATGTACCACGCCCAATGCATGCGGAACACATGGCAGGTATGTGTGGAACAGGAGGCAAGTAGGATGGCAGTTTCTGCCCTATGATTGTGGGGCGAGAAGAATCCGCAGGCCACGATCAAAGTTCCTCCACAATGTTGCACATGACGCGCGGAGAAACCGGAAACCGGCCCGGAATCAAGGCTAATGAAGAAGCAAAGAAGACTTCAAGAGACCATCCTCTTTAGCAACCCTCGCCTATGCACTTATTAGACCCTACCCCGACATCGCTCGGCAGCACGTTCGGGGCAGGCCCGGGGGCTTCTGTCGGTGGAACAATCCCTGGTTCTGTTGCCCAGACTGTGCACAGGCACGGGAATGAGATTGAAGCTCCAGCCCAAGTCAGAGTACAAGAATCCAATATATTTGAAGGACCAACATGCAGATCAGAGGGACCAAGGATGAGCCAAGGAAGCAGGATATCGTCAAGTGAAAAGCCTTCCCTTGCCGGGCAGGCGAGGCCGGCAAGGGGCGAGGCCGACCCCAGAAGAAGACAACCAAGTCGTCTCGGCAGGGCCTGCTGGGGCTCATGGAGGCAAAACCGCCTCACCAACCACTCCACCATGACCCACGTCATCAATCAATGCATTGTCAAGCTGCAAAGTGATTAAGTGGCAGCCATTCGCCACATGGCAGCTGATGAAGCTATGTACCTAGGGTAGGGGCACGGACCTGTCCAAAAGAACCCTACCCAAGGACATCCCTAGAAGAAGTCATCTTTCAATCGACTTGAAGGTATCTCACTTGACCAAGAAGCTATCACTCGACCATGAAGCCAACCACTCGACTGGCCAAGAGACCTAAAGTCACTCCGCAGGCAAACGGTCGGCTATTAAGTAGTCTTTATGGTCATTATAGCATTTTATTACCAGCGTTACCAGTAACGCCCCGCATTAATGTACATTGAACCCTTGGTAACATGGGCTGGACGGGGTCTTGGCGAACTCTATATAAGCCACCCCCACCTTGGTATCAAGGGTTCGCACCCCGGTTATTCACACGCATACAATCCAATCGACCGCCTCCGGGCACCGAGACGTAGGGCTGTTACTTCCTCCGTGAAGGGCCTGAACTCGTATCTTTGTGTGCTTACAACTTCCCAATAGCTGAGATCTAGCCTCTCCATACACACCCCCCTACATCACTGTCAGAGTTAGAACCACGACAGCAGCCATTTCCTACAGGAGAAACCCACAGATGACACCCGTCTTGCGACATATCAAGATAATATGTGCGGAGCTGGCGAGATAGCCCGGCAAGCCTTGCCGGGCAACCAACGATGTGACGTTAAGTAGTGCATTTAATGCGCCCTATCAGCCCGCAGAGTTAGGTATGATAGCACTATTTGCTATCTTATCAGTGCATAATGACTACTTGGCCATTGTGGTTACCCCTTGATCTATAAAAGGAGGCCCATGGAAACCGTAGAAAGGGTTAGAAGGTTGGATAACTCACACCCCCATACGCGCATAGTCGCTGCTGCCTGAGGCAACCTTGCGAGGCAAGTGTACTACGCACCACCACCACCTTTTCCACCATCAATCCACCAAAGCAGGAGTAGGGTTTTACGCCTCATGGCGGCCCAAACCTGAGTAAATTGCCCGCGTGATCTTTGTCGTGCTGCCCCACACTGGTCTGCTCTTTGTGCAACGCGTCGCCCCCTTGCCAAACCAACAAGGGACCTCCTGGTCCCACAGGTGGCCCTGGTTTCCCGCGACATAGAGATAGATATAAAGATAAGTAAATAACAAAATAAAGTAAATATAAATATATTGCAGCAAGGTATTTTTGGATTTTTGATTTTATAGATCTGAAAATAATGTGATGAAAAATAGACCCGGGGGCCATAGGTTTCACTAGAGACTTCTCTCTCGAAGAAAGCATACGGTAGGTAAACAAATTACTATTGAGCAACTGATAGAAAAGTGCAAAGTTATGATGATATCTAAGGCAATGATCATGAATATAGGCATCACGTCTGTGACAAGTAGACCGACTCCTGCCTATATCTAATACTATTACTCCACAGATCGACCGACTCCTGCCTGAATCTAGAGTATTAAGTTCATAAGAATAGAGTAACGCCTTAAGCAAGATGAAATGATGTAGAGGGATAAACTCAAGCAATATAATATAAACACCAACTTTTTTATACTTAATGGAAACAATACAATACGTGCCTCACTGTCCCTTCTGTCACTGGATGAGGACACCACAAGATTGAACCCATCACAAAGCACCTCTCCCATTGCAAGAAAAACCAATCTAGTAGGACAAACCAAATCGATAGATCGGAGAGAAATACTAAGATATCTTAATCATGCATAAAAGAGTTCATAGAAGACTCAAATAATATTCATAGATAATTTGATCATGAATCCACAATTCATCGGGTCTCAACAAACGCACCGCAAAAGAAGTTACATTGAATAGATCTCTAAGAACATTGAGGAGAACATTGTATTCAAGATCAAAGAGAGAGAATAAGCCATCTAGCTACTAGCTATGGATCCTTAGATCCGTGGTAAACTACTCACGCTTCATCGGAAGGGCAACAAGGTTGATGTAGAGGCCCTCCGTGATAGAATCCGCCTCCGACGGAGTGCCGGAAAAGGCCCCAAGGTGGGATCTCATGGGAATAGAAGCTTGTAGTGGTGGAAAAGTATTTTTTGTGTCTCTTCTGACGTAAGGGGAATATTTGAGGATTTATAGTGCAAATATTAGGGCTGGAAGGGCTACGAGGGTCCCACAAGCTAGGCACCTCCCATCGGCGTGCCCCCACGGCTTGTGGCCACCTCGTAGGTCTTGAGGCCTCCTCTCCAAGTCGCATGGGTTTCTTATGGTCCAAGAAAATCATCGTAAAGTTTTATTCCGTTTGGACACTATTTGATATTCCTTTTCAGTAGAAGTCAAAAACAAGGAAAAACAGAAACTGGCACTCCGCACTAGGTTAATAAGTTAGTCCAATATATATATATAATAGCATATTGATGCATATAAAACATCCAAAATAGATAATATAATAGCATGGAACAATCAAAAAATATAGATACGTTGGAGACGTATCAACAAGCTCTTTGTTTCTCTTTGCTTAAAAGCTTGTTATTTCTCTTTTTTATATAGCCACTATGTGAAATGTACAAACCAAGATAGCAATTGTTTATATGCGGGAACAATCTTGTGACACAAGATATGATATGATGATACCAAGATGATATGGTATGTATGCAATGGAAGGTGTAGATCGATGATCACTAATGTGCACAAGTAACGTTGTCGGCAATACGCAATGGCTAGTCTCGATAGGCAAGTGACGCGAAATGGGCTAGGGGTTAGCAATACTATGGCAAGAAGAATGTACAATGATGGGATAACACGATACCAAGATGATATAGAGGTTACCATTCTTGCGTACTATTAGGGTGTCAAAATGGTGAAGGTGGTCGATGTCGAATCCTTGGCGAAGTTGAGCGGCGGTGTTGTCAATGTTGAACCGTTCCTAGTTAGTCGAAACACCCTAGGAAACGAAAAACCACAACTCAAAATCTCCAAAGGCAAATGTCAAATGGTGGTAGCGAAATGCGATGGTGGTTTTGTGGAAACTCAATGGGATTGCAGAAGTGCATTGATGGGTTATGCGAGTCGCAGTTGAAGGAGCCGTCCCTTAGTAGCCAGAATGCCTTAGGAGATACAGTCCACAACTCAAACAAGCTCAAACAAAAATTGGGTTAAGTTGAGGTGGCCAAAATATATGGTGGGCAAGGTTATGCGCAAGTTATGGTGGCGGTTAAGGAAGAGGTAACCATCCCTATGTAGCCAAAGCACCTTAGGAGACTTGATAACCCACAAGTATAGGGGATTGCAATAGTTTTCGGAAAGTAAGAGTGTCGAACCCAACGAGGAGCTAAAGGTAGAACAAATATTCCCTCAAGTTCTATCGACCACCAATACAACTCTACGCACGCTTGACGTTTGCTTTACCTAGAACAAGTATGAAACTAGAAGTATTTTGTAGGTGTTGTTGGATAGGTTTGAAGATAATAAAGAGCAAGTAAATAAAAAGTAGGGGCTGTTTAGATAAAGAAACAATAAATTAAATATAGCGAGTGTGGAAAAGTGGTGGTAGGAGTTGCGAAATTGCCCTTAAACAATTGACTACTTTACTAGACCGATAGCAAGTATTATGTGGGAGAGGCCACTGCTAGCATGTCATCCCTGACTTGGAATTCTATGCACTTATGATTGGAACTATTAGCAAGCATCCGCAACTACTAATGTTCATTAAGGTAAAACCCAACCATAGCAATAAGATATATTGGCCCCCCTTCAATCCCGTATGCATCAATTTCTATGCTAGGTTGAAGCTTCTGTCACTCTTGCCCTCCAATACATAGTCCTATCAACATACAACTAGCCCTAGGGTATGATCCACGCGCACAATCATATGATGGGCACCAAAGGACAACAACATAACCACAAGCAAATTAAATCAATCATAGCAATTCATCAACCACCGATAGGACAACGAAAATCTACTCAGACATCATAGGATGGCAACACATCATTGGATAATAATATGAAGCATAAAGCACCATGCTCAAGTAAAGGGTACAGCGGGTTGCGGGAGAGTGGACTGCTGTAGATAGAGGGGGGAAGGTGATGGAGATGTTGGTGAAGATGGCAGAGGTGTTGGTGTAGATCGCGGTGATGATGATGGCCCCAGGTGGCACTCCCGTGCCACCGGAAGCGAGGGGGAGAGAGCCCCCCTCCTTCTTCTTCTTCCTTGACCTCCTCCCTAGATGGGAGAAGGGTTTCCCCTCTGGTCCATGGCCTCCATGGCACGGGAGGGGCGAGAGACCCTCCGAGATTGGATCTGTCTCTCTGTCTCTCTCTGTTTCTGCGTTCTCAGATTCTTCACTTTCACTGTTTCTTATATTCCCGGAGATCCGTAATTGCGATTGGGCTGAAATTTTAACACGATCTCTATCCGAATATTAGCTTTCTTCCGGCAAAGGAAGGGCATCAACCGCCTTACGAGTGGCCCACGAGGGTCAGGGGCGCGCCCCTGCCTCGTGGCCACCTTGGGCACCGTCTCGCGTGGATTTTTCTTCACAAAAATCATATATATTCCAAAAAAATCTCCGTCAGTTTTTATTCCGTTTGGACTCCATTTGATATGGATATTCTGTGAAACAAAAACTTGCAACAAACAGGACCTGGCACTGGGCACTGGATCAATATGTTAGTCCAAAAGATAGTATACAAAGTTGCCAGAAGTATATGAAAGTTGTAGAATATTGGCATGGAGCAATCAAAAATTATAGATACGACGGAGCCGTATGAGCATCCCCAAGCTTAATTCCTTCTCGTCCTCGAGTAGGTAAATGATAGAAAAGATAATTTTTGATGTGGAATGCTACGTAGCATAATCTTGATCACATATCTAATCATGGCGTGAATATTAAGATACGAGTGATTCAATGCAATAGTCTATCATTTGACATAAAAACAATAATACTTCAAGCCTACTAATAAAGCAATCATGTCTTTTCAAAATAACATGGCCAAAGAAAGTTATCCCTACAAAATCATATAGTCTGGCTATGCTCCATCTTCACCACACAAAATACTCACATCATGCACAACCCCGATGACAAGCCGAGAAATTGGTTCATACTTTTTAACGCGCTTCAGCATTTTCAACCTTCACGCAATACATGAGAGTGAGCCATGGACATAGCACTATAGGTGGAATAGAATGGTGGTTGTGGAAAAGACAAAAAGGAGAAGATAGTCTCACATCAACTAGGCGTATCAACGGGCTATGGAGATGCCCATCAATAGATATCAATGTGAGTGAGTAGGGATTGCCATGCAACGGATGCACTAGAGCTATAAGTATATGAAAGCTCAAACTGAAACTAAGTGGGTGTGCATCCAACTTGCTTGCTCATGAAGACCTAGGGCATTTGAGGAATCCCATCGTTGGAATATACAAGCCAAGTTCTATAATGAAAATTCCCACTAGTATATGAAAGTGATAACTCAAGAGACTCTCTATATGAAGAACATGGTGCTACTTTGAAGCACAAGTGTGGTAAAAGGATAGTAACATTGCCCCTTCTCTCTTTTCCTCTCATTTTTTTGTTTTTTTCTTTGTTTTTCTTTTTTTGTAGGCTTCTTTGGCCTCTCTCTTTGGGGGGGGGGGCTTCTTTGGCCACTTTTATTTTGATAACCTCACATGGGACAATGTTCTAATAATGATGATCATCACACTTTTATTTACTTACAACTCAATATTACAACTCGATATCTAGAACAAAGATATGACTCTATATGAATGCCTCCGGTGGTGTATCGGGATGTGCAATGATCTAGCGTAGCAATGACATCAAAAAAACGGACAAGCCATGAAAACATCATGCTAGCTATCTTACGATCATGCAAAGCAATATGATAATGAATGCTCAAGTATGTATATGATTTCGATGGAAGTTGCATGGCAATATATCTCGGAATGGCTATGGAAATGCCATGATAGGTAGGTATGGTGGCTATTTTGAGGAAGGTATATGGTGGGTTTATGGTACCGGCGAAAGTTGCGCGGTACTAGAGAGGCTAGCAATGATGGAAGGGTGAGAGTGCGTATAATCCATGGACTCAACATTAGTCATAAAGAACTCACATACTTATTGCAAAAGTTTATTAGCCTCGAAGCAAAGTACTACTACGCATGCCCCTAGGGGGATAGATTGGTAGGAAAAGACCATCGCTCGTCCCTGGCCGCCACTCATAAGGAAGACAATCAATAAATACCTCATACTCCAACTTCGTTACATAACGGTTCACCATACGTGCATGCTACGGGAATCACAAACCTCAACACAAGTATTTCTACAATTCACAACCACCCACTAGCATGAATCTAATATCACCATCTTTATATCGCAAAACTATTGCAAGGAATCAAACATATCATATTCAGTGATCTGCAAGTTTTATGTAGGATTTTATGACTAACCATGTGAATGACCAGTTCCTGTCATCTCTCTAAATAGATATAAGTGAAGCAAGAGAGTTTAATTCTTTCTACAAAATATATGCCCGTGCTCTAACAAATCTAAGTGAAGCAAAAGAGCATTCTACAAATGGCGGTTGTTTAAGTAAAGAGAAACAGGCAATCCAAACTTCAAATGATATAAGTGAAGCACATGAAGCATTCTATAAAGCCATACTCAAAAGACATAAGTGAAGTGCAAAGAGCATTCAAGTAAAGGGTACAGCGGGTTGTGGGAGAGTGGACCGCTGTAGATAGAGGGGGGAAGGCGATGGAGATGTTGGTGAAGATGGCAGAGGTGTTGGTGTAGATCGCGGTGATGATGATGGCCCCCGGTGGCACTCCCATGCCACCGGAAGCGAGGGGGAGAGAGCCCCCCTCCTTCTTCTTCTTCCTTGACCTCCTCCCTTGATGGGAGAAGGGCTTCCCCTCTGGTCCATGGCCTCCATGGCACGGGAGGGGTGAGAGACCCTCCGAGATTGGATCTGTCTCTCTGTCTCTCTCTGTTTCTGCGTTCTCAGATTCTTCACTTTCACCGTTTCTTATATTCCCGGAGATCCGTAATTGCGATTGGGCTGAAATTTTAACACAATCTCTATCCGGATATTAGCTTTCTTGCGGCGAAGGAAGGGCATCAACCGCCTTACGAGTGGCCCACGAGGGTCAGGGGCGCGCCCCTGCCTCGTGGCCACCTTGGGCAACGTCTCGCGTGGATTTTTCTTCACAAAAATAATATATATTCCAAAAAAATCCCCGTCAGTTTTTATTCCGTTTGGACTCGTTTGATATGGATATTCTGTGAAACAAAAACTTGCAACAAACAGGACCTGGCACTGGGCACTGGATCAATATGTTAGTCCAAAAGATAGTATACAAAGTTGCCAGAAGTATATGAAAGTTGTAGAATATTGGCATGGAGCAATCAAAAATTATAGATACGACGGAGCCGTATGAGCATCCCCAAGCTTAATTCCTTCTCGTCCTCGAGTAGGTAAATGATAGAAAAGATAATTTTTGATGTGGAATGCTACGTAGCATAATCTTGATCACATATCTAATCATGGCGTGAATATTAAGATACGAGTGATTCAATGCAATAGTCTATCATTTGACATAAAAACAATAATACTTCAAGCCTACTAGTAAAGCAATCATGTCTTTTCAAAATAACATGGCCAAAGAAAGTTATCCCTACAAAATCATATAGTCTGGCTATGCTCCATCTTCACCACACAAAATACTCACATCATGCACAACCCCGATGACAAGCCGAGAAAT
Source organism: Triticum monococcum (assembly GCA_034509565.1). NCBI lineage: Eukaryota > Viridiplantae > Streptophyta > Magnoliopsida > Poales > Poaceae > Triticum > Triticum monococcum. Next base: position 550,979,616 of record CM067843.1, on the reverse strand, counting down.
TGGTTCATACTTTTTAACGCGCTTCAGCATTTTCAACCTTCACGCAATACATGAGAGTGAGCCATGGACATAGCACTATAGGTGGAATAGAATGGTGGTTGTGGAAAAGACAAAAAGGAGAAGATAGTCTCACATCAACTAGGCGTATCAACGGGCTATGGAGATGCCCATCAATAGATATCAATGTGAGTGAGTAGGGATTGCCATGCAACGGATGCACTAGAGCTATAAGTATATGAAAGCTCAAACTGAAACTAAGTGGGTGTGCATCCAACTTGCTTGCTCATGAAGACCTAGGGCATTTGCGGAAGCCCATCGTTGGAATATACAAGACAAGTTCTATAATGAAAATTCCCACTAGTATATGAAAGTGATAACTCAAGAGACTCTCTATATGAAGAACATGGTGCTACTTTGAAGCACAAGTGTGGTAAAAGGATAGTAACATTGCCCCTTCTCTCTTTTCCTCTCATTTTTTTGTTTTTTTCTTTGTTTTTCTTTTTTTGTAGGCTTCTTTGGCCTCTCTCTTTGGGGGGGGGGGCTTCTTTGGCCACTTTTATTTTGATAACCTCACATGGGACAATGTTCTAATAATGATGATCATCACACTTTTATTTACTTACAACTCAATATTACAACTCGATATCTAGAACAAAGATATGACTCTATATGAATGCCTCCGGTGGTGTATCGGGATGTGCAATGATCTAGCGTAGCAATTACATCAAAAAAATGGACAAGCCATGAAAACATCATGCTAGCTATCTTACGATCATGCAAAGCAATATGATAATGAATGCTCAAGTATGTATATGATGATGATGGAAGTTGCATGGCAATATATCTCGGAATGGCTATGGAAATGCCATGATAGGTAGGTATGGTGGCTATTTTGAGGAAGGTATATGGTGGGTTTATGGTACCGGCGAAAGTTGCGCGGTACTAGAGAGGCTAGCAATGATGGAAGGGTGAGAGTGCGTATAATCCATGGACTCAACATTAGTCATAAAGAACTCACATACTTATTACAAAAGTTTATTAGCCTCGAAGCAAAGTACTACTACGCATGCCCCTAGGGGGATAGATTGGTAGGAAAAGACCATCGCTCGTCCCCGACCGCCACTCATAAGGAAGACAATCAATAAATACCTCATGCTCCAACTTCGTTACATAACGGTTCACCATACGTGCATGCTACGGGAATCACAAACCTCAACACAAGTATTTCTACAATTCACAACCACCCACTAGCATGAATCTAATATCACCATCTTTATATCGCAAAACTATTGCAAGGAATCAAACATATCATATTCAGTGATCTGCAAGTTTTATGTAGGATTTTATGACTAACCATGTGAATGACCAGTTCATGTCATCTCTCTAAATAGATATAAGTGAAGCAAGAGAGTTTAATTCTTTCTACAAAATATGTGCCCGTGCTCGAACAAATCTAAGTGAAGCAAAAGAGCATTCTACAAATGGCGGTTGTTTAAGTAAAGAGAAACAGGCAATCCAAACTTCAAATGATATAAGTGAAGCACATGAAGCATTCTATAAAGCCATACTCAAAAGACATAAGTGAAGTGCAAAGAGCATTCTGTAAATCAACCAAGGACTATCTCATACCAGAATGGTGCAAAAAAGAAAGATGAAAACTAAATGCAAAAGACGCTCCAAGATTGCACATATCGCATGAATGAAACGAATCCGAAAACATACCGATACTTGTTGAAGAAAGAGGGGATGCCTTCCGGGGCATCCCCAAGCTTAGATGCTTGAATATCCTTGAATATTTACTTGGGGTGCCTCGGGCATCCCCAAGCTTGAGCTCTTGCCTCTCTTCCTTCTTCTCACATCGAGACCTTCTCGATCATCGAACACTTCATCCACACAAAACTTCAACAGAAAACTCGGTAAGATCCGTTAGTATAATAAAGCAAATCACTACTCTAAGTACTGTTGAAAACCAATTCATATTTTGTTTTTGCATTGTATCTACTGTAATATAACTTTTTCATGGATTAATCCACTAATATAAATTGATAGTTTCATCAAAATAAGCAAACTATGCATCAAAAACAGAATCTGTCTAAAACAGAACAGTCTGTAATAATCTGAACATTCACCATACTTCTGATACTTGAAAAATTCTACAAAAATTAGAAAAAAATAAAAACTTTGTATAGGAAGACAGTGCAAAAAGAATCAGAACCATTTGACGTTCCAGCTAAAAATGTAAAATCACGCACTACAGCCAAAGTTTCTGTCCTGCGCCGTACAAACCATCAAGCAAATGTAAACATCCTAAAGGCAAACCTTGGCACATTATTTTTATATTTAAATTTTATTAAATCACACAACAGAAATAAATGACTCTCTAAAACTTCCGGGTTGTCTCCCTGGCAGCGCTTTCTTTAAAGCCGATAAGCTAGGCATATAGTGCTCAAGTAGTGAATCCACCCGGATCCCAAGGTATATCAAAGCCAATTTTAATTAACAATGATTTATAATTTAGTAGTGAGCACAAAGTAACACATATCATGTAGTGACAAAGTCTAAATCTCTTCCTATGCATCGGCATGTCATAAAAGAACAATTCATGCACACATAGTAAAGGCCAATGCATAGTATAAACAGTTTCTTGCAATTTTATCATATTGGAAATATAGAGAGGTGGAGATATAGTTCCTCTCTCATAATAATTGCAAGTAGGAGCAGAAAGCACATGCATATTATATTCATCAAAATCATCATGTGCAATGGTAAAAGGCAACCCATCAATATATTCCTTAATAAGAGCAAACTTCTCCGATATAGTGTAGTTTGGAGAATTCAAAAAGATAATAGGAGTATCATGTGTGGGTGCAATAGCAACAATTTCATGTTTAACATAAGGAACTATAGCAAGTTCATCTCCATAAGCATAATTCATATTGGCATCTTGGCCACAAGCATAGCAAGCATCATCAAAAAGGGATATTTCAAAAGAATCAACGGGATCATAACAATCATCATAGCAATCATCCTCCGGTAAGCACGAAGGGAAATTAAACAATGTATGAGTTGAAGAGTTACTCTCTTTATAAGGTGGGCACGGGTAGCTAATCCACTCTTCCTCCTTTTGTTCTTCGCTCTCCTCCTCATCTTTTTCATCCAATGAGCTCACAGTTTCATCAATTTCTTCTTCCATAGACTCCTGCAAAATATTAGTCTCTTCTTGGACAGCGGAGACTTTCTGAAAAAGTGCATTAATATCATAATTGTATTCATAATTCTCATAATAATATTTAAGGATAGCTAAATTTTCAGGTCTATAAACAGCATCATCAAAATCTTCAAACTCTTTAAACATAGATTCAATTTCATAAGCACCCATAAAAGCAACAAATTCTTCTATTTGTTCCACATCATAGTAATCATATATACTATTAGCATAAGAAGCTAAGGTTTTATTATCATTAAATTTGCATAAAAAGGGAAGGTGTGGAGCCTTCATCTTAGAACAACAAGTATAATCATATCTCAAGCATAGTTGCCTAGCATACCAATTCAATATATGAATTTGATCCCATAATAGTTTCCCTTTTGTGTCAAGCAATAATCCCTAAAGTATTTACATTGATCCAACGTTACTCCCATTACATAATTGAATGGGGTTTTCTCAGGATTATTAAAGTAGTACATAATATTTTTCACATAACCAGCATCGAGGATTTTAGGAGGTTCCCCATCTCCATGAGTAGCAAGTACACCTAATTTTTTTGGTATTTCGTGTTCCATATCCATAACTAAAGATAGAGAACTACTAATAACAGCAAATAAAAATTACTTAGTGATAAAGCAAACAAGCACACACGAGAATATTCACCCCACGCTATTGCTCCCCGGCAACGGCGCCAGAAAAAGGTCTTGATAACCTACAAGTATAGGGGATCGCAATAGTTTTCGATAAGTAAGAGTGTCGAACCCAACGAGGAGCTAAAGGTATAAAAATATTCCCTCAAGTTCTATCGACCACTGTCGGTGTCAAAACTGGCGGATCTCGGGTAGGGGGTCCCGAACTGTGCGTCTAGGCCGGATGGTAACAGGAGACAGGGAACACGATGTTTTACCCAGGTTCGGGCCCTCTTGATGGAGGTAAAACCCTACGTCCTGCTTGATTAATATTGATGATATGGGTAGTACAAGAGTAGATCTACCACGAGATCAAGGAGGCTAAACCCTAGAAGCTAGCCTATGGTATGATTGTTGTATATGGAGTTGATGTCCTACGGACTACAACCCTCCGGTTTATATAGACACCGGATAGGGTTAGGGTTACATAGAGCCGGTTACAATGGTAGGAGATCTTGAATATCCGCACCGCCAAGCTTGCCTTCCATGCCAAGGAAAGTCCCATCCGGACACGGGACGAAGTCTTCAATCTTGTATCTTCATAGTCCAGGAGTCCGGCTGAAGGTATAGTCCGGCTACCTGAGCACCCCCTAATCCAGGACTCCGTCAGTAGCCCCTGAACCAGGCTTCAATGACGACGAGTCCGGCGTGCAAATTGTCTTCGGCATTGCAAGGCGGGTTCCTCCTCCAAGTCCTTCATAGAAGATTGTAAACACCAAGAGTAGTGTCTGGCTCTGCAAAATAAGCTTCCACATATTGCCATAGAGAGAATAATATTAACACAAATCAAATCTGCTGGCGTATTCCGCAGTGCGTCATCACACTACGGCCAAGTCCTTTACTCGAATCGTTTTTACTTTTCCACCTCAGCACGTTTTGTGAGGCGGTTTCCTTGGCACGTCTTGTCAAAGAAGAGATCGTGGGTAACCCAACCGCGCCACTTATCACGGCGCTTGGGAGGCAAGCGAGTTTTACTAGGCTGGTGGGGACGCACAACCGCATCCGCCCATATAAGGGGATAAGGATCCACCTTTTTACCTACGCCTTCTTCCTCCTTTGCCTATCCATCTCCTGCACACTCGAGCTCCAGCGCCCAAGCCCGCACTTCCCACCTCAACCTTCTCGAGCAATGTCCGGAGCGGGAGGCAAGTGGATGGTCTCCTCCGCCACGGAGGGCCAAGTCAAGAAGCTAAGGAAGGCCGGATACCTGTCCAAGGACATCGCGCACCGGCTTCCCGAAAAGGGGCAGCTTCTTCCCACACCAAGGCCCCATGAGAGGGTAGTATTTCTTCCCCACTTCCTCCGCGGACTAGGTTTTCCACTACACCCATTTGTCCGAGGCTCATGTTCTACTACGGCCTGGATTTCCACGATCTGGTCTCAAACTTCATCCTCAACATCTCGGCGTTTATCGTCGTGTGCGAGGCTTTTCTCCGCGTTCGCCCTCATTTCGACCTCTGGCTCAAGACCTTCAACGTCAAGCCCAAGGTGGTGCGCGGCAGCCAGGCGGAGTGCGGAGGCGCCATGGCGGGCAAGATGGCCAACGTCCTATGGTTCGAGGGCTCTTTTGTGGAGACCCTAAAGGGATGGCAATCCGGGTGGTTTTACAGCACCGAGCCACGCGATCCGAAATGGACCGCAGCCCCTGAGTTCCGATCCGGACCCCCCACGTGGCTTATGTCCTGGAAAGAGACGGGCCTGTCGTGGGGTGACGAAAAAGAGGTGACCGGATTGCAAACATGCATCCAGTCCCTAGTGAACAAGCCAATCTGGCTTGTTAATGTAATCCAGGTTATGCTCGTCCGCCGGATCCTCTCGTGCCAACAACAGGATTTTAATCTGTGGGAGTTCGACCCGGTGCAGCATCAAACCCTCAGTAGGCTCTTTGACACGACGTACGAAGATGCCTGGAAGATGCTATTCAAGGGCGCCGAGGCTCCCGCATCCGCTTCCGAGGACCGCGGATATAGCTCGCAGCGTCACGCTAGCAAGGTAAGCCATCTACACCTTTTACATGATGTTAAGCTTTTTTCATAGTTTGACTCTACGCGGGATCTAAACTCCCTTACCTTTGACAGGCTTGGCGGGCGATATCCGGACCGATTAACTGTTCGGCTCCGCTGCCCGAAGACCCAGCCCCAGCTCTACTAGTGAAGCTGCTGGTTCCGGCGCCTTATGTGGTGCCGGAGAAGGCAAAGAAAAAGAAGACCACGGGGACTCGAAAGAGTGCCCGCAACATGGTGGTGTCGGACTCGTCATCTGACGAGTCCGAGACGCCCTCCTCCTGTGAAAATGAGGAGGAGGAAGAAGAAAACTCTCCCCCCCCCAGCGGAGGGAGGAGAGAAGAGGAAGGCCGCCCCAACGGGGGAGGCCGAGGGGTCTAGGAAAAGGAAGACCCCTCCGCCGGACTACGGCCCTGACGCCGAAGAGGACAAAGAGGAGTGGCCAAACAGGGCCAAGCGTCTGGCGAAATCGTAAGTTCGGATATTAGAGTAACTCATGATGTTCCTTTGTTGCACAACTTTCCCTAATGTTGAATGTAATTATGCAATCCGCCCCGGGCCGAATTCGATGAATCGTCGGGCGGCTCCCTGGACTCATCGGACGTGAACTCAGTTCTGCCCGCTGTCTCCCCCCGCACTGTAGACGACGCCGAAGTGGCGTCGCGACAAGCTCCGGGGTAGGAGGAGGTGGTCCCGGAGGAGCCGCAAGGCAACCTCCCGGACTCCAGGAGTGAAGGGGATAAGGCTCCCTAGGGCTCCAAGTCCGGCTTTGTGCCGGACACCGCGCCAGAATCTTCCACGGTTCCGGACCGCAGTAGGCGAACTCCTTCCAAGAGGAGCAAGCCTTATGAGCCGGCGGCCTCCGTCCAACCGGAGGTGCCGGACAATCTGCTGGAGGTGCTTGACGATGCCTCCATCAACGAGGGGCACCGTACTATTATGAGTACGGTGATCCAGAAGGTTCAGTCCGCCAAGAGCGGACTGACTGAAGCTTGCGCTAGCCTTCTAACAGGCTTCGAGGTAAGTAAAAATATGTAAAAACATTACCGCATAGACAGTAGCCCCTGATGCTCTGTTTGGCATTCGGAAAGAAAAGCCGAATAGAGGATCTATTAAATTTCGCAGGAGTCTAAAAAAAGTGTCAATATGCGTATGCAGGCTTCGCTGCTATCCACCGCCGCACTGACTGCGGAGGTGGGTGTCCTGAAGCAGGACCTCGAGCGGACCGAGCAAGAGCTTGACCTTGCCAAGCGGCGGCTCGAGGAGAAAGAAGGTAAGAAATACCTTACAGAAAAAGTGCCTATAAAAAGGCATGATTGCAAAAAGAATAACAGGATTGTACTGCTTATTGTAGGGGCCACGACTGAGGTGGCGACCCTTAAGCAGGCGCTGTCTGAGGCCGAAAAGAAAACGGCCGCGGAGCGCACCGAGCGAGACAGACTTGGGGCTCAGGTCGGCGAGGTGCAGCAAGAGCTTCAGGCTCTCATGAAAAAACATGAGAGTTTGGAGCTTGAGTCGAAGGCGCAAGCATCCGAGCTTGTGACGGCCCTAGAGGCTGCCAAGTCTGCCAAGGCCGAAGTCCAAAAGGCCCTCCAAGAGTTGGAGGAGATGAGGAAGATAGCAGCGGGTAAGGCATTCTTTATGCAAAGCAGAATATAAAGGTGAACTACTTGTTACTTACCCGAATCCGGAGCTCTCCAGAGGCATTCGCAGATTTTCCCCGCAGCGTATCCGACGCCGCCGCATTCTACCGAGCTGAAGAGGGTAGCTCGACGGAGAAGGTGTTCTGGTCTCAGTATTCTGAGGCCGGACACCCTGTGCCCTTGAGCGACAAGCTGAAACAGCTGGTCGAGCTCCACAAGGCGGCCGAACAGGCCATAAAGGGCTTCATAGTTCGGCTGTGGCCCGGAGAGGCCCTGCCTGGGAGCTATTTCGGGCTGGTGCAGCGGCTAGTGGAGGCCTGTCCGAGGCTCGAGGTCATCAAGCGCTCCGTCTGCATCAAAGGTGCCCGTCGGGCCCTTGCCCGTGCAAAGGTGCACTGGGGTAAGCTGGACGGTGAGAAGCTTGTGAGGGACGGGCCGCCGCCGGGGAAGGAGCATCGCAAGCCCGAGAACTACTACAAGGATGTTCTTGCAGGTGCCCGCCTTGTGGCGGATGAATGTACCAAGGATGTGATTTTTGAATGAACTCGCTCGTGTTTATCCTGTGCGCTGAAAACTTGTTCATATGCGCTAAGCAATGCTTATTGAATTTAAAATATTACTTTCTGTGCGGCCGTTTATCAAAAATTGAGAGATGGCCAGTCGTCGGCTTCTGCCCCCATGCCACTAGTGCTGGGGTGTTCGGGATAAAGCTGAGCGCTCTTTTTCCCATAGTTGGGTCCTTCGAGGGAGGCGCTCAGCACAACGAACCAGGCAATCGGACTATAATGCTTGAACACTCTCACTTAGCCATAGAACTCTATAATTTTAAATTTCGGCGAAGCCCCTAGTTCGGAAGACCGAGTTCGGGGCGCTATCCACGCCTTGGCCGGACAAAGCCAGCTCCTCACTCGAAGCGGCATAAGCCTTTAGGGACTCGAAAAACCTCTCGAACAGCGACCGGTCTCTCGCCACATCATGACAGTCAGTTTTAGCTTTCTCCACTGAGGTGCTTAACCCAGCTGAACCGGGGCACAATCGCAGTGGTTCTCCTAGTGCTACCTTAGCCGATATAGCGGAACGTGAGGCACCAAAACATAGGAGCTGGGCAAACCCAACTATTGACCCAAATCATGATTCGGAGCCGATGCATATAGTGCTATAAGTTCGGGGTGCCGCACTTGTGAAAGTGTACGGACTTCTCACACCATTATGAGGGGTACTGAAGCCCCTGGCGTGTTTGCCGTACCATGGTGTACGGGTGCAATCATGTCATTTAATAAACATATATGTGAAAAGAAGATAATGCAAAAAATAGACAGAAAGCTATGCATTTTTTATAGAGAGGCTATTTATCAAAGCCGAACGATACAAATAGTGTGGTAAGCAAAAGATATTGGACTATTTAGTATGTCCTGACCAGGGGCAGTCCGCGGAATTGTATTTAAAACAGGTATACCGCTCGTAACAGAGACCACCTGGGAGTTCCATAATGCGGCATGGCTTGTCTGCCTCCCTGGATCTTGCATCGTTTGTGCGGCAGTCGAATTGCCGAACATGTCGTCCGAAGTATGGAGTCCTGAAAGTAAGAAAAAATTAAAAAAAAAAGAATCCAGCAGCCCCTAGTACGTTTTAAGCCGTATTTTGGGCGTGCCGTTATTGTGCGCCTTCCCCTGTGCCCATGGTATTTCAAGGGCGTAGTTATGTACGTGAGGTACTGGTTTCACTATGTCGCGAGAGCTGGGGTTGGGGCCGCATTGCTATGCTTGCTCAGAGTGTGCCAGGCGGTCCTGCTGTGGGTTACTCCGGGCGCGCTTGGCAGTGTCTGGCTTTTTAACGGCCGGACTGGAGAATTGCCTAAGAAGGCTACTTTGTACTTCCGCTGCGAGAGCCGCCGTGTGCTCCTCTGTACGAAGGGAGCGTTCGGTGTTTCCGTTGACCATCATTACTCCGCAAGGGCCTGGCATCTTGAGCTTGAGATATGCATAGTGCGGCACCGCATTGAACTTTGCGAATGCGGTTCGTCCGAGCAGGGCGTGATAGCCACTGCGAAACGGGACTATATCGAAGATTAACTCTTCGCTTCGGAAATTGTCCGGGGATCCGAAGACCACGTCAAGTGTTACTGAGCCTGTACAGTTGGCTTCTACACCTGGTATAACACCTTTAAAGGTCGTTTTTGTGGGCTTAATCCTTGAGGGATCTATGCCCATTTTCCGCATTGTATCCTGATAAAGCAGGTTCAGGCTACTGCCGCCATCCATGAGGACTCTTGTGAGATGAAATCTGTCGATGATTGGGTCGAGAACCAATGCGGCGAAGCCGCCATGACGGATGCTAGTGGGATGGTCCCTTCGATCAAAAGTGATCGGGCAGGAGGACCATGGGTTGAACTTTGGGGCGACTGGCTCCATCGCGTATACGTCCCATAGCGCACGCTTCCGCTCCCTCTTGGGAATGTGGGTTGCGTATATCATGTTCACCGTCCGCACTTGTGGGGGAAAGCCCTTCTGTCCATTGTTGTTCGGCGGCTTGGGCTCCTCCTCGTCGTCGCTATGCAGCCCCTTGTCTTCGTTTTCGGCTCTTAACTTGCTTGCCTGCTTGAACACCCAACAATCCCTGTTAGTGTGATTGGCTGGCCTTTCGGGGGTGCCATGTATCTGGCACAAGCGGTCGAGTATTCGGTCCAAACTGGACGGGCCCTGAGTATTCTTTTTGAATGGCTTTTTCCGCTGACCGGATTTATAGCCTTTGAATCCGGCATTGACTGCCGTGTCTTCATTGCTGTCGCTGCTAACGCGGCGTTTTTGCTTATTCCGACGTGTCCTGCCACTTTTGTCCTTGGTATCCGAGTTACCAGGGTTCTTTGATAAGTTGTTACTGCGAGCTAGCCAGCTGTCTTCTCCCGCGCAAAAGCGGGTCATGAGTGTCGTGAGGGCTGCCATAGATTTCGGCTTTTCCTGTCCTAGGTGTCGGGCAAGCCATTTGTCGCGGATGTTATGCTTGAAGGCTGCTAGGGCCTCTGCGTCCGGACAGTCGACTATCTGGTTTTTCTTTGTTAGGAACCGTGTCCAGAATTGTCTGGCCGATTCCTCTGGCTGCTGAATTATGTGGCTTAAGTCGTCGGCATCCGGTGGTCGCACGTAAGTGCCCTGGAAGTTGTCTAGGAATGCGGCTTCCAGGTCCTCCCAAGAACCGATTGAGTTTGCTGGCAAGCTGTTAAGCCAATGCCGGGCCGTTCCTTTAAGTTTGAGCGGGAGGTATTTGATGGCGTGTAGATCATCGCCGTGTGCCATGTGGATGTGAAGGAGATAATCCTCGATCCATACCGCCGGGTCTGTTGTGCCATCGTATGATTCGATGTTTACGGGTTTGAAACCCTATGGGATTTTATGATCCATTACTTCATTCGTGAAGCATAGCGGGTGTGCGGCGCCTCTGTACTGGGCTATATCACGATGCAGCTCGGAAGAGCTATGTCTGTTGTGTTCGGCCCGGCCGGATTTGTTGTATCCGGAGTGAAGATCATCGTCACGTGCCGTAGGGCGCCTGCGTGATCCGTAGATCGATCTTGTTTGTCTTGCCTTATCCTCCAGCACGTCTCGCAGGTCTGGCGCATTTTCCTGTGCCTTAGTTGAGCGGCGTCGGGGCATGGCTTGGGTGGAGGACCGAGAGGCCTCTCTGTCACGGCCGCGAGGTGGCCGGTCTGCCATGTCATGCGCTGGTGATGTAGGTGCTTCCTCCTCTGATCGGGGTAGCGGCCTGCACTTTGGGTAACTCTTGGAGGGGCGTTCGAGTTCATACTCTTCGGCTGCAAGGACTTCAGTCCATCTGTCAGCTAGCAAATCTTGGGCAGCTCTAAGCTGTTGCTGCTTTTTCTTGAGGCTGCTTGCCGTGGCTAAAAGCCTGCGTTTGAAACGCTCTTGTTCGGCGGGGTCTGATGGTATGACGAATTCGTCGTCATCGAGGCTTGCCTCGTCTTCGGAGGGAGGAGTATAGTTATCATCCTCGACCTCTCGGTCTGCCGCTCTCTCATGAGGGCTAGCTTCTCCATCTTCCTGTGTCGAATCTTGCTGAGGTGGGTGTTCTTCAGCACTATCCGGGGTAGTATTATCTCCCGTGCCGGAATCACTGTTTTTGCTTTGGCGGGATTTAGAGCGGCGCCGCTGACGCCGGCGCTTTGGCTGTTTCTTGGGGGTGTCATCCCCCACTGTTCCATCGCCATCTCCATCTTTTGGAGTATCCACCATATATATGTCGTATGACGAGGTGGCCTTCCAGCGCCCTATAGGTGCTGGTTCCTGTTCGTCTCCTACATCGTCGTCCATACAGTCGATGTCTTCGGAGCCGAAGTCAAGCATGTCGGTTAAATCGTCGACAGCGGCTACAAAGTGGGTGGTGGGTGGGCTTTGAATTTCTTCATCGTCCGTATCCCACCCTCGCTGACCGTAATCCGGCCAGGGCTCTCCTGATAAAAAGAGAGACTTAAGAGAATTCAGGATGTCGCCAAAAGGCGAGTGCTGAAAGATGTCTGCGGCGGTGAACTCCATTATCGGCGCCCAATCGGATTCGATTGGCAGGGGCGCGGGGGGTTCGGAGTCCGGGGAGGAGTCCGGATCCTCGGAGTCACGGATCATGCAGAGTGCGGAGCTAGCGTTCGGCTCGATCGCCTTTGAGATCGCAGCCCCCGAGGTGACGTCCAACCACTCATCCTCGATTGGCGCAATAGGCTCCGAGTTAGGGGTCGGAACCGATGCGTGTGCGGCCTCCAGGACACTGTCCGGAGGCAGAGCTAGATCATGCCCCTCGAGATAGTGCGGCGCACTTGGCCATGGCTCGAACCCGTCAAAGATCAAGTCTCCGCGGATGTCAGCCGTGTAGTTTAAGCTTCCAAACCTGACTTGATGGCCAGGGGTGTAGCTTTTGATCTGCTCCAGGTGGCCAAGCGAATTGGCCCGCAGAGCGAAGCCGCCGAAGACGAAGATCTGTCCGGGGAGAAAAGTCTCACCCTGGACCGCATCGTTGTTAATGATCAAAGGAGCCATCGGGCCTAAAGGCGACGACACAGAGGAACTCTCAATGAAAGCACCAATGTCGGTGTCAAAACCGGCGGACCTCGGGTAGGGGGTCCCGAACTGTGCGTCTAGGCCGGATGGTAACAGGAGGCAGGGAACACGATGTTTTACCTAGGTTCGGGCCCTCTTGATGGAGGTAAAACCCTACGTCCTACTTGATTAAATTTCATGATATGGGTAGTACAAGAGTAGATCTACCACGAGATCAAGGAGGCTAAACCCTAGAAGCTAGCCTATGGTATGATTGTTGTATATGGAGTTGATGTCCTACGGACTACAACCCTCCGGTTTATATAGACACCGGATAGGGTTAGGGTTACATAGAGTCGGTTACAATGGTAGGAGATCTTGAATATCCGCACCGCCAAGCTTGCCTTCCACGCCAAGGAAAGTCCCATCCGGACACGGGACGAAGTCTTCAATCGTGTATCTTCATAGTCCAGGAGTCCGGCTGAAGGTATAGTCCGGCTACCCGAACACCCCCTAATCCAGGACTCCCTCAACCACCAATACAACTCTACGCACGCTTGACGTTTGCTTTACCTAGAACAAGTATGAAACTAGAAGTATTTTGTAGGTGTTGTTGGATAGGTTTGCAAGATAATAAAGAGCAAGTAAATAAAAAGTAGGGGCTGTTTAGATAAAGAAACAATAAAGTAAATATAGCGAGTGTGGAAAAGTGGTGGTAGGAGTTGCGAAATTGCCCCTAAACAATTGACTACTTTACTAGATCGATAGCAAGTATTATGTGGGAGAGGCCACTGCTAGCATGTCATCCCTGACTTGGAATTCTATGCACTTATGATTGCAACTATTAGCAAGCATCTGCAACTACTAATGTTCATTAAGGTAAAACCCTACCATAGCATTAAGATATATTGGTCCCCTTCAATCCCGTATGCATCAACTTCTATGCTAGGTTGAAGCTTCTGTCACTCTTGCCCTCCAATACATAGTCCTATCAACATACAACTAACCCTAGGGTGTGATCCACGCGCGCAATCATATGATGGGCACTAAAGGACAGCAATATAACCACAAGCAAATTAAATCAATCATAGCAATTCATCAACCACCGATAGGACAACGAAAATCTACTCAGACATCATAGGATGGCAACACATCATTGGATAATAATATTAAGCATAAAGAACCATGTTCAAGTAGAGGGTACAGCGGGTTGCGGGAGAGTGGACCGCTGTAGATAGAGGGGGAAGGTGATGGAGATGTTGGTGAAGATGGCGGAGGTGTTGGTGTAGATCGCGGTGAAGATGATGGGCCCCGGTGGCACTCCGGTGCCACCGGAAGCGAGGGGGAGAGAGCCCCCACCTTCTTCTTCTTCCTTGACCTCCTTCCTAGATGGGAGAAGGGTTTCCCCTCTGGTCCATGGCCTCCATGGCACGGGAGGGGCGAGAGCCCCTCCAAGATTGGATCTGTCTCTCTGTCTCTCTCTGTTTCTGCGTTCTCAGATTCTTCCCTTTCACTGTTTCTTATATTCCCGGAGATCCGTAACTCCGATTGGGCTGAAATTTTAAAACGATCTCTATTCGGATATTAGCTTTCTTGCAGCGAAAGAAGGGCATCAACCGCCTTACGGGTGGCCCACGAGGGTCAAGGGCGCGCCCAGGGGGGCAGGCGCGCCCCCCTGCCTCGTGGCCACCTCGGGCACCGTCTCGCGTGGATTTTTCTTCCCAAAAATCATATATATTCCAAAAAAATCTCCGTCAGTTTTTATTCCGTTTGGACTCCGTTTGATATGGATATTCTGCGAAACGAAAAACATGCAACAAACAGGAACTGGCATTGGGCACTGGATCAATATGTTAGTCCCAAAAATAATATAAAAAGTTTCCAAAAGTATATGAAAGTTGTAGAATATTGGCATGGAACAATCAAAAATTATAGATACGACAGAGATGTATCAAGACTCGAATCACTACTCAAGCAACCACTAATGCTATGGGGAACAAAATGGGTTAGGTTGCGGAAGTCGGTGGTGGTATAGCGGATGATGTGGTGAAGGCCCTAGGAAAAGATGCCAAAGTTCCAAAATTTTGATAGAGCCCAATGATGTTGGAAGTACTTTTGTGGGATGGGGGATGTCAATAGGTACAATACAAGGTAAAGAAAGTCAAAATTGGACTCGAGATGAATTAGTTATGGCTGAAACAAAAGTTCAGCGAAGTTAGTTTTTACACGTGTCAGACGTCTGAGAATTGTCGGACTTCTGAGGTTTTGGGTCTGGTTAGGGGTGGTCGGATTTTCGGTGAGTTCCCTTCGTTCGGTGTTTCGGAAGGCTCCAGACATCCGAAAAAGTATCGTACGTCCGACGAGTCTGGGTCAACTCGGGATTTCAGACCCGGGATGCGATTTTGGGCGGAAAATGATGATTTCGGGGTCAAAATTGAGAAGATTTTGTGGATGGAAGGTGGGGAAACTTGTGGGGAAGCTAGATCCACTCAAAACGCAACAAATCCATGGAGTCCCATACCAGATCAGGCCCGTTCACAGTCTGCCATGTTTTGGGCCAAATTACGGCCCATATCGGATCAGGCCCGTTAACAGGCCACTGTTCTTTTGGGCTCATACTAAGACAGGTTTGTATTTCAGCCTGTCAAATGCCTGTTTACCAGTTCGGCCCGGTAATAGTTTCGGCCTGTTAGCGGCCCATGGTGCATCTGGGACATTGTCGGCCCGGTTTAACTTTAGGCCATTTAACGGTCCATGCAGAAACCGGGCTATTTCTTGTCCGAAGTAAATTTAGGCCTCTTAACGGCCCGTAGTCTTCGTGGATAAATTTCAGCCCAACTGGCCTATCGGTGTGTTAATGGCCCGTGTAACAGTTGGGCCTAATTATAGCCCGCGTTGAATCCAGCCTGCTTACAGCCCATCTGATAATGGCACGTGACACTTTTAGGCCTATGGCCCGCGTAGATACCGGCGTGCTTACAGCCCATAATTTTATTGGGCCAAACAGGCCCGAGATATATTTTGGCCTGTTAACTGCTCATCCTATTTGGGCCAAACATGGGCCTTAGGCAATTTTGGCCTGTATTGGCCAGTGATTTTTTCGGCTCAACGCTAGCCCAATCTAGGCTTTAGCCTGTTAAAAGCCCATGGTATTCTCCAGCCTAGCTGGATAGAACTTTACTCGGCCTGTTAAAGGCGGGAAACAACTATATGTTTAGACCTGCTAATGGCCCAAGATGATTATAGGCCCAGGTTTTGGGCCATATGAGTAACGGGTCGGCCTGAAAACCAAAAACACTGGGATCCACTGAACCTTCCATCCTAAATTACAGCATAACGACCAAGAATAAACCTAGACTACACAACAAAGAAATTACAGCACATTACATCCCCTCGGCATCAAAGTTCAGCGCGAGTGATAATAAAGGGCAACAAGACAGCAGATTACATAAACTAGGCAGGTCGCCACCAGTAGAAGTTAACAGGCGGACAAAATAATAGACAGAGCCGACAGCACTTCAACACGGTTCAAGAAAGGTTAGCCCGGCGCAGGAGCTGCAGCGCAAGCAACTTAGCAACCAGATGAGACTGTGCTTCTTTGGCGCTCATATCCACCAACTTAAGCTGCATAGCATCAATAAACGTCTTGTACTTACAGTTAATCTTGCATAGAGATTGGAGTTCCGGTCATATTTGAGCGGAAGCATGTATTTCTGCTTGAATTTTAGACTGAAGAAGTTGAACAAATTCAGGCGGCGACTTCATCGAGCTTGTGTCACTGAGTAAGTTTGACACTACATCAAGATGTGACTTCGTGGTTGTATCCCTACCCTCAATATGTGTTGCCTTCTCCTCTGGAATATGTGTTAGAGGGACAAACAATGGGTTTGTCTCACTATCATTGTGGTAGTTCTTCCTAGCAGCAGTGTTGTCACCCTGAAAGAGAAACAAGTAGGTAGATAATAGGTTTTGCACATATAAGCATCAACGCTGTCAATTCATCTCACTTTCTTTGTCAGAAATAAAAAGACATGGTTTAAAATAGCATTAACATAATAGGCATTGTTCATAGTTAAGACGGCAAGAAATGGCATTATGCAGGAGCGGCCAGCTTCACCAGACCACTGGATTACAGATCAAGAACACAAGCATAGATGTAGTTCTAAACAACGTATAAGCATGAATGGTGAGTGCACTGTCAATTTATACCATTTTAGATTGGTAAATAAACAGACACGATTTAAATAACATTAATATAATATGGCATTGTTCATAGTTGAGACATAGCAAGATATGACATTGTGTTGTTGTTGGTAGTCTCACCACACCACTGGATTACAGATCAAGAACACAAGCATACACATAGTGCTAAAGAAGATAACTTGCTATATTTACTTTAGTTTACGTGGTACGAATAAGGAACTAGATTGTATAACTAAAGACTGAAATTGAGAAGGACAAACTTATGTTTATGTACTTCTACTTTATAAACTTTGAACAAGCAATTTGATGCAGGCGACAAAAATAAACATCATTTGCACTCATAGCTATCCAAATATAAACAACAAAGTTTGAAGGCTCGGGGAGGACAAACTTACATTAGTAGTGAAGATAGGCTCTATAAAGGCCATGTCCATATTGATGGGGGGCAATTCAAGAAGTTTACCGCAGACTCTTCTTCAAGAGTATAGCCTTTATTCTGCATTTTGTTAATAGTAAATATAGATGTGAAAATATAGGAACAAATGGCGATTATTTAACTTAAGATGCAGAGTACAAATGTAAATACAGCATACATGCAGAAGGCACTGACAAGAGCAATACGGAGCTAAACTTCTTCAGTAACATTGGTTTTGTTCAATATTTTGGCAATTGTAAATGTAGATCTGATGTGTAGAAAAATGGAGGACAAGGGAAAATAAGCTACAAAGTGTACATGAAGAACTAGCTGACAAATATAAGTACAGTGATGAAGGACAATAGATACTTACAAGAACAATGCAAAACTAAATTTCTAAGCATTAATATAGATTTGATAATTTGGAGCGAACAGTGGATAAGCAAGCTATAATGCACAATGATGTCACATAATCCACCAGGTATGAATGTAAGGACAATGATAGGACAATATGTACTCACAAGAGCAAAGCAACGACCAGCATAGTTGCGATATCCTAGGTTTTGCGGCGCTGGTTCGATCGCCAATATACGTCAGGTGCTATGTGATTTCTCCGGTAGCACCACCTTTTTCAAGGACTTTGCTTGTACTCCTTCAGGTTTTGCAATCACCCTCTTCCTTTTGGATGTCTAAAACACAAGAACATCATTTGAATGGAAAAACATGGTATGATGACAATTGGAATAGGTGTTGATAATGGATAGGCATGGCATCTTCACATATATCATGAGTAAACTAAGCAGATGGCGGTGCAACGAAGCAAAAGAAATGCAAGACACCTTATGCAAGATATGTGCAACCAATAAAACCTTGCCAAATTAGAACAGGCACCTTATTAGGTGAACATGATAGGCCACCTGCCTTTGACTCCTTGAGCTCAGAAGAGTCATTAGGATCATATTCTGAATACGAATCTATAGGTCGGGAGCATGTGGGTTTCATTGCATCCACAATGGACCTCAATCTCTTGATGCCAAGTTTGTTACCCATTGAACTGTTCTGCAATATTCTTCTGATATGCGCATTCTTATATTCATTGTGATTACATACAATATCTGTAAAGCATGAAAACACAAATAGTAGTGAGATTATCTTTGTAATGCATAGGATATTGTAATATAATAGAGGCTCCCTGTAAACCCTTGTGTGCTATCACTGGATTCTGATGAGAGAGCCCATGTGTGTTGTAATATGGTGAGTAGATTAATATAATCTGGCACAACTACACAAAAATAAGCTCCATATTGGGGGCCCTAGATGTAAGGATAGTTGGCAGACGATAGGTTCATAATATACCGTATAGAAAGTTTATTGCCAAACCATGATAACGAGAGCGCAGAGCCAGTAGGCAGATCGTAGTGTAGATAATAGGGGTACACCATAACCACCATAAATAAATCGGGAAAGCAGAACTGGCTGGAAAACATAGGGTTTTGCCGCTACAAATATGCAGCCTATCGATCACCTACAGGCCAGCTCTATTCATCTGAAGATGCATAGCTGTTACTATTAGTTGAGTCTATCAAAGACCGCGCGGCTCCCACCATTTCCGGGGTATTATGGCAGACCAATTCGAAGTGAGAAATCATTTAGCAGAACCGGCCCAATAGAGGTGTCGACTGCAGATGTCCCTGCTCCCCTTCCTGATAAGGAACATACTGTGCTTACTAAAGAAGAACAGAAGAGGAACATGTTAAAGAACAGAAGAGGAAGCATATTCTGCATGTCTGCATGCAAGTCGCGTGACTTTTTTCATTTGGGTCAGTCGACCATTTCAGGATGTTGGATGAAGATCCTACGTCTCCTAACACTTCTTCCTCGTCTCTGATTCTTCCCATACAGGACACCGCATGGTCCACCGGCCGAACCACCGGCCCCCACCGCATGTGTTCCTCCGCCACCCCCACCCCCGCCCTCACCCGCGTCGGGTTTTCTTCGTTCGGCGAGGCCCCACCACCACCCCCACCCCCACCGTCCACACCCGAGCCCCTTCCTTCGCACCGGCGAACTCCGGCGAGCTCTGAAAAATCGACTGGCCCAATTTTGAAATTTAGTCTACTGTCATTTAACTAGTATGGAATATAAAAGGGGAAACCATAAGCATTGCGAGTATAGTGTTGATCGTGCCATGGCGGATCTGAAGGTGCGAACCGGACAAAGGCAATTCGCAACCAATGTTTGCTTTCAACTAGCAAGTAAGTGATGGACAAGAAATCAGAGTAAAGCAGTGGTGATCTATTATCTTGCTGAGATAAATAAGTTCAGCAGATACGAAAGAGTACCGCCTCTGGTGCGGCGTCGTGTATGCATCTGCTGAGAATTTCACGATGATGCGGCAGCGATGGCTGTCGGTAGCGTGGAAGCAGAACTAGGAGGGTAGACGGTGGTGGCGGAGCGCGGTGGACGAGACGGTCATAGGAGTGGCGCCGGCAAGGTGGACGACGACGGGGATGAAGCGAGAGGACGGGATGCAAGGATCTCGGTCCGAAGCCGTGGATGAGATAGGTCGATCTCTTGTAATGGACGACGGCACCGGGGTATTAGCTCCGGCATGGTGAAGGAGGACGGCGGTGGATGGGGTGGCGTACGGAGGAGGCTAGGGTGGAGAGGGTGTTTTGGCGCCTACGGAGTACAAATGGGGAAATGGAGGGAGAGAGGAAGGGGGAACCATGTCTTCAGGGCGCGCTTGTCTCAAATGCCAGGAAATTTACAAACTTAGCCCCCGTTTAAAATTTCCTACATCACAGCAATATTAGTCGGTTGGGGATAGGACGGTAATCTCGCATACACCGAATATTTGCCAATGAGAGTTTGTTTTTGGCGCCCACCGTGTATGAATCGGGGAGGGAGTCAATTTCGGCCGAGGAGACACTGTGTTTTTGCGCCCACCGTGTATGAATCCGGGTGAGAGGCGGTTATGTCATGTTTAAGTGAAATTACAAACCTACCCTATCGAACCGTATAGAAATCGAGCCGATAGGCTTTGCATGTCAGGGATAGGCAGTAATTTCCATCTCGCAGATTTTGGTTTCGGGCGGTTACTGCGACTTTCCTGCAGAGCAAGAGTGCACGTTTACCATGCCAACTCAATTCAAATCCAGTTTGTATTCTATTTTTGTTCGGGCAGGATCCATTTGCGATTGGAATAAAAATCTATATACATCATTTTTGTATATATATACTTTCAAAAGCACAACAACCTTTATACATAAATATGGTTTACAAATGGCATGATCTCAGATTCATAAGGATGTATCCATCTTAATTTGGATTTCCAAATATTTGAAACCACTTTATGTTGAAATCCAATGTATGCATTCCTCGCTAACTGTCTCCAATTAATGTGTGTTTCATGTGGGTTTTTTTACTTCTCAAACATGTATAATGTGTTTCACACACGCAACATATAGTGTAATCCCGTTTAGACATTAATTGCATATAAATCATGCATTGTCTCTAATTAAAGAGTCTATGGATCACTAATATTGATAAACTATATAACATTACACGTGTCCCCAAATTCAAATGAATATGCATGTTTCATACACCAATTTGCGTTATGATATTATCGATGTCGTGATCTCCAGTTTAAATATTTGAATCCCCTTCAATCCAGATATTTGTCTCATATAGCTATCACTCCTGCTTATATAGGAGTATATCTCTAGACCTATACGTGTTCATCGTCTCTCGGGTATCTCTCGTGCTACCTGTATGTCGACAATGATCTTTTATCTTCGCAACACACTGACGGTACTCTCTCCCTCGACCTTCATCACTCTCTCTCTCTCTAAGTATATCTCGCTCCCTGCTATGTGTCTCTAACTATGATTCTCCATGTGAAATCTCTTTCTCTCACACAAACACAAACTTCGTCTCTCGGGGTCTCATTTCTCTCTACTATTCCCCTGTGTGCCACTCGCACACCCCCTCTCACACAGAGATGTCTTTCGCTCCTTAGATATAAGAAGCTATGACTCTTCCTCTTAAATGTCTCTTTCTCACACACAAACACAGTCTCTGTCTCCCAAGGTCTCATATATCTCCACCATTCTCTTGTATGTCGCTCACACACACACTCTCCCCTAGAGATATCTTGTGTTCCCTCATATGTCTCTCTAGCTATCACTCTCGTTGTGAAATATTTTTCTCTCTCACAGACACAAAACTCCGTCTCTCGGGATCTCATTTCTCTCTGATATTTGTTTGTATGTGACTCACATGCACACTCTCTCTATCTCTCTCACACCCACACACATAACTCAGCCTTCTAATCCACTCGAGTCCTATCTCTAACACACACTAGCTAGCTAGCATCTTTATCTTTCTATTTATCTGTTTCTCCATCAACCTTCTTTCTCGCCCTCACTCTTGTTTCCTATCACGCACACTATATATGTTTCTCTCTACATGAAGTCAAGTGCCCTCTTTTATCTTTCTCACACACACACATAACTTCACCCTCTGAACCACCCGGCGGTCATCTCCAACACTCAAACTAGCTGATGTCCCTCTGTCTAGCATCTCTGTCTCTATATCTATCTGCAGTTTCTCCGTCAACATTTCTTTCTCGCACTCACTCTTGCTTCCTATCACCCACACTATATATGTCTCTCCATACATGCATTTATAAGTTGATCTCTTTTGCACAATCGTTGTGTCTCGCTCCCTCTGCTCGCCATAGATGCATTCTCCAGCCCACGTCACTATCTCTTAAAGACAAAAAATACATGCTCAATTATCGATCTTTCTTCCCTGCACTCTCACATGCATGCATATTGTCGTACCGATCTCTCCCATATCGTTGATCTTATGACTTATGTGTTCTTTCTTTTATCTCGGTCATGCTTGTGCGTGCACACACACACACACATCCCACGTATACATGTATACCTCTCGCACATGCACGTTCAAGGTCTCCTATGTCTCCATACATAGTTAATTACCCTCAACCCTAACACCACATCGAATCGTTCTCTTCTTGTGTGCACATAACTTCCGGCTGGATGGGTAAAACACACACTCACACTTGACAATCTCCTTCTAGCTACCCCCCTCTCTCACTCTTCCCCTATATCCCCGAAACCAATAAGACCATCCATTCATTTAATTCCTGCCTACATGCACCATCGATATATAGTAGTCTTCCTCGGCGTCTCTCGAACACACACGTTCTCTCGATGTCGATTCCTCTCACGCGCACATGACTTCTCTTCCCTCTCTACGGGCCTTTTCTCTCTCGCACCCCCTCGTTGGTGGCCCCTGTCATACACTATGATGAAGCCACACACACTTAAATTACATCTGCCACCGAGGACCCTGCGTCACACACACACGCACCCCCCCCCCACACACACACACGCACTAAGACTCCATCTCACACACACATGCTCTAGGCGGAGCATTTATTCCTACCACCCTTCGTCCAACCTTACCCGTATGATAAGAATCACCTTAATTTACTTGTATAACATGGACAAATTCCACTTTACTTTAGTAGTTAGCAAACTTATCTCTACTCTTATAAAAACAATGAGTTGGTGATGATGGTGTGCCTGCCATCTTGTAATATAGACCGTCCGATCTATATCTGACGGATAGAAAGCAAACTATGACAATTTTACAAAAGATACCTGCACCTCTCTCCATATTTATAGACAAGGCCTTGCCTCGTTCATCGTCCTTATCTCCCACAACCTCATTACTGAGCAATTAAAAAAGGAATTCTCTGGAACAATCTAGCATGGTGGCCGCTACCGCCTGCCGGTGCCGTCCATCCCCATGCCTCCGCCCAGTTGACCACCAGTCATCACCATGCTCCACTCCTCCTCACCTTATCTCTCAACTTTCATTTTTTTGGATGAAATTGTCGAGATACCAGTTTTCCGATAAAATTCTCGAGATATCATTAGTTTTTACACATGGGATTACTACTGCATGGGTCAATCACAACAGGTGTTTTGTAAAAAAAAATGCATATTGATGTTCTATGCAATGCATGAGCATCTTGCTAGTAATTATATAACGCAAATCACGAGCAGGAAGTGACATTTTTTACACAACCATGTTAACATGGCCATGTAAATCACTAGCTAAAGTGTAATACCATTATACTTATATCCCGATGCAAAATGTTGAGTACATGTCCGAAGAGTAGAGTCGCACACACGCACTCTGTCTCTCAGAATCTCTCACACACACTAGTTACGTGACACCCACTTAAGCAGACACATATGTTACAATCTGTGCACCCGCGGGTACACGTGATGGTGCGCATTTATTTAAGCCGGATGACGAACCCAAATAGTAGATGCATTCATTCCCCTCCTGCCGCCTCTTCTCTGGTCGCCGTAGCCCGGTAGCCATGGCCCGGCCGAAGGTAACAACATACGCCATACTCCCACCGGAGCGGCGCTTTAATTTGGAAATTTTAGTGGTCATGCGTGCATCTTTTTGTGCTAGCACTCCTATATAAGGGTTGACCGGTCGCTTCTCGCGGACGTGCGCGGGCGGTGGAAGAGGAAGGAGAAGGGAAGCGGGATATGGAGTAACGTTTTTTTACCACATTTTCTTAGCAAACTGAGTGCAATAATTGAGTAGTTTTGCAAACTACCAGTACTACACCTGAAATGGTTCAAAACCAATACCACCATCACTCCCGTGTCTGACCGCCCTGGCTGACCCAACCCCCCTCCCTTGCTGGCGTGCGCTTCCCACGTGAAACGGTCAGCGTCACCCCGAAACGTCAGTGTCGCATTAATGCCCGGCCAGAGCGGAGGCGACCTCTCACTGGCGCCGGCTTCGAAGCAGGGCGATGGCCGAGAGAGCACCGCTTCCCGGTGCACGCGACTGCTGCGCGTCGAGGTTGGACATAGTTTGTATGAGTCTCCATCATGGGGAGCCACACTAGCTGCGATGATATGGACTCCCGTTGCCCACAGTTATGGATCGTTCCATCGATGAAGAACACGTGGGACTAGAACTTGCGAGACGGACATGTACCCAGGAGTGGACGTACGAACCTGAGTAATGTAGTGCAGTAAGTGAAGTAGAAAGGCACAAATAGTATGAACATGCATGGCATATAGGCATTTGTCTCTTACTACCACTAAATGTTGTACGTGCAATGCCCGGTGATGTTATGGAGTACGTGCCTAAGTACTCTACTACTACTATATTAATTGGAGGCACATATTAGGTTTTATATTTGTTTACGTGTATGCCCCGAGACCTTCCAACTAGATGTGTCTTTCTCTTCGGGTCGCACTTTGTACCGTTCATACCACTAGTACTACTACGTGTGGTCTCCGACTCAGAAGTGGAGACGCTCTACCACGTTGTTCATGTCCCACTCCTTTCGCTGACGTGTGGGACATCCAGCACGTGTCGTGTTTGGCACCGCTTCATTGTAAGAGTTGAAATGCTAGCATTCATCAGGAAAAAAATCAGCAGTGATACTATACCACGCGGTTTCCTTGCTCCTCGATATCGGAAAGAATATTTCCGTTCGCCGACATGTGGGATGTCGACCAACCTGGTCCACTTGCCATGCCCGCAGAACTCCAAGGGAGATTCACCCCGGTCGTCACGCCGCAGTAATTACTAATGAGCCGTCAAATCACAGACCCAACCTTTCCGACCGTGAAGTTGCTCGGACGAAGGAACCATCATGACTTAGTTGAATTCCACTTCTTGAAGAAAACTAATGTACCAGCAGTACTACTAGCTACAGTAGTTACTCCGGCAGAGGCCTCCTTTGGTTCATAGGATAGGAATTTTATAGAAATATGAAAATCATAGGAAGTGAGATGACATGCATCTCAATTCCTATAGAGAAAGAGATGTCATTTGATGCATAGGATAGGAATTTTTCCCATTGAGTCTAGGCTAATGTACTGGTAATTTGCTCTAAAAACTACAGTAGTAACTAGTAGTACTGGTACATGCTCATAATTAATTAAACAAACATACGAGCGACACAGACACACACTAACTACTAGTACTACTACTTCTCACATGCTGGTCAGACGCCGTCGTTCTCCTTCCCGGCTTTGTCGGCGACACCCCACCGTGCTTGGATCTCCGCCGACCTCTCCGCAGTAGCGCATGTGTCCTCTTTTTTCTTGTGGCGGCGGGCCTCTCTTTTCTTGAGTGCTTTCTAACTTTTCCGCTCCCTCTGTGCGGCTTTGGCCGCCTATTGCTCTACTGCCCATTCGGCCTTGGCAGCTTCAAATTCCGCCCACATAGGTGTGAGGCCGCGAGCGGCGATGAACTCGGCACGACGGGATGCCATCGCTTCCCTACCATTCTGTGTGCGATCGTGGGTGGCGAGGAACTCGGCTCGGCGGGATGGCATGAACGACGCTTGGTGACAGCTCTGGGGTGGAGTGTCGGACGACCGTAAAGTGCATTGGTTTGTCAAGAGCTCAAGGACAAAAGACGAAGGAAATTTGGATTCCCCTTCAATCCTGGTCATTTATTACCGAGTAAAATGCATTGGCGGTCATCGAACTTGTCTTGATAGCTCACTTTGATCATTGTATATGAGATATGGTGATTATGCGGTCACTGGCTCAGCGTATATGTAGCGCCCCGAGACCGATGTGCCAGGTGTCCTCCAGTTATTCGTTGTTGTTGCCTTGTCATTGTTTGCATGTCATGCATTTCATATCATGTAATCATGTGCATTTCATTTGCATACATGTTCGTCTCATGCATCTGAGTATTTTCCCCGTTGTCCGTTTTGCAATCCGGCGCTCCTATGTCATCCGGTGCCCCTTTCTACCTCTTTTCGTGTGTGGGTGTTAAACGTTTTCGGATTGGACTGAGACTTTTTATGTGGCCTTGGTTTACTACCGGTAGACCGCCTGTCAAGTTTCGTGCCATTTGGACTTCGTTTGATACTCCAACGGTTAACCGAGGGACCGAAAAGGCCTCGTGTGTGTTGCAGCCCAACACCCCTCCAAAGTGGCCCAAAACCCACCTAAACCTCCTCCATCATCTTAGTCGTTCGATCACGATCGCGTGGCCGAAAACCACACCTCATTTGGACTCTCCTAGCTCCCTCTACCTATAAATATGTGGCTCTCCCCGATTTTTTGCGCAGTCCAAAACCCTAGCTTCTTCCTACTCCGCCGCCGGACATGTCCGCGCCCGCCGGACACGTCCAGCCTCCACCTCACTCCGGCCAACCAGAGGCCGCCACATCGCCCTCCCCGCCGCCGCAGCCAACCGGCCGTCGCCACCTCAGCACCTCACTCTCTCTCTCCTCTCCCTCCACGCGCCTGGCCCGCCGGCCCATCTCCGGCCCGCCCGAGCCGCTCCCGAGCCCGAGCGCCGCCCGCCTCCTCGCACGGCCGTGCCGGCGTCTCCCTCGCCTGACCGCGTGCGCCGCCGGCCGCCCTTCGCGCCGCGGCTCGCCCCGCCGCCACCGATCCTCTCCGCCGGCGACCGCCGCCCTTTGCGCCGCCCTTCACCGCCACCAGAGCTCCTCCCATGGCGCCGCCCCGCACTTCCTTCGCCGCCCGGCACCACCACCACCTCCGGCGACCCCGTCGCCCACGTCGCCGGCCTTTGCTACCTTGAGCGTGGCCTCCTACTGGATTGATACCTTGGTTCTCAAAAACTGAGGGAAATACTTACGCTACTTTGCTGCATCATCCCTTCCTCTTCGGGGAAAACCAAAGCAAGCTCAAGAGGTAGCAATAAGGATTTCTGGCACCGTTGCTGGGAAGTCTATGCAAAAAGTCAACATACCAAGTACCCATCACAATCCCTATCTCTCGCATTACATTATTTTCCATTTGCCTCTCGTTTTCCTCTCCCCCACTTCACCCTTGTCGTTTTATTCGCTCTCTCTCTCTCTATCCTCCCTCTCTTGCCCGCTTGTCTTTTGTTTGCTTCTGTGTTGGATTGCTTATTTGTCGCGATGGCTCAACCGAGATTTGGTGATCTTCACCTTAAAAGGTTAGAGGAGATCGAAACCAACGTTAGGAAGTTTATGGTTTTGCAATTTGAGCATAATAAATTCTTTAGAAACGAGCTTAAGGAACAAAAAGGTTTTATGAGTTATATGAATAAAGAGCTTGATGATATGTCTAAAGAATTTGATGGTATAATATCCCAAATTGCTCGTCTAGAAAAGATGACTGCTGAAATTTCGGATATGCAAGCCACCTTAGTCAATAAGATGGCCGCTAAACCGAATTCCTGTGAAAATCAAGATGAAGATCTAAAAGTTATTGTTGTGTCACCTATTAAATCTTTGTTTTGTAATATGAATCTTTATGAAACTGAATATGATCTTCCTTCACCTAGAAGGCGTTCTAAAAATTCGGAGTATTTAGATCTTTATGATGAAATTGATGAAAGTGGGATTGAAAGAAATAAAAATCTAGATGTTGCTAAACCCACTATATTGGATTTCAAGGAATTTAATTATGAAAGTTTCTCTTTAATTGATTTTATTTCCTTGTTGCAATCCGTGCTAAATCTCCACATGCTTATAGTCAACATAAAGCCTTCACCGAACATATTGTTGATGCCTTGATGCAATCTTATGAAGAAAAACTTGAGTTGAAAGTTTCTATCCCTAGAAAACTCTATGATGAGTGGGAACCAACTATTAAAATTAAAATTGAAGATCATGAGTTTTATGCTTTGTGTGATTTGGGTGCTAGTGTCTCCACTATTCCCAAGACTTTGTGTGATTTGCTAGATTTTCATAATTTTGATGATTGCTCTCTAAACTTGCATCTTGCGGATTCTACTATTAAGAAACCTATGGGAAGGATTAATGATGCTCTTATTGTTGCAAATAGAAATTATGTGCCCGTAGATTTCATTGTTCTTGATATAGATTGCAATCCTTCTTGCCCTATTATTCTTGGTAGACCTTTCCTTAGAACGGTTGGTGCGATTATTGATATGAAGGAAGGGAATATTAGATTTCAATTTCCATTAAAAAAGGGCATGGAACACTTTCCTAGAAAGAAAATAAAATTTCCATATGAAACTATCATGAGAGCCACTTATGGATTGCCTACCAAAGATGACAATACCTAGATCTATCCTCGCTTTTATGCCTAGCTAGGGGCGTTAAACGAGCGCTTGTTGGGAGGCAACCCAACTTTATTTTTATTCCTTGATTTTTGCTCCTGTTTACTAATAAATAAATTGTCTAGCCTCTGTTTTGGTTGTGTTTTTTTGTTTAATTAGTGTTTGTGCCAAGTAGAACCGTTGGGAAGACTTGGGGAAAGTCTTGTTGAACTTGCTGTAAAAAACAGAAACTTTAGCGCTCACGAGAACTGCTGTAATTTTTATTTGAAGAGCGATATTTAGTTAATTATTTTTGCAGATGATTAATAGATAAATTCCTCATGTCCAGCAATTTATTTTAGAATTTGTGGGGTTCCAGATCTTGCGCTAGCTACAGATTACTACAGACTGTTCTGTTTTTGACAGATTCTGTTTTTCGTGTGTTGTTTGCTTATTTTGATGAATCTATGGTTAGTAAAATAGTTTATAATCCATAGAGAAGTTGGAATACAGTAGGTTTAACACCAATATAAATAAAGAATGAGTTCATTACAGTACCTTGAAGTGGTCTTTTGTTTTCTTTCGCTAACGGAGCTCACGAGTTTTCTACTTTAAGTTTTGTGTTGTGAAGTTTTCAAGTTTTGGGTGAATTCTTTTGATGGATTATGGAACAAGGAGTGGAAAGAGCCTAAGCTTGGGGATGCCCATGGCACCCCCAATATAATCCAAGGACACCAAAAATTCAAAGCTTGAGGATGCCCCGGAAGGCATCCCCTCTTTCGTCCACTTCCATCGGTAATTTACTTGGAGCTATATTTTTATTCACCAACATGATATGTGTTTTGCTTGGAGCGTCTTGTATTATTTGTGTCTTTGTGTTTTAGTATGCCATAATCATCCTTTCTGTACACACCTTTTGAGAGAGCCATACATGAATTAAAATTTGATAGAATACTCTATGTGCTTCACTTATATCTTTTGAGCTATGTAGTTTTGCTCTATGTGCTTCACTTATATCTTTTGAGAGTTATAATTTTGCTCTATGTGCTTCACTTAGATCTTTTAGAGCACGGTGGTGAATTTGTTTTAAAGAAACTATTGATCTCTCATGCTTCACTTAAATTATTTTGAGAGTCTTAATAGCATGGTAATTTGCTTAATAATGACATGCTTGGTATTCAAGATTTGTGAAAATTTCTTTTGAGTGTGTTGAATACTAAGAAAAGTTGGATGCTTGATAATTGTTTTGAGATATGGAGGTAGTAATATCAAAATCATGCTAGTAGAGTAATTGTGAATTTGAGAAGTGCTTGAGTTAAAGTTTGCAAGTCCCGTAGCATGCACATATGGTAAACGTTATGCAACAAATTTGAAACATGAGGTGTTATTTGATTGTCCTCCTTATGAGTGGCGGTCGGGGATGAGCGATGGTCTTTTCCTACCAATCTATCCCCCTAGGAGCATGCGCGTAATACTTTGGTTTTTGATGGCTTGTAGATTTTTGCAATAAGTATATGAGTTCTTTATGACTAATGTTGAGTCCATGGATTATACGCACTCTCACCCTTCCATCATTGCTAGCCTCTACGGTACCGTGCATTGCCCTTTCTCACATCGAGAGTTGGTTCAAACTTCGCCGGTGCATCCAAACCCCGTGATATGATACGCTCTTTCACACATAAACCTCCTTATATCTTCCTCAAAACAGCCACCATACCTACCTATTATGGCATTTCCATAGCCATTCCGAGATATATTGCCATGCAACTTTTCACCATCCAGTTTATCATGACACATCCATCATTGTCATATTGCTTAGCATGATCATGTAGTTGACATAGTATTTGTGGCAAAGCCATCGTTCATAATTTTTCATACTTGTCACTCTTGATTCATTGCATATCCCGGTACACCGCCGGAGGCATCCATATAGAGTCATACTTCGTTTTAGAATCGAGTTGTAATCATTGAGTTGTAAATAAATAAAAGTGTGATGATCATCATTTAATAGAGCATTGTCCCAATAAAAATGCCAAAGAAAAAAAAGAAGGCCCAAAAAAGGGGCAATGCTACTATTCCTTTTTCCACACTTGTGCTTCAAAGTAGCACCATGTTCTTCATATAGAGAGTCTCTTGAGTTATCACTTTCATATACTTGTGGGAATTTTCATTATAGAACTTGGCTTGTATATTCCAACAATGGGCCTCCTCAAGTGCCCTAGGTCTTCGTGAGCAAGCAAGTTGGATGCACACCCACTTAGTTTCTTTTGTTGAGCTTTCATACATTTATAGCTCTAGTGCATCTGTTGCATGGCAATCCCTACTCCTTGCATTAACATCAATTGATGGGCATCTCCATAGCCCATTGATTAGCCTCGTTGATGTGAGACTTTCTCCTTTTTGTCTTCTCCACATAACCCCCACCATTATATTCTATTCCACCCATAGTGCTATATCCATGGCTCACGCTCATGTATTGCGTGAAATTTTATGAGTTTGAAATTATTAAGGTGTGAAACAATTGCTTGGCTTGTCATCGGGGTTGTGCATGATGAGAGCAGTCTTGTGTGATGAAAATGGAGTATGACTAAACTATATGATTTTGTAGGGATGAACTTTCTTTGGCCATGTTACTTTAAGAAAACATAATTGCTTTGTTGGTTTGCTTGAAGTATTATTATTCTTTATGTCAATACGAACTTGTGTCTTGAATCTTCCTAATCTGAATATTCATACCACAATTAAGAAGATTTGCATTGAAATTATGCCAAGTAGCACTCCGCATCAAAAATTCTCTTTTTATCATTTACCAACTCGAGGACGAGCAGGAATTAAGCTTGGGGATGGTTGATACGTCTCCAACGTATCTATAATTTTTTATTGCTCCATGCTATATTATCTACTATTTTGGACTATATTGGGCTTTATTTTCCACTTTTATATTATTTTTGGGACTAACCTATTAACAGGAGGCCCAGCCCAGAATTGATGTTTTTGCCTATTTCAGTGTTTTGAAGAAACGAAATATCAAACGGAGTCCAAACGGAATAAAACCTTTGGGAACGTGATTTTCTCACCGAACGTGATCCACGAGACTTGGACCCTACGCCAAGGCATCAGAGAGGCGGTCACGAGGGTGGGGGCGCCCCCCCCCCCCCAGGGCGCGCCCCCTGCCTCGTGGGCCCCTTGGAGCTCCACCGACGTACTCCTTCCTCCTATATATACCTACGTACCCCCAAACGAACAGAGGAGGAGCCAAAAACCTAATTCCACCGCCGCAACTTTCGGTATCCACGAGATCCCATCTTGGGGCCTGTTCCGGAGCTCCGCCGGAGAGGGTCGTCATCACGGAGGGCTTCTACATCATCATAGCCTCTCCGATGAAGTGTGAGTAGTTTACCTCAGACCTTCGGGTCCATAGTTAGTAGCTAGATGGCTTCTTCTCTCTTTTTGAATCTCAATACAAAGTTCTCCCCTCTCTTGTGGAGATCTATTCGATGTAATCTTCTTTTTGCGGTGTGTTTGTTGAGACCGATGAATTGTGGGTTTATGATCAAGTCTATCTATGAATAATATTTGAATCTTCTCTGAATTCTTTTATGTATGATTGGTTATCTTTGCAAGTCTCTTCGAATTATCCGTTTGGTTTGGCCAACTAGATTGGTAGTTCTTGCCATGGGAGAAGTGCTTAGCTTTGGGTTCGATCTTGCGGTGTCCTTTCCCAGTGACAGAAGGGGCAGCAAGGCACGTATTGTATCATTGCCATCGAGGATAACAAGATGGGGTTTATTTCATATTGCATGAATTTATCTCTCTACATCATGTCATCTTGCTTAAGGCGTTACTCTGTTTTTAACTTAATACTCTAGATGCATGCTGGATAGCGGTCGATGAGTGGAGTAATAGTAGTAGATGCAGAATCGTTTCGGTCTACTTGTCACGGACGTGATGCCTATATACATGATCATGCCTAGATATTCTCATAACTATGCTCAATTCTTTCAATTGCTCAACAGTAATTTGTTCACCCACCGTAGAATACTTATGCTCTTGAGAGAAGCCACTAGTGAAACCTATGGCCCCCGAGTCTATTCTCATCATATCAATCTCCATCAATTTAATCTTGCTTTGCTTTTTACTTTGCCTTTGCATATTTATACCAAAAATATTATATCTATCAGATCTCACTCTCGTAAGTGACCGTGAAGGGATTGACAACCCCTAATCGCGTTGGTTGCGAGTAGCTATCGTTTTGTGCAGGTACGAGGGACTTGAGCATGGCCTCCTACTGGATTGATACCTTGGTTCTCAAAAACTGAGGGAAATACTTACGCTACTTTGCTGCATCATCCCTTCCTCTTCGGGGGAAACCAACGCAAGCTCAAGAGGTAGCAGCGTACCGTAAAATGGAGGAAACAGACTTGTGTTGGAGCGCTACAGTCGAAACGGGGGTCCTGTTCATCGGGAGGGGTATGGCGTACCGCAAAACAGGACTCACCGGGCTACTGCTCATCTCCATCGTTGACTGCCTCCACGGGCTACTGTTCATCCACCGTCGACCTCCTCCAGCCTCTACCTGCGAATGTTCATCCACGGGCTCCTGTTCATCCAGCCTCCACCGCGCGCTCCTCCACTGGCTACTGTTCAACCAGCCCTCTCCACGGGGTCCTGTTCAACCACCCCTCCACGGCCTACTGTTCATCCATCCCTCCACCGGCTACTGTTCAACTAGCCCTCCATCGGCTACTGTTCATCTAGCCCTCCACGGGGTCCTGTTCATCCAGCCCTCCATGGGGTCCTGTTCATCCACCGGCTCGATCAATCGGGGTACTGTTCATCCAGCGGCAACGGCCTCTACTACCACGGGGTCCTGTTCATCCAACTCCCCACCGGGAACTGTTCATCCAAACCCCCCAACAACGCTCACTGTTCATCCAGGGGCAGCATCGATCAGCTTCAGTTAGCAGCAGTAGCGAAGGAATCACTCGGGTCCAGTTAACAGCAAAGGATCGATTGATCACTCAGGTTCAGTAACGCGTAGCCTGCAGTGCAATCCCTCGGGTTCAGTTAGGCGAACACCTCGCTCGGGTTCAGTTAGAGCGCAACGCCTCGCACACACGCACGTACGTACGAGAGAAACGCGCATCGCTCGGCCCCCGACCACCCACCGTAACCGGGAACTTCTCTATATTTTCCTCGCCCTCACTTCTACCATGGTTTTTTTGTCATGGACGGCCCATAGAATGTCATGCAGCTGCGTCTCCGGCCCGCCCAGGACGAAAATCCCATTTTCTGTCATATTTTTTGTCATAGAAGTAGGACCCCACCACATCTATGATGATACCGGGTTTCGCCACAATTATCGTCATAGAAGTGTCATAAGTATGATAGAAAAAAATTCGTTCGGCCCAAAATGTCACGAATGTGTCTTTTTTTGTAGTGTCAAATCAATGAGAAACGGTCACACATGTGCAAGATCCATGAACACAAAGAGAGATATATGATTCAAATCGCACAAAGGGGGATACAAGGGTAACTAGTTCATCTCCTAGAAGGAGGTCTTGAATCCTTGGAGGATCTTCCCTAGATGGGATCTTGAATCCACTTGGGATCTTCTCACATGGAGGTCTTGAACTCCATGGGAGTGGTCTCTCCCTCTCTCAAGAGAAGAGTGGTAGGAGCAAAGCTCACATACAAATGATCTATCACTTTGGTAACCCTAATTCGTCCAAGTGAAGGGGTATATATAGTCTAGGGGGTGAGAGAGGGATACATGGGTGGAAGCCGACTGGTTGCGCACAGGCATGGTCGAACGTCCGGTGGTTACTGGATGTCCAGTCTCTCATAGGAGTCCGGACGTCTGGAGGGCGTCGGACTTCCGACGATTCTTCTCTGGACATGTGGCACCGGATATCCAGACGGGTTTGGACCTCCGGTGCCTGATGGATGTCGGACGTCTGGCATCTGACAGTCGTCCGGGTGCTGTAGAGTCCCCCGGTTGTAGCTGTTCTGGCGGGTTGAACTTCCAGGCTTCGGACGTCCGGTATGTACCGGTCGTCCGGTGACTGTGACTTGCAGTGAGCCCTTCCTCTTGTTCCTCGCGCTTGGTGTCCTTGCTGTCTTGTCCAACGCTCCTAGCTGTCACATGGCCTTCCTCTTGGTTCCTAGTCATGCATAGCACATATCTTTGAGGTAGTAGCCATGTCTCACATGTGGAAAGTGACGATTTAATTGCAGAGGAGCGAGTTAACCTTGTGTCCAATGGCGTATGCTCAAGGTCTCATCGTATGTCCTCTTGGGGCTTGGGGAGTAGTTGTAGTGTACATGACGATGACCGTAGGATGCTCCGCATCACTCTCCCTCCATTATATATAGGGGCAAGGGCAGGGAGGCACAACCCGTACGATAGATGGGACTCCTCCCTTCCCCTTCAAGGACTCCCCCCCCCCCCCCCCGCCCCAAGCCACATGGACTCTGGGGGATGGTGCACCTAAGCCATCTAGGCTAGGGCACCCCCCCCCCTCAGCCTATGGTGGCCTTGGGGGGGTGGGACCCACCGGTGATCCTCCTGAACCCTTCGGTGGCCCCGATACAATGTAGGTATACACCTGGATTTTTTTCGGTACCTTGAATATGACATCCTATGTATCAATCTTTACCTCCGGACCATTTCGGAACTCCTCATGACGTCCAGGATCTCATCTGGGACTCTGAACAACCTTCGGTCATCATTGAGCATATGTCAATACTACTCTAGCGTCAACAAACGTTAAGCGTGCGAACCTATGGCTTCGAGAATCATGCAGACATGACTGAGACTCCTCGCTGGTTAATGACCAATAGCGGGACCTGGATGGCCATATTGGTTCCCACATATTCAACGGAGATCTTTATCGGTTGAACCACGATGTCGAGGATTCGGGTAATCCCATATGCAATTTTCATACCTGGTTGAATCTCGTTACCGGCAGGTCTCTTTACTTGTTCCGTAATACAAGATCCCATGATTAAACTCATTAGTCACATGAAGCTTCTTCTGATGTTGTATTACCGAAAGAGCCCAGAGATATCTCTTTGTCACACGGAGTGACAAATCTCAGTCTCGATCCATCCAACCCAACATAGACCATCGGAGATACCTGTAGAGCACATTTATGATCACCCAATAACAAAGTGACGTTTGATAGCACAAAAAGCATTCCTCTGGTATCCGAAAGTAGCATGATCTCATGGTCGAAGGAACATATACTTGACATGAAGAAATCTATAGAAAAAGTAAATGATACGACCTTATGCTAAGCTTACGGTTGGGTCTTGTTCATCACATCATTCTCCTAATGATGTGATCCCATTATCAAATGACAACTCATGTCTATGGTCAAAAAATCATAATCATCTTTGATCAACGAGCTAGTTTGGTAGAGGCTTACTAGGGACACGATGTAATTTATGTATTCACACATGTATTTAAGTTTTTGGTCGATACAATTCTAGTATGAATAATAAACATTTATCATGAATGAAAATATGATGATAATTAATTTATTATTACCTCTAGGGCATATTTCCAACAATTTTTTTCTAACAAGGATAGCAGCATAACCTCCGGATGGATCCACCACCACTTTCGACAAAGTCATAGTGTGGGTCTGTATGACTCTACCATTGCCCATTTGTCGGTTTTGTTTCATTTCCTTTTTGTTAGACTTTTGTTATGTGGTTGTGTGCATCCTAACCATGCAGAGGCTAGATGTTACTCATAATGCCTTGTATTCGCTTGATGCTATATTTTAGTAAGATAATAAAAGCGCCCTTTATAAAAAAAATCAAAATATCACGTTATTAAAAAAAAGTCCTCATCTCCCCCACACTTCAATTCAAATATATTTTTATCAAATCTCAACAACAGCAACCACGCAGCGAAGCGCGTCCAATCCTTCCAGTACTTTACAACGGTTAAGGACCAACGAAAACTGGCAACAGAGTGAGATATGTATGATGTGGGTCGATCATACGTCCAAAGATATGTGTTGTTCAAAGCTGAAATGGCAAAGACAAGTTTACAAAAACGTGGAGACAAATGCGCATCCAGCCGGTACCAAGAACAATTAGCCAGGCTTTCAGTGCCAACCACATATTTGGTTCACATATAAGTTGAGCATCTCCAGAGCTGAGCAATCAGGTTGCTGACAAGGCTCGGAGGAAATGAAGTCAGAGCCTGAGAAGGGTTCTGCTACTATCTCTTTCCACACCACACCAACCTGAAAAGGATCAACAATTAAAGGGCAAGACGAACCACATCTTAGCTGCACTGCACTGCACTGCACTGCACCCCAAGTGTTACTAAGCTGTCAGACAAGGACGTGCACTTTGAGAAACGCATGCATGCACGCAACACATGTCGGATTGTCGGAACGAATGCCACTGACCCGCCTGTATGCGTGTGAGTGCCGAGAATCAAGTCTTGCGAGAGAAATACTTCTAAGTAATCCGGATGCATGCATGTAAACATCACCATTTTGTCTACTGTCGCGTACAGTCGTAGTGGAGTGGCAATTGTTTTCAGCAAATCTCTTGGGCCGACCGATTCTCGTTCTTGAAAGCGTGGGAGAGCTACACAAGATGCACGTATCGGGTTCCAAGATTGGATTTGGACTAGGGTCTGACTTGGGAGAGAAAACCTAACCAAATTTGCTCGCGACGCCCTGACTGACTAATGAGGCTCGACCGGCGACCCCGTCCGGCGTCCGCTGCGGCGTCCCTCTCACGGGCGTCAACCCTTGATCTCCTTTAAACAAGAGGAATTATCTCCCCGGGAGCCGCTTGCGCGTGTCGCCTAGCAGGAGGTGAATATTCCTCGCCCGCTTTAGGGCATCTGGGAAAGAGAAAGCTCTTCTTATCATGGAGGGAGAGGGGAAAGAAAGGAAACCTAAAGCTACCGTGCAAGCAAGCAAGCAAAAGGGTCGACAACATCGGCATCAGGTCCTGAGCGGGCCTGATCCGCGCGTACTTGGCCATGAATCCACCTATTCCTTTGCCAAAACCCTAACCCTGGGGCGTGGACTCTATGGAACCCGGCTTGGACAGATGAAACCGCCACTCCTTCTTTTCAGTTGCATCTGCAACCTCTTTCTATCCGGCCTCTAGCGCTCGTCTGCTTCTCCGGCACTGGCATATGCATGTCTGCATGCGCTGCATATCATATCGATCGTTGTGTTGATGTGCTAACCATCGGCCTCACCTAACGTGCATGTACCATGTACTAGTAGTGATGGTCTACACTAGACAGGCTTGAATTGAAAGGGGGAAGGTCAACGATTCTGCTCGTGCACCATCAATGCCCAGCCAACGAACGAGCCTCCTTCCTTTCTCATCATCTCACCAGTTGTTCATCCCCAGTCGGCAAGTGCCCACACGCACGCACGTCCTGCAGCTGCAAGGACAGCCGAGCTGACAGACGGACACACAGACAACAAAATTCCTCACGGACGCATTGCCGATCAGATGGACGGGTCTTCTTGTCCTCCACCGCTTTTCCCCCAGATACTGAAGCTCCGTTCCGAGTAGGGTGCTACGTACTACGAATGAACGAGCACGTTCGATCTAAAGCTGCTTTAGGCTTGGGTCAAACCTTTGGCCAAGTTCGACGGCCAAAGAATCCCTCGTTCATGTAGCACGTAGAGGTCGTACTCGTACATACATACCTGGAGTCACGGCGGCAACAACCGAGGTGTGGGTGGGGGGCGTATCTACGACCTGTCGACAGGCATTCAGACGGCCTCGAGACAGGGTCATGCTTTTTTCATCTCGGCGTCTCCGTCATGCGTTCCTCATGCAGTCCAGGCGATGGAAAGGCAAAGCCTACGGCCAGCTTTTGATGGAGCTGATGAGCAGGAGGGCAGTGCGATCGAAAAGGCTCTCGTCTCTCGTCTCCATCATGCTCGTCACGGCAGGAGAGGGGAGGGGACCCAGTAAAACAAGTGAAGGAAACGAAACGTGCCACGACATGAGCTAGTGACTGCTAGTGCCGCTGCCGGGGTGATCTGATGAGACCCAGTCCACGTATGTAGGCGTAGGGCTGTCAATTCCGTCCGGGTCTGGGGAGGATCCAGGCGCCAAAAGCAGCTAGCGTGCGGCGATTGAACATCAATCAAGAGGTAAAATTTCCGTGCATGTGATCATGGCATGGTCTGACCGGAGAAGCTTCCACCGCCGCATTGCTGAAAAGAGGCGTTTCAAGCAAGGTTTCCATGTTTGTTTACCCATGCACCGATGGCCGGCCGGCCGACCCTTGTCTGCTGCTTGCACTGCGAGTATGTAGCCTTGCCCGTCATGTCAACTTTCCGGATTCCAAGCCAAGCCAGCGGATGGATAAAAGCTGGTGGACGGATGGGGGCGTGATTCGTGATCTCCTCCTCATCACCATATTAACTAGCCCGATCCACCAAAAGGCATGCGTTGGGGCAAGCATAAAATGTTACCAGGTCATAGCCTGCCTACCTGTCTTTTGATTTCTAGCACGAGAAAGAAATGGCCCTTGCCCATCTATCTATCATCTATCTTAATTTGCCTACTGGAGTAGTAGCTAGAGACACTTTTATTCGTAGTACTATATGTAGCTCGATCACTCGCTCGTCAGCAGCTGTACGTCTTTTTTCTGTCACCTCTGGATTCTCAGTTCCAAGTCAATGGTGTCTTTTGTCATGACAAAATATCCAGTCTGATTGTCTCAAGGCATATTTATATCAACCACACCTAGCTAGTCCAAGAAGGTGGTGCTTTCACGCTTCGGTTATCACCTTTGATTATGCTATATATAATTAATATAATTATTGGTAAGCATGGTACATGAGTAGAGAATTGGTGTGAGCTAATAGTCTGGCAGCCTAGACTTAGACTGCTGCTTTCGTTACGTAGACAAAACGCTTCGGAAGATGGAGACTACAGAGAGCTTCTTGTCTTCCTGCGTTCTCAACTAGTGCCAGAATATTATTTTCTCCGTCGACAAGCTGGACAAGTTGATGGCTTCATTGTTGTTGTCAATTATAGGCCCTTTCTCGCCTTCATAATAGGCCTTTTTCCTGTGCACGTTGACCTAGGTTTTGAGCTTTGAGCTTTGAGAGCCTGTCAAGTCGCCTGCGTGAGTGAGTTGGGGAAATGAAACTGACGTCTTTTGTCAGGAA
The DNA here is from genome assembly GCA_034509565.1 of Triticum monococcum. Classification (NCBI taxonomy): domain Eukaryota; kingdom Viridiplantae; phylum Streptophyta; class Magnoliopsida; order Poales; family Poaceae; genus Triticum; species Triticum monococcum. The sequence goes on along the minus strand of CM067843.1, from coordinate 550,940,133 downwards.
TTCGTCCGAAGCAACCAACCAAATCGATCATTGTCTTGGGCCCTGTAGCTTTAGGCTGGTCGTAATGATAGTATCATAGCTAGTATTATGTATGCCAACTAGGCAATTTTGATGATGTGTCATAGCATTAAATAAAAAAAAAAGAGGATGTAGTATCATATCATGATACCGTATCATATTAAATGCTATGCTACTTTGTGACATGCATGATAATAAATAGAGTACTACATGATACTAATATATGATACTATGCATTAGGGAGGTAGGATCATATACTAGTATCATATGCATGATACTAGTATATGATAGTCCCCGTTACAACCAGCCTTATATCAGTATTATTAATCAAACAACCTGTAATTCATTTTTTTAATGCACTACGATGTCGCTACTACTCTTTAAGAGGAAAAAAATAATACTCCCTCCTTTCCGATTTATAGGGCTTATCTCAAAATTTTAGTTTTTCCATTTTATAAGGCTCAATTTGATTGTCTTCCATCACATGTTCAGACTTCAAGGTGCATTAAACCATTGCATGCAAGTATTAAGAGAAAACAGATCAATGCATGCACTTTATGCATGCATGCATTGCAATTAATGCATTCGTAAACATAATTTTTTAAGGAAAACAAGAGCATTAATTGAGTGCTTTTGCAAACTACAAAAAATATTCCACCACTCATCATCTACCTTGGTTGATGAGATTTTTGAATTGAGTCTTAGGCTGCTGCCAATGCATGGGTGCTTAGATGAGGTGCTAAGCACATTAAATAGCTTAGCAACTATACTTCCCAATGCATAGGTGCTTAGCTTATGGTTGCTAAGCTTGCTTCATTTAATGAATTAGCAACTAAAGCTTTTCATGTATTGGTGGGCTCCCTTCCTTTAAATGTTTTGTCTAGGTTCACGCGCTTAGCATTGGTTCTTCTTGAGGTCACCACACTCATATCTCTCCTCTTAAATAACTGCCACATCAGATTTTTTGCCTATGTGGAAGGCTTAGCACCTGTATAAGGTGAAGCATTAAGAGGGACTTCTAAACCGGAAAGGAGGGAGTATCTTCCAGTCTCGTGGTTTGATGCTACCTGTCTCAAAATGTAAGACAATTTTTTTTTTACATTTTGAGACAGGTGGAGTATTTCAGAGGTAACTGGCGCTATTCCTCCCATTCTGCTCGCCCTGCACGATGAATTTGGTGACAACTCCAACCGTGGAATCCTAGTATAGAATGGCAAATAGCAGAATGGACTGCATTAGAAGGCCTCTGTTTAGTAGTACCACTACACGACGGTACCGGTACGTACAAAAGGTGAAAAGCTACTAGGGCGTCAGCTTCAAACTATGCTGCTAATGTACATGTACAAAACGCACCGCGAGGCTGATATCTAGTCACTGGTGACTTGCACCCGGGCCATCGCTGCTGACCTCCATCTTCCTGGTTTGGGCTCTGAACATGCTAGCAACGTCGGTGGCCGTGCTGCAATCCTCTGGGCTCCGATCTGGAACGCACCGTATGTGCCTCGGCATCCTCACTGAGATACCGCGCGATGGATGCACGATACCGATGGCCGCGTGATGGACAGGGGATAGTGTGAGATCTGCCAGGAAGAAGGAAATTAGACATGCCGTGCTTGCGAGATATCCGTAAATTTCTCCAAGGTCTGTGTGAACTACTACGTGGTACAAGCCCAAGAAAATTAGCCTGGTCCAGGAAAGAATTGGCATTTCCCACAAAAAAGAGGAATCACCGGGAATGAATTGGCACGTTAGGCTCCCTAATGCACAATGCTGTAGTTTCCAAATGGAGATGTTCTCATGACAGGGCTTCACATTTTACCTGCACCTCGGATCTCCCAAACTTGTTCAGCAGTGAACCACAACTCCGGCTGCTCATCTGTTTTGTAGTACACGGGTTTCTTGGGCAGTATCTTTTCACCGGAATAAAACTCCTTCATCTGCAGATCAGATTTCCAGCAATGCAAGGCATAAACATAGATAACAGCAACATACATAATTCTGATTATGGACAATTTTGCGTTCAAATTAAAACAATATAAACTAATAGATGCCACGGCAATAATTTATCCCTTTAGGAACAAACTCACTAGAATTGCTAGTCAGCCTCTCGCATCCTGTATATCACTACATAATCATTCCGGTATATGTAATTTTCACAGTTCGTCATTCTTTTGTACTTTCAATTTGTCAAAGCAAATATCACATTCAAGCATGTAAGCAACTGCTGGCATGTGTTCTTAAAGATGCCAGGTTACTACAGACAAGTGTGGCATGATTAAACAAAATAACAATTCAAACATACCTCCTTATAGAAATCATCTGAGAAACCAGACATAACACGACAGACACTTTGAAATTCTTCAGATTCAGGGTTGTAGCATGCCATCAGAAAAGGGCTGTACCTGTGAAAACAAACTGAAGCATAAGCTGGGGGCATTTGACTCGATGCAACGGGAAGCGGAGAACCTACCATCCAGCTTTCCGTCCATTTCCATACCATGCACCGATTGGAACTAAGTCAAGGCTATCACCTAGGCCTTCCACATAGTCACGCTTCACCTGCAAACGTCATGCAAGATGTTTCAGAAAAATGTGAGACATTAAGGCAAACGCTTCTTCAGCATACAACAGCAGTTTGCACCTTTAACCATGAATCACAACGCTTGGAAGCAGAGTATCCAGCATCAATATCAAGAGTCTTCAACATTATACCCTCACAAGAAGACTGGCATGCTTTTTCAAAAAAGCTGCTCATTCTGTGTAAAGTGCTAGAATTATCTATCGATGCTTCATCTTCTTCAACCTGCGTAGAAGAAATCGATTCATCTGCAGTTACAAACATGCATGAATAGATTCTAAACAAGCAAGCACAGAAAGAAAGATTGTATAATACGAGCGGTACTCCAGATCTTGCAATTTCAACCAGAGTGAGTTAGTATCCTATGTGACCCCAGCTGACTTAGGTGTGAGGAGTTGACGAACAGTTGCGCCACCTGGCTTCAAATTCCCATGGACTCGAATTTTCCTATCCTCGTATCCCCCCCCCCCCCCCCCCCCCATGTTTTGTGTCATAGAAGATAAGATATCAGCTACCATTGACATTAAAAGATGCAGCGTCTTAATTGTAGTAGTGCATGTAGGAATGGCACCGATGGTGGTAATAGCAGATTAGCTAGTACGAGCAGACACTGTCAGAGTTACAATCAATTGAAAATTACAGGCAGTTTGTTTCTACAGTTGTTAGTTCTGTAGTGATGGTGAACTCAGATCGCTGGCGTCAAGTTTATCACCCAAGCTGGCAATAACCACCATGAGATTGGCCTATTTGTGTCTGATGCTGTGATTACTCTATCAAGCCTTGAACTTTGGATGTGTATTCTATTGGGTCAGGCTTTGGGTGTGTCCTTTAGCCCGTGTAGTATTTACCCCTTGAGTCCTGACAACCTTGTACATCCATAAAAGTAAGAGTGTTTCATTTAAGGATGAAACTTACAGTTAACTGCTGAGCTAGCTCCAAGTATGCTGGCTTCTCCTGGAAAAGGTCATGGATGTCTGCAAGGCAAAATGCAGGAAGAGTTTGAGGACATTCTTAGAGGCATTACTCAACAAAGCACATTGTACTTATACAAGTTTTCAAGATGGTACTGAAAATCATACAGCTTCTCCTTTGACGAAGTGGGTTATCCAATAGCCTGCAGAAAAACACAGTTAAATTCGTTGTATTTTGAATTAAACAATCAAGAGTCGGTTTCTTGTACGTTGGCATTTTGGCATTTCTATTCCACACAATTGCACACTGCTTTTTACGACTGTTGCAGCTTTGCGCCACATTGCAAAAAATCGGACCAGATATTGTCATCACAAGATGAGACCAGACCAGGCATAACAAACCTGAGTCGGTTCAGTGACATGGGCCAACCTGTTAACTGCCACATGGAGGCCACCTCACTCCTCTGCCACATCCATGCAACACACTCAAGCAAGGCCCAGCCGCGAGTGACGCACTAGTATTACAGGACAATTTAACCTAATGTTAAATGTGGTAAGAATATGTGATCCGAAGTGCAATTTACTCAATAATAAACCATCCGTATAACACATAGGTAAAACGAAGTATAGTTTATAGCAAACATTTCCATTAGGCATCCCACATGACATGACCGGTATGCAATTAAGTTCTCCGAATCATCAATTGTGTAAGAACATTAACATTTTCTACATATCATTACATCACTGATAAACTAAAAGCATAAGACCGTTGTAGTTGACGTGTGGGACAGGCAAACTAAATTCAACTGATAACTAATCACTCTGTGAATAAAAGGATATGAGCAACAGATCTCTCTGCTGATATACAGGATGCTGCCAATCATTGAAAGAGTATTTCTGGCTACAGAACAGGGGTGATTACTCAACAAAATATATTTTCTTTATTAAAAAAAGTCTTTTCAACCATGTACACAAATACAGGCACTCCGTTCATAAAAAAGAACTATAAACTGCAAAAGTGCCTCACAACATTTACCTTTGTCCATTGCAGAACATAATATCAAAAACAAACACACAGATGTCAACCTGCAGAATGGTCAAAATAGTATCAACTTTGGTATTATCATTATCATTCATGATGATAAAAATAAATAGACTGCAATTATAAAAAATGGAATAAACTTGCTGTGATTATTAAATAATTATTTACGAAGAAGGAACTCCAAACATTAGTAGTAGAAAAATAGAATAAACTTGCTGTGATAATTAAAATGATTAGATATGAAGAAGGAAATCCAAACACAGCAAACACAAAAGTACATTATTTGTTCAATTTGTTCAAAGCATAAAATAGTCCACTCACAGTCTCATTGACAATGTGTAACACACATGCTACTATATGATGAGCAAAGGATACCAGAAATGAGGAAAACAGAAAGACAACTCCAAACTTAACAGTGCTTCAAAATAAAAGGACATACATAGAGAAACTGTGGAAATATCTGTGGCCAAGTGCAACATTCTGAAAAATGGTGGGAAAAGCAATGGCTGCTTCAGTTTAGAGTTTAGCTACTTGTGTTGTGTGTTTCCAAAATTTCCCAACATAGTCATAGATGTGCATCAATCATGTTAGAACATGAGTTTCTGCAGATGCACATGTTCTAACATGACACATATATGAATTTCTTGACCCTAAACTCAAGTACCCACCCTTCCATGTACAAAATCCGTCCTCAATAAATAATCCGACAAAACCCGAGAGACGACAAGGAGCCAAGGCTCACTCCACTTAAGCTCTCAATTATAAGAATTAATTAGAGAAATTTCTTCGCACTACCTCTTGGTAAAGTTATAGGCATTAATCAAGTAACGGTGCTATCAAAAACAAAATGCTGATGAGTCCAAAGCAGTAACAGAACTTAGTGGATCGCAGAACAATCATAGCACCTTTATGTTCTGAATTGCAATTGAGGAGTTCTTGCTCCCTCTTTCTCTTGAAGACAATTCTTGGAATGACATCAGCCTATTTCCTTTATTCCTATCGATTCCCACAACCTTGATTTGGACGCGCAAGTATAACAAAAACAATTAGAAGGTAAGTAAGTGGTGAGTGGTCTACTATAAACATAGCACATAGAGAGGTCATCCTCATGAATCAAACTTACTTCAGCATCCAGTATAAAGCTGGCCACCTCTGAGTTGCAAAGCTCTTTGATCATGTTAACTAAATCGGGAAATCGGGAAGTCGAATCTTTCATTTGCCTTGAAAATATTTGCACAGATCCATCAGTTAATCTGTGAATCTGGGCGCGCTGACCATCATACCTGAAAGCAAAGGAAAGTTAGTATGAAATAAGTTATGCATGACATGTCTAGTTTCCCTTAGAAACTACAAAAGCGGTCAGAGGACTTTGTGTGTGTGGTTAAGCTTGTAGCTTATGGCAATCGCAGACCCAGATTTCAACATAACTGGCCCTACGAACTATGCAAACTCAACTGGTGTCAAGACAATAGGAAAGTACTCCTCCCTAACTGCTTTGCCCAGGCTCCACAGTTCTCGTGATGCTTAAAACAAAGCCCATGGTTATGCTTGAACTGGTGGCGCTTTGATTTTTGTAGTTCGGTTAACCAACCTCAAGCAAAGTGCAGCTAGAAACGATGTTTTATACTCCCTCCTTGCCAAATTATAGTGCATATAATATTTTTCAAAGTCAAACTTTGTAAACTTTGCCTGAGTATATAGAATAAAAATGCTTACAATACCCAATATATAACAAGTGAAAATATATTTCATGATGAATCCAATGGTATCGTAAATGTTGATAAATTTCTATAAACTTGGTCAAAGTTTACAAAGTTTGACTTTTGAAAAATATTATATGCACTATAATTTGGCACAGAGGGAGTACTTAGCAATTCGTAAAAAGTTAATGTACAGTAAGAACAACCATTTGGTCATGAAAGTAGGTTTGCTAGGAAAGAATCTCTTAAGAGAGCAATGTACTCACTTGTACTCACAAGTAAATGCTCTACCATGAAACAACTTCAGTGCTTGAGTGACCCCATTAGTAATTCTGAAAAAAAAGGAATGAAACCATGATTACAATATAAAATAGGTCAGTTAAAAATAATTGTACTGGAAACAGCATCAAATGCACACACCTTGCAAGCATAGGTGGTATAGGTGTGCCAGGTACCATTGCTAAGGACGAAGCTGCAAATGTAGCGCCTTCACAAAGAAGAGAGGGAACGAGCAAATCCTGAAAATAGTGCCAGCGGGAGTTCCTTTAGAAAAATGACGGCGATCTCTCGCTTGAAGCAAGAACCATCCTGTTTTGGACTAAAAAGCACGGATACGGCTATCCTCGAGAATCCCATCTATTTTTATCTAAAAAAGAACACTGTGATACGGCAGGGATACAGTATGGACACAGGGGGATACGGGAGCCCAATACCAGTCAATTACAACCCTAACTATGCTGGGGAGGCAACAGACAAGCACCAAATCGACCGTGAGTTGGTCTGTGCCTCTGCCTCCAGCGACCGCGCCGCCTCCTGTACTCATTGCAACCACCGTCTGTACTGGCTGCTACTGCTCTTCTTCCGTTGGCAAGCAAGCTCGAGCGACGGAGCAACATACCTCGCCCTCTGCCCTCATCTCTTCCCTCCCTCCTCTTTCTTCCCCGTCGTTCCTGTTATTGATGCTACTGTGCTGCTGTTGTTACTTTATTGCTGTTGATTTGCTGCTGCTATTGCTTGCCATTGCTGCTGTCCTAAATTAGCTACTGTTGCTGATTTGCTCGATTTGCTACTGCAGACCTGCTGTTCACTTGTTGCTGATTAGCAGAGGGAGCATGGCATTTGGGAGTGGAAGCAACAACAATGCTAGCATTGACAGTGAAGAGGGTGAACTTAGGGATGGTGTTCCAAATCTTAAGTATCCTCTGTTGTTATCATTTTGTCTTTATACACACACACACTTGCTGATCCCGTGTCCCCGTGTAAGTATCCTTGTCTCTGTGTCCCCGTATCAGTGCCTTTTGAACCACCACTTGCACCATGTTCCACAAGCACATAGATTAACTTATAGCCATTCATATTATAGACACCACATAATTACTATTTAAAAGGGCTGTCATAAAATGAAGGGAATTTAATATTACAAGTTGTACATCAATTTTCTATTACAATATTAATGCGCTATGGTGAAGGTTAAAAATTGTTCTCTTGACAAACTCACCAGAGCTCTTTTGGAAAGGACATAGGTTTTCTAGCAATGTAAGCTAGATAGTAGATACTCAGCACATTTAACATTGATGTAACCAATAGCTAGGAAATACGAAAGTCTGTACCATCATATATCAAATGAAATAAGTTCATTAATGATTACTCACCATATTAGGAATCACATTGTATGCCTCAGTAACTTCAGTTGAAAGGCTCTGCTCAAAGAGGAAGGTAGAATTCTTGATTCAGAAAGTGTAAAAAATCAAATCATTATATAGTAAAGATGTGCAAAAGTGGATAGTGAAGAATCCATGTTTTCTCCACGAAGTTCTCGTAAGAATAAGAAAAGGAAACATTTTAGAGCCCAGCTATTAAATTAAGTTTCCTCCAATTCACCGAAATATTTTTATAGTTAGGGACACAAAAAATTCAAACTTTCGCATCTTTGTAGTCGCTAAGAGAATGGAGGTGCCATTTTCACGCTCTGTGGTAACAATTAAGATTCTAGCAGTAATATATAATTTGGCGTCAAGCCTCAAGTATTTTTCCTAATAAATCACGACAGACAACAGTAATACAATTTTCCCTAAGATACTCAACATGGGCACTTAGCAAAATAGACCGGTTTTTTCTCTTGCCACTTACAACATGTAATGTACATATCGTGTAGCATTGGCTTCATCAAGGGACAGATGGTTAAAATGTGCTGACGCATTCATTTACTTCTAATTAATAGATATTGCAGTATTTTCAGGATTGCAAGAAAGAGACACATGCACACATACCTACGTGTGTGTGTCCTCCAAGTACATGTCTAGAATTGACAGAAGGTTCCTATAGAGAACTGAGAAACGTGATGATCTAGAGCATTATAGTATATGGTTAGATGCTTGGTGGCGTAGCTATGTTCTCTTTTCAAGTACCTAGTATGAGACTAAGAGTTTATATTACCATAACCAAGCTAACGTCGAAGGAAAGTATGAGATTGGAGTAATGGTTCTATGGTAGTGTGCAAGCGACGGTCACATCTAACATTAAAAAAAAAGTAGTACTAACAAGAGCACAAGTCAAATCTGGGGCCTCAAAATCACCTGCCCCCTAGTATAGGCCGGGAGACAAGCCATGCCCCATATGAGCAAAGCTCAAACCCTCAAACAAAATCATTTGCAGAACAAAAGAACAGGCTCGGCTTAGTTAAACAAACCTGCAATTGTGATTTTACACCCTCCAAGGATACCACAGGACCTGTTGAACATTTTTCATGAAGAACAATGGCATGTGCAAGAGCGGGTAAGATTGTCTTCATCATAGCGCCAATACGCAAGTTACGGACCTGTTGGTAAAACACACCCACACACACGAAAGGGGGGAGGGTAGACATAGGAAAATCCAAGATTGATTAGTTATTGCCATACTAATTCAGATAGGTTCACAAAGACTTGGAAGCATGAACAAAGATAATGAGAACAACAAATACATAATGAATTAGATACTGAAACTGAGGCTTTCTTTTGCTAATATAGCATTTGTATACTAGGATTTAACAAGTGTGGGAATGGATGGAAGCTGTCCATCATGTGAGAAGGATGAATTAGAAGATAAGTAAGCACAGAAGACCAAAACCACAAAATCGAAGTATAATCTGCAGTTATTATATGCAATACAGACTCAGGCGCAAAATAGAAATTTACAAGCATAAAGGAAGGATGCCTCACCAGCGTTCTAACAAGAAATTTCATTTCCATTTCTCTGCAAGACCGAATAAGATGCAACACAAGAATTTTTCTCCTCCCAGCACTCCCACCACCTGATATTGCACTAAAATGAAAATAAAAACTGACGAAATTAAACAGATTATCATTTCCCTGTAGCAATAAATGATATCATGCGAAGTATGATTATTATTAAATTTTATTATCTATTTATCTTGAAAGAAAACAGTGAGATTATTGCATGAAATAAAGCCAGAATATTCAAAGATTTAACTATTTGCTTATTACTACATTAAAAAAAACAGAAGTATGAGACCAAAACTGAACAGAAAATAATGCAATCTACAGTGACCGGTTATTTACCATCAGTTGCTAGGATACGAAGTACCTATGGAACTTTGACAAGACGGCTCTCATGAGATATGACATGTACGTCATGTTAATAATTGATAGGGTTGATAGTATAATCATCAAAAATTGTATTGTAAGCAGACGACAGATATGATACTAACCATACAAAAGGAATTATAATCCGGATTAAAAGTAGCTCAGGTTTAACCTTAGCCATCTATGTATAGCAACCCGTGGGTAATTAAGATATTGTGCATGTACGGAAAGATTCCTGGATTCTATTAGAGACAGTGACGGAGGCAGTACCCGGCGAGCCAGGACAGCTGCCTGGGCTCACCTGCGAGCTGTTCCTTCAATCATAGCTGTGACATCATGTAATTATTAGCTAAAGCTACCGTCGTTTGCCCGGGCAAATTATTCTTGGGCCATCTTGGTCTTCTAAGCCCATCTAATTAACCTATACGGTTGCCCCTAGGCTCATGGCTGGTCGAGGGAGGAGGTAGGAGGACTGGTTACAAAACAATACGCCCACATTCCCTAAAAAAAATTAACAATGTGCCCGCACAAATTAACGCAGCCTGCTCACGCCTCCCTCCTTGAGCAGTTCGACTGGCCGCCACGGTTCGATAGTTGCAGACGAAGAACGCCGCCGATGATTTGTCAGCGTTGGCGCAGCTCCTCCTAGCAGGAAAGACGACAGTTGACACCTGACAGCGCCTCCTTCCAGCCATGAGCCATTCGTGCCGACGACTGATTAGGTGAGGTAAGTTCAGGTTAACTGGATTTGGAGATTTTATATAGTGGACGCGCGCGCACACACACACACAAATTTGTGGAATGATAATTCATGCCTTGAATTTAGGAGTTTTAATATTTGTTTGTAATTTGCACGGATATAGAAAATTGGGGATTCCAACGTTTTGAGCAGATTCATTAAAGAAAAATCAATCTCACTCCACATCAGTATTGCTTCTTCTCGACTCCTCTAGCCTAACCATTGTTAGTTAGTTCAATCATTCTAAATCACCAAATTTCAATCTTATGTTATTAAAATATTTGATATGAGGAGATTTTTGGTTCCTAGAGCAAGTATTTAGAATGCAAATGTTGTGCAGCCGGAACTCTGACACCGGCAAGAGAACAAGACACTAATGTTGTTCATCTTGAATTAGCTTTACTATTGCCGGTGTCAGGGAACTTTCTTCGTAACGAAAATTATTGTGAATAAGTTTTTACACCTCCACTATGAATTGCTAGTTTTTACTTTTTAGTTTGGTGGGTCTTGTTTTTTGGTGCTTCATCAGGCATTTGGATACCTAGTATTTTATTCATAAGTACTATTGTTTATCCAACTAATAGTTGTCATATTTAATTTCAGGTTTTATTGAAATTATATGTATGGAAAATACAGTATCGGTTGTTTGACTTATAGTTCCAAATATCCGGTTACGATTTTCTGTCTTTCTAGTTAGCTTGCAGCCCGTCCCGGCTCCTAGTTTTTCCTGGCTCCGCCACTGACTAGAGATGCAGGTGCACAGTTATACTCTCTATTATTTTCTGTTGTCTTTCTAGTTAGCTTGCAGCCCGCCCCGGCTCCTGGTTTTTCCTGGCTCCGCCACCGATTAGAGATGCAGGTGAATAATTTTACTCTGTATCGTTGTTCCACAATACTGAATAACGCAAACAATAGTCAACAGCTTTGAGATACGGTAGCAGATATGAGTATCCTAGTGGCTCTAAAATATAGACCTATATGGCCTTTAAACCAAGAATAATTACCACTTTGACATGTTCTTTTTTTCAGAATTCTCAAGCAAATAAAATTTCATCTGCCATATAATATTTTTCTTTGCAAGATAATATCATTATGGTTAGAATGGCTGCAAGTCCCACCACAGTAGCTAGACCCAAACCACTCTATAGCACTGCAACAGTCTATTCACTCAGTGATTACTGATTAGGGAGTAGGGGCTGGTTCATGCAAGTTACTGGAATACTTATCAACTTTGGTTGAGCAGGTGACAGACTGGATAGAAGCCTAAGTTTTGGTTATGAAAGAAGCCAAACATCTTAGTTTAACAAAGTGAGACTCAACTCTCGAGTTACTAACTTGAATGTTGACTTGACCTACCTTATCCATTATGACTACAACTTGCGCCTAGATGATGAGGTGGCACCCAAGTCGTTAGTCAGCCAGGAAAGAATTGTATGTGTTGCAAGAACGAAAAATACTCAGGGAAGAACTGTTGTAGCATGTAATATTGAGTAGAAAGAAAGGTGGACGATTGACCAATCATTATGGTAAAATAGATATATAAAGGTAAAATGAACATCAAACGAAGATATCTTTTTTTGTAAATAAGACCTTAGCTTTCGTAGTGTAGAATATACATCCCGAACTGAGAGTGGACGAGGAGGAGCAAGTAGTGTTTGATTCTGACGGCATTCTTGGGCAACATCACCTACAAATTACACAACAACTGCCGTTGATACAATATACTGTAATAAAGAAAACTATATTTCGAACATTAAATAGCTTATATCCATAGAACAAATGGCGTAACATAGATAACAAATAATAGGAGTTAATATCATCCCAAAAGTAGTTACCCTCTTCGTCCGGAAATAAGAGGAATATTTTGTTCGGTTAAGACAAGACATTGACCAACAACAAAATCAATTGATATGTAATATTACATGCCATAAATTCAGTGCCAATAGATTTGTATTCAGAAGTATCATGATTGTGATTTTGTATCACATAAACCAAATATTAATAGAGTACTCCCTCTGTAAAGAAATATAAGAGTGTTTGGATCACTAAAGTAGTGATCTAAACGCTCTTATATTTCTTTACGGAGGGAGTAGTTGTTGGTCACTGTCTTGTATTAACCAAACAAAATGCACCTTACATTTCCAAGCAAAGGGAGTAACGAATAATAACTCATGCATGAAGCTACAGACTGATGTTGGAACTTCTCAAAAGCCTGTCAAATGGATTGATACGCAACGACACAGCCATGAGACCATGCGGTAGGCTATTTCCTCCAAACTAATAATATGAAACAACAATATTGCTACTTTTAACTTTTAGCCTTACCAAGATCACCGTAAGTTTTGTACATCTCGTGTATTTTAGATTTGCTCGTTCCTAGCGACTCCTCCATAGCAGATATAACTAGACTGCCGCCAATGTTTAGTTCCTAGCTTCATTAACAGGAATGGAGTTAGTGTGTTGGTGTGTCATGAAAATTGACTAGGCATAATGAAAGCATTTCAAAAAAAAAAAGATGAACATGGAAGGGAAGACTAAAGTACAATGCTAGAAGAGTAAACTACACTGGAGGTCCTAAAAGTATTCTAAGTGTGTCAAGTAGGTCCTAAAAGTTTGAAATCGTTCACCGCGGGTCCTATATGTGTATTTTACCCGCGACTTTTAGGACCTATTTGACGCAATTGGAATACTTTTAGGACCCACGGTGAACGACTTACATACATTTAGGACCCACGGTGAACGATTTCAAACTTTTAGGACCAACTTGACACACTTGGAATACTTTTATGACCTCTAGTGTATTTTACTCATGCTAGAATAGGATAATGTATATTTAAACAGTAAATGAGGGGTTTGAAAGAAAGCATTTGACAAGAAAAAGATTTGTCGATACTCCATAACTTAAGTTTGGCAATCAACTTATCTTTATTGATATAGAGTTTGTTCGGTATAAATTTCCAATGTTTCAACTGAGATGTTAAAAGGAAGCAACCAACAGTAGATATGGGGAAAGTGCGAAGTACGGCAATTACTGTAGTTACCACATTTTCATGGTCCGGAGAAATTTTGTTAGTACATAGATAAACAGCAGGTAGCACATCATCAGGTGATAAGACAAGCAAACTGCATTCAAAGGTAATAAGATATTAAAATGGTGAACATTTCAGTGGATGATCAACAGCAACATGGATAGGTAAACTATAAAGTGATAAACATTGGAAAACCTCCTGAACATGTTGCAAAGCATGGCAGTAGTTTTGATCTTCCCTTTTTCTCTTTCTACAAGATCAAAAGTGCGAGCCAAATGCAAGTATGGCGCAGGCTGTCCTGCTGTCCAGCAAGCTGCAGAAGTGGACATACATGGCATGACTCACTACAAAGCAAGGTGATAAAAACTCTCAGCGGCTAGTAGCTAACCATGCTCAATCGGCCGATACTTTTCAACTGGCAATGATATATTCATCAAATCTGCTTGTGCTACAGAAGTTTGTACATACAAGTTTTGCATCTTTGGAGTAGCCTGAGAAGAGTTGTGGACCATGTTTGTGTTATCATATTTATCTATCATCTCATTTTGTGTATTCTGCGGCACAATACTCTTGTCACTATCAGGTACTTTATTGTTTTGGATTTTACTGTAAAACATGTCGACTGCTACATTCACATCTCCTTTTGTCTTCTCAAGCAAGGAAATTGCAGATTCTCTGGACATGCTGCCATCTACAATCTGAAGAAGCTGGTTTACTCCCTGCTTGTGTGATTCCACAATGTCCATTGACTGGTTGTTATTCTCCCCATTGTTTTGATGTGGATCAACTGTTACTTTATTGGCTGACTCACTTTTAGAAGGAGCTGCCGTTGCTCTACCAAAATAGTTTGTGATTGTGGGTTGCTTGGGTCCACCAGCTTCTGTTGAGGCAGTTGATTTTCCTTTCTTTTTTGACTTGCTTACAGTACTAGAACCCCTCTTTCTTTCCTTCTTCGTTTGATTCGACTTCATTCTCACAGGAGTCAAGTTTACGAGCTTGGCAGAATGCTCCATGGGCTTCTGTGAAAACGAAGGAACTTCCTGCTGACTACTTGTGTCAGCAGAAGATCCAAGATCAGAAGTACGAATTTCCACTGACTTAGGCTTTTCATTATTAGAAACATTTGCTTCTTCAAAGAAATCTCTTTCCCGCTCAAAGAAGGCAGATGCTGATTGAACAACATCACCACCTGAGCTCATCAACAGGCCCTGAATCTGGTCCTGGTTGACCCATGAGGGTAGGAAATCTGACAGTTCTTTCTTCATTCCTTCTGTAATCTTAATCTCCGAATTGTCTGGTAGTTCAGAAACAGAATTGTTTTCTGGTAACGAAGCAAACTCCTCCCCATCTTGTTCTCTACAGCATTTGGCCAACACATCCTCATGGCTAAGAGAAGCATGTGCCGATCTTCGATTGAATGTCATCAGGAACTCGTGTTTGTTTGCTGTCCCATCCACCAATCCAACAAAATGTTTCTGTAAAGCAATTGCCTCCTTACCATCAAGCTTCCCACCATCTACTCCCACAGTGGGAATTACCCGTTTTGGGTGCAAGAACTTCACATAGTCCCGCAGCTCATCATAGCTCGAGTGCTCACTATAAGGTACAAGATGTATCTTGAGTGAATCCTTCACTCTAACTGCGAACCCTTCCTTCTTGGTCTCGTACATCCATCCGGTTGGTACAAACCCAACTGCCTTGGTGTACCCTCTCTCCACCATGATCTCCTTCATTTTCACAAAATTCGGCCGAAAATAGGGCCATGTCTCCCCCAAAATATTCCACCCTATGACATGCACATCTGTTGCTGAAGCGTCTTCAGTAAAAACTTCCTTTTCCCCACCAAACCCCAATACTGTCAAAATCTCCATCTTTCTACTATCCACATGAATCGCGCACCCGCAGCGCCTTGCAACCTCCAGCAGAATCCTCTCTTTGCCCACAACATAAGTAGCGATCAAACACAAGACGCGCTCTCCAGCCGCCCCACTCTCCTCCTTCACCTGCTTTATCGTGTTGACAACATACTCCAGTGACTCCTCTTGAGAAGGAAATGTAAATTTGGGGTTACAGTATGTGGTGTCCAGGAATAACGCATCAGCACCGACGAATTCCAGCAGATTAGGGTTGCTTCTCATGGAGTGCGTGTATCGGAAGTCACCGGTGTGCACATACCTCTCCGGGTTTGGTCCAGGGGAGGTGAAGAGGAACTGGACGGCCCCAGGGCAGTGGTTGGCATCGACGGCAACAACACCCCAGCCATCAACGGTGATGCGGACGTCAATGTCAATGGAGACGATGAGCTCCGGCGGCACAGAGAGCACGGAGGCGAGGAGGCGGGCGGTGGGAGCGGTGCAGAAGACGAGGCCACGGCGCCAGGAGGGCCCGAGGCCGGCGTAGTGGTCGGAGTGGAAGTGGGAGAGGAAGTAGGCGACGGAGAAGTCGCCGGCGTGGCGGAAGGCGTCGACGAGGAAGCGGGAGTTGGGGATGAGGCCGGTGGGTGGCACGGAGGCCGGGACGGGCGGGGTGGCGGCGGAGGCGGAGAGGGGATGGGTGTGGGCGGGGGTGAGCGACGCGAGCGAGGAGAGGAAGAGTGTGGAGGTGGTGACGGAGAGCGATTTTGAGGCGGGGGAGCAGAGGAGGGACGCCATTGGTTTCGGTGGAGGGTTTAGGGTTTCAGCGCGGCGGCGGCGGCGGCGGCGGCGAGGAAGCGCATGGTGCGGTGGTGGCGCTGGCGCGCAGACAGCCTAGAGGAGAGAGGGGGGTGGGGGGGGGATGGAGGCCCGCTGGGTCCATGAAGAAGGTTCGGCTCGGCGCCGCGGCGGTTTCCAACAGGTGTTTTTTTCTCTTTGGGAAAGAAAAGTTATAAAAATGAGTGCCGCCAATCTGCACCCGGGCTCAGCTGTACCGCGCTCGCGGTAAAAATCAAATAAAATATTAAAAAAATTCAAAAAAAATTGTGTGATAGATAATTTTTTTAAGCATCAGTACAGACATAAGCGCTCATATACACGCGCATACACTTACCCCTATGAACGCACACACACACCCTATCCCTATGAGCACCTCCGAGAGACTGAGCCGGCATATCATCTTGAGATTTACGAAGTCACCGTAGACGCCTCGTCGTCGACGGGAACATCTCCTCCCACTGAAAGCGCATCGCCGAAAATCCTGAAATAAATCCAGGAATAATGCGAGCATGGGTTAGGGATACCACTGTCCACCTAACCATCTCAACCACAGGTTGGTTTGCGTGTGATAGATAATTTGATGCGTGAGGTTCTCTTCAAATTTCAACTCATTTGGACATTTGAGGAGCTCTGAGCAAAAAAGACAAAATCGGGGTCTGTAAAACAGTTTACTGTTCAGGAACTGTTTTTACCCGATTTGTCTTTTTTGCCTAGAACTGCTCAGATGTCCAAACAAGTTGAAATTTGGAGCGGACCTCACGCATCAAATTATCTATCACACAAAAAAAATTGGAATTTTTTCATTTTCTCTAGTATTTGTTTTTATTTTTTTCTGATCGGGTGTAGCTGAGCCTGTGCTCAGATGCAGATTTGTGTTCCCATGATACATATTCGAAATACAAATTTTAATGTTTTAGAAAAATAAAATAAAATCATGGACGTCCACAACACATATGTCAACAAGCCCTAAAATATTCAGATCAAAATTCAAAGTGCGCGTAGACAAATAAAAGGATAAAATCGGATGTGATTAGGACAGGTTTGACACTATTCATGCTTTTGCCTTTTTTGACACTATTATGCTGAATTTGCCCTTTTTTTTGTTTCTCTGTGCTTTGATTTTTGATTGATTTTTTAGTGATTGTAGACACATGTGTTATGAACATCCACAATTTATTTCTGAATTTTTTGAAATATTTAAATTTGACTTTCTAAATTTGGTATCATCTGAGGTCGAGCTTATCTTCTCGTCTCACATGTCGATGTCACCATTCTCTCCTTTCCATCATGCCAGGCAAACTTCCGATGGTTGGGTCTCACGCTCTCCATGGTTGTAACTTGTACGGGCAACTCCAGCACATCACATATTTCTGCCATTCAACAATGGTCACAAACAATGTGTGCACTGATCTAGATGTCCAAAATACCACAAATCCAAATCAAACGTAGGAGATGTATGTGGGCGTCTAGACCTCTGCCACATCCGGCTTGCCGAAAATACTCCACCTGAAGCTCCTTTCTCTTACTCCGTCCCTCCCATGTGATTTGTATCCGTTCCCTTGACAACCAAGGCCTCCGATGTGCCATCCTGCCCGCCACCAAGCATTGTCGGACCTACGTCGTTCCACCTAGGTGTCTTCTTATTTTCGACTACGCCATCATTCCATCCTGGATCCGGCCGCAACTCGGGTATCCTCCGCTATGTGTTGAGTCATCCATGGCGGACACCGCGCCCAATAAATTTTCAGTCAAATATCATTGCTATTCTTTTACAGTCTCGTTATTTACTTTGAAGCAAACACGATGGATTCGGAGGAGAAATACTTCTACAACGAGTTCATTGAGTCATCTTTGTCAGATGAGGAGGGGATATGATGATGAAACGACGATGATGATGGATGTTCTTGTTGGAAATATGCCCTAGAGGCAATAATAAAAGCATTATTATTATATTTCCTTGTTCATGATAATTGTCTTTATTCATGCTATAATTGTGTTATCCGGAAATCGTAATACATGTGTGAATAATAGACACCAACATGTCCCTAGTAAGCCTCTAGTTGACTAGCTCGTTGATCAACAGATAGTCATGGTTTCCTGACTATGGACATTGGATGTCATTGATAACGAGATCACATCATTAGGAGAATGATTTGATGGACAAGATCCAATCCTAAACATAGCATAAAGATCGTATAGTTCGTTTGCTAGAGTTTTTTCCAATGTCAAGTATCCTTTCCTTAGACCATGAGATCGTGTAACTCCCGGATAACGTAGGAGTGCTTTGGGTGTATCAAACGTCACAACGTAACTGGCTGACCATAAGAGTATACTACGGGTATCTCCGAAAGTGTCTGTTGGGTTGACACGGATCAAGACTGGGATTTGTCACTCCGTATGACAGAGAGGTATCATTGGGCCCACTCGGTAATGCATCATCATTATGAGCTCAAAGTGACCAAGTGTCTGGTCACGGGATCATGCATTACGGTACGAGTAAAGTGACTTGCCGGTAACGATATTGAACGAGGTATTGGGATACCGACGATCGAATCTCGGACAAGTAACATACCGATTGACAAAGGGAATTGTATACGGGGTTGCTTGAATCCTCGACATCGTGGTTCATCCGATGAGATCATCGTAGAGCATGTGGGAGCCAACATGGGTATCCAGATCCCGCTGTTGGTTATTGACCGGAGAGTCGTCTCGGTTATGTCTGCATGTCTCCCGAACCCGTAGGGTCTACACACTTAAGGTTCGGTGACGCTAGGGTTGTAGGGATATGTATATGCAGTAACCCGAATGCTGTTCGAAGTCCCGGATGAGATCCCGGACGTCACGAGGAGTTCCGGAATGGTCCGGAGGTAAAGAATTATATATAGGAAGTGCTATTTCGGCCATCGGGATAAGTTTCGGGGTCACCGGTATTGTACCGGGTCCACCGGAAGGGTCCCGGGGGTCCACCGGGTGGGGCCACCTGCCCCGGGGGGCCACATGGGCTGTAGGGGGTGCGCCTTGGCCTACATGGTCCAAGGGCACCAGCCCCAAGAGGCCCATGCGCCTAGGGTTCAAGAAGGGAAGAGTCCCAAAGGGGGAAGGCACCCCCTAGGTGCCTTGGGGGGGAGGGACTCCTCCCTTGGCCGCCGCCCCCCTAGGAGATTGGATCTCCTAGGGCCGGCGCCCCCCCCCCCTTGGCTCCCTATATATAGTGGGGGAAGGAGGGCCTCTCAAACCACGCCTTTGGTGCCTCTCTCTCCCTCTCCAACACCTCCTCCTCCTCCATAGAGCTTGGCGAAGCCCTGCCGGAGTACTGCAGCTCCTCCACCACCACGCCGTCGTGCTGCTGCTGGAGCCATCTTCCTCAACCTCTCCTTCCCCTTGCTGGATCAAGAAGGAGGAGACGTCGCGCTGACCGTACGTGTGTTGAACGCGGAGGTGCCGTCCGTTCGGCGCTAGGATCTCCGGTGATTTGGATCACGTCGTGTACGACTACCTCATCCCCGTTCTTTGAACGCTTCCGCTCGCGATCTACAAAGGTATGTAGATGCATCCGATCACTCGTTGCTAGATGAACTCATAGATGGATCTTGGTGAAACCGTAGGAAAAATTTTGTTTTCTGCAACGTTCCCCAACAGTTCTTACGGCCGTGGTGCGTGCCGGGAAACATGTTCTCAACTACAAAGGATCAACAAGAGGACATTGGGTGTTGAACTGGAATAGGGCACAAGGGCATATGTTATTCAAGCTCTATTTCCATCGTCGTTTCGGATGCGATGACAAGTGGTTGATCCTATCTAACATGGTGTACGGACCTATGATGATTAATTCATCCTAAAGAAGTATGCCATTTGAACCATTGGGTTGTTTGCTTGCCAAAAGTGCACCTCTTCAATGAGGGTGCTTGCCTATGGCATGGTCCCTTCGGATGTCTGAAAGCAATGATCAAATTTGCTACTGCAATAGTGAAGGTGTTTGAACCGGGGTATTTGAGAAAACCAACTCCTCCAGACACTTAATTGCATGCACTGGAAATGAAAAAATTGTCCATATGCTCAACAAAGACAATACCAAGGCCATTGCAAAAAGCCAACCATCACTCTTGAAGCAGTTACATTGCATGACCTCTAGATTTGACACTCTTTCTTTAGCATACCCGAGTCTCACAATGACATGAACGTGCTGCAACATCTCCATTTCAAGATTGTGTGAGGGTGAAGCTCCTGAGTGCGAATATAGCATCAGTGGTTATGACTACAACATGGGGTACTATCTTTGTGATGGTATCTATCTTCCGCAAGCAGTTTTCGTGAAGACCATCTCCGAGCCAAGGAGTAACAAAAGATGTCACTTTTCGCAAAGACAATAATTTGCTAGAAAGGTTGTGGAGGGAGCATTTCAAGTGCTCCAATTCCGTATTGCGGTTTTCGCAGACCCGCTAAACTATGAGATTTAGAGACATTGTCAGAAATGATGGCAAATTGTGTGATCATGCATAACATGATTGTGGAGGATGAGGGCGATGGAATTCGCCATGGTTTTGATTTTCAAAATGCTAGCAGAATTTGATGACAACTGAGGTTTTTATCCAAATGCATCATCAAATCCGACTAACTTACACTATTTTATTTCAAAACTTCATGTTTGAATTGTAATATTTTTATTTGAAGTATTGTCGCATTGAAATATTTATCTTTTAATTGTTTATTAAGAATTGTACTTTCTCTGTAAAGAAATATAAAAGCGTTTATATCAAGTCTTACATTTCTTTACTTTACAGAGGGAGTACTATTTTCTTTGATTGTCTTGACTTTTGAGTAGTCTGGGTATATAGAAAAAAACTGATTTTCTGGTTACTATGGTTGGATGGGTCATCCCTATTCCTATCCATGGACATTTAGTGATGTCCGTTTCGACGATCCTCGTCGGAGTTGTCCTAGATCATGCTGCTGGCCTTCCATCTCTCTATCCGGACACGGCCAGCTGAGAGATACATACAAAGAATGAAATATGACTGCTTTGGAACTCCATATTCTACCAAAGTAAACGTATATCTGCATGAATAGCCATCCACGAGAAATAACAAAAATACGAAACCAAGATTGGCCTAGCATGAACTGATAAACCCAAGACAGGCATAAGGTAACATCAGCCATCAGCAAGCGTTTTGGATTGGGTCACCTGTCGAACGACAAATGATTGATCAGGCAACCAAATGAAACTGAATGTTGCACACAAGAATACACAATACATCACAAAGGGTCGTAATCACTTGAGCCAGAGGAAACGCAAGAACTAGATTATTGTTTTCTACTGTACTTGCTGTAAATACGACCAATGCACCTAACAAAGCTATGCGCGGCACAGGGAGCATCTTCTGTCCATGCATTAGCATATGAACTAAGGCAACATAGAGGAGCATCTTCTGTCCATGATGGTGGCATACGGGTTACTTTGATCTTCTCTAAAAGTTATTGCTGGTCAAAACATAATTAAGAAGCAAGGCAGACAACAGGGGTCACTTCACTTGCATGTACACTTTAGTACAGGCCATCATGCTCTTAAGGTTTCATCTGATTCCAAAAACTCGCACAGTTGACACTCAGAAAACAAAGTGACGACAGTAGAACATAGCTTCCCCTCAACTTATAATGCATGACAGCGCGCTCCTGCCCATTGTTGCAAAAAATGAAATAAAATAAAAAGTGGATATGGTAAAGCTACTAGCATCAAGCGTAGTTCATCCATAATGGAGTATTATATTGGCATTGCCAACTTGTCATTACTACGATGAAACAAAGCAAAAATTTCACACAGAAGCACTAATTAAACACAAGCCGTCCGAATTTTGCCACTAGCATTCCATCAGCATATGAATAAACTAGGAAATATTCAGGATTCAAGGGGGGGCGGGTAGCATCTTTTATCAGATTAAGCAGAGAGTACATGCACATTGACATCATATAGTATCTTGTGCTTGCTGAAATTAGAGTCTGTTTTTGTTGAAATTGGCAATACAAGATATAAAGACCAAAATTTGTTGCAGTAGATTGTACAATTCAGCCTACTATTTAATGTGAAACAAAGGAAATATACAGCTCTAATTATAGTCATCATCAGATTGCCTGCTTACATGTATTGTACTTATTAAACTTCCAGTTGAGACTTAAGCAACTTTTATGTTCCATGTTCTATATGGAAACAGGAATCTAATGCATAAGATAAACTTGTGTAAACCTAGCTAAGGGATGGCATGAAAATTGGATTGGAAAAAAAATCAGGATTCAACTGGAAATTTGAATCTACAATGAAGTTGCAGCACATAATCTGATAAATGTTTATATATGTAACAAAGCGTGCTTATAGTTCTGTGAATCTGATCTCACAGATAACTCTTTCCTTGTGAATTGGTTTCAGAGGAAATTCGACCTGAATCTGGTCAACAACATCTGAGTGCTGACTAACTGATGTTTCTGCATCCACATGATTTGGACCACTGATACTGAATCTTAATAAGTATACTCACTTAAACTTGTTGTAATGTGGAAACACCATAAAAGCGGTGAGCTGAATAAACCAGGAAAGCAACAGCAGGCTCTCTTGATACTGCACAAACAACTTTTGTGGAACAAAATTAATTAGCATTAGAAGACCTAGGAAATACAAAGCAGTTGATGCTATACAATAAAATTATGAAGCCACAGGTATGGGAAAGATATGTGGAGTATAATGTTATCGACAAAGTGGTTCACAATGTAACTAAATTGGAGCAGTATTAGGTTTCTACCAACAATGTTGCACTACTAAGAAATTAGCAGTCGACTGCGAAGTAGCAAATCCGCTAAAAATTAACATATAAACAAACACGAAAGTAATGCTATGCCTCCTGACAGGTGTGTGTCCCACATAATGCATTATTCATGTGTGATTATATCAGCACATACAAACATACGCACTCAACCTTCCTACCTACAAACCCATCCTCCTTCTGGGCCTAAGATACGCCAAACCTTTCTTCAGGCCTGGCATAGCAACCTGCTGCTGCGGCTTGCCCCTCTTCCCCCTCCCCTTCACTCTGCATGCCGCCTCAGCTTGCTCCTGCCTCAGCTTCTCCATCTCCTCTTCCATGGCCATCTTCTCCTCATTATGCCACCTCCTGCGGTCAAGGAAGGAAGTGTCACCCTCCTTCACAGAGAAGAACATGGGCCCCAGCTCTACCAGCCACTGCGGGTCAACTGCACTGACACACTGCATATAGTCCTTGGTTGTCAGGACAAGCTCGTGGTAGACGATGTAGTCAGGGGTGTAGCCGAGACCGTAGAGGGCACTGCTGGGATGCAGGTGGCACGGCACCCCATTACGGCAGTTGACGTACTCTCCAACACCCTTCAACCTTGCAGAGTTCTGGAAGTACGCTGAGCAGATGGCCTTCCTCACCACGTCACATTCCCTATGGCATGATGTCTGCGGGATCTTCAGGGTGTTCAGTATGTCCACCAATTGAGATCTCACTTCCCGAGCCTTTTGTAGACCCTTGAAATGGAGGAAGTGAGCATTGCACCAGTCTACGCTATATTCGTTCGACTTCCAGAGCAGGTATACATTGAGGAGTGTTAGATGGTCAGACTCCGGTACAAAAAACTTCTCCCTTGCAGCGTCACTCTCCTCTTCTCGATCTTTTGGGCGGAAGAATACTGATGGCACTGAGAGCATGGATACAATTGTCAGTACTTCATCAACGCACCCCAGTTCCTTACCCATGAGAAGCATCTTTGCCAGGGTTGGGTCCAATGGGAACTCCACCATCTTCCAGCCTAGATTTGTAAGGCCACCGGCATTGTTCAAGGCACCCAACAGCCAGAGCTGGTACATGGAGTTGAGGATATTCTCCTGGGGAGGTGGGTCCATGAAGTCAAAATGAAGCAAATTTTCGACTTCGAGGGATTTCAGTAAGAGAACCACGTTCGCAAGGTTGGTCCTTTGGATCTCTGGCACGGGGTTAGGGAGTGGTAGGAACTTGTACCCTACCAGGCCTGGGGCGTAAGCAGTAGGGGAAGGAGGGAGCTGGGCGAGGCGATGAGCGGCCGCGCCGGCGGTTGAGCGCCGGCGCGGAAGAGGAGGGAGATGGTGGCGGCGGCTAGGGTTAAAGGCGGCTAGGGTTCCGGCTCCTCTGGGAGCCGGGCAATAGAGATAATAATCTTCTTATTGCTTTATTCCAAAAAGAGTCTTACAGCCTATATTTATAACCTAGATAACTTGCAGAAGAATTAACCTAAGATAACTTGTGGGCTAAGATTGCCCGGTGGGCCTAGCTAAACCGGCCATAACACTTCTCCCCGCCTGCACAAACAGCTCGTCCTCGAGCTGTAAGGTGGGGAAGCGCTTGCGGAACTCCTTTAGGTGATCAACCAGCGTCAAACACCTTCTCGACAGCTGGGGCGGCCAGGTCGGCGGCGACGGCGTCCTCCGGAATGTAGTCTGCAACCTCCAGGTAGAAGAGTCGCGGGCAAGCATGGCCGGGCGTGTAGGGCTCGTCGCAGTTGAAGCACAACCCTTGGCGGCGACGCTCGAGTAGCTCGGCTGAGGTGAGCCGGCGGAACGGGCGCGCCGCGGTCACGGCGAGGGGTGCCGCAGTAGCCTGTGCAGGCCGACCCTGTGCGGAATCCGGCCCGGGTAGCGACCCAGCGGTCCGGGATGGTGATTCCTGCTGGATGGCCACCGCGCGGCGCTCGAAAGCGCGGGCGTAGTACATGGCCGACTGGAGATCCTGGGGTCCCCGAAACTCCACGTCCACGCGGATGTGATCCGGAAGTCCACCGACAAAGAGGTCGGCCCGCTGCTGCGCCGTCATACCCAACGCATGGCATGCCAGGGCCTGGAAACGGTCGGCGTAGTCCTGCACCGTGGAGGTGAAGGGAAGGCGGCCGAGCTCCGCCAGGCGGCTCCCGCGAACCGGAGGCCCAAAGCGAAGGAAGTAGAGCTCACGAAAACGCGCCCAAGGAGGCATGGCGCCCTTGTCCTGCTCGAGGGCGTAATACCAGGTCTGTGCCGCGCCGCGGAGGTGATACGAGGCGAGCCAGGTACGCTTCGACGCGAGGGTGCGCTGCCCGCGAAAGAACTGGTCGCATTGGTTGAGCCAGTTGAGGGGGTCCTCCGTGCCGTCATAGGTGGCGAAGTCGATCTTGGCAAACCGTGGCAGTGTCTGGGTCGGAGCGTCGTGTCGAGCTGGCTCAGAGGTGCGAAGCAGCGAGGCGGGTGGCGCCTGGTAGGAGTACTCCGGGTAGGGACCCGCGGAGCTGGATGGCCCGCCGAACTGCGAAAATGGGGTCGGTTGCTCCGGAGCCGTGGTGTAGACCGGCGATGGCGAAGACCCAGCCACCCACGCTGGAAGTGGCGACGGGGAGGGCGGGAACCGGACCTGATGAATCGGGAGGCCGGTCGGTGAGGGTGCCCCTGAGCTAGGCAGGGTCAGTGCCGGTGGTTGGAGCGTCGGTGCCGGGGTTTGCGCGGGAGCGTCGGTGGCCGTGGGAGGGGGTGGCTGCAAGTACCACAGAGGGGCCGTGGCCAGCGTAGTCCCGCCGGGGTGTCCCGCTGGAAACGGCAGCAGGGGCTGCCGGTGCAGGTCGGCGCGGAGAACAGCTGCAGCGATCCGGTGGCCGCCGCCTGCGGCATCTCCTGTAGCGTCCAGGGGCCCGAGGACGGCGTCGGCGCCAAGGGCCAGAGGGGTGCACCGTACGGAGAGACGCCCTGGAGCGGCCACGGCGTGTGGCCGTAGGCGGCAGGGGCATGTAGGGCCCGGTCGCGTACTGCTGCTGTTGCAAGTAGAGGCTCTGGACGGCGGTGACAAGGTCCCGCAAGGTGGCCATGACCTGCTCCGGTGTGAAGACGGCAGACGGCGGTGGCGCAGGAGGAATTGTGGAGGACGGCGCGGCCGGGATCGCGGTGGAGACGGGGCCCGCCAGCGTGGTTGATCCGGCGGCGGACGTCGTCAGCGCGGTGAGGGACGGCGCCGGCAGCATCGGCGCGGTGAGGGACGGCGCCGTCGTCATCGGCGCGGTGGATCCGCTGGAAAGCGCCGGCGGTGGTGGTGGCAGTGACATGATCGGAACTTGGTCTCTTATTACCAAATTGGTAGGAACTTGTACCCTACCAGGCCTGGGGCGTAAGCAGTAGGGGAAGGAGGGAGCTGGGCGAGGCGATGAGCGGCCGCGCCGGCGGTTGAGCGCCGTCGCGGAAGAGGAGGGAGATGGCGGCGGCGGCTAGGGTTAAAGGCGGCTAGGGTTCCGGCTCCTCTGGGCGCCGGGCAATAGAGATAATAATCTTCTTATTGCTTTATTCCAAAAAGAGTCTTACAACCTATATTTATAACCTAGATAACTTGTAGAAGAATTAACCTAAGATAACTTGTGGGCTAAGATTGCCCGGTGGGCCTAGCTAAACCGGCCATAACAGGGAGCATCTCATCCTGGTAAGCGGATTCCATGAACAGCCTGTAGCATGTGCCGGGGCCAGTTCTTCCTGCACGCCCTGCGCGCTGGTCTGCGGCTGCTCGACTACATGGAAAAACCTGAAGAGCGTCCATGCCCATCCGTGGATTGTATACCTTCATCTTTCCATACCCAGTATCGATGACATACAAGATACCATCTACTGTCAGGGATGTCTCAGCGATGTTGGTAGCAACAATGCATTTGCGAGTGCCCTCTCCTGCCTTCTGAAAGATCTTGGCCTGCAAGTCAGCAGGCAACTGCGAATAGACGGGCAAGATTGAGAGCTTGCCTACAACCTTGGTGGATGATGATATTAGCTGTTTCATGCGCTCAGCAAGCGCATAGCAAGCAGTCTCGATTTCTTCCTGCCCAGTCATGAATATGAGAATGACGCCAGGGCCACTCGTTATGTGGATTGTGATGGCCTGCTTCACTGCCGCTTCCACATAATCTTCACATGGTGTTTTGCTGTACAAGATATTAACTGGAAATGTCCTTCCAGGTATGTGAAATACAGGTGCACCACCAAAGAATTTTGAGAATTTGTCTGCATTTAGTGTTGCAGATGTGACAATTAGCTTAAAATCCCGTCGCCATGCAGCAACCTTCTTCAATATACCAAACAATACGTCGGTGTCCACTGATCTCTCGTGTGCTTCATCCATGATGATAACCTGATATTTGTCCAGGTCAGCATCCTTCAAGGTTTCACGGAGAAGCACTCCATCTGTCATGTACTTTATTTTTGTGTTACGACACGTAACATCCTCGAATCGAATAGCATATCCAACTTCTTCTCCAAGCACGGTTTCCATTTCGTCACTGGCACGCCGAGCAACACTCATGCAGCCACACGTCTTGGCTGAGTGCAGCCAACAAGGCCAGTTCTGGTATATCCATCCTCATGCAGATACTGAGTCAGCTGGGTAGTCTTCCCAGAACCAGTTTCACCAACGACCACAACCACTTGATTTTCCCGCACAACTCCGAGCAGGTCATCCCTGACAGTGTATATGGGAAGGTATTGCCTCTGTTGAGAAAGAGATTTCGATTTTGCAAAATCACTGACTGCCTCTGCCTTTTCCTTCAAGTGTTGTGAAAATTTCAGCTTCTCTTTGAAGTCAACATCACCTTGGTCACCAACAAGCGCACTGTCAGCATCAGCCTGCTGGGCTGTTCTCTCAACACCCAAAATATTTCCTAGCTTAGATCCAGCAAGCTCCCAGAAGCGTTGCCTTGACTTGTTCATACTCTGCTTTTCACGAATTTCCCTAACCAAAAGAGAACCTTTGCGCACAATGATAGCCATGTCAGATGTCGGGTCCTTGAGTGGCATCACAGGCTCTGCTTGCGTTGTGAACACTACTCGTCCATCAAGGAATGGGGGTTTCGTGTCATGAACAAGTAGTATCACCTTACGCTCGTCCTCATCATCGAACTCCATCTGCACCTCTGTTCTTCTAACAGCTCCTGATCTGAACAACTGCCTGTCCTCCCACCGAGCATTCTCAGCGGTTACCTGTGATAACCTTTTGCTCTGAGCAAGAGTCATCAGGCTTCCATCTTGGCGAGTCATCTTCTTGAGCAATTTTGCCTTCTTCTGAAAGGAAGCATCATCTCCAAGATAATCACCGACATTGAATATACTGCTATGTTCTTCACAACCATACCATGTGCGGTCAGCATTGTAATCCATCTCCTGCATCATCTCCTCGGTGACCTTAAATTTTCCATCGGCTGTTGGGGGCCTTGTACCAGCTTCGGTGTCATTGCACGAAGAAGAAGGCACTTTTGAGGAGCCAGAAGGGCGTACAGGCGCATAAGGCAAAGAATACACATTGTCCCACGGGGATGGTGCCGGATGTTGCCGTTGGGATGCAGGTGGATCATCACGGTACTCCCGACGAGGTGTAGCTTCCCATTCCCATCGGCGGCGGCAATCGGTTCTCGCGATTTCTCCTGATCTATGCTCGGCCGCCACTTGTTCCTTGTGGGGACGAGGCCTGAATGTGTCGCTGCCTTGTGATTCTCGTTTCCTCTTTGCGAGGACGTCCAAACCTAGAACGGAGCTTCTTGGCCGACGCGGCAAGATCGGACCACCCTGCATCGCGCCCAAGTGAGGGATTCGAGATTGTTCGTTCTCGGCAGCAAAAAGAAAAGGAAACGGAAGGGATGAATTCAAGCAAGCTAGGGCTTCCTTATCCTTAACAACGAAGGAAGCCAAATGCGTCCGGAACGACTGATGGGAGGAGGGGGACGACGAGGAGTTGCTCCGGCCGGCGGACGCGGGCGAAACGGCTCCGGCGGCGACGGGTTTGGGGAGCTGGGACGGACCGGGTGAATTTGGCTGGGGTTGGAGGTGAGTCAACTTACTACATTGGTCAGTTTTGCTAAAGCACATCTAGATGTGCCGTAAATATTGTACATCTAAGTCATATGTCATTGATCTTACATTAAGATTCGTGTGAATATATTTTTTCTTTTTCTCTTTATACTTGATTCACTCACTTAGATGTGCAATAACTAAGAGTGAAGAAAATATGCCCTAGAGGCAATAATAAAGTTATTATTTATTTCCTTATATCATGATAAATGTTTATTATTCATGTTAGAATTGTATTAACCGAAAACGTAATACATGTGTGAATATATAGACAAACAGAGTGTCACTAGTATGCCTGTACTTGACTAGCTCGTTGAATCAAAGATGGTTAAGTTTTCTAACCATAAACATGAGTTGTCATTTGATTAACGGGGTCACATCATTAGAGAATGATGTGATTGACTTGGCCCATTCCGTTAGCATAGCACTTGATCGTTTAGTTTGTTGCTATTGCTTTCTTCATGACTTATACATGTTCCTATGATTATGAGATTATGCAACTCCCGTTTACCAGAGGAACACTTTGTGTGCTACCAAACGTCACAACGTAACTGGGTGATTATAAAGGTGCTCTACAGGTGTCTCCGAAGGTGGGTTGGCATATTTCGATATTAGAATTTGTCACTCCGATTGTCGGAGAGGTATCTCTGGGCCCTCTCGATAATGCACGTCACCTAAGCCTTGCAAGCATTGCAACTAATGAGTTAGTTGCGAGATGATGTATTACGGAACGAGTAAAGAGACTTGCCGGTAACGAGATTGAACTAGGTATTGAGATACCGACGATCGAATATCGGGCAAGTAACATACCGATGACAAAGGGAACAATGTATGTTGTTATGCGGTTTGACCGATAAAGATCTTCGTAGAATATGTGGGAGCCAATATGAGCATCCAGGTTCCACTATTGGTTATTGACTGGAGACGTGTCTCGGTCATGACTACATTGTTCTCGAACCCGTAGGGTCCGCACGCTTAAGGTTTCGATGACGGTTATATTATGAGTTTATGTGTTTTGATGTACCGAAGGAGTTCGGAGTCCCGGATGAGATCGGGGACATGACGAGGAGTCTCGAAATGGTCGAAACGTAAAGATCGATATATTGGACAACTATATTCAGACTTCGGAAAGGTTCCGAGTGATTCGGGTATTTTTCGGAGTACCCGAGAGTTACGGGAATTCGCCGGGGAGTATATGGGCCTTATTGGGCCATGCGGGAATAGAGGAGAGAGGCCAAAAGGAAGGAGGCCTGCGCCCCCCCCTCTTGTCCGAATTGGACAAGGGGTGCAGCCCCCTTTTCCTTCTCCCTCTCCTCCTCTTTCCTTCTCTCCTACTCCAACAAGGAAAGGAGGGGTCCTTCTCCCGGTAGGAGCAGGACCCCCCCCTTGGCGCGCCCTCCTCCTAGGTCGGTCGCCTTCCCCCTTGCTCCTTTATATACAGGGGCGGGGGGTATCTCTAGACACACAAGTTGATCAAGTTGATCGTCTCTTAGCCGTGTGCGGTGCCCCCCTCCACCATAGTCCACCTCGATAATACTGTAGTGGTGCTTAGGTGAAGCCCTGCGTCGGTAGAACATCAACATCGTCACCACGCCATCATGCTGACAAAACTCTCCCTCAACACTCGGCTGGATCGGAGTTCGAGGGACGTCATCGGGCTGAACGTGTGCTGAACTCAGAGGTGCCGTGCGTTCGGTACTTGATCGGTCGGATCATGAAGACGTACGACTACATCAACCGCGTTGTGCTAACGCTTCCGCTTTCGTCTACGAGGGTACGTGGACAACACTCTCCCCTCTCGTTGCTATGCATCACCATGATCTTGCGTGTGCGAAGGAAATTTTTTAAAATTACTACGTTCCCCAACAAAGAGCACATCTATATTAATTGGCTTGGCTAGACCGATACAGGGAAAGACACTCCGAGTTGGGGGACACAGGGTGCATTGCGAACCATGTCCCTGTCCGGCACGAGAGGGGATCGGCTCCAAACGCGGATTCACCATCAAAATGTTCGAAAATGTCAATGGTCGTTCGGATACGCGCGCTTGGATTGTCGTTTCACGGACAGATTCGTTTTATACACTTGTAACTACTTTCGTTCATATTTTGTGAGGCTTTGAAAGGTCGGAGTTAGTCTCTTTTTTTCTTTTAGGTCGTTTAGCAGTTCCCTAACCAGCTTTCTCCCCGAGAAAGCCTTCCTGAGATTCAAAGAAAAAGGTTTGAAGGTTGATCTATGGGATCAATGATAGTTCGGAACCAGCAAAGGAAGGCTAAAAGGCCGTAGTGCTAACGCACGCCCTGTACTTTCGAAGCTAAAAAGACAGCAGCAAGCTCCGCGTCGAAAAGCGAAGCGAGCCGTGCTAGCGCGCTATTCTTCCTTTATGAGCGAGACTCTATCCAGATCTACTGATCTAAGAACTCCACGAGCGAACTGAGCGAGCCATGAGGCGCCTATCGGTAAGGCTTGGAAGCCTTAAGTTTAGGCTCCCTTTCTTCACTGAACTAATTCACCCAGGTCCAAACCTGCTGAGCTAGCTAATTTTTCCTTTACGAGATCTCGGCTCTTTGGAATGATTGGAGAGAGCCCCGCCTCCTCTTGGTTGGTGTCGGGCCCGAGAGTGACGGGACTACTTCCTTAAAGAGCCTTTCGTTCGGGCCGACGGGAGGGGCCCTGATCTATCAATTGAGGGAGCGAAAAACAGGCTTTGCTCCCCCTTTTTTAAATGAAGAAAGAAAGAAGGGTCTAAGTTTAGACCGCTCACAGTAGTTCTACCCATAGAAAAGATCATGAAAAAGGTGATCAAAATGGTACCAGAATCCATTTACGATCCTGAGTTTCCAGACACATCGCACTTCCGCTCAGGTGGAGGCTGCCACTCGGCCCTCAAACGGATCAAAGAAGAGTGGGGAACCTCTTGCTGGTTTTTGGAATTCGACATCAGGAAGTGTTTTCACACCATCGACCGACATCGATTCATCTCAATATTGAAGGAAGAGATCGACGATTCCAAGTTCTTTTACCCCACTCAGAAAAAGTTTTCCGCCAGACGACTCGTAGGGGGTGAGAAGGGCCCTGACTCCATCCCAAACAATGTACTAATATCGGCCCTACCAGGCAATATCTACCTACATAAGCTCGATCGAGATAGGGAGGATCCGGCAGAAGCACGAAATTCCTCTTGTAGTGAAAATAAGATTGGTTCTATTAAGAATAGGTCGTCGTATTGGTGACCAAGAAAAGTATGGAAAAGAAGCAAGCTTCAACGCTCCCATAGACAACAGAGACCTCATAGTGGGGAGGGTAAAGAGCATCCAATGCAAAGCGACCTTTCATTCCCTTGTTTCGTCGTGGCACCCCCCCTCCCACAAGCACCCCCAGGCGAAGGGGAGACCAGAAAACGCCTTTCATTTCCCCCCTTCAGCAGCCCTAGCCGCCTTCTTTAACAAGCCCTTGAGCCTTCTTTGCCCCACCTTCCTCATAGAAGCCGCTGGGTTGACCCCGAAGGCCGAATTCGATGGTAGAGAAGGCTTTAATAAGAATTTGGCCATGAGAGACCTTCTTAAGTATTGCAAAAGAAGGGGCCTGCTGATAGAGCTGGGCGGGGAGGCGATATTAGTTATCAGGTCAGAGAGAGGCCTGGCCCGTAAGCTGGCCCCCCTTTAAAAGCCATTCATTATTAATAAGGATTTGTTATGCGTGATATGCAGACAACTTACTACTGGGAATCATGGGTGCCATATTCCTTCTCATAGAAATACAAAAACGTATCACCCACTTGGCCACTTCCTACAATCCGGTCTAAACCTTTGGTTAGGATCCGCAGGATCAACAACCATAGCTGCACTGAGTACGGTAGAATTCCTCGGTACGGTTATTCGGGAAGTCCCCCCGAGGACGAATCCCATACAATTCTTGCGAGAGCTGGAGAAGCGTCTACGGGTAAAGCACCGTATCCATATAACTGCCTGCCACCTACGCTCCACCATCCATTCCAAGTTTAGGGACCTAGGTTATAGTATCCCTATCAAAGAGCCGACGAAGGGGATGAGCGGAAGAGGTCATCTACTGGACGCGGTTCAACTAGCAGAGACTCTTGGAAAATATGGACTAAAAAGTCCCCAAGTTAGCATATTATGGGGGCCATCAAGCACATTCAGCAAAGATCGATGGGGATCTCGTTGTTGCATAGCTCAGGTCAGAGCAAGGTGCCATCAGGCATTCAATAGGCAGTCTCACGATCGGGCATTAGTGTCCTGAAGAAGAAATTGTATACTCCCTTTGGTCGGAAGGCGGCGGGGGAAGGAAGGGGACACTGGGCGAGACCTTTTAGTAGCGAATTCCCCATACAGATAGAGGCGGCTATCAAAAAGATACTATGAAGGCTTCAGGATCGAGGTCTCATTAGCCGAAGAAGACCCAGACCAATCCACGTGGCCTCTTTGACCAATGTCAGTGATAGAGACATAGTAAATTGGTCCGTGAGCATCGCGATAAGTCCTTTGTCTTACTACAGGTGTTGCGACAACCTTTACCAAGTCCGTACGATTGTCAACTACCAGATCCGCTGGTCTGCTATATTCACCCTAGCCCACAAGCACAAATCTTAGGCACGGAATATAATCCTAAAGTACCCCAAAGACTCAAATATAGTTAATCAAGAAGGTGGTAAGACCCTTGCTGAGTTCCCAAACAGCATAGAGCTTGGGAAGCTCGGACTCGGTCAAGATTCGAACAACGACGGAGCACTCAACTACATGTTTAATAAGTAGTTGTCTTTTTCTATTTGGATTTTAGCGAACAGGCGTTTACATGAGATTAGTTAAGTAGGTTTGCCTTATCTGCTATAAGATAGCTAGTTGTGGGGCTTTTGAAAAAAAGGTTGAAGGCTTCGCTATCGCTCATGGCTTTTATTGTAGTCGTAGTCTTGCAGTCGGCCCTCCATACCTCTTTAGTCTTTCTAATCCTGAGGCCTTTTTCCATCATTCATTTTGTGGTAGCTTACGCATCATAAAAATAGAACCTTTCTGTCCCGGAAGATTGCTGCTTCGCTGATACGTCCATTTTGCATCATGCTTTTATATCGATATTTATTGCATTATGGGATGTTATTACACATTATGTCACAATACTTATGCCTATTCTCTCTTATTTTACAAGGTTTACATAAAGAAGGAGAATGTCGGCAGCTAGGATTCTGGGCTGGAAAAGGAGCAAATATTAGAGACCTATTCTGCATAGCTCCAAAAGTCCGGAAACTTCACGGAAGATGTTTTCAAAATATATAAAAAATACTGAGCGCAAGAAGTTCACTAGGGGGGCCACACCCTGCCCACGAGGGTGGGGGCGCGCCCTACCCCCTGGACGCGTCCCCCTACCTCATGGGCCCCCTGGTGGCCCTCCGATGGCCATCTTCTGCTATATGGAGTCTTTCGATGAGGAAACAATCATAAGCCATCTTTCCAGATGAGGCTCTGCCGCCACGAGGCGGAACCTTGGCAAAACCAATCTAGGGCTCTAGCGGAGCTGTTCTGCCGGGGAAACTTCCCTCCGGGAGGGGGAAATCATCGCCATCGTCATCACCGCCGCTCCTCTCATCGGGAGAGGGCAATCTCCATCACCATCTTCACCAGCACCATCTCCTCTCAAAACCCTAGTTCATCTCTTGTATCCAATTCTTGTCTCCAAGTCTGGGATTGGTACCTGTGGGTTGCTAGTAGTGTTAATTACTCCTTGTAGTTGATGCTAGTTGGTTTATTTGATGGAAGATCATATGTTCAGATCCTATATGCATATTAATACCCCTCTGATTATGAACATGAATATGCTTTGTGAGTAGTTACGTTTGTTCCTGAGGACATGGGAGAAGTCTTGCTATTAGTAGTCATGTGAATTTGGTATTCGTTCGATATTTTGATGAGATGTATGTTGTCTCTTCTCTAGTGGTGTTATGTGAACGTCGACTACATGACACTTCACCATATTTGGGCCTAGAGGAAGGCATTGGGAAGTAATAAGTAGATGATGGGTTGCTAGAGTGACAGAAGCTTAAACCCTAGTTTATGCGTTGCTTCGTAAGGGGCTGATTTGGATCCATATGTTTCATGCTATGGTTAGGTTTACCTTAATACTTTTGTTGTAGTTGCGGATGCTTGCAATAGAGGTTAATCATAAGTGGGATGCTTGTCCAAGTAAGGACAGTACCCAAGCACCGGTCCACCACATACCAAATTATCAAAGTACCGAACGCGAATCATATGATCGTGATGAAAACTAGCTTGACGATATTCCCATGTGTCCTCGGGAGCGCTTTACATCATATAAGAGTTTGTCCAGGCTTGTCCTTTACTACAAAAAGGATTGGGCCACCTTGCTGCACTTTATTTACTTTTGTTACTTGTTACTCGTTACAAATTATCCTATCACAAAACTATCTATTACCTATTATTTCAGTGCTTGCAGAGAATACCTTGTTGAAAACCGCTTATCATTTCCTTCTGCTCCTCGTTGGGTTCGACACTCTTACTTATCGAAAGGACTACGATATATCCCCTATACTTGTGGGTCATCAAGACTCTTTTCTGGCGCCGTTGCCGGGGAGTGAAGCGCCTTTGGTAGGTAGAATTTGGTAAGGAAAAATTTATATAGTGTGCTGAAATTTACTGTCACTTGTTACTATGGAAAGTAATCCTCTGAGGGGCTTGTTCGGGGTATCTTCACCCCGACCAGTAGAGCAAAGAGTTGCTCCTCAACCTACTGAAAATGAAAATGTGTGATTTGAAATTCCTTCGAGTATGATAGAAAAACTGCTAGCTAATCCTTTTGCAGGAGACGGAACAACGCATCCTGATGAGCACCTAATATATGTGGATGAAGTTTGTGGATTATTTAAGCTTGCAGGTGTACTCGGAGATGTTATTAAGAAGAAGGTCTTCCCTTTATCTTTGAAGGAAGATGCATTGACATGGTATAGGCTATGTGATGATACGGGGTCTTGGAACTACAAACGATTGAAATTGGAATTTCATAAGAAATTTTATCCTATGCATCTTGTCATCATGATCACAATTATATATATAATTTTTGGCCTCGCGAAGGAGAAAGCATCGCTCAAGCTTGGGGGAGGCTTAAATCAATGTTATATTCATGCCCCAATCATGAGCTCTCAAGATAAATGATTATTCAAAATTTATATGCCCAGCTTTCTAATAACAATCACACCATGCTCGATACTTCTTGTGCTGGCTCTTTTATGACAAAGACCATTGAATTCAAATGGGATTTATTGGAAAGAAGTAAACGCAACTCTGAAGATTGGGACCTCGACGAAGGTAAGGAGTCAGGTATGACACCTAAATTTGATTGTGTTAAATCTTTTATGGATACCGATGTTTTTCGTAAATTTAGCACTAAATATGGACTTGACTCTGAGATAGTAGCTTCCTTCTGTGAATCTTTTGCTACTCATGTTGATCCCCCTAGGGAGAAGTGGT
This sequence comes from Triticum monococcum, assembly GCA_034509565.1. Taxonomy (NCBI): domain Eukaryota; kingdom Viridiplantae; phylum Streptophyta; class Magnoliopsida; order Poales; family Poaceae; genus Triticum; species Triticum monococcum. The sequence continues at coordinate 550,903,472 of CM067843.1, read as the reverse complement.
TTAAATATCATCCTCCCATAGAAGTAAAAGTAGCTACACCTATTAAAGTTGAAGAAAATACTATCTCTTATAATCACCCTATTGTTCCTACTTCTTATGTTGAGAAACCACCTTTCCCTATTAGGATAAAGGATCATGCTAAAGCTTCAATTGTGGTTCGTAAAAGCAATATTAGAACTTATACACCTCCTGATCAAATTAAAGTTGAACCTAATATTGTTGTTGTTAAAGATCTCTTGTCTGATAATATTGATGGGTATGCTATTCATTTCCGTGATGAGACTGCTAGAATTGCTAAACCTTGTGCTAAAGATAAACCTAGATCTTTGGCAGACATGCCTATTTATTTCTGTTAAAATAGGAGATTGTTGTTATCATGGCTTATGTGATATGGGTGCCTGAGGGAGTCCTGGATTAGGGGGTGTTCGGGTAGCCGGACTATACCTTCAGCCGGACTCCTGGACTATGAAGATACAAGATTGAAGACTTCGTCCCGTGTCCGGATGGGACTTTCCTTGGCGTGGAAGGCAAGCTTGGCGATGCGGATATTCAAGATCTCCTACCATTGTAACCGACTCTATGTAACCCTAACCCTATCCGGTGTCTATATAAACCGGAGGGTTTTAGTCCGTAGGACAACTTCATCAACTCCATAGACAACAATCATACCATAGGCTAGCTTCTAGGGCTTAGCCTCCTCGATCTCGTGGTAGATCCACTCTTGTACTACCCATATCATCAATATTAATCAAGCAGGACGTAGGGTTTTACCTCCATTAAGAGGGCCCGAACCTGGGTAAAACATCGTGTTCCCTGCCTCCTATTACCATCCGGCCTAGACGCACAGTTCGGGACCCCCTACCCGAGATCCGCCGGTTTTGACACCGACATTGGTGCTTTCATTGAGAGTTCCTCTGTGTCGTCGCCGTTAGGTCCGATGGCTCCTTTGATCATCAACAACGATGCGGTCCAGGGTGAGACTTTTCTCCCTGGACAGATCTTCGTCTTCGGTGGCTTCGCTCTGCGGGCCAATTCTCTTGGCCACTTGGAGCAGATCGAAAGCTACGCCCCTGGCCATCAAGTCAGGTTTGGAAGCTTAAACTACACGGCTGACATCCGCGGAGACTTGATCTTCGACGGGTTCGAGCCACGGCCAAGTGCGCCGCAATATCTCGAGGGGCATGGTCTAGCTCTGCCTCCGGGTAGTGTCCTGGAGGCCGCACATGCATCGGTTCCGACCTCTAACTCGGAACCTATTGCGCCAACTGAGGACGAGCGGTTGGACACCACCTCGGGGGCTGCGATCTTAAAGGCGATCGAGCCGAACGCTAGCCCCGCACTCTGCATGATCCGTGACTCCGAGGATCCAGACTCCTCCTCGGACTCCGAACCCCCCGCGCCCCTGCCAATCGAATCTGATTGGGCGCCGATAATGGAGTTCACCGCCGCAGACATCTTTCAGCACTCGCCTTTTGGCGTCATCCTGAATTATCTTAAGTTTCTCTCTTTATTAGGAGAGCCCTGGCCGGATTACGGTCAGCGAGGATGGGATGCTGACGATGAAGAAATTCAAAACCCACCCACCACCCACTTTGTAGCCACTGTCCATGATTTAACCGACATGCTTGACTTCGGCTCCGAAGACATCGACGGTCTGGACGATGATGTAGGAGACGAACAGGAACCAGCACCTGTAGGGCGCTGGAAGGCCACCTCGTCATATGACATATATATGGTGGATACTCCAAAAGATGGAGATGGCGATGGAACAATGGGGGAGGACACCCCCAAGAAACAGCCAAAGCGCCGGCGTCAGCGGCGCCGCTCTAAATCCCGCCAAAGCAAAAACGGTGATTCCGGCACGGGAGATAATACTACCCCGGACAGCGCAGAAGAACACCCACCTCAGCAAGATTCGGCGCAGGAAGATGGAGAAGCCAACCCTCATGAGAGAGCGGCAGACCAAGAGGTTGAGGATGATAACTATATGCCTCCCTCCGAAGACGAGGCAAGCCTCGATGACAACGAATTCGTCATACCATCAGACCCCGCCGAACAAGAGCATTTTAGACGCAGGCTTTTAGCCATGGCAAGCAGCCTCAAGAAAAAGCAGCAGCAGCTTAGAGCTGCCCAAGATTTGCTAGCTGACAGATGGACTGAAGTCCTTGCGGCCGAAGAGTATGAACTCGAATGCCCCTCCAAGAGTTACCCAAGGCGCGGGCCGCTACCCCAATCAGAGGAGGAAGCACCTACATCACCAGCGCATGACATGGCAGACCGTCCACCTCGCGGCCGCGATAGAGAGGTCTCTCGACCCTCCACCCAAGCCATGCCCCGACGCCACTCAACTAAGGCACGGGAAAATGCGCCAGACCTGCGAGACATACTGGAGGACAAGGCAAGACAAACAAGATCGATCTACGGATCGCGCAGGCGCCCTACTGAAAGTGCGTTATATCGACTAGAGGGGGGGTGAATAGGCGATTTTTATGAAAGTCTTCAAAACGCGAAAGTTATGAAGACAAACAGAGTGAACAAGCCTATCACTATGTAGCGGAAGGTAGATTACACAACGCAAGCCATAGTCAAATATACAATACCGTGAAAGCACAGAGTCAAATAGCTTCAGTGTAATGAGGATCAGGTTGGAAGAAGTTATGAAGCCAAACATATCATACAGTCAGGTTGTGAAGACAGAAGATTAAGCAGGCATGCAATAGCTTCACAATGTGTACTGGTAAGTAAAGGGAGGTGAAGATGAAACCAGTGACACGTTGAAGACAATGATATGTTGGACTAGTTCCAGTTGCTGTGACAACTATACGTCTGGTTGGAGCGGCTAGGTATTTAAACCAAAGGACACACAGTCCCGGACACCCAGTCCTGAACACGCAGCTCAGGACACCCAGTCCTCACCGTTTTCTCCTTGAGCTAAGGTCACACAGACCCCGCCCAATCACTCTGGTAAGTCTTCAAGGTAGACTCCCAAACCTTCACAGACTTCGTTCACCGGCAATCCACAATTCCTCTTGGATGCTAAGAACGCGACGCCTAACCGTCTGGAGGATGCACAGTCCTCAAGTGTAATAAGTCTTCAGATCACTCAGACAAGAAGACTTAAGTGATGCCCAATTACTCTGGCTCTGGGTGGTTAGGGCTTTTCTCCTCACTAAGGATTTTCTCTCAGAGGCTTCGAGGTGGGTTGCTCTCAAACGACAAAAGCCGTGCACTGAAATCTGAGCAGCCAACCGTTTATGGTTGTGGGGGTGGACTATTTATAGCCACTTGGCAACCCTGACCTGATTTGTCCGAAATGACCCTGGGTCACTAAGGAACTGACACGTGTACTAATGGTCGGATTTTGAACTCTCACGGCAACTTTACTTGGGCTGCAAGTAAAGCTGACTTGTCTGACTCTGGACAAGATTTTCTCTCATTGTCTTCACTCGAAGACATAGGATTTGAATTAGGCATCACTTCAGTCATCCTGACTGGTTCTCTTGGACCCCACTTAACAGTACGGTGGTTCCTATGACACAACATGAATAAAGTAAAACAACAAAGGATCTAAGTCTTCGAGTTCCAAAGGCTTCATGGGGAGTCTTCATATGTCATTGTCTTCGACATGAATGTCTTCATGAACCACCATTGTCTTCAATGTCTTCGTACCTTTTTGGGGGTCATCTCTGGTAGCTAAACCGAATCAATGAGGGACTTCTACCTGTGTTATCCTGCAATTCTCACAAACACATTAGTCCCTCAACTAGGTTTGTCGTCAATACTCCAAAACCAACTAGGGGTGGCACTAGATGCACTTACAATCTCCCCCTTTTTGGTGATTGATGACAAACTAGTTGAAGTTTTCAACGGGGAATATAATTTGTGAAGTTGTAAAGGAATTGTCTTCATAAGCTGCAAGGGCTCCCCCTGAAGATGTGCATGTAAGTGATTTGCTTCTGGAATGCAAATGCACATAGCAGGTTGTATTTGTGGGAATCCACTTCAACTTATGATGACAATCCATCATGCACGTAAAGATATATGAAGATAATGATATGCATAATGAAAAATGGACGTCTGCGAAATGATAAGAGTGCGGAAATTATCGTCGTACATGCGGAATTTATCTTCGCAAGAACACAGTGGCAAACATAGTAGCAGACGACCATCAAGTTTAAGTGTTACAACTCAAAGAACCAAATGTAGCAAAACGAGAGTTGTAAGCACGAAGCAAAATGCAAAATATAAAGCACCCGCCCATATTATTGACCCGCTTGAAGACTATAAACATCATATGCTTCTCCCCCTTTTGTCAGTGATGACCAAAAAGGTTTGAAGACATAGAGTTTTCTATGCGTTCCCAGGCGCAGCAGGGTCGGTGGAGACGTTTCGTGGTGCAGGCGAGCTTGGTGCAGTGACGACGCGCGCTGAAGACATTGGTGGTGATGTGGCGTCGTCTTCTTCCTCAATGATTTTTCCCGTCACGGTGGCAGTAGAGGAAGAGAACTCGGATTCTTCAAGTGACGGAGTCCCACGCAACACAGCTCTTCTGGGGGGTGTAGAGTCAAACTTGAATCGCTCCTTGAAGCCATCCTCTTGCAATTCAGCTTCAGTGCACATCATTGTGAGGCCTTTCCAAGTGCGGCGACAGGTTTCATGTGCGACGAAGGCGTTCTTGGTGGCCAGATTCCTGATGCGATTGACGTCTTGCATGATACTGTGCATCTGCCTCTTGAGCCAGTCGTGATGCCTATCTTGCTTTTGATGCAGAGCCACAAGAAGTTCACGATCAGTGAGTGTACGAGCGCGTTTCTTGGGTCTCTGTGCAGCTTCGCTGTCAGTGGCTTCAGTGGATGCAGGGGCACGTGTGGTGCCAGCCATTGGATAGACTCGGGAAATGGCTTCAACACCGTCATCATGTTGAGTGAAGCTTTGGTGTTCTGCATTCTGAAGACTTAGTGGTTGTTTGGCAGGCTCAGGATAAATAGCTTCAGCAGAGGTGTCCACATCGGGTAAGAAGATTCTGTGGTTGCGGGCTGAGGGCTGATATGATATTGCAGAGTGGAGCTTGATTAGCCTCATAACCCATGGAGCATAAATCTTCAGACCAAAGAGATCTGAGCCAGACGCAGCAAGTTGACGTATGAAGAGATCCTGGGCATTGAAGCATTTGCCGTGTAGGATGCAGAAGATGAGAGTCTTCATGGCACCTTCAACCTTGGCATATCGAGAGTGCCCCTTAATGGGCCATAGAGTCCGCCTGATGATGCGATAGATAGTTCTAGGCAGGTACTCTAAGTCTTCAACGAAGAACTCCGTTGGGTAAGGTGCGTCAGAAGGCAATGGCTTCATCATTGAGAGCATCTGACTCATATTTGGCTCAGGTCGCTGAAATATGCTCTCAACTGCTTCAGTATGGAGTTGGCAGCCTTCTTCGAAGAGTTCGCCTGGAGTGGGTAGGCCGGTGAGCTCAATGATATCAAATGCATTGGCTTCATGATGGACGTTGCCGGTCATCCACTCCAGGACCCAAGTCTTCGGATCTCTGTTGTAGCCCTTGATGTGCAATGTGGCATAGAACTGAAGCAGAAGCTCTTCGTTCCAGTGCTCTTCATCCGTGACAAACGGCAGCAGGCCAACTTGCTTGAAGCAGTCCAGGGCTTCTTCCAAACTAGGCAGACCAGCAAAAGCTTCAACTTCAAGGCGCTGATGTGGAAAGATACGGCTCTGGTTGTAGAGGACGCAGGAGTAGTAGCTGCGCTGTGGGTAGCTCCAGAACCTATCTGACACAATCTTTTCCCTTGAGTAAGGGTTCTTGGAGCGGTTGAAGAAAGTGTTGTCTGCCCTGAAGCTATTGACATTGAAGGAGCCAGGAGCAGTGACTGGACCTGGGAACCTTGGCAGTCGTGGGATTGGCTTCTGTACCTGGGGCCTGTGCGCAATATAATAATTGAACTGTGGTCCGGCAGCAGACACAGGCACAAAAGGGTCAGAGGCAGTGGCTTCAGTATCTCTTGAAGCTGTTGGTTGGTCGGGCTCCACAAATGCTTCAGTATTATGTGTGGCAGCTGCAGTGGTGTCAGCCTCCTTGAGAACTTCTTCTTGCTGGTGTGGGGGAGATGGAGCTTGAGGTTCTTCATGCTCTTCTGCTTGTTCTTCGGCTGATGCAGCCGGAATGCCGTCTGCAGTCTGAGCCCTTGGTCCTTTGCGAAGCCTACGGAATGCAGGCGACGTCGGTGGAGTTGCAGTGGGCTGGGGCTCATCCTCTTCCTCCTGTGGGCGATCTGCCCACGATGCATCTTGTGTGATTGGCGTCAGGGGACGACCAATGCTGAGCAATTCACTCGATTCGAGCTGAGGAAGGACTGCATCATCTTGTACATTGTCTTGGAGACCAATGTCTTCAGCAGCGGTGGGGTCGGCTGCTGGAATGTCTTCATCATGCTGAGCCTCGGTGAGAGCAGGCTCATGGACGGTCATCTGACGATCTTCATGAGGATGGCGAACGGAAAGGGGTTCAACTATCAAGGGCTCTATGGGAGCAGCCCGAGACTTCTTGGACTTGCGCTTTTTGATGGTGGGGTCTGAAAGAGAGGCTTCAGAGTGTTTCCTCTTCCTTGCTTTAGCTTCGGCTATCCTTGTCTTCTTAAGCTCTGAAGCGGTTGAGCGCTTTGGCTTCGAGCTAGGCTTGGCGGTGGAGAAGACAGTTGGAACAGCTTCTTGGCGTGGGGCCTCTTCTTCAGCCACGGTGGGCGTCTTCTTCTTCTTAGCGGCCATCCTGGGGTCGATGCCGGGACGCCCAAGTGCCTTTCGCTTCTCGGCCTCATTGTAGGCCTGTACACAGAGATCAGACGAATTCTTCATGCGCTCGCGTGAACCCTGAGCCTCTGCAAGTTTCTGCATAAAGTTTTCCTTCAACTCATGCAGCATGACTTTGAAGTCTTTGATTTCTTGGACGCTGAGCGTGGCCATGTTCTGCTTAAACTGAGCCTTTTCAAAATCTATCTTTTGCTTCAGTTCCACGATGCGCTGGGCAATAGCGAGTTTTGAAGCGATAGCTCCTTGGAAGGCTACGCTGAGGCCAATGGGCAGCTGCAGATCGTCGAAGCTGATGTTGGGTGTTTCAAACCACTCATCAATGAATTTGTGGATGATTGCTGCATCAAACAGTGGTAGGTTGTTGAAGATTTCAGCCTCCTCCTTGCTCTTGATGAGTTGCTCAAGAGCGTCATCACCAAGATCTTCGTCACTGGACAGATCAATGGCTTCGCAGCGAAGAACGGCAGCGGCAGTTAGCTCTTTGCTGGTGTGTGGCTGCGGTTTCTTTGCTTCTTGAGGCTTGGAGACTCTTGATAAGTCTTCAGACTGCACACTGGCTTCAGGAGGTGCAGTGGCCAATGGCTTCACTTTGGAGATCTTGGGAGAGGCGACTGGCTTGGAAGCTTTTGGCTTCTTCTTCATCTGCTTCGGCTCTGGGGCAGTAGGAGCATCATCAGACTCAGTGTCTGTTGGAGGGTCGTTCACGGCAGTCCCTTGGACTATAATGTGAGTGATGAGGCTGTCGAGATTGGCAAATGGCCCGATGACATTGGGATTAGCGTCGTGTGTGCCATCTGCCCTTGGTTTGGAGGGACCAGGGTTGAAGTCCAACCCAATCTCCTTCTTGTTTTGCTTCGCAGAGTTCTGGGCAAATTGGAAGTTGCGCTTGAACAGAGTGTCATCGCGACACCAGAGAAGGGATGATGGATGTGCATCAGCTGGCTGTTGTCCCCTGACCATGCATGGAAAGAAGCCTTGAGCAATGGCTTCGTCTCTGGTTCGGGGTACGAGATTCTTGTACAAGGCATCTCCCCATGGCCTCTTGATGGCGCACTTCTCTGCATATTCTTTGGTGATGAAGCGGTATAGGAACCACTGCTCTGCCCAATACCTGCGAATCCATTGGATTCGTGTCTTGCGCTGACCATAGCTTTCTTCAGGATCTGTTTGGTACATTTCTGCCAAATCTTCAGGCAGATCCTTAGATGTGTCACCCCGTCTCTGTCTGCCTCCCTTCCTTGATTGTTTCTCGGATGCCATGAAGCTTAACTTGGAAGGCTTCAAAAGATTCAAAGGCTTCAAAGGATTCAAAGACTTCAAAGGCTTCCTTTTGCTTGACCAACAGGAACTTGCTTCGGGTGAATTGATGTGACGCTGTAGGAACTCTGCAAATGAATGCAGACTATGAGAACCAAAAGATTCTCCCACAGACATGTACCTTTGACAGCATTAAGATGCGAGGGAAGGGGAAGAGGTCATATGCATTCTCAGAAGATTTTGAAGATAAATCAGTGTAGAAGACATTGACCTCATCATGCGAAGACATTCACTTTATAGAAAAGAAGTTGGTTCCAGATTTGTACGAACCCATAGATCAGTACAAGTGAGGAATCTAACTACTTCATGAAGAACAAGTGAATATGCTAGGCAAGTTATGAGATTCAGACAAGAGGAATGAAACTTGAAGGAATAGAAACCTCTTTTGGCAGAAAGTGATGGATCAATAGGATCAAAAGAGGCTGTAAAAAGGCTTGTTATTTACCAGACTTGGAATTGCTAGACGAGATGAGAGGTGAGGCCGAGCAGTTCGATCCTCCGTGCCCTAACTTGGCGACGGAAGACACCTAGGGCGACGGCGGAGAGACTGATGTCCGCTGTCGGCGTGAGAACGGCGTCGGAGAGGTTGCGGCAGTGAAGCACTTCGTCACCGGCGTCGTTGAGAGTTAGCGGTGGCGCTAGGGTTTGTGCGAGGGAGGAAGAAGAGATAATGACCGCAGTGAAACGTGTATTTATAGGGATATGGGCGGCACTGCGCTATTACTCAGGTGCCCCTGGCGATTCGCATCTGATCAGTACGTGGCCAGCATGCGGAATTGTGGGGGCAGTTTCACCCCACGCACGCCTGGTTTGTCGGGAGTCGTTCCTACTTCTCTGGAATTCTAGTTGATGGAAAATCATTGAAAGCCGTTTTAAAGTTTGTCTCTGTGTCTTCTTCTGACAAGGATGCAGTGAAGACATTCGACAGTTTCAATAGAGTGCATATGACTTGGAGAGATAGAGTTTGAGGTAGGAAGCATGGAGAGGTTAGGGTCCGATCACATTCACTTAGTTCAAAAGATTCAGACAAGAAGACATAGCTATAAGTGAATGCTGTAGAGGACAGAACACCAGTGCATATATAATCAACATAGTGAAGATAATCATGAAGACATGTTGAGATTGAAGCCAAACCAAATGTGAAGACATAGCAAATGTAATGCCATGAGTAAAACACTTCAAGCAGAAATTTTTTGGTGGTGGCGCTACCCACCGTATAGGAAGTATTGGACCCAGACACGGCGCACAATTATCGTGGCGCTCCGAGGTCAAATTCCACGTTAATGTATTCACACTTAGAATGTATGTCTTCATTGATTGAAGATATACGTTACTTTGTGTGTTGCACATCTAAGTCATCATCATGCATAAGTGTTAGGATGTGTGCCTGATCACAGGACATTTGAGGATTCCAAGATATTTAGCTCACACCGTAACTTGCAAAATCTCTTCTCATCCAAGGGCTTGGTGAAGATATCTGCCAATTGCTCTTCAGTGTTGACGTGTATGATATCAATGTCTTCCTTTGTAACATGATCTCTGAGAAAATGATGACGAATTTCAATGTGCTTTGTCTTCGAGTGCTGAACTGGGTTGTTGGCGATCTTGATGGCGCTTTCGTTGTCGCAGTAAAGTGGCACTTGCTTCAGATGAATGCCATAATCCTTGAGGGTTTGCTTCATCCATAGAAGCTGAGCGCAGCAGGATCCAGCAGCAATGTATTCGGATTCAGCAGTGGAGAGAGATACACAGTTCTGCTTCTTTGAAGACCAACAGACAAGAGATCGGCCCAGAAAGTGACATGTGCCTGATGTGGACTTCCGATCAACCTTGTCACTAGCGTAATCAGCGTCCGAAAATCCAACCAGATCAAACTCTGAGCCCTTTGGATACCATAACCCTAGAGTTGGTGTGTGAGCCAAATATCGAAGAATTCGCTTCACTGCTAAGTGATGCGACTCCTTTGGTGCCGCTTGAAACCGAGCACACATGCAAACACTAAGCATAATATCTAGCCTAGATGCACATAAATAAAGCAAAGAACCAATCATGGAGCGGTATACCTTTTGATCGAACTCTTTACCATTGTCGTCAGGACCCAGATGATGTTTGGCTGGCATTGGTGTTGTGAAGCCTTTGCAGTCTTGCATACCGAACTTCTTCAGGCAGTCTTTGAGATATTTCTCTTGAGATATGAAGATGCCATTGCGTTGTTGCCTTATCTGAAGACCGAGGAAGAATTTCAGCTCCCCCATCATAGACATCTGATATTGCTCTTGCATCATATATCCGAACTCCCCACTGTACTTCTGATTGGTGCAGCCGAAGATAATGTCATCCACGTATATTTGGCACACAAACAGTTCACCATCATATGTCTTTGTGAAGAGAGTGGGATCCAGGGAACCAGGGATGAAGCCTTTGCTCTTCAGGAAGTATTTGAGTGTATCATACCAGGCCCGAGGGGCTTGTTTGAGGCCATATAGTGCCTTTTTGAGCTTGTACACCATGTCAGGATGTTTTGGATCTTCAAACCCAGGTGGTTGCGCAACATACACTTCTTCTTCAATTTTGCCATTGAGGAAGGCACTTTTTACATCCATTTGATACAGGATTATGTTGTGATGATTTGCATAGGCCAGCAGTATACGGATGGCTTCAAGTCTGGCCACAGGAGCAAATGTTTCATCGAAGTCGATGCCTTCCACTTGAGTATATCCTTGAGCAACGAGACGAGCCTTGTTTCTGACGACTTGGCCATGCTCATCTTGCTTGTTGCGGTATATCCATTTGGTGCCTATTATGTTATGCTTCCGTGGATCAGGACGCTTAACTAACTCCCATACATTGTTCAGCTCAAATTGTTGAAGCTCTTCTTGCATAGCTTGAATCCATTCAGGTTCCATAAAGGCTTCATCGATTTTCTTGGGTTCTGTGATTGAAACAAATGCGAAGTGTCCGCAAAAGTTTGCCAGTTGAGTTGCCTTTGAACGAGTCAGTGGACCAGGTGCATTGATGCTATCAATTATTCTGTCAATTTGCACTTCATTGGCAACACGAGGATGTAGGGGTCGAAGACTTTGCTCTTGCTGATCTACGTTGTCATGGGGAGGAATGTCTTCAGGCTGAGCATTGTCTTCATGTGGATCAGGTGCTGAGATGATAAGTTCTTCTTCAGGACGAGCTTCAGAAGGTATAATTTCTCCAGTTCCCATTAGCTTGATTGATTCACTGGCTGGAACTTCATCTAGTACATCTGGTAGTTGCTCTCTTTGTGACCCATTGGTCTCATCAAACCGCACTTCCACGGTTTCAACCACTTTGTAGTGAAAGAGATTGAAGACTCTGTAGGAGTGCGAATCCTTTCCATATCCAAGCATGAAGCCCTCATGTGCTTTTGGAGCAAATTTTGAGGTGTGGTGAGGGTCCTTGATCCAGCATCTTGATCCAAATACTCTGAAGTAACTTACATTTGGCTTCTTGCCAGTCAGAAGTTCATAAGATGTCTTGTTCAGCAGCTTGTGAAGATATACACGGTTGATAGTATGGCATGCAGTGTCAATGGCTTCAGTCCAGAATTTTCTTGGTGTCTTGTACTCATCTAACATTGTTCTGGCCATCTCAATGAGTGTTCTGTTCTTGCGTTCGACGATGCCATTCTGTTGTGGCGTGTATGGAGCTGAGAATTCATGAGTGATGCCCAATGTATCAAGATATGTGTCAAGGCCGGTGTTCTTGAATTCTGTGCCATTGTCACTTCTGATGTGCTTTATCTTGGCGCCATAATTGTTCATTGCCCAATTTGCGAAGCGTCTGAAGACATCCTGCACTTCAGTCTTGTAAAGGATTATGTGCACCCAAGTATATCTAGAGTAATCATCAACAATGACGAAGCCATAGAGGCAAGCAGTAGTGGAGAAAGTTGAGTAGTGGGTAGGACCGAAGAGATCCATGTGAAGCAGTTCGAAGGGTTGAGTAGTGGTCATGATTGTCTTCGAAGGATGTTTTGCCCTTGTCATCTTCCCAGCTTCACAGGCACCGCATAAGTGATCTTTCTTGAACTTGACGCCCTCGATGCCTATGACGTGCTTCTTCTTAGCAAGGGTGTGGAGGTTCCTCATGCCAGCATGCCCAAGTCTTCGATGCCAAAGCCAGCATTCTGAAGCCTTTGCGAGAAGACAAACTGCAAGCTGTGGCCCTGCTGAGAAATCTACCACGTACAAATCATCTTTTCGATACCCTTCAAACACTAGAGACTTGTCAGATTCCATTAGTACCAGACAACGATATTTTCCAAAGATTACAATCATGTTTAAATCGCAAAGCATTGAGACAGACATTAAGTTGAAGCCAAGGGATTCAACGAACATGACTTTATCCATGTGTTGATCCTTTGAGATTGCAACTCTACCTAGACCCAGTACTTTACTTTTACCAGTGTCAGCGAATGTGATGTGGCTCTTGTCAGATGGACGTAAGGTTGAGTCCATAAAGAGACTTCTCTTGCCAGTCATGTGATTTGTACACCCGCTGTCAATAATCCATTCTGAAGACTCTGAAGTCACTGGTGTCGTACCCTACAGTGCAGTTAGGGGGATAGGCTTCACCAAGAGTGTTGTGAAGCAAAAACATTTGACGAACCAGTGGATTATGAAAACTGAGATCCAGGTTAGGACAAGCAGGGAGAGTAGCATGCGATTCAGATATGAAATACATAGTGATGCCATTCGGGCATTTGATCGTGCGCCCCACGAGTTTTTTAAGGTCCCCAGCAATAGCATCAGAAGATTTTGGTTTTGTGCTGGAGACCTTTCCCTGCAAAAGAGAGTTAAGCTTTCTTAACCACCCACATCTTCAAGGGTGGCTTAGAAGCAATAAGTCTAAGTGCAGCATCTGAGAATTTTGGCTTTGGAGCCCTAGCAAACAGTCTAGCAGGTGGGCAGTAGTACTCATAAGAATAGGCAGAATAGTTTTTGGTCATATGAGAATGACGGTTTGAAGAACCGTTCTCATAAGACTGAGCATGGTTTCCCTGCAAAACATTTGCGTTAGTGCAGCTCAGATGAGTCCTCTGCCTGTATGAAGCCTTTGGACCATATGAAGTCTTTGGTCTGAGGTTTGTCTTCTTCATGTGAGGTGTCATGGGGACATTCACAGGAAGATTCTCAAGACACGTTTTTGGAACCCAGATCTTCTTCATGGGCGGTCCATTCCTGCAGTTAGTACCGATGTACCTGGCAAATACTTCACCATTCTGATTCCTAAACAGTTTATAGTTTGCATCAAAGGATTCATCAATGATAATTGGATTAGCACAAGTGAAGCCAGATAGATTGGATGGATCTGATGAGGAGTCCTTTGCAGCAACCCATGTGGTTTTGGGGTACTGCTCAGGTTTCCAGTAAGAGCCATCTGTATTAATTTTCCTCACGAACCCAACACCCTCTTTGCTAGGGTTTCGGTTCAGAATCTGCTTCTTGAGGACATCACATAGTGTCTGATGTCCTTTGAGACTTTTGTACATCCCTGTTTCAAGCAATGTCTTCAACCTAGCATTTTCATCAGCAATAGCAGTGGTATCCTCAGCAGAGGGGTTAGTTACCACTTCAACAGTTGAAGATATTGCAACAGCAGTAGCAGTGGAACATTCAGCAACAGAAATAGCATTATCACGCTCAATGCATTTAAGGCATGGTGGTTCAAATCCTTCCTTAGCAGAACTGATCTGTTCGGCTCGAAGTGACTCATTTTCCTTTTGAAGATCTTCATGATCCGCTCTCAACTTCTCAAGATCTTGCTTCTTCTGAAGATAATCATAGGAGAGCTTTTCATGAGTAGTTGAGAGAGTCTCAAGACGATCTTCGAGTTCCTGATACTTAACATGAAGATTTTTTATGTCTTCAATTAAGGATTCAGAACGAGTCATTTCAGCACCCAACAGATCATCGCTTCTGTCTAACAGTTTTTGAATATGTTCCATGGCCTTTTGTTGTTCAGTTGCAATTTTAGCAAGTGTTTTGTAACTGGGTTTTGAATCACAATCAGAGTCATCGTCACTAGATGTTCGATAGTGAGTAGTGCGTGTGTTTACCTTGGCACCACGTGCCATGAAGCAGTAGGTGGGAGTAGAGTCGTCCTTGTCATTTGCACCGGTGATGGTGATGGAGTCATTGTCTTCAGTGTTGAAGATGGACTTGGCGACATAGGCTGTAGCCAAACTTGCAATGCCTGAATCAGACTCCTCCTCAGACTCCACCTCTGCCTCCTCAGAAGCGGACTCCTCCTCTGAATCCATTTCCTTGCCAACAAACGCACGAGCCTTGCCAGATGAACTCTTCTTGTGTAACGAAGACTTTGAGGAAGACTTGGACGAAGACTTTGAGTATTTCTTCGTCTTCTTATCGTCAGAGTCATATTCCTTGCTCTTCTTCTTCTTTCTGTTCTCATTGTCCCATTGTGGACACTCAGAGATGAAGTGTCCAGTTTTCTTGCACTTGTGACAAGTTTTCCTCTTGTAGTCATGCGCAGAGGCTTCATCATTCCTTGAGCTTGATCGTGAAGACTTTCTGAAGCCTTTCTTCTTGGTGAATCTCTGGAACTTCTTCACTAGCATTGCAAGTTCCCGTCCAATGTCTTCAGGATCATCAGAACTGTTGTCAGATTCTTCTTCAGATGATGACACAGCTTTTGCCTTCAGGGCACGGGTTCGCCCATAGTTTGGACCGTAGATATCTCTTTTCTCAGAAAGCTGAAACTCATGTATGTTGAGCCTTTCAAGTATGTCAGACGGATCGAGTGTCTTGAAGTCTGGACGTTCTTGAATCATCAGGGCTAGGACGTCAAATGAACTGTCAAGTGATCTTAGCAGCGTCTTGACGATTTCATGTTTGGTGATCTCAGTGGCGCCGAGGGCTTGAAGCTCATTTGTGATGTCAGTGAGCCGGTCAAATGTGTGCTGGACATTCTCATTGTCATTTCGCTTGAAGCGGTTGAAGAGATTGCGAAGAACACTGATTCTCTGATCTCTCTGGGTTGAGATGCCTTCATTGACCTTGGAGAGCCAATCCCAGACCAGCTTGGATGTCTTCAAGGCACTCACACGGCCGTACTGTCCCTTGGTCAGATGACCACAGATAATATTCTTGGCAGTGGAGTCCAGTTGAGTGAACTTCTTGACATCAGCCGCAGTGACACCTTCTCCAGCCTTGGGAACGCCGTTTTCGACGACATACCATAGGTCGACGTCAATGGCTTCAAGATGCATGCGCATCTTATTCTTCCAGTAGGGATATTCAGTTCCATCGAAGACGGGGCACGCAGCGGAGACTTTAATTATCCCTGCAGTCGACATAGCTAAAACTCTAGGTGGTTAAACCGAATCACACAGAACAAGGGAGCACCTTGCTCTGATACCAATTGAAAGTGCGTTATATCGACTAGAGGGGGGGGTGAATAGGCGATTTTTATGAAAGTCTTCAAAACGCGAAAGTTATGAAGACAAACAGAGTGAACAAGCCTATCACTATGCAGCGGAAGGTAGATTACACAACGCAAGCCATAGTCAAATATACAATACCGTGAAAGCACAGAGTCAAATAGCTTCAGTGTAATGAGGATCAGGTTGGAAGAAGTTATGAAGCCAAACATATCATACAGTCAGGTTGTGAAGACAGAAGATTAAGCAGGCATGCAATAGCTTCACAATGTGTACTGGTAAGTAAAGGGAGGTGAAGATGAAACCAGTGACACGTTGAAGACAATGATATGTTGGACCAGTTCCAGTTGCTGTGACAACTGTACGTCTGGTTGGAGCGGCTAGGTATTTAAACCAAAGGACACACAGTCCCGGACACCCAGTCCTGAACACGCAGCTCAGGACACCCAGTCCTCACCGTTTTCTCCTTGAGCTAAGGTCACACAGACCCCGCCCAATCACTCTGGTAAGTCTTCAAGGTAGACTCCCAAACCTTCACAGACTTCGTTCACCGGCAATCCACAATTCCTCTTGGATGCTAAGAACGCGACGCCTAACCGTCTGGAGGATGCACAGTCCTCAAGTGTAATAAGTCTTCAGATCACTCAGACAAGAAGACTTAAGTGATGCCCAATTACTCTGGCTCTGGGTGGTTAGGGCTTTTCTCCTCACTAAGGATTTTCTCTCAGAGGCTTCGAGGTGGGTTGCTCTCAAACGACAAAAGCCGTGCACTGAAATCTGAGCAGCCAACCGTTTATGGTTGTGGGGGTGGACTATTTATAGCCACTTGGCAACCCTGACCTGATTTGTCCGAAATGACCCTGGGTCACTAAGGAACTGACACGTGTACTAATGGTCGGATTTTGAACTCTCACGGCAACTTTACTTGGGCTGCAAGTAAAGCTGACTTGTCTGACTCTGGACAAGATTTTCTCTCATTGTCTTCACTCGAAGACATAGGATTTGAATTAGGCATCACTTCAGTCATCCTGACTGGTTCTCTTGGACCCCACTTAACAGTACGGTGGTTCCTATGACACAACATGAATAAAGTAAAACAACGAAGGATCTAAGTCTTCGAGTTCCAAAGGCTTCATGGGGAGTCTTCATATGTCATTGTCTTCGACATGAATGTCTTCATGAACCACCATTGTCTTCAATGTCTTCGTACCTTTTTGGGGGTCATCTCTGGTAGCTAAACCGAATCAATGAGGGACTTCTACCTGTGTTATCCTGCAATTCTCACAAACACATTAGTCCCTCAACTAGGTTTGTCGTCAATACTCCAAAACCAACTAGGGGTGGCACTAGATGCACTTACACCTACGACGCATGACGATGATCTTCACTCCGGATACAACAAATCCGGTCGGGCCGAACACAACAGACATAGCTCTTCCGAGCTACGTTGTGATATAGCCCAGTACAGAGGCGCCGCACACCCGCTATGCTTCACGAACGAAGTAATGGAGCATAAAATCCCAGAGGGTTTCAAACCCGTAAACATCGAATCATACGATGGCACCACAGACCCGGCGGTATGGATTGAGGATTATCTCCTTCACATCCACATGGCGCGCGGCGATGATCTACACGCCATCAAGTACCTCCCGCTCAAACTTAAAGGACCGGCCCGGCATTGGCTTAACAACTTGCCAGCAGACTCAATCAGTTCTTGGGAGGACCTGGAAGCCGCATTCCTTGACAACTTCCAGGGCACTTATGTGCGACCGCCGGATGCCGACGACTTAAGCCACATAATTCAGCAGCCAGAAGAATCAGCCAGACAATTCTGGACACGGTTCCTAACAAAGAAAAACCAGATAGTCGACTGTCCGGACACAGAGGCCCTAGCAGCCTTCAAGCATAACATCCACGACGTGTGGCTTGCCCGGCACCTGGGACAGGAAAAGCCGAAATCCATGGGAGCCCTCACGACACTCATGACCCGCTTTTGCGCGGGTGAAGACTGCTGGCTAGCTCGTAGTAACAACTTATCAAAGAACCCTGGTAATTCGGATACCAAGGACAAAAGTGGCAGGACACGTCGAAACAAACAAAAACGCCGCGTTAACAGTGATAGCAATGAAGACACGGCAGTCAATGCCGGATTCAGAGGCTATAAATCCGGTCAGCGGAAAAAGCCATTTAAAAAGAATACTCAGGGCCCGTCCAGTTTGGACCGAATACTTGATCGCTTGTGCCAGATACATGGCACCCCCGAAAAGCCAGCCAATCACACTAACAGGGATTGTTGGGTGTTCAAGCAGGCAGGCAAGTTAAGAGCCGAAGACAAAGACAAGGGGCTGCACATCAACAACGAGGAGCCCAAGCCGCCGAACAACAATGGACAGAAGGGCTTTCCCCCACAAGTGCGGACGGTGAACATGATATACGCAACCCACATTCCCAAGCGGGAGCGGAAGCGTGCACTACGGGACGTATACGCGACGGAGCCAGTCGCCCCAAAGTTCAACCCATGGTCCTCCTGCCCGATCACTTTTGATCAGAGGGACCATCCCACTAGCATCCGTCATGGCGGCTTCGCCGCATTGGTTCTTGACCCAATCATCGACGGATTTCACCTCACAAGAGTCCTCATGGACGGCGGCAGTAGCCTGAACCTGCTTTATCAGGACACAGTGCGGAAAATGGGCATAGACCCCTCAAGGATCAAACCCACAAGAACAACCTTTAAATGCATCATACCAGGTGTAGAAGCCAACTGTACAGGCTCAGTAACACTTGACGTGGTCTTCGGATCCCCGGATAATTTCCGAAGCGAAGAGTTAATCTTCGATATAGTCCCGTTTCGCAGTGGCTATCACGCCCTGCTCGGACGAACCGCATTCGCAAAATTCAATGCGGTGCCGCACTACGCATATCTCAAACTCAAGATGCCAGGCCCTCGAGGAGTAATCACGGTCAACGGAAACACCGAACGCTCCCTTCGTACGGAGGAGCATACGGCGGCTCTCGCAGCGGAGGTACAAAGTAGCCTTCTTCGGCAATTCTCCAGTCCGGCCATTAAAAAGCCAGACACTGCCAAGTGCACCTGGAGTAACCTACAGCAGGACCGCCTGGCACACTCCAAGCAAGCGTAGCAATGCGGCCCCAACCCCAGCTTTCGCGACCTAGCGAAACTAGTACCTCGCGTACATAACTACGCCCTTGAAATACCATGGGCACAGGGGAAGGGGCAAAATAACGGCATGCCCAAAATACGGCTTAAAACGTACCAAGGGCTGCCGGATTCTTTTTTTAATTTTTTCTCACTTTCAGGACTCCATACTTCGAACGACCTGTTCGGCAATTAGATTGCTGCACAAACGATGCAAGATCCAGGAAGGCAGACAAGCCATGCCGCATTATGGAACTCCCAGGTGGTCTCTGTTACGAGCGATATACCTACTTTATATATAATTCCGCGGCCTGCCCCTGGTCCGGACATACTGAATAGTCCAATATCTTTTGCTTACCGCACCATCTGTATCATTCGGCTTTGATAATTAGCCTCTCCAGAAACAATGCCTAGCTTTTTGTCTATTTTTTGCATTACTCTTTTCATATATATGTTCATTAATGACATGTTGCACCCGTACATTGTGGTACGGCAAGTACGCCAGGGGCTTCAGTACCCTTTAATATGGTGTGAGAAGTCCGTACACTTTCACAAGTGCGGCACCCCGAACTTATAGCACTATATGCATCGGCTCCGAATCATGATTTGGGTCAATAGTTGGGTTTGCCCGGCTCCTATGTTTTGGTGCCTTATGTTCTGCTATATCGGCTAAGGTAGCACTAGGAGAACCACTGCGATTGTGCCCCGATTGAGCTGGGTCAAGCACCTCAGTGGAGAAAGCTAGAACTGACTGTCATGATGAGGCGAGAGACCGGTCGTTGTTCGAGAGGTTTTTCGAGTCCATAAAGGCTTATGCCGCTTCGAGCGAGGAGCTGGATAACCCCAGCCAAGGCGTGGATAGCGCCCCGAACTCGGTCTTCCGAACTAGGGGCTTCGCCGAAATTTAAAATTATAAGGTTCTATGGCTAAGTGAGTGTGTTCAAGCATTATAGTCCGATTGCCTGGTTCGTCGTGCTGAGCGCCTCCCTCGAAGGACCCAACCATGGGAAAAAGAGCGCCCAGGTTTATCACTGAACACCCCAGCACTAGTGGCATGGGGGCAGAAGTCGACGACTGGCCATCTCTCAATTTTTGATAAACGGCCACACAGAAAATAATATTTTAAATTCAATAAGCATTGCTTAGCGCATATGAACAAGTTTTCAGCGCACAGGATAAACACGAGCGATTTCATTCAAAAATTACATCCTTGGTGCACTCATCTGCCACAAGGTGGGCACCTGCAAGAACATCCTTATAGTAGTTCTCCGGCTTGCGATGCTCCTTCCCCGGCGGCGGCCCGTCCGTCACAAGCTTCTCACCGTCCAGCTTACCCCAGTGCACCTTTACACGGGCAAGGGCCCTACGGGCACCTTCGATGCAGGCGGAGCGCTTGATGACCTCGAGCCTTGGACAGGCCTCCACCAGCCGCCGCACCAGCCCGAAGTAGCTCCCAGGCAAGGCCTCTCTGGGCCACAGCCGAACTATGAAGCCCTTCATGGCCTGTTCGGCCGCCTTGTGGAGTTCGACCAGCTGTTTCAGCTGGTCGCTCAAGGGCACAGGGTGTCCGGCCTCAGCATACTGAGACCAGAATACCTTCTCCGTCGAGCTGCCCTCTTCAGCTCGGTAGAATGCGGTGGCATCGGACACGCTGCATGGAAGATCTGCGAAGGCCCCTGGAGAACTCCGGATTCGGGTAATTAACAAGTAGTTTACTTTTATGTTTCTGCTTTGCATAAAGAATGCCTTACCCGCTGCTATCTTCTTCATATCCTCCAACTCTCGGAGAGCCTTTTGGGCTTCGGCCTTGGCAGACTTGGTAGTCTCAAGGGCCGTCGCGAGCTCGGACGCTTGGGTCTTTGACTCAAGCTCCAAACTCTCATGTTTCTTCATGAGAGCCTGAAGCTCTTGCTGCACCTCGCCGACCTGAGACCCAAGTTTCTCTCGCTCGGTGCGCTCCACGGCCGTTTTCTTTTCGGCCTCGGACAACACCTGCTTGAGGGTCGCCACCTCAGTCGTGGCCCCTACAATAAGCAGTACAATCCTGTTATTTTTTGCAATCACGCCTCTCTATAGGAACCTTTTTATAAGGTATTTCTTACCTTCTTTCTCCTCGAGCTACTGCTTGGCACGGCCGAGCTCTTGCTCGGGCCGCTTGAGTCCCTGCTTTAGGGTATCCACCTCTGCAGTCAGTGCGGCGGTGGCTAGCAGCGAAGCCTGCATACGCATATTGACTTCTTTATTATTAGACTCCTGCGAAATTTCATAGATCCTCTATTCGGCTTTTCTTTCCGAACGCCAAACAGAGCATCAGGGGCTACTGTCTATGCGGTAGTATGTTTACATATTTTTACTTACCTCGAAGCCTGTTAGGAGGCCAGCGCAAGCTTCATTCAGCCTGTTCTTGGCGGACCGAACCTTCCGGATCACCGTACTCATAATAGTACGGTGCTCCTCGTCGATGGAGGCACCTTCAAGCACCTCCAGCAGATTGTTCGGCGCCTCCGGTTGGACAGAGGCTGCCGGCTCAGAAGGCCTGCTCCTCTTGGAAGGAGTTCACTTGCCGCGGTCCGGAATTGTTGAAGATTCCGGCATGGTGTCCGGCTTAAGGCCGGACTTGGAGCCCTGGGGGGTCTTGTCCCCTTCACTCCTGGGGTCCAGGAGGTCGCTTTGCGTCTCCTCCAGGACCACCTCCTCCTGCCCCGGAGCTCGTTGCGACGCCACTTCGGCGTCATCCGCAGTGCGGGGGGAGACGGCGGGCGGAACAGAGTTCACGTCCGATGAATCCAGGGAGCCGCCCGACGACTCGTTGAGTGCGGCCCGGGGCGGGCTGCATGATTATATTCGACATTAGGGGAAGTTGTGCAACAAAAGGAATATCATGAGTTACTCTGGTATCTGAACACTTACGATTTTGCCGGACGCTTGGCCCTGTCCGGCCACTCCTCTTCGCCCTCTTCGGCGTCAGGGGCGTAGTCCGGCGGAGGGGTCTTCCTTTTCCTAGATGCCTCGGCCTCCCCTGTTGGGGTGGCCTTCCTCTTCTCTCCTCCCTCCACTGGAGAGGGAGAGTCTTCTTCTTCCTCCTCCTCGTTCTCGTGGGAGGAGGGTGCCTCGGACTCGTCAGATGACGAGTCCGACACCACTACGTTGCGGGCACTCTTTCGAGACCCCGTGGTCTTCTTCTTCTTGACCTTCTTCTCCGGCACCACATAAGGCGCCGGGGCCAACAGCTTCACCAGTAAAGCTGGGGCTGGATCTTCGGGCAGCGGAGCCGGACAGTTAATCGGCTCGGCTATCACCCGCCAAGCCTGTCAGAGGAAAGGGAGTTCAGATCCCGCATAGTGTCAAACTATGAAAAAAGGCTTAACATCCTGTGAAGGGTGTAGATGGCATACCTTGCTAGCGTGACGCTGCGAGCTGTATCCGCGGTCCTCGGAAGCGGATGCGGGAGCCTCGGCGCCCTTGAATAGCACCTTCCAGGCGTCTTCATACGTCATGTTGAAGAGCCTATTGAGGGTTTGGTGCTGCGCCAGGTCGAACTCCCACAGATTAAAATCCCGTTGTTGGCACGGGAGGATCCGACGGACGAGCATAACCTGGATTATATTAACAAGCCGGACTGGCTTGTTCACCAGGGACTGGATCCATGTTTGCAATCCGGTCACCTCTTTTTCGTCACCCCATGACAGGCCCGTCTCTTTCCAGGACATAAGCCGCATGGGGGGTCCGGATCGGAACTCAGGGGCTGCGGTCCATTCCGGATCGTGTGGCTCGGTGATATAAAACCACCCGGCTTGCCATCCCTTCAGGGTCTCCACGAAAGAGCCCTCGAACCATAGGACGTTGGCCATCTTGCCCGCCATAGCGCCTCCGCACTCCGCCTGGCTGCCGCGCACCACCTTGGGCTTGATGTTGAAGGTCTTGAGCCAGAGGCCGAAATGGGGGCGGACGCGGAGAAAGGCCTTTCACACGATGATAAACACTGAGATGTTGAGGATGAAGTTTGGAGCCAGATCGTGGAAGTCCAGGCCGTAGTAGAACATGAGCCCCCGGACAAATGGGTGGAGTGGAAAACCTAGTCCGCAGAGGAAGTGGGAGAGAAACACGACCCTCTCATGGGGCCTTGGGGTGGGGATAAGCTGCCCCTCTTCGGGAAGCCGGTGCGCGATGTCCTTGGACAGGTATCCGACCTTCCTTAGCTTTTTTACTTTACCCTCCATAACGGAGGAGACCATCCATTTGCCTCCCGCTCCGGACATTGCTGGAGAAGGTTGAGGTGGGATGTGCGGGCTTGGGCGCTGGAGCTCGGGTGCGCGAGAGATGGATAGGCAAGGGAGGAAGAAGGCGTAGGTAAAAAGGGTGGATTCTTATCCTCTTATATAGGCGGATGCGGTTATGCGTCCCCACCTACCTAATAAAACTCGCTTGCCTCCCGAGCGCCGTGATAAATGGCGCGGTTGGGTTACCCATGTCCGTATTGATGAGAATCCCATAAAAAAGGTACACGATCTCTGCTTTGACAAGACGTGCCAAGGAAACCGCCTCGCAAAACATGCTGAGGAGGAAAAGTAAAAACGATTCGAGTAAAGGGCTTGGTTGTGGTGTGATGGCGCACTGCAGAATACGTCAGCAGATTTGATTTGTGTTAATATTATTCTCTCTATGGCAATATGTGGAAGCTTATTTTGCAGAGCCGGACACTACTCTTGGTGTTTACAATCTTCTATGAAGGACTTGGAGGAGGAACCCGCCTTGCAACGCCGAAGACAATTTGCGCGCCGGACTCGTCGTCATTGAAACCTGGTTCAGGGGCTACTGAGGGAGTCCTGGATTAGGGGGTGTTCGGGTAGCCGGACTATACCTTCAGCCGGACTCCTGGACTATGAAGATACAAGATTGAAGACTTCGTCCCGTGTCCGGATGGGACTTTCCTTGGCGTGGAAGGCAAGCTTGGCGATGCGGATATTCAAGATCTCCTACCATTGTAACTGACTCTATGTAACCCTAACCCTATCCGGTGTCTATATAAACCGGAGGGTTTTAGTCCGTAGGACAACTTCATCAACTGCATAGACAACAATCATACCATAGGCTAGCTTCTAGGGCTTAGCCTCCTCAATCTCATGGTAGATCCACTCTTGTACTACCCATATCATCAATATTAATCAAGCAGGACGTAGGGTTTTACCTCCATCAAGAGGGCCCGAACCTGGGTAAAACATCGTGTTCCCTGCCTCTTATTACCATCCGGCCTAGACGCACAGTTCGGGACCCCCTACCCGAGATCCGCCAGTTTTGACACCGACAGTGCCAGTGCTAGTGCTATACCTCATGACTTATACAAAGAAATTATGCATGATATTGCACCTGCTGAGATAGAAGATATTGATGTCACAATTAAACTTGCCAATAGAGATACTATTTCACCATTTGGAATTGTTAGAGATGTTGAAGTCTTGTGTGAGAAAACTAAATATCCTACTGATTTTCTTGTTCTTGGTTCCCCACAAGATAGCTTTTGTCCCATTATATTTGGTAGACCCTTCTTGAACACTGTTAATGCTAAGATAGATTGCAAAAAGGATGTTGTTACTATTGGTTTAGGTGATATGTCTCATGAATTTAATTTCTCTAAATTTCATAGACAACACCGTGAAGAGGAATTGCCTAGTCAAGATGAAATTATTGGTCTTGCTTTTATTTCCGTACCTCCTAGTGATCCTTTAGAACAATATTTGCTAGACCATGAAAATGATATGTTTATGAATGAAAGAAGGGAAATAGATGAAGTATTCTTTAAACAGGAACCCATCCCGAAACACAATTTGCCTGTTGAAATCCTAGGGGATCCTCCTCCACCCAAGGGTGATCCCGTGTTTGAGCTTAAACCGTTACCTGATACTCTTAAATATGCTTATCTTGATGAGAAAAAGATATATCCTATTATTGTTAGTGCTAACCTTTCAAAGCGTGAGGAAGAGAGATTATTGAAAACTCTGAAGAAGCACCGTGCTGCTATTGGATATACTCTTGATGATCTTAAGGGCATTAGTCCCACTCTGTGTCAACACAAAATAAATTTAGAGGAAGATGCCAAACCAGTTCGTGATCATCAACGACGGCTGAATCCTAAGATGAAGGAAATGGTAAGAAAGGAAATACTAAAACTTCTTGAGGCGGGTATAATTTATCTCGTTGCTGATAGTCAGTGGTTAAGCCCTGTCCATTATGTCCCTAAGAAGGGAGGTATTACTGTCGTTCCTAATGATAAAGATGAGTTGATCCTGCAAAGAATTATTACAGGTTATAGGATGGTAATTGATTTCCGCAAATTAAATAAAGCTACTAAAAAGATCATTGCCCCTTACCTTTTATTGATCAAATGCTAGAAAGATTATCCAAACACACACATTTTTGCTTTCTAGATGGTTATTCTGGTTTCTCTCAAATACCTGTGTCAGCCAATGATCAATCAAAGCCTACTTTTACTTGCCCTTTTGGTACATTTGCTTATAGACATATGCCTTTTGGTTTACATAATGCACCTGCTACCTTTCAAAGATGCATGATGGCTATATTCTCTGACTTTTGTGAAAAGATTTGTGAGGTTTTCATGGACGATTTTTCCGTCTATGGGTCCTCTTTTGATGATTGCTTAAGCAACCTTGACCGAGTTTTGCAGAGATGTGAAGAAACTAATCTTGTCTTGAATTGGGAAAAGTGCCACTTTATGGTTAATGAAGGTTTTGTCTTGGGGAATAAAGTTTCTGAAAGAGGTATTGAAGTTGATAAAGCCAAGGTTGATGCTATTGAAAAGATGCCATGTCCCAAGGACATCAAAGGTATAAGAAGTTTCCTTGGTCATGTCGGTTTTTATAGGAGGTTCATTAAGGACTTCTCAAAAATTTATCGGCCTCTGACTAATTTATTACAAAAAGATATACCATTTGTCTTGATGATGATTGTGTAGAAGCATTTGAAATACTTAAGAAAGCATTGATCTCTGCACCTATTGTTCAGCCACCTGATTGGAATATACCCTTTGAAATTATGTGTGATGCTAGTGATTGTGCTGTAGGTGCTTTTCTAGGGCAAAGAGTTGATAAGAAATTAAATGTTATTCAATATGCTAGTAAAACTCTAGATAATGCTCAGAGAAATTATGCTACTACTAAAAAGGAATTCTTAGCAGTTGTATTTGCTTGTGATAAGTTCAGACCTTATATTGTTGATTCTAAAGTAACTATTCACACTGATCATGCTGCTATTAAATATCTTATGGAAAAGAAAGATGCTAAACCTAGACTTATTAGATGGGTTCTCTTGCTACAAGAATTTGATTTGCATATTATTGATAGAAAGGGTGCTGAGAACCCCGTTGCAGACAACTTGTCTAGGCTAGAGAATGTGCTTGATGACCCACTGCCTATTGATGATAGTTTTCCTGATGAACAATTAAATGTCATAAATTCTTCTCATACTGCTCCATGGTTTGTTGATTATGCTAATTACATTGTTGCTAAATTTATACCACCTAGTTTCACATACCAGCAAAAGAAAAAGTTCTTCTATGATTTGAGACATTACTTTTGGGATGACCCACATCTTTATAAAGAAGGAGTAGATGGTGTTATTAGACGTTGTGTACCTGAGCATGAACAGGAATAGATCCTACGCAAGTGTCACTCCGAGGCTTATGGAGGACACCATGCTGTAGATAGAACTGCACACAAGGTATTGCAATCCGATTTTATTGGCCTACTCTCTTCAAGGATGCCCGTAAGTTTGTCTTGTCTTGTGATGAATGTCAAAGAATTGGTAATATTAGTAGACGTCAAGAAATGCCTATGAATTATTCACTTGTTATTGAACCATTTAATGTTTGGGGCTTTGATTATATGGGACCTTTTCCTGCCTCTAATGGATATACACATATTTTAGTTGTTGTTGATTACGTTACTAAGTGGGTAGAAGCTATTCCAACTAGTAGTGCTGATCATAACACTTCTATTAAAATGCTTAAAGAAGTTATTTTTCCAAGGTTTGGAGTCCCTAGATATTTAATGACTAATGGTGATTCACATTTTATTCGTGGTGCTTTCCGTAAAATTCTTGGTAAATATGATGTTAATCATATAATTGCATCTCCTTATCACCCACGGTCTAGTGGTCAAGTAGAATTGAGCAACAGAGAACTCAAATTAATTTTGCAAAAGACTATTAATAGATCTAGAAAGAATTGGTCCAAGAAATTTGATGATGCATTATGGGCCTATAGAACTGCACATAAAAATCCTATGGGTATGTCTCCGTATAAAATGGTTTATGGAAAGGCATGTCACTTACCTCTCGAACTAGAACATAAGGCTTATTGGGCTATTAAAGAGCTCAACTATGATTTTAAACTTGCCGGTGAGAAGAGGTTATTTGACATCAACTCACTTGATGAATGGAGAACCCAAGCCTATGAGAATGCCAAATTGTTTAAAGAAAAAGTTAAAAGATGGCATGACAAAAGAATACAAAAGCGTGAGTTTAATGTAGGTGATTATGTATTGCTATACAACTCTCGTTTAAGATTTTTTGCAGGAAAACTTCTCTCTAAATGGGAAGGTCCTTACGTTATCGAGGAGGTCTATCGTTCCGGTGCCATAAAAATCAACAACTTCGAAGGCACAAATCCGAAGGTGATGAACGGTCAAAGAATTAAACATTATATCTCAGGTAATCCTATAAATGTTGAAACCAATGTTATTGAAACCGTAACCCCGGAGGAATACATAAGGGACACTTTCCGGAACATTTCAGACTCCGAAAAGGAATAGGTATGTGGTACGGTAAGTAAACCGACTCCAAAACAGTTTTTTATAGCAATATTCTTCCGTTTTGGAATATTTAGAAAAATAGAAAAATATGAAGCAGTCCGGGAAGGACACGAGGGTGGAGGGCGCGCCCTACCCCCTAGGTGCGCCCCCTACCTCGTGGGCACCTCGTGCGATTTCCGGACTCCGTTTTCTTACACGACACGTAATTTGGTTGGTAAAAATTCATTATATAATCTCCCAGAGGTTTTGACTCCTGTATCACGCAATTATCCTCTGTTTGTGTTTCGAGCTGTTGCTACTGCAGATTAGAGCAAGATGTCTTCGCAAGAGTCAGTCGGGGAGAGCCGGGTGTCTCACCCGGCACCGAGATCAATGACAAACAACAATGTTGACCACTTTGGGCTAGCAACAGAGGAAGAGATGGAGGATGATTTGAAGAGGATAGATGCCATGGAGGAGGATCAAGAAGTCACTTCCCACTTCCGAGCTGGATTCACAATGGGGGAACTGCAGAGCTCGGCTATTCCAAATTCGGTTATACCTTCCAATGTTAGATTTCTTTCTTATGAGAATATGAAAAAGAGTGTCACTGGTTCTCCTGCAGCTATGCAACACCCTTGGGTGCAGGGAGATTTGGTTGTTACAGGAAAACTTCGAAAGGAAATAATGGACCTTAAGCAGCAAGTCAATAAGCTCGAGGAGGAGAATCGTATCCTGATGGGCATCATCGCCAAGAATATCACATCACCATCCCCGAAAAAGGAGACATAACCACATGGGTATGGGCACTCCCCTTGGCACCTGCCAAGCTTGGGGGAGTGCCCCGGTATCGTATCACCATCACTTTTATCTTTACCGTTTTCTTAGTTCGATCGTTTTGATAATATTTTGATCTAGTAGAGTAAAAGCTTTTAGTATGATCTAGTTGTGAGTTTTGCTTTATGATCCTTCTATGTAATCGAGTCCATGAGCTATATATAATAAAGATTAATGTTGAGTGCAGGGCTTGATTGTTTTGCCATGATCTTGAGTGAATAAAAGAAAAGAGAAAGAATAAAAGGGAAACAAAGAGATCATATGGATCTTATGGAGAGTAACGACCTCACATAGAAAGAGTATGATGAATAAAAGTTGTTGAGAGTTGACAAACATAGTTTTGGTCATCGTTGCAATTAATAGGAAGTAATAAAGAAAGAGAGGTCTTCACATATAAGTATACTATCTTAGACATCTTTTATGATTGTGAGCACTCATTAAAATATGACATGCTAAAGAGTTGACGTTGGACAAGGAAGACAACGTAACGGGTTATGTTTTCTTACATCTGAGATAAATTATATTGTCATGTATCATCCAACATGGTTGAGCTTGCCTTTCCCCCTCATGCTAGCCAAATTCATCGCACCAAGTAGAGATACTACTTGTGCTTCCAAACAACCTTAAACCAGTTTTGCCATGAGAGTCCACCATACCTACCTATGGATTGAGTAAGATCCTCCAAGTAAGTTGTCATCGGTGCAAGCAATAACAATTGCTCTCTAAATATGTATGATTGATTGCTGTGGAGGAAATAAGCTTTATACGATCGTGTGATATGGAAGAAATAAAACGACATGATGCATAATAAAGGTCCATATCACAAGTGGCAATATAAAGTGACGTTCTTTCGCATTAAGATTTTGTGCATCCAACCATAAAAGCGCATGACAACCTCTGCTTCCCTCTACGAAGGGCCTATCTTTTACTTTTATCTCCTACCTTGCATAAGAGCCATGGTGTTCTTCACCCTTCCTTTTTATATTTTATCCTTTGGCAAGCACAATATGTTGGAAAGATCCTGGTATATATGGCTAATTGTATGTGAGTTTTCATGAACTATTATTGTTGACATTACCCTTGAGGTAAAACGTTGGGAGGAAAAACTATAAGCCCCTATCTTTCTCTGTGTCCGATTAAAACTCCATACCCATAAGTATTGCGTGAGTGTCAGCAATTGTGAAAGACTATATGATAGTTGAGTATGTGGACTTGCTGAAAAGCTCTTATATTGACTCTTTCCTATGTTATGATAAATTGCAATTGCTCCAATCACCGAGATTATAATTTGTTAGTTGTCAATGAAGTTTATGATTCATACTTGAAATTGTGATTGAATTGTTACTCCAGCATAAGAGATCATATGACAAGAATTCTATAAGTTGTTGTTCTAAGAATGATCATGATGCCCTCATGTCCGTATTTTATTTTTATCGACACCTCTATCTCTAAACATGTGGACATATTTTTCGATTTCGGCTTTCGCTTGAGGACAAGCGAGGTCTGAGCTTGGGGGAGTTGATACGTCCATTTTGCATCATGCTTTTATATCGATATTTATTGCATTATGGGCTGTTATTACACATTATGTCACAATACTTATGACTATTCTCTCTTATTTTACAAGGTTTACATAATGATGGAGAATGCCGTCAGCTGGGATTCTGGGCTGGAAAAGGAGCAAATATTAGAGACCTATTCTGCACAGCTCCAAAAGTCCTGAAACTTCACGGAAGATGTTTTCAGAATATATATAAAATACTGAGTGCAAGAAGTTCACCAGGGGGCCACACCCTACCCACGAGGGTGGGGGGCGCGCCCTACCCCCTAGGCGCGCCCCCTACCTCGTGGCCCCCTGGTGGCCCTCCGATGGCCATCTTCTGCTATATGGAGTCTTTCGATGAGGAAAAAAATCATAAGCCATCTTTCCAAACGAGACTCCGCCGCCACGAGGTGGAACCTTGGCAGAACCAATCTAGGGCTCTGGCAGAGCTGTTCTGCCGGGGAAACTTCCCTCCGGGAGGGGGAAACCATCGCCATCGTCATCACCAACGCTCCTCTCATCGGGAGAGGGCAATCTCCATCACCATCTTCACCAGCACCATCTCCTCTCAAAACCCTAGTTCATCTCTTGTATCCAGTTCTTGTCTCCAAGTCTCGGATTGGTACCTATGGGTTGCTAGTAGTGTTAATTACTCCTTGTAGTTGATGCTAGTTGGTTTATTTGGTGGAAGATATGTTGGGTAACGTAGTAATTTCAAAAAAATTCCTATGCACACGCGAGATCATGGTGATGCATAGCAACGAGAGGGGAGAGTGTTGTCCACGTACCCTCGTAGACCGAAAGCGGAAGTGTTAGCACAATGCGGTTGATGTAGTCGTACGTCTTCATGATCCGACCGATCAAGTATCGAACGCACGACACCTTCGAGTTCAGCACACGTTCAGTCCAATGACGTCCCTCGAACTCCGATCTAGCCGAGTGTTGAGGGAGAGTTTCGTCAGCACGACAGCGTGGTGACGATGATGATGTTCTACCGACGCAGGGCTTCGCCTAAGCACCACTACAGTATTATCGAGGTGGAATATGGTGGGGGGGGGGCACCGCACACGGCTAAAAGATCAAATCAATTGTTGTGTCTCTAGGGTGTGTTGGAAATATGCCCTAGAGGCAATAATAAATTGATTATTATTATATTTCCTTGTTCATGATAATCGTTTATTATCCATGCTAGAATTGTATTGATAGGAAACTCAGATACATGTGTGGATACATAGACAACACCATGTCCCTAGTAAGCCTCTAGTTGACTAGCTCGTTGATCAATAGATGGTTACGGTTTCCTGACCATGGACATTGGATGTCATTGATAACGGGATCACATCATTAGGAGAATGATGTGATGGACAAGACCCAATCCTAAGCCTAGCACAAGATCGTGTAGTTCGTTTGCTAAAGCTTTTCTAATGTCAAGTATCATTTCCTTAGACCATGAGATTGTGCAACTCCCGGATACCGTAGGAGTGCTTTGGGTGTGCCAAATGTCACAACGTAACTGGGTGGCTATAAAGGTACACTACAGGTATCTCCGAAAGTGTCTGTTGGGTTGAATCGAGACTGGGATTTGTCACTCCGTGTGACGGAGAGGTATCTCTGGGCCCACTCGGTAGGACATCATCATAATGTGCACAATGTGATCAAGGAGTTGATCATGGGATGATGTGTTACGGAACGAGTAAAGAGACTTGCCGGTAACGAGATTGAACAAGGTATCGGGATACCGACGATCTAATCTCGGGCACGTATCGTACCGATAGACAAAGGGAATTGTATACGGGATTGATCGAATCCTCGACATCGTGGTTCATCCGATGAGATCATCGTGGAGCATGTGGGAGCCAACATGGGTATCCAGATCCCGCTGTTGGTCATTGACCGGAGAACGTCTCGGTCATGTTTGCATGTCTCCCGAACCCGTAGGGTCTACACACTTAAGGTTCGATGACGCTAGGGTTATAAAGGAAGTTTGTATGTGGTTACCGAATGTTGTTCGGAGTCCCGGATGACATCCCGGACGTCATGAGGAGTTCCGGAATAGTCCGTAGGTAAAGATTTATATATGGGAAGTCCTGTTTTGGTCACCGGAAAAGTTTCGGGGTTTATCGGTAACGTACCGGGACCACCGGGAGGGTCCCGGGGGTCCACCAACTGGGGCCACCAGCCCTGGAGGCTTGCATGGGCCAAGAGTGGTAAGGGACCAGCCCTTGAGTGGGCTGGTGCGCCTCCCACAAGGCCCAAGGCGCAGCAAAGGAGGAGAAGGGGAAACCCTAGGCTTAGATGGGCCCTAAGGCCCACCCTAGGGGGCGCCCCCTCTCCCCTCTTGGCCGCCCCCCTTTTCCCATCTAGGGCTGCTGCCCCCCTAGGGGTGGGAACCCTAGAGGGGGAGCACCCTCCTCCCCTCCTCCTATAAATTGTGAGGCCTAGGGGCTGCCCAAGACACGATTTGATCTCTCCCTGTTGGTGCAGCCCTACCTCTCTTTTCTTCATATCTCGTAGTGCTTGGCGAAGCCCTGCTGGATCACCACGCTCCTCCACCACCACCACGTCGTTGTGCTACTGCTGGATGGAGTCTTCCTCAACCTCTCCTTCTCCCCTTGCTGGATCAAGGCGTAGGAGACGTCACCGGGCTGTACGTGTGTTGAACACGGAGGTGCCGTCCGTTCGGCACTAGGATCATCGGTGATTTGGATCACGATGAGTACGACTCCATCAACCCCGTTCACTTGAATGCTTCCGCTTAGCGATCTACAAGGGTATGTAGATGCACTCTTCTTCCCCTCGTTGCTGGTCTCTCCATAGATAGATCTTGGTGACATGTAGGAAAATTTTGAATTTCTGCTACGTTCCCCAACAGTGGCATCATGAGCTAGGTCTATTGCATAGTTATTATACACGAGTAGAACACAAAGCAGTTGTGGGCGTTGATTTTGTCAATTTACTTGCCGTTACTAGTCTTATCTTGATTCGGCGGCATCGTGGGATGAAGCGGCCTGGACCAACCTTACACGTACGCTTACGTGAGACCGGTTCCACCCACTGACATGCACTAGTTGCATAAGGTGGCTAGCGGGTGTCTGTCTCTCCCACTTTAGTCGAATCGGATTCGATGAAAAGGGTCCTTATGAAGGGTAAATAGCAATTGGCATATCATGTTGTGGTTTTTGCGTAGGTAAGAATCGTTCTTGCTAGAAACCCATAGCAGCCACGTAAAACATGCAAACAACAATTAGAGGACGTCTAACTTGTTTTTGTAGGGTATGCTATGTGATGTGATATGGCCAAGAAGAATGTGATGAATGATATGTGATGTATGAGATTGATCATGTTCTTGTAATAGGAATCACGACTTGCATGTCCATGAGTATGACAACCGGCAGGAGCCATAGGAGTTGTCTTAATTTATTTATGACCTGCGTGTCAACATAAACGTCATGTAATTACTTTACTTTATTGCTAACCGTTAGCTGTAGTAGTAGAAGTAATAGTTGGCGAGACAACTTCATGAAGACACGATGATGGAGATCATGGTGTCATGCCAGTGACGATGATGATCATGGAGCCCCGAAGATGGAGATCAAAAGGAGCAAAGTGATGATGGCCATATCATGTCACTATTTGATTGCATGTGATGTTTATCATGTTTATACATCTTATTTGCTTAGAACGACGGTAGTAAATAAGATGATCCCTCTTTAAAATTTCAAGAAAGTGTTCTCCCTAACTGTGCACCGTTGCAGAAGGTTCGTTGTTTCGAAGCACCACGTGATGATCGGGTGTGATAGATTCTAACGTTCGAATACAACGGGTGTTGACGAGCCTAGCATGTACAGAAATGGCCTCGGAACACATGCAAAACACTTAGGTTGACTTGACGAGCCTAGCATGTACAGACATGGCCTCGAAACACAGAAGACCGAAAGGTCGAGCATGAGTCGTATAGAAGATACGATCAACATGAAGATGTTCACCGATGTTGACTAGTCCGTCTCACGTGATGATCGGACACGGCCTAGTTGACTCGGATCATGTAATCACTTAGATGACTAGAGGGATGTCTGTCTGAGTGGGAGTTCATAAGATGAACTTAATTATCCTGAACATAGTCAAAAGGTCTTCACAAAATATGTCGTAGCTCGCGCTTCAGTTCTACTATTTAGATATGTTCCTAGAGAAAATTTAGTTGAAAGTTGATAGTAGCAATTGTGCGGACTAGGTCCGTAAACTGAGAATTGTCCTCATTGCTTGATAGAAGGCTTATGTCCTTAATGCACTGCTCAGTGTGCTGAACCTCGAACGTTGTCTGTGGATGTTGCGAACATCTGACTTATACGTTTTGATAACTACGTGATAGTTCAGTTAAACGGTTTAGAGTTGAGGCACCGAAGACGTTTTGAAACGTCGCGAAACATATGAGATGTTTCAAGGACTGAAATTGGGATTTCAGGCTCGTGCCCACGTCAATAGGTATAAGAACTCCGACGATTTTCTTAGCCTGCAAACTAAGGGAGAAAAGCTCAATTGTTGAGCTTGTGCTCAGATTGTCTGAGTACAACAATCATTTGAATCGAGTGGGAGTTGATCTTCCAGATGAGATAGTGATGTTTCTCCGAAGTCATTACCACCAGGCTGCTAGAGCTTCGTGATGAACTATAGTATATCAGGGACATATAAGATGATCCTTGAGATATCGCGATGTTTGACACCACAAAAGTAGAAATCAAGAAGGAGCATCAATTGTTGATGGTTGGTGAAACCACTAGTTTCAAGAAGGGCAAGGGCAAGAAGGGATACTTCATGAAACGACAAATCAGCTGCTGCTCTAGTGAAGAAACCCAAGGTTGAACCCAAACCCGAGACTAAGTGCTTCTGTAATAAGAGGGACAACCACTGGAGCAGAATTACCCTAGATACTTGGTAGATGAGAAGGCTGGCAAGGTCGATAGAAGTATATTAGATATACATTGTGTTAATATGTACTTTACTAGTACTCCTAGTAGCACCATGGTATTAGATACCGGTTCGGATGCTAAATGTTAGTAAACTCGAAATAAAAGGCTGCGGAGTAAACGGAGACTAGCTAAGGGTGAGCTAGCAATATGTGTTGGAAGTTTTTCCAAGCTTGATGTAATCAAGCATCGCACGCTCCCTCTACCATCGAGATTGGTGCTTGCGTTGAGCATAGACATGATTGGATTACGTCTATCGCAATACGGTTATTCATTTAAGGAGAATAATGGTTACTCTGTTTATTTGAATAATACCTTCAATGGTCTTGCACCTAAAATGAATGGTTTATTGAATCTCGATCGTAGTGATACACATGTTCATGCCAAAAGATATAAGATAGTAATGATAGTACCACCTACTTGTGGCACCGCCACATAAGTCATATTGGTATAAAACGCATGAAGAAGCTCCATGTTGATGGATCTTTGGGCTCGCTCGTTTTGAAAAGTTTGAGACATGCGAACCATGTCTATTGGTGTATATGCATGAAGAAACTCCATGCAAATGGACCGTTTGGACTCACTTGATTTTGAATCACTTGAGACATGCAAATCATACCACATGGGCAAGACGACTGAAAGTCTCGTTTTCAGTAAAATGGAACTAGAAAGCAACTTGTTGGAAGTAATACATTTTGATGTGTGCAGTCCAATGAGTGCTGAGGCATGTAGTGGATATCATTATGTTCTTACTTCACAGATGATTTGAGTAGATGTTGAGTATATTTACTTGATGAATCATGAGTCTGAATTATTGAAAGGTTCAAGTAATTTCAGGGTGAAGTTGAAAGATCGTCGTCACAAGAGGATAAAAGATCTATGATATGATCATAGAGATGAATATCTGAATTACGAGTTTGGCACAGAATTAAGACATTGTGGAAATTGTTTCACAACTAATACAACCTGGAACACCATAGTGTGATGGTGTGTCCGAACATCATAACTGCACCCTATTGGATATGATGCATACCATGATGTCTCTTATCGAATTACCACGATAGTTTATGGGTTAGGCATTAGAGACAACCGCATTCACTTTAAATAGGTCACCACGTAATTCCGATGAGATGACACCGTATGAACTATGGTTTAGAGAAACCTAAGCTGTCATTTCTTAAAAGTTTGTGCTGCGACGCTTATGTGAAAAAGTTTCAGGATGATAAGCTCGAACCCAAAGCGGATAAATGCATCTTCATAGGACACCAAAAACAGTTGGGTATACCTCCTAATTCAGATCCGAAAGCAATAGAGATTGTTTCTTGAATCGGGTTCTTTCTCGAGGAAAAGGTTTGTCTCGAGAATTGAGTGGGAGGATGGTGGAGACTTGATGAGGTTATTGAACCGTCACTACAACTAGTGTATAGCAGGGCACAAATAGTTGTTCCTGTGGAACCTACACCAATTGAAGTGGAAGCTTATGATAGTGATCATGAGACTTCAGATCAAGTCACTCCCAAACCTCGTAGGACGACAAGGATGCATACTACTTCAGAATGGTACGTAATCCTGTCTTGGGAGTCATGTTGCTAGACAACAATGAACCTACGAGCTATGGAGAAGCGATGGTGGGCCCGGATTCTGATAAATGGCTCGAGGCCATAAAATCCGAGAGAGGATCCATGTATGAAAACAAAGTGTAGACTTTGGCAGAATGACTCAATGGTCGTAAGGCTGTTGAGTACAGGTGGATTTTAAAAGGAAGACAGACAATGATGGTAAGTGTCACCATTGAGAAAGCTCGACTTGTCGTTAAGATGTTTCCCGACAAGTTCAAGGAGTTGACTACGATGAGACTTTCTCACACGTAGCGATGCTAAGAGTCTGTTGGAATTATATTAGCGATTACTGCATTATTTATGAAATCTTGCAGATAGGATGTCAAAACATTGTTTCCTCGACGATTTTCTTGAGGAAAGGTTGTATGTGATACAACCGGAAGGTTTTGTCAATCCTGAAAGATGCTAATAAGTATGCAAAGCTCCAGCAATCCTTCTAAGGACTGGAGTAAGTATCTCGGAGTTGGAATGCATGCTTTGATGAGATGATCAAAGATTTTGGGTGTATACAAAGTTCATGAGAAACTTGTATTTCCAAAGAAGTGAGTGGGAGCACTATAGAATTTCTGATGAATATATGCTGTCGACATATCATAGATCGGAAATGACATAGAATTTCTGGAAAGCATATAGGGTTATTTGGAAAGTGTTTTCAATGGAAAGCCTGGATTAAGCTACTTGAACATTGAGCATCAAGATCTATAAGGATAGATCAAAACGCTTAATGGTACTTTCAAATGAGCACATACCTTGACATGATCTTGAAGGTGTTCAAGATGGATCAGTCAAAGAAGGAGTTCTTGCCTGAGTTGTAAGGTATGAAGTTAAGACTTAAAGCTCGACCACGGTAGAATAGAGAGAAAGGACGAAGGTCGTCCCCTATGCTTTAGACGTAGGCTCTACAGTATGCTATGCTGTGTACCGCACCTGAAGTGTGCCTTGCGACATATCTGGCAAGAGGGTACAAAGGTAATCTAGGAGTAGATCACCAGATAGCGGTCTAAATTATCCTTAGAGGAATAAGGATATGTTTCTTGGTTATGGAGGTGATAAAGAGTTCGACGTAAAGAGTTACGTCGATGCAAACTTTGACACTAATCCAGATTATTCTGAGTAGTAAACTGGATTCGTATAGTAGAACAGTTATTTGGAATAGCTCCAAATAGAGCATGGTAGCCGCATCTAGGAAATGACATAGAGATTTGCAAAGTACATACGGATCTGAATGTTGCAGACCCGTTGACTAAAACCTCTCTCACAAGCAACATGATCAAACCCAGAACACATTGAGTGTTAATCACATAGTGATGTAAACTAGATTATTGACTCTAGTAAACTCTTTGGATGTTGGTCACATGGCGATGTGACCTGTGAGTGTTAATCACATGGCGATGTGAACTAGATTATTGACTCTAGTGCAAGTGGTAGACTGTTGGAAATATGCCCTAGAGGCAATAATAAATTGATTATTATTATATTTCCTTGTTCATGATAATCGTTTATTATCCATGCTAGAATTGTATTGATAGTAAACTCAGATACATGTGTGGATACATAGACAACACCATGTCCCTAGTAAGCCTCTAGTTGACTAGCTCGTTGATCAATAGATGGTTATGGTTTCCTGACCATGGACATTGGATGTCATTGATAACAGGATCACATCATTAGGAGAATGATGTGATGGACAAGACCCAATCCTAAGCCTAGCACAAGATCGTGTAGTTCGTTTGCTAAAGCTTTTGTAATGTCAAGTATCATTTCCTCAGACCATGAGATTGTGCAACTCCCGGATACCGTAGGAGTGCTTTGGGTGTGCCAAACGTCACAACGTAACTGGGTGGCTATAAAGGTACACTACAGGTATCTCCGAAAGTGTCTGTTGGGTTGGCACGAATCGAGACTGGGATTTGTCACTCCGTGTGACGGAGAGGTATCTCTGGGCCCACTCGGTAGGACATCATCATAATGTGCACAATGTGATCAAGGAGTTGATCATGGGATGATGTGTTACGGAACGAGTAAAGAGACTTGCCGGTAACGAGATTGAACAAGGTATCGGGATACCGACGATCTAATCTCGGGCAAGTATCGTACCGATAGACAAAGGGAATTGTATACGAGATTGATCGAATCCCCGACATCATGGTTCATCCGATGAGA
This sequence comes from Triticum monococcum, assembly GCA_034509565.1. Taxonomy (NCBI): domain Eukaryota; kingdom Viridiplantae; phylum Streptophyta; class Magnoliopsida; order Poales; family Poaceae; genus Triticum; species Triticum monococcum. The sequence goes on along the minus strand of CM067843.1, from coordinate 550,864,811 downwards.
TCATCGTGGAGCATGTGGGAGCCAACATGGGTATCCAGATCCCGCTGTTGGTCATTGACCGGAGAATGTCTCGGTCATGTCTGCATGTCTCCCGAACCCGTAGGGTCTACACACTTAAGGTTCGATGACGCTAGGGTTATAAAGGAAGTTTGTATGTGGTTACCGAATGTTGTTCGGAGTCCCGGATGAGATCCCAGACGTCACGAGGAGTTCCGGAATAGTCCGGAGGTAAAGATTTATATATGGGAAGTCCTGTTTTGGTCACCGGAAAAGTTTCGGGGTTTATCGGTAACGTACCGGGACCACCGAGAGGGTCCCGGGGGTCCACCAAGTGGGGCCACCAGCCCCGGAGGCTTGCATGGGCCAAGAGTGGTAAGGGACCAGCCCTTGAGTGGGCTGGTGCACCTCCCACAAGGCCCAAGGCGCAGCAAAGGAGGAGAAGGGGAAACCCTAGGCTTAGATGGGCCCTAAGGCCCACCCTAGGGGCCCCCCCTCTCCCCTCTTGGCCCCCCCCTTTTCCCATCTAGGGCTGCCGCCCCCCTAGGGGTGGGAACCCTAGAGGGGGCGCACCCTCCTCCCCTCCTCCTATAAATAGTGAGGCCTAGGGGCTGCCCAAGACACGATTTGATCTCTCCCTGTTGGTGCAGCCCTACCTCTCTTTTCTTCATATCTCGTAGTGCTTGGCGAAGCCCTGCTGGATCACCATGCTCCTCCACCACCACCACGCCGTTGTGCTGCTGCTGGATGGAGTCTTCCTCAACCTCTCCTTCTCCCTTTGCTGGATCAAGGCGTAGGAGACGTCACCGGGCTGTACGTGTGTTGAACACGGAGGTGCCGTCCGTTCGGCACTAGGATCATCAGTGATTTGGATCACGACGAGTACGACTTCACCAACCCCGTTCACTTGAACGCTTCCGCTTAGCAATCTACAAGGGTATGTAGATGCACTCTTCTTCCCCTCGTTGCTGGTCTCTCCATAGATAGATCTTGGTGACACGTAGGAAAATTTTGAATTTCTGCTACGTTCCCCAACAGAGTGCCCCCTGCCCCTGTATATAAAGGAGGCGCGCCAGGAGGAGTCCTAGTCCTACCGGGAGTAGGACTCCCTCCCTTTCCTTGTTGGATTAGGAGAAGGGGGAAAGAGGAGGGAGAGATGAATGAAAGGGGGGGGGGGGCGCCGCCCCCCTCTCCTTGTCCTATTCGGACTAGAGGGGGAGGGGTGTGCGGTCCTATCCTAGCCGCCTCTCCTATTCTCCACTAAGGCCCACTATGGCCCATTAATCCCCCGAGGGGTTCCGGTAACCTCCCGGTACTCCGATAAAATCCTGATTTCACCCGGAACACTTCCGATATCCAAATATAGGCTTCCAATATATCAATCTTCATGTCTCGACCATTTCGAGACTCCTCGTCATGTCCGTGATCACATCCGGGACTCCGAACAACCTTCGGTACATCAAAACTCATAAACTCATAATATAACCTTCATCGAAACTTTAAGCGTGCGGACCCTACGGGTTCGAGAACTATGTAGACATGACTGATACGTCTCCGTCGTATCTACTTTTCCAAACACTTTTGCCCTTGTTTTGGACTCTAACTTGTATGGTTTGAATGGAACTAACCCGGACTGACGCTGTTTTCAGCAGAATTGCCATGATGTTGTTTTATGTGCAGAAAACAAAAGTTCTCGGAATGACCTGAAACTCCACGGAATACCTTACAATAAATAATAAAAAATCCTCGCCAAAGATGAAGACCAGGGGGCCCACACCCTGCTCACGATGGTGGGGGGCGCGCCCCCTACCTCGTGGGCCCCCTGGAGACTTCCCGACTCCAACTCCACCTCCATATATTGAGTTTCGGGGTGAAAAAACAAGGAGAAGAAATCATCGCGTTTTATGATACGGAGCCGCCGCCAAGCCCTAAAACCTCTCGGGAGGGCTGATCTGGAGTCCGTTCGGGGCTCCGAAGAGGGGAATCCGTCGCCGTCGTCATCATCAACCATCCTCCATCACCAATTTCATGATGCTCACCGCCGTGCGTGAGTAATTTCATCGTAGGCTTGCAGGACGGTGATGGGTTGGATGAGATTTATCATGTAATCGAGTTAGTTTTGTTAGGGTTTGATCCCTAGTATCCACTATGTTCTGAGATTGATGTTGCTATGACTTTGCTATGCTTAATGCTTGTCACTAGGGCCCGAGTGCCATGATTTCAGATCTGAACCTATTATGTTTTCATCAATATATGAGTGTTCTTGATCCTATCTTGCAAGTCTATAGTCACCTATTATGTGCTATGATCCGTTAACCCCGAAGTGACAATAATCGGGAAACTTACCGGTGATGACCGTAGTTTGAGGAGTTCATGTATTCACTATGTGCTAATGCTTTGTTCTGGTACTCTATTAAAAGGAGGCCTTAATATCCCTTAATGATATAGCCACCCTGTTCACTAATGATGAAAGATCTCGCTACTTTTATATCCTCAAAATATTTCCGTTCTCATTAAAGGGTGATGCTAAGATATGGTTTAATTCTCTCGATCCTGGTTGTGTGCGTAGTCCCCAGGATATGATCTATTACTTCTCTGCTAAATATTTCCCTGCTCATAAGAAACAAGCTGCTTTAAAAGAAATATACAACTTTGTGCAAATTAAAGAAGAGAGTCTCCCACAAGCTTGGGGGAGGCTTCTCAAGTTACTTAATGCTTTGCCTGATCATCCTCTTAAGAAAAATGAAATACTTGATATCTTTTATAATGGACTAACCGATGCTTCCAGACATTACCTGGATAGTTGTGCTGGTTCTCTTTTCAGGGAAAGAACACTGGATGAAGCTCAAATCCTATTGAACAATATGTTGACAACTGAAAATAATTGGGCACCTCCTGAGCCAGCTCCTGCTCCAATTAATGAGCCTATTCCTAAACCAACTCCGAAGAAGAGAGGTGTTCTATTTCTCAGTCCCAAAGATATGCAAGAGGTAAAGAAATCTATGAAAGAAAAAGATATTAAAGCTGAAGATGTTAAGAATTTACCTCCTATTGAAGAAATACATGGTCTTAATTTACCGCCTGTTGAGGAAACATATGATCTTAATCCTTTATTTATTGAAGAACCTCCTGATCCCGATAACCCGACACAGGTAGTAAAGGTAAATTCTCTCTATAGATATGATAAAGCTGAAATCCCTCCTACTTAAATTGCTAGTCAGTGCTTGGATGAGTTTGATAGATTTATGTTTAAGCAAGAAGACTTCAATGCTTATTTTGGTAGACAATTAAAACAAGATGCTGATATGATTAAATACTTGGGTGATTATATGGCTAATATTAGAGGTGAACTTAAAGTTGTTAGCAAAAATGCTTCTATGGTTACCACTCAAGTAGAACAAGTACTTAAAGCTCAAAAAGAATTGCTCGATGAAATGAATAGTAAGAAAAATGATTATGCTGTTAAAGTGGCTACTAGAACTGGTAGAATGACTCAGGAACCTTTGTATCCTGAAGGCCACCCTAAGAGAATTGAGCAAGATTCCCAGAGAAATAAAATTGATGCACCTAGTTATTCTAAAAAGAAGAAAAAGAAAAATGATAGAACTGTGCAAACTTCTAGTGAACCTATTGCTGAACCACCTGATAATCCAAATGATATTTCTATTTCTGATGCTGAAACACAATCTGGCAATGAACATGAATCTAGTAAAAATGCCAATGATGATGTTCATAATGATGCTCAACCTAGTAATGATAATGATGTAGAAATTGAACCTGCTGTTGATCTTGATAACCCACAATCAAAGAATCAATGTTATGATAAGAAATACTTTGTTGCTAGAAAACATGGTAAAGAAATAGAACCTTGGGTCCAGAAACCCATGCCTTTTCCTCCCAAACCATCCAAGAAAAAGGATGATGAGGATTTTGAGTGCTTTGCTGAAATGATTAGACCTATCTTTTTACGTATGCGATTGACTGATATGCTCAAAATGAATCCTTATGCTAAGTACATGAAAGATATTGTTACGAATAAAAGAAAGATACCGGAAGCTGAAATTTCCACCATGCTTGCTAATTATACTTTTAAAGGTGGAATACCAAAGAAACTTGGAGATCCCGGAGTACCTACTATACCATGCTCTATTAAAAGAAACTATGTTAAAACTGCTTTATGTGATCTGGGAGCCGGTGTTAGTGTTATGCCTCTCTCTTTATATCGTAGACTTGACTTGAATAAGTTGACACCTACTGAAATATCTTTGCAAATGGTTGATAAATCAATTGCTATACCTGTCGGTATTTGTGAGAATGTGCCTGTTGTAGTTGCAAATGTTACTATTTTAACGGACTTTGTTATTCTTGATATTCCCGAGGACGATAGTATGTCTATTATTCTTGGAAGACCTTTTCTTAATACTGCAGGGGCTATTATTGATTGCACTAAAGGCAATGTCACTTTTCATGTCAATGGTAATGAGCATATGGTACACTTTTCGAGGAAACAACCTCAAGTTCATAGTATCAATTCTATCGGAAAAATTCCATCGATTATATTTGGAGGTTTTGAATTTCCTATTCCTACTGTCAAGAAGAAATATGATATAATTATTGTTGGGGATGTGCATATCCCCGTTGTGGTAACCTAGTGTTATTCGAAATTTCTCCGGTTTCATGTTAATTGGAATGAGTTTGTTAACAAGACTTGAACAACCTTGTTAGTGGATTCCTTTTGATGAGCATGAGATGGATGAAACTAGAAGCACAACCTTCTGTACCCTCTCTATACTTCTGTTATTTAGTTGAAATAAAGTAAAATTAGTATTTTTCTGTCTGTTTCCTGACTTATCCGTGCAATATAAAAATATCCAAAAATAAAAGTCCTCAGAATGACATGCCAATTTAATATGATTTTTTCGGGAATATTTGAGGATTTATAGTGCAAAAATTACCGCGGGAGGAGCTGCCACCTGGTCACGAGGGTGGAGGGCGCACCCTACCCCCCTGGGCGTGCCCCCTGCCTCGTGGGCCCATGGTGGCCCTCCTCCACTTATTCCTGCACCCATCCTCTTCTTCTTCCTCCCACAAACACGAAAATCCAACTCAAACCCGAGTCCAAGCTCGTTTTGCTCCCATTTTCGATCTCCTTGCTCAAAGAACCTCTCACAAAACTGCCTGGGGAGATTGTTCTTTGATATGTGACTCCTCCATTGGTCCAATTATTTTTTGTTCTAGTGCTTTATTCATTGCAAATTTGTGTTGCTTAGGTGACCCTGTTCTTGAGCTTGCATTTCAAATTTATATGGTCAAAAGTAGTTTTGATGCATGATATAGGCTCTAGGCACTTGTAGGAGTAGTTGCTATCAATATTATTGAGTTTGGTTTACTTTTATTTTGAAGTTACTAAAAATTTCAGAATTTTTCAGAATATAATGAGGAGATTCTTGAGGGGCTCATCGAGCCAAAGCTCGAAGGAAAAGGCACCTAAGCCTAAGTATAATCTGCCTCGCACCACGGAGGTTCGGGCATGTGAATGGCCCTCTGATGATTTTCTGAGAGCAGCCGGTATTTATGAAGATTTTTATGAACTGGCTCAAACTGCAGGCCTCACTGCTTTCCTCCACGACCAATGCGATCAGTATCTCTTACTCACAAATACCTTTGTGCAAAACTTTCATTTCCATTCTAGGAACTCGCCACCTACGGTAGAGTTTCATTTATATGATGAGCACAAGGAGATGTCATTCTATGATTTATGTCGGGTTTGTTTAGTCCCTTTTGGGGGCAATACAGAAGAACCACATCATGATGATGTGGAGGGATTTATTGACACTATCACCGTAGGGGAAACAAGGAAGGTTTCCGATGCACGAATCACTAGCATACACTTTCCTGTTTTACGTTATTTTGCATTATTTGCTAGTCGTTGCTTAATTGGTCACAGAAACCGTGGAAACCCGAGTATCCCTGATATTATCATTTTGCACCACGGCTTATACAGTGATAACTCTTTTAGTATGGGCGGCATTATTGCTAGACGGTTAAGCATGAACCATACTAAGGGTCCCATCTTTGGAGGCATTTATGCTACACGCCTAGCTGCACATTTTAACATACCTATCAGGCATTATGAGAAGGAAGAAAAGGTGCTGCCTCGTGTTTATTTAGATTATAAAAGTATGGTGGCACATGATTTTATTGTTAAGAATAGGGAAGGAGAGCTTAAATATCAATTGTTCTTTAATAAACATCATCCTGAGACTATTACCTTGCCTGCTCCTTCTTTGTTTGATTTGACTGTAGGTACGTACCTTGTTCCGTTGGTGGCTATTCACGCCTATCGGAACCATGCACCAGCCCCTGAACCAGAACCACAAGAGGAGCCTCCACGACAGTCTGTTTATTCTTGGGATCCGGAGGTGGCTGTCAGCCAATGGCAGTCAGAGTCTTCTTCATCATAGTACGACCCCAGCTACACTTACGGGTATCCGCCAGGCTATCCCTGGCAATAAACCAACTTAGGCCAAAAGCCTAAGCTTGGGGGAGTACGTATTTCCCACCGACATTACATTTATGTTCACACACACTCATTGCTAGATGTCGGTGCTCATACTTTTTCATTGTATCATCCATGCTAGTTTACTTTCCTTTTTATGCTTTCTTCTCGTGTGTTTAATAAACCTTAAGAAAAACAAAAAAAATAGTAGTAATTTACTTTCCATGCTTGTAGTAGTAATTAAAAAGAAAACCCAAAAATATTTCCCGTTCTTCTTTTGCTTGTTGGGAGCTTTCCCGTGTAAATAGTTTTATTTCTTTTCTTTTCTTTGGGGGTCAGTTGGGGAAGACCATAATTAAATTGTGTAAGTGGCTCTTATATGCATTATTGTTGATCTGACAAAAGAGCCCATATTGCTTTGTCTTCTCCTATTTATTGAATGCTCGCAGATTCCAGCTTAGTCCAATGCACGTGCACTCTTATTATTATTCACATCGTTCGATCGTGCAAGTGAAAGGCAATTATGATGATATATGATGGACTGATTGAGATGAGAAAAGCTGGTATGAACTCGACCTCTTTTGTTTTTGTAAATATGATGAGTTCATCGTTCTTGATTCAGCTTGTTATGAATAAACATGTTTGCAGTGACAATTAGAGATCATAGTTGCTTGTGCCATGCTTGATTAGCTATGAGTTATAATGGTTTACCTTGCGTGCCAACATGCTATTAAGATGGTTATGATGTGGTATGATGGGGTGGTATCCTCTTTTGAATGATTTAAGTGACTTGACTTGGCACATGTTCACGCATGTAGTTGAAACAAATCAACATAGCCTTCACAATATTTATGTTCATGGTGGATTATATCCTACTCATGCTTGCATCCAATGTTTATTAATTTTAATGCATGTACATGGCTGTTGTCGCTCTCTAGTTGGTCGCTTCCCAGTCTTTTGCTAGCCTTCACCTGTACTAAGCGGGAATACTGCTTGTGCATCCAATCCCTTAAACCCCAAAGTTATTCCAGATGAGTCCACTATACCTTCCTATATGCGGTATCTACCTGCCGTTCCAAGTAAATTTGTATGTGCCAAACTCTAAACCTTCAAATAAATATCATGTTTTGTATGCTCGAATAGCTCATGTATCAACTAGGGCTGCATGTATCTTCCATGCTAGCCGGGTTATTCTCAAGAGGAGTGGACTCCGCTCCTCACTCACGAGAAAATGGCTGGTCATCGGGATGCCCAGTCCCATGCTTTATGCTAACTAAATCAAAATAATTGCAAAACAAAACTCCCCCTGGGACTGTTGATAGTTGGAGGCACTCGTTGTTTCGAGCAAGCCATGGATTGATGTTTGTTGGTGGATGGGGAGTATGAACTTTACCATTCTGTTTGGGAACCGCCTATAATGTGTGTAGCATGGAAGATATCGCCATCTCTTGGTTGTTATGTTGACAATGAAAGTATACCGCTCAAAATATTAATTATCTCTATTTCAAAACCGAGCTCTGGCACCTCTACAAATCCCTGCTTTCCTCTGTGAAGGGCCTATCCATTTACTTTTATGTTGAGTCATCACCCTCTTATTAAAAGCACTAGCTGGAGAGCGCAGCTGTCATTTGCATTCATCACTGTTAATTTATATTGGGTGTGACTATGATTGGATCTCTTTTACCATGAATTACAATTCCTAGTTAGTCCTTGATCTTTAAAGGTGCTCTGCATTTATGTTTTGCGGTCTCAGAAAGGGCTAGCGAGATACCATCTTGTTATATCATATTATGATTGTTTTGAGAAAGTGTTGTCATCCGATATTTATTATTATGGCTTGCTAGTTGATTATGCTATTGATATGAGTAATTATGAGACCTGAGAATTATTCCAAATGTGGTTAGTTATAATCTTTGCTGAAAACTTGAATGCTAAGCTTGACATATTTACAATAACAAGAGCAAATAGAGTTGGTAAAAGTTTTTCTTTGTTTCTTTCAGTTTGTCAACTGAATTGCTTGAGGTCAAGCAAGGTTTAAGCTTGGGGGAGTTGATACGTCTCCGTCGTATCTACTTTTCCAAACACTTTTGCCCTTGTTTTGGACTCTAACTTGTATGATTTGAATGGAACTAACCCGGACTGACGCTGTTTTCAGCAGAATTGCCATGATGTTGTTTTATGTGCAGAAAACAAAAGTTCTCGGAATGACCTGAAAATCCACGGAATACCTTACAATAAATAATAAAAAAATCCTCGCCAAAGATGAAGACCAGGGGGCCCACACCCTGCTCACGAGGGTGGGGGGCGCCCCCCCTAGGGCGCGCCCCCTACGTTGTGGGCCCCCTGGAGACTTCCCGACTCCAACTCCACCTCCATATATTGAGTTTCGGGGAGAAAAAAATCAAGGAGAAGAAATCATCGCGTTTTATGATACGGAGCCGCCGCCAAGCCCTAAAACCTCTCGGGAGGGCTGATCTGGAGTTCGTTCGGGGCTCCGGAGAGGGGAATCCATCGCCGTCGTCATCGTCAACCATCCTCCATCACCAATTTCATGATGCTCACTGCCGTGCATGAGTAATTCCATCATAGGCTTGCTGGACGGTGATGGGTTGGATGAGATTTATCATGTAATCGAGTTAGTTTTGTTAGGGTTTGATCCCTAGTATCCACTATGTTCTGAGATTGATGTTGCTATGACTCTAACTTGCTTAATGCTTGTCACTAGGGCCCGGGTGGCATGATTTCAGATCTGAACCTATTATGTTTTCATCAATATATGAGTGTTCTTGATCCTATCTTGCAAGTCTATAGTCACCTATTATGTGTTATGATCCATTAACCCCGAAGTGACAATAATCAGGATAATTACCGGTGATGACCGTAGTTTGAGGAGTTCATGTATTCACTATGTGCTAATGCTTTGTTCCGGTACTCTATTAAAAGGAGGCCTTAATATCCCTTAGTTTCCATTAGGACCCCCTGCCACGGGAGGGTAGGACAAAAGATGTCATGCAAGTTCTTTTCCATAAGCGCGTATGACTATATTCGGAATACATGCCTACATTACATTGATGAATTGGAGCTAGTTCTGTGTCACCCTATGCTATGACTGTTACATGATGAACCGCATCCGCCATAATTATCCATCATTGATCCATTGCCTATGAGCTTTCCATATACCGGTTTACGCTTATTTACTTTCCCGTTACTATTGTTACAATCACTACAAAATACCAAAAACATTACTTTACTTTCATTACTCTTTTGTTACCGTTACCATCACTATCATATTACTTTGCTACTAAACACTTTGCTGCAGATACTAAGTTTCCAGGTGTGGTTGAATTGACAACTCAGCTGCTAATACTTGAGAATATTCTTTGGCTCCCCTTGTGTCGAATCAATAAATTTGGGTTGAATACTTTACCCTTGAAAGCTGTTGCGATCCCCTATACTTGTGGGTTATCAATGACCGAGACACGTCTCCGGCCAATAACCAATAGCGGAACCTGGATGCTCATATTGGCTCCCACATAGTCTACGAAGATCTTTATCGGTCAAAACCGCATAACAACATACGTTGTTCCCTTTGTCATCGGTATGTTACTTGCCCAAGATTCGATCGTCGATATCTCAATACCTAGTGCAATCTCGTTACCGGCAAGTCTCTTTACTCGTTCCGTAATACATCATCCCGCAACTAACTCATTAGTTACAATGCTGGCAAGGCTTAAGTGATGTGCATTACTGAGTGGGCCCAGAGATACCTCTCCGACAATTGGAATGACAAATCCTAATCTCGAAATACGCCAACCCAACATGTACCTTTGGAGACACCTGTAGAGCACCTTTATAATCACCCAGTTACGTTGTGATGTTTGGTAGCACACAAAGTGTTCCTCCTAAACGGGAGTTGCATAATCTCATAGTCATAGGAACATGTATAAGTCATGAAGAAAGCAATAGCAACAAACTAAACGATCAAGTGCTAAGCTAACGGAATGGGTCAAGTCAATCACATCATTCTCCTAATGATGTGATCCCATTAATCAAATGATAACTCATGTCTATGGTTAGGAAACATAACCATCTTTGATCAACGAGCTAGTCAAGTAGAGGCTTACTAGTGACACTCTATTTGTCTATGTATTCACACATGTATTATGTTTCCGGTTAATACAATTCTAGCATGAATAATAAACATTTATCATGATATAAGGAAATAAATAATAACTTTATTATTGCCTCTAGGGCATATTTCCTCCAGTCTCCCACTTGCACTAGAGTCAATAATCTAGATTACACAGTAATGATTCTAACACCCATGGAGCCTTGGTGCTGATCATGTTTTGCTCATGGAAGAGGCTTAGTCAACGGGTCTGCAACATTCAGATCCGTATGTATCTTGCAAATTTCTATGCCTCCCACCTGGACTAAATCCCGGATGGAATTGAAACGTCTCTTGATGTGCTTGGTTCTCTTGTGAAATATGGGTTCCTTTGCGAAGGCAAGTGCACCAGTATTGTCACAAAAGATTTTTATTGGACCCGATGCACTAGGTATGACACCTAGATCGGATATGAACTCCTTCATCCAGACTTCTTCATTCGCTGCTTCCGAAGCAGCTATGTACTCCGCTTCACATGTAGATCCCACCACAATGCTTTGTTTAGAACTGCACCAACTGACAGCTCCACCGTTCAATGTAAACACGTATCCGGTTTGCGATTTAGAATCGTTCAGATTAGTGTCAAAGCTTGCATCGACGTAACCATTTATGACTAGCTCTTTGTCACCTCCATAAACGAGAAACATATCCTTAGTCCTTTTCAGGTATTTTAGGATGTTCTTGACCGCTGTCCAGTGATCCACTCCTGGATTACTTTGGTACCTCCCTGCTAAACTTGTAGCAAGGCACACATCAGGTCTGGTACACAGCATTGCATACATGATAGAGCCTATGGCTGAAGCATAGGGAACATCTTTCATCTTCTCTCTATCTTCTGCAGTGGTCGGGCATTGAGTCTTACTCAACTTCACACCTTGTAACACAGGCAAGAACCCTTTCTTTGCTTGATCCATTTTGAACTTCTTCAAAACTTTGTCAATGTATGTGCTTTGTGAAAGTCCAATTAAGCGTCTTGATCTATCTCTATAGATCTTAATGCCCAATATATAAGCAGCTTCACCGAGGTCTTTCATTGAAAAACTCTTGTTCAAGTATTCCTTTATGCTATCCAAAAATTCTATGTCATTTCCAATCAGCAATATGTCATCCACATATAATATCAGAAATGCTACAGAGCTCCCACTCACTTTATTGTAAATACAGGCTTCTCCAAAAGTCTGTATAAAACCAAATGCTTTGATCACACTATCAAAACATTTATTCCAACTTCGAGAGGCTTGCACCAGTCCATAAATGGATCGCTGGAGCTTGCACACTTTGTTAGTTCCCTCTGGATCGATAAAACCTTCATGTTGCATCATATATAACTCTTCTTCCAGAAATCCATTCAGGAATGCAGTCTTTACATCCATTTGCCAAATTTCATAATCATAAAACGCGACAATTCCTAACATGATTCGGACAGACTTAAGCATCGCTACGGGTGAGAATGTCTCATCATAGTCAATCCCTTGAACTTGTCGAAAACCTTTTGCAACAAGTCGAGCTTTATAGACAGTAACATTACCGTCAGCGTCAGTCTTCTTCTTGAAGATCCATTTATTCTCAATGGCTTGCCGATCATCGGGCAAGTCAACCAAAGTCCACACTTTGTTCTCGTATATGGATCCCATCTCAGATTTCATGGCTTCAAGCCATTTTGCAGAACCTGGGCTCATCATCGCTTCCTCATAGTTCGTAGGTTCGTCATGGTCTAGTAACATAACTTCCAGAACAGGATTACCGTACCACTCTGGTGCGGATCTTATTCTGTTTGACCTACGGGGTTCGGTAACAACTTGATCTGAAGTTTCATGATCATCATCATTAACTTCCTCACTGCTACCTCTTGAGCACTGCGTTGGATTTCCCCGAAGAGGAGAGGATGATGCAGCAAAGTAGCGTAAGTATTTCCCTCAGTTTTTGGGAATCAAGGTATCAATCCAGTAGGAGGCTACGCTTCAAGTCCCTTGTACATACACAAAACAATAGCTCAACGCAACCAATGCGCTTAGGGGTTGTCAATCCCTTCATGGTCACTTACGAAAGTGAGATCTGATAGAGATGATAAATAATATTTTTGGTATTTTTGGTATAAAGATGCAAAGTAAAAAGTAAAAGCAAAGCAATAATAAAGTGATGGAGGTTGATATGATAAGAAGGAGACCCGGGGGCCATAGGTTTCACTAGTGGCTTCTCTCAAGAGCATAAGTATTCTACGGTGGGTGAACAAATTACTGTTGAGCAATTGATAGAATTGAGCATAGTTATGAGAATATCTAGGTATGATCATGTATATAGGCATCACGTCTGAGACAAGTAGACCGAAACGATTCTACATCTACTACTATTACTCCACTCATCGACCGCTATCCAGCATGCATCTAGAGTATTTAAAAATAGAGTAACGCCTTAAGCAAGATGACATGATGTAGAGGGATAGTTTCATGAAATATGATAAAAACCCATCTTGTTATCCTCGATGGCAACGATACAATACGTGCCTTGCTGCCCCTTCTGTCACTGGGAAAGGACACCGCAAGATCGAACCCAAAGCTAAGCACTTCTCACATGGCAAGAACAACCAATCTAGTAGGCCAAACCAAACTGATAATTCGAAGAGACTTGCAAAGATAACCAATCATACATAAAAGAATTCAGAGAAGATTCAAATATTAATCATAGGTAAACTGGATCATAAACCCACAATTCATCGGTCTCAACAAACACACTGCAAAAAGAAGATTACATCGAATAGATATCCACAAGGGAGGGGGGGACATTGTATTGAGATCCAAAAAGAGAGAAGAAGCCATCTAGCTACTAGCTATGGACCCGTAGGTCTGAAGTAAACTACTCACACTTCATCGGAGAGGCTTGGATGATGATATAGAAGCCCTCCGTGATCGATGCCCCCTCCGGCGGAGCTCCAGAACAGGCCCCAAGATGGGATCTCGTGGATACAGAAAGTTGCGGCAGTGGAATTAGGTTTTTGGCTCCTTCCTCGATCATTTGGGGGTACGTGGATATATATAGGAGGAAAAAGTACGTCGGTGGAGCTCCGAGGGGCCCACGAGGCAGGGGCGCGCCCTAGGGGGGGGGCGCTCCCACCCTCGTGACCACCTCATGGCTTTCTTGATGGGGGGTCCAAGTCTGCTGGATCTTATCTGATGAGAAAATCACGTTTCCGAAGATTTTATTCCGTTTGGACTCCGTTTGATATTCTGTTTCTCCGAAACACTGAAATAGGCAAAAAACAACAATTCTGGGCTGAGCCTCCAGTTAATAGGTTAGTCCCAAAAATAATATAAAAGTGGAAAATAAAGCCCAATATAGTCCAAAACAGTAGATAATATAGCATGTAGCAATAAAAAATTATAGATACGTTGGAGACGTATGAAGCATCCCCAAGCTTAATTCCTGCTCGTCCTCGAGTAGGTAAATGATAAAAAGAGAATTTTTGATGCGGAGTGCTACTTGGCATAATTTTAATGTAATTCTTCTTAATTGTGGTATGAATATTCAGATCTGAAAGATTCAAGACAAAAGTTTATATTGACATAAAAATGATAATACTTCAAGCATACTAACTAAGCAATTATGTCTTCTCAAAATAACATGGCCAAAGAAAGTTCATCCCTACAAAATCATATAGTTTAGTCATGTTTCATTTTCGTCACACAAGGATGCTCTCATCATGCACAACCCCGATGACAAGCCAAGCAATTGTTTCATACTTTACTAATCTAAAACCTATAAACTTTCACGCAATACATGAGCGCGAGCCATGGATATAGCACTATGGGTGGAATAGAGTATAATGAAGGGGTTTATGTGGAGAAGACAAAAAATGAGAAAGTCTCACATCAATGAGGATAATCAATGGGCTATGGAGATGCCCACCGATTGATGTTAATGCAAGGAGTAGGGATTGCCATGCAACATATGCACTAGAGCTATAAATGTATGAAAGCTCAACAAAAGAAACTAGTGGGTGTGCATCCAACTTGCTTGCTCATGAAGACCTAGGGCACTTGAGGAGGCCCATTGTTGGAATATACAAGCCAAGTTCTATAATGAAAAATTCCCACTAGTATATGAAAGTGATAACATGAGAGACTCTCTACTATGAAGATCATGGTGCTGCTTTGAAGCACAAGTGTGGTAAAAGGATAGTAACATTGTCCCTTCTCTCTTTCTCTCTCATTTTTTGGGCCTTTTCTTTTTATGGCCTTTTTTGCCTTCTCTTTTTATGGCCTTTTTTATTCCTCACTTGGGACAATGCTCTAATAATGATGATCATCACACTTCTATTTATTTACAACTCAATGATTACAACTCGATACTAGAACAGGATGACTCTATATGAATGCCTCCGGCGGTGTACCGGGGTATGCAATGAATCAAGAGTGACATGTATGAAAGAATTATGAACGATGGCTTTGCCACAAATACGATGTCAACTACATGATCATGCAAAGCAATATGACAATGATGATGCGTGTCATAATAAATGGTACAGTGGAAAGTTGCATGGCAATATATCTCGGAATGGCTATGGAAATGCCATGATAGGTAGGTATGGTGGCTGTTTTGAGGAAGATATAAGGAGGTTTATGTGTGAAAGAGCGTATCATATCATGGGGTTTGGATGCACCGGCGAAGTTTGCGCCAACTCTTAATGTGAGAAAGGGCAATGCACGCTACCGAAGAGGCTAGCAAGGATGGAAGGGTGAGAGTGCGTACAATCCATGGACTCAACATTAGTCATAAAGAACTCACATACTTATTGCAAAAATCTACAAGTCATCAAAAGCCTCGGCACTACACGCATGCTCCTAGAGGGATAGATTGGTAGGAAAAGACCATTGCTCGTCCCCGACCGCCACTCATAAGGAAGACAATCAAATAACACCTCATGTTTCAAATTTGTTGCATAACGTTTACCATACGTGCATGCTATGGGACTTGCAAACCTCAACACAAGTATTTCTCAATTTCACAACTACTCAACTAGCATGACATTGATATTATTACCTCCATATCTCAAAACAATCATCAATCATCAAACTTTTGTTAGTATTCAACACACTCATAAGAACGTTTTATTATTAATCTTGCATACCAAGCATATTAAGATTTTAAGCAAATTACCATGCTATTAAGACTCTCAAAATAATCTAAGTGAAGCATGAGAGATCAATAGTTTCTATAAAACAAATCCACCACCGTTCTCTAAAAGATATAAGTGAAGCACTAGAGCAAAACTATAAGGCTCAAAAGATATAAGTGAAGCACATAGAGTATTCTATCAAATTCCAAATCATGTATGGCTCTCTCAAAAGGTGTGTACAGCAAGTATGATTGTGGTAGACTAACAAGCAAAGACTCAAATCATAAAAGACGCTCCAAGCCAAACACATATCATGTGGTAAATAAAAATATAGCTCCAAGTAAAGTTACCGATAGAAGTAGACGAAAGAGGGGATGCCTTCCGGGGCATCCCCAAGCTTTGGCTTTTAGGTGTCCTTAGATTATCTTGGGGGTGCCATGGGCATCCCCAAGCTTAGGATCTTGCCACTCCTTGTTGCATAATCCATCAAATCTTTACCCAAAACTTGAAAACTTCACAACACAAAACTTAAAGTAGAAAATCTCGTGAGCTCCATTAGCGAAAGAAAACAAAAGACCACTTCAAGGTACTGTAGTGAACTAATTCTTTATTTATATTGGTGTTATACCTACTGTATTCCAACTTCTCTATGGATTATAAACTATTTTACTAGCCATAGATTCATCAAAATAAGCAAACAACACACGAAAAACAGAATCTGTCAAAAACAGAACAGTCAGTAGTAATATGTAGCTAGCGCAAGATCTGGAACCCCAAAAATTCTAAAATAAATGGCTGGACGTGAGTAATTTATTTATTAAACATCTTCAAAAAGAATTAACTAAATAGAACTTTCCAAATAAAAATGACAGCCGTTCTCGTGAGTGCTAAAGTTTCTGTTTTTTACAGCAAGTTCAACAAGACTTTCCCCAAGTCTTCCCAACGGTTCTACTTGGCACAAACACTAATTAAACACAAAAAACACAAACAAAACAGAGGCTAGATAAATTATTTATTACTAAACAGGAGCAAAAAGCAAGGAATAAAAATAAAATTTGGTTGCCTCCCAACAAGCGCTATCGTTTAACGCCCCTAGCTAGGCATAACGAGCAAGAATAGATCTAGGTATTGCCATAATAGTAAGATAGATTATTAAAACTCATTTCATATTCTCTATGTTCGGCAGCAAGTTTTCTTTGAGGCAATAAAAAGTAATCGAAAGGGCTAAATTTAACGGGACAAAAGTCCCCAAGATCAACCTTGGGAGGTATAGGTTCCTCCTTTGGTCCTTCATAATGCACAACCAATTCATCATTATAAGCATTCTTTTGACAGAACTTTGTGAGCCTATATTCAAGAGAATATCCTAGTTCATTATTTCGAATAGCCAAATCATCATTAAGTTCAGAAATTCTATCAACTAAAACATTGGTTGGAACCCTTTTTCTAAGATTTTCATTGAAAGCAACATAGTCTAGAGATTGAAAACACATTATTTCTTCTTGATCAAAGAGGATAACCTCTATGGGAGGACGGCAAGCGTCCACCCTATAATGCAAAAAGATTTCTTTGGCTTCTTTTATTATGAATCTAAACTCGTGAGCGAAAAAGATAGTAGCGGCACGCTTAACAGAAGAATGCTCAATATTAGAAAATTCCAGAAAAATCCTTTGTATGGAAGGATGCATGTGCATGAATTGTCTTTCAAGTTCAACTATAAGCATGGCAATAGCGTCTGCAATACTATTAATTCTGTGAAGGATAGACCTACCCATAGAAGGTAAAGCACCGACACAAGTAAAGAAATCTTGAATAACTCCTTTTCCAATAATATTACCACTACCAACATGGAATTTTTTGTATGAAAGATGGTAGGTTCTTTAGTAGGAGCATTAGAATTTTTCATGATATTATTATTGTCCATATCGACAATAATTTCCCCAATTTCAGACATAGAGGCAGAAGGTAAAGGACTTGACATAACGACAAGCAAACAAACTAACACACGGGCAAACAAAAAGCAACGGGCAAAAAGAGGCAAATAGAGAAAGAGAGGGAGGATAGAGAGAGAGAGAGGGCGAATAAAACGGCAAGCGTGAAGTGGGGGAGAGGAAAACGAGAGGCAAATGGCAAATAATGTAATGCGGGAGATAGGGATTTTGATGGGTACTTGGTATGTTGACTTTTGCGTAGACTCCTCGGCAATGGCGCCAGAAATTCTTCTTGCTACCTCTTGAGCACTGCGTTGGATTTCCCTGAAGAGGAGAGGATGATGCAGCAAAGTAGCATAAGTATTTCCCTCAGTTTTTGAGAACCAAGGTATCAATCCAGCAGGAGGCTACGCTTCAAGTCCCTTGTACCTACACAAAACAATAGCTCAACGCAACCAACGCGCTTAGGGGTTGTCAATCCCTTCACGGCCACTTACGAAAGTGAGATATGATAGAGATGATAAATAATATTTTTGGTATTTTTGGTATAAAGATGCAAAGTAAAAAGTAAAAGCAAAGCAATAATAAAGTGATGGAGATTGGTATGATAAGAAGGAGACCTGGGGGCCATAGGTTTCACTAGTGGCTTCTCTCAAGAGCATAAGTATTCTACAGTGGGTGAACAAATTACTGTTGAGAAATTGACAGAATTGAGCATAGTTATGAGAATATCCAGGTATGATCATGTATATAGGCATCACGTCTGAGACAAGTAGACCGAAACGATTTTGCATCTACTACTATTACTCCACTCATCGACCGCTATCCAGCATGCATCTAGAGTATTAAGTTAAAAACAGAGTAACGCCTTAAGCAAGATGACATGATGTAGAGGGATAGTTTCATGCAATATGATAAAAACCCCATCTTGTTATCCTCGATGGCAATGATACAATACGTGCCTTGCTGCCCCTTCTGTCACTGGGAAAGGACACCGCAAGATCGAACCCAAAGCTAAGCACTTCTCCCATGGCAAGAACAACCAATCTAGTAGGCCAAACCAAACTGATAATTCGAAGAGACTTGGAAAGATAACCAATCATACATAAAAGAATTCAGAGAAGATTCAAATATTAATCATAGATAAACTGGATCATAAACCCACAATTCATCGGTCTCAACAAACACACCGCAAAAAGAAGATTACATCGAATAGATCTCCACAAGAGAGGGGGAGAACATTGTATTGAGATCCAAAAAGAGAGAAGAAGCCATCTAGCTACTAGCTATGGACCCGTAGGTCTGAAGTAAACTACTCACATTTCATCAGAGAGGCTTGGATGATGATGTAGAAGCCCTCCGTGATCGATGCCCCCTCCGGCGGAGCTCCAGAACAGGCCCCAAGATGCGATCTCGTGGATACAGAAAGTTGCGGCGGTGGAATTAGGTTTTTGGCTCCGTCCCCGATCGTTTGGGGGTACGTGGATAGATATAGGAGGAAGAAGTACGTCGGTGGAGCTCCGAGGGGCCCATGAGGCTGGCGGCGCGCCCTAGGGGGGCGGCCCCCACCCTCGTGACCACCTCGTGGCTTTCCTGACGGGGGGGGGGGGGGGTCCAAGTCTCCTGGATCTTATTTGATGAGAAAATCACATTTCCGAAGATTTTATTCCGTTTGGATTCCGTTTGATATTCTGTTTCTCCGAAACACTGAAATAGGCAAAAAACAGCAATTCTGGGATGGGCCTCCAGTTAATAGGTTAGTCCCAAAAATACTATAAAAGTGGAAAATAAAGCCCAATATAGTCCAAAACAGTAGATAATATAGCATGGAGCAATAAAAAAT
Source organism: Triticum monococcum (assembly GCA_034509565.1). NCBI lineage: Eukaryota > Viridiplantae > Streptophyta > Magnoliopsida > Poales > Poaceae > Triticum > Triticum monococcum. The sequence continues at coordinate 550,845,260 of CM067843.1, read as the reverse complement.
TATAGATACGTTGGAGACGTATCACTCACTGATTGGCGTAGACGTCACAGGAACTGGTTTCTGTGATGAACTACTTTCCAATAAGGGAGTAGGTACAGTTACCTCATCAAGTTCTACTTTCCTCCCACTCACTTCTTTCGAGAGAAACTCCTTCTCTAGAAAGACTCCAAATTTAGCTACAAAAGTCTTGCCTTCGGATCTGTGATAGAAGGTGTACCCAACAATCTCTTTTGGGTATCCTATGAAGACACATTTCTCCGATTTGGGTTCGAGCTTATCAGGTTGAAGTTTTTTCACATAAGCATTGCAGCCCCAAACTTTAAGAAACGACAACTTTGGTTTCTTGCCAAACCACAGTTCATAAGGCGTCGTCTCAATGGATTTTGATGGTGCCCTATTTAACGTGAATGCAGCCGTCTCTAAAGCATAACCCCAAAACAATAGAGGTAAATTAGTAAGAGACATCATAGATCGTACCATATCTAGTAAAGTATGATTACGACGTTCGGACACACCATTACGCTGTGGTGGTCCGGGTGGCGTGAGTTGCGAAACTATTCCGCATTGTGTCAAATGTAGACCAAACTCGTAACTCAAATATTCTCCTCCATGATTAGATCGTAGAAACTTTATTTTCTTGTTACAATGATTTTCAACTTCACTCTGAAATTCTTTGAACTTTTCAAATGTTTCAGACTTATGTTTCATTAAGTAGATATACCCATATCTGCTTAAATCATCTGTGAAGGTGAGAAAATAACGATACCCGTTGCGAGCCTCAACATTCATCAGACCACATACATCTGTATGTATGATTTCCAATAAATCTGTTGCTCTCTCCATAGTTCCGGAGAACAGCGTTTTAGTCATCTTACCCATGAGGCACGGTTCGCAAGTACCAAGTGATTCATAATCAAGTGGTTTCAAAAGTCCATCAGTATGGAGTTTCTTCATGCGCTTTATACCGATATGACTTAAGCGGCAGTGCCACAAATAAGTTGCACTATCATTATCAACTCTGCATCTTTGGGCTTCAATATTATGAATATGTGTATCACTACCATCGAGATTCAACAAAAATAGACCACTCTTTAAGGGTGCATGACCATAAAAGATATTACTCATATAAATAGAACAACCATTATTCTTAGATTTAAATGAATAACCGTCTCGCATCAAACAAGATCCAGATATAATGTTCATGCTCAACGTTGGCACCAAATAACAATTATTTAGGTCTAAAACTAATCCCAAAGGTAGATGTAGAGGTAGCGTGTCGACCGCGATCACATTGACTTTGGAACCATTTCCCACGCGCATCGTCACCTCGTCCTTAGCCAATCTTCGCTTAATCCATAGCCCCTGTTTCGAGTTGCAGATATTAGCAACAGAACCATTATCAAATACCCAGGTGCTACTGCGAGCATTAATAAGGTACACATCAATAACATGTATATCACATATACCTTTGTTCACCTTGCCATCCTTCTTATCCGCCAAATACTTGGGGTAGTTCCGCTTCCAGTGACCAGTCTGCTTGCAGTAGAAGCACTCAGTCTCAGGCTTAGGTCCAGACTTGGGTTTCTTCTCCTGAGCAGCAACTTGCTTGCTGTTCTTCTTGAAGTTCTCCTTCTTCTTCCCTTTGCCCTTTTTCTTGAAACTGGTGGTCTTATTGACCATGAACACTTGATGCTCCTTCTTGATTTCTACCTCCGCAGCCTTTAGCATTGCGAAGAGCTCGAGAATAGTCTTATTCATCCCTTGCATATTATAGTTCATCACGAAGCTTTTGTAGCTTGGTGGCAGTGATTGAAGAACTGTCAATGACACTATCAACAGGAAGATTAACTCCCAGTTGAGTCAAGTGATTATGATACCCAGACATTTTGAGTATATGTTCACTGACAGAACTATTCTCCTCCATCTTGCAGCTATAGAACTTATTGGAGACTTCATATCTCTCAATCCGGGCATTTGCTTGAAATACTAACTTCAACTCCCGGAACATCTCATATGCTCCATGACGTTCAAAACATCGTTGAAGTCCCGGTTCTAAGCCGTAAAGCATGGCACACTGAACTATGGAGTAGTCATCAGCTTTACTCTGCTAAACGTTCTTAACATTATCAGCAGCATCTGCAGCAGGCCTGGCACCTAGCGGTGCTTCCAGGACATAATTCTTCTGTGCAGCAATGAGGATAATCCTCAAGTTACGGACCCAGTCCGTGTAATTGCTACCATCATCTTTCAACTTTGCTTTCTCAAGGAACGCATTAAAATTCAATGGAGCAACAACACGGACCATCTATCTACAACCAACATAGACAAGCAAGATACTATCATGTACTAAGTTCATGATAAATTTAAGTTCAATAAATCATATTACTTAAGAACTCCCACTTAGATAGACATCCCTCTAATCTTCTAAGTGATCACGTGATCCATATCAACTAAACCATGTCCGATCATCACGTGAGATGGAGTAGTTTCAATGGTGAACATCACTATGTTGATCATATCTACTATATGATTCACGCTCGACCTTTCGGTCTCCGTGTTTTGAGGCCATATCTGTTATATGCTAGGCTCGTCAAGTTTAACCTGAGTATTCTGCATGTGCAACTATTTTGCACCCGTTGTATTTGAATGTAGAGCCTATCACACCCGATCATCACGTGATGTCTCAGCACGAAGAACTTTCGCAACGGTGCATACTCAGGGAGAACACTTATACCTTCATAATTTTAGTGAGGGATCATCTTATAATGCTACCATCAATCAAAGAAAGATAAGATGCATAAAAGATAAACATCACATGAAATCAATATAAGTGATATGATATGGCCATCATCATATTGTGCTTGTGATCTCCATCTCTAAAGCACCGTCATGATCACCATCGTCACCGGCACGACACCTTGATCTCCATCGTAGCATCATTGTCGTCTCGCCAATCTTTATGCTTCTACGACTATCGCTACCGCCTAGTGATAAATTAAAGCATTACAGGGCGATTGCATTGCATACAATAAAGCGACAACCATATGGCTCCTGCCAGTTGCCGATAACTTGGTTACAAAACATGATCATCTCATACAATAAAATTTAGCATCATGTCTTGACCATATCACATCACAACATGCCCTGCAAAAACAAGTTAGACGTCCTCTACTTTGTTGTTGCAAGTTTTACATGGCTGCTACGGGCTTAGCAAGAACCGTTCTTACTTACGCATCAAAACCACAACGATAGTTTATCAAGTTGGTGTTGCTTTAACCTTCGCAAGGACCGGGCGTAGCACACTCGGTTCAACTAAAGTTGGAGAAACTGACATCCGCCAGCCACCTGTGTGCAAAGCACGTCAGTAGAACCAGTCTCGCGTAAGCGTACGCTTAATGTCGGTCCGGGCCGCTTCATCCAACAATACCGCTGAACCAAAGTATGACATGCTGGTAAGCAGTATGACTTATATCGCCCACAACTCACTTGTGTTCTACTCATGCACATAACATCAACGCATAAAACCTGGCTCGGATGCCATTGCTGGGTAACGTAGTAATTTCAAAAAAGATCCTACGCATACGCGAGATCATGGTGATGCATAGCAATGAGAGGGGAGAGTGTTGTCCACATACCCTCGTAGACCGAAAGCGGAAGCGTTAGCACAACGCGGTTGATGTAGTCGTACGTCTTCACGATCCGACCGATCAAGTACCGAACGCACGACACCTCCGAGTTCAGCACACGTTCAGTCCAATGACATCCCTTGAACTCCAATCCAGCCAAGTGTTGAGGGAGAGTTTCATCAGCACGACGTCGTGGTGACGATGATGATGTTTTACCGACGCAGGGCTTCGCCTAAGCACCGCTACAATATTATCGAGGTGGACTATGGTGGAGGGGGGCACCGCACACGGCTAAAAGATCAAATCAATTGTTGTGTCTCTAGGGTGCCCCCTGCCCCTGTATATAAAGGAGCAAAGGGGGGAGAGGCGGCCGACCAGGGAGGAGGCGTGCCAGGAGGAGTCCTACTCCTACCGGGAGTAGGACTCCCTCCCTTTCCTTGTTGGATTAGGAGAAGGGGGAAAGAGGAGGGAGAGAGGAAGGAAAGGGGGGTGCCGCCCCCCTCTCATTGTCCTATTCGGACTAGAGGGGGAGGGGCACGTGACCTTGTCCTAGCCGCCTATCCTCTTCTCCACTAAGGCCCACTATGGCCCATTAATCCCCCGGGGGGTTCCGGTAACCTCCCGGTACTCCGGTAAAATCCCGATTTCACCCGAAACACTTCCGATATCCAAATATAGGCTTCCAATATATCAATCTTCATGTCTCGACCATTTCGAGACTCCTCGTCATGTCAGTGATCACATCCGAGACTCCGAACAACCTTAGGTACATCAAAACTCATAAACTCATAATATAACCGTCATCGAAACTTTAAGCGCGCGGACCCTACGGGTTCGAGAACTATGTAGACATGACCGAGACACGTCTCCGGCCAATAACCAATAGCGGAACCTGGATGCTCATATTGGCTCCCACATATTCTACGAAGATCTTTATCGGTCAAAACCGCATAACAACATACGTTGTTCCCTTTGTCATCGGTATGTTACTTGCCCGAGATTCGATTGTCGATATCTAAATACCTAGTTCAATCTCGTTACTGGCAAGTCTCTTTGCTCGTTCTGTAATACATCATCCCGCAACTAACTCATTAGTTGCAATGCTTGCAAGGCTTAAGTGATGTGCATTACCGAGTGGGCCCAGAGATACCTCTCCGACAATCGGAGTGACAAATCCTAATCTCAAAATACGCCAACCCAACAAGTACCTTTGGAGACACCTATAGAGCACCTTTATAATCACCCAGTTATGTTGTGACGTTTGGTAGCACACAAAGTGTTCCTCCGGTAAACGGGAGTTGCATAATCTCATAGTCAGAGGAACATGTATAAGTCATGAAGAAAGCAATAGCAACAAACTAAACGATCAAGTGCTAAGCTAACGGAATGGGTCAAGTCAATCACATCATTCTCCTAATGATGTGATCCCATTAATCAAATGACAACTCATGTCTATGGTTAGGAAACATAACCATCTTTGATCAACGAGCTAGTCAAGTAGAGGCATACTAGTGACACTCTGTTTGTCTATGTATTCACACATGTATTATGTTTCCGGTTAATACAATTCTAGCATGAATAATAAACATTTATCATGATATAAGGAAATAAATAATAACTTTATTATTGCCTCTAGGGCATATTTCCTTCAAGATCATATGTTCAGATCCTATATGCATATTAATACCCCTCTGATTATGAACATGAATATGCTTTGTGAGTAGTTACGTTTGTTCCTGAGGACATGGGAGAAGTCTTGCTATTAGTAGTCATGTGAATTTGGTATTCGTTCGATATTTTGATGAGATGTATGTTGTCTCTCCTCTAGTGGTGTTATGTGAACGTCGACTACATGACACTTCACCATTATTTGGGCCTAGAGGAAGGCATTGGGAAGTAATAAGTAGATGATGGGTTGCTAGAGTGACAGATGCTTAAACCCTAGTTTATGCGTTGCTTCGTAAGGGGCTGATTTGGATCCATATGTTTCATGCTATGGTTAGGTTTACCTTAATACTTTTGTTGTAGTTGCGGATGCTTGCAATAAAGGTTAATCATAAGTGGGATGCTTGTCCAAGTAAGGACAGTACCCAAGCACCGGTCCACCCACATAAAAAATTATCAAAGTACCGAACGCGAATCATATGATCGTGATGAAAACTAACTTGACAATATTCCCATGTGTCCTTGGGAGCGCTTTACATCATATAAGAGTTTGTCCAGGCTTGTCCTTTACTACAAAAAGGATTGGGACACCTTGCTGCACTTTATTTACTTTTTTTACTTGTTACTCGTTACAAATTATCCTATCACAAAACTATCTGTTACCTATTATTTCAGTGCTTGCAGAGAATACCTTGCTGAAAACAGCTTATCATTTCCTTCTGCTCCTCGTTGGGTTCGACACTCTTACTTATCGAAAGGACTACGATAGATCCCTATACTTGTGGGTCATCATTCGCTTCTGGCGACTAGCTTCTACCCACAATGGCTAAAGCTACCTTGAATTAATCAATGAATGAATGATTTGTAACCCCCATGCGTTCGAGGACCCGTTGGTCAAAGGAAAAGTGGGTCCAGTTTCCAGGACGGAGCCGTATGAGGCAAGAGTCTCACGTACGGTTCCTTTGAGAAGGGTGTGATACTGAAGGAAATATGCCCTAGAGGCAATAATAAAGTTGTTATTTATATTTCCATATATCATGATAAATGTTTATTATTCATGCTAGAATTGTATTAACCGGAAACTTAGTACATGTGTGAATACATAGACAAACAGAGTGTCACTAGTATGCCTCTAGTTGACAAGCTCATTAATCAAAGATGGTTAAGTTTCCTAGCCATGGACAAAGAGTTGTCATTTTATGAACGGGATCACATCATTAGAGAATGACGTGATTGACTTGACCCATCCATTAGCTTAGCATGATGATCGTTTAGTTTACTGCTATTTCTTTCTCCATAACTTATACATGTTCATATGACTATGAGATTATGCAACTCCCGAATACCGGAGGAATACTTAGTGTGCTATCAAACATCACAAAGTAACCGGGTGACTATAAAGATGCTCTATAGGTGTCTCCGATGGTGTTTGTTGAGTTGGCATAGGTCGAGATTAGGATTTGTCACTCCATGTATCAGAGAGGTATCTCTGGGCCCTCTCGGTAATGCACATCATTATAAGCCTTGCAAGCAATGTGACTAATGAGTTAGTTGCGAGATGTTGCATTACGGAATGAGTAAAGAGACTTGCCGGTAACGAGATTGAACTAGGTATTGAGATACCAACGATTGAATCTCGGGCAAGTAACATACCGATGACAAAGGGAACAACGTATGTTGTTATGCGGTTTGACCGATAAAGATCTTCGTTGAATATGTAGGAACCAATATGAGAATCCAGGTTCCACTATTGGTTATTGACCGGAGATGAGTCTCGATCATGTCTACATAGTTCTCGAGCTTGTAGGGTCCACACGCTTAACGTTCGGTGACGATCGATATTATGAGTTTATGTGTTTTGATGTACTGAAGGAAGTTTGGAGTCCCGGATATGATCACGGACATGACGAGGAGTCTCGGAATGGTCGAGACATAAAGATCGATATATTGGAAGGCTAGACATCAGAATGGTTCCGGGTGAGTTCGGGCATTTACCGGAGTACCGAGGGGTTACCGGAACCCCTCGGGGAGTATATGGGCCTTATTAGGCCTTAGTGGAAAAGAGGAGAGGAAGGCCAAGGTGGAGGGCGCCCCCTAGCCTAATCCGAATTAGGTGGGGGATGGCCCCCCTTCCTTCCCTTCTCTCCTATTCTAACAAGGGAAAGGGGGAATCCTACTCCCACCGGGAGTAGGACTCCCCCCTTGGGTGTGCCATAGAGGGCCGGCCCTCCCCCTCCTCCACTCTTTTATATACGGGGGAGGGGGGCACCCCATAGACACACAAGTTGATCTCTTAGCCGTGTGCGGTTCCCCCTCCAAAGATTTCCACCTCGGTCATATCGTTGTAGTGCTTAGGTGAAGCCCTACGTAGGTAGCTTCATCATCACCATCATCACGCTGTCATGCTGATGAAGCTCTCCCTCGACACTCAGCTGGATCTAGAGTTCGTGGGACACCACCGAGGTGAATGTGTGCAGATCGCGGAGGTGCCGTACCTTCGGTGCTAAGATCGGTCGTATAGTGAAGACGTACGACTACATCAACCATGTTGTCATAACGCTTCCGCTTACGGTCTACGAGGGTACGTGGACAACAATCTCCCCTCTCGTTGCTATGCATCACCTAGATGGATCTTGTGTGTGCGTAGGAAATTTTTGAAATTACCGCGTTCCCCAACAGTGGCATCCGAGCCAGGTCTATGCGTAGATGTTATATGCACGAGTAGAACACAAAGGAGTTGTGGGCGTGGGTATATACATATTGCTTGCCGTCACTAGTTGATTCTTGATTCAGCGGTATTGTTGGACGAAGCGGCTAAGACCGACATTACGCGTACGCTTACGCGAGACTGGTTCTACCGACGTGCTTCGCACGCGGGTGGCTAGTGAGTGTCAGTTTCTCCAACTTTAGTTGAATCAGATTCAATGAACAGGGTTCTTTCTGAAGATCAAAAAGGAATCACTATACCGCGTTGTGGTTTTTTATGCGTAAGTAAGAACGGTTCTTGATCAGCCCGTAGCAGCCATGTAAAACTTGCAACAACAAAGTAGAGGACGTCTAACATGTTTTTGCAGGGCATGTTGTGATGTGATATGGTCAAGACATGATGCTAAATTTTATTGTATGAGATGATCATGTTTTGTAACGGAGTTATCGGCAACTAGCAGGAGCCATATGGTTGTCGCTTTATTGTATGAAATTCAATCGTCATGTAATTTCTTTACTTTATCACTAAGCGGTACCGATAGTCGTAGAAGCAATAGTTGGGGGAGACGACAACGATGATTCGATGGAGATCAAGGTGTCAAGCCGGTGACGATGGTGAGCATGACGGTACTTTGGAGATGGAGATCAAAGGCACAAGATGACGATGTCCATATCATATCACTTATATTGATTGCATGTGATGTTTATCCTTTATGCATCTTATTTTCCTTAGTTCGGTGGTAGCATTTGATACATCTCCGTCGTATCTATAATTTTTTATTGTTCCATGCCAATATTCTACAACTTCCATATACTTTTTGGCAACTTTTTATACTATTTTTGGGACTAACATATTGATCCAGTGCCCAGTGCCAGTTCTTGTCTGTTGCATGTTTTTGGTTTTGCAGAATATCCATATCAAACTGTGTCCAAATGGGATAAAAACGGACGGAGATACTTTTTGGAATATTTGGAAAATCTGGAGGAAAAATCAACGCGCACCAGTGTCTGAGGTGGGCACGAGGTATCGCCCCTGACCCTCGTGACCCACCTGTAAGGCGGTTGATGCCCTTCTTCGGCCGCAAGAAAGCTAATTTTCAGGGGAAAAAATCATGGCGAAGGTTTCGTTCCAATCGGACTTACGGATCTCCGGATATAAAAGAAACGGTGAAAGGGCAACAGAACAGAACGCAGAAACAGAGAGAGAGGGAGAGACAGATCCAATCTCGGAGGGGCTCTCGCCCCTCCCACGCCATGGAGGCCAAGGACCAGAGGGGAAATTCTTCTCCCATCTAGGGAGGAGGTCAAGGAAGAAGAAGAAGAAGAAGGGGGGCCCTCTCCCCCTTGCTTCCAGTGGCGCCGGAGTGCCACCAGGGGCCATCATCATCACCGTCATCTTCACCAACAACTTCACCGCCTTCACCACCAACTCTTCCCCCCTCTATGCAGCGGTGTAACCTCTCTCTTACCCGTTGTAATCTCTACTTAAACATGGTGCTCAACGCTATATATTATTTCCCTGTGATGTATGGCTATCCTATGATGTTTGAGTAGATCCGTTTTGTCCTAATGGCTATTTGATGATCAAGATTGGTTTGAGTTGCATGTTTTATTATTGGTGCTATCCTATGGTGCTCTCTGTGTCGCCCAAGCGTGAGGGATTCCCGCTGTAGGGTTTGCAATATGTTCATGATTTGCTTATGGTGGGTGGCGTGAGTGACAGAAGCACAGACCCGGGTAAGTAGGTTGTTTGCGTATGGGATAAAGGGGACTTGATGCTTTAATGCTATGGTTGGGTTTTACCTTAATGAATCATTAGTAGTTGCGGATGCTTGCTAGAGTTCCAATCATAAGTGCATATGATCCAAGTAGACAAAGTATGTTAGCTTATGCCTCTCCCTCAAATAAAATTGTAATAGTGATTACCGGTCTAGTTATCGATTGCCTAGGGACAAATAACTTTCTCTTGACAACAAGCTCTCTAATAAAACTAATTTAGTTGTGTCTTTACCTAAACAACCCCTACTTTTTATTTACGTAATCTTTATTATCTTGCAAACCTATCCAAAAACACCTACAAAGTACTTCTAGTTTCATACTTGTTCTAGGTAAAGCGAACATCAAGCGTGCGTAGAGTTGTATCGGTGGTCGATAGAACTTGAGGGAATAGTTGTTCTACCTTTAGCTCCTCGTTGGGTTCGACACTCTTACTTATCGAAAACTGTTGCGATCCCCTATACTTGTGGGTTATCAAGACCTTTTTCTGGCGCCGTTGCCGGGGAGCAATAGCGTGGGGTGAATATTCTCGTGTGTGCTTGTTTGCTTTATCACTAAGTAATTTTTATTTGCTGTTCTTAGTTGTTCTCTATCTTTAGTTATGGATATGGAACACGAAATACCAAAAAAATTAGGTGTACCTTCTGCTCATGGAGATGGGGAGCCTCCTAAAACCCTCGATGCTGGTTATGTGAAAGATATTATGTACTACTTTAATAATCCTGAGAAAACCCCATTTAATTATGTAATGGGAGTAACGTTGGGTCAATGTGAATACTTTGGGGATTATCGCTTGACACAAAAGGGAAACTATTATGGGATCAAATTCATATATTAAAGTGGTATGCTTGGCAATTATGCGTGAGTTATGATTATACTTGTTGATCTAGGATGAAGGCTCCACACCTTCCCTTTTCATGCAAATTCAATGATAATAAAACCTTAGCTACTTATGCTAATGGTATATTTTATTACTATTATGTGGAACAAATAAAAGAATTTGTTGCTTTTATGGGTGCTTATGAAATTGAATCTATGTGTAAAGAGTTTGAAGATTTTGATGATGCTGTTTATAGATCTGAAAATTTAGCTATCCTCAAATATTGCTATGGGAATTATGAATACAATTTCGAAATTAATGCACTTATTGAGAAAGTCTCCGCTGTCCAAGAAGAGACTAATATTTTGCAGGAGTCTATGCAAGAAGAAATTGATGAAACTGTGAGCTCATTGGATGAAAAAGATGAGGAAGAGAGTGAAGAACAAAAGGAGGAAGAGCGAATTGCTCACCCGTACCCACCTTCTAATGAGAGTAACTCTTCAACTCATACATTGTTTAACATGAAATTGTTAAACATGAAATTGTTGCTATTGCACCCACGCATGATAGTCCTATTATCTTTTTGAATTCTCCAAACTACACTATATCGCGGAAGTTTGTGCTTATTAAGGATTATATTGATGGGTTGCCTTATACCGTTGGACATGATGATGTTGATGAATATAATATGAATGTGCTTGCTGCTCCTACTTGCAATTATTATGAGATAGGAACTATATCTCCACCTCTCTATGTTTCCAATATGACAAAATTGCAAGAAACTGTTTATACTATGCATTGGCCTTTACTATGTGTGCATGAATTGTTCTTTTATGACATGTCGATGCATAGGAAGAGAGTTAGACTTCGTTGTTAAATGATATATGTTACTTTGTGCTCACTACTAAATGCTAAATCATTGTTAATTAAAATTGGCTTTGATATACCTTGGGATCCGGGTGGATTCATTGCTTGAGCACTATATGCCTAGCTTAATGGCTTTAAAGAAAGCGCTGCCAGGGAGACAACCCGAAAGTTTTAGAGAGTCATTTATTTCTGTTGTGTGCTTTTATAAAGTTTAGAAATAAAAATAATGTGCCAAGGTTTGCCTTTAGGATGTTTACATTTGCTTGATGGTTTGTATGGTGCAGGACAGAAACTTTGGATGTAGTGCGCGATTTTACATTTTTTGCTGGAACGTCAAATGGTTCCGATTATTTTTGCAGTGTCTTCCTATACAAATTGTTTAGTTTTCCTAATTTTGGCAGAATGTTTCAAGTATCAAAAGTATGGTGAATGTTCATAGTATTACAGACTGTTCTGTTTTAGACAGATTCTGTTTTTGATGCATAGTTTGCTTGTTTTGATGAAACTATCAATTTATATTAGTGGATTAAGCCACGGAAAAGTTATATTACAGTAGACACAATGCCAAAAACAAAATATGAATTGGTTTGCAACAATACTTAGAGTAGTGATTTTCTTTATTATACTAACGGATCTTACCGAGTTTTCTGTTGAAGTTTTGTGTGGATGAAGTGTTCGATGATTGAGAAGGTTTCAATGTGAGAAGAAGGAAGAGAGGCAAGAGCTCAAGCTTGGGGATGCCCGAGGCACCCCAAGTAAATATTCAAGGAAACTCAAGCATCTAAGCTTGGGGATGCTGGGAAGGCATCCTCTCTTTCTTCAACAAATATCGGTATGTTTTCGGATTCGTTTCATTCATGTGATATGTGCAAATTTTGGAGCGCCTTGTGCATTTAGTTTTTTTTTTCTTTTTGCTCCATGCTGGTATGAGATAGTCCTTGGTTGATTTATAGAATGCTCTATGCACTTCACTTATATCTTTTGAGTATGGCTTTATAGAATGCTTCATGTGCTTCACTTATATCATTTGAAGTTTGGATTGCGTGTTTCTCTTTACATAGACAACCGCCGTTTGTAGAATGCTCTTTTGCTTCACTTATATTTGTTAGAGCGTGGTCATATATTTTGTAGAAAGAATTAAACTCTCTTGCTTCACTTATATCTATTTAGAGAGATGATAGAAACTGGTCATTCACATGGTTAGTCATAAAATCCTACATAAAACTTGTAGATCACTGAATATGATATGTTTGATTCCTTGCAATAGTTTTGTGATATAAAGATGGTGATATTAGAGTCATGCTAGTGGGTAGTTGTGGATTGTAGAAATACTTGTGCTGAGGTTTGCGATTCCCATAGCATGCATGTATGGTGAACCATTATGTAACGAAGTCGGAGCATGATTTATTTATTGATTGTCTTCCTTATGAGTGGCGGTCGGGGCCGAGCGATGGTCTTTTCCTACCAATCTATCCCCCTAGTAGTATGCGCGTAGTACTTTGTTTCGATGACTAATAGATTTTTGCAATAAGTATGTGAGTTCTTTATGACTAATGTTGAGTCCATGGATTATACGCACTCTCACCCTTCCATCATTGCTAGCCTCTCTAGTACCGCGCAACTTTCGCCAGTACCATAAACCCACCATATACCTTCCTCAAAACAGCCACCATACCTACCTATCATGGCATTTCCATAGCCATTCCGAGATATATTGCCATGCAACTTTCATCATCATCATATACATGACTTGAGCATTCATTGTCATATTGCTTTGCATGATCGTAAGATAGCTAGCATGATGTTTTCATGGCTTGTCCGTTTTTGATGTCATTGCTATGCTAGATCATTGCACATCCCGGTACACCGCCGGAGGCATTCATATAGAGTCATATCCTTGTTCTAGATATCGAGTTGTAATATTGAGTTGTAAGTAAATAAAAGTGTGATGATCATCATTATTAGAGCATTGCCCCAATGAGGAAAGGATGATGGAGACTATGATTCCCCCACAAGTCGGGATGAGACTCCGGACGAAAAAATAAATAAAAGAGGCCAAAGAAGCCCAAATAAAAAAAAGAGGCCAAAGAAGCCCACAAAAAAAGAAAAAAATGAGAGAAAAAGAGAGAAGGGGCAATGTTACTATCCTTTTACCACACTTGTGCTTCAGAGTAGCACCATGTTCTTCTTATAGAGAGTCTCTTGAGTTATCACTTTCATATGCTAGTGGGAATTTTCATTATAGAACTTGGCTTGTATATTCTAATGATGGGCTTCCTCAAATGCCCGAGGTCTTCATGAGCAAGCAAGTTGGATGCACACCCACTTAGTTTCAGTTGGAGCTTTCATACACTTATAGCTCTAGTGCATCCGTTGCATGGCAATCCCTACTCACTCACATTGATATCTATTGATGGGCATCTCCATAGCCCGTTGATACGCCTAGTTGATGTGAGACTATCTTCTCCTTTTTGTCTTCTCCCCAACCACCATTCTATTCCACCCATAGTGCTATATCCATGGCTCACGCTCATGTATTGCGTGAAAGTTGAAAAGGTTTGAGAACGTCAAAAGTATGAAACAATTGCTTGGCTTGTCATCGGGGTTGTGCATGATGTGAATATTTTGTGTGGTGAAGATGGAGCATAGCCAGACTATATGATTTTGTAGGGATAACTTTCTTTAGCCTTGTTATTTTGAAAAGACATGATTGCTTTATTAGTGGGCTTGAAGTATTATTGTTTTTATGTCAAATGATAGACTATTGCTTTGAATCACTCGTGTCTTAATATTCATGCCATGATTAGATATGTGATCAAGATTATGCTTGGTAGCATTCCACATCAATAATTATCTTTTTTATCATTTACCTACTCGAGGACGAGCAGGAATTAAGCTTGGGGATGTTGATACGTCTCCGTTGTATCTATAAGTTTTTTATTGTTCCATGCCAATATTCTACAACTTCCATATACTTTTTGGCAACTTTTTATACTATTTTTGGGACTAACATATTGATCCAGTGCCCAGTGCCAGTTCCTGTCTGTTGCATGCTTTTGGTTTCGCCGAATATCCATATCAAACGGAGTCCAAATGGGATAAAAATGGACGGAGATAATTTTCGGAATATTTGGAAAATCTAGAGGAAAAATCAACGCGAACCAATGTCCGAGGTGGGCACGAGGTAGGGGGCGCCCCCCTAGGGCGCGCCCCTGACCCTCGTGACCCACATGTAAGGTGGTTGACGCCCTTCTTCGGACATAAGAAAGCTAATTTTGGGGAAAAAATCATAGCAAAGGTTTCGTTCCAATCGGAGTTACGGATCTCCGGATATAAAAGAAACGGTGAAAGGGTAGCAGAATAGAACACAGAAACAGAGAGAGACGGAGAGACATATCCAATCTCGGAGGGGCTCTCGCCCCTCCCACGCCATGGAGGCCAAGGACCAGAGGGGACACCCTTCTCCCATCTAGGGAGGAGGTCAAGGAAGAAGAAGAAGAAGAAGAAGAAGAAGAAGAAGAAGAAGAAGAAGAAGAAGAAGAAGGGGGGCCCTCTCCCCCTTCCTTCCGGTGGCGTCGGAGTGCCACCAGGGGCCATCATCATCACCGTCATCTTCACCAACAACTTCACCGCCTTCACCACCAACTCTTCCCCCCTCTATGCAGCGGTGTAACCTCTCTCTTACCCGCTGTAATATCTACTTAAACATGGTGCTCAACGCTATATATTATTTCCCTATGATGTATGGCTATCCTATGATGTTTGAGTAGATCCGTTTTGTCCTAATGGCTATTTGATGATCAAGATCGGTTTGAGTTGCATGTTTTATTATTGGTGCTATCCTATGGTGCTCTCCGTGTCGCGCAAGCGTGAGGGATTCCCGCTATAGGGTTTGCAATATGTTCATGATTTTCTTATGGTCGGTGGCGTGAGTGACAGAAGCATAGACCCGAGTAAGTAGGTTGTTTGCGTATGGGATAAAGGGGACTTGATGCTTTAATGCTATGGTTGGGTTTTACCTTAATGAATATTTACTAGTTGTGGATGCTTGCTAGAGTTCCAATCATAAGTGCATATGATCCAAGTAGAGAAAGTATGTTAGCTTATGCCTCTCCCTCAAATAAAATTGTAATAATGATTACCGGTCTAGTTATCGATTGCCTAGGGACAAATAACTTTCTCTTGACAACAAGCTCTCTACTAAAACTAATTTAGTTGTGTCTTTACCTAAACAGCCCCTACTTTTTATTTACGTAATCTTTATTATCTTGCAAACCTATCCAAAAACACCTACAAAGTACTTCTAGTTTCATCCTTGTTGTAAAGCGAACATCAAGCGTGCGTAGAGTTGTATCGGTGGTCGATAGAACTTGAGGGAATATTTGTTCTACCTTTAGCTCCTCATTGGGTTCGACACTCTTACTTATCAAAAACTGTTGCGATCCCCTATAATTGTGGGTTATCATCATTATAAGATGATCTCTCACTAAATTTCAAGGTATAAGTGCTCTCCCTGAGTATGCACCATTGCTACAGTTCGTCGTGCCGAGACACCACGTGATGATCGGGTGTGATAAGCTCTACGTTCACATACAACAGGTGCAAGCCAGTTTTGCACACGCGGAATACTCGGGTTAAACTTGATGAGCCTAGCATATGCAGATATGGCCTCGGAACACTGAGACCGAAAGGTCGAGCGTGAATCATATAGTAGATATGATCAACATAGTGATGTTCACCATTGAAAACTACTCCATCTCACGTGATGATCGGACATGGTTTAGTTGATATGGATCACTGTAGCGACCCGACCTCAGACGGTCAAGTCTCTATGCTTAAGTGTCATCCCTGGATTGGTATGTTGACACACAGTACTCGAGGATTTATAACTGAGGTAAATCACATGTATAAAGTAATGTAAATACTATTACCTCAATCCAAATAGCGGAAGTAACAACAAGGTTGTGGATTCCCATCAACACCAACAACAAAGTTGAGTGTAGAAATTGTAACCCTAACGTATCACTTACTCGTCATAAGATTCCTGCAACACGAGACGTTGCAGCCACAAAGGGTTGGTACATTGAATGTACTGGCAAATTCACACCGAAGGATAATGATGAATAATAGCTATCACTACATGCATATATGGCTGGTGGAAAAGCTCTATGGCTATAATGTTTTTGTGAAAAGCCAATTTTTCCCTACTGCAAAGGAATATAATTTATTTAACTACAAAGTTGGTTGAAAGTATTGAGAAGGTTGCTCCAACTCAATCCCAAATTAACATCAATAACCCAACAAATTATTTAAGTAACGTGATGAGATCAATATGATAATCCAAGTACCAGAGACTCAAGATGTCCATAATCGGGGACACGGCTAATCATGATTAATTTTTACACTCTGCAAAGGTTTGCGCACTTTCCCCCACAAGACTCGATCTCCTCCGATGGATTTCTCGCACTACAGGGTGTTTGAGAAACAGATGACCGAGACACAGTCTTTCAGAAGCATTAACTCCTTACTCCGGGCAGACCATACCAAACCTACATCCCACTACCTGCTGATCCACCTCTTTAGAAGCTTCACGCAACTTACTCAACTATGCTAGAGCCCATAATAGCTTGTGGCTGCACACGGAAGTTTCAAGCATGAATAATCTTATGATCCCTTTGAGCCTGGGTGGTGGTCCATAGGATAATCACACGGTACCCCGGGATTTCCAAAAATACAGGCAATCACTGGATACCCCAGGTGCCTTAGTAGACCGAGATGTGTATTTAAGTTGCCACCTTAAGTTGAACCATTAATTAATAATCTCACATCTGTCATGGAATACACTCAAACCCAATCCACGTCTACGAGCATAGCATGACAATATAAGCATGATGTAGTAACTCCCAAGGGTTTGATAGTAACAGGGCAATAGGTTCCTACCTCATAAACTACTTCACAATACCCACATGTTATCAATCCTACTCATGCAATGTTTGAGGGTGAAACTAATGCATAAAAACTAGGTAGTAAAGGGATATGATCAAAGTGTGAACTTGCCTGCAATGTTGATGATGATGATTCACTCATAACTCTTGATAGTTCTACTCGTCACACTCCGTTCAATCTATCGTAAGCAAGCAATAGAACCACAAATAAGCAATCACTCAACAGCTCAGAATGAATGAAGAAGACGATTCGGAAAACACCAAAACCAAGCAAATAACTCTTGCAACATAAAACAATTTCTAACAGTACCAAAATTATATGAATTTGGTCTTATCAGAAAGTTTAGGTCAAGAGCTTCGATTGGCAAAAAGAATCAACTCAAACGGAGCTACGAAACTCAAGATATGATCAAACGAAGTTTGAATTCAAATCTGGTCTAATTCAAATTTTGAACTTTCAAAAACATGTTTGAGTTGTATTACTGGATAGAGGAGATCGTAACGAAGAAGTGGGCATTGGTTTCGTTGGATTTGGATAAACGGGTAGAAAGTTGTGATAGTTTGAAGATCAGGGACTAAACTGTAAGAAAAGAATTCATGGATAGGTCCCTGGCTGAAATTAAAAAGAAAAAAGGCTAAAAAGCGAATGTTCGTTTTCTAAACCTAACCAGCGAACGTTCTCTAAATAGATCCATCTAAAAGAAAACCGTTCGGTTTTAAATGAAAACCAGACCCAAAAAAAATAAATCAAGATGAACCGGCGGGTCGGCGGTTATCGGCGGTTTTATTCGCGGTTCTTAGATGTTCGTCGGCGGCGATGGCAGATCAGGCGGCAACAGCGTTCTCCGGCGATGTGGAGCGGCGCAGCGTGGGCAGCGGCGTCGGAGGTGTGTGGCGCAGGCGGCGCGGGCGAAGTGCGGCGGCGGCGCAAGAGGTGAAGTGCGGCGGCAGCGCAGGCGGCGAGATGCAGCGGCGGTGCAGGCGGCGAGATGCGGGGCGGCGCGGCTTGAGGGACAAAAGGAGAGGCGGTTGGGCTAGGCGTGGCTTTATAGGAGGGCGGGGCGACTCCGAGGCGTGCAGGAGGGGCCGGCCGGAGCCGTGTCAACGCCGGACTCCGATGGAGTCCCGGTCGGCCACGACGGGGAAGGTGGCGTGGGAGCGGGCCGATAGCTGGGCTTCGGCCCAGCTAGGACGAAGAAGTTTTTTTTAAACATTTGTCTAGACAAATAAAATAATAAAAGCAAAATAAAGAAAATTTTTATATAGGCATATAATATATCAAAAATTTTAGAAAAAGATTTTCTACAAGATGAACATTTTCCTAGCAGTAAATAAAATCCACACAAATACAAATAATTCAAACGGTGCTACTACCTTATTAAAATCCAATAAAAATCATTTAAAAAAACCAAAATGATTTCAAACTTATTTATCTCCAATTTTCTGATGTAGGGAATCATGTTACCCTATTTTCCATATATTTTATTTTTGTAGAAAAATAATTTGAATAAAACCCAAATAACTCCAAATTGAAAATAATTTCAAAAGGACTTTGAATTTGATCCTCTTAACTTCCAACTCATATTTCATATAATTTGAAGAAGTCATTTTATCTTATCTCGTGAAAATCATTGAGTTGCATAAAGTTTTAGAATTGGAAATATTTTCAAATGAAGTTCAAATATTTTCAACACCCCTTTTCTTTTAAATAAATGGAAGAAGTCATGTCATCTTCTCTTCAGGGTTTTGTGGTGAAAAGAATTTGAATTCACGGAGATCAAAATGTAAAAAGGTGAAAGTTTGGGAAAGTCCTTTCATTCCCTCTCATTTAACTTTCAAGAAGTTTCGAATTTCACTCAATCAATCACATAACAACCAGCAAACAATCAATCGATCTATTTATTATAGCATTCCAAAATTTAGAATTTTGGGATGTTATAAACCTACCACCCTTAAAATGAATCTCGTCCTTGAGATTCGAAGAGGCTAGAAAGAGAAAGGTTAGGGTTTGGGCGCCTCCTCAAAATCCATCAATTGTCGCAGGAGGGGGTCTGGGGTGCTACCACCCTTAAAATCATGGTTACGATTCCATCAAAACTCATATACTTCATCCATATTGTTAACAGTGTTGGTCTTCTCAGATCCTCGGGAAAATTCTTTCTCTGGGCACTTCCGGTAGTGGCATAACCTTTTCCTCAATACTTCTATCCTTTCATCCTGGTAAGGTTATTCTAAGATTGGGTCTTCTTAGCTGATGGGTCTGGCGCCAATACTAAACAACTATCGATATCTCATGGTGGTCAATAGTTTATGGTTTTCTCCTGCAGTAAATGGGTCTGGGCTGAACCTCACCGTATAACCTACGATTGGCAACAGCTGCTTGGTACAAGGGGAAAATTTGCTATACCATTCTAAGGTTCAAACAAGGTTTAATATCATCGTCTCTCTACTGTAGGTAAGTCACTCAGATTTACCATCCCATATAGCAAGGTGAACAATAAGAGTAAGTCGGTATGGTGATCAATCCATCCCGCACCCAAATCATTACCTTGTACATGGTTTAGCGAATCTCGCATTCTAACATTCGGTCATCCTCACAAGCATTGCAGAATTTCTCTTGTCGATGAACTAAGTTCAAATAAATCCATGGATTCTGCAAGCCAAACATACATCTATTGTTCCTTCACAACTCTCAGGTTTTGCGTTACTCCTATAAGATCATCTGTTGATAAAGTTGTAACTTCTACCAGGGTTTTTCCTTCAGCAAGAATGTGCTTCCTTCTTGGCAGGTCCTAGGGCCTGTGGGTTATGGCCCATCTCATCGCTTGTAAACCTTGAGCTCATCTTCGGGGCAACTGATCATTATTCCAACATCCAACTTCCAGCTTCCTAGCATACTTAAAATCCATCCAATTGTATTGTCTTTCTTCCTTCTATTGGCACCAAACTAGGACATGATTACTCAGACTCATCATGGAGCTTCCATTGATCCATATTTCCAACATCATACCTCCTTTATATCCAATAGTAATTCATCTCTTCATCCTCGTGAGATATCCCACATACCGAGATAAAAACTTATACTTATGAAGTCCATACTCCACTTCATGGAACATCATTATCCTTTCCATGGTCAAGCGTCCTTACAGGGGAATATTGGCCATCTCTGCATGGCACTTCTTCAACTGGGAAACGTGAAACACATCATGAACTCCTGACAGTCCTTCGGGTGACTCCAACTTGTTGGCCACTTCTCCCATACGCTCCAAAACTCGGTATGGTCCTACAAATCTCAGGGCTAACTTTCCCTTAACTCCAAATCGTTTAACTCCTTGCAGAGGGGACACACGAAGACATGCTCTGTCTCCAATTTCATAGACTACCTCCTTGCGTTTCGAATCTACATAACTCTTCTGCCTGGATTGAGCTACCTTCAGTCTATCTCGAATTAACTTAAATTTCTCTTCAGACTCCTTGATCAGGTCTGGTCCAAACAACTGTCGGTCTCCAACTTCATCCCACATTAGCGGTGTTCTGCACCTTCATCCATACAGGGCTTCAAATGGTGCCATCTTCAAACTGGCTTGGTAACTATTGTTGTATGAGAACTCTGCGTAAGGCAAATTGTCATCCCAACTAGATCCATAATCTAGCGCACAGGCTCTCAACATGTCCTCCAGAATCTGGTTGGCTCTCTCGGTCTGCCCATCCGTCTGCGGGTGAAACGTTGTACTAAACTCCAATCTCGTTCCCAAAGTCTGGCGGAGCTGATGCCAAAATTTTGAGGTAAACTGTGTTCCTCTATCTGATACTATGGTCCTCGGAACTCCATGCAGACATACGATCCTGGTCATATATATCTTGGCCAACTTCGCACTTGTATAAGTTGTTTTCACTGGGATAAAGTGAGCCACTTTGGTCAAGCGATCAACTACTACCCATATAGAATCATATCCTGATTTGGTCCTAGGTAATCCGGTGATAAAGTCCATGCCAAGTTTATCCCACTTCCATTCGGGTATCAGCATAGGCTGCAACAATCCTGCTGGCTTTTGATGCTCAGCCTTCACTCTCTGACATACATCACATACGGCTACATACTCGGAGATATCCTTCTTCATACATGTCCACCAGAAACGTTCCTTCAAATCCAAATGCATCTTGGTGTTTTCGGGGTGTATCGAGTATGGTAAGTCATGAGCCTCCTGAAGTATTAACTTCCTGATCTTTGTGTTATTAGGCACATAAACACGGTCCTCGAACCATAAGGTGTCGTGCTCATCCTCACGAAAACCTTTGGCCTTTCCTTTGCTCATCCTCTCTTCTATCTCGGCAATCTCTTTGTCATCCTTCTAAGCTTCACGGATCTTTCCCAACAATGTAGACTGAACTTCCATTGCTGCAACAAAACCTTTGGGAACAATCTCCAACCGAAGTTCCCTGAGATCCTCGGCTAACTCCTTTGGTAAACCTCCGCTTATGAGGATATTCGTCCTTGTTTTCTTTATGGTTGTGTCCTATTTCTCCACAAAGCCTGTATGCACAAGGTTTCTTCATATCCTTTCCATAAGGCTTCAATTTCTGGGACACAAGCCGAGACTTTAGCAGAGTCAACTTAAATTCTTTCCAAGTGGTTACTCCTTGCCATCCATTGATGGTTTGGTACATCCTCCACCAAGTAGCAGCACCTCTTTCAAAGCACTGAAGAGCACGCTGGGTCATATGCTTTCCAACTATAGGGTTATTCTTCATATGATCCTCCATGTTCTGAATCCATCGGTCTGTCTCCAATTGACTCATCGATCCAGAAAATATAAGCTCATCTCCATTCATCTTCTATTGGGTCCATGGGTTTTGGGGGTGAGATAAGAGAGATAGAGAGGGATACACACAATGCAAACAATAGTTTTGAAGACACAGATTTTATTTGTAGCTATCAGAAAAACATCAAACAAATAACAACTCACAATCGTCGCATCTAACGTAGGTATATAACAAGGGCTTGGTCTTCTAAATTTTAATAAATCTTCAAAGTCATTAAACTCCTTAAGTCTTGTTCATGTCTCTGATGGCTACTTCCGATCGTGCTTGTCCTTCTCAAGTTCTTTTGCCAAATCATCTCTGTCGACGCGAAGTCTCTCATGACGTCCTTCAATATTCTGGGGTTGCGTTCCAAACTTCTGGGTTTCAACATCCTTGGCATGAACCATGGTCCTACTATCCTTTATTTCCTGACAAATCTCCGGTATCTTGAGGTTGTAGCTCCTCCAGCTTGGCTACTTTCAGCTTATGGTTCCTGAGTTCTTCACGAAATTCTTCCTTGTCTAATACGGCTTCCTGGAGATCCATCTTAAAATTCTTGATGTACTACTCCAGATCCCGGTGATACACTGGCTAAGGTTAAAACTTCATCTTTTGCTGATAGATGCTCCACCAGCCTTCTACCATCCAATCCTTCCGAAGAAATGCATGCTTAGCTCAGCTCGGTGACCATAGTATCAGTGGCGATGACATCACGGATAACTATGTTTCTGCCCTTGTCATTGCCATGAGCTATCTTCCATAGTTGATATCTCCTGCCTTAGGGTTTTCAAAACTTCAAGTTCTCATGCTCCTTGTTTCAGTCTTTCTTCGATACACCTTGATCCCGGTATTGATAGCTTCCATAGTGTGCCAAGTTCCATAAGGGTAGCCTTCTTAGGTCATACAAATCTGGAAGATTCTACAGGGCCTTCAAATTCTCCTAGTCTTCGGAGTCTTCAACCGTTGTAGTTTCCATTATTATAATGTATGGTAAAATCCTCTTCATTCCGAATGGTCTCCGTTGTCCGATATCTTGTACTTCTTGGAGTGGTCTCATCAGTCCAATCTTCGTGTGGTCAAAAGGGTTTTTTTTGATAAAGCTCAAAAAAGAAGAGAGGTAAAAGATCTTTTGAAAATGAAGTTGTAGAGAAAATCTTTCCTATGGGCTTGCCAACTGCTAGGGTCACATCCTACAATCAACATGTGCTCTGATACCATCTTGTAGCGACCTGACCTCAGATGGTCAAGTCTCTGTGCTTAAGTGTCATCCCTGGATCGGTATGCTGACACACAGTACTCAAGGATTTATAACAGAGGTAAATCACATGTATAAAGTAACGTAAATACTATTACCTCAATCCAAATAGCGGAAGTAACAACAAGGTTGTGGATTCCCATCAACACCAACGGCAAAGTTGAGTGTAGAAATCGTAACCCTAATGTATCACTTACTCGTTGTAAGATTCCTACAACACAAGACGTTGCAGCCACAAAGGGTCAGTACATTGAATGTACTGGAAAATTCACACCAAAGGATAATGATGAATAATAGCTATCACTACATGCATATATGGCTGGTGGAAAAGCTCTATGGTTATAATGTTTTTGCGAAAAGCCAATTTTTCCCTACTGCAAAGGAATATAATTTATTTAACTACAAAGTTGGTTGAAAATATTGAAGGTTCCTCCAACTCAATCCAAAACTAACATCAATAACCCAACAAATTATTTAAGTAACGTGATGAGATCAATATGATAATCCAAGTACCAGAGACTCAAGATGTCCAGAACCAGGGACACGGCTAATCATGATTAGTTTGTACACTCTGCAGAGGAGCACTTTTCCCCACAAGACTCGATCTCCTCCGCTGGATTTCTCACACTACATGGTGTTTGAGAAACCGATGACCGAGACACAGTCTTTCAGAAGCATTAACTCCTTACTCCGGGTAGACCATACCAAACCTACATCCCACTACCTGCTGATCCACCTCTTCGGAAGCTTCATGCAACCTACTCAACTATGCTAGAGCCCATAAAAGCTTGTGGCTGCACACGGAAGTTTCTAGCATGAATAATCTTATGATCCCTTTGAGCCTGGGTGGCGGTCCATAGGATAATCACACGGTACCCCGGGATTTCCAAAAATATAGGCAATCACTGGATACCCCAGGTGCCTTAGTAGACCGAGATGTGTATTTAAGTTGCCACCTTAAGTTGAACCATTAATTAATAATCTCACAGCTGTCATGGAATACACTCAAACCCAATCCACGTCTACGAGCATAGCATGGCAATATAAGCATGACGTAGTAACTCCCAAGGGTTTGATAGTAACAGGGCAATAGGTTCCTACATCATCAACTACTTCCCAATACCCACATGTTATCAATCCTACTAATGCAATGTTTGAGGGTGAAACTAATGCATAAAAACTGGGTAGTAAAGGGATATGATCAAAGTGTGAACTTGCCTGCAATGTTAATGAAGATGATTCGCACTCATAAATCTTGATAGTTCTACTCGTCACACTCTGTTCAATCTATCGTAAGCAAGCAATAGAACCACACATAAGCAATCACTCAACACATCAGAAAGAATGAAGAAGACGATTCGGAAAACACCAAAACCAAGCAAATAACTCTTGCAACATAAAACAATTTCTAACAGTACCAAAATTATATGAATTTGGTCTTATCAGAAAGTTTAGGTCAAGAGCTTCGATTGGCAAAAAGAATCAACTCAAACGGAGCTACGAAACTCAAGTGGGCGTTGGTTTCGTTGGATTTGGATAAACAGGTAAAAAGTTGTGATAGTTTGAAGATCAGGGACTAAACTGTAAGAAAAGAATTCACGGATAGGTCCCTCGCTGAAATTAAAAAGAAAAAAAGACTAAAAAGCGAATGTTCATTTTCTAAACCTAACCAGCGAACGTTCTCTAAATAGATCCATCTAAAAGAAAACCGTTCGGTTTTAAATGAAAACCAGACCAAAAAAATAAACCGAGATGAACCAGCGGGTCGGCAGTTACCGGCGGTTTTATTCGCGGTTCTCGGATGTTCGTCGGCGGCGACGACAGATCAGGTGGCAGCGGCGTTCTCCGGCGATGTGGAGCGGTGCAGCGTGAGCAGCGGCGTCGGAGGGGTGTGGCGCAGGCGGCGCGGGCGAAGTGCGGCAGTGGCGAGATGCGGTGGCGGTGCAGGCGGCGAGATGCGGGGTGGCGTGGCTTGAGGGAGAAAAGGAGAGGCGGCGGGGCTAGGCGTGGCTTTATAGGAGGGCGGGGCGATTCCGAGGCGTGCAGGAGGGGTCGGCCGGAGCCGTGTCGGTGCCGGACTCCGGTGGAGTCCCAGTCGGCCACGACGGGAAGGCGGCGCGGGAGCGGGCCGGTAGCTGGGCTTCGGCCCAGCTAGGACGAAGAAGTTTTTTTTAAGAAAACATTTATCCAGACAAATAAAATAATAAAAGCAAAATAAACAAAAACATTATATAAGCATATAATATATCAAAATTTTCAGAAAAATATTTTCTACAAGATGAACATTTTCCTAGCAGTAAATAAAATCCACACAAATACAAATAATTCAAACGGTGCTACTGCCTTATTAAAATCCAATAAAAATCATTTAAAAAACCAAAATGATTTCAAACTTATTTATCTCCAATTTTCTGATGTAGGGAATCATGTTACCCTATTTTCCATATATTTAATTTTTGGAGAAAAATAATTTGAATAAAACCCAAATAACTCCAAATTGAAAATAATTTCAAAAGGACTTTGAATTTGACCCTCTTAACTTCCAACTCATATTTCATATAATTTGAAGAAGTCATTTTATCTTCTCTCATGAAAATCATTGAGTTGCAAAGTTTCAGAATTGGAAATATTTTCAAATGAAATTCAAATATTTTCAACACCCCTTTTCTTTTAATAAATGGAAGAAGTCATGTCATCTTCTCTCGAGGGCTTTGTGGTGAAAAGAATTTGAATTCACGGAGATCAAAATGCAAAAAGGTGAAAGTTTGGGAAAGTCCTTTCATTCCCTCTCATTTAACTTTCAAGAAGTTTCGAATTTCACTCAATCAATCACACAACAATCAACAAACAATCAATCTATCTATTTATTATAACATTCCAAAATTTAGAATTTTGGGATGTTACAATCACGTGATGGTAGCAATTACACGGACTGGGTCCGGAACTTGAGGATTATCGTCATTGCTCCACAGAAGAATTACGTCCTGGAAGCACCGCTAGGTGACAAACCTACTGCAGGAGCAATGCCAGATGTTATGAACACCTGGCAGAGCAAAGCTGATGACTACTCGATAGTTCAGTGTGCCATGCTTTACGGCTTAGAATCGAGACTTCAACGACGTTTTGAACATCATGGAGCATATGAGATGTTCGAGGAGTTGAAGTTAATATTTCAAGCAAATGCCCGGATTGAGAGATATGAAGTCTCCAATAAGTTCTACAACTGCAAAATGGAGGAGAATAGTTCTATCAGTGAACATATACTCAGAATGTCTGGGTACCACAACCACTTGACTCGGCTGGGAGTTAATCTTCCTGATGATAGTGTCATTGGCAGAGTTCTTCAATCACTGTCACCAAGCTACAAGAGCTTCGTGATGAACTATAATATGCAAGGGATGGATAAGACGATTCCCGAGCTCTTCGCAATGCTAAAGGCTGCTGAGGTAGAAATCAAGAAGGAGCATCAAGTGTTGATGGTCAACAAGACCACCAGTTTCAAGAAAAAGGGTAAAGGGGAGAAGGGGAACTTCAAGAAGAACGACAAGCAAGTTGCTGCTCAAGTGAAGAAGCCCAAGTCTGGACCTAAGCCTGAGACTGAGTGCTTCTACTGCAAAGGGACTGGTCACTGGAAGCGGAACTGCCCCAAGTATTTGGAGGAGAAGAAGGATGGCAAAGTGAAAGGTATATTTGATATACATGTTATTGATGTGTACCTTACTAATGCTCGCAGTAGCGCCTGAGTATTTGATACTAGTTCAGTTGCTAATATTTGCAACTCGAAATAGGGGCTACGGATTAAGCGAAGATTGACTAAGGACGAGGTGACGATGTGCGTGGGAAATGGTTCCAAAGTCGATGTGATCGTCGTCGGCACGCTATCTCTACATCTACCTTCGGGATTAGTTTTAGACCTAAATAATTGTTATTTGGTGCCAGCGTTGAGCATGAACATTATATCTGGATCTTTTTTAATGCGAGACGGTTATTCATTTAAATCAGATAATAATGGTTGGTCTATTTATATGAGTAATATCTTTTATGGTCATGCACCCTTGTTGAGTGGTCTATTTTTACTAAATCTTGATAGTAGTGATACACATGTTCATAGTATTGAAGCCAAAAGATATAATTTTAATAATGATAGTGCAAGATAGAACTGCACACAAGGTATTGCAATCTGGTTTTTATTGGCCTACTCTCTTCAAGGATGCTCGTAAGTATGTCTTGTCTTGTGATGAATGCCAGAGAATTGGTAATATTAGTAGACGTCGGGAAATGCCTATGAATTATTCACTTGTTATTGAACCGTTTGATGTTTGGGGCTTTGATTATATGGGACCTTTCCCTTCCTCTAATGGGTATACACATATATTAGTTGCAGTTGATTACGTTACTAAGTGGGTAGAAGCTATTCCAACTAGTAGTGTTGATCATAACACTTCTATTAAGATGCTTAAAGAAGTTATTTTTTCGAGGTTTGGAGTCTCTAGATTTTTAATGATTGATGGTGGTTCACATTTTATTCATGGTGATTTCCATAAAATGCTTGCTAAGTATGATGTAAACCATAGAATTGCATCCACATATCACCCTCAGTCTAGTGGTTAAGTAGAATTGAGCAATAGAGAGATTACATTGATTTTGCAAAAGACTGTTGACGGATCTAGAAAGAATTGGTCTAAGAAACTTGATGATGCATTATGGTCTTATAGAACTGCTTATAAAAACCCTATGGGTATGTCTCCGTATAAAATGGTTTATGGAAAAGCATGTCACCTACCTCTCAAACTAGAACACAAAGCTTATTGGGCAATCAAAAAGCTCAACTATAATTTCAAACTTGCCGGTGAGAAGAGGTTATTTGGCATTAGCTCACTTGATGAATGGAGGACCCAAGCCTATGAGAATGCCAAGTTGTTTAAAGAAAAAGTTAAAAGATGGCATGACAAGAGGATACAAAAGCGTGAGTTTAATGTAGGTGATCATGTTTTGCTATACAACTCTCGTTTAAGATTTTTTGCAGGAAAACTTCTCTCTAAATGGGAAGGTCCTTACATTATCGAGGAGGTTTATCATTCCGGTGCCATAAAAATCAACAATGCCAAAGGCACAAATACTAAGGTGGTAAACGGTCCAAGAATCAAACATTATATCTCAGGTACTCCCATAAATGTTGAGACCAATATAATTAATACCACAACACTGGAGGAGTACATAAGGGATACTTTCCAGAACGTTTCAGACTCCGAAAAGGAATAGGTATGTGGTATGGTAAGTAAACCAACTCCAAAAGGTTTCAAATAGAAATTTTTCTCCATTTTGGAATATTTAAAAAATTAGGAAAATTAAAAGTAGTCCGAAGGAGACATGAGGAGACCACAAGGGTGGAGGGCGCGCCCTATCCCCCTGGGCGTGCCCCCTGCCTTGTGGCCACCTTGTGTGCCCTCCGGACTCCGCTTTCTTGCACAATACTCCTTTGGTCAGTAAAATTTCATTATATAATCTCCCGAAGGTTTTGACCACCGTACCACGACAATTCTCCTGTTTTCGTTTTGAGCTGTTTTCTCCCAGAGTTTTCAAGGCTAATCATCATGTCTTCCGCCTCCTCCAACAATGGGGACGACAATGCTTGGCTGATGAAGATAGAGATGAAGAGAGAAGAACTTGGGGAAACCAACGAGGATGATAAGATCAAGAAGGCCGCGGGAGATCAAGTTCTGGCAGTAGAAGAAGAAGACATCCTTCAACCATACTACAATCATCTTACCCCTATTGAAATTGAAGCTTTCATGATCATTGAAATAGTTTGTGTGCAAAATAAATATCTCACTTGTGAAAATATTCTATTGCAAGAGCATATCATCGCCCTCCAGAGCATAATTTGTAGATTGGAGTATCTCCTGCGCTCGAAGTGTGGCACTACTTCATCAACAACTCCATCATCACCACCTTTGAAGAAAGACACATAAATGCATGGGTCTGGGCACTCCCCTTGGAAATTGCCAAGCTTGGGGGAGGCGCCCCGGTATCGTATCACCATCACACCTTTACATTTATCGTTTTTCTTAGTTTGATCCTTTTGCTTATATCTTGATCTAGAGGAATAAAGTTTTTAGTATGATCTATCTTTGAGTTTTGTTTTGATCTCTATTTATGTAATCGAGTCCCTGAGTTATATATAATAATTAATAAAGAGTAGTTTTGAGTTGAGGCATTTGCTTTATTGCTATGATCTTGAGGGAATAAAAATAAAAGAAAGAAAGAAATAAAAAGATCATATATTGATCTTATGGAGAGTAATGACTTCACATATAAAGAGTTTGATGGGTAAAATTTGTTGAGAGTTGACAAACATAGTTTTGGTCATTGTTGCAATTAATAGGAAGTAATAAAGAAATAGAGGCTTCACATATAAATATACTATCTTGGACATCTTTTGTAATTGTGAGCACTCATTAAAATATGACATGCTAAGAAGTTGCTGTTGGACAAGGAAGACAACATAATTAGTTATGTTTGCTTATATCCAAATAGATGTTATATTTTCATGGATCCTCCAACATGTTGAGCTTGTCTTCTCTCTCTCATGCTAGCCAAATTCTTTGCACCAAGTAGAGATACTACTTGTGCTTCCAAACATCCCTTAAACCAGTTTTGCCATGAGAGTCCACCATATCTACCTATGGATTGAGTAAGATCCTTCAAGTAAGTTGTCATCGGTGCAAGCAATAAAAAATGCTCTCTAAATATGTATGATCTATTAGTGTGAAGAAAATAAGCTTTATACGAACTTGTGATATGTAAGAAATAAAAGCGACGGACTGCATAATAGAGCTCTTTATCACAAGCGGCAATAGAAAGTGATGTTCTTTTGCATTAATATTTTGTGCATCCAACCATAAAAGCACATGACAACCTCGGCTTCCCTCTGCGAAGGACCTATCTTTTACTTTTATCTTCTACCCTCATACAAGAGTCATGGTGATCTTCACCTCCCCTTTTTACACCTTTTCTTTTGGCAAGCACTATGTGTTGGAGAGATCCGGATATATATATCCCCTCGGATGTAGGTTATCATAAACTATTATTGTTGACATTACCCTTGTGGTAAAAGGTTGGGAGGTGAAACTATAAGCCCCTATCTTTCTCTATGTCTAATTGAAGCTTTGAACCCATAAGTATCGCGTGAGTGTTAGCAATTGTGAAAGACTAAATGATAGTTGAGTATGTGGACTTGCTGAAAAGCTCTTATATTGACTTTTTCCGATGTTATGATAAATTGCAATTGCTTCAATGACTAAGATCATAGTTTGTTAGTTTTCAATGAATTTTATGATTCATACTTTACCTTATTAATGAATTGTTACTTTGGCATAAGAAATTATACGATAATATATGTTTCTGTTCTAAAGATAATCATGATGCCCTCATGTCCGTATTTTATTTTATCGACACCTCTATTGATGTCTACTACACAACCTTCATCTTGTAGACGTTGTTGGGCCTCCAAGTGCAGAGGTTTGTAGGGCAGTAGCAAATTTCCCTCAAGTGGATGACCTAAGGTTTATCAATACGTGGGAGGCGTAGGATGAAGATGGTCTCTCTCAAACAACCCTGCAACCAAATAACAAAGAGTCTCTTGTGTCCCCAACACACCCAATACAATGGTAAATTGTATAGGTGCACTAGTTCAGCGAAGAGATGGTGATACAAGTGCAATATGGATGATAGATATAGGTTTTTGTAATCTGAAAATATAAAAACATCAAGGTAACTAATGGTAAAAGTGAGCACAAACGGTATTGCAATGCGTTGAAACAAGGCCTAGGGTTCATACTTTCACTAGTGCAAGTTCTCTCAACAATAATAACATAATTGGATCATATAGCTATCCATCAACATGCAACAAAGAGTCACTCCAAAGTCACTAATAGCGGAGAACAAACGAAGAGATTATGGTAGGGTACGAAACCACCTCAAAGTTATCCTTTCTGATCGATCTATTCAAGAGTCTGTAGTAAAATAACATGAAGCTATTCTTTCCGTTCAATCTATCATAGAGTTCATGCTAGAATAACACCTTAAGACACAAATCAACCAAAACCCTAATGTCACCTAGATACTCCAGTGTCACCTCAAGTATCTGTGGGTATGATTATACGATATGCATCACACAATCTCAGATTCATCTATTCAACCAACACAAAGAACTTCAAAGAGTGCCCCAAGGTTTCTACCGGAGAGTCAAGACGAAAACGTGTGCCAACCCCTATGCATAATTTCACGTGGTCACGGAACTCGCAAGTTGATCACCAAAACATACATCAAGTGGATCACGTGATATCCCATTGTCACCACAGATAAGCACATGCAAGACATACATCAAGTGTTCTCAAATCCTTAAAGACTCAATCCGATAAGATAACTTCACAGGGAAAAATCAATTCATCACAAGAGAGTAGAGGGGGAGAAACATCATAAGATCCAAATATAATAGCAAAGCTCGCGATACATCAAGATCGTGCCGACTCAAGAACACAAGAGAGAGAGAGAGAGAGAGAGATCAAACACATAGCTAATGGTACATACCCTCAGCCCCGAGGGAGAACTACTCCCTCCTCGTCATGGAGAGCGTCGGGATGATGAAGATGATCACCGGAGAGGGATTCCACCCTCCGGCAGGGTGCCGGAACGGGTCTAGATTGGTTTTCGGTGGCTACGGAGGCTTCTAGCGGCGGAACTCCCGATCTATTCTGCTCTCTAATGTTTTAGGGTATATGGACATATATAGGCGAAAGAAGTCGATCAGGGGAGCCACGAGGGGCCCACGAGGGTGGGGGGCGCGCCCAGGGGGGTAGGGTGCGCCTCCCTTCCTCGCGGCTTCCTTGAGGCTTCCCTGACGTCTACTCCAAGTCTCCTGGATTGCTTCTGTTCCAAAGGTAAGTTCCGTGAAGTTTCAGGTCAATTGGGCTCTATTTGATTTTCCTTTTCTGTGATATTCTAAAGCAAGGAAAAAACAGAAACTGGCACTGGGCTATAGGTTAATAGGTTAGTCCCAAAAATCATATAAAATAGCATATAAATGCATATAAAACATCCAAGGTTGATAATATAATAGCATGGAATAATCAAAAAATATAGATACGTTGGAGACGTATCAAGCATCCCCAAGCTTAATTCCTGCTCGTCCTCAAGTAGGTAAATGATAAAAACAGAATTTTTGATGTGGAATACTACCTAACATATTTATCCATGTAGTTCTCTTAATTGTGGCAAGAATATTCAGATCCATAAGATTCAAGACAAAAGTTTAATATTGACATAAAAACAATAATACTTCAAGCATACTAACAAAGCAATCATGTCTTCTCAAAATAACATGGCCAAAGAAAGCTATCCCTACAAAATCATATAGTCTGGCTATGCTCTATCTTCACCACACAAAATATTTAAATCATGCACAACCCCGATGACAAGCCAAGCAATTGTTCCATACTTTTGATGTTCTCAAACTTTTTCAATGTTCACGTAATATATGAGCGTGAGCCATGGATATAGCACTATATGTGGAATAGAAGGGTGGTTGTGGAGAAGACAAAAAAGGAGAAGATAGTCTCACATCAACTAGGCATATCAACGGGCTATGGAGATTCCCATCAATAGATATTAATGCGAGTGAGTAGGGATTGCCATGCAACGGACACACTAGAGATATAAGTGTATGAAAGCTTAACAAAAGAACTAAGTGGGTGTGCATCCAACTTGCTTACTCATGAAGACCTAGGGCAATTTTGAGGAAGCCCATCATTGGAATATACAAGCCAAGTTCTATAATGTAAAATTCCCACTAGTGTATGAAAGTGATAACATAGGAGACTCTCTATCATGAAGATCATGGTGCTACTTTGAAGCACAAGTGTGGAAAAAGGATAGTAACATTGTCCCTTATCTCTTTTTCTCTCATTTTTTGGGCCTTCTTTCTCTCTTTTTTTGGCCTTTTTTTCTTTTTTTTTTCTTGCGGAGTCTCATCCCGACTTGTGGGGGAATCATAGTCTGCATCATCCTTTCCTCACTGGGACAATGCTCTAATAATGATGATCATCACACTTTAATTTACTTACAACTCAAGAATTACAACTCAATACTTAGAACAAAATATGACTCTATATGAATGCCTCCGGCGGTGTACCGGGATGTGCAATGACCCATGAGTGACATGTATGAAAGAATTACGAACGGTGGCTTTGACACAAATACTGTTGGGGAACGTTGCAGAAAACAAAAAAAATTCCTACATTTCACCAAGATCAAGCTATGGAGTCAACTAGCAATGAGAGGAGAGTGCATCTACATACCCTTGTAGATCGCAAGCGGAAGCGTTCAAGAGAACGGGGATGATGGAGTCGTACTCGCCGTGATCCAAATCACCGATGACCAAGTGCCGAACGGATGGCACCTCCGCGTTCAACACACGTACGGAGTGGATGACGTCTCCTCCTTCTTGATCCAGCAAGGGGGAAGGAGAGGTTGATGAAGATCCAGCAGCACAACGGCGTGGTGGTGGATGCAGCAGTGATCGCAGCAGGGCTTCACCGAGCTTCTGGGAGAGGGAGAGGTGTAGCAGGGGAGACGGAGGCACCAAGACTTGAGGTGTTGCTGCCCTCCCTCCCCCCTTTATATAGGCCCCCTAGGGGGTGCGCCGGCCCTAGGAGATGGGATTTCCTAGGGGGGCGGCGGCCAAGGGGGTGGAGTACCCCCCAAGGCAAGTGGAGGCGCCCCCTCCCCTAGGGTTCCCAACCCTAGGCGCATGGGGGGCCCAAGGGGGGCGCACCAGCCCACCAGGGGCTGGTTCCCCTCCCCACTTCAGCCCATGGGGCCCATCGGGATGGGTGGCCCCACCCAGTGGACCCCCGGGACCCTTCCGGTGGTCCCGGTACAATACCGGTGACCCCCGAAACTCTCCCGATGGCCGAAACTGCACTTCCTATATATAATTCTTCACCTCCGGACCATTCCGTAACTCCTCGTGATGTCCGAGATCTCATCCGAGACTTCGAACAACTTTCGGGTTACTGCATACTCATATCTCTACAACCCTAGCGTCACCGAGCCTTAAGTGTGTAGACCCTACGGGTTCGGGAGACATGCAGACATGACCGAGAAGCCTCTCCGGTCAATAACCAACAGCGGGATCTAGATACCCATGTTGGCTCCCACATGCTCCACGATGATCTCATCAGATGAACCACGATGTCGAGGATTCAATCAATCCGTATACAATTCCCTTTGTCAATCGGTACGTTACTTGCCCGAGACTCGATCGTCGGTATCCCAATACCTCGTTCAGTCTCGTTACCGGCAAGTCACTTTACTCATACCGTAATGCATGATCCCGTGATCAACCACTTGATCACTTTGAGCTCATTGTGATGATGCATTACCGAGTGGGCCTAGAGATACCTCTCCGTCATACGGAGTGACAAATCCCAGTCTCGATTCGTGCCAACCCAAAGGACACTTTCGAAGATACCTGTAATGTACCTTTATAGCCACCCAGTTACGTTGTGACGTTTGATACACCCAAAGCACTCCTACGGTATCCGGGAGTTGCACAATCTCATGGTCTAAGGAAATGATACTTGACACTTAGAAAAGCTACAGCAAACGAACTACATGATCTTTGAGCTAAGCTTAGGATTGGGTCTTGTCCATCACATCATTCTCCTAATGATGTGATCCCGTTATCAATGACATCCCCATGTCTATAGCCAGGAAACCATGACTATCTGTTGATCAACGAGCTAGTCAACTAGAGGCTCACTAGGGACACATTGTGGTCTATGTATTCACACATGTATTACGATTTCCAGATAATATAATTATAGCATGAATAATAGACAATTATCATGAACAAGGAAATATAATAATCATTTTATTATTGCCTCTAGGGCATATTTCCAACAGTCTCCCACTTGCACTAGAGTCAATCATCTAGTTACATTGTGATGAATCGAACACCCATGGAATTCTAGTGTTGATCATGTTTTGCTCTAGGGAGAGGTTTAGTCAACGGATCTGCTACATTCAGGTCCATATGTACTTTACAAATCTCTATGTCTCCATTTTGAACACTTTCACGAATGGAGTTGAAGCGACGCTTGATATGCTTGGTCTTCCTGTGAAACCTGGGCTCCTTGGCAAGGGAAATAGCTCCAGTGTTGTCATAGAAGAGAGTCATCGGGCCCGACGCATTGGGTATGACTCCTAGGTCGGTAATGAACTCCTTCACCCAGACTGCTTCGTGTGCTGCCTCCGAGACTGCCATGTACTCCGCTTCACATGTAGATCCCGCCACAACGCTTTGCTTGCAACTACACCAGCTTACTGCCCCACCATTTAAAATATACACATATCCGGTTTGTGACTTAGAGTCATCCAGATCTGTGTCGAAGCTAGCATCGACGTAACCCTTTACGACGAGCTCTTCGTCACCTCCATAAATGAGAAACATGTCCTTAGTCCTTTTCAGGTACTTTAGGATATTCTTGACCGCTGTCCAGTGTTCCATGCCAGGATTACTTTGGTACCTTCCTACCAAACTTACGGCAAGGTTTACATCAGGTCTGGTACACAGCATAGCATACATGATAGACCCTATGGCTGAGGCATAGGGGACGACACTCATCTTTTCTCTATCTTCTGCCGTGGTCGGGCTTTGAGCCGTGCTCAATCTCGTACCTTGCAATACAGGCAAGAACCCCTTCTTTGACTGATCCATTTTGAACTTCTTCAATATCTTGTCAAGGTACATACTCTGTGAAAGACCAATGAGGCGTCTCGATCTATCTCTATAGATCTTGATGCCTAATATATAAGCAGCTTCTCCATGGTCCTTCATTGAAAAACACTTGTTCAAGTAGGCCTTTATGCTTTCCAAGAATTCTATATCATTTCCCATTAACAGTATGTGTCGGGGTAAATAGCCACGGGTAGCCCAGCCGGCTTCCCCTGGCCCCTCAGAAAAAATTGTGAGCCCGTCCGGCTCATAAGAAGACTCAAGACTTAGGCCGCATCCCCCCTAGCCGGCTACCTTCCTAGCCGGCTTGGGGGGCGGCCCGCCCTTTCTACCCCCATGAAGAAAACTATGGAGGGCCGGCTACGACATGGCCGGCCGCGGCAGGGCCGGCTATGACAAGGCCGGCTATGGCACGGCCGGCTACCGCCGGGCCGGCTCCGATAAAGCAGTCAGCGCCGTACCCGCGATGTACGCGTCCACTCCGCGATGATGAAGCGGGGCGTGGCTACAGTGGAGCCTGCCACCCCCAAAACCCGGAGCACGCCTGGTACAGCGCGTCGTGCGGGCAACTGCGGCCCGCCCGGCGCGGCACTGTAGCCTCGGCGGCTCCCACGTCGTCCTCGACGGGCCGCCAGCGTGGCCCCCGAGGCAGTGGGCCCCTTCGGGCAGAGAGATGCCGAAGGCGGCCGCGCCCCCCTCTCAAGCCGGCGAGACAGAGGACCGGCTTCGCGTAGCCGGCCTGCCGCCTTCCTCGAAGGAGACGCCCATTAAGGAGACAAGGTGCGGCGGGGCTACAGTAATCGCCCGCCAGGGCGGCGTTACTGTAGCCACGCTTACCTCGACCAAGCCTGCGCCAACAAACACGGAGCAACAGCAACCGGCCGCCGACAAGACCCTGGGCGGTGGGGCCGGCCTGTCGACCCAGGAGCCGGCAGTCGGCGGGACCCACCAGCCGGCGGGCCCCAGAAGCCGGCGGAGAAGCCGGCGAGCATAGTCACTGACAGCTGGGCCCCGCGCCCAGTCGGATTACCATTGTACCCCCGGGGGGTAGGCCTATATAAACCCCCTGGTGCACCCATGCAAGGGGGGAGAACTCTCTCTAGACATAGACACTTACAAGGAGAAGAGGCAGGCTGAGCTAAGCCCTTCTTCCTCCCTCCGCCCCCAAACAGCTCAAGGAGCATTGTAGCCACCTGTGAACTTAGTAACCATGCGGAGACCCCGCAGAGCAGCAGTAGGGGTGTTATCTCCCCGGAGAGCCCTGAAGCTGGGTAAGATTCGCCGGCGTGCATGTCTTCGCCTCATCCCGCTTCCAGGCACCGGTGACGTTCTATTGGCCCCCGTAATGATAAGCCACCCGTTGGCATATGTCGATCCTACCACCCGACATTTGGCGCCCACCGTGGGGCCAGGTGCACCGTCGTCCGGAGACCTGTTCTGGACGGGAACCCTTTTCCTTCCTCGCGGGCGCAGCCAGCCTGGCTCGCCCGATGGCGCTTGCCGCGACGCGCTGCATGGCGTCGCTGACGCCTGCGCGGCTAGCGGCCTCGCCAGCCTCTTCGACAAGGCCCGCATCTCCGACGAGCTCGCCTCCGATGCGGGCACAGATCACCTCGCCAACCTCCTCAGCCAGCTCCACGTCTCCAGCGAGCCCGCTGCGGACTTGGAGTCGGTTGGCTCCACCGACCCGATGCCCGTCGACTCCGACGCGGCATCCTATGACACCTTCCCCACCAACGTCACGGTCTACAACGACCCGCTCCCTCCGGCTGGCGATCGCGATTCTGACGCCCCCGAGGTAATGGTTATCGGCCTCGACGGCCCGACTGACGAGGGCGCCCGAGACTCCCCGCGCGCGGCAGCCCAAGACTTGTCCGTCCCCCTTCCGGCTGACGCCAGCGACGAAGTTCTGGAGGCACGCCGCCTCGCCCTCCTCACGGAGGGCCGGCGGCTGGCCTCCGTAAGACGCCTCACCGAGGCCTACCAGCGCGAAGCTGATCGCGCCGCCTTCGGCACGCCGGCTCCGGCTGGCCCTAGCCGGGCCGGCGCTGTCAGGCAACGCGGCGCCGTCATCGCCGACACGCTCGGCGTGGATCGCCCGGTCTACGCCACCCTGCTCGAGAACCTACGCGCCGCCCAGGCGGCCGTAGACGAGCTAGACGGCTTGGAAGCTGAAGATCTCCCCCATATGACGCGGCACATCCAGCAACTAATCGATGCGGCCGCACGACGGCACGAGGCCGACGCCTGCGCGGGGAGCCCTCCCCCGCGCCGCGAGCATGGCGCGACCTCCCGGTCGCCGACTACCAGCTACACCCGCGCGCGGCGCGAGAAAGAGCCGGCTTCCAGCCGAAGCCGGACCCAAGTCTCCATCGAGCGAGACGCGGACGGCCGCCCCCGAGCCATGGAATGGCGGGGCACCCCGCCTCCGCCTCGAGCTCACGGAGAAAGATATCCTACCCCGCCCCCAGTGGCTCACCTGACTCTCAGCGGCCGGCTCGGTCGCCGGGAGGGAATCGGCGAAAACGACGCCCGCCACCGGATCGACCGCCTGGCCCGATCCCTGGCGCTAGAAGAAGAAGACGATGTCGGCCCGCCTTGTTTCGGCCCCCGCATCCGCGACGAGCCCTTCCCCAAAGGGTTCTCGCTCCCAAGAGACACACCCAAGTACAACGGCTCGGTGAAGCCGGAAGACTGGCTGACCGACTACTCCACAGCCGTCAGCATCGCCAATGGCAACCGGCGCGTTGCCGTAAAGTACGTGCCCCTCATGCTGCAAGGCACGACGCGGACTTGGCTTAACAGCCTTAAGCCGCTCAGCATCAACAGCTGGGTGGACTTCACTGAAGCTTTCGTTCGCAACTTCACCAGCACCTACAAGCGGGCTCCCAAGCCCAGACAGCTCTCCCTGTGTGTACAGGGCCCAGCCGAGTCCACTCGCGACTACTTGACGCGTTGGGCCGAGCTCCGCAACTCCTGTGAGGGGGTGCACGAGGTGCAAGCCATCGAATACTTCATAGCCGGGTGCCGAGAGGGCACCCTCCTCAAGCACAAGCTTCTCTGCGATGAGCCGACTACCCTCGACGAGCTCTTAAACATCGCCGACAAGTACGCCACCACCGACTCCTCGATGAAGACCGAGCTCCGGGTGGACGCATCCGGAAAGGTGCTCAATCCGGCGCCCAAAGCGCCGGCTGGAAACGGCGGCCGACGCCAACACCAGAACGATCAAAAACGCAAGGGCCCTGCGCCGCCTCCCGCCAGTCGGCAGGTGGCCACGGTCGAAGACGCGCCGCCTGAAGGGCGGCCCGCACCCAAGAAGCCTAAGGGCGGTCGGTCGGCTTGGCAGCCGGCCTTCTCCTACGAGCAAACCCTTGATGCCCCGTGCAAGTTCCACAGCGGCGCGAAGCCGTCTAACCACACGACCCGCAAATGCAACTGGCTCGCCCGAATCTCGAAGGGCGAAGGGCTCACGCCGACTCCGCCTGCCGGCCCGCCGCCGCCGGCTCCGCCGCCCAAAGCCGCCCAGCCCGCGGTCGACGCCGTGCAGGACGAGTTCCCCGACGAGCAAGCGTCTTATGTCATCTTTACAAGCCAGCCCGAAGACCGGCGCAGCAAGCGCCGAGAGCAACAGGAGGTCAACGTGGCCGCCACCAACCCGGCCGGCCACATGCACTGGTCGGAGAAATCCATCAGCTGGAGCCGGGCCGACCACCCAGAGGTGATTCCATCCCCCGGCTCCTACGCATTGGTCCTGGAGGCCACCCTCGCAACGGATACACGCGCCGCGCGTTTCTCCCACGTGCTGATCGACGGCGGAAGCAGCATCAACATCCTATACCGCGACACCATGGAGAAGCTGGGCGTCAAGGCCAAGCAACTTGTGCCGACTCGAACGGTGTTCCACGGCATCGTATCCGGACTGTCCTGCGCCCCCATCGGCAAGCTCAAGATCGATGTACTCTTTGGGGGCAAGGATCATTTCCGCCGGGAAGCAATCTGGTTCGAGGTGGTGGACCTGGATAGCCCTTATCATGCCTTGCTTGGCCGACCCGCCTTGGCCAAGTTCATGGCGGTCCCCCACTATGCTTACCTCAAGATGAAGATACCGAGCTCCAAGGGTGTCATCACCATCGCCGGCGACTACAAGAAGTCCGCTGACTGCACCGCGGCCAGCAGCTGGCTGGCCGAATCCCTCGTGATCGCGGCCGAGAGGAAGACGCTGGACCGGGTCGTGGCCCTGGCCAGCAAGCAGCTAAACCAACTCGCCGACTCCAAGGAGTATGATGCCCAAGGATCTTTCCTGCCGGCCAAGGAGACCAAGAAGATACAGCTCGACCCCGAGCACCCCGAGAGGTTTGCCGTCATTGGGGCGAGCCTGGACAGCAAATAGGAAGGCGAGCTCGCCGATTTCCTCCGTGAGAATCGGGATATCTTTGCATGGTCCCCCAAGGACATGCCGGGTGTTCCGAAGGATTTCGCCGAGCACAAATTGCACGTGCGGGAGGATGCTAAACCAGTCAAGCAGCCCCTCCGCCGACTGTCAGAAGAGAAGAGAAGGATCGTAGGGGAGGAGATAGCCCGGCTCCTTGCAGCCGGCTTCATCATGGAAGTTTTCTTCCCCGAATGGCTCGTGAACCCGGTTCTCG
This sequence comes from Triticum monococcum, assembly GCA_034509565.1. Lineage (NCBI taxonomy): Eukaryota > Viridiplantae > Streptophyta > Magnoliopsida > Poales > Poaceae > Triticum > Triticum monococcum. The sequence goes on along the minus strand of CM067843.1, from coordinate 550,804,349 downwards.
TGCTGAAGAAGAATAACAAGTGGCGCATGTGTATAGATTACACGAGCCTCAACAAAGCCTGCCCAAAAGATCCCTTCGCTCTGCCCAGGATTGATCAAGTGATAGACTCCACAGCCGGATGCGAGCTGTTGAGCTTTTTGGATGCCTACTCGGGATACCACCAGATCAAGCTGAACCCGGATGACCAACTGAAAACCGCCTTCATCACGCCGTTTGGAGCCTTCTGCTACCTGACCATGACGTTCGGCTTGAGGAATGCCGGCGCCACGTTTCAGCGTTGCATGCAGAAATGCCTCCTCACGCAGCTCGGCAAGAATGCCCACGTTTACGTGGATGATGTTGTGGTGAAGACGGAGAAGCGTGGCACTCTGCTGGAAAACTTGAAGGAGACATTCGAGAACCTGCGCCGGTTCCGGATCAAGCTCAACCCAGAGAAATGCGTGTTCGGAGTGCCAGCCGTCCAGCTCCTAGGCTTCCTGGTCTCTGAACGCGGCATAGAGTGCAACCCTGTGAAGATCAAAGCCATCGAGAGGATGGCGGTCCCAACCAAGCTCAGAGAGATTCAGAAGTTCACCGGGTGCCTGGCCTCTCTCAACCGCTTCATCAGCCGGCTCGAAGAAAAGGCTCTCCCCCTCTACCGCCTCATGAAGAAGAGCACTCACTTTGAGTGGAACGACCAGGCCGACCAAGCTTTCCACGAGCTGAAGAAAATGCTGTCCACGCCGCCTATCTTGGCGGCACCGACTGAGAAGGAGCCCATGCTCCTATATATTGCCGCCACTAGCCGGGTGGTCAGCACCGTCATTGTGGTCGAACGCCCCGAAGAAGGCCGAGCCCAGCCGGTCCAGAGGCCGGTTTATTACCTGAGCGAGGTGCTGTCCACCTCGAAACAAAATTACCCGCACTATCAGAAGATGTGCTATGGTGTGTACTTCGCCGCCAAGAAGCTGAAGCCGTACTTTCAAGAGCATCCCATCACGGTCGTATGCACTGCCCCGCTTGCCGACATCATAGGCAGCCGGGATGCATCCGGCCGGGTGGCCAAATGGGCCATCGAGCTGGCCCCCTACACCATTTTCTACCAACCCCGCACCGCCATCAAGACGCAAGCGCTGGCCGACTTCCTCGTCGACTGGGCCGAGACCCAGTACTTACCTCGGGCGCCCGACTCCACCCATTGGCGCATGCACTTTGACGGATCAAAGATGCGCACCGGCTTGGGAGCCGGCGTCGTCCTTACCTCTCCAAAGGGCGACAAGCTCAGATACACGCTGCAGATCCACTTCGCCGCCTCCAACAACGTAGCCGAGTACGAGGCGCTCATACACGGGCTCCGGCTTGCCAAGGAGCTTGGTATTCGCCGGATCCTGTGCTATGGCGACTCGGATTTGGTGGTGCAGCAGTCTTCTGGCGACTGGGACGCCAAGGACGCGAACATGGCGAGCTACCGTTTCCTAGTGCAGCAAATCAACGGATACTTCGACGGTTGTGAGTTCCTTCACGTGCCGCGAGCCGACAACGAGCCAGCAGACGCCCTGGCCCGAATAGGCTGCACGCGGCAAGCAATACCAGCCGGCGTCGCCCTGCAGCGCCTCCTCAAGCCTTCAATCAAGTCGTCTCCGGAGTCCGACTCCATTTTTGTGCCGCCTAACCCCGAGGGGGCCGGGTCCATCTTGAAGAATCAAGCAGCCGGCCCGGGGACTTCAATATTCGGCTCGGGGACTGCCGCACCCGGCCCGGGGACTGCAGTAGCCGGCCTGGGGACTGCAGTAGCCGGCCCGGGGACTTCTTCAGCACAGGAAGCGGCGGCCGACTCCAGCGCTGCACTACCCAACCCGCCCACCCTGGTGGCTCTGGCCACATTGGTGGCTGAGGAGGTCGCCGCCCCATCGTGGGCCCAAGCCATCCGCAACTTTCTGGTGAACCACGACCTGCCGGCTGACAAAAACGAAGCAAGACAAGTTCAGCGCCGGGCCGGAGCATACACAATCGTCAACAGAGAGCTTGTCAAGCGCAGCGCCACCGGAGTCTTGCAGCGATGCGTCGAGCAGGAGAAAGGCATCGCGATCCTCAGGGATATACACCAAGGAGAATGCGGCCACCACGCCGCATCAAGATCACTGGTCGCCAAAGCCTTCCGCCACGGTTTCTTCTGGCCGACTGCTTTGGACGACGCCAAAGAGCTAGTCAAGCACTGCAAAGGCTGCCAGCTTTTCAGCTCGCAGCAACACATGCCGGCGTCAGCACTCAAGACCATTCCCATCACCTGGCCCTTTGCCGTCTGGGGATTGGATATGGTGGGCCCATTTAAGACGGCGCGTGGCGGCATGACACATTTGCTCGTCGCCGTTGACAAATTCACCAAGTGGATTGAGGCGAAGCCGATCAAGAAGCTGAATGGGCCGACTGCAGTGACCTTCATTGCAGATATAACAACCCGGTACGGCGTACCGCACAGCATCATCACCGACAACGGCACGAACTTTGCCAAAGGTGCCCTGGCACGGTTCTGCGCTGTGCAAGGTATCCGGCTGGACCTTGCATCAGTCGCCCACCCGCAGTCAAACGGCCAGGTAGAGCGAGCAAATGGCCTCATTCTGTCCGGCATCAAACCTCGACTGGTCGTACCCCTGGAGCGTTCAGCCGGTTGCTGGCTCGATGAGCTGCCGGCTGTCCTATGGAGTCTGCGCACTACTCCCAACAGATCAACCGGCTTCACTCCCTTCTTCCTTGTATATGGTGCCGAGGCGGTCATCCCAACAGACATCGAGTTCGACTCGCCTCGGGTAACCATGTACACGGAAGCGGAAGCCAAAGAAGCACGAGAAGACGGTGTCGACCTGCTGGAAGAGGCCCGGCTGTTAGCCCTCAGCCGGTCCGCCATCTACCAGCAGGGTCTGCGCCGCTACCATAGCCGGAGGGTCCGCCCAAGATCCTTCCAGGAGGGCGACCTTGTGCTCCGGCTGATCCAGCGAACAGCCGGCCAGCACAAGCTCGCAGCCCCCTGGGAAGGCCCCTTCGTCATCAGCAGAGCCTTGGGCAACGACGCCTACTACCTCATCGACGCGCAGAAGCCAAAGGCACGCAAGAGAGACGACTCCGGCAAGGAGTCGGAGCGACCGTGGAACGCAAATCTCCTTCGAAAGTTTTACAGTTAAAGCGCAGTATGTGTCATGCCCACTTTTGTATTTAGTATGATACAGTAGACTCCCCGAGAAAGACTCGGGGACTGCCACCCGTTGTTTTATGAATGAAAGTTATCATGCGTATGATATTATCTTTTCATTTATTTTGTCCGGTACCGGGTCCGACGAGTCGGCCCGGGGACTGGACGACTAGAGTTATATTAAGAGCCCTACCCGCAGTCAGACAAGTAATGTGTCGACACCCAGGCTTGGCTCTTGCCGAAATCGCAGCTCGAAGAACCGACTGCCCGGCTGGCAAGAGTCACCAGCTGGAAAGGGTGCGCACATGAAAAACGGCTACGGACCAAACAGGCTCGCATATATAACAAAAGCCGGCTTGCTGCCTCCCGCCGACCGACTACCAGAGTAGCCGGCCGGCCGGCTTACATTTAGTCTACTTCAAATCCAAGAAAACTCAAGTACTTGCCTTCACAAAGAGGGAAGGTGGCAAAGGAAAGAGCCTAAGGATAAAAAGTACACTCGGATGAACGCCAACACATGCATATATTAATATATTACACAAAAAGCCTCCAGAGAGGTCGACATTCAGCATTGTTCGATACACCCCAAGTGGGTGGAATTGCAGAAACTTAAATTTGTCCAAAAAGAAAGACAGGGACAAAAAGAAAGGCAGATCAAGCCGGCGGGGCCGCAGACGAGCTGGATTAGGCAACGGAGGTAGTCGCGCCGGCTGAAGGAGCGGCCGGCTGGCGAACCTCAGCTTGATCGTCGTCTCCGGCAGAGGGCGCGCTCCCGCGTGGCTCGTTGCTAGAGGCACGATCGGCTGGGGGACGGTCGGCCGCCCCACCAGTCGGCTCGGCGTCTTCGCTGTCCTCTTCCTCATCGTCCTCGCCCTCGTCGCTGGAGGCGATCTCTTCCGCCGAGTCCTCGCCGTCCGCCGAGTTCAGACAAAACCATTCCTCCGGCTGGGCAGCGCCATCGTCGTTGAGCTCCGGCGCGAAGACGCTGGTGTCGGTGCACTCGGCGATCGTCGAGGCGCGCTGCGCGATCGCCGGCCGCACCTCCTCCAGCTCGGCGTCGGCTTCCGACCGCCACGTCCGCAGCTGGTCCAGGCTTAGCCCTGGGTACCATGCGCGGACGAACTCCAGTGCGCGCCCGGCTCCAAGACGGGCCGCGGACACCTTCCAGGCCTCGAAGCGGCCGACTGCGACTTCGAGCCAGTCGGCCGTCCGGCTTGGGGTCCGGGGAATTGCCTGGCCGGGCCAGAGCGCGGCCAGCATCGTCGCCCCGGCGCGTTGGAGCCGGCGGAGCAACTGGTGGGCCGGTTGCAGCCGCGCCTGGACGGCGATAAGCTGCTCCGACAATGTCCGGTTCGCATCCGGCGGAATCACGACCCCGGCTTGATGGCGCTCCTCGCGGTAGGCTTCGATGGCTTGGGCGGCAAGGACAGACTGGCCGGGGAAGTACTCTGTGCAAGACAGCAAACACAAGTCAAAACAAAACCATAGGCGGCCGGCGAATGGAAGAAGGGCAAGAAAGACAGCCTACCGTCAATAAGATCCTCGACCCGGCCGAAGCCTTCTTCCAGCGCCCGGCGCGTCTCGGCCCAGCTCGCCTCCCTGTCCCCGAACTCCGCCCTCAGGGTAGCCTCGTCGTCCAGCGCCTTTTGCAGGGCCACCTTGTGGCTCTCCTCCTGGTCGGCCAGTTTCGTCGCCAGGCGGTCGCGCTCTTGAGCCAAGTCAGCGTACTCGGCGTCCTTGGCACGAAGAGCGGCCTGCACCACGCCGAGTTCCCTCCGCAAGTCGGCGTTGGCCTCTGCACGAGCAAGAAATAAAGAGAAAAATCAGCAAAGGAAAAGTCGTCAAGTAAGATCCGACCCGACTGCGCTGCAGTCGGCCCGGATCTCGGGGACTACACCCAGTGGGTGCGCCGTCGCGCCCCCACGAGAAGTTAACAATGACAAAACACTTACGCCGGCTGCTGGCGAGGTCTTCGGTCCTCCGGCTTAGCTCCCAAGCCTGGGAGTTGAAGGCGGCCGCGCGAGAGTTGTGATAATCCTGAAGATCAGAAAAAACAGTCAACATAGTCGTCTAGTAAGATCCGACCCGACTGCACCGCAGTCGGCCCGGATCTCGGGGACTACACCCAGTGGGTGCGCTAGCGCGCCCCCATGGAAAAAATTCAAAGGACCAGAGCGGTCAAGGAGTGAAGACTTACCCGGATTGCAGACCGCGTCGACAGAAACTCCTGAGTGAATTGCCTCAGGAGGCCGGCCTGTGCCTGCAGCCGGCTCCGAACCTCTTGGGCCGCGACGTTCAGCTCGCCGCTCCCTCCGCTGGGAGTCCACCCGGAGGTGGCGGAGCTGGCCGCCTCCAAGGCGTCTGCCGTCCGCTCGGCTCCCGCAGCTCGGCGCGTGTCCGGCGGGGCCGTGCCCCCTCCGGCGGGCCGGCTCGCCGCCGGCTCGATCTCAAGGCCGGCTCCGGCCTCGGGCGCGGCCCGGGCCGGCTCCTCCGGCACCGCCAACGATCGGCCGCCTTCGCCTACTCCGGCTGGCGCTGCTGGCGACGTCCTCTCAGCGGATCCCTCGACGACCTCGTCCCTCTGCACCGGCGGCTGCTCGGGGATAATCTCCTCCGCCGTGGGCAGAGGGACGTCCGGATCCAAGGTCTGGAGGGGGATGGCGAGCAGCGGAGTCTGGCTGCGCGCGCCTTCCACCTCCGCCTCCACGGCCGCCCGCTCCGATGGAGCCTCGGCCGCCGCGCTCGCACGCCCTGGCGCCGTTTGGGCGGCCTCTCGCTCCGCCGCCGCCCGCTCGGCCGCCTCCTTCTCTCGGCGCGCCTCGCGTGCATTGCGCTGCGTGGCTGCGTCAAGTACGGCGCGGGGGTCTACTCGGCGGGACCCTGAGGAATCGGCGCTCGGCCCGACCACGGAGCCGGCTGGGCCTCGCTCGAGGGAGAGCGGCGCCCTGCCCAGGAGATCAGAAAAACATTCAAGGAAAGAAAACTTCAGAATAACAAGCATGCAGGCGGCTACTAGACTTACGCGGAAACTGACGGGGGCTTCTTCACCGCCTTCCGGAAGCGGGCCGCCTTCGCCGCCGCCTCCTCGCGCTTTGTGGCCGCGGCGGAGGCCTTCGGTTTCTTCGGCCGGCTTCCGAAGAGCGGGAGCGCGGCCCGGCGTTTTTTCTTCCCGCCACCGGTAGCCGGCGCGGCAGACGAGCTCGCGCCGCGGCGGTCGGTTGCCGGCTGGCGGCGCGGGAGTTCTTCGGCTTCAAAATCGTCCGGCCAGTCATCGAAACTGGCCGAAAGCCCGGTACCGCCGAGCTCGGCGGCATCCCCCGTGGCGGCGTCCTCCATGGCGATGGCAGAGAGATCCGGGTCGTCGGGGTCATCCACCGTGCGGTCCGGGGCGTACTCTCGGTCGGCTCCGGCTGCCCCGGCTGGCAGCGGGAGGAGAGGATTCTGATGAAGGAGAAAAGAAAAAATAGCCGCCTGGTCAGAGGCCGGCTAACCCAAGCCGGCAGACGACGAGAGGAAAAGCTTACCATAGGCGGAGGCTGGGCGCGGGAGTACGGCGCCTTGCCGAATTGCCACTCGTCGGTGAGCTTCAAGTTGGCGACGTAGTTCGCCATCAGAGCCACCTCGGCGTGGGGCATCTCCCAGGTGCTCAGCCGGCAGGGATCGAACCGGCCGCTCATCTGGCACATCATGTGCGGCCGGCTTTGAAGAGGCAAGATCCGGCGCTCGACGAAGGCGGTTACCAAGTCGGACGCGAGCAGACCTTCCGACTGAATCATCACCCGAAGCCGGGAGATGGAAGCGTTCCCCGCTGGAGATAGGGACTTCGACCGGTAGCCCCAGGTCCGCCGCTTCCCAGTCGGCGGGCCGGCTACGTAAGCCGGCAGATTGACGTAGTCGCCGTGCCGGGCGACGTTCTTGACGTAGAAGTAAGACTTCTGCCACAGCTTGACCGACTGGATCAGAGGAATGTGGGGGAAGGGGTTGTCGTCGCTGCCCTCTTCATCGCGATGAAGGCGCCGCAAGGACCCGGCACGCCGGCGGAGACGGTGCCGAGCTTGTTCTGGAACAGTTCCGCCCAGAGCTCCAGCATCGGCAGCACCCCCAAGTACCCTTCGCAGAGCGTGACGAAGGCCGAGAGTTGCAGCATTGCGTTGGGCGTGACATGGTGCGGTTGGAGGTTGTAGAACTCGAGAAAGGACCGCATGAAGCTGCTCGCCGGGAAGCCGAAGCCCCGGAGGAAGTGCGTGCGGAAGACGACGCGCTCGCCTTCCTCCGGCGCCGGCGAGACCTCCTTTGCGGGCGCCAGGCGCACCTGCACGAGGTCGGCGGCGGGCAGACGCCGGGTCTGGCGGAGGAACTCGATGTGCTCATCGTGGACGTTGGACCCGTCCCACGAGCTCGACAAAGCCAGCGACATGGCGGCGTGGGAGGGCTACGGCGCGAAGCTGCGTCGGGCGCGAGGAAGAAGAAGAAGAGCGAGAAGAAGGAGAGCAGGAGGGACGGGGAGCGGGGGAGCGAACAGGCCCGTGCCTCTCCCCCTCCCCCCTACTTGTAGGCGCGTGCGCCAGAGACGAGGAGGCGCGGCGTGGGGGATCGTGGGGATCGATCGTGCCCATCTCCCCCACGCCCGCGTTAAATACGCGCCTTGATGACGCGAGATAACGGCTGCGGGGAGGCGAGCAGCCCCCTCGGGCCACAAAAGATCTACGCCCGGGCCGAGGCCTGGGAGTGGCGGGCCCGGGCCTGCGGCGGTGTCCCGTCGCGCGCGTGCGACGGCAGGGCTTCCCCGCCACGTGGCTCGCCGTGGGGCCCGCGGCCGGTCCGCGGGTCAACCCCCGGTCGCCCTAATAAAGAAACGAGCTCTGAAGACGGCTGCAACGACGTAGTCGGCCCCTCACGGTATGAAGCCGGCCAGGCTTCCCGTCCTTCCGTCCGCCGTGAAGCCCGCCCGCCTTCGGGGACTACTGTCGGGGTAAATAGCCACGGGTAGCCCAGCCGGCTTCCCCTGGCCCCTCAGAAAAAATTGTGAGCCCGTCCGGCTCATAAGAAGACTCAAGACTTAGGCCGCCTCCCCCCTAGCCGGCTACCTTCCTAGCCGGCTTGGGGGGCGGCCCGCCCTTTCTACCCCCATGAAGAAAACTATGGAGGGCCGGCTACGACATGGCCGGCCGCGGCAGGGCCGGCTATGACAAGGCCGGCTATGGCACGGCCGGCTACCGCCGGGCCGGCTCCGATAAAGCAGTCAGCGCCGTACCCGCGATGTACGCGTCCACTCTGCGATGATGAAGCGGGGCATGGCTAGAGTGGAGCCAGCCACCCCCAAAACCCGGAGCACGCCTGGTACAGCGCGTCGTGCGGGCAACTGCGGCCCGCCCAGCGCGGCACTGTAGCCTCGGCGGCTCCCACGCCGTCCTCGACGGGCCGCCAGCGTGGCCCCCGAGGCGGTGGGCCCCTTCGGGCAGAGAGATGCCGAAGGCGGCCGCGCCCCCCTCTCAAGCCGGCGAGACAGAGGACCGGCTTCGCGTAGCCGGTCTGCCGCCTTCCTCAAAGGAGACGCCCATTAAGGAGACAAGGTGCAGCGGGGCTACAGTAATTGCCCGCCAGGGCGGCGTTACTGTAGCCACGCTTACCTCGACCAAGCCTGCGCCAACAAACACGGAGCAACAGCAACCGACCGCCGACAAGACCCTGGGCGGTGGGGCCGGCCTGTCGACCCAGGAGCCGGCAGTCGGCGAGACCCACCAGCCGGCGGGCCCTAGAAGCCGGCGGAGAAGCCGGCGAGCATAGTCACCGACAGCTGGGCCCCGCGCCCAGTCGGATTACCATTGTACCCCCGGGGGGTAGGCCTATATAAACCCCCCGGTGCACCGATGCAAGGGGGGGAGAACTCTCTCTAGACATAGACACTTACAAGGAGAAGAGGTAGGCTGAGCTAAGCCCTTCTTCCTCCCTCTGCCCCCAAACAGCTCAAGGAGCATTGTAGCCACCTGTGAACTTAGTAACCATGCGGAGACCCCGCAGAGCAGCAGTAGGGGTGTTATCTCCCCAGAGAGCCCTGAAGCTGGGTAAGATTCGCCGGTGTGCATGTCTTCGCCTCATCCCGCTTCCAGGCACCGGCGACGTTCTATTGGCCCCCGTAATGATAAGCCACCCGTTGGCATATGTCGATCCTACCACCCAACAGTATGTCATCCACATACAATATGAGAAATGCTACAGAGCTCCCACTCACTTTCTTGTAAATGCAGGCTTCTCCATAAGTCTGCATAAACCCAAACGCTTTGATCATCTCATCAAAGCGAATGTTCCAACTCCGAGATGCTTGCACCAGCCCATAAATCGAGCGTTGGAGCTTGCACACCTTGTCAGCATTCTTAGGATCGAGAAAACCTTCCGGCTGCACCATATACAATTCTTCCTTGAGGAAACCATTAAGGAATGCCGTTTTGACGTCCATTTGCCATATCTCATAATCATAGAATGCGGCAATTGCTAACATGATTTGGACGGACTTCAGCTTCGCTACGGGTGAGAAAGTCTCATCGTAGTCAACCCCTTGAACTTGTCGATAACCCTTAGCGACAAGCCGAGCTTTATAGATGGTCACATTACCATCCGCGTCTGTCTTCTTCTTAAAGATCCATTTATTTTCTATGGCTCGCCGATCAACGGGCAAGTCAGTCAAAGTCCATACTTCATTTTCATACATGGATCCAATCTCGGATTTCATGGCTTCCAGCCATTTGTCGGAATCTGGGCCCGCCATCGCTTCTTCATAGTTCGAAGGTTCACCGTTGTCTAACAACATGATTTCCAAGACAGGGTTACCGTACCACTCTGGTGCGGAACGTATCCTTGTGGACCTACGAAGTTCAGTAGCAACTTGATCTAAAGTTTCATGATCATCATCATTAACTTCCTCTCTAGTCGGTGCAGGCACCTCAGGAACATTTTCCTGTGTTGCGCCACTTTCCGGTTCAAGAGGTAACACTTCATCGAGTTCTACTTTCCTCCCACTTACTTCCTTCGAGAGAAACTCTTTCTCTAGAAAGGATCCATTCTTGGCAACAAAGATCTTGCCTTCGGATCTGAGGTAGAAGGTATACTCAATAGTTTCTTTAGGGTATCCTATGAAGACGCATTTTTCCGACTTGGGTTCGAGCTTTTCAGGTTGAAGTTTCTTGACATAAGCATTGCATCCCCAAACTTTTAGAAACGACAGCTTAGGTTTCTTCCCAAACCATAATTCATACGGTGTCGTCTCAACGGATTTTGGCGGAGCCCTATTTAAAGTGAATGCGGCAGTCTCTAAAGCATAGCCCCAAAATGATAGCGGTAAATCGGTAAGAGACATCATAGATCGCACCATATCTAATAGAGTGTGATTACGATGTTCGGACACACCATTGCGCTGAGGTGTTCCAGGCGGCGTGAGTTGTGAAACTATTCCACATTTTCTTAAGTGTGTGCCAAATTCGTGACTCAAGTATTCTCCCCCATGATCAGATCGCAAGAACTTGATTTTCCTGTCACGTTGATTCTCAACCTCACTGAAATTCCTTGAACTTTTCAAAGGTCTCAGACTTGTGTTTCATTAAATAGACATACCCATATCTACTCAAGTCATCAGTGAGGGTGAGAACATAACGATAGCCACCGCGAGCCTCAACACTCATTGGACCGCACACATCAGTATGTATGATTTCCAATAAGTTGGTTGCTCGCTCCATTGTTCCTGAGAACGGAGTCTTGGTCATTTTACCCATGAGGCATGATTCGCACGTGTCAAATGATTCGTAATCAAGAGACTCTAAAAGTCCATCTGCATGGAGCCTCTTCATGTGTTTGACACCTATGTGACCAAGGCGGCAGTGCCACAAGTATGTGGGACTATCATTATCAACCTTACATCTTTTGGTATTCACACTATGAATATGTCTAGCATTACGCTCGAGATTCATTAAGAATAAACCATTCACCATCGGAGCATGACCATAAAACATATCTCTCATATAAATAGAACAACCATTATTCTCGGATTTAAATGAGTAGCCATCTCGAATTAAACGAGATCCTGATACAATGTTCATGCTCAAAGCTGGCACTAAATAACAATTATTGAGGTTTAAAACTAATCCCGTAGGTAAATGTAGAGGTAGCGTGCCAACGGCGATCACATCGACCTTGGAACCATTCCCGACGCGCATCGTCACCTCGTCCTTCGCCAGTCTCCGCTTATTCCGCAGCTCCTGCTTTGAGTTACAAATGTGAGCAACTGCACCGGTATCAAATACCCAGGAGCTACTACGAGTACTGGTAAGGTACACATCAATTACATGTATATCACATATACCTTTCATGGTGCCGGCCTTCTTGTCCGCTAAGTATTTGGGGCAGTTCCGCTTCTAGTGACCACTTCCCTTGCAATAAAATGTTGGGGAACGTAGCAGAAATTCAAAATTTTCTACGCATCACCAAGATCAATATATGGAGTAATCTAGAAACAAGGGGAAGGAGAGTGCATCTACATACCCTTGTAGATCGCTAAGCGGAAGCGTTCAAGTGAATGGGGTTGATGGAGTCGTTCTCGTCGTGATCCAAATCACCGATGATCCTAGTGCCGAACGGGCGGCACCTCCACGTTCAACACACGTACAGCCCGGTGACGTCTCCTATGCCTTGATCCAGAAAGGGGAGAAGGAGAGGTTGGGAAGACTCCATCTAGCAACAACACGATGGCGTGGTGGTGAAGGAGGAGCGTGGCAATCCTGCAGGGCTTCGCCAAGCACCGCGGGAGAAGAGGAGAACTTGGGAGAGGGGGAGGGCTGCGCTAAGACTTGGGTGCGGCTGCCCTCCCACCCCCCACATATATATAGGGGCAAAGGAGAGGGGGGCGGCCCCCTCAGATCCAATCTGAGGAGGGGGCGGCGGCCAAGGGGGGTTGCCTTGCCCCCCAAGGCAAGGGGGCGCCCCCCTTTTAGGGTTCCCCCAAACCCTAGGCGCATGGGACCTAAGGGGGGAGGCACCCAACCCACTAAGGGGCTGGTCCCTCTCCACATACAGCCCATAGAGCCCTCCGGGGCAGGTGGACCCTCCTGGTGGACCCCCGGAACCCCTCCGGTGGTCTCGGTACAATACCGGTAACCACCGAATTATTCCGGTGACCGTATGATGACTTTCCATATATAAATCTTTACCTCCGGACCATTCCGAAACTCCTCGTGACGTCCGGGATCTCATCTGGGACTCCGAACAACATTCGGTAACCACGTATATCTATTCCCTATAACCCTAGCGTCATTGAACCTTAAGTGTGTTGACCCTACGGGTTCGGGAGTCATGCAGACATGGCCGAGACAACTCTCCGGTCAATAACCAACAGCGGGATCTGGATACCCATGTTGGCTCCCACATGCTCCACGATGATCTCATCGGATGAACCATGATGTCAAGGACTTAATCAATCCCGTATACAATTCCCTTCATCTAGCGGTACGATACTTGCCCGAGATTCGACCGTCGGTATCCCGATACCTTGTTCAATCTCGTTACCGGCAAGTCTCTTTACTCGTTCCGTAACACATCATCCCGTGATCAACTCCTTGATCACATTGTGCACATTTTGATGATGTCCTACCGAGTGGGCCCAGAGATACCTCTCCGTTTACACGGAGTGACAAATCCCAGTCTCGATTCATGCCAACCCAACAGACACTTTCGGAGATACCTGTAGTGTACCTTTATAGCCACCTAGTTACGTTGTGACGTTTGGCACACCCAAAGCACTCCTACGGTATCCGGGAGTTGCACAATCTCATGGTCTAAGGAAATGATACTTGACATTAGAAAAACTTTAGCATACGAACTACATGATCTTGTGCTAGGCTTAGGATTGGGTCTTGTCCATCACATCATTCTCCTAATGATGTGATCCCGTTATCAACGACATCCAATGTCCATGGTCAGGAAACCGTAACCATCTATTGATCAATGAGCTAGTCAACTAGAGGCTTAGTAGGGACATGGTGTTGTCTATGTATCCACACATGTATCTGAGTTTCCTATCAATACAATTCTAGCATGGATAATAAACGATTATCATGAACAAGGAAATATAATAATAACCAATTTATTATTGCCTCTAGGGCATATTTCCAACAGTCTCCCACTTGCACTAGAGTCAATAATCCAGTTCACATCGATAAGTGATTAACACTCATGGTCACATCCTCATGTGACTAACACCCAAAGAGTTCTGGGTTTGATAATGTTATGCTTGTGAGAGAGGTTTCAGTCAACGGGTCTGCAACATTCAGATCCGTATGTACTTCGCAAGTTTCTATGTCATCTTGTAGATGCAACTACTACGCTACATTTGGAGCCATTTCAAATAACTGTTCTACTTGGAGCTATTCTAAATTGTTGCTCCATTATATGTATCCGGTATCTCTACCCAGAGCTATCCGGATAGGTGTTAAGCTTGCATCGACGTAACTCTTTACGTCGAACTCTTTATCACCTCCATAACCAAGAAACATATCCTTATTCCTCTAAGGATAATTTTGACCACTATCTGGTGATCTACTCCTAGATCACCTTTATACCTTCTTGCCAGATATGTGGCAAGGCACACATCAGGTGCGGTACTCAGCATGGCATACCGTATAGAGCCTATGACAAAAGCATAGGGGACGACCTTCATCCTTCCACTTTCTTTCTGCCATGGTTGAGCTTTAAGTCTTAACTTCATACCTTACAACTCAGGCAAGAACTCCTTCTTTGACTAATCCATCTTGAACACCTTCAAGATCATGTCAAGGTATGTGCTCATTTGAAAGTACCATTAAGCGTTTTGATCTATCCTTATAGATCTTGATGCTCAATGTTCAAGTAGCTTAATCCAGGTTTTCCATTGAAAAACACTTTTCAAATAACCCTATATGCTTTCCAGAAATTCTACATCATTTCTGATCAACAATATGTCAACAACATATACTCATCAGAAATTCTATAGTGCTCCCACTCACTTCTTTGGAAATACAAGTTTCTCATAAACTTTGTATAAACTCAAAATCTTTGATCATCTCATCAAAGCGTACATTCCAACTCCGAGATGCTTACTCCAGTCCTTAGAAGGATTGCTGGAGCTTTGCATACTTGTTAGCATCTTTCAGGATTGACAAAACCTTCCGGTTGTATCACATACAACCTTTCCTCAAGAAAATCATCGAGGAAACAATATTTTCACATCCTATCTGCAAGATTTCATAAATAATGCAGTAATCGCTAATATAATTTCAACAGACTCTTAGCATTGCTACGAGTGAGAAAGTCTTATCGTAGTCAACTTCTTGAACTTGTCGGAAAACATCTTAACGACAAGTCGAGCTTTCTTAATGGTGATACTTACCATCATTGTCCGTCTTCCTTTTAAAATACATATGTACCTAACAGCCTTACGACCATCAAGTAGTTCTTCCAAAGTCTACACTTTGTTTTCATATATGGATCCTCTCTCGGATTATATGGCCTCGAGCCATTTTGGAATCCAAGCCCACCATCGCTTCTCCAAAGCTCGTAGGTTCATTGTTGTCTAGCAACATGACTTCCAAGACAGGATTACGTACCATTCTGAAGTAGTACGCATCCTTGTCATCCCACGAGGTTTGGTAGTGACTTGATCTGAAGTTTCATGATCACTATCATAAGCTTCCACTTCAATTGGTGTAGGTGTCACAGGAACAACTCCATGTGCCCTGCCACACACTAGTTGAAGAGACGGTTCAATAACCTCATCAAGTCTCCACCATCCTCCCACTCAATTCTTTCGAGAGAAACTTTTCCTTGGGAAAGGACCCGATTCTAGAAACAATCCCTTATTGCTTTCGGATCTGAGACAGGAGGTACACCCAACTGTTTTGGGTGTCCTATGAAGATGCATTTATCCACTTTGGGTTCGAGCTTATCAGCCTGAAACTTTTCACATAATCATCGCAGCCCCAAACCTTTTAATGAATGACAGCTTAGGTTTCTCTAAACCATAGTTCATACGGTGTCATCTCATCGGAATTACGTGGTGCCCTATTTAAAGTGAATGTGGTTGTCTCTAATGCCTAACCCATAAACTATCGTGGTAATTAGATAAGAGACATCATGGTATGCATCATATCCAATAGGGTGCAGTTATGATGTTCGGACACACCATCACACTATGGTGTTCCAGGCTATATTAGTTGTGAAACAATTTCCACAATGTCTTAATTCTATGCCAAACTCATAATTCAGATATTCATCTCTATGATCATATCATAGATGTTTTATCCTCTTGTCACGACGATCTTTCAACTTCACCCTGAAATTACTTGAACCTTTCAATAATTCAGACTCGTGATTCATAGCAGAAATTCAAAATTTTCTACGCATCACCAAGATCAATCTATGGAGTAATCTAGCAACAAGGGGAAGGAGAGTGCATCTACATACCCTTGTAGATCGCTAAGTGAAAGCGTTCAAGTGAACGGGGTTGATGGAGTCGTACTCGTCGTGATCCAAATCACCGATGATCCTAGTGCCGAACGGACGGCACCTCCGCGTTCAACACACGTACAGCCTGGTGACGTCTCCTACGCCATGATCCAGCAAGGGGAGAAGGAGAGGTTGGGAAGACTCCATCCAGCAGCAGCACGACGGCGTGGTGGTGAAGGAGGAGCATGGCAATCCTGCAGGGCTTCGCCAAGCACCGCGGGAGAAGAGGAGAACTTGGGAGAGGGGGAGGGCTGCGCCAAGACTTGGGTGCGTCTGCCCTCCCACCCCCCACATATATATAGGGGCAAGGGAGAGGGGGGCCGGCCCCCTTAGATCCAATCTGAGGAGGGGGCGGCGGCCAAGGGGGGTTGCCTTGCCCCCCAAGGCAAGGGGGGCGCCCCCCTTTTAGGGTTCCCCCAAACCCTAGGCGCATGGGCCCTAAGTGGGGAGGCGCCCAGCCCACTAAGGGGCTGGTCCCTCTCCACATACAGCCCATAGGTCCCTCCGAGGCAGGTGGACCCTCCCGGTGGTCCCGGTACAATACCGGTAACCCTCGAATTATTCCGGTGACCGTATGATGACTTCCCATATATAAATCTTTACCTCCGGACCATTCCGGAACTCCCCGTGACGTCCGAGATCTCATCTGGGACTCCGAACAACATTCAGTAACCACATATATCTATTCCCTATAACCCTAGCGTCATCGAACCTTAAGTGTGTAGACCCTACGGGTTCGGGAGTCATGCAGACATGGCCGAGACAACTCTCCGGTCAATAACCAACAGCGAGATCTGGATACCCATGTTGGCTCCCACATGCTCCACGATGATCTCATCGGATGAACCACGATGTCAAGGACTTAATCAATCCCGTATACAATTCCCTTCATCTAGCGGTACGATACTTGCCCGAGATTCGATCGTCGGTATCCCGATACCTTGTTCAATCTCGTTACCGGCAAGTCTCTTTACTCGTTCCGTAACACATCATCCCGTGATCAACTCCCTGATCACATTGTGCACATTTTGATGATATCCTACCGAGTGGGCCCAGAGATACCTCTTCGTTTACACGGAGTGACAAATCCCAGTCTCGATTCGTGCCAACCCAACAGACACTTTCGGAGATACCTGTAGTGTACCTTTATAGCCACCCAGTTACGTTGTGATGTTTGGCACACCCAAAGCACTCCTACGGTATCCGGGAGTTGCACAATCTCATGGTCTAAGGAAATGATACTTGACATTAGAAAAACTTTAGCATACGAACTACATGATCTTGTGCTAGGCTTAGGATTGGGTCTTGTCCATCACATCATTCTCCTAATGATGTGATCCCGTTATCAATGACATCCAATGTCCATGGTCAGGAAACCGTAACCATCTATTGATCAATGAGCTAGTCAACTAGAGGCTTACTCGGGACATGGTGTTGTCTATGTATCCACACATGTATCTGAGTTTCCTATCAATACAATTCTAGCATGGATAGTAAACGATTATCATGAACAAGGAAATATAATATTTCCAACATAAAAACACTCAGTCTTGGGCTTGGGTCCATTCTTTGGCTTCTTCCCGGCAGCTTGCTTACCGGGCACGGCAACTCCCTTGCCGTCCTTCTTGAAGTTCTTCTTACCCTTGCCTTTCTTGAACTTAGTGGTTTTATTCACCATCAACACTTGATGTTCCTTTTTGACTTCTACCTCTGCTGATTTTAGCATTGAATATACCTCAGGAATGGTCTTTTCCATCCCCTGCATATTGAAGTTCATCACAAAGCTCTTGTAGCTCGGTGGAAGCGACTGAAGGATTCTGTCAATGACCGCATCATCCGGGAGATTAACTCCCAGCTGAGTCAAGCGGTCATGCAACCCAGACATTCTGAGTATGTGCTCACTAACAAAACTATTTTCCTCCATCTTACAGCTGAAGAACTTGTCGGAGACTTCATATCTCTCGACCTGGGCATGAGCTTGGAAAACCATTTTCAGCTCTTCGAACATCTCATATGCTCCATGTTGCTCAAAACGCTTTTGGAGCCCCGATTCTAAGCTGTAAAGCATGCTGCACTGAACGAGGGAGTAATCAGCAGCACGTGTCTGCCAAGCGTTCATAACGTATTGTTCTGCAGGGAAAGCAGGTGCTTCACCTAGCGGTGCTCGTAGGACATAATCTTTCTTGGCAGCTATGAGGATGATCCTCAGGTTCCGGACCCAGTCCGTATAGTTGCTGCCATCGTCTTTCAGCTTGGTTTTCTCTAGAAACGCGTTGAAGTTGAGGACAACATTGGCCATTTGATCTACAAGACATGTTGTAAAGATTTTAGACTAAGTTCATGATAATTAAGTTCATCTAATCACATTATTCAATGAACTCCCACTCAGATATACATCCCTCCAGTGATCTAAGTATAACATGATCCGAGTCAACTAGGCCGTGTCTGATCATCACGTGAGACGGACTAGTCAACATCGGTGAACATCTTCATGTTGATCGTATCTTCTATACGACTCATGCTCGACCTTTCGGTCTACTGTGTTCCGAGGCCATGTCTATACATGCTAGGCTCGTCAAGTCAACCTAAGTTTTTGCATGTGTAAATCTGTCTTACATCCGTTGTATGTGAACGTTGAAATCTATCACACCTGATCATCACGTGGTGCTTCGAAACAACGAACTATCGCAATGGCGCACAGTTAGGGGGAACACTTTCTTGAAATTATTATGAGGGATCATCTTATTTACTACCGTCGTTCTATGTAAACAAGATGCAAAAACATGATAAACATCACATGCAATCAAATAATAGTGACATGATATGGCCAATATCATATAGCTCCTTTGATCTCCATCTTGGGGCTCCATGATCATCTTGTCACCGGCATGACACCATGATCTCCATCATCGTGTCTCCATGAAGTTGCTCGCCAACTATTACTTCTACTACTATGGCTAACACGTTTAGCAATAAAGTAAAGTAATTTACATGGCGTTTCTCAATGACACGCAGGTCATACAAAAAATAAAGACAACTCCTATGGCTCCTGCCGGTTGTCATACTCATCAACATGCAAGTCGTAATTCCTATTACATGAACATGATCTCATACATCACATATATATCATTCATCATTCATCACAACTTTGGCCATATCACATCACATGTCACTTGTTGCAAAAACAAGTTAGACGTCCTCTAATTGTTGTTGCAAGTTTTACGTGGCTGCAATAGGGTTCTAGCAAGAACGTTTTCTTACCTATGCCAAAACCACAACATGAATTGCCAATTTCTATTTACCCTTCATAAGGACCCTGTCCATCGAATCCGATCCGACTAAAGTGGGAGAGACAGACACCCGCCAGCCACCTTATGCAACTAGTGCATGTCAGTCGGTGGAACCGGTCTCACATAAGCGTACGTGTAAGGTTGGTCCGGGCCGCTTCATCCCATGATGCCGCCGAATCAAGATAAGACTAGTAACGGCAAGCAAATTGACAATATCGACACCCATAACTACTTTGTGTTCCACTCGTGCATAGTAACTACGCATAGACCTAGCGCATGATGCCACTGTTGGGGAACGTTGCATAAAACAAAAAAAATTCCTATGTTTCACCAAGATCAATCTATGGAGTCAACTAGCAACGAGAGGAGAGTGCATCTACATACCATTGTAGATCGCGAGCGGAAGCGTTCAAGAGAACGGGGATGATGGAGTCGTACTCGCCGTGATCCAAATCACCGATGACCAAGTGCCGAACGGACGGCACCTCCGCGTTCAACACACGTATGGAGCGGATGACGTCTCCTCCTTCTTGATCCAGCAAGGGGGAAGGAGAGGTTGATGAAGATCCAGCAGCACGACGGCGTGGTGGTGGATGCAGCAGTGATCGCAGCAGGGCTTCATCGAGCTTCTGCGAGTGGGAGAGGTGTAGTAGGGGAGAGGGAGGTGCCAAGACTTGAGGTGTTGCTGCCCTCCCTCCCCCCTTTATATAGGCCACCTAGGGGGGTGCGCCGGCCCTAGGAGATGGGATCTCCTAGGGGGGCGGCGGCCAAGGGGGTGGAGTATCCCCCAAGGCAAGTGGAGGCGCCCCCTCCCCTAGGGTTCCCAACCCTAGGCGCATGGGGGGCCCAAGGGGGGCGCACCAGCCCACCAGGGGCTGGTTCCCCTCCCACTTCAGCCCATGGGGCCCTTCGGGATGGGTGGCCCCACCCAGTGGACCCCCGGGACCCTTCCGGTGGTCCCGGTACAATACCGGTGACCCCCGAAACTCTCCCGATGGCCGAAACTGCACTTCCTATATATAATTCTTCACCTCCGAACCATTCCGTAACTCCTCGTGATGTCCGGGATCTCATCCGGGACTTCGAACAACTTTCGGGTTACTACATACTCATATCTCTACAACCCTAGAGTCACCGAACCTTAAGTGTGTAGACCCTACGGGTTCGGGAGACATGCAGACATGACCGAGAAGCCTCTCCGGTCAATAACCAACAGTGGGATCTAGATACCCATGTTGGCTCCCACATGCTCCACGATGATCTCATCAGATGAACCACGATGTCGAGGATTCAATCAATCCGTATACAATTCCCTTTGTCAATCGGTATGTTACTTGCCCGAGACTCGATCGTCGGTATCCCAATACCTCGTTCAGTCTCGTTACCGGCAGGTCACTTTACTCGTACCGTAATGCATGATCCCGTGATCAACCACTTGATCACTTTGAGCTCATTGTGACGATGCATTACCGAGTGGGCCCAGAGATACCTCTCCGTCATACTGAGTGACAAATCCCAGTCTCGATTCGTGCCAACCCAACAGACACTTTCGGAGATACCTGTAATGTACCTTTATAGTCACCTAGTTACGTTGTGACGTTTGGCACACCCAAGGCACTCCTACGGTATTCGGGAGTTGCACAATCTCATGGTCTAAGGAAATGATACTTGACACTTAGAAAAGCTACAGCAAACGAACTACATGATCTTTGAGCTAAGCTTAGGATTGGGTCTTTTCCATCACATCATTCTCCTAATGATGTGATCCCGTTATCAATGACATCCCCATGTTTATAGCCAGGAAACCATGACTATCTGTTGATCAACGAGCTAGTCAACTAGAGGCTCACTAGGGACACATTGTGGTCTATGTATTCACACACGTATTACGATTTCCGGATAATACAACTATAGCATGAATAATAGACAATTATCATGAACAAGGAAATATAATAATCATTTTATTATTGCCTCTAGGGCATATTTCCAACAAATACGATGTCAACTACATGATCATGCATAGCAATATCACAATGATGAAGCGTGTCATAATAACGGAATGGTGGAAAGTTGCATGGAAATATATCTCGGAGTGGCTATGGAAATGCCATAATAGGTAGGTATGGTGGCCGTTTTGAGGAAGGTAAATGGTGGGTTTATGGTACCGGCGAAAGTTGCGCGGTACTACAGAGGTTAGCAATGGTTGAAGGGTGAGAGTGTGTATAATCCATGGACTCAACATTAGTCATAAAGAACTCACATACTTATTGTGAAAAATCTATTAGTTATCGAAACAAAGTACTACGCGCATGCTCCTAGGGGGATAGATTGGTAGGAAAAGACCATCGCTCGTCCCCGACCGCCACTCATAAGGAAGGCAATCAAAAAAATCATGCTCTGACTTCATCACATAACGGTTCACCATACGTGCATGCTACGGGAATCACAAACTTTAACACAAGTATATCTCAAATTCACAACTACTCAACTAGCATGACTCTAATATCACCATCTTCATATCTCAAAACAATCGTCAAGTATCAAACTTCTCATGGTATTCAATGCCCTTTATATGAAAGTTTTTATTGTATCCCTCTTGGATGCCTATCATATTTAGGACTAATTTCATAACCAAAGCAAATTACCATGCTGTTCTAAATACTCTCAAAATAATATAAGTGAAGCATGAGAGTTCATCTATTTCTTCAAAATAAAACCACCGCCGTGCTCTAAAAGGATATAAGTGAAGATCAATGAGTAGTTGAATAATTATGCAACTATGTGAAGACTCTCTAACATTTAAGAATTTCAGATCTTGGTATTTATTCAAACATTAATAAAAACTAAATAAAATAAAATGACGCTCCAAGCAAAACACATATCATGTGGTGAATAAAAATATAGCTCCAAGTAAAGTTACCGATGAACGAAGACGAAAGAGGGGATGCCTTTCGGGGTATCGCCAAGCTTAGGCTTTTGGTTGTCCTTGAATATTACCTTGGGGTGCCTTGGGCATCACCAAGCTTAGGCTCTTTCCACTCCTTATTCCATAGTCCATCGAATCTTCACCAAAAACTTGAAAACTTGACAACACAAAACTTAACAGAAAACTCGTAAGCTCCGTTAGTATAAGAAAATAAATCACCACTTAGGTACTGTTGTGAACTCATTCTAAATTCATATTGGTGTAATATCTACTGTATTCCAACTTCTATATGGTTCATACCCTCCGATACTACTCATAGATTCATCAAAATAAGCAAACAACACATAGGAAACAGAATCTGTCAAAAACAGAACAGTCTATAGTAATCTGTGGGTTCCGAATACTTCTGTAACTCCAAAAATCCTGAGAAATTAGTAAGTCCTAGGCAATTTGTTTATTGATCTACTGCAGTTGGAATTGGTATTTTATCGCTCTCTGGTAAAAAATTAAAATTATTCTCGTGAGCGCATACTTTCTGTTTTTTTACAGCAAGATCAAATAACAATCACCCAAGAAGATCCTAAAGGCTTTACTTGGCACAAACACTAATTAAAACATAAAACGACATCTAACCAGAGGCTAGATGAATTATTTATTACTAAACAGGAGCAAAAAATCAAGGAACAAGAATAAAATTGGGTTGCCTCCCAAGAAGCGCTAACGTTTAACGCCCCTAGCTAGGCATGATGATTTCAATGATGCTCACATAAAAGATAAGAATTGAAACATAATAAGAGCATCAAGAAGAACATGACTAGCACATTTAAGTCTAACCCACTTCCTATGCATAAGGATTTTGTGAGCAAACAACTTGTGGGAACAGGAATCAACTTGCATAGGAAGGTAAAACAAGCATAACTTTAAAATTTTAAGTACATAGAGAGGAAACTTGATATTATTGCAATTCCTACAAGCATATATTCCTTCCTCATAATAATTTTCAGTAGCATCATGAATGAATTCAACAATGTAACCATCACATAGAGCATTCTTTTCATGATCTACAAGCATAGAAAATTTACCACTCTCCACATAAGCAAAATTCTTCTCATTCGGAATAGTGGGAGTATCATAAGAGACTTGAATACTATAAATGTTTCCACATTAAAAGAGTAATGTTCAGAAAAGGGGTAATCATAATCATGACAAGTTTTATAAATATAATCATCACTACTTTTTATAGCATACGTGTCATCACAATAATCATCATAAGTAGCAACTTTGTTCTCGTCATAATCAATTGAAACCTCCTCCAAGATAGTGGAATCATTACTAAATAAAGTCATGACCTCTCCAAATCCACTTTCATAATTATCACAATAAGATTCAACATCCTCCAAAATAGTGGGATCATTACTTCCTAAAGTTGACACTCTTCCAAACCCACTTTCATCAATATAATCATCATAAGTAGGAGGCATGCTATCATCATAATAAATTTGCATATCAAAACTTGGGAGACTAAAAATATCATCTTCATTAAACATAGCATCCCCAAGCTTGGGACAAACATTAATTGCAGCAAATGTATTTTCAAACTTGTCATTCTCATCAAACATAGCATCCCCAAGCTTGGGCCTTTTCATATCATAAGCATAATCACTCTCATCATTAATAGTATGGATAGCACCAATAGTATATATATAGCAATTATCATCATTACAATGAGTAATAAGAGCAACATCATTTGGGAGGGATACCTTTTTACCTTTGCTTCTCCATCTTTTCTTTTTCTTCTTCACATCATGTGTGGGGTTAACCCTCTTTTTGGAGCTCCTTATTAATGAGATTGGTTGAATAGAAAGCTCCTCCTCGTTACCTGACTCATCATAAGAAATAATAGGAGGATATTGGGAAGTCTCTTCCCTTTCATTAGTATTCTCTTCATCTCCTATTTGTTTTGTTTTCTTTATATACTTGGCAATATAAGGATTTTCAATGCAATTCACCGCACAATACATATAAATTTCCTCTAGATCAAAATCAAGAACTCTATCAAGGGAAAATTCTGGAATAACCTTAGTTATACGTTTCATTTCTTCATAACCCAAGAGCAAACTAAGTTCATTATGATGTGCAAGGGAAATCAAGTCATCACAATTTTTAGACATGATATGATCATGAAACAATTTGCATTAGGTACTGAAATGATCACGTTCATTGCAAAGTTCACAAGTACGGCTAAGAAAGTTTAAATTTCAGCACAAACATCTATCCTTTCTTGCAACCATTTAGTTTCCAAATACTTATGCCTCTTGCAAAATCTATCTTCCCTATTTGGTATGTACTTGCAAACTCTATGCACTCCACAAAAATCGACATGCTTATAAGAGATATTTTCATCATGACTAGTGCAATCATCATTAGTACTCTGGATATTCAAAGAGTTCATACTAACAACATTGCAATCATGCTCATCATTCAAATATTTAGTGCCAAACATTTTATAGACTTCTTCTTCTAGCATTTGAGTACAATTTTCTTTTCCATCGCTCTCACGAAAGATATTAAAAAGATGAAGCGTATGAGGCAAACTCAATTCCATTTTTTGGTAGTTTTCTTTTATAAACTAAACTAGTGATAAAACAAGAAACTAAAAGATTCAATTGCAAGATCTAAAGATATACCTTCAAGCGCTAACCTCCCCGGCAATGGTGTCAGAAAAGAGCTTGATGTCTACTACACAACCTTCTTCTTGTAGACGTTGTTGGGACTCCAAGTGCAGAGGTTTGTAGGACAGTAGCAAATTTCCCTCAAGTGGATGACCTAAGGTTTATCAATCCGTGGGAGGCGTAGGATGAAGATGGTCCCTCTCAAACAGCCCTGCAACCAAATAACAAAGAGTCTCTTGTATCCCCAACACACCCAATACAATGGTAAATTGTATAGGTGTGATACGTCTCCATCGTATCTATAATTTTTGATTGTTCCATGCCAATATTCTACAACTTTCATATACTTTTGGCAACTTTTTATACTATTTTTGGGACTAACATATTGATCCAGTGCCCAGTGCCAGTTCCTTTTTGTTGCATGTTTTTTGTTTCGCAGAATATCCATATCAAACGGAGTCCAAACGGAATTAAAATGGACGGAGATTTTTTTTGGAATATATGTGATTTTTGGGAAGTGAAATCAACGCGAGACGATGCTCGAGGGGCCCACGAGGAAGGGGGCGCGCCCCAGGGGGGCAGGCGTGCCCCTGACCCTCGTGGCCACCCCGTAAGGCGGTTGATGCCCTTCTTTCTCCGCAGGAAAGATAATATCCAGATAGAGATAGTGTTCAAATTTCAGCCCAATCGGAGTTACGGATCTCTGGGAATATAAGAAACGGTGAAAGGGTAGAATCTGAGAACGCAGAAACAGAGAGAGACACTCGGAGGGGCTCTCGCCCCTCCCACGCCATGGAGGCCAAGGAACAGAGGGGAAACCCTTTTCCCATCTAGGGAGGAGGTCAAGGAAGAAGAAGAAGAAGGGGGGCCCTCTCCCCCTTGCTTCTGGTGGTGCCAGAGTGCCACCGGGGGCCATCATCATCACCGTCATCTTCACCAACAACTTCACCGCCTTCACCACCAACTCTTCCCCCCTCTATGCAGCGGTGTAACCTCTCTCTTACCCGTTGTAATCTCTACTTAAACATGGTGCTCAATGCTATATATTATTTCCCTATGATGTATGGCTATCCTATGATGTTTGAGTAGATCCGTTTTGTCCTAATGGTTATTTGATGATCAAGATTGGTTTGAGTTGCATGTTTTATTATTGGTGCTGTCCTATGGTGCTCTCCATGTCGCGCAAGCATGAGGGATCCCCGCTGTAGGGTTTGCAATATGTTCATGATTTGCTTATGGTGGGTGGCGTGAGTGACAGAAGCACAGACCCGAGTAAGTAGGTTGTTTGCGTATGGGATAAAGGGGACTTGATGCTTTAATGCTATGGTTGGGTTTTACCTTAATGAAACTTTAGTAGTTGCGGATGCTTGCTAGAGTTCCAATCATAAGTGCATATGATCCAAGTAGACAAAGTATGTTAGCTTATGCCTCTCCCTCAAATAAAATTGTAATAGTGATTACCGGTCTAGTTATCGATTGCCTAGGGACAAATAACTTTCTCTTGACAACAAGCTCTCTAATAAAACTAATTTAGTTGTGTCTTTACCTAAACAACCCCTACTTTTTATTTACGTAATCTTTATTATCTTGCAAACCTATCCAAAAACACCTACAAAGTACTTCTAGTTTCATACTTGTTCTAGGTAAAGCGAACATCAAGCGTGCGTAGAGTTGTATCGGTGGTCGATAGAACTTGAGGGAATAGTTGTTCTACCTTTAGCTCCTCGTTGGGTTCGACACTCTTACTTATCGAAAACTGTTGCAATCCCCTATACTTGTGGGTTAACAAGACCTTTTTCTGGCGTCGTTGCCGGGGAGCAATAGCGTGGGGTGAATATTCTTGTGTGTGCTTGTTTGCTTTATCACTAAGTAATTTTTATTTGATGTTCTTAGTTGTTCTCTATCTTTAGTTATGGATATGGAACACGAAATACTAAAAAAATTAGGTGTACTTTCTGCTCATGGAGATGGTGAACCTCCTAAAACCCTCGATGCTGGTTATGTGAAAGATATTATGTACTACTTTAATAATCCTGAGAAAACCCCATTTAATTATGTAATATGAGTAACGTTGGATCAACGTGAATACTTTAGGGATTATCGCTTGACACAAAAAGGGAAACTATTATGGGATCAAATTCATATATTGAAGTGGTATGCTTGGCAATCATGTGTGAGTTATGATTATACTTGTTGCTCTAGGATGAAGGCTCCACACCTTCCCTTTTCATGCAAATTCAATGATAATAAAACCTTAGCTTCTTATGCTAATGGTATATATGATTACTATGATGTGGAACAAATAGAAGAATTTGTTGCTTTTATGGGTGCTTATGAAATTGAATCTATGTGTAAAGAGTTTGAAGATTTTGATGATGTTGTTTATAGATCTGAAAATTTAGCTATCCTCAAATATTTCTATGAGAATTATGAATACAATTCTGAAAATAATGCACGTATTGAGAAAGTCTCCGCTGTCCAAGAAGAGACTAATATTTTGCAGGAGTCTATGGAAGAAGAAATTGATGAAACTATGAGCTCATTGGATGAAAAAGATGATGAGGAGAGCGAAGAACAAAAGGAGGAAGAGCGGATTGATCACCCGTGCCCACCTTCTAATGAGAGTAACTCTTCAACTCATACATTGTTTAATTCCCCTTCGTGCTTACCGAAGGATGATTGCTATGATGACTGTTATGATCCCTATGATTCTTTTGAAATATCCCTTTTTGATGATGCTTGCTATGCTTGTGGCCAAGATGCCAATATGAATTATGCTTATGGAGATGAACTGGTTATAGTTCCTTATGTTAAACATGAAATTGTTGCTATTGCACCCACGCATGATAGTCCTATTATCTTTTTGAATTCTCCCGACTACACTATATCGGAGAAGTTTTCACTTATTAAGGATTATATTGATGGGTTGCCTTATACCGTTGCACATGATGATTTTGATGAATATAATATGCATGTGCTTGCTGCTCCTACTTACAATTATTATGAGATAGGAACTATATCTCCACCTCTCTATGTTTCCAATATGATAAAATTGCAAGAAACTGTTTATACTATGCATTGGCCTTTACTTTGTGTGCATGAATTGTTCTTTTATGACATGCCGATGCATAGGAAGAGAGTTAGACTTCGTTGTTGCATGATATATGTTACTTTGTGCTCACTACTAAATGCTAAATCATTGTTAATTAAAATTGGCTTTGATATACCTTGGGATCCGGGTGGATTCATTACTTGAGCACTATATGCCTAGCTTAATGGCTTTAAAGAAAGCGCTGCCAGGGAGACAACCCAGAAGTTTTAGAGTGTCATTTATTTCTGTTGTGTGCTTTTATAAAGTTTATAAATAAAAATAATGTGCCAAGGTTTGCCTTTAGTATGTTTACATTTGCTTGATGGTTTGTATGGTGCAGGACAGAAACTTTGGCTGTAGTGCGCGATTTTACATTTTTTTTCTGGAACGTCAAATGGTTCTGATTCTTTTTGCACTGTCTTCCTATACAAATTGTTTATTTGTCCTAATTTTGGCAGAATTTTTCAAGTATTATGAGTATGGTGAATGTTCGGATTATTACAGACTGTTCTGTTTTAGACAGATTCTATTTTTGATGCATAGTTTGCTTGTTTTGATGAAACTATCAATTTATATTAGTGGATTAAGCCAAGAAAAAGTTATATTACAGTAGACACAATGAAAAAACAAAATATGAATTGGTTTGCAACAGTACTTAGAGTAGTGATTTGCTTTATTATACTAACGGATCTTACCGAGTTTTCTGTTGAAGTTTTGTGTGGATGAAGTGTTCGATGATTGAGAAGGTTTCGATGTGAGAAGAAGGAAGAGAGGCAAGAGCTCAAGATTGGGGATGCCCGAGGCACCCCAAGTAAATATTCAAGGAAACTCAAGCGTCTAAGCTTGGGGATGCTGGGAAGGCATCCCCTCTTTCTTCAACAAATATCGGTATGTTTTCAGATTCATTTCGTTCGTGCGATATGTGCAATCTTGAAGCGTCTTTTGCATTTAGTTTTCATCTTTCTTTTATGCACCATGCTGGTAGGAGATAGTCCTTGGTTCATTTATAGAATGCTCTATGCACTTCACTTATATCTTTTGAGTATTGCTTTATAGAATGTTTCATGTGCTTCACTTATATCATTTGAAGTTTGGATTGCCTGTTTCTCTTTGCATAGACAACTGCCATTTGTAGAATGCTCTTTTGCTTCACTTATAAATGTTAGAGCGTGGGCATATCTTTTGTAGAAAGAATTGAACTCTCTTGCTTCACTTACATCTATTTAGAGAGATGACAGAAACTGGTCATTCACATGGTTAGTCATAAAATCCTACATAAACTTGTAGATCGCTGAATATGATATGTTTGATTCCTTGCAATAGTTTTGCGATATAAAGATGGTGATATTAGAGTCATGCTAGTGGGTAGTTTTGGATTGTAGAAATACTTGTGTTGAGGTTTGTGATTCCCGTAGCATGCACGTATGGTGAACCATTATGTAACGAAGTTGGAGCATGAGGTATTTATTGATTGTCTTCCTTATGAGTGGCGGTCGGGAACGAGCGATGATCTTTTCTTACCAATCTATCCCCCTAGGGGCATGCATAGTAGTACTTTGCTTCGAGGATTAATAGACTTTTGCAAGAAGTATGTGAGTTCTTTATGACTAATGTTGAGTCCATGGATTATACGCACTCTCACCCTTCCATCATTGCTAGCCTCTTCGGTACCGTGCATTACCCTTTCTCACCTCGAGAGTTGGTGCAAACTTCGCCGGTGCATCCAAACCCCGTGATATGATACGCTCTGTCACACATAAATCTCATTATATCTTCCTCAAAACAGCCACCATACCTACCTATCATGGCATTTCCATAGCCATTCCGAGATATATTTCCATGCAACTTCCATCATCATCATATACATGACTTGAGCATTCATTGTCATATTGCTTTGCATGATCGCAAGATAGCTAGCATGATGTTTTCATGGCTTGTCCGTTTTTTGATGACATTGCTACGCTAGATCATTGCACATCCCGGTACACCGCCGGAGGCATTCACATAGAGTCATATCTTTGTTCTAGATCTCAAGTTGTAATATTGAGTTGTAAGTAAATAAAAGTGTGATGATCATCATTATTAGAGCATTGCCCCAGTGAGGAAAGGATGATGGAGACCATGATTCCCCCACAAGTCGAGATGAGACTCTGGACGAAAAAAAAGAAAGGCCAAAAAAAGGAGAAGGCCCAAAAAAAGAAAAAAAAGAAAGGAAAACAAAAAAATGAGAGAAAAAGAGAGAAGGGGCAATGTTACTATCCTTTTTCCACACTTGTGCTTCAGAGTAGAACCATGTTCTTCATATAGAGAGTCTCTTGAGTTATCACTTTCATATACTAGCGGGAATTTTCATTATAGAACTTGGCTTGTATATTCCAATGATGGGCTTCCTCAAATGACCTAGGTCTTCATGAGCAAGCAAGTTGGATGCACACCCACTTAGTTTCAGTTTGAGCTTTCATATACTTATAGCTCTAGTGCACCCGTTGCATGGAAATCCCTACTCACTCACATTGGTATCTATTGATGGGCATCTCCATAGCCCGTTGATACGCCTAGTTGATGTGAGAATATCTTCTCCTTTTTGTCTTCTCCACAACCACCATTCTATTCCACCTATAGTGCTATGTCCATGGCTCACGCTCATGTATTGCATGAGAGTTGAAAAGGTTTGAGAACGTCAAAAGTATGAAACAATTCCTTGGCTTGTCATCGGGGTTGTGTATGATGTGAATATTTTGTGTAAAGAAGATGGAGCATAGCCAGACTATATGATTTTGTAGGGATAACTTTCTTTGGCCTTGTTATTTTGAAAAGACATGATTGCTTTATTAGTAGGCTTGAAGTATTATTGTTTTTATGTCAAATGATAGACTATTGCTTTGAATCACTTGTATCTTAATATTCATGCCATGATTAGATATGTGCTCAAGATTATGCTAGGTAGCATTCCAGATCAAAAATTATCTTTTTTATCATTTACCTACTCGAGGACGAGCAGGAATTAAGCTTGGGGATGCTGATACGTCTCCATCGTATCTATAATTTTTGATTGTTCCATGCCAATATTCTACAACTTTCATATACTTTTGGCAACTTTTTATACTATTTTTGGGACTAACGTATTGATCCAGTGCCCAGTGCCAGTTCCTGTTTGTTGCATGTTTTTTGTTTCGTAGAATATCCATATCAAACGGAGTCCAAACGGAATAAAAACGGACGGAGATTTTTTGGAATATATGTGATTTTTGGGAAGTGAAATCAACACGAGACGATGCTCGAGGGGCCCATGAGGTAGGGGGGCGCGCCCCAAGGGGGCAGGCGCGTCCCTGACCCTCGTGGACACCCTGTAAGGCAGTTGATGCCCTTCTTTCGCCGCAAGAAAGATAATATCCGGATAGAGATCGTGGTCAAATTTCAGCCCAATCGGAGTTACGGATCTCCGGGAATATAAGAAACGATGAAAGGGTAGAATCTGAGAACGCAGAAACAGAGAGAGACAGAGAGACAGATCCAATCTCGGAGGGGCTCTCGCCCCTCCCACGCCATGGAGGCCAAGGACTAGAGGGGAAACCCTTCTCCCATCTAGGGAGGAGGTCATGGAAGAAGAAGAAGAAGAAGGGGGGCTGAGGGAGTCCTGGATTAGGGGGTATCCGGACAGCCGGACTATATCTTTTAGCCGGACTGTTGGACTATGAAGATACAAGATTGAAGACTTCGTCCCGTGTCCGAATGGGACTCTCCTTGGCGTGGAAGGCAAGCTTGGCGATACGGATATGTAGATCTCCTTCCTTGTAACCGACTCTGTGTAACCCTAACCCCCTCCGGTGTCTATATAAACCAGAGGGTTTTAGTCCGTAGGACAACATACAATCATACCATAGGCTAGCTTCTAGGGTTTAGCCTCTCTGATCTCGTGGTAGATCTACTCTTGTACTACTCATATTATCAAGAATAATCAAGCAGGACGTAGGGTTTTACCTCCATCAAGAGGGCCCAAACCTGGGTAAAACATCGTGGCCCCTGCCTCCTGTGACCATCCGTCTTAGACGCACAGTTCGGGACCCCCTACCCGAGATCCGCCGGTTTTGACACCGACATTGGTGCTTTCATTGAGAGTTCCACTATGCCGTCACCATAAGGAAGGATGCCTCGCCTTGTCGTCAGAAACAACATTACCGCCGGGGGAGCCCTGGCTGTCGGCCAAACTCTCCGGCTAGGCAGTTTCATCATGACCGCCCGTTCGGCTGCTGCACCGACGATGACTTCTCGGGTCATCGAAAACAGCCTCCACATCGGCTTGGAATTCGCCGAGCAAATGGATCCAATGGAGCTCTCTTCCCTAAACGAACTCTTGGATCGCATTGCCGCCTTGGGGGTCGCTACAGACTATGATCGGATTGGGCTTAAACCCGATCTAAGGGAGATTAACTCTCCACCGGTCACCCATCATATTGTGGTGGTGGAGGAACAATGCGGCGATTCTTCCTCTATCTTGAGGACTAACTATGTCCGGATTCCTGAGCTCTCCGCGCCGGATACCCGTTTACGGGAGGACATCACCCAAGCCCTGAACCTAGAGTCAGGTAGCGGGCCAGACTTATCGGGCAACATCCCGGAACCCGAACTTCCAAGATTGGAAACTCCTCGGCCCTTGGGTCTCAGATCGGGTTAGGGTTCGGACTCAAATCCACCCACCCACCCAAGCATAGATGATCTTTCCCACATCAGGCAAGAGCCCCAAGAAACAGTACATCATTATTGGGCCAGATTCCTCCTTGTGATGAACAAGGTTAAGGACTGTCACGAGGAAGACGCAGTCTCATTTTTCTGCAATAATTACACGAACAAGGGAATCCTTAACGCCATAAGTCGTCGTGACATATCACGCTTTGCTGACTTGGCATCCATTGTACGAAAGTACTATGCGATGGAAAGCGCCTGGAAAACCGAAACGAAATTTTGGGATAATCCGGCTCCGAATATACACCCAGTCCGAAGCAAAAGGGTGCACTATCATAAGACACCCAAGTTAATGACAAAGAAGCAAAAACCCTCTATAGGGCGTAGAACCGTATTGGAGGGATGGCTCAACGGACCCTGCAAAATTCATAGCACAATGGATACCATACCAACACACAGCCTTAGAGCATGTTGGGTACTCCGGCAGGTGGCCAAAAGTGGCGAGGATCTTCTCATCCTAGATACCACAGAGCACCATCCCGAGGATAATAATACGATAATAATACGGCATCAAATAATAGGCGCAAGCGAACACTCCGCAGCTTTGCCAAAATCTGCCACGTGGCAGCAGTAAATCCATGGGGTGACACAGCTATTACCTTCAATGCCAGTGACGAACCCAAATTTCGAACATCCCGAGCACCAGCCGCACTGGTCCTCAGTCCAATTGTGGACGACTTTCGACTCACCAAAGTACTCATGGACGGTGGCAATGGATTAAACCTCATCTATGAGGAAACTCTTCAAAAAATGGAAATAGACTGGAACCGCATTGAGCGAAGCAGCACAACCTTCAGAGGAATCATCCCCAGTCGGGAAGCACGCTGTGCTGGGAAAATCACACTAGATGTGGTATTCGGCACGCCGGAGAACTATAGGTCCGAAGAAATTACATTCCAAGTGGCCCCGTTCAGTAGCGGATACCACGCCCTTTTAGGGTGGGAGTTGTTCACGATCTTCCAAGCGATACCCCATTACGGGTACATGAAGCTCAAAATGCCCGGGCCCAACGGAATCATCACTCTCGCTAGTGATCCGGACACAACACTCTGTGCTGAAAACAAAACAGGCTCATTGGCCCTCGATGCATTATCCGAAGCCTTCGTGGCCGAGGAATTAACTGCGCTACGCTCTATAGTGGACAGGGACCATGTGATACTTGACAAGAGATCCAAGTCCACCTCTTTTAAACAAGTGGATGAAATAGTCAAATTCCAAGTCCACCCAACGGACTCTTCAAAAACAGCCTCCATCGGGGCACAGTTAAACCCTGCCGTGGACGCCGCACCACGAGAGTTCCTGCGCGAGAATTGGGACATATTCGCCTGGCATCCCTCAGATATGCCAGGAATCCCACGCAGGCTGGCTGAGCACATCCTTAATATTCTAAAGGGATTCAAGCCGGTCAAGCAGACTCTTCGGCGTTTCTCTGAACCTAAGAGACAAGCTATGGGAGAGGAACTAGCCAAGTTATTGGAGGCCGGATTCATTAGAGAAATAAAACACCCGGACTGGCTAGCAAACCTGGTGATGGTGCCAAAGAAGGACAAATCCTGGCGCCTATGTGTCGACTTCAAGGACCTCAACAAGGCTTCCCAAAGGATCCCTTCCCCCTCCCCGCATCGATCAAATTATCGAAGCTACCGCAGGACACGATTCATTCTGTTTCCTCGACGCATACTCCGGCTACCACCAAATCAAGATGGCGGAGTACGACCAAGCCGCAACGGCACACCATACGGCCCCTTCTGTTTCAACACAATGCCTTCTGGGCTCAAAAACGCCGGCGCAACATATCAGCGCATGATTTAGACATGTCTGGAGAAACAGATCGGCAAAATAGTAGAGGCATACGTAGATGATGTGGTCGTCAAAACCAAACACGTCGACTCCCTAATAGACGACTTGAGGCTCACATTCGACAACCTCCGAACATACGACATCAAGCTCAATCCGGAAAAATGTGTCTTCGGTGTACCAGCCGGAAAGCTCATGGGCTTCATTGTCTCCAGTAGAGGAATTGAAGCAAATCCGGCCAAAATCCGAGCTCTGTCATAGTTGGCTATCCCAACAGACCTCAAACAAATCCAGAAATTTACCGGATGTGTGGCGGCTCTAAGCCGCTTTATCTCCCGCTTAGGAGAAAAGGCATTACCCCTTCATCGCCTCCTTCGACGCACCGAACACTTCGAGTGGGCGGACGCTGCCATAGCCGGATTGGAAGAAATAAAAGCCACACTAGCAACCAACCCAATCCCGGCCGTGCCAAACATCGGCGAACCAATGCTGTTGTACATTGCGGCAACTCATCAGGTGGTAAGCGCGATGCTCGTCGTCGAACGAGAAATGGACGGACATAATTCCCCATTCAAAGGTCGGTATATTATGTATCCACTGTCCTCACTCCATGCAAATCACGGTACCCACATTACCAAAAGATAGCCTATGCGGTATTCATGGCATCCCGGAAGCTGCGACACTACTTTCAAGAGTGTTCAATTACAGTAGCCTCAGAGGTGCCACTCAATGACATTATAAACAACCGCGATGCCACGGGATGGATTGCCAAATGGGCCATTGAGCTCCTCCCGTTCAACATAACATACACACCCCGGCGAGCCATTAAATCGCAAGTATTGGCCGACTTTGTCACCGAATGGACGGAAGCCGAACTCCCTAAAGAGTACGGCGCATACTCCAATTGGATCATGCACTTCAACGACTCCAAAATGATGGCTGGTCTGGGGGCTGGCGTCGTCCTGACGTCCCCTACCGGAGATACAGTTCAATACGTACTCCAGATATTGTATACAGACTCCAACAACGCAGCCGAATACGAAGCCCTGTTACATGGTCTTCGGATGGCAGTTTCCATGGGCATTCAATGCCTGGAGGTGCGGGGGGATTCGAACCTTGCAATATCCCAAATAAATGGAGACTTCGATGCCAAGGATCCGAAAATGGCGGCCTATCGCAACGCCGTCCAAAAGATGTCAGCTCGGTTCGAGGGGCTCAAATTTCACCATGTGGCTCGGGAAAACAATCAGGCGGCGGATATCCTCGCCCACATCGACGCAAAACACGATGCGGTCCCCCCAACATCTTTTTGGAGAGGTTGTTTAAGCCATCCGTGGTATGGGAAGGGGACACTGGTAACAATAGTCCGGACCCGGCCAAAATGCCCGATACGGAACACTCTAACATAATCGGAGGCTCTGCTACCGAAATAACACCTTCATCCCACGTAATAATGGCCATCATTGCCCCGTGGACAGAACCATTCCTGGCCTACCTAACTAGGCAGGAACTCCCCAAGGACCAAAATGAGGCACGCTGCATAATGCGGTGCTCTAAAGCCTACAGGGTCCACGAGGGAGAGCTTTATAAGAAAAGCACTACTGGAGTCCTTAGGTGCATCTCCGAAGAGGAGGGGCGAAAGCTTTTGGCAGAAATTCACGCCGGACTCGGCGGCCACCACGCCGCAGCCCGGGCCCTTGTAAGCAAGGCCTTCCGTACAGGTTTTTATTGGCCGACGGCCCGGGTAGACGCACAGGAGTTGGTCCAATGCTGCGTCGGTTGCCAGCTTTTTGCAAACCAAAGCCACATGCCACCCATCGCCCTCCAAACAATCCCCATTACCTGTCCCTTCACGGTCTGGGGGCTTGACATGGTTGGACCCCTTAAAGGGGGAACCCACAAGAAAAAATACCTACTGGTCATGGTGGATAAAT
Organism: Triticum monococcum; assembly: GCA_034509565.1. Lineage (NCBI taxonomy): Eukaryota > Viridiplantae > Streptophyta > Magnoliopsida > Poales > Poaceae > Triticum > Triticum monococcum. The sequence goes on along the minus strand of CM067843.1, from coordinate 550,768,205 downwards.
TCACCAAATGGATAGAAGCCAAACCTGTTAAAACGGCCGAATCCGGACTGGTGATAGACTTCATATCCGGGGTTGTACACTGTTATGGCATCCCCCACAGCATCATCACTGACAACGGCACAAACTTCACGGCCGACGAGGTAAAACTCTGGTGTAGCAACATGGGCATCAAGCTCGATTACACTTCTGTCTATCACCCACAAACTAACGGCCAAGTTGAGCGAGCAAATGGTCTTATCATGAGCGGCATCAAACCCAGATTAGTGCGGTCCTTAAAGGAATCTAACACGCACTGGGTAGAGGAGCTCGACTCCATACTCTGGGGGCTGCGGACCACGCCGAATCGTACTACCGGATACACACCCTTTTTTATGGTGTACGGCGTAGAGGCGGTTCTGCCCTGCGACATAATTCATGACTCACCTCGAGTGCGCATGTACGAAGAAAGAGAAGCCGAGCTCGATCGGTAGGACAGTCTGGACAACCTGGAGGAGGAGCGCGACATGGCAAAAGCCCGTTCCACATTCTATCAGCAACAGGCTCGAAGATACCAAAGCAGAGAAGTATGGGCCAAAACTTATAACGTTGGCGAGCTAGTTCTACGCCTGCTGGAGAAGAAAAAGACCAAGCTCGAGCCCAAATGGGAAGGTCCCTTCATCATTGACCAAGTTCTGACTGGTCGAGTGTACCGTCTACGGGATGCATCGAATAATCGAGTTGAGCCGAACCCATGGAATGCAGCCATGCTCTGAAGATTCTACGCCTAGCGCCGGACTCTATGTTCGTCTCCTTCCTCTGTCCATTTTTTGCACATACATTATCTCTCTTTTTCTCTCTTTCTTTCTTTTATTCTTTCTCAAGGCCTTCAAGGGCCCACTTGTGCCATGCTTGCACACTATTGACGCGCTAACCGCGCTCATTATACCTGGGGGCTTCTTACACAGAAGCTTAATTATTTATCTGGGCTTCATGACCCGCACATGTGTTATTCTTCCACATGTACCTTTTCTTCGCCATTATATGCATCGATATGACTTAAGTTTTGGCTAAGCTGGGTTGCCTGGCTCTTGTATTTATGCCCTACATTCCCGTTAATTCGGCTAGGGCATAAGGGGAGCACCTCTGCGATTGTTACTGCCGGGTCAGCCGGATGTGTACCTCAGACTGGGTGAAGCCGAAAGCTAGCGTTCTTAAGGGAATATTTGATCGGTGAACAAAAGATGACCTTTATTTATTTTCCATATGTGCCCCCAGATGTTTTTGCCTGCGTTTCCTCTCGCAGTCCGGACATGCACTTTAGGGCATGCGTACCCAGGGAAAGGAACCCTTAACGGAACTATTCTCCCTAGAAGATGTTTCTTACTACCCATGTAATATAACATAACTAGCTGGGTACTTGTCTGTTCAAGCATTAATGACCCCTACGCCTGGTTTCCACGCATACCCCGGTTCTTATATAACTGAACGGGTATTCGGATACACTCCGGACTATCAGGTCCCTAGGTTGAAGCGAAAAGGTCCGCCATGACAAATGATTTACAATCCGGCTAGAAGGCATTATACATGTCACTTTAATTACATAGTCATGTAGACTGACTAAATTCATCTTCTATACCTTCCAATAGGCTGTCTAGCCTACAATCTTGTTGGGAATACTTTGCGGCTAATTCTACTTGCCCATATGCTAAGCTATTGGGTATCTCTTTCCCATCGGGCCCCACAGGTCCGACTTTGGCCATGTGGTTTGGGTCAGCCTTGGTATACCGCGTCTTCACCATGGCCCAGGCTTCCCTGGCACCTTGGCGGCAGGCCGATATCTTTCATAATCGGAAGCACCGCCGTGCTCCCTTGAGCTTCTCCGCAAGCTCTCCAATGCCTGCTAGCAGGGAAACGGATGGCCACAGAGCCTGGGCAATACTTTGCATCACCTGCCGAACTTGTTCGTGTAGTTGTGAGAGCTCAGATAGAAGATCACCCGCAGACCCAGGCATCTCCTCCGCGGGATGACCCGTCAGCATACCTGCAGACATAACTCTGTTAGCCGGCTTCTTTGCCGAACTCTTTTGGGGGTTCGTTCAAGCACCTACTGAAAATGCCGCGTCGAAGCCGCTTATTCTCCTTCACGGAGTCCGCAAGCTGGGCTCGAACATCTTTCAGTTCCACGCTCAGCTTGGTATTGGCATCTTGGAGATTATTCTTCTCCCGCATGACCTTAGTCAGCACGCGTTCGCCAGCCTTTAGCTGTCGTACGACATGCTGGTCCTCCGGATTCTCTCCGGAGTTATCTGCAAGATCTATTGTTAGATCTGAAGCCATGCCGCACACTATATGGTACCTATCATTCTTTGAAACAAATGTTACCAGGTGGGGATTTTTCAGTTTCCTTCAATGCGGCAACGGTGGCCGAAGTTGGGTCTTGCATTCCTCCAGCTCCTGTGACAGTTGAGTATTCTTCTCTGTAAGAACCTGCACAATAAATGATCCTTAAATCAGTTGTGCCAACTGTTTCAAGTCTCAGGGGCTACTGATATATATACTCATCAATTTTTCTTACCCATACATCCTTTACATACTGGTCCGTGGCTCTGGCTAGACCATTTTGAGCAGCACAGATGTATGCATCTCCTGAGTTGAATGCATCAAACGCCTCTCGGGAGAAACAAGCGTCACAGAGTACGGCTCGGCGACGCTTGTGATTCATGGCGTTCTCCACTTCGGAATTCATAGCGGATATCTTATCCGCATCCTCTGTAGAAGGAGCATCCGGTGTATGCCTCGTGTTGGCTTCCGCCTCTGTGTCCGGCCCTGGAGCCCGACTGGTAGAGGCGTGATCGGCGACCTCTCCGGATATTGTCTGGCGAGCGTTCTTCCTTCTAGGAAACACGGGTGTTATTATGTTTTTAAAAGACGACAACCACACAGTGAGGTGTCGCACCTCTGCGCCGGCGTCTCCGTCTGGACCGTCTTCCTTTTTAGCCTGTCCGGCCTTGAAACCCCTTGTTGGTGAGTCGCCGCGGGCTCGACATGGCGTCCCGAGGGCCTTCCCTATAAAACACCGTTTGTATACGGTAGGTGAAGTGCATAAAAGGAAATCCTTTTCAAAGGTTGGGACTCCGGTCTCATTTACCTGCGAGGCTGGGAGTAGCCCAGGGTAGTCGGCTATAATGGCCACCATGGCGTCATCACAGCTTAGCTGATAGAAAATCTATCAATCAGCTCCACGAATATGTCCGGATCCTCTTTGAGGCCGGGGTCGAGGACCCGTTCAGGATCCTCCGGTTGTGGAGGTGGGCTATTGATCTCCCCTACCGCCTTACGCAGTTCCTGCGATGAAACGACAAGGTAAATATTTATCACGAAAACAAGGGTAGGATGGAAGTAAAAAGAGCAGAAGCTCACCTAGCTTTGCGGGTTGTTCATGGAGAATCCATCCCGTGGCTTGATGCGGAGGAACTCCTCTTCTTCCCCCTTATACAGATCGGATAGAACTCTTGCTAGAGCGGTAACTGAGTCCGGTCCCTTGCGCCCGCAGCGAATGGCATCATCTTCCCCATTGAAGTGCCACATGGGGTAGCCTCGATATTGAAGTGGCTGCACCCCCCGCATAATGCATATTGCCATAACCTCGGTTATGGTCAGTCCTGATTTAGCCAACAACTTTATCCGTCCCATCAGGTGAAATACGTCTCTATCATCTCCCTCATGTGGGCTCCGTGGGCGCCAGCTTAGGCGTTTCTTCAAAGGGGCGTTGTCAAACTCAGTAAGGACAATCCGGATAGGATCCAGGAGAGGAACATCCTCCATATAAAACCACTCCGAAGGCCAGTCCTCGGACGTCTTCTTCGGGGTACCGGATAGGTATCCAGTCCCGGCGATGTGCCATACTTCGGCTCCGCCCACTTGATATATTGATCCCCTCTGTGTACGGGGCACAAGGCAGAACAACTTCTTCCACAGTGCGAAATGAGCTTCGCAGCCCAGAAACAGCTCGCAAAGGGCTACATAACCAGCGATGTGCAGTATGGAGGCAGGGGTGAGGTTGTGCAACTGGAGGCCATAGAACTCCAGGAGCCCTCGGAGAAATGGATGGATTGGAAATCCGAGTCCCCTTAACAAATAGGGGACAAGGCATGCCCGCTCTCCCTTAGAGGGGTTGGGAAAGCTCTCCGCTTGCTGCCCGCCATTATAGGTGGCGCGCCCGGCTCGAACCGGGACCATACACGCTGGAGGGAGGAATCCCTGGGTCTGTAGCTTCACTAATTGGCTGTGTGGGACGGAACACCTCTCCCAATCTCCAGGCTTGGGGCTGTGGGAGCGAGATGAGGAGCTGCGCTGGCCGGCCATGTTGGGATGGATTTTTTCAGGCGCGCTCCGATAAATGCTCGCTGAGGGAGGATGGTGTGGTTTGGATCTGAGGATCCTCGTCTCTTTAATTATCTTGCGAACCTATCCAAGAACATCTACAAAGTACTCCTAGTTTCATGCTTGTTCTAGGTAAAGCGAACGTCAAGCGTGCGTAGAGTTGTATCGGTGGTCAATAGAACTTGAGGGAATATTTGTTCTACCTTTAGCTCCTCGTTGGGTTCGACACTCTTACTTATCGAAAACTGTTGTGATCCCCTATACTTGTGGGTTATCAAGGTGCACTAGTTCGGCGAAGAGATGGTGATACAAGTGCAATATGGATGATAGATATAGGTTTTTGTAATCTGAAAATATAAAAACAGCAAGGTAACTAATAGTAAAAGTGAGCACAAACGGTATTGCAATGCGTTGAAATAAGGCCTAGGGTTCATACTTTCACTAGTGCAAGTTCTCAACAATAATAACATAATTGGATCATATAGCTATCCCTCAACATGAAACAAAGAGTCACTCCAAAGTCACTAATAGTGGAGAACAAATGAAGAGATTATGGTAGGGTACGAAACCACCTCAAAGTTATCCTTTCTGATCGATCTATTCAAGAGTCCGTAGTAAAATAGCATGAAGCTATTCTTTCCGTTCAATCTATCATGGATTTCGTACTAGAATAACACCTTAAGACACAAATCAACCAAAACCCTAATGTCACCTAGATACTCTAATGTCACCTCAAGTATCCGTGGGTATGATTATACGATATGCATCACACAATCTCATCTATTCAACCAACACAAAGAACTTCAAAGAGTGCCCCAAAGTTTCTACCGGAGAGTCAAGACGAAAACGTGTGCCAACCCCTATGCATAAGTTCACATGGTCACGAAACTCGCAAGTTGATCACCAAAACATACATCAAGTGGATCACGTGATATCCCATTGTCACCACAGATAAGCACATGCAAGACATACATCAAGTGTTCTCAAATCCTTAAAGACTCAATCCGATAAGATAACTTCACACAGAAAACTCAATTCATCACAAGAGAGTAGAGGGGGAGAAACATCATAAGATCCAAATATAATAGCAAAGCTCGCGATACATCAAGATCGTGTTGACTCAAGAAGACGAGAGAGAGAGAGATATCAAACACATAACTACTGGTACATACCCCCAGCCCCGAGGGAGAACTACTCCCTCCTTGTCGTGGAGAGCATCGGGATGATGAAGATGGCTATCGGAGAGGGATTCCCCCCTCCGGCAGGGTGCCGGAACGGGTCTAGATTGGTTTTCGGTGGCTACGGAGGCTTCTGGCGGCGGAACTCCCGATCTATTCTGCTCTCTGGTGTTTTTAGGGTATATGGACATATATAGGCTAAAGAAGTCGGTCAGGGGAGCCACGAGGGGCCCACGAGGGTGGGGGCGCGCCCAAGGGGTAGGGCACGCCTCCCTGCCTCGTGGCTTCCTCGAGGCTTCCCTGACGTCTACTCCAAGTCTCCTGGATTGCTTCCGTTCTAAAAATAAGTTCCCTGAAGTTTCAAGTCAATTGGGCTCCGTTTGATTGTCCTTTTCTGCGATATTCTAAAACAAGGAAAAAAATAGAAGCTCGCACTGGGCTCTAGGTTAATAGGTTAGTACCAAAAATCATATAAAATAGCATATAAATGCATATAAAACATCCAAGGTTGATAATATAATAGCATGGAACAATCAAAAAATATAGATGCGTTGGAGACGTATCATCTATCTCTAAACATGTGGACATATTTTCCGATATCGGCTTTCGCTCAGGACAAGCGAGGTCTAAGCTTTGGGGAGTTGATACGTCCATTTTGCATCATGCTTTTATATTGATATTTATTGCATTATGGGATGTTATTACACATTATCGCACAATACTTATGCCTTTTCTCTCTGATGTTGTAAGGTTTACATGAAGAGGGAGAATGCCGGCAGCTGAAATTCTAGACTGGAAAAGGAGCAAATATTAGAGACCTATTCTACACAACTCCAAAAGTCCTGAAACTTCATGGAAAATTATTTTGGAATATAAAAAAAATTGGGCGAAGAAAGCACCAGAGGGGGCCACCTGCCATCCACAAGGGTGGAGGGCATGCCCCCTGCCTTGTGGGCCACCTCGAAGGCCCCCGATGCCCATCTTCTGATATATGGTGTGTTTAGACTCTGAAAAAATCAGGAGGAAGCTTTCGGGACGAAGCATCGCCGTCTCGAGGCGGAACTTGGGTAGAACCAATATAGGGCTCCGGCGGAGCTGTTATGCCGGGGAAACTTCCCTCCAGGAGGGGGAAATCATCGTCATCGTCAACACCAAGACCAACGTTCCTCTCATTGAGAGGGGGTCAATCTCCATCAACATGTTCACCAACACCATCTCCTCTCAAACCCTAGTTCATCTCTTGTATCCAATCTTTGTCTCAAAACCTCAGATTAGCACCTGTGGGTTGCTAGTACTGTTGATTACTCCTTGTAGTTGATGCTAGTTGGTTTATTCGGTGGAAGATCATATGTTTAGATCCTTAATGATAATTAATACTCCTCGGATTATGAACATGAATATGCTTTGTGAGTAGTTACATTTGTTCTTGAGGACATGAGAGAAGTCTTGCTATAAGTAATCATGTGAATTTGGTATTCGTTTGATATTTTGATGAGATGTATGTTGTCTCTCCTCTAGTGGTGTTATGTGAACATTGACTACATGATACTTCACCATTATTTGGGCCTAGGGGAAGGCATTAGGAAGTAATAAGTAGATTATGGGTTGCTAGAGTGACATAAGCTTAAACCCTAGGTTATGTGTTGCTTTGTAAGGGGCTGATTTGGATCCATATGCTTCATGCTATGGTTAGATTTATCTTAATTCTTCTTTCGTAGTTGTGGATGCTTGCAAGAGGGGTCAATCTTATGTGGGAGGCTTGTCCAAGGAAGGGAAGCACCCAAGCACCGGTCCACCCACATATCAAATTATCAAAGTAACAAACACGAATCATATGAGCATGATGAAAACTAGCTTGACAGTAATTCCCATGTGTCCTAGGGAGTGCTTTGCTTTATATAAGAATTCATCCAGGCTTGTCCTTTGCTACAAAAAGATTGGGCCACCTTGCTGCACCTTTTTACTTTTGTTACTTGTTACCCGTTACGAATTATCTCATCATACAACTATCTGTCACCGATAATTTCAGTGCTTGCAGAGAAAACCTTACTGAAAGCCGCTTGTCATTTCCTTCTGCTCCTCGTTGGGTTCGACACTCTTACTTATCGAAAGTACTACGATAGATTCCCTAGACTTGTGGGTCATCAGGGCGCGCCCTGCTGGTTTGTGCCCACCCGGGTGCCCCCCTCCGGTGGTTCTTGGCTCCAGAAATTCTTATTTATTGAATAAAAAATCCTCGCAAAGTTTTGTTCCAATCCGAGAACTTTTCTTTCTACACAAAAACAACACCATGGTAGTTCTGCTGAAAATAGCGTCAATCCAGGTTAGTTTCATTCTAATCATGCAAATTAGAGTCCAAAACAAGAGGAAAAGTGTTAGGAAAAGTAGATACAATGGAGACATATCAATCCACTTCTCAAGCCACCAAATACCAATATTGAGACAGTTTCTGATCTCATTGATACGACCAACTGGTCTTGGTGATAGGAAGTGATTAGGGATAATTTCATTGCTCCAGATGCGGAGGCTATTCTTAATATTCCCATTCAGCAAGGGGGTGAGGATTTTTTTGCTTGGACTTTTGAGAAATCAGGCAACTACATTGTAAAAATGGCGTACCGTGCTCTAGTGACTCAAAAAGAGCATGTGGCTCTAGAGGAAGGGACATCTAGCAGAACCTCAAGGAATGATCAACAGTTGTGGAAGGCCTTGTGGAAATTAAATGTCATCCTGAAGGTGAGAGTTTTCTGGTGGCAAGTCTTCTGTTGGATTCTCTCGGATGAAGCTACTCTCAACTATCATCATATTGCAAAAATCAGTCGATGCAAAGTATGCTTAGCTATGAAAGAGGATCTGAAACATGCTCTCATTCATTGTTCACATGGTCAACGCTTCTGGGAGCAGGCGTGTGCATGGTTTGGTATTCAGCTCCCTCGTCTTCATCCGGACTCGTGGGCGCAAGATATCATTTGTGATCCTCGTTTTTCTGACGATGATCGTGCGAAGATCACTACCATTATGTGGTCTATTTGGCACTCCTGAAACCGTATGAAACATGGCGAAGAAGGATGGTATCCATTAGCGACAATCAGAGCTACGAAGGAGGCAATTGCGCTCCTTCATATTCCATGCAAGGCAGCTTTGGTTTTGCCGGGATATGGGTGGCTATAGGATCGAAAGTATGTCTAGAGGGGGGTGATTAGACTACTTTCCAAATAAAATCTAGATTTTTCCCAATTTTAAGTCTTGGCATATTTTAGCAACTTAGCACAAGTCAATCAATCAACCTACACACACAAATCTACGAAGGTAAAGGGAGGAGTTTGGAGGGAGCAAACACAATGTAGACACGGAGATTTTTTGCGTGGTTCCGATAGGTGGTGCTATCGTACATCCACATTGATGGATACTTCAACCCACAAAGGGTAAAGGTTGCGCAAGTCCACTGAGGGCTCCACCCACGAAGGGTCCACGAAGAAGCAACCTTGTCTATCCCACCATGACCATCGCTCATGAAGGACTTGCCTAACTAGGATAGATCTTCATGAAGTAGGCAATCTCCTTGCTCGTACAAACTCCTTGGTTCGACTCCACAATCTTGTCGGAGGCACCCAAGTGACACCTAACCAATCCAGGAGACACCACTCTCCAAAAGGTAATAGATGGTGTGTTGATGATGAACTCCTTGCTCTTGTGCTTCAAATTATAGTCTCCCCAACACTCAACTCTCTCTCTCTCTCTCTCACACTGATTTGGATTTGGTGGAAAGATGATTTGACTTGAAAGCAACTTGGGGAAGGCTAGAGATCAAGATTCATATGGTTGGAATGGAATATCTTGGTCTCAACACATGAGTAGGTGGCTCTCTCTTAGAAAATGAATGCGGGAGGTGTAGGCACGTTCTGATGGCTCTCCTTCAGAATGAAGGAAGGGTGGAGGGGTATATATAGCCTCCACACAGAATCTAACTATTACACACAATTTACCAAACTCAGTGGGACCGAATCAGAAACCTCGGTCAGACCAATTCAGTTCAAAATGTGAATGTTAGGCTTTTCGGTGGGACCGACGTGTCAACTCTGTGGGACCGATTCCATTAGGGTTAGGGCATAACGTAATCTCGATGAGACCGATTACACAAACTCGGTGGGACCGATTTTGGTAATAAGCTAACCAGAGAGTTGGTCAGGCAAACTCGGTGGGACCGAATCGCTCATTTCGGTGAGACCGAAACATTACGAAAGGGAAATAAAGAGTTTGCATTGCAAACTCGGTGGGACCGATCGCTCATCTCGGTTGGACCGAAACATTATGAAGGGAAACAGAGAGTTTGCAATCCCATCCCGGTGAGACCGAAATAACTAGGGTTTCTCGCAGTGGCTATGTCAAGTGAAATCTGTGGCGCCGGATAGAACATTTTGGTGCGGCCGAGTTTGACTTTTGGTTTGGGACATATGTGGATATGAGAAAGTGGTTGAGGGTTTTTGGAGCATATCACTAAGCATTTTGAGCAAGTAAGCCATTAAGCAACACCTCATCCCCTTTTAATAGTATTGGCTTTTCCTATGGACTCAATGTGATCTTGGATCACTACAATGAAAATGTAGAGTCTTGAGCTTGAGCCAATATGTGTCCTTAGCATTTTGAGGGGTCCACATTCCTAATCCATGCCATGCCAATCATTGAACTTTCTAAAATGATCATCTTGAAATAATATTAGTTCGATGATCTATATGTTGTTAGTAATTACCAAAACCACCCACGGATAGTTGCACTTTCAATATCCCCCTTTTTGGTAATTGATGACAATATAGATCAAAGCTTCGACAAATGATAATAAGATTTAAATACATCATCACTTTGAGAAGTATGTGATAAGCAAGAGCTCCCCCTAAATTTGTGCATTATTTAAGATTTGCTTTTGAATGAAAATGCACAATCGATTAGGATCATGGGTTACTCTTCCATGTCACATACATCTTGGTGGAGCGCTAAAAAAGATAGGTGTCGAAGTAATTGGCCACGGATACCCCGAAGACGGCAAGACAATAAATCAAGACATCGGGGCTAGCAAAGCCCCGCAGTCCAACTGCCCGTCTGCTCTTGCCGGCTCCCCGTCCAAGTGCTCTGCCCGGCCAGCTGCCGGCTGCCGACTGTGCCAACCATCCAGCTGCCGACAGCACCGACCAGCCGGCTGCCGACTGCAGCCTGACCCAACACCGACAAGACCCCGGCGAGACGGCCGTACCGCGACGTCATCTACAGTGTACCGTGTCCCCTGGGCATTGATTTATAAAATGCCCCAGGGAACAAGCATGACATGCACCATGCCTAGCCCATGCCACTACATAGCTTGGTTTATAAGCTACCCAAGGTAGCTTACAACCAACGCCACCACCACCCATGCCTACTCCTATATATAGACACACATCCATCCACTACAAAACACACACACACACACACGCATGAGGACTCACATGCTCACGGCCATGAGCCATGAGCATGGCCGGCCACTAGAGCATGTCACATACATGCATATATGAAACCAGATGCCTGTGGCACTGCTTTCAGATACAGCTCCAGAAGCACTCTATACCAGATATACATACCAGATATACTCAGACATGCAGGAGTAGGGGTGTTATCTCTCCAGTGAGCCCCGAACTTGGGTAAACAACCGTGTGCTCTTCGCATACCCGCTTGATACGTCTCCAACGTATCTATAATTTTTGATTGCTCCATGCTATGTTATCTACTGTTTTGGGCAATATTGGGCTTTATTATCCACTTTTATATTATTTTTGGGACTAACCTATTAACCGGAGGCCCAACCTAGATTTGTTGTTTTTTGCCTATTTCAGTGTTTCGAAGAAAAGGAATATCAAACAGAGTCGAAACGGAACGGAATCAACTGGAGAAGTTATTTTTGGAAGGAAAGCTACCGAAAAAGCTTGGAGTGCACGTCAGGAAAGAAGGGAGGTGCTCACGAGGGTGGGGGCGCGCCCACCCCCCTAGGGCGCGCCCCCTACCTCGTGCCCCCCCTTTGGTCCTCTGACGTACTTCTTCCGCCTATATATCTCCATATACCCTAAAAACATCCGAGAACACAATAGATCGAGAGTTCCGCCGCCAAAAGCCTCCGTAGCCACCGAAAGCCAATCTAGACCCGTTCCGACACCCTGCCGGAGGGGGAATCCTTCTCCGGTGGCCATCTTCATCATCCCGGTGCTCTCCATGACGAGGAGGGAGTAGTCCACCCTCGTGGCTGAGGGTATGTACCAGTAGCTATGTGTTTGATCTCTCTCTCTCTCTCTCTCTCTCGTGTTCTTGATTTGGCACGATCTTGATGTATCGCGAGCTTTGCTATTATAGTTGGATCTTATGTTTCTCCTCCCCTCTTCTCTCTTGTAATGGATTGAGTTTCCCCTTTGAATTTATCTTATCGGATTGAGTCTTTAAAGATTTGAGAACACTTGATGTATGTCTTGCCGTGCGTATCTGTGGTGACAATGGGATGCCACGTGATTCACTTGATGTATGTTTTGGTGGTCAACTTGCGGGTTCCGCCCATGAACCTATGCATAGGGGTTGGCACACATTTTCGTCGTGATTCTCTGGTAAAAACTTTGGGGCACTCTTTGAGGTCCTTTGTGTTGGTTGAATAGATGAATCTGAGATTGTGTGATGCATATCGTATAATCATACCCACGGATACTTGAGGTGACATTGGAGTATCTAGGTGACATTAGGGTTTTGGTTGATTTGTGTCTTAAGGTGTTATTCTAGTACGAACTCTAGGGCTGTTTGTGACACTTATAGGAATAGCCCAACGGATTGATTGGAAAGAATAACTTTGAGGTGGTTACGTACCCTACCAGAATCTCTTCGTTCGTTCTCAGCTATTAGTGACTTTGGAGTGACTCTTTGTTGCATGTTGAGGGATAGTTATGTGATCCAATTATGATATTATTGTTGAGGGAACTTACACTAGCGAAAGTATGAACCCTAGGCCTTGTTTCAACGCATTGCAATACCGTTTACGCTCACTTTTATCATTAGTTACCTTGCTGTTTTTATAATTTCAGATTACAAGTACCTTTATCTACCATCCATATACCACTTGTATCACCATCTCTTCGCCAAACTAGTGACCTATACTATTTTCTATTGTATTGGGTGTGTTGGGGACACAAGAGACTCTTTGTTATTTGGTTGCAGGGTTGCTTGAGAGAGACCATCTTCATCCTACGCCTCCTACGGATTGATAAACCTTAGGTCATCCACTTGAGGAAAATTTGCTACTGTCCTACAAACCTCTGCACTTGGAGGCCCAACAACGTCTACAAGAAGAAGGTTGTGTAGTAGACATCAAGCCCTTTTCTGGCGCCGTTGCCGGGGAGGTGAGTGCTTGAAGGTATATCTTTAGATCTTGCAATCGAGTCTTTTAGTTTCTTGTTTTATCACTAGTTTAGTTTATAAAAGAAAACTATAAAAAATGGAATTGAGTTTGTCTCATACGCTTCACCTTTTTAATATCTTTCGTGAGTATGATGGAAAAGATAATTGTGCTCAAGTTCTAGAAGAAGAAATCTATAAAATGTTTGCTACTAAATATTTGAATGATGAGCATGATTGCAATGTTGTTAGTACGAATTCTTTAAATATCCATGATACTAATGATGATTGCACTAGTTATGATGAAAAATGTCTCCTATAAACATGTCAATTTTTGTGGAGTGCATTGGTTTTGTAAGTACACACCAAATGGGGAAGATAGATATTGCAAGAGGCATAAGTACTTAGAAACTAAATTGTTGCAAGAAAGTCTTGATGATTGTGCTGAAAGATTCAATATTTTTCGCGCCCCTTGTAAACTTTGCAATGAACATGGTCATTTAAATCTCCAATGCAAATTGTTTCATGACAGAATCGTATCCAAACATTGTGATAATTTGATTACCCTTGAGCATCGTAAAGAGCTTAGTCTTCTTTTGGGGTATGAGGAAATGAAACGTATAACTTAGGGTATTCCAAAGTTTAATCTTGATAGATTTATTGATTTTGATCTAGAGAAAATTTATATGTATTGTGCGGTGAATTGTATTGAAAATCCTTATATTGCCAACTACATAAAGAAAAGAAAACAAATAGAAGATGAAGAGAATACTAATGAAAGGGAAGAGGGTTCCTAATACCCTCCTATTATTTCTTATGATGAATCAGGTAACGAGAGGAGCCTCCTATTCAACCAATCTCATTAATAAGGAGCTCCAAAAAGTGGATTGAACCCACACATGATGTGGTGAAAAAGAAGAAAAGAAAAAGGAAGAGAGGTAAAAATATGTCTCTCCCAAATAATGTTGCCCCTATTACTATTGTGCCTCATGAAAATATAATTATGGAAGGTAATGATACTTCTTATGATCTTGAAAATCTTTTTGGCACTTGCTTGGAAGAATATGATAATTGCTATACTATTTATGCTATCCATACTATTATTGATGAGAGTGATTATGCTTATGATATGAAAAGGCCCAAGCTTGGGCATGCTATGTTTGATGAAGATGATATTTTTAGTCCCTCAAGTTTTGATGAGCAAATTTATTATGATGATAGCATGCCTCCTATCTATGATGATTATATTTATGAAAGTGGGTTTGGAAGAGTGTCAACTTTAGGAAGTAATGATCCCACTATTTTGGAGGATGTTGAATCTTATTGTGATAATTATGAAAGTGGATTTGGAGAGGTCATGACTTTATTTAGTGATGAATCCACTATTTCGGAAGAGGTTCCAATTGATTATGAGAACAAAGTTGTTATCTATGATGATTATTGTGATGACTTGTATGCTATAAAGAATAATGATATCCATGAAACTTGTCATCATGATTTTAGTTTTCAATTGGATTATGCCTCACATGATAATTATTTTGTTGAGTTTGCTCCCACTACTATTCATGAGAAGAAATTTGCTTATGTGGAGAGTAATAAAAATTCTATGCTTGTAGATCATGAAAAGAATGCTTTATGTGATAGTTATATTGTTGAATTCATTCATGATGCTACTGAAAATTATTATGAGGGAGGAATATACGCTTGTAGGAATTGCAATAATATCAAGTTTCCTCTCTATGTGCTTAAAGTTTTGAAGTTATGCTTGTTTTGCCTTCCTATGCTAGTTGATCATTGTTCCCATAAGTTGTTTGCTCACAAAATCCCTATGCATAGGAAGAGGGTTAGACTTAAATGTGCTAGTCATATTCTTCATGATGCTCTCTTTATATTTCAATTCTTATCTTTTATGTGAGCATCATTGAAATCATCATGCCTAGCTTGGGGCTTTAAACGATAGCGCTTGTTGGGAGGCAACCCAATTTTATTTTTGTTCCTGTTTAGTAATAAATAATTCATCTAGCCTCTGTTTAGATGTGGTTTTACTCTTTTAATTAGTGTTTGTGCCAAGTAGAACCTTTGGGAAGACTTGGGTGAAGTCTTTATGATCATGCTGTAAAAAACAGAAACTTTAGCGCTCACGAGAATTGCTGCCATTTTTATTTGGAGAGTGCTATTTAGTTAATTATTTTTGAAGATGATTAATAGATAAATTCCTCAGGTCCAGAAATTTATTTGAGAATTGTATGAGTTCCAGAAGTATACGTTTGATCCAGATTACTACAGACTGTTCTGTTTTTGACAGATTCTGCCTTTCGTGTGTTGTTTGCTTATTTTGATGAATCTATGGCTAGTAAAATAGTTTATAAACCATAGAGAAGTTGGAATACAGTAGGTTTAACACCAATATAAATAAATAATGAGTTCATTACAGTACCTTAAAGTGATGATTTATTTTCTTATACTAACAGAGCTTACGAGTTTTCTGTTAAGTTTTGTGTTGTGAAGTTTTCAAGTTTTGGGTAAGGATTCGATGGACTATGGAATAAGGAGTGGCAAGAGCCTAAGCTTGGGGATGCCCAAGGAACACCAAGTTAATATTCAAGGACAACCAAGATTCTAAGCTTGGGGATGCCCCGGAAGGCATCCCCTCTTTCGTCTTCGTTCATCGGTAACTTTACTTGGAGCTATATTTTTAGTCACCACATGATATGTGTTTTGCTTGGAGCGTCAATTTATTTTGTTAGGATTTGCTTTATGTTATTTAGAACAATGTTTTGCATCTCTTATTTCAATAAAAGTGGCATTGATAGCCTTTACTATGCCTATGTTACAAGTATACATGTTGTTGTTTGAAAACAGAAAGTTTACCGCTGTTGCAATAGTTCCCTAGAAAAGTCAGAATGTGATAAAATGTTGAAACCTTTTGCATATTAAGCTCTGATAAATTTAATACCGTGGGAATTTTCTTTCATAATGTTTGGAGCTAGGGAAGTATGGATGTTGCTGCATTCTTTACAGACTGTCCTGTTTAGGCAGATTGCTGTTATGTTTGCATTGTTTGCATATGTTTGCTTCTTTAATGATTCTATTTGAGGATAGGACTATTAAATATGCAGAGGCATTTAGTATGCAATGTTGAATAATAATTTTAGTGATTTTCTACAGTAGAGTATGATAAGGTTTTTGCAATGGTTTATACTAACTTATCTCACGAGTCCTTGTTGAGTTTTGTGTGGATGAAGCTTTTGAGATTTAGGGAGACCGTGATATGAGAGGAATTAAGGAGACACAAAAGCTCAAGATTGGGGATGCCCAAGGCATCCCAAGATAATATTTCAAGAAATATCAAGCATCTAAGCTTGGGGATGCCCCGGTTGGCATCCCACCTTTCTTCTTCAACAACTATCGGTTAGTTTCGGTTGATCCTAAGTTTTTGCTTCTTCACATGATGTTTGCCATTCTTAGAATGTCATTTTATTTTGCTTTGATTGCTGTTTGAAAATAATACAAAGATCTGAAATTCTTAAATGTTAGAGAGTCTTCACATAGTTGCATAATTATTCAACTACTCATTGATCTTCACTTATATCTTTCGGAGTAGTTTGTCATTTGCTCTAGTGCTTCACTTATATCTTTTAGAGCATGGTGGTAGTTTTATTTTGAAGAAATAGATGGACTCTCATGCTTCACTTAGATTATTTTGAGAGTCTTAATAGCATGGTAATTTGCTTAAAATCCTAATATGCTAGGCATCCAAGAATAGTAAAAACTTTCATATAGAGTATTGAATACTAAGAGAAGTTTGATGCTTGATGATTGTTTTGAGATATGGAGGTAATAATATCAAAGTCGTGCTAGTTGAGTACTTGTGAATTTGAGAAGTGCTTGTGTTGAAGTTTGAAAGTCCCGTATCATGCACGTATGGTAAACATTGTGTAACAAATTTGAAACATGAGGTGTTATTTGATTGTCCTCCTTATGAGTGGCGGTCGGGGACGAGCGATGGTCTTTTCCTACCAATCTATCCCCCTAGGAGCATGCTCGTAGTGCCGAGGTTTTTGACAAATTGTAGATTTTTGCAATAAGTATGTGAGTTCTTTATGACTAATGTTGAGTCCATGGATTATACGCACTCTCACCCTTCCATCCTTGCTAGCCTCTTCGGTACCGTGCATTGCCCTTTCTCACATTGAGAGTTGGTGCAAACTTCGCCGGTGCATCCAAACCCCATGATATGATACGCTCTGTCACACATAAACCTCCTTATATCTTCCTCAAAACAGCCACCATACCTACCTATTATGGCATTTCCATAGCCATTCCGAGATATATTGCCATGCAACTTTCCACCGTTCCGTTTATTATGACACGCATCATCATTGTCATATTGCTTTGCATGATCATGTAGTTGACATCGTATTTGTGGCAAAGCCACCATTCATAATTTTTCATACATGTCACACTTGATTCATCGCAATCCCGGTACACCGCCGGAGGCATTCATATAGAGTCATACTTTGTTCTAGTATCGAGTTGTAATCATTGAGTTGTAAATAAATAGAAGTGTGACGATCATCATTATTAGAGCATTGTCCCAACTGAGGAATAAAAAAAGAGAAGGCCCCCCAAAAAAGAGAAAGGTCATAAAAAAGGCCCAAAAAATGAGAGAAAAAGAGAGAAGGGACAATGTTACTATCCTTTTACAACACTTGTGCTTCAAAGTAGCACCATGATCTTCATAGTAGAGAGTCTCTCATGCTATCACTTTCATATACTAGTGGGAATTTTTCATTATAGAACTTGGCTTGTATATTCCAACAATGGGCCTCCTCAAGTGCCCTAGGTCTTCGCGAGCAAGCAAGTTGGATGCACACCCACTAGTTTCTTTTGTTGAGCTTTCATACATTTATAGCTCTAGTGCATCCGTTGCTTGGCAATCCCTACACCTTGCATTAACATCAATCGGTGTGCATCTCCATAGCCCATTGATTAGCCTTGTTGATGTGAGACTTTCTCCTTTTTGTCTTCTCCACATAACCTCCTCATTATTCTATTCCACCCATAGTGCTATATCCATGGCTCGCGCTCATGTATTGCGTGAAGGTTTATGAGTTTGAGATTACTAAAGTATGAAACAATTGCTTGGCTTGTCATCGGGGTTGTGCATGATGAGAGCATTCTTGTGTGACGAAAATGGAGCATGACTAAACTATATGATTTTGTAGGGATGAACTTTCTTTGGCCATGTTATTTTGAGAAGACATAATTGCTTAGTTAGTATGCTTGAAGTATTATTATTTCTATGTCAATATGAACTTTTGTCTTGAATCTTTCGGATCTGAATATTACCTACTCGAGGACGAGCAGGAATTAAGCTTGGGGATGCTTGATACGTCTCCAACGTATCTATAATTTTTGATTGATCCATGCTATGTTATCTACTGTTTTGGGCAATATTGGGCTTTATTATCCACTTTTATATTATTTTTGGGACTAACCTATTAACCGGAGGCCCAGCCCAGATTTGCTGTTTTTTTTGCCTATTTCAGTGTTTCGAAGAAAAGGAATATCAAACGAAGTCGAAACGGAATGAAATCAACTGGGGAAGTTATTTTTGGAAGGAAAGCTACCGGAAAAGCTTGGAGTGCACGTTAGGAAAGAAGGGAGGTGCTCACGAGGGTGGGGGCGCGGCCACCCCCATAGGGCGCGCCCCCTGCCTCGTGGCCCCCCTTTCGGTTCTCTGACGTACTTCTTCCGCCTATATATCTTCATATACCCTAAAAACATCCGAGAACACAATAGATCGGGAGTTCCGCTGCCATAAGCCTCCGTAGCCACCGAAAGCCAATCTAGACTCGTTCCGGTACCCTGTCGGAGGGGGAATCCTTCTCCGGTGGCCATCTTCATCATCCCGGTGCTCTCCATGACGAGGAGGGAGTAGTCCACCCTCGGGGTTGAGGGTATGTACCAGTAGCTATGTGTTTGATCTCTCTCTCTCTCTCTCGTGTTCTTGATTTGGCACGATCTTGATGTATCGCGAGCTTTGCTATTATAGTTGGATCTTATGTTTCTCCTCCCCCTCTTCTCTCTTGTAATGGACTGAGTTTCCCCTTTGAATTTATCTTATCAGATTGAGTCTTTAAAGATTTGAGAACACTTGATGTATGTCTTCTCGTGCGTATCTGTGGTGACAATGGGATGCCACGTGATTCACTTGATGTATGTTTTGGTGATCAACTTGCGGTTCCGCCCATGAACCTATGCATAGGGTTTGGCACACGTTTTTGTCATGATTCTCCGGTAGAAACTTTGGGGCACTCTTTGAGGTCCTTTGTGTTGGTTGAATAGATGAATCTGAGATTGTGTGATGCATATCGTATAATCATACCCATGGATACTTGAGGTGACATTGGAGTATCTAGGTGACATTAGGGTTTTGGTTGATTTGTGTCTTAAGGTGTTATTCTAGTACGAACTCTAGGGTTGTTTGTGACACTTATAGGAATAGCCCAACGGATTGATTGGAAAGAATAACTTTGAGGTGGTTTCGTACCCTACCATAATCTCTTCGTTCGTTCTCCGCTATTAGTGACTTTGGAGTGACTCTTTGTTGCATGTTGAGGGATAGTTATGTGATCCAATTATGATATTATTGTTGAGGAAACTTACACTAGCGAAAGTATGAACCCTAGGCCTTGTTTCAACGCATTGCAATACCGTTTACGCTCACTTTTATCATTAGTTACCTTTCTGTTTTTATAATTTCAGATTACAAATACCTTTATCTACCATCCATATACCACTTGTATCACCATCTCTTCGCCGAACAAGTGCGCCTATACAATTTACTATTGTATTGGGTGTGTTGGGGACAGATGATACTCTTTGTTATTTGGTTGCAGGGTTGCTTGAGAGAGACCATCTTCATCCTACGCCTCCTACGGATTGATAAACCTTAGGTCATCCACCTGAGTGAAATTTGCTACTGTCCTACAAACCTCTGCACTTGGAGGCCCAACAACGTCTACAAGAAGAAGGTTGTGTAGTAGACATCACCGCTCCCGGGCCTATCAGCAGCAGTCTTGCCCACCATGATAAGCCATCCTTTGGCATATCTCACACCCAACCCCCGACATTTGGCGCCCACCATGGGGTGGTACTATGCTACCGCTCTGCTGGTGGTTTCGCAGTCCGGGCAGGACCATCTTCGCCATCACCGCCGCGGCGTCGCACCGTCTCTCCGGTAGCGCTCGGGGGCTCGACCCTGACCCGCCCCCGGAGCGGCCGCGCAGGACAGTGCGTCCTTGTCATCGGCCTCGCCGTCTTCGTCACCAGTGTTGCGATGCTGGCAGTCTGACCACGCGCGCGTCGTGTGCGGGGCCTCGCTTTGGTCGGTCGTGTCCATCCACGTGCCGCTCGCGTACGCTCCCCTTCACGCTACGCTTTGCTCCAGCCGGAGCGGGCCTTCGTTGCTCCATATATCATCTACACTAGCTAGATGCAAGTCAACCATAGTCATACGCCACCCAAAACACTTCCCTGATGCAAGCCAGAAAATGGCCATATACTAGTCAGATTATGGCCATATGTGGCTTGTACACGTATCAGATAACATTCAGACCACGCCTAGACAATGCCGCTGGTTTTGCTGCTGCTATTGCCCGCTGCATGCTCCTACAACCGTTGAGACCCGCGAGCACCGCGGTCGACCGCGCGGCGCTCCTGCCGTCCGCGCGCCTGCACCCCTTCTATGTGCTCGCGCGCGAGCCCCATAGCCTGGTGCTGCTGCTCCCCCCGGCTCCCTGTCACCACGCGCGTTTCGGCCGCCCCCGCAACACTGCTCCATCCGCAGCGTCCCGTCTCTCCTGCATCGCCTCCACCAAGCGCCCCCGCGCGCGGGCACGCGCTGCCTCGTCGCGTTGACGTCGGCCACTCGCGCGCCCCTCCTCGCTCCGCTGCATTGCTACGTCGCTCCTCCCACGGGCATGCTCGGCCTCTGCCTCGCCTCCGACATCCGCGCGGCCCCTCTATTCCGCCTTGTCCCACCAGTGCCGCGCGTCTGCGCCCCCGCTCCCGGCCATTCCCGCGCCTGGCTGGGTGTGGCCCGTCGCCCGGCTGCGTCGCCACTGAAAGCACAAGTGCTCCCTAGGTGGTTTTGATAATTGATGAAAACATATCTCTTGTTGGACTAACATTTTCATCTAGTATGTTTCAGATAAGTTCAACAATGGAGTGGCATGGACTAAAGGTTGTGGGAAGTTCTCCAAGATGCTAAGGACAAAGGATTGGCTAAAGCTTGAAGCTCAAGATTCTTCATTTTACATTTTAGTGATCCAAGATCACATTGAGTCCATAGGAAAAGCCAATACTATCAAGGAGGGATGAGGTGTTGCTTAATGAACCTCTTGCTTCATGTGCTTAATGATATGCTCCAAAATCCTCAGCTACTTTCCCACTTCCACATATGACCTAAACCTAAAGCCAAACTCGGACCTACCGATTATTCCTATCCGGTGCCACCGAGTTTCACTTGTCATAGCCACTGCCAGAAACCCTAATCAGTTCGGTCTCACCAATGGGATCTCGGTCTCACCGAGATGGGCTTGCAAACTCTCTATTACCTATTGCATTATCCTCGGTCCCACCGAGATATGCAATCGGTCCCACCGAGTTTGCTTGGCCAACTCTCTGTTTCGCTTATTACCCAAATCGGTCCCACAGAGTTTGAGTAATTGGTCAAACCGAGTTTTGGATTTACCCTAACCCTAGCACATCGGTCCCACCGAGTTGATTCAGTCGGTCCCACCGAAATCTCTAACGGTCACTAGGTTTACCTTTTCGGTCCGACCAAGTTTGTTGATTTGGTCCCACCGAGATTGGAAAACTGTGTGTAACGGTTGGATTTTGTGTGGAGGTTATATATACCCCTCCACCTCCTCTTCATTCGAGAGAGAGCCATCAGACTAAGCCTACACTTCCAGCATCCTATTTCTGAGAGAGAACTA
The DNA here is from genome assembly GCA_034509565.1 of Triticum monococcum. Classification (NCBI taxonomy): domain Eukaryota; kingdom Viridiplantae; phylum Streptophyta; class Magnoliopsida; order Poales; family Poaceae; genus Triticum; species Triticum monococcum. The sequence continues at coordinate 550,746,262 of CM067843.1, read as the reverse complement.
CCTACTCATGTGTTGAGGCGAAGATATTCCATTCCTACCATATGAATCTTGATGTCTAGCCTTTCCCAAGCTGCTTTCCACTCAAATCTTCTTTCCACCAGATCCAAATCCCATGAGAGAGAGTTGAGTGTTGGGGAGACTATCATTTGAAGCACAAGAGCAAGGAGTTCATCATCAACACACCATTTGTTACTTCTTGGAGAGTGGTGTCTCCTAGATTGGCTAGGTGTCACTTGGGAGCCTCCGACAAGATTGTGGAGTTGAACCAAGGAGTTTGTAAGGGCTAGGAGATCGCCTACTTCATGAAGATCTACCGCTAGTGAGGCAAGTCCTTCGTGGGCGATGGCCATGGTGGGATAGACAAGGTTTCTTCTTCATGGACCCTTCGTGGGTGGAGCCCTCCGTGGACTCGCGCAACCGTTACCCTTTGTGGGTTGAAGTCTCCATCAACGTGGATGTAGGATAGCACCACCTATCCGAACCACGGGAAAAACATCCATGTCTCCGATTGCGTTTGAATTCTCCAAACCCTTCCCTTTATATTCTTGCAAGTTGCATGCTTTACTTTCCGCTGCCTATATACCCTTTGCATACTTGCTTGATATGTATTGTGATTGTTGAAATTATGCTTAAACTCCACTTAAACCGAAAAAGCTTAAAAATTGCAACTTTAGCATTATGTGTCTAATCACCCCCCTCTAGACACATCTACTTCAAGGTCCTACAAGTGGTATCAGAGCTTTGGTCTCCATTGCCTTGGTTTAATCACCATTGGAGGAAGATGGATGTGTCCACTTTAGGGAGTCTTAGACATAGAGTGCCTATTCTTGTTGGAGAGTATTTTCATGAGTGGAAAAATGAGATGCTTGTAATTTTCAATCAATATCACTTAAACAAGTATATTGCTAGCCCTTGTGCACCTCACATTGATCCTTTGCATCCTACCCTAGATGAAGATATTGACATGATTCGCAATCTTAGAACTATTGAGCTCATCATTAGAGGATTGCCCAAAAATCTGATTGCTAGTTTGCCTACTCTTAATTGTGCCTATACTATATGGAAATTTCTGGAGGAACGATTTCCCGACCATTCCTTGAAAAATTTGGATGAAATTATCCATAAATCTATTGCCTTGAGTAAGATGAACTCTAGTGATCCTAGCTTTGGTAATTGTCTATTTAAGCTTGCCAATCTCAAGCGAGCTAAAGGAGATGTTGGAATCATTAGTGATATTATATTCGAAGCTATAAGAATTCATAAAAGTGACCACTTTGATGATCATTTATCTAATGAATTACCCTCTCTACGAAACGATGAGTCACAAGATCATGGTGAACATAGATACTATGATGATGATGATGATAGTGACTTCGATCTTGATGATGCAATGAGACACTTTGGTCTTACGGCAAATCTTCGGGGATATGCGTCAGGAGGAAAGTAATGGGTTCTTGATAGTGGATGTACTGATCATATGACCGGAGATGAAGAGATGTTTCGTGAGCTTGCTGAAAATGACGGACCTCGAAAATATGTCACTTTTGGTGATAACTCAAAGGGTAAAGTGGTTGGCCTTGGTAAGGTGGCCATCTCACATGATAGTTCCATTCAAAATGTCATGCTAGTTGAATCACTCGGCTACAACTTACTTTCAGTATCTAGACTTGCTGATTTTGGTTTGAATGTCCTATTTACTGAGGTAGATTGCCAAGTTTTTCGTCGAGACAATCATAAAATGGTCTTTACCGGTATGCGTAGAGGTGATCTTTACATTGTCGATTTCTCTAAAAAGGCACAACCTAAAACTTGCTTTATTGCTAAATCATCAAAAGGTTGGTTGTGGCATAGACGACTAGGACACGTTGGCATGAGAAACCTTGACAAGCTTATTAAAGGAAATCATATCCTTGGAGTTGACGATGTCATATTTGATAAGGATAGACTTTGCAGTGCTTGTCAAGCAGGTAAACAGGTTGGAGGAAGGCATCCCGTGAAGAACATCATGACCACAAGGAGGCCACTCGAGCTACTTCATATGGATCTTTTCGGTCCCAATGCCTACAAGAGTCTCGGTGGAAATTCTTTTGGTCTAGTTATAGTTGATGATTTTTCAAGATTTACGTGGGTGTTCTTTCTTAATGACAAGTCGCAGGTCCAGAAGATCTTCAAAAACTTCGCTAGGAACGCCCAAAATCAGTTTGACGTGAAGATCAAGAAGGTTCGGAGTGACAACGGAACAGAGTTCAAGAACGCAAATGTGGACACCTTTCTTGACGAAGAAGGGATTTCACACGAGTTCTCGGCTACGTACACACCTCAACAAAATGGAGTTGTTGAGAGGAAGAACCGGACGCTCATCGAAATGGCAAGAACGATGCTTGATGAATACAAGACGCCGAAGCACTTTTGGGCAGAAGCGGTTGAGACAGCTTGTCACGCAACAAATCGCTTGTATCTTCACAAGCTACTCGGCAAGATGGCATACGAGCTCCTCACCGGTAACAAACCCCAAGTTGGATACTTTCGAGTATTCGGCTCAAAGTGCTACATTCTTGATAAGCATCGTCGTTCAAAGTTTGCTCCTAAATCTCATGAAGGTTTCCTACTCGGTTATGGCTCAAACTCTCACACTTACCGTGTCTACAAAAATTTCACCCGAAAGGTTGAACAGACGGTAGATGTGAAGTTTGATGAATCTAATGGCTCACAAGTAGAGCAATTGCCAATTGATGTAGGAGACAAAGACCCTTCAGAAGCAATCCAAGACTTGTCCATAGGCAAAGTTCGTCCAACGGAGGTGAAGGAGAGTACTTCATCCGTCCAAGTGGAAGCTTCTACTTCACAACAAGGTGAACCAAGAATTGATATAGAAGCATCCACAAGTGGGACACACTAAGATGAAGAAGACAAGGAAATGCATCAAGACGAACATCAACAACCTCCTTCTCCACCACGACAAGAGAACGACAACATCAACAATGAAGAAGGCCAAGAAGAAGAACAAGATGAAGAAGATGTTCAACGAAGACCCAAGCAAAAGCTCTCACGAGTTCAAGCAAGAATCGCCAGAGATCATCCCGTCGAGCAAATCTTCAATGACATACAAACCGGGAGAATCACTCGCTCAAAAACTCGCTTAGCTAACTTTTGTGAAAACTACTCATTCATCTCTAGCATTGAACCTATGAAGGTCGAAGAAGCATTGGAAGATCCGGATTGGATAAACGCTATGCATGAAGAGCTACACAACTTTGAGAGGAACCAAGTTTGGACATTAGTTGAGAAGCCCGACAACAACCACAACATCATTGGTACCAAATGGGTGTTTCGCAACAAGCAAGATGAAGATGGACAAGTGGTTCGCAACAAAGCACGTCTCGTCGCCCAAGGGTACACACAAGTCGAAGGTATGGACTATGGTGAGACATATGCTCCCGTTGCTAGACTTGAGTCCATCCGCATCTTACTTGCCTATGCTAATCACCATAACATCACCTTGTACCAAATGGACATTAAAAGTGCTTTTCTAAATGGTGAAATAGAGGAGGAGGTTTATGTCAAACAACCTCCCGGCTTTGTCAATCCTAAGAAACCTAATCATGTTTACAAACTTCACAAAGCCCTTTATGGTCTGAAACAAGCTCCTAGAGCATGGTATAAATGCTTGACCAAGTTCCTTATTGCAAGTGGTTTTGAAATTGGTAAAATTGATTCTACTCTTTTTACTAAAAAGGTTAATGGAGAACTATTTGTATGCCAAATTTATGTTGATGATATCATATTTGGTTCAACTAACCCTCTCTTTAGTGAAAAGTTTGGAAAGCTAATGTCAGAGAAGTTTGAGATGTCTATGATGAGTGAACTCAAATTCTTTCTCGGTTTGCAAATCAAGCAAACTAAGGAAGGTACATTTGTCTCTCAAACAAAGTACACCAAGGACTTATTCAAGAAGTTCAATATGCAAGAATGCAAAGGTATGTCTACACCCATGCCTACTAGTGGACATAATGATTTGACCAAAGATGGTGAACCGGTTGATCAAAAGGTTTATCGCTCTATGATTGGTTCATTGTTATACCTATGTGCTTCACGTCCCAATATTATGCTAAGTGTGTGCATGTGTGCATGATATCAAGCTGCTCCTAAAGAATGTCATCTTAAGGCCGTGAAAAGGATAGTTAGATACTTAATTCATACACCAAATTTTGGCATTTGGTATCCTAAGAGGTCTTCTTTAATCTTGTTGGCTATTCCGACTCGGATTATGCCGGAGACAAGGTTGATAGAAAGTCAACTTCGGGTACTTGTCAATTTCTTGGTAGATCTCTTGTGTCTTGGTCTTCCAAGAAACAAAACTCCACATCCTTATCCACCGCCGAAGCGGAATACATCGCCGCTGGTTCATGTTGTGCTCAATTACTTTGGATGACCCAAACTCTTAAAGATTATGGAATCTATGTTAAACATGTTCCACTACTTTGTGACAATGAAAGTGCTATCAAAATTGGTCATAATCCTGTACAACATTCTTGAACTGAGCATATTGAAGTTCATCATCATTTCATTCGAGATCATGTTGCTAAGGGTGACATTAATCTTAAGCATGTTCGCACCGATAAGCAATTAGCGGATATATTTACCAAGCCACTTGATGAGAAAGTGTTTTGCAGGTTGAGAGGAGAATTGAACATCATTGATGCTTCGAACTTGGAGTAGAAACTCCATTGGATACATGCAAGACATGAGCTTATGACTAATCCACGATATATCTCTTATGATGACTATCTTATGTCTTGGATATATTTGTACCTTGCATGTTGTCTAACCCATGTAGGTGCTTGGTTGAATCTAATGTCATGAGATTGCGACTCACTCACATCTTGAGAAATCTTTACATCACCAAATCTCTACACAATGATGGTTGAAGACAAGGAAGCACAGAACCATTCAAACATATCCTTTGACAAATTCTATGTTGAGCTTCATGATTGTCATTTTTGGATACACAAGTGCTCTTCCTTGCAAGAACTAATCCATGTAGGTAGGTGAACTCACACTCCAAGTGGTGCTCCCAACTCTTGATGAGCTACATCAACCTTGAGCACCCACACAAGTTCAACTACATGAGCAAGAACCACACCACCACCCAAGGTATGTTATTCCATCTTAGAGAAGCTTTACTCCAAGACATGAGTCAAAGCAACTCAACAAGATGTAAATACATCAAGATGCTTAAACGAAAAATGGTAACCCCATTTTGAGCTTAAACGATGAGTATGACCTATGATCAAGTGTTCTCACTTGACTCCTAAGTCAATATACTCTAACATAGGTGACTATGTCACCGCCCAACTCTAGATGAAGTTCTCTTGTGTTCCTTTTGTGTTATTGTATTTGTCTCATGCATGTTTTCTTTTTCTTTTTTCAACTTCATCTAGATCTTTCAGTTTCTTCTCTTTTCTTTTTGTTTTTGTTCTGCATTTTCTGCATTTAATTCCTTGCAAATCTTTGTGAGATCCTACATGTATAGTGAGCTGAGGTGACAAGTGTTTTTCTCTGTGTAAACTCGGTTTCACCGACTTGCAATTTTCGGTCCAACCGAATCCTTTCGGTACCACCGAAATATGCCACTCGGTGCCACCGACTTTGCAATCAGAAAAACAGTTTGCCACTTATTCTACATTTCTTTGTGCCGAGTCTCAAGGACCAAACCCATACGACGGATTCCAGAAAGCCCTTCTTGGAAATTGATGTCAAAGGGGGAGAGAGAGATCACATCAAAGCTTGTGGGAGAGAGAGATCACATCAAGGGAGAGAAAAAGTCTCAAGGATCCCAGATGTTGTTAAGGGAAGCTCAAGGGGGAGAGAAAGTCTCAAGGATCCCAGATGTTATTAAGGGGGAGAGAGAGATTTCCAGGGGGAGAGAAAATACTCAAGGATCCCAGATGCTTGATGATTCAAGAGGAGAGATGTCACATGTCTTTTTGGGGGAAAGACATGTTCATATACGCTTATTTGCATTAAGTTCTATCCAGTTGTATCTTTCAGCTCTGATTTTCTATTTTCTATCTTCTCCCAATATCCCATGTAAGATTCAGGGGGAGCAAGACACCTAAGGGAAAGAAATCAGTCAAATTCATTGCATATCTTTACTCTTGGGGACATGTTGAATTCAACGTAGTACCTAGTACTTACTCTCTACATGTCATCCCAGTCTTGGTACTCTTGTGGTTTCTTTTGTTTGCCCTGTCTAGTGGATGTACCTGTGTTATCTAACTCTGTTTGTGCAGGTTCATTCTATCCTAAGCCAACTCAAAAACTACAAGGTAAGTGTATGCATCAAAATCATGAGTATGAGGAGTTCTTGCTTATGTACATACTATTTGCAAGAAGGACTCATGAGCATGAAGGTATTTTCCGTGATAATCTTTTACTGTGATGCATATGGCCAAGATACATGTAACACACTGCCTACTCTATCATGATTATGCTCTCACATGCTTCTATATTTTGTATTCATATGATTGCATACATGTGGGGGAGCCTATGTTTGTTACATGTCCTTCCAAAGCTTTACTTGCTGTTCTTTATATCTTTATCTAAAGCTTTGATGTATGTTGCCATCAATTACCATAAAGGGGGAGATTGAAAGCACAAGTGCTCCCTAGGTGGTTTTGATAATTGATGACAACATATCTCTTGTTGGACTAACGTTTTCATCTAGTATGTTTCAGATAAGTTCAACAATGGAGTGGCATGGACTAAAGGTTGTGGGAAGTTCTCCAAGATGCTAAGGACAAAGGATTGGCTAAAGCTTGAAGCTCAAGATTCTTCATTTTACATTTTAGTGATCCAAGATCACATTGAGTCCATAGGAAAAGCCAATACTATCAAGGAGGGATGAGGTGTTGCTTAATGAACCTCTTGCTTCATGTGCTTAATGATATGCTCCAAAATCCTCAGCTACATTCCCACTTCCACATATGACCTAAACCTAAAGCCAAACTCGGACCTACCGATTATTCCTATCCGGTGCCACCGAGTTTCACTTGTCATAGCCAATGCCAGAGACCCTAATCAGTTCGGTCTCACCGATGGGATCTCGGTCTCACCAAGATGGGCTTGCAAACTCTCTGTTACCTATTGCATTATCCTCGGTCCCACCGAGATATGCAATCGGTCCCACCGAGTTTTCTTGGCCAACTCTCTGTTTTTCTTATTACCCAAATCGGTCCCACTGAGTTTGAGTAATCGGTCAAACCGAGTTTTGGATTTACCCTAACCCTAGCACATCAGTCCCACCGAGTTGATTCGGTCGGTCCCACCGAAATCTCTAACGGTCACTAGGTTTACCTTTTCGGTCCGACCGAGTTTGTTGATTCGGTCCCACCGAGATTGGAAACTGTGTGTAACGGTTGGATTTTGTGTGGAGGTTATATATACCCCTCCACCTCCTCTTCATTCGAGAGAGAGCCATCCGACTAAGCCTACACTTCCAGCATCCTATTTCTGAGAGAGAACTACCTACTCATGTGTTGAGCCCAAGATATTCCATTCCTACCATATGAATCTTGATCTCTAGCCTTTCCCAAGTTGCTTTCCACTCAAATCTTCTTTCCACCAGATCCAAATCCCATGAGAGAGAGTTGAGTGTTGGGGAGACTATCATTTGAAGCACAAGAGCAAGGAGTTCATCATCAACACACCATTTGTTACTTCTTGGAGAGTGGTGTCTCCTAGATTGGCTAGGTGTCACTTGGGAGCCTCCGACAAGATTGTGGAGTTGAACCAAGGAGTTTGTAAGGGCTAGGAGATCGCCTACTTCGTGAAGATCTACTGCTAGTGAGGCAAGTCCTTCGTGGGCGATGGCCATGGTGGGATAGACAAGGTTGCTTCTTCGTGGACCCTTCGTGGGTGGAGCCGACTCGCGCAACTGTTACCCTTTGTGGGTTGAAGTCTCCATCAACGTGGATGTAGGATAGCACCACCTATCCGAACCACGGGAAAAACATAAGTGTCTCCGATTGCGTTTGATATCTCCAAACCCTTCCCTTTACATTCTTGCAAGTTGCATGCTTTACTTTCCGCTGCCGATATACCCTTTGCATACTTGCTTGATATGTATTGTGATTGTTGAAATTATGCTTAAACTCCACTTAAACCGAAAAGCTTAAAAATTGCAACTTTAGCATTATGTGTCTAATCACCCCCCACTAGACACATCTACTTCAAGGTCCTACAGCCACGCCTCGTTCGTGCTCAAAGCGCGCTGGCCCGTCTTCATGCGCCTGCCGGGTTCGCCGGCTCGCGTCCGCCGGGTCGCCGACGACTCGCCTCTGCTCCTCCGCGCGTCGGCCGCCTGCCAGCTCCGCCTCCCTACCAACCGACCCGTCCGGCTGCTGGCTTTGCCCGTCCCCGTGCCGACTTCGCCCCCTCTGCTGTCCCGGAGCGCGGATTCGACCGAGTTTCCTCCAGCAGTACTGCACCGCGCATCCCAAGCCGGCTCCGCCTCGCCAGGCCGGCTGCCCCAGCACCGGGTTCTCCCCGTCTTGCCGCCTGGCCAGGTCGCCGCATCCCGCTGGCTCAGGCCGGCTCCTACCTGAGCTCGCGTGCCTCCATCGCATCCGCCGGCTGCCGGGCTCGCTGTCCCGTCCCAGACGGCTGGCTCCCGCTACTCGAAGTAGGCCGGGTCTCGCCTGCCACATGGACGGTCGGCTGCGCCCCGGCGCCGGCTTCCACGGCCGGCTCCGTCACCCGGTGGCTGGGCGGGCCGCCTCGCGCCGCGCCGGCTGCTCCGCCCCGCCTGCTCCGCTCCACCCGGGCATGCCCCCAGCCGTCTTATGCCGCGCCCTCCGCCTCCGCCGGCTCCGGGTGGCCGGCTCGCCGCCCCGCCTCCGCCCGCACCCGGCACGCGCCAGCCGGCCCCCGCTGCTCGCTGTTGCCGCCTATTGCAAGCAAAAAAGGAACGAAAGAAAGAGAGGGGCCCGGTTGTTAGAAAAGTCAACAGTTGTGTGCCCAGCCGGCCGGCTAAAAAAAGGCCGGCTGGAAAAAAGTCAGAGCAGGCTCCTGCAAAGAAGAAAAAGAAAAGAAAGGAAGTGCATGCATGGTAGCTGCAATATGTACGTGTATGTCTGGCCGGCTGCCAACTGCTCTGGCCAGACGGCCGCATGCACTACCTGGCCGGCTGCCGACCGCTCTCCCATGCATGGCCTGGCCAGCTGTAAACTGCACTGGCGGAGCACCCCACACCCAGCGGGTGCGCTGACGCGCCCCCATGATGAAGAAGACAAAGTAGTTGCCGGGGGATCCGGCCCGACTGCTCAGCAGCTGGCCTGAATCTCGGGGGCTACACCTAGCGGGTGCGCTAACGCGCCCCCGTGAAGAAGAAGACAAAGTAGTTGCCGGGAGATCCAGCCCGACTGCTCAGCAGCCGGCCTGAATCTCGGGGGCTACACCCAGCGGGTGCGCGTCGCTGACGCCCCCGTGAAGAAGAAGACAAAGTAGTTGCCGGGAGATCCGACTTGACTGCTCAGTAGTCGACCCGAATCTCGGGGCCTACACCCAGTGGGTGCGCTGGTGCGCCCCCACAGAAGATTGCAGACAAGGGAAGAGTTTTGTCCCGCTTCCAATAGCCGGTAGGAAAAAAAGGGCGCTGCAAGACGCCTCGCCGCTTGGCCGGTCGAGCCAGACTGGCTGGACCCTCCTCGAGCGCCTAAAGGCTCGAGGGCTACACCCAGCGGGTGCGCCAACGTGCTCCGCGAGCGCCGAGTCATGCCGGCTGTCTTCGATGACCGCGACTACACAAAATCAATGTGAGCTCCTCACCCACATATTTTTTTGCATCACGCAAGTACAGATAACCCCGAACGATGCTCGGGGGCTATCTCCGCATTTTTATTACAGCTGCATCACTGTCCGCCCCGGCACCAGCCAGAGTTGGCCCGGGGGCTGGCCGCTTGGCCTGAGACGTTAGTTCCCGCAGGAGGCTTACTAGCGTGCGCGGTACCAAAGGCCCACTCTCAGTCAGAGACCGTAGAGCGGCTGTCCAGCTAGCAAGAGTGAACGCTGGAGTTCACCCATGCAAAAAACGTCCGGGAAGAAAAACGGTTCGGACGACCCGGCCGTTTCCTTTACAAGTATCTGCTCGGTCGAATCTGCTCCCAGGCTCTAAGTACTGTACACTCCACTTCACAGCCCACTCTCAGCCACAGACCATAGAGTGGCTGTCCGGCGAGCGAGAGCACAAGCCAAAAAGGCGAGGGAACACGAAAAAGATTGAAGGGGGCTCGGATGAAACCGAGTCGGCACCCTCCGCATAAAACTTGCAATGCTAAAAGCATTCATTTGATATATCTGCGTGGACTAACTTTGTCTTTTGCATGATCATTTCCGCGAACACCTGCCAAAAAACCTCCGCCCAACTTTGCCAAGTTGCCCGGAGGCTTTGGGGCTACTGTCAGAGTAATTGTCCACGGATATCCCGAAGACGGTGAGACAATAAATCAAGACATCGGGGCTAGCAAAGATCCTCAGTCCGACTGCCCAGGCGCTCCTGCCGGCTCCCCGTCCGACTGCTCTGCCCGGCCGGCTGCCGGTTGCCGACTGCGCCAACCAGCCGGCTGCCGACAGCACCGACTAGCCGGCTACCGACTGCAGCCTGACCCGACACCGACAAGACCCCGGTGAGACAGCCGTACCACGACATCATCTACAGTGTATCGTGTCCCCTAGGCATTGATTTATAAAATGCCCCAGGGGACAAGCATGACATGCACCATGCCTAGCCCATGCCACTACATAGCTTGGTTTGTAAGCTACCCAAGGTAGCTTACAACCAACGCCACCACCACCCATGCCTACTCTTATGTATATAGGCACGCATCCATCCACTACGAAACACACACACGCATGAGCACTCACATGCTCACGGCCATGGGCCATGAGCATGGCCGGCCACTAGAGCATATCACATACATGTATATATGAAACCATATGCCTGTGGCACTGCTTTCAGATACAGCTCCAGGAGCACTCTGTACCATATATACATACCAGATATACTCAGACATGTAGGAGTAGGAGTGTTATCTCTCTGGAGAGCCCTGAACCTGGGTAAACAACCGCGTGCTATTCGCAATCCCGCTCCCGGGCCTATCAGCAGTAGTCTTGCCCACCATGATAAGCCATCCTTTGGCATATGTCGCACCCAACCCCCGACAATAGGACTTAAAACATGCAAAGTGAATGATCATATAGAAGATATTGTCATCCAAGCAAACATTAAAGTATGATATGATCAAACACATGATCATATAAGTATCTCACACACAGACATAAAAAGTATCAAAGGAGCACACAAAAAGGTTCAACAAATAGCAAGAGAGACAAAGCAGCAAAACACACTCTCTCGAAGCCTATGATCTATACATTTCTCCCCCTTTGACAACAAGTTACCAAAAAAGTTTGAAAATGCATAGTGTTATGCGTCTCTCAGGCTTGGTCTTCGGGAGGTGGTGTAGAGAGAACTCCGAGGATGAAGGCATCAATGGATGATGTTGGAGCTGGTGGGGTAGGTGCTGGAGGTGGCGCAGAGGCTGGTGCTGGTGCATATGAAGTAGCTCTTGTATCTGGCACTGGCACTGCAGCTGACCTCTGACTTATTGGCACTCGCCGAAAAGCATCCGTAGTTGCCTTCCCTCTCTTCTCCTCTGCTTCCTCCTGGAGCTGCTTGATACATCTCCAACGTATCTATAATTTTTGATTACTCCATGCTATATTATCTACTGTTTTGGACATTATTGGGCTTTATTATCCACTTTTATATTCTTTTTGGGACTAACCTATTAACCAGAGGCCCAGCCCAGAATTACTGTTTTTTTTGCCTATTTTAGGGTTTCCAAGAAAAGGAATATCAAACAGAGTCCAAACGGAATGAAACCTTCGAGAATGTGATTTTCTCAACGAACAAGACCCAGGAGACTTGGACCCTACGTCAAGACACAAAAGATGATACCACAAGGTAGGGGGCGCGCCTGCCTCCCCCATGCGCGTCCTCCACCCTTGTGGGCCCCCTGTTGCTCCACCGACGTACTCCTTCCACCTATATATACCTACATACCCCCAAACGATCAGATACGGAGCCAAAACCCTAATTCCACTGCCGCAACTTTCTGTATCCACGAGATCCCATCTTGGGGCCTGTTCCGGAGCTCCGCCGAAGGGGGCATCGATCACGGAGGGCTTCTACATCAACACCATAGCCCCTCCGATGAAGTGTGAGTAGTTTACTTCAGACCTACGGGTCCATAGTTATTAGCTAGATGGCTTCTTCTATCTTTTTGGATCTCAATACAAAGTTCTCCCCCTCTCTTGTGGAGATCTATTCGATGTAATCTTCTCTTTGCGGTGTGTTTGTTGAGACCGATGAATTGTGGGTTTATGAGCAAGTCTATCTATGAACAATATTTGAATCTTCTCTGAATTCTTTTATGTATGATTGGTTATCTTTGCAAGTCTCTTCGAATTATCAGTTTGGTTTGGCCTACTAGATTGATCTTTCTTGCAATGGGAGAAGTGCTTAGCTTTGGGTTCAATCTTGCGGTGTCCTTTCCCAGTGATAGTAGGGGCAGCAAGGCACGTATTGTATTGTTGCCATCGAGGATAACAAGATGGGGTTTTCATCATATTGCATGAGTTTATCCCTCTACATCATGTCATCTTTCTTAAGGCATTACTCTGTTTTCATTAACTTAACACTCTAGATGCATGGTGGATAGTGGTCGATGAGTGGAGTAATAGTACTAGATGCAGGCAGGAGTCGGTCTACTTGTCTCGGACGTGATGCCTATATACATGATCATACCTAGATATTCTCATAACTATGCTCAATTCTGTCAATTGCTCAACAGTAATTTGTTCACCCATCGTAGAATACTTATGCTCTCGAGAGAAGCCAGTAGTGAAACCTATGGCCCCCAGGTCTATCTTCATCATATTAATCTACCAATACTTAGTTATTTCCTTTTTATTTTACTTTGCTTTTATTTTACTTTGCATCTTTATAATAAAAATACCAAAATATTATCTTATCATATCTGTCAGATCTCACTCTCGTAAGTGGCCGAGTAGGGATTGACAACCCCTATTTGCGTTGGTTGCGAGGATTTATTTGTTTTGTGCAGGTACGAGGGACTCGCGCGTAGCCTTCTACTGGATTGATACCTTGGTTCTCAAAAACTGAGGGAAATACTTACGCTACTTTGCTGCATCATCACTTGCTCTTTGGGAAAACCAACGCAGTGCTCAAGAGGTAGCAAGAAGGATTTCTGGCGCTGTTGCCGGGGAGGTCTACGCAAAAGTCAATATACCAAGTACCCATCACATACCCTTATCTCCCGCATTACATTATTTGCCATTTGCCTCTTATTTTCCTCTCTCCCACTTCACCCTTGCCGTTTTATTCGCCTCTCTTTCTCTATCCTCCCTCTCTTTTTCTATTTGCCTCTTTTGCCCGCTTGCTTTTTGTTTTCTTGTGTGTTAGTTTGCTTGCTTGTCACGATGGCTCAAGATAACACTAAATTGTGTGACTTTACCAATACCAACAATAATGATTTTATTATCACTCTGATTGCTCCTCTTATCGATGCTGAATCTTTTGAAATTAATACTGCTTTGCTGAATCTTGTCATGAAAGATCCGTTTTCCGGCCTTCCTAGTGAAGATGCCATTACCCATCTTAATAGCTTCATTGATTTGTGTGATATGCAAAAGAAGAAACATGTGGATAATGATATTATTAAATTAAAGCTATTTCCTTTTTCGCTTAGAGATCGTGCTAAAGCTTGGTTTTCGTCTTTGCCTAAAAATAGTATTGAGTCATGGAACAAGTTCAAAGATGCTTTTATCTCTAAGTATTTTCCTCCCGCTAAGATCATTTCTCTTAGAAACGATATTATGAACTTTAAGAAACTTGATCATGAACATGTTGCACAAGCTTGGGAGAGAATGAAACTAATGATACGCAATTGCCCTACTCATGGTTTAAATTTGTGGATGATTATACAAATTTTTTATGTCGGATTGAATTTTGCTTCTAGAAACCTTTTAGGTTCGGCCGCGGGAGGCACTTTTATGGAAATCACTTTAGGAGAAGCTACTGAACTCCTAGACAATATTATGGTTAATTATTCTCAATGGCATGCTGAAAGATCTACTAATAAAAAGGTGCATGCGCTAGAAGAAATTAATGTTTTGAGTGGAAAGATGGATGAACTTATGAAATTATTTGCTAGTAAAAGTGTTTCTTCCGATCCTAATGATATGCCCTTGTCTACTTTGATTGAGAATAATAATGAATCTATGGATGTGAATTTTGTTGGTAGGAACAATTTTGGTAACAACGCGTATAGAGGAAATTTTAATCCTAGGCCTTATCCTAGTAATCCCTCTAATAATTATGGTAATTCCTACAACAATTCTTATGGAAATTATAATAAGATGCCCTCTGATTTTGAATCTAATATTAAAGAATTTATTACTTCGCAAAATAATTTCAATGCTTTGATTGAAGAAAAAATGCTTAAGATTGATGAGTTGCCTAGGAACGTTGATAGAATTGCTCTTGATGTTGATTCTTTGAAGCTTAGATCTATTCCACCTAAGCATGATATCAATGAGTCTCTTAAACCAATGAGAATTTCCATTGATGAGTGCAAAGAAAGAACCGCTAGGATGTGTGCTAAGAAAGATGCCTTTATAAAAGCGTGTTCTTCTAGTTCCTATGAAAATAAAGATGAATATCTAAAAGTTATGGATGTGTCCCCTATTAAATCTTTGTTTTTCAATGTGAATCTTGATAATGATGGTACTGAATATGATCCACCTTTACCTAGAAGGCGTTCCAAGAATTCGGAATTTTTTGATCTTGATGCTAAAATTGATAAAAGTGGGATTGAAGAAATTAAAACCCTAGATGTTGCTAAACCCACTATTTTGGATTTCAAGGAATTTAATTATGAAAATTGCTCTTTGATTGAATGTATTTCCTTGTTGCAATCCGTACTAAATTCTCCTCACGGTTATAGTCAAAATAAAGTGTTTACTAAACATATCGTTGATGCCTTGATGCAATCTTATGAAGAAAAACTTGAATTGGAAGTTTCTATCCCTAGAAAACTTTATGATGAGTGGGAACCAACTATTAAAATTAAAATTAAATATCATGAATTCTACGCTTTATGTGATTTGGGTGCTAGTGTTTCCACGATTCCAAAGACTTTGTGTGATTTGTTAGGTTTCCACGATTTTGATGATTGCTCTCTGAATTTGCATCTTGCGGATTCCACTATTAAGAAACCTATGGGAAAAATCAATGATGTTCTTATTGTTTCGAATAGGAATTATGTGCCCGTAGATTTTATTGTTCTAGACATAGATTGCAATCCTTCATGTCCTATTATTCTTGGTAGATCTTTCCTTAGAACGATTGGTGCAATTATTGATATGAAGGAAGGAAATATTAGATTCCAATTTCCGTTAAGGAAAGGCATGAAACACTTCCCTAGAAATAAAATTAAATTACCTTATGACTCTATTATGAGAGCCACTTATGGATTTCCTACCAAAGATGGCAATACCTAGATCTATCCTTGCTTGTTATGCCTAGCTAGGGGCGTTAAACGATAGCTTGTTGGGAGGCAACCCAATTTTATTTTTATTCCTTGATTTTTTATCCTATTTAGTAATAAATAATTTATCTAGCCTCTGTTTTGGTTGTGTTTTTTTTGTGTTTGTGCCAAGTAGAACCGTTGGGAAGACTTGGGGAAAGTCTTGTTGAACTTGCTGTAAAAAAACAGAAACTTTAGCGCTCACGAGAACTGCTGTCATTTTTATTTGGAAAGTTCTATTTAGTTAATTATTTTTTCATATGATTAATAGATAAATTCCTCACGTCCAGAAATTTATTTTAGAATTTTTCGGATTCCAGATCTTGCGCTAGCTACAGATTACTACAGACTGTTCTGTTTTTGACAGATTCTGTTTTTCATGTGTTGTTTGCTTATTTTGATGAATCTATGGCTAGTAAAATAGTTTATAAACCATAGAGAAGTTGTAATAAAGTAGGTTTAACATCAAGATAAATAAAGAATGAGTTCATTACAGTACCTTGAAGTGGTCTTTTATTTTCTTTCGCTAACGGAGCTCACGAGATTTTCTATTTTGAGTTTTGTGTTGTGAAGTTTTCAAGTTTTGGGTAAAGATTTGATGGATTATGGAACAAGGAGTGGCAAGAGCCTAAGCTTGGGGATGCCCATGGAACCCCCAAGATAATCTAAGAACACCTAAAATCCAAAGCTTGGGGATGCCCCGGAAGGCATCCCCTCTTTCGTCTACTTCTATCGGTAACTTTACTTGGAGCTATATTTTTATTCGCCACTTAATATGTGTTTTGCTTGGAGCGTCTTGTATGATTTGAGTCTTTACTTTTTAGTTTACCACAATCATCCTTGTTGTACACACCTTTTTAGAGAGTCATACATGATTTGGAATTTGTTAGAATACTCTATGTGCTTCGCTTATATCTTTTGAGTTATATACTTTTGCTCTAGTACTTCACTTATATCTTTTAGAGCACAGTGGTGGATTTGTTTTATAGAAACTATTGATCTCTCATGCTTCACTTAGATTATTTTGAGAGTCTTAATAGCATGGTAATTTGCTTAAAATCCTAATATGCTAGGTATTCAACAATAATAAATTCTCTTATGAGTGTGTTGAATATTATGATAAGTTTGATACTTGATAATTGTTTTGAGATATGGAGATGGTGATATTAAAGTCATGCTAGTTGAGTAGTTGTGAATTTGAGAAACACTTGTGTTGAAGCTTGTGATTCCCGTAGCATGCACGTATGGTGAACCGTTATGTGATGAAGTCGGAGCATGATTTATTTATTGATTGTCTTCCTTATGAGTGGCGGTCGGGGACGAGCGATGGTCTTTTCCTACCAATCTATCCCCCTAGGAGCATGCACGCAATACTTTGCTTTTATAACTTGTAGATTTTCGCAATAAGTATATGAGTTCTTTATGACTAATGTTGAGTCCATGGATCATACGCACTCTCACCCTTCCACCATTGCTAGCCTCTCTAATACCGCGCACCTTTCGCCGGTATCATACATTCACCATATACCTTCCTCAAAACAGCCACCATACCTACCTATCATGGCATTCCATAGCCATTCCAATATAT
The DNA here is from genome assembly GCA_034509565.1 of Triticum monococcum. Taxonomy (NCBI): domain Eukaryota; kingdom Viridiplantae; phylum Streptophyta; class Magnoliopsida; order Poales; family Poaceae; genus Triticum; species Triticum monococcum. Next base: position 550,729,006 of record CM067843.1, on the reverse strand, counting down.
ATTGCCATGCAACTTTCCACCTTTCCGTTTATTATGACACACTCCATCATTGTCGTATTGCTTAGCATGATCATGTAGTTGACATCGTATTTGTGGAAAAACCACCATTCATAATTCTTTCATACTTGTCACTCATGAGTCATTGCATATCCCGATACACCGCCGGAGGCATTCATATAGAGTCATATCTTGTTCTAAGTATCGAGTTGTAATTCTTGAGTTGTAAGAAAATAAAAGTGTGATGATCACCATTATTAGAGCATTACCCCAGTGAGGAAAGGATGATGGAGACTACGATTCCCCTACAAGTCGGGATGAGACTCCGGACGAAAAAAATGAGAGAAAAAGAGAGAAGGGACAATGCTAATATCCTTTTACCACACTTGTGCTTCAAAGTAGCACCATGAGCTTCATGATAGAGAGTCTCTTATGTTGTCACTTTCATATACTAGTGGGAATTTTTCATTATAGAACTTGGCTTGTATATTCCAATGATGGGATTCCTCAAAATGCCCTAGGTCTTCATGAGCAAGCAAGTTGGATGCACACCCACTTAGTTTCTTTTGCCGAGCTTTCATATACTTATAGCTCTAGTGCATTCGTTGCATGGCAATCCCTACTCACTCACATTGATATCTATTGATGGGCATCTCCATAGCCCGTTGATACGCCTAGTTGATGTGAGACTATCTTCTCCCTTTTTGTCTTCTCCACAACCACTACTCTATTCCACCTATAGTGCTATATCCATGGCTCACACTCATGTATTGCGTGAAGATTGAAAAAGTTTTGAGAATGTCAAAAGTATGAAACAATTGCTTGGCTTGTCATCGGGGTTGTGCATGATTTAAATACTTTGTGTGGTGAAGATGGAACATAGCCAGACTATATGATTGACGGAGTAATTGACCACGGGCACCCCGAAGACGGCAAGACAATATTTCAAGACATCGGGGCTAGCAAAGCCCCTCAGTCCGACTACCCGGCTGCTCCTACCGGCTCCCCAGCCGGCTGCCGACTGCGCCAACCAGCCGGTTGCCGACTACAGCTCGACCCGACACCGACAAGACCCCGACGAGACGGCCATACCGCGGACAAGACAACTGTACCGTGACACCATCATGTACAGTGTCACTTGTCCCATGGCACTATTTATGAAGTGACCCAGGGGACAAGCATTACATCCACCATGCCTTACCCATGCCCACTACCAAGCTTACAGACTAAGCTACCCTCTCCTATATAAAGGGGCACACATCCATCCATCCCGACAAGGGACTCACACTCACACACACTCACGCATGCATGCTCAGGCACATGCGGCCACACACACTTGTGCCCATATGCATATACCAAGTCAGGTGTACTCGGCACTGATCTCAGATACAGCTCCAGGAGCACTCTGTACCAGATATGCCAGATATACTCAGACATGCAGGAGTAGGGGTGTTATCTCTCCGGAGAGCCCCAAACCTGGGTAAACTAGCGCGTGCTACTCGCATACCCGCTCCCGGTCCTATCAGCAGCAATCTTACCCTCACACTAAGCCCTTGTGGCATCTGTCGACTCGCAAGCCCCCCGTGAGAATACGATGACAGTTGGCGCCCACTGTGATGCGGTACTATGCTACCGCGCTGCTGCTGGTTTCGTAGTCCGGGCGGGACCATCTTTGTCATCTCCGCCGCGACGTTGTCGTCGTCTCTCCGATAGCGCTCGGGGGCTCGACATCGACACGCCCCCGGAGCAGCCGCGAGGGGCGGCACGTCCTTGCTGTCGGCGTCGCCATCTTCATCATCACCGCGACGTCGCCACCTCTTCGGCGCCGGTCGAGGGCTCGACATCAGCACGCCCTCGGCGCGTCCGTGAGGGGCGGTGCGTCTTCGTCATCACCACCGCAATGCCGGCTGTCCGTTTCCACACGCCGCGCACGGGGCCTTGCTTTGGTCGGCCGTGTCCGTCCACGCGCCGCTCGCGTCTGCTCCCCTCCGCGTTGTGCCTTGCTCCGGCCGAAGGACGCATTTTCCACTCCATACCATCTACAAGCTAGCAAGATGCTAGTCAAGAATGGTCAAACCATTAGCCAAACACACAAGTCCGAGACAATAGTTTATCTTGTGCTGTGCCTCGAGCACCTTCGGTCGGTCTCGACACCAAGCGCCTTTGCCACGCGCGTCGTGCTCGCTGCCCGAGCGCTGCTACTCCCTCCATTGCCGCTACCGCTAGCTCTTACTACTTTCAGTGTCGCTTGCCCAAGCATAGTTGCTAGCCCTGCTTGCTGAACGCTCGTGTTCCTTGCTGCCTCTGCTTTGCTGTTGTATGATTGGCTTCGCGGGCACGCACCTCACCAACGCCGTGCAGCGGCTCCCCCGGCCCCGCTTGCATCCAGCACCCCGCGCTGCTGCAGGTCACCGGCACTCCGCCTGCGCCGCTCCTGCACTTGTCTGCCGGGTCGCCGGGAGCCGACCTCCCCCACGCCAGTTCGGCCACGAGCACGCGCGGCCCCGCCCGCGGCTGGCCCGCCCGGCCGTCTCTGCCACGCCCACCTCCGCCCACGCGCGCGCGCACGGGACCAGGCGCCTAGCCTCCTGCTCCGCTCCTCCTCTGCGCCCGCTGCTAGCCGCGCGCCCGCCGCCTCTCGGCAGCCGGCCACCCGCGGCGCCCGCCTGCTCACCTCCCGAGCTGTCTCCGCATCGCGCGTGCCGGCTCGCCCTCGCGGCCTCCGCCCTCACCCGCCCTCCGGCTGGAGCTCACGCTGCTGCAGCCGCGCACCTGCCGCCCATGCCGGCTTCCTCCCACGGCCTCCGCACGCCCGGTCGACTCCCGCGCCTGGCCGCCTCCCGCGCTGGCCGACCCCAGCTCCGCGCAAGCTCCTGCCGCTGGCTCACGGCAGCTACATCCGTTTGCCGGCTCGCTGCTCAAGCCGGCTGGCTTCCCCGCCCCACTTCGCCTCGCGCCGCCCGCGCCGGCTCCCCCGCTCCCGCCGGGTCTACGCGCCCTCGCCCGGGCTGCGGCGGGCCGGCTCCGCCAAGCCGCGCCGGCCTCCCGCACCAGGTCTGGCCTCCGCGCACGCCGGCTTGCCGCCCCAGCCGGCTGCCGGCTCTGCGCGCCGGGTCCGCGACGTCCCGCGCCACCCGCGGCTTTGCCTCCGGCCGACCCCTGTTGGTCCTTGCTGCGGTCCCCTGGTCGGCTGGAGAAAAGAAGGAAGAGAAGTCAGAGGAAAAAAGTGCCAAGCCGGCTGGCAAAAAAAAGAGAGAAAGGGCCGAGTGCTCAATCCGGCTGAGAAGTGGCCGAGTAAAAAAATACCGTGCATCCGACTGCTCGCGTGGAGTCGGACACAAAAAGAAGTGCCCAGCCGGCTGAAGAAGAAAAAGCGGAAGACAAAGTAGTCGCCGGGAGATCCGGCCCGACTGCTCAGCAGTAGGCCCGAATCTCGGGGGCTACACCCAGCGGGTGCGCTAACGCACCCCTGCGAAGAAGAAGATAAAGTAGTCGCCGAGAGATTCGGCCCGACTGCTCAGCAGTCGGCCCGAATCTTGGGGGCTACACCCAGCGGGTGCGCTGGCGCCCCCGCAAAGATTGCAGACAAGAGAAGAGTTTTGTCCGGCTGCCAGCAGTCGGCAGAAGAGAAAAAGAAGAAAAAGGGCGCTGCAAGCCGCCTCGCCGCCTGGCTAGTCGAGCCTGACCGGCCGAGACCCCCCTTCGAGCACCCGAGGGCTCGAAGGCTGCACCCAGCGGGTGCGCCGACGCACTCCGCGAGCGCCGAGCCGCGCCGGCTGTCTCCGACGACCGCGACTACACAAAAATCAATGTGAGCTCTTCACCCGCATATTTTTTTCACTACGGAAGCACGGATAACCCCGAGCGATGCTCGGGGAACTATCTCTGCATTTCATTACAGTTGCATCACTGTTCGCCCCGGTGCCAACTAGAGTTGGCCCGGGGGCTGGCCGCTTGGCCTGAGACGTTTGTTCCCGCAGACGGCTTAGTAGCGTGCGCAGTACCAAAGGCTCACTCTTAGTCACAGACCGCAGAGTGGCTATCCGGCTAGCAAGGGTGAACGCTCGAGGCCACCCATGCGAAAAACGTCTAGGAAGAAAAATACTTTGGGTGACCCGACTGTTTCCTTTATGAGTATCTGCTTGGTTAAATCTGCTCCCAGATTCTGAGTATTGTACACTCCGCTTCACGGCCCACTCTCAGCCATAGACCGCAGAGCGACTGTCCGGCGAGCGAGAGCACAAGCCAAAAAGCGGAGGCAACATGAAAAAGATTGAAGGGGGCTCGGACGAAACCGAGTCGGCACCCTCCGCATAAAACTTGCAATGCTAAAAGCAAACATTTGATATATCTGCGTGGACTAACTTTCTCTTTTTTCATGATCATTTCCATGAACTCTCACCAAAAAACCTCCGCCCAACTTTGCCAAGTTTCCCGGAGGCTTGGGGGCTACTGACGGAGTAATTGACCACGGGTACCCCGAAGACGACAAGACAATATTTCAAGACATCGGGGCTAGCAAAGCCCCTCAGTCCGACTGCCCGGCTGCTCCTACCGGCTCCCCAGCCGGCTGCCGACTACGCCAACCAGTCGGTTGCCGACTACAGCTCGACCCGACACCGACAAGACCCCGACGAGACGACCATACCGCGGACAAGACAACCGTACCGCGACGCCATCATGTACAGTGTCACTTGTCCCCTGGCACTATTTATGAAGTGACCCAGGGGACAAGCATGACATGCACCATGCCTTACCCATGCCCACTACCAAGCTTACATCCTAAGCCACCCTCTCCTATATAAAGGGTCACACATCCATCCATCCAGACAAGGGACTCACACTCACACACACTCACACATGCATGCTCAGGCACATGCGGCCACACACACTTGTGCCCATATGCATATACCAAGACAGGTGCACTTGGCACTGATCTCAGATACAGCTCCAGGAGCACTCTGTACCAGATATACCAGATATACTCAGACATGCAGGAGTAGGGGTGTTATCTCTCCGGAGAGCCCGGACCTGGGTAAACTAGCGCGTGCTACTCGCATACCCGCTCTCGGTCCTATCAGTAGCAGTCTTACCCTCATACTAAGCCCTTGTGGCATCTGTCGACTCGCAAGCCCCCCGTGAGAATACCACGACAATGATTTTGTAGGAATAACTTTCTTTAGCCATGTTATTTTGAGAAGACATAATTGCTTAGTTAGTATGCTTGAAGTATTATTATTTTTATGTCAATATAAACTTTTGTCTTGAATCTTTCGGATCTGAATATTCATACCACAATTCATAAGAATTACATTAAAATTATGCCAAGTAACACTCCGCATCAAAAATTACTGTTTTTTATCATTACCTACTCGAGGACGAGCAGGAATTAAGGTTGGGGATGCTTGATACGTCTCCAATGTATCTATAATTTTTTATTACTCCATGCTATATTATCTATTGTTTTGGACACTATTGGGCTTTATTATCCACTTTTATATTATTTTTGGGACTAACCTATTAACCAGAGGCCCAAACCAGAATTGTTGTTTTTTTGCCTATTTTAGGGTTTCGAAGAAAAGGAATATCAAACGGAGTCCAAACGGAATGAAACCTTCGGGAACGTGATTTTCTCAACGAACAAGACCCAGGAGACTTGGACCCTACGTTAAGACACAAAAGAGGAGGCCACGAGGTAGGAGCGCGCCTGCCTTCCCCAGGCGCACCCTCCAGCCTCGTGGGCCCCCTGTTGCTCCACCGATGTACTCCTTCCTCCTATATATACCTATGTATGCCCAAACGATCAGATACGGAGCCAAAACCCTAATTCCACTGCCGCAACTTTCTATATCCATGAGATCCCATCTTGGGGCCTGTTCCGGAGCTCCGTCGGAGGGGGCATCGATCACGAAGGGCTTCTACATCAACACCATAGCCCCTCCGATGAAGTGTGAGTAGTTTACTTCAGACCTACGGGTCCATAGTTATTGGCTAGATGGCTTCTTCTTTCTTTTTGGATCTCAATACAAAGTTCTCCCCCTCTCTTGTGGAGATCTATTCGATGTAATCTTCTTTTTGCAGTGTGTTTGTTGAGACCGATGAATTGTGGGTTTATGATCAAGTCTATCTATGAACAATATTTGAATCTTCTCTGAATTCTTTTATCTATGATTGGTTATCTTTGCAAGTCTCTTCAAATTATCAGTTTGGTTTGGCCTACTAGATTGATCTTTCTTGCAATGGGAGAAGTGCTTAGCTTTGGGTTCAATCTTGCGGTGTCCTTTCCCAGTGACAGTAGGTGCAGCAAGCCACATATTGTATTGTTGCCATCGAGGATAACAAGATGGGGTTTCCATCATATTGCATGAGTTTATCCCTCTACATCATGTCATCTTTCTTAAGGCGTTACTCTATTTTCATTAACTTAATACTCTAGATGCATGCTGGATAGCGGTCGATGAGTGGAGTAATAGTAGTAGATGCAGGCAGGAGTTGGTCTACTTGTCTCGGACGTGATGCCTATATACATGATCGTACCTAGATATTCTCATAACTATGCTCAATTCTGTCAATTGCTCAACAATAATTTGTTCACCCACCGTAGAATACTTATGCTCTCGAGAGAAGCCACTAGTGAAACCTATGGCCCCTGGGTCTATCTTCATCATATTAATCTACCAATACTTAGTTATTTCCTTTTTCTTTTACTTTGATTTTATTTTACTTTGCATCTTTATCATAAAAATACCAAAAATGTTATCTTATCATATCTATCAGATCTCACTCTCGTAAGTGGCCGAGTAGGGATTGACATCCCCTATTTGCGTTGGTTGCGAGGATTTATTTGTTTTGTGCAGGTACGAGGGACTCGCACGTAGCCTCCTACTGGATTGATACCTTGGTTCTCAAAAACTGAGGGAAATACTTACGCTACTTTGCTGCATCATCCCTTCCTCTTCGGGGAAAACCAACGCAGTGCTCAAGAGGTAGCACTGCTCGACTGCAGTTTGTATCTCAGTCAATTTCGGATCAAGATCGTAAAACTTTGTCTCAACGATTCTCTCCAAGCTCTCCTGATTTTGAGTCAGGGTGGCCAAGCCCTTCTCAATCCTTAATGTTGCCTGAATCAGATAACCTAGTTAATCTTGTTTGCTCTTTAAGAACACCTGAGATGCTTCCTCGGCACTTGGCATCCTTGCAGCCTTTTCTGCCTTTGCTTTAGCTCTCTTCTCTTGTGCTTGTGCTGATAAAGGATCATCCTCATTCATCACAACTACATTATCCTAAAATTTTGGGTGCAACGGTAAATGCTCCTTGTCCAACAAGTAAGTATCTGTGCCCATCTTGGAGTTGATGAGCACCTGAATGTGTGGAGCATACCCACAAGATCTTTTCTGGTCTGCAGCAGTCCTCTTGATTGTCTCAACAATCAGACTCATAACTTTGAATTTTTTAGGGACATCAAATATCTGCAGCAGGTTGATGGAGTGTCCTCTTATCATCTTGTGATCTCAAGATTTGGGTAACAGAGTATGCCTTAAGATTGTGTTGATCGTAGGCAGACTAGAAAACAGATAATGTACAGATCCAATCTTGTGTGTCTCCAAAGCTTTATTGGGGATCTCCTTGTACATGTTTTCCATTGAGTTGTGGTCCTTCTTTTTCTTGGCATACACATCCAAATCATCCTCATGCTCTACTGGGGCATTGATCAACTTGGCTCACTCATCAACAGTTGATTGGTACCTTGTACCCTCAGACATCCATATAATTCTACCATCTGGATAGAAGTGAGTTGTAGAATAGAATTGCATAATGAGCTCATCATTCCATTTGGTAAGATTTTGTCCCACAAACTTGTCAACTCCACAAGCTTTGAAGCTTTCATGCACTCCTAGAAAATAGTCTTCATTCTCATCAATGAATTCCCAATCAACCCATTTCATGTCACAGACTATAGGTTTCTTATCCAGCAAAATGGTCTCATAGAAATCCTGTTGTTCCTTGGTGTGGAACCTATATGTTGGGGAACATAGCAATAATTCAAAATTTTCCTACGTGTCACCAAGATCAATCTAGGAGATACTAGCAACGATAGAGAGGGAGTGCATCTTCATACCCTTGAAGATCGCTAAGCGGAAGCGTTACAAGAACACGGTTGATGGAGTCGTACTCGCGGCGATTCAAATTGCGGAAGATCCGATCTAGCGCCGAATGGACGGCGCCTCCGCGTTCAACACATGTACAGCCCGGGGACGTCTCCTCCTTCTTGATCCAGCAAGGGGAGAGGAGAAGTTGAGGGAGAACTCCAGCAACACGACGACATGGTGGAGATGGAGCTCGTGGTTCTCTAGCAGGGCTTTGCCAAGCACTATGGAGGAGGAGGAGGTGTAGGAGGAGGGAGGGCTGCGCCAGGGAAGAGGTGTGGCTGCCCTCCCACCCCTACACTATATATAGGGGCAAGGGGAGAGGGGGACGCGCCCTAGGGTTTCCCCTAGGGGGCGGCGGCCAAGCAGATTGGATCTCCCTAGGGAAAATCCTAGGGAGACTTGCCCCCCAAGCCAAGCAGGTGGAGGCTTGCCTCCCAAGCCTGGTGGAGGCGCCCCGCCTCCCCAAGTCACGTGGGAAAGGGTGTGGGGGCGCACCACCCCTTAGTGGGCTGGTTTGCCCCTTCCCCTTTGGCCCATGAGGCCCTCCAACACTTGTCGGGGCTCCCGAAACACCTTTCTGTCATGCTGGCCATAGCCTGGTACCTCCAGAACACTTCCGGACTCCAATACCCTTCATCCAATATATCAATCTTCACCGCTGGACCATTTCGGAACTCCTCGTGACGTCCGGGATCTCATCCAGGACTCCAAACTACCTTCGGTAACCACATACTATTTCCCATAACAACTCTAGCGTCACCGAACCTTAAGTGTGTAGACCCTACGGGTTCAGGAACCATGCAGACATGACCGAGGCACCTCTCCGGCCAATAACCAATAGCAGGATCTGGATACCCATATTGGCTCCCACATGTTCCATGATGATCTCATCGGATGAACCACAATGTCGGGGATTCGATCAATCCCGTATTCAATTCCCTTTGTCAATCGGTATGTTACTTGCCCGAGATTCGATCGTCGGTATCCCAATACCTTGTTCAATCTCGTTACCGGCAAGTCACTTTACTCGTTCCGTAATGCATGATCCCGTGACTAACTGCTTAGTCACATTGAGCTCATTATGATGATGCATTACCGAGTGGGCCCAGAGATACCTCTCCGTCATACGGAGTGACAAATCCGAGTCTCGATTCGTACCAACCCAACAGACACTTTCGGAGATACCTGTAGTGCACCTTTATAGCCACCCAGTTACGTTGTGATGTTTGGTACACCCAAAGGATTCCTACGATATCTGAGAGTTGCACAATCTCATGGTCTAAGGAAATGATACTTGACATCAGAAAAGCTTTTAGCAAACGAACTACACGATCTTGTGCTATGCTTAGGATTGGGTCTTGTCCATCACATCATTCTCCTAATGATGTGATCCCGTTATCATTGACATCTAATGTCCATGGTCAGTAAACCATAACCATCTATTGATCAACGAGCTAGTCAACTAGAGGCTCACTAGGGACATGTTGTGGTCTATGTATTCACACATGTATTACAGTTTCCAGTTAATACAATTATAGCATGAACAATAGACAATTATCATGAACAAGGAAATACAATAATAACCATTTTATTATTGCCTCTAGGGCATATTTCCAACAGTCTCCCAATTGCACTAGAGTCAATAATCTAGTTCACATCACTATGTGATTGTAATGAATCCAACACCCATGGGGTTTGTTCATATCTCGCTTGTGAGAGAGGTTATTTGTCAATGGGTCTAAACCTTTCAGATCCGTGTGTGCTTTACAAATCTCTATGTCATCTTGTAGATGCAGCTACCATTGGATCTATTCCAAATAACTTCTCTACTGTATGAATCCGGTTTACTACTCAGAGTCATCCAGATTAGTGTTAAAGTTTGCATCGACGTAACCCTTTACGACGAACTCTTTTACCACCTCCATAATCGAAAAAATTCCTTAGTCCCCTAGTTACTAAGGATAAGTTTGACCGTTGTCATGTGATCCATTCTTGGATCACTCTTGTAGCCCTTGATTGACTCATGGCAAGGCACACTTCAGGTGCGGTACACAGCATAGCATACTGTAGAGCCTACGTATAAAGCATAGGGGACGACCTTCGTCCTTTCTCTCTCTTTTGCCGTGGTCAGATCTTGAGTCTTACTCAATGCTCACACCTTGTAACACAGCCAAGAACTCCATCGTTGCTGATCTATTTTGAACTCCTTCAAAATCTTGTCACGGTATGTATTCATTTGAAAGTAATATTAAGCGGTTTTTGATCTATCCTTATAGATCTTGATGCTCAATGTTCAAGTAGCTTAATCCAGGTTTTCCATTGAAAAACACTTTTCAAATAACCCTATATGTTTTCCAGAAATTCTACATCATTTCTGATCAACAATATGTCAACAACATATACTCATCAGAAATTCGATAGTGCTCCCACTCACTTCTTTGGAAATACAAGTTTCTCATAAACTTTGTATAAACCCAAAATCTTTGATCATCTCATCAAAGCGTACATTCCAACTCCGAGATGCTTACTCCAGTCCTTAGAAGGATTGCTAGAGCTTTGCATACTTGTTAGCATCTTTTAGGATTGACAAAAACCTTCTGGTTGTATCACATACAACCTTTCCTCAAGAAAATTGTCGAGGAAACAATGTTTTGACATCCTATCTGCAAGATTTCATAAATAATGCAGTAACTGCTAATACAATTCCAACAGACTCTTAGCATCGCTATGAGTGAGAAAGTCTCACCGTAGTCAACTCCTTGAACTTGTCGGAAAACATCTTAACGACAAGTCGAGCTTTCTTAATGGTGATACTTACCATCATTGTCCGTCTTCCTTTTAAAATCCATCTGTACCCAATAGCCTTACGACCATCAAGTAGTTCTTCGAAAGTCTATACTTTGTTTTCACACATGGATCCTCTCGGATTTTATGTCCTCGAACCATTTGTCAGAATCCGGTCCCACCATCGCTTCTCCATAGCTCGTAGGTTCATTGTTGTCTAGCAACATGACTTCCAAGACAGGATTACGTACCACTCTGAAGTAGTACGCATCCTTGTCGACCTACGTGGTTTGGTAGTGAGATCCGAAGTTTCATGATCACTATCATAAGCTTCCACTTCAACTGGTGTAGGCATCACATGAACAACTTCTTGTGCCCTGCTACACACTAGTTGAAGTGACGGTTTAATAACCTCATCAAGTCTCCACCATCCTCCCACTCAATTCTTTGGAGAGAAACTTTTCCTCAAGAAAGGACCCGTTTCTAGAAACAATCACTTTTGCTTCTGGATCTGAAATAGGAGGTATACCTGTAACACCCTCGATGTGACTATATCTCCCACGTGTCGAGGCACAAATTAGAGGCATAATCGCATTGAAGGCATATGTCGCAAGTCAGGCAATCATCACAAACATCCCATGTAATATAGATAATGAAAAGGGATAACATAGTTGTCTTACACTCGCCACGTCAATCAAGTACATAAATAACATACATCATCCAAACACTCATGGCCCGACTACGGCGCCAAAATAAAAGATAACCCAACAAGCGACATGGTCCCGATCACCCCAACTGGGCACCACTACTGATCATCAGGAAAAAGAAACATAATAACACTGAGAATCCTCATTGTACTCCCACTTGAGCTCAAGCGCGCCATCTGGAGCTATATCATCTGGCCCTGCATCTGGTGTAATAGTAATCTGTGAGCCACAGGGACTCAGCAATCTCGCACCCTCGCGATCAAGACTATTTAAGCTTAATAGGTAAGGCAAGGTAAATATATGTGGAGCTGCAGCAAGCGACTAGCATATATGGTGGCTAACCTATTCGCAAAAGAGAGCGAGAAGAGAAGGCAAAGCGCGAACGCATAACTAAAGAGGGCAATCCTGCGGCAAACATTACTCCAACATCGTGTCCACTTCCCGGACTCCGCCGAGAAGAGGCCATCATGGTAACTCACACAGTTGATTCATTTTAATTAAGTTAAAGTTTAAGTTATCTACAACTGGACATTAACAAATTCCCATCTGCGCGGGCACGGCTTTCGAAAGTTCAAATCCCTGCAGGGGAGTCCCAACTTAGCCCATGACAAGCTCTCACGGACAACGAAGGAATAGACCTCCTCCCAAGACGTTCCGATCAGACTTGGTATCTTGGTTCTTCAAGACATTTCGACAGGTTAAAACTAGACCAGCAACACCGCCCGAATGTGCCGACAAATCCTGATAGGAGCTGCACATATCTCGTTCTCAGGGCACACTCAGATTGTCTAAACTTCCGATAGGCCAGCCCAGAGTTGCCCTGGTAACCACCGGCGGCTGACAAGTTGGACCAACACTCAGAGGAGCACTGGCCCCGGGGGGGGGGTTTAAAATAAGATGACCCTCGGGCTCCGGAAACCCAAGGGAAAAAGAGGCTAGGTGGAAAATGGTAAAACCAAGGTTGGGCATTGCTGGAAAAGCTTTAATCAAGACGAACTATCAAGGGGTTCCCATTATAACCCAACCGCGTAAGGAACGCAAAATCCGGAAACATAACACCGATATGACGGAAACTAGGGCAGCAAGAGTGGAACAAAACACTAGGCGAGAGGCCGAGCCTTCCACCCTTTACCAAGTATATAGATGCATTAAGATAACATGGCAATATAATGATATCCCAACAAGTAAATAAATGTTCCAACAAGAAACGGTCTCCAATCTTCACCTGCAACTAGCAACGCTATAAGAGGGGCTGAGCAAAGTGGTAACATAGCCAATCAACGGTTTGCTAGGACATGGTGGGTTAGAGGTTTGACATGGCAATTAGGGAGGCTTGAAAGCAAGTGGTAGGCATCGTAGCATTGGCATAGCAAAAGAGTAAGCAAACTAGCATAGCAAAGATAGTAGTGATTTCGAGGGTATGATCATCTTGCCTGCAAAGCTGTCAGAGTTGACTGGATCCTCGAAAGCAAACTCAACGGTCTCCTCGTTAGCGAACTCGTCTCCCGGATCTACCCAAACAAGACAAACAAGCAACAAGAACACAATCAACCACGTGCAAGGATCAAACAAGATGATGCAAACATGGTATGCTATGCGGGATGCGATGCAGGATGCATATGCAAGATATGATAGGAAATGCATGAACCTGGCCTCAACTTGGAAAACCAAGTGTGCCACTGGAAAGATGAGATGAAATCGCTTGAAAACGATATAAAGATCACCGGAATCGGAGTTACGGTTTGGAAATGGCAAGCGATTCAAATATGACACCAATTTGCGATTTACAGCAAGTAGTCATCTAAATGCAATGAGATGAACATGCTATAGCACCCAAACATGGCATCAAAATACATGGCAGGGAAGCATTCAAGATGCTTAGCAATAGTCTAGCACTGAGCTACAGCCAATTCATCCATTAACAGGTTCAAACAAGCATGGCAAAAATGCAAATGGTAAAACAGATCTCAGACTTTGTGAAATTAACACTTGTCTGGAATTTCAGATCAGGTAGCCCTCTTTGGAGCAACAAAACTATATGCTACAGGACCTGAACATGGCAAAGTAAAACATGGCATGGAGCTACTCAAAGAGCTTAACAAAAGTTCCTTAGTGACCTTGAGCCAAAAGGGATCACAAAATACATTTTCAAGCATGTGAACATAGCAAAAACATAATCAGTTTTCAGACTTAGTGAAAACTACGACATGCTGAAATCATAACTCAAGTAGGCATGTTTACAAGCTCGATGCACTCACTACGGAGCAAGTCATGATAAGCTAAGCATACACCCATTAAGAACACACAAAATGCAAGCTAGACGTGGCAAGAACAATGGCATAGCATGCACGGATCAACTACAACATCACCGGCAAAATTGCAAACAAGTTGACAATCTGCCCAGATTCACAAAGTAGCAAAAGTAGAGCTCGATTGGCTCAAGCTAGGGTGCTCCGTATATGCAAACAAAGACATGGATGGATAGTGCACTACAAGATTAACAAAACATCCTTACTGATCATCCTCAAAAGAGGCACGGATCACTAGGAAACAACATGAACATATGGCATCATGAACTAAATAGCTCGAGGACTTAGTGGAAATGCTAAGTCCCTGAAAACAGAATTACCAAGTGCCTCACTTTGCAAGCTTGCACTAGTCACCACACACATCACAAAAATACATGGGTTGCACCTCTGGAAAGATGACAAATCCCTTAACAAAACATATGTAGAGCTCATGGGCATATCATGCACACAATAATCATGGCAAAAATGACAAATGTCTAAGATGGAGTAGCAGATCTGACAATTAACTCAAGTAGCCCTCTTCTAATAGCATTTTGGGCATCAAGATGAACTCAAATGAAAATGATGCAATGGAATGAAATGATGTACTCTCTGAGACGAACATTTTGATATGCTATATGCCCAAATCGGAGCTACAGATGTGGAGTTATGATGCCATGAACAGGAACACTTAAGCTAGGGTTTCGGGAAAAATAACAACCGAATCTCAGATCCAGATCGAATCCACTATAGCAGCACTGTAGCTGGCGGCACGCGCGACCCGAGGATGTCCGGCCGGAGTCGTGGTTCTCGCTAGAGAGAAGGTCGCCGGAGTGAGGGGGGTCGAAGAAGGACGCCGAGACGGAGGTGCGGCGAGGCAGAGCTACTCCGGTGGCCTTGGCGCGGCCGGACAAGGCGGAGGGGTCGGTGCCGGCGACGAGCTGGCGGGCGGCAAAGGCGGCCGGTGCTCGAGGCGGCGTGCGGCGGCGCTCGAGGGCGCAGAGGCCCTGGCGGCGGGGCGGAGGAGGCGCGGGGCGCCCGAGAGATGGGCCTCGGGGGCCCCGGCCGGGCCGAGCGGGCCGGCGGGACTGAGGCGGCGGCGATGCGGTCCTGCGGGGCGCGGACCAACGGCGTGGCGACACGTGGCGGCGGTGGGGAAGCGGACAATGTCCGTCGGCAGGTTTTTGTCCGGTGCGACGCGGGGGAAATGGATCTGAGGTTAGGGATGGAGGGGATCCGGGATTTTTAGGAGGGGTTCTATTTATAGCCATAGAAGGAGCTAGGAGAGTCCAAATGAGGTGCGGTTTTCGGCCACGCGGTCGTGATCGAATGCTCTAGATGATGGAGCAGAGTTAGGTGGGTTTTGGGCCAAATTGGAGGGGTGTTGGGCTGCAACACACACGAGGCCTTTTCGGTCCCTCGGTTAACCGTTGGAGTATCAAACGAAGTCCAAATGATACGAAACTTGACAGGCGGTCTAACGGTAGTAAACCAAGGCCGCATGAGAAGTCTCGGTCCAATCCGGAAATGTTTAATCCCCACACACGAAAGAAAGATAGAAATGACCACCGGAGGAGAACGAAGCGCCGGAATGCAAAACGGACAACGGAGAAAATGCTCGGATGCATGAGACAAACACGTATGCAAATGCAATGCACATGATGACATGATATGAGATGCATGACAATGGTAACAACACACGGAGACAAAGACCCGAACCCGAGAAAATAAAATAACTTAAGGCCGGAAACGGCAAGAGTTGGATTACATATTGGGAAAGTCATATCCGGGGTGTTACAACACTCCACCACTATGAAAGGATCTCGTCCCGAGATCTAGGACTAAAAGAACGCCGGGTACTCAGAACGGAGGTGATCCTCGCGTTCCCAGGTAGCTTCACGATCGAAATGGTGTGACCACTTGACTTTGAGGAACTTGATCGACTTGTTGCGAGTCTTGCGTTCAGTCTCTTCAAGGATAGCAACGGGGTGCTCACGATAGGAGAGATCTTCTTGGAGCTCAATGTCCTCGAAGTTGACGGTGCGGTCAGGCGTCTTGAAGCACTTTCGGAGCTGAGAGACATGGAACACATCATGAACATTTGCAAAGTTTGAAGGAAGCTCGAGTTGATAGGTGAGGTCGCCTCTCTTGCTGACAATCTTGAAAGGTCCCACGTATCTGGGAGCAAGCTTCCCTTTGATACCGAAGCGACGAGTACCTTTCATAGGAGAGATGCGGAGGTAAACATGATCTCCAATCTCGAAAGCCAAATCACGGTGCTTACTATCATAGTAGCTCTTCTGGCGGGATTGGGCTGCTTTGAGGTTATCTCGGATGACTTTGCACATTTCTTCTGCCTCTGTGATTAAGTCATTTCCGAGAAGCTGACGTTCACCGGTTTCAGACCAGTTGAGAGGGGTACGGCACTTCCTGCCATACAGAATTTCAAATGGGGCCTTGCCCGAACTTGCTTGAAAACTGTTGTTGTAGGAGAATTCAGCATAAGAAAGACAATCCTCCCACTTCATGTCGAAGGAGATCACACAAGCGCTGAGCATATCTTCAAGAATCTGGTTGACACGCTTGACTTGACCGCTTGTTTTTGGATGGAAAGCAGTGCTGAAGCGGATGTTGGTGCCCATGGCCTTCTGAAAAGAATCCCAAAACTTGGAGGTAAAGATGCTGCCACGGTCTGAAGAGATTACTTGAGGAATACCGTGCAGAGAGACAATCCGAGAGGTATAGAGTTCCGCCAATTGAGCTGCAGTGATCGACTCTTTGATAGGCAGAAAGTGAGCCACTTTGGTGAGTTTGTCGATGACAACGAATATAGCATCATTGCCACGCTTGGACTTTGGAAACCCAGTCACGAAGTCCATTTCAATGTGGTCAAACTTCCATTCTGGAATGGCAAGAGGTTGGAGGAGACCTTAGCATCTACTCAAATCATATGTGAAGTAAGAACATAACGATATCCACTGCGTGCCTCAGCACTCATTGGACTGCACACATCAAAATGTATTACTTCCAACAAGTTGCTTTCTTGTTCCATCTTACTGAAAATGAGGCCTTTCAGTCATCTTGCCCATGTGGTATGATTTACATGTCTCAAGTGATTCAAAATCAAGTGAGTCCAAACGATCCATCTGTAGGAGTTTCTTCATGCATATATGCCAATAGACATGGTTCGCATGTCTCAATCTTTTCAAAAATGAGTGAGTCCAAAGATCCATCAACATGGAGCTTCTTCATGCATTTTATACCAATATGACTCAAATTGCAGTGCCACAAGTATGTGGTACTATCATTACTATCTTATATCTTTTGGCATGAACATGTGTAACACTACGATCGAGATTCAATAAACCATTCATTTTAGGTGCAAGACCATTGAAGGTATTATTCAAACAAACAGAGCAACCATTATTCTCCTTAAATGGATAACCGTATTGAGATAAACATAATCCAATCATGTCTATGCTCAACGCAAACACCAAATAACAATTATTTAGGTTTAACACAATCCCGATGGTAGAGGGAGCGTACGATGTTTGAACACATATCGTCGTCTCACCTTTGGCTAGTCTCCGTTTCTTCTGTGGCCTTTTATTTCAAGTTACTAACACTTAGCAACCGAACCGGTATCTAATACCCTGGTGCTACTAGGAGTACTAGTAAAGTACACATTAATATAATGTATATCCAACATACTTCTTTCGACCTTGCCAGCCTTCTCATCTACCAAGTATCTAGGGTAGTTCTGCTTCAGTGACCGATCCCCTTATTACAGAAGCACTTAGTCTCAGGTTTGGGTTCAACCTTGGGTTTCTTCACTAGAGCAGCAACTGATTTGCCGTTTCATGAAGTATCCCTTTCTAGCCCTTACCCTTCTTGAAACTAGTGGTTTTACTAACTAACAACAATTGATGCTCCTATTTGATTTCTACTTTCGCGGTGTCGCGAATAGCTCAAGGATCATCATATCTATCCCTGATATGCTATAGTTCATCACGAAGCTCTAGTAGCTTGGTGGCAGTGACTTTGGAGAACCATCACTATCTCATCTGGAAGATTAACTCCCACTCGATTCAAGCGATTGTAGTACTCATACAATCTGAGCACATGCTCAACGATTGAGCTTTTCTCCTTAGTTTGCAGGCTTAAGAAACTTGTCAGAGGTCTCATACCTCTTGACGTGGCCACTAGCATGAAATCCCAATTTCAGTCCTTGGAACATCTCATCTGTTCTGCGATGTTTCAAAAACATCTTTGGTGCCTCAATTCTAAGCCATTTAGCATTACCCACTGAACTATCATGTAGTCATCAAAACGTGTATGTCAGATGTTCGCAACATCCACAACTGACGCTCGAGGTTCAACACACTGAGCGGTGCATTAAGGACATAATCCTTCTGCGCAGCAATGAGGACAATCCTCAGTTTACGGACCCAGTCCGCATAATCGCTACTATCAACTTTCAACTAAATTTTCTCTAGGAACATATCTAAAACAGTAGAACGAAAGCATGAGCTACGACATAATTTGCAAAGACCTTTTGACTATGTTCATGATAATTAAGTTCATATAATCAAATTATTTAATGAACTCCCACTTAGATAGACATCCCTCTAGTCATCTAGGTGATACATGATCCGAGTCAACTAGGCCGTGTCCGATCATCACGTGAGACGGACTAGTCATTATCAGTGAACATCTTCATGTTGATCTCATCTACCATACGACTCATGTTCGACCTTTCGGTCTCTCATGTTCCAAGGCCATGTCTATACATGCTAGGCTCGTCAAGTCAACCTAAGTGTTTCGCATGTGTAAATCTGGCTTACACCCATTGTATGCGAACATTAGAATCTATCACACCCGATCATCACGTGGTGCTTCGAAACAACGAACCTTCGAAACGGTGCACAGTTAGGGGGAACACTTTCTTGAAATTATTGCGAGGTATCATCTTATTTATGCTACCGTCGTTCTAAGCAAATAAGATGTAAACATGACAAACATCACATGCAAATCATAAAGTGACATGATATGGCCAATATCATCTTGCGCCTTTTGATCTCCATCTTCGAGGCGCGGCATGATCACCTTCGTCACCGGCATGACACCATGATCTCCATCATCGTGTCTTCATGAAGTTGTCTCGCCAACTATTACTTCTACTACTATGGCTAACGGTTATCAATAAAGTAAAGTAATTACATGTCGTTTTTCATTGACACGCATGTCATACAATAAATTAAGACAACTCTTATGGCTCCTGCCGGTTGTCATACTCATCGACATGCAAGTCGTGATTCCTATTACAAGAACATGATCAATCTCATACATCACATATATATAATTCATCACATCCTTTTGGCCATATCACATCACATAGCATACCCTGCAAAAACAAGTTAGACGTCCTCTAATTGTTGTTGCATGTTTTACATGGCTGCTATGGGTTTCTAGCAAGAACGTTTCTTACCTACGCAAAAGCCACAACGGTGATATGCCAATTGCTATTTACCCTTCATAAGGACCCTCTTCATCGAATCCTATCCGAGTAAAGTGGGAGAGACAGACACCCGCTAGCCACCTTATGCATCAAGTGCATGTCAGTCGGTGGAACCTGTCTCATGTAAGTGTACGTGTAAGGTCGGTCCAGGCCGCTTCATCCCACAATGCCGCCGAATCAAGATGAGACTAGTAACGGCAAGCAAATTGAACAAATCATCGCCCACAACTACTTTGTGTTCTACTCATGCATAGAATCTACGCATAGACCTAGCTCTGATACCACTCTGTTGGGGAACGTAGCATTAATTCAAAATTTTCCTACGTGTCACCAAGATCAATCTAGGAGATACTAGCAACAAGAGAGAGGGAGTGCATCTTCATACCCTTGAAGATCGCTAAGCAGAAGCATTACAAGAACACGGTTGATGGAGTCGTACTCGTGGCGATTCAAATCACGGAAGATCCGATCTAGCGCCGAACGGACGGCGCCTCCGCGCTGAACACATGTATAGCTCGGGGACGTCTCCTCCTTCTTGATACAGCAAGGGGAGAGGAGAAGTTGAGGGAGAACTCCAGCAACACGACGGCATGGTGGAGGTGGAGCTCGTGGTTCTCCAGCAGGGCTTCGCCAAGCACTTTGGAGGAGTAGGAGGTGTAGGAGGAGGGAGGGCTGCGCCAGGGAAGAGGTGTGGCTGCCCTCCCACCCCTCCACTATATATAGGGGCAAGGGGAGAGGGGGAGGCGCCCTAGGGTTTCCGCTAGGGGGCGGCGGCCAAGCAGATTGGATCTCCCTAGGGAAAATCCTAGGGAGACTTGCCCCCCAAGCCAAGCAGGTGGAGGCTTGCCTCCCAAGCCTGGTAGAGGCGCCCCACCTCCCCAAGTAACGTGGGAAAGGGTGTGGGGGCGCACCACCCCTTAGTGGGCTGGTTTGCCCCTTCCCCTTTGGCCCATGAGGCCCTCCAACACTTGTCGGGGCTCCCGAAACACCTTTCGGTCATGCTGGCCATAGCCTGGTACCTCCAGAACACTTCCGGACTCCAATACCCTTCATCCAATATATCAATCTTCACCGCCGGACCATTCCGGAACTCCTCATGACGTCCGGGATCTCATCCAGGACTCCGAACTACCTTCGGTAACCACATACTATTTCTCATAACAACTCTAGCGTCACCGAACCTTAAGTGTGTAGACCCTACGGGTTCGGGAACCATGCAAACATGACCAAGACACCTCTCCAGCCAATAACCAATACCGGGATCTGGATACCCATATTGGCTCCCACATGTTCCACGATGATCTCATCAGATGAACCACGATGTCGGGGATTCGATCAATCCCGTATTCAATTCCCTTTGTCAATCGGTATGTTACTTGCCCGAGATTCGATCATCGGTATCTCAATACCTTGTTCAATCTCGTTACCGGCAAGTCACTTTACTCGTTCCGTAAGGCATGATCCCATGACTAACTGCTTAATCACATTGAGCTCATTATGATGATGCATTACCGAGTGGGCCCAGAGATACCTCTCCGTCATACGAAGTGACAAATCCTAGTCTCGATTCGTACCAACCCAACAGACACTTTCGGAGATACCTGTAGTGCACCTTTATAGCCACCCAGTTACGTTGTGACGTTTGGTACACCCAAAGCATTCCTACGGTATCCGGGAGTTGCACAATCTCATGGTCTAAGGGAATGATACTTGACATCAGAAAAGCTTTTAGCAAACGAACTACACGATCTTGTGCTATGCTTAGGATTGGGTCTTGTCCATCACATCATTCTCCTAATGATGTGATCCCGTTATCAATGACATCTAATGTCCATGGTCAGGAAACCATAACCATCTATTGATCAACGAGCTAGTCAACTAGAGGCTCACTAGGGACATGTTGTGGTTTATGTATTCACACATGTCTTACGGTTTCCAGTTAATACAATTATAGCATGAACAATAGACAATTATCATGAACAAGGAAATACAATAATAACCATTTTATTATTGCCTCTAGGGCATATTTCCAACACTATAGTCCACTGCAGTTCTCCTCCTCACAGCATAGGGATCATACTGTCTCCAAAGTCTCAATCCTGCATCCTTCCTGATGTTCTTGTCCTCAGCCACTAGATGAGTGTCATTGTGCTCTGGAATCTTTGGTTTCAGTTTTCTCAGCACTTGGGCTTCTACATTTTCTTCTTCAACTTCAGGCACTGGGGCCTTGTTCTTTTCTTCAGCAGGGATGTTCCTAGTGCTTCTCTTGGGCTTAGAAGGCTTCTAAGCTTGAGCTGCAGTCTTGGGGAAGTTTTGGGCTTTGAAGTGGCAGCCCCTGACTTAATGGCATCCCCCATGAGCTTCTGGGACTTGGGTGCTGGTGCAGCATCCTCTTCCTCTTCATCTTCTTCTGGATCTCTTGTTATAGAGGATCTGCCAATGACTCTGGCAGTGGTCTTCTTGACCCTGTCCTTCCTTTTCTTTCCCTCTCCAGCAGTCTCTTCGGTTGGCTTAGGGATTTCAGCAGTCGAGGCTCTGGCCTTCAAGGTTGGCACCCTATTGGCAGGGGTCTTTTTGTGCACTCCAGGCTTAGTTGTTGCAGCATTGCCATACTCTTTCTTCAGCACTTTCTTTTTGGAGCTGATTTCCTCGTGTGTAGCCACATAGTCCTCATCCTCAGAATCTGAGGTTTTCTTCTTCCTTGTTCTAGTGGCTGCCTTGGGCAAGTTACTGGGAGTGCTCTTGCTGCCCTCATCATAGCTGCTTGAGGGACTAGTGCCCTCACTCAATTGCACCTACTCTTCTAACTTATTCTGACTGTAACTTTGGTCAGACATCCTGGCATGCAAACTTACAGCAAACCCTGTGAATAGATATAGATGAGGTAGAATAGATGAGCATCACAAAGTGCAAGTTTTTGCAAAACAAATGAGTCAAAAACTTAGTTTTAGTTCTCCATAGAAATCATTTCGGAGCTACCGATTTGTTAAACTCGGTGATACCGAAGCAACTATTGGAGTCTAAACTAGTGAACTCGGTCAGACCAAGTCACTGTTCGATGGCTCCGAGATTGCTAGGGTTTCACAGAGAATCGAATTTGGTCGCAACGATTTGCAGTTTTTGGTCAGACCTAAAAGCGCATGTGCAATGGCCTAAGCCAAATCGGTGGGACCGATTTCTACAACTCGGTCGGTCCGAGATGAGTTCGGCGAAGACCTAACCCTAATTTTTCAAATCAAACCTAACCTAAAGGGAGTTTTCTCTAGATATATTGATGTCATACTTGGTACTGATCATGGCAAAGCAATGTGCTAGGAATCGGAATGAGGAATTAGCACACAAAGTCAAACTCATACCCTAGTTCGGCGGGAGTTCGCTACGGCGACAATGGCAGGGCAGAATTCCATTGACGATGATGGAAACCAGTGGCGGGAGGTCGCTGGCGACAAGGAGACGATCCGGAGACCCGAGGCGGCAGAGCAGGACACGTGTGGGCTGAGGAGGTTTGAAGAAATTTCCGAAATCTCACCCATGGGTATATATATCCTGACCCTGTCGGTGTGACCAAGTGGAACAACTCGGTGGCACCGAGATGCAGAATCGCAAGCGGTTACTGCAACTCGGTGTGACCGAAAAGTTCAAATCGGTTGCACCGAGATTGAAAACCTAGATCAACTCAGTGAACTCGGTGTGCCGAAATGTATGGATCGGTCAAACTGAAATGCACAGAGTGGTTTTGGAAGTTTAAGTCTATGAAGAATCGGGGACTCCGAGTGCTCCTCACACAAAGTGGTTCGAATCTGACTTGGTCAAACTTTGTGATGTAGCATGAATAGAGTTTGAGACGAGAAAAGCATATCTAGAGGAGGTTCTTAGGTATTCTTGTCCATCCATTTGGCAAAAGAGAAAACACCAAACAATCAAAACAACAAGTGGATGTCCTCGAATGAGTAAAATATGGAATCAACATGCTCACACAATAAAATGGCAAATGAAATATGTGGCAAAGCATGCACAAACAATCTATCATCTATCAAGCAATTGGCAGTGACTAGGTCATCTATATATGAATATATTGACTTAGGAGTCAAATTAGAACATTTGATCATAGGTCATACTCATCGTTTAAGCACAAGTGGGGTTACCACTTTTACATAAAGCATTGTTGTGTTCACACCATCAATTGATTAGAGTAAAGCTCCCCCTAGATGTGATATCCCCCCTAAGAGGGATACACTAACCTTGGGTTTTGTCGATGATGACTTCATGTAGGTGTTGAAGATGTGGATGCTCAATGTTGATGTAGATCATTTGGAGCAATCCATTGGAGTGAGTTGCACTTTCAATACCTACACGGGTTAGTCCCACAAGGAACAAACAAGGATATCCATAGACATAGAGTGATGTTCACAAAAGATGATGTCCATGAAGGCAATAGGTTACCTTGTCCCTTGTCTTACCAACAAGAGAGTTTGCGACTCCTTGAACTAGTGCAAGATGTGGAAGTTGTTTGCACTTGTCCTCGCCAAAATGATATGAGTGAAGTATGTTGGCGGAGTCACCCTCAAGAACTCTCTAGTTCTTCTTCTTCTGGATCCACATCATCTTGATGGGAATCCTTGGAGTTGTAGTCGTACTTGATGAAGTAGAACTTGATGTAGTCTTGGGAACCCACTTGACCAAGGTCTTAGGTGCTTCTTCAAATGTATCAATCTCCTCTTGAAGCTTGTCCTTGCCTTTTTGCTTGTGGTCTTGTGGTGGAAGATCATCTTGAGCTTGTTCCTTGGAAAGAAGTAGGATCATACATCTCTCGTTGAGGAACAAACTTCATCTTGGGGTATTGATCTTCATCCCACTCAACTCCATTGGCATTGAACTTTTGTTCAAAACCAATACCTTGATTCTTCCGGTGCCTTGCTTGCTTGCGTACAATTTCCTCAAATTTCTTACTCCCGGCAAGGCTCTTGTAAACACCTTTCTTTATAATTCCCTTCAATAAGCTATTTTCTTGGCTAAAATAATCATTAGTGGAATCAAGAGAACTACTAGAAGCAACAACATTGGATTTAACATGATTATTGTTACTACCAGAAGAAGAAACTTTCTTACTCTTGTTGCTAGATTTAACTTGTGGCATGTAAGTAGACAAGAGTAGACGCTTGGCAATGTAAGAAGAACTTTTCTTGTGAAGATCATCATTGATAGCTTTTAAGAACCCATGCTCTTGCTCAAGGTTGAGATTTTCAAAGTGTAACTTCTCATGAGTCTTTAAAATCTCTCGATGATTTTCCAAGGTAGTTTCATGAGCTAACTTAAGAGTGTTTAGTTCTTTAGTTAGATGCTCAATCTCCTTCTTATCATCATCATTCGTTTTATCTTGATTAGCATGATTAATAGCAAGTTCATCATAGTTTTCATCACTAGAGTTGTCAACAAGTAAATTATCATCACCTAGCAAATCATCTTCATCACTATTGAAATCAACATACTCAGGGTGTGGTACCTTTGGGCCTTTAGCCATGAAGAATCTTCCAATTCCTCCATTTGGTGAGTCAAATATGTCGTAGGAGTTGGTTGACACAAGTGCTAGACCGGCAACACCTTCATCTTGAGTATATTCGGAGTCGGAGTGATAACTTCTCTCTGAGTGATTGTCGGAGTCGGAGCCCGATACCCATTCACCAACATGAGCTTGATGTCTTCGTTTTGTGTAGCTCCTTGATGACTTGTCCTTCCTTTCCGAATCCTTGCTTCTCTGTGATGTTATCCGTTCATAACGGTCATCTCTACTCATTCTCTCTCTTGGTGGTGATTCTTCTCTTCTACTTCTCCTTTTGTGTGAATCTTCTCTTCTTTTGTAGGGGGTCGTACACTCGTTGGAGTAGTGTTTGGGTCTTCCACAATTGTAGCAATTTCGTTCACGACCTGAAGATCTTTTGTCATTGTAGGACCTTGACTTGGAACTTCTTTATTTGCTTCTACTCTTGTAGAACTTGTTGAAGTTCTTCACCATTAGGCTCAATTCTTCATTGAAGGCTTGTTTCTCACTTGATGATGTAGGAGCATCACAAGAGGCTTTGTAAGCACCGCTTGACTTGTTGTGAAGCTCTTCATTATCCTTGAGTGACATCTCATGAGCAACAATTCTTCCAATGACTTCGTTGGCTTGAGATCTTTGTAGTTGGGAATCATTTGGATCAATGTGCACACGGTATCATATTTTCCATCCAAGGATCTTAGGATCTTCTTGATGGTGAATCTATCGGTCATCTCTTCACTTCCTAAGCCGGCAATCTCATTTGTGATCAGAGCAAGCCTAGAGTACATTTCGGCGACACCTTCACCATCCTTCATTTTGAACTTGTCAAGTTGACTTTGAAGCACATCCAATTTTGATTCCTTGACGGAGTTTGTACCCTCGTGCATATCAATCAAAGTATCCCAAATTTCCTTTGCATTCTCAAGACGGCTGATTTTGTTGAATTCTCCGGGGCACAATCTGTTTAAGAGGATATCACAAGCTTGAGTGTTGTATTGCAGCATCTTCAACTCTTCCGCGCTAGCTTCACGGTTTGGTTCTCTCCCTCAAAGGATTCACCTTGCAAGCCAATACACACAATAGCCCAAACGACGGGGTTATGTCCAACAATATGCATTTTCATCTTATGCTTCCAACTAGCAAAATTAGTACCATCAAAGTAAGGACCTCTACGGTGGTAATTTCCCTCGCTAGACGCCATACTCTCCTAGGTAGTGAAACCAAGGCTATGATCACCAAAGCTATGGAAATCAAGGCAAATGGAGACCAAAGCTTTGATACCACTTGTAGGATCGAAAGTATGTCTAGAGAGGGGGTGATTATACTACTTCACAAAATAAAATCTAGCCTTTTCCCAATTTTAAGTCTTGGTAGATTTTAGCAACTTAGCACAAGTCAAGCAATCAACCTACACATGCAAGTCTAAGAGTATAATAGCGGAATGTAAAACATTTGCATATGAAGGTAAAGGGAGGAGTTTGGAGGGAGCAAACGCAATGTAGACACGGAGATTTTTGGCGTGGTTCCGATAGGAGGTGCTATCGTACATCCACGTTGATGGAGACTTCAACCCACGAAGGGTAACGGTTGCGCGAGTCCACTGAGGGCTCCACCCATGAATGGTCCACGAAGAAGCAACCTTGTCTATCCCACCATGGCCATCGCCCACGAAGGACTTGCCTCACTAGGGCAGATCTTCAAGAAGTAGGCGATGATAATCCCCAAGTGCAAGGAATCATTGTCGCAATTTCCAAAGGTGGAAGTGATAAGTATGGAGTGTCAAACCCACAAGGAGCTAAGGTTAAGATCAATATTCTCTCAAGCCCTATCTACCACTATGTAGCGACCCGACCCGAATGGATCAAGTCTCTGTGCTTAAGTGTCATCCCTGGATCGGTATGCTGACACACAGTACTCGAGGATTTATAACAGAGGTAAATCACATGTATAAGTAACATAAATACTATTACCTCAATCCTAATAGCGAAAGTGACAAGGTTGTGGATTCCCATCAACACCAACGGCAAAGTTGAGTGTAGAAATCGTAACCCTAACGTATCACTTACTCGTCGTAAGATAATCCTGCAACATGAGACGTTGCAGCCACAAAGGGTCGGTACATTGAATGTACTGGCAAATTCACACCAGAGGATAATGATGAATAAAGGCTATCACTACATGCATATTTGGCTGGTGGAAAGGCTCTAGGGTTATAATGTTTTTGCGAAAAGCCAATTTTTCCCTACTGCAAAGGAATAATTTTATTTAACTATCATGGTGGTTGTTAAACATTGAGAATGGTTGACAGCATTCTCAATCCCAATTAAATATCATCATTAAAACCCAACAATATTCATTTAAAGTAACGTGATGAGATTCACATGATAATCCAGGTACTAGATACTCAAGATGTCCATAACCGGGAACACGGCTAATCATGATTAGTTTATACACTCTGCAGAGGTTTGCGCACTTTTCCCCACAAGACTCGATCACCTCCGTTTAGTTTCTCGCACTACATGGTGTTTGAGAAGACGGATGACCAAGACATAGTCTTTCAGAAGCGCTAGCACCTTACGATGGATAGACCGTTACACCTACTTTCCCCTACATCTGCTAGTCTACCCTGTAAGAGTTCGCACGACTTAATCAACTATGCTAGAGCCCATAATAGCTTCTGGCTGCACACGGAAGTTTCTAGTATGAATAATCTCATGATCCCTTTGAGCCTGGGTGGCGGTCCATAAAAAACAGGCAATCCTGGTCTACCCAGGTGCCTAGACAGGCAATCCTGGAATACCCAGGTACCTCAATCCACCCAGATGTGTGTTTAAGTTGCCACCTTAAGTAAACCATTAATCAACAATCTCACATCTGTCATGAATACTCTCAAAACCCAATGCACGTCTACAAGCATAGCATCACACTATAAGCATAACGTAATAGTAACTCCCAAGGTTTGAATACAGGGCAATAGGTTCCTACCTCATCAACTACTTCCCAATACCCACATGTTAATGACATCCTAATCATGCAATGTTTGAGGATTGGAACTAATGCATAAAAACTGGGTATGAAAGGGGATATGATCAAAGTGTAAACTTGCCTGTAATGTTGATGAAGATGATTCGCACTCATAACTCTTGATAGTTCTACTCGTCACACTCCGGTCAATCTATCGAAATCAAGTAATAGTAACCACACATAAGCAATCACTCAAAAGACCAGAAAGATCAAAGAAGTTGATTCGGAAAACATCAAAACCAAGCAAATAGCTCTTCCAACATAAAACAATTTCTAACGGTACCAAAATTATGTGAATTTGTCCTTATCATAAAGTTTAGGTCAAGAGCTTCGATTTACAAAAAGAATCAACTCAAACGGAGCTACGAAACTCAGGTTATGATCAAACCAAGTTTGAATACAAATCCGATCTAATTCAAATTTTAAACTTTTCAAAAACATGTTTAAGTTGTTTATCTGGATAGAGGAGATCATAACGAAGACGTGAGCGTTGGTTTCGTTGGATTTGGACTAACAAGTAAAAAGTAATTATCGTTTGAAGAATAGGGGCTAATTTGTAAATAAAATCATCACAGATAGGTCCCTGGTGAAAAATAAACAGAAAAAGAGAAATCTAAAAAGTGAACGTTCGTCACCGAACGCTAACTAACGAATTTTCTCGCTGCGAAGAGGTAAACAGCGAGCGTTCGCTATTTAACAAGTACCGGTTCGGAAATAAAAAAACGACTAGATCTAATCCTAGCCATCTATCCTAGATCGAATGGACGAGGGAGGCCGGTGGCTTACCGCAGCGACGGGTCGTCGGCGGTGAGGAAGAATGCCGGCGGTGGCGTCGGGTCCGAACAGCGAGGCAACTCCGGTGGTCGTCGAGGCCGGCAAAGGGGTCGGGGAGAGGCGGCGGAGTCGATGGTGGCGATGACGGTGGTCGTTGGAGGCGAGAGTGGCGGCTTCAGGCGGCGGAGCTTGGTGGATCTCGCCGGCGGTGGCGAGGCACGAGATGCAAGGCGACGAGAGAGAAGAGGGGACCGAGGCCGGCCTTATAAAGGAGGGGGCGGCAGTGGCGTGGAGGAGGGGCCAAGGCTGCGGGGTGGCCGGGTCGGTCACGGCGGCGCGGCGGCGGTGACGTGCGGGCGGCGGACTCCCGCTGGAGCTCGGGGACGGGTGCGGGCGCGCTGGGCCGCTGCTGGGCTGGGCCGGCTGGCCTGGCGCGGGGAGAGAGAGAGTAGTGCTGGGCTTCGGCCTGGCACTGTTCGAAGAGTTTTAAAAAAAACATTTTTCACACACAACAAAAATAACAAAAACAAAAATAAACTAAAATATTATATAGGCATATAATATATCAAAAATTTTAGAAAAAGATTTTCTACGACATGAACATTTTGAATATGCCAAATAAAATCCACACAAAATCAGATAAAACAAAGAGTGCTACTGGTCTATTAAAATCCAACAAAAATCATTTAAAAAAATACCAAAATGATTTCAAATTAATTTTTCTCCAATTTTCTAATGTAGGGAATCATGTTACCCTATTTTCCATATATTTTATTTTTGGAGAAAAATAATTTGAATAAAACTCAAATAAATCCAAATTGAAAATTAATTCCAAAAGGACTTTGAAATTGATCCTTTGAAACTCCCAACCCATATTTCATATAATTTGAAGAAGTCATTTTTTATCTTCGCGTGAAAATCATTGAGTTGCATAAAGTTTTAGAATTGGAAATATTTTCCAAATGAAATTCAAATATTTTCAACACCCCTTTCATTTATTGAAATGGAAGAAGTCATGTCATCTTCTCTCTAGGGTTTTGTGTTTGAAAAGACTTTGAATTCACGGAGATCAAAATGCAAAAGGTGAAGGTTTGGGAAAGTCCTTTTATTCCCTCTCATTTAACTTTCAAAAAGTTTCGAATTTCACTCAATCAATCACACAACAATCAAACAAACAATCAATCTATCTATTTATTATAACATTCCAAAATTTAGAATTTTGGGATGTTACACACTCATACGACTCTACGTACACCGAATGTTTGGTTCCAACTAGCAACGAGAAATAAAACTATGTTGTGGGGTATGAAGAGGATAACTTTGTATGATATCGGAGAGCTAAAATATAAAAGTAGGTGCTGTTATCATGAAGTTAGAATATATTACTAAATATTACAAATAGCAAGTGTGGAATAATGGTGGATCGGTGTGCGGAATTGTCCTAGGCAATCGTTAACAAGACCGGTAATCACTATTGCAGTTTCATATGAGGGATAGCATAAGCTAACATACTTTCTCTACTTGGATCATATGCACTTATGATTGGAACTCTAGCAAGCATCCACAACTACTAAAGATCATTAAGGTAAAACCCAATCGTAGCATTAAAGCATCAAGTCCTCTTTATTCCCATACGCAACAACCCCCTTACTCGGGTTTGTGTTTCAGTCACTCACCAACCCACTATAAGTGAATCATGAACGTATTGCAACACCCTACAACGGGAACACCTCACACTTGCGCGACACAGAGGGCACCATAGGACAGCATCAAAGTAAAACATACAACTCATACCAATCTAGATCATCAATCAACCCAAAGACAAAAGATATCTACTCAAAACATCATAGGATGGCAACACATCATTGGATCATAATATGTGGCATAAAGCACCATGTTCAAGTAGGGATTACAGCGGGGTGCAGGAGAGTGGACCGCGTAAAAGAGATGAGGATGGTGATGATGATGGTGATGTTGATGAAGACGATCACCGCGGCGATGATTCCCCTCTCGATGGCACTCTGGTGCCACCAAGAGAGAGGAGGAGAGGTTCTCCCCCTTGTGCTTCCTCCTCCATGGCCTCCCCCTTGCATGGGGAGAGGTTCTCCCTCTGGTCCTTGGCCTTCACGACGATAATGGCCCCTCCGGGATCCTCCTCCATGCCCTTCGGTGATTATGGCCCCCTCCGGTAGGGTTCCAGAGAGGGCCTAGATTGGTTTTCGGTGGCTACGGAGGCTTCTGGCGGCGGAACTCCAGATCTAGGTTAATTTTCCGAGGTTTCTGTATTTATAGGATTTTTTGGCGTCGGTCTCACATCAAGGAGGTGCCCGATGCGTCCACGAGGCAGGCCCACGCGCCTGGGGGGCGCCCCCACCCTTGTGGACGCCCCGGGACTCTCGTGGCCCAACTCTTTTACTCTGAGGTCTTCTTTTGGTTCATAAAAAATCGTCAAAAATTGGCACGCCAAATTGGACTCCTTTGATATTCCTTTTCTGTAAAACTCAAAAACAAGGAAAAAAACAGAAACTGGCACTGGGCTCTTGGTTAATAGGTTAGTCCCAAAAACCATATAAAATAGCATATGAATGCATATAAAACATCCAAGGTTGATAATATAATAGCATGAATACTTCATAAATTATTGATACGTTGGCGACGTATCAGCATCCCCAAGCTTAATTCCTGCTCGTCCTCGAGTAGGTAAATAATAAAAGAAATAATTTATGAAGTGTGAATGCCGGCAAGTGCATAAGTTTCATCAATGATAGTTCCAATCACTTTTTCTAGCATCATTATATATCATAACAGTAGCTCATTTTCATAAAACTTTTCATGATCAAGTAACAAGCTATTCACATGTTAAAGTATAGATCATAAACTCTCTTGAAACTAACAAACTATATTCTCAGTCCTCAAACAATTGCAATTCATCTTATTTTCAGGAAGGGTCTATGTCAAAGCTTTGATTTGGCAAACTCCACATACTCAACTATCATTTAGTCCTTCACAATTGCTAACACTCACGTGATATTTATAGGTTCAAAGTTTTAATCGGACACAGAGAAAGATAGGGGCTTATAAATTCGCCTCCCAACTTTTACCTCAAGGGTCATGTCAACAATAATAGTTCATGATAACTTACATCCAATTGGATATATATATCAAGATCTTTCCAACACAATGTGCTTGCTAAAGGATAAAATGTAAAAAAGGAAAGGTGAAGATCACCATGACTCTTGCATAAGGTAGAAGATAAAAGTAAAAGATAGGCCCTTCGCAGAGGGAAGCAGAGGTTGTCATGCGCTTTTATGGTTGGATGCACAAAATCTTAATGCAAAAGAATGTCACTTTATATTGCCACTTGTGATATGTACCTTTATTATGTAGTCCGTCGCTTTTATTTCTGCCACATCACAAGATCGTATAAAGTTTATTTTCTCCACATTAATAGATCATACATATTTAGAGGGCAATTTTTATTGCATGCACCGATGACAACTTACTTGAAGGATCTTACTCAATCCATAGGTAGGTATGGTGGACTCTCATGGAAAAACTGGTTTAAGGAATGTTTGGAAGCACAAGTAGTATCTCTACTTGGTGCAAAGAATTTGGCTAGCATGAGGGGGGAAAGCAAGCTCAACATGTTGGATGATCTAAGACAATATACTTTATTTCAGATATAAGAAAACATAACCCATTACGTTGTCTTCCTTGTCCGACATCAACCTTTTATCATGTCATATTTTAAGTGCTCGCGATTACAAAAGATGTCCAAGATAGTATATTTATATGTGAAATCTCTCTTCCTTCAATATTCTTTCATGAATTGTTCAAGTGACCAATTCTATGTTTGCTAACTTTTAATAAGTTTACTACCTATACTTATTCTATGTGAAGTCATTACTCCCCATGGTATAAGCATATGAAACATATATAAATTCAGAATTATGATATTCAATTATTCAACCATTTACTCATAGGATATACATGAAGCACGTGAGTAAATGACAAACTACTCCAAAAGATAATAGTGAAGGACACTGAGTAGTCAAATAATTAACTAGCCATGGGATGATTCTTTTTCATTTAATAATTCAGATCCAATGATTTTATTCAAACAGAAAGTAAAACTAAAAATACGCTCCAAGCAAAACACATATCATTTGACGGATAAAAATATAGCTCCGAGTAAGGTATACCGATAGTTTTGAAGACGAAAGAGGGTATGCCTTCCGGGGCATCCCCAAGCTTAGGTGCTTGAGTCTTCCTTGAATATTACCTTAGGGTGCCTCGGGCATCCCCAAGCTTAAGGTCTTTCCACGCCTTATTCTCCTCATATCGATATCTCACCCAAAGCATGAAAACTTCAATCACACAAAACTTAACGGAACTTTGTGAGATAAGTTAGTACGATAAAGAGTAAACCATTCACTTTGGTACTGTCAAAGACAAGGTTCATAATTGTTATCACACAATTACTATTGTACCATATCATTTCTACAATTTATATTGAGAAATATAAGTCATAGAAACTAGAAAACAAGCAAACTATGCAATGAAAACAGGATCTGCCAGAAACAGAACATTCTGTAATGATCTGAACACTAACCATACTTATGCTACTCAAAAAATTATGAAATAAATTGGTGGACGTGAGTAATTTGTCTATTAATATTCTACAAAAAGAATCAACCTAATCGCACTCTCCAATAAAAAATGGCAGCAAATCTCGTGAGCGCAAAGTTTCTGTTTTTTACAGCAAGATCACATTAACTTTCACCCAAGTCTTCCCAAAGGTCTTACTTAGCACTTTATTGAAACAAAAGTTATAATACATGATTAATACATTAGCTTAATCACGATAACACACAAAAACATTGAGGGTAAATATTGGGTTGTCTCTCAACAAGCGCTTTTCTTTAATGCCTTTTAGCTAGGCATGATGATTTCAATGATGCTCACATAAAAGATAAGAATTGAAACATAAAGAGAGCATCATGAATAATATGACTAGCAAATTTAAACATAACCCACTTCCTATGCCTAGGGATTTTGCGAGTACACAACTTATGGGAACAAGAATCAACTGGCATAGGAAGGAAAAACAAGGATAACTTCAAAACTTTAAGCACATAGAGAGGAAACTTGATATTATTGCAACTCCTACAAGCATATATTCCTCCCTCATAATAATTTTCAGTAGCATCATGAATGAATTCAACAACAAAACCATCACATAAAGCATTCTTTTCATGATCTAAAAGCATAGAAATTTTTCTACTCTCCACATAAGCAAAATTCTTCTCATTCGGAATAGCGGGATCACTAGTTCCTAGAGTTGACACTCTTCCAAACCCGCTTTAGATGATAGTATTATTCATACTCCAAAAGATATAAGTGAAGTTCATGGAGAATTCTACAATTAATATAAACTAACCAATATCCAAGCTCAAAATGTATAAGTGAAGCACACAAAGGATTCTATAAAACCATACTCAAAAAAATTTAAGTGAAGCACAAAGAGCAATTCTATAAGATCATACTTAAAAGATATAAGTGAAGCACATGAAGCATTCTATAAATAAATGAAGGGATATCTCATAATAGCATGGTTCATAAAGTAAGAACAAAAAAACAAAGGACACAAATCATGTGAACGAAACAAAAAACCGAGGTATACCGATAATTGTTGAAGAAGAAAGATGGGATGCCAACCGGGGCATCCCCAAGCTTAGATGCTTGAGTATCCTTAGAATATTTACTTGGGGTGCCTTGGGCATCCACAAGCTTTAGCTCTTGCCTCTCTTTATTCTTCTCACCTCGGTAACTCCTCGTTCTTCGAACACTTCATCCACAAAAACTTTAACAAAAACTTTGTGAGATCCGTTAGTATAATAAAGAAAATCACTACCTTTAGGTACTGTTGCAAACTCATTCCAATTTCATATTATAACAAAATATAATGTATTACAACTTCACCATGGTTCATACCCCCCGATACTACCCATAGATTCATCAAAATAAGCAAACAACACACGAAAAACAGAATCTGTCTAAAACAGGACAGTCTGTAGTAATCTGAAGGTTTAGTAAACTTATGTAACTCCAAAAATTATGAAATAAATTTTATAATTTGAAAATTTTGTACCGTAGTAAAGTGCAAAAAGTTTCAGACCCATTTGACTTTCCAGTAAAAATTTAAAATCACGCGCTACAGCCAAAGTTTCTGTTTTTGTTCTGCACATAGTAAACAAGCAATCTAATCATCCTAAAACCAAAGCTTGGCACATTATTTTTATAATAAAATGGATATATATAAGGGGATAATTATTTATATAGAAACTTCCATGAAAATTTCTACATTGTTTCCGTGATCATGAACACAAGTGCTCAAGGTCGACCCTCACTTCTTCAATGCATAACTTTCCAATCACTTCTCTTTTTGAAAAACTTTTTAGGCATGAGAGGCAAGTATTTTTTTCGGTATTTTCATTCTTATTAAAAAAAATTGTATGTTTCACCCACAACTAAACAGAAACAAAAAGGAAAAAAAATCTAGTTAGCGAAGAAAGCAAACAAGCATACATGAGAATATCAACCCCACGCTATTGCTCCCCGGCAACGGCGCCAGCAAAGAGCTTGATAATCCCCAAGTGCAAGGAATCATCGTAGAAATTTCCAAAGGTGGAAGTAATAAGTATGGAGTGTCGAACCCACAAGGAGCTAGAGGTAAGATCAATATTCTCTCAAGCCTTATCTGCCACCGATACGACTCTACCTACACCGAACGTTTGCTTCCAACTAGCAACGAGAAATAAAACTATGTTGTGGGTATGAAGAGGATAACTTTGTATGATACCGGAGAGCTAAAATATAAAAGTAGGTGTTGTTATCATGAAGTTAGAATATATTACTAAATACTAACAATTGCGAGTGTGGATTAATTGTGGATCGGTGTGCGGAATTGTCCTAGGCAATCATTAACAAGACCGGTAATCACTATTGCAGTTTCATATGTGGGAGAGGCATAAGCTAACATACTTTCTCTACTTGGATCATATGCACTTATGATTGGAACTCTAGCAAGCATCCGCAACTACTAAAGATCATTAAGGTAAAACCCAACCATAGCATTAAAGCATCAAGTCCTCTTTATTCCCATACGCAACAACCCCGTTACTCGGGTTTGTGTTTCAGTCACTCACCAACCCACTATAAGCGAATCATGAACGTACTGCAACACCCTACAACGGGAACCCCTCACTTTTGCGCGACACGGAGGGCACCAAAGGACAGCATCAAAGTAAAACATACAACTCATACCAATCTAGATCATCAATCAACCCAAAGACAAAAAGATATCTACTCAAAACATCATAGGATGGCAACACATCATTGGATCATAATATGTGGCATAAAGCACCATGTTCAAGTAGGGATTACAGCGGGGTGCAGGAGAGTGGACCGCGTAAAAGAGATGAGGATGGTGATGATGATGGTGATGTTGATGAAGACGATCACCGCGGCGATGATTCTCCTCTCGATGGCACTCTGGTGCCACCAAGAGAGAGGAGGAGAGGTTCTCCCCCTTGTGCTTCCTCCTCCATGGCCTCCCCCCTGGATGGGGAGAGGTTCTCCCTCTGGTCCTTGGCCTTCACGATGATAGTGGCCCCTCCGGTATCCTCCTCCATGCCCTCCGGTGATGATGGCCCCCTCCGGCAGGGTTCCAGAGAGGGCCTAGATTGGTTTTCGGTGGCTACGGAGGCTTCTGGCGGCGGAACTCCAGATCTAGGTTAATTTTCCGAGGTTTCTGTATTTATAGGATTTTTTGGCGTCGGTCTCACATCAAGGAGGTGCCCGATGCATCCATGAGGCAGGCCCACGCGCCTGGGGGCGCGCCCACCCTCGTGGACGCCCCGGGACTGTCGTGGCCCAACTCTTTTACTCCGGGGTCTTCTTTTGGTCCATAAAAAATCGTCAAAATTGGCACGCCAATTGGACTCCTTTGATATTCCTTTTCTGTAAAACTCAAAAACAAGGAAAAAACAGAAACTGGCACTGGGCTCTAGGTTAATAGGTTAGTCCCAAAAACCATATAAAATAGCATATAAATGCATATAAAACATCCAAGGTTGATAATATAATAGCATGAATACTTCATAAATTATTGATACGTTGGAGACGTATCAGGCGCTCTCCTTGCTCGTACAAACTCCTTGGTTCAACTCCACAATATTGTCGGAGGCTCCCAAGTGACACCTAACCAATCTAGGAGACACCACTCTCCAAAAGGTAATAGATGGTGTGTTGATGATGAACTCCTTGCTCTTGTGCTTCAAATGATAGTCTCCCTAACACTCAACTCTCTCTCTCTCTCTCACTGATTTGGATTTGGTGGAAAGATGATTTGAGTGGAAAGCAACTTGGGGAAGGCTAGAGATCAAGATTCATATGGTTGGAATGGAATATATTAGTCTCAACACATGAGTAGGTGGCTCTCTCTGAGAAAATGAATGCTGGAAGTGTAGGCACGTTCTGATGGCTCTCCTTCAGAATGAAGGAAGGTGGAGGGGTATATATAGCCTCCACACAAAATCTAACTGTTACACACAATTTACCAAACTCGGTGGGACCGA
The DNA here is from genome assembly GCA_034509565.1 of Triticum monococcum. Classification (NCBI taxonomy): domain Eukaryota; kingdom Viridiplantae; phylum Streptophyta; class Magnoliopsida; order Poales; family Poaceae; genus Triticum; species Triticum monococcum. The sequence goes on along the minus strand of CM067843.1, from coordinate 550,691,586 downwards.
ATCAGAAACCTCAGTCAGACCGATTCAGTTCAAAATGTGAATGTTAGGCTTTTCGATAGGACCGACGTGTCAACTCTGTGGGACCGATTCCATTAGGGTTAGGGCATAACGTAATCTCGACGAGACCGATTACACAAACTCGATGGGACCGATTTTGGTAATAAGCTAACCAGAGAGTTGGTCAGACAAACTCGGTGGGACCGAATCGCTCATTTCGGTGAGACCGAAACATTACGAAAGGGAAACAGAGAGTTTGCATTGTGAACTCGGTGGGACCGATCGCTCATCTCGGTTGGACCGAAATGTTATGAAGGGAAACAGCGAGTTTGCAATCCCATCTCGGTGAGACCGAAATTACTAGGGTTTCTCGGAGTGGCTATGTCAAGTGAACTCGGTGGCGTCGGATAGAACATTTCAGTGGGGCCGAGTTTGACTTTTGGTTTGGGACATATGTGGATATGAGAAAGTGGTTGAGGGTTTTTGGAGCATATCACTAAGCATTATGAGCAAGTAAGCCATTAAGAAACACCTCATCCCCTTTTAATAGTATTGGCTTTTCCTATGGACTCAATGTGATCTTGGATCACTAAAATGAAAATGTAGAGTCTTGAGCTTGAGCCAATATGTGTCCTTAGCATTTTGAGGGGTCCACATTCCTAATCCATGCCATGCCAATCATTGAACTTTCTTAAATGGTCATCTTGAAATAGTATTAGTTCAATGAGCTATATGTTGTTAGTAATTACCAAAACCACCCATGGATAGTTGCACTTTCAGTGGAGACCTCCTGATGATGGTATTGTAAAAATCACCATGGATGGCGCCCTAAACTTTGCCAAGGGCTGGTCAACGCAGGTGGAGTTGCCCGCTCCTCCTCGGCTTTGCTTGGCTCATGGTGCAAGCCATACCTAGGGATCTCGAACCCCTTGATCATGGAGGCTTTTTCCTTGTGAGATGGAGTTTGTTTTGCTACTCTTTGAGGTTCTCGCATATGATAATGAAAATTGATTCCATGGAGTTGGTGACGCTCTAGAACACTCGCCACAATTCTTGCTCAGCTGTGGCTCCGATTTTGTTAGAAATAGGAGAGCTTAGTAATATTTTTCTTCTTTTGCTATTCAGCATGTAAATAGGTCAACAAACCTTCCGGCGCATCTTTGTGCGAAGCACACTTGCACTTTGAATGTGACTGAGAGATGGTGTCAGTGTCAAAACCGGCGGATCTCGGGTAGGGGGTCCCGAACTGTGCGTCTAAGGCGGATGGTAACATGAGGCAGGGGACACGATGTTTACCCAGGTTCGGGCCCTCTTGATGGAGGTAATACCCTACTTCCTGCTTGATTGATCTTGATGATATGAGTATTACAAGAGTTGATCTACCACGAGATCGTAGAGGCTAAACCCTAGAAGCTAGCCTATGGTATGATTGTTGTTGTCCTACGGACTAAACCCTCCGGTTTATATAGACACCGGAGGGGGCTGGGGTTACACAGAGTCGGTTACAAGGGAGGAGATTTACATATCCGTATTGCCAAGCTTGTTTTCCACGCCAAGGAGAGTCCTATCCGGACACGGGATGAAGTCTTCAATCTTGTATCTTCATAGCCCAATAGTCCGGCCACAGGATATAGTACGGCTGTCCAGAGACCCCCTAATCCAGGACTCCCTCAGTAGCCCTTGAACCAGGCTTCAATGACGATGAGTCTGGCGCACAGATTTGTCTTCGGCATTGCAAGGAGGGTTCTTCCTCCGAATACTCCATAGAAGATTTTGAACACAAGGATAGTGTCCGGCTCTGCAAAACAAGTTCCACATACCACCATAGAGAGAATAATACTTCCACAAATCTAATTTGCTGACACGTCTAGAAACATGACATCATGCCATGGCCCGGTCATTATTCAAACCGTTTATCTCAACCTGCACTGCACATATTGCGAGGCGGTTTTCTTGACACGTCTTATTGAAGCAAAGATCGTGTCCCCCTTATCACGGGATTCTCATCAATACAGACATGGGTAACCCAATCGTGCCAGTTGGTATGACTCCTCGATATTAGGCAAGTCCCAAACAGCCACGAGGAGGACGCTTGATATTCATCCTCTTTATAAAGAGGCCAAGGCATGTCCCTTTCTTTTCCCTCTCGTACTCAATCGAATCCTTCCCCCGCCTCGAGTTCCAACACCCCAGGCTCAGGTCAGGTGCTTCAGACCTTCAACCATGTCCAGATCCAACCTTCAAGGTCGGTGGATGCCTTCCTCTGTCATAGAGGAAGACACCAAGAAGCTAAGAGAGGCCCGGTATTTGACCGGCGAAATCTGGCACAGGCTGCCTACTCGAGGGCAGGTCATTCCCACTCCCGAACCCGGCGAGAGCGTTGTATTCATCTCTCACTTCCTCCAAGGGCTAGGCCTCGCTCTGGATCCCTTTGTTAGGGGGCTCATGTTCTATTATGGGCTGGATTTCCATGACCTGGCCCCGGATTCCCTCCTTCACATCTCGTTGTTCATCATCGTATGTGAGGCCTTCCTCCGCATTACCCCACACTTCGGCATGCGGCTCAAGACTTTCGATGTGAAGCCGAAGATGATTGAGGGGCGACACACAAAGTGCGGAGGTGCCGTAATAAGAAAAAGCGCTGATGCTCCATGGCCAGAGGGTTCCTTCCCGGAGGTGTCCAGTTTATGGAAACGGGAGTTGTTTTATATCACAGCTCCCCGAAGTAACAAGTGGCTAGCCGCCCCTGCCTTTCGCTCGAGCCCCCCACCACAACTGATGTCATGGATCAACAAGGGGCTAGACTGGGGGCCAGCAAATGATGTGCCGATATTGCAGAGTCGCATCCGAGATCTCCTCGAGAGAGATGTCAGCCTGGTTACGGTGATGCAAGTCATGCTAGTTCATCGAGTCCCGCCTTGCAAACGTCGACCCCTCCGTATGTGGGAATTCAACCCAGAAGGACCGCGAACTATCCAGCACTTTCTCGGCATGACGCTCGAAGAGATGTACAAATTGTTCTTCGGACCCCAAATAGAGTGTCCGGACACCACCGAGGATGCGGGTCTGAACTGTAATCGCCCAGATACCCAAGTAAGTAATCCCGTGGCTGAACACGTTGTATTTTTATTTATCATGACATCATTCTAAAAAGTCGCTCTTTGACCAGGACTGGGTCACAAAGGCGAAGATGATCCGGTGTTCGGCCTCCCTTCCCAAAGGCTCAGCAAATCCAGTGCTAGCCAGAATGCTCGAGTCGGCGCCTTATCAGGCACCCTCAGGGGAGGAAACAGGGGGAGTAAAGAGGCTGAGAGTAGGCCTCACTCATTATCCATCCAAGCCAGGGGAATCAGCACCTCCGCGAAGGAGGGTAACTAGGGAGAAGAATCTGAAATTCCTTCTCCCCAAGGAAGGAAGAGGACCACCTCTGAAGACTCGGAAACAAAGGTTTCTAAACAGGGGAAGAAATCTTCGCCAGAGGGTCCTGCCTCGAAGAGTATTCTTGCCGCATAGTGCCCGCAAGGGGATCAGCCCTCTACCGAACTGTAAGTAAAAAAGTACTTAATTGTAAAAATATCATGCATTACTTCTGAAGACAATGACCGAAGCATATGTCTTGTAGTTCGGATCGTAGCCCTTCTCGACAGAGTTCGTCTTCGGGGGATCTTCTTCCGGAGATGATGGAGAGTGAAATACCTCCCCCCGCCACCCCGCCTAATGAGGCGGGCGACCCTGAAGTGTCGTCACGGAGGGTTTCTCCTGATCCGCCGAAGCCAGAGGGTAATCCTTTGGCCACCCGAAGTCCTCAGTATTCGGCTCCTCGAGAGAGCAACAGAAAGAGTCCGGAACCATCCGGTGTGTGATCAAACGCACTGAGGGATCTTCTAGAGCAAGTGGCCATCTCAGAAGCGCATCGTACGCTAATGGGTACGGTGATTGAGAGGATTTCATCCGCTGAAAGCGGGTTGCATGAAGCTTTTATGAGTCTGCTGAAAGGCTTTGAGGTACGTGAAATAGTGTATGTTTTTGATAGTACCAAACACATTAGGTGTGCCCTATGCAGATAGTAGCCCCTGGGACTCTGGTTGCCGTCGAGAATGGCGGCAAACAGAGGATCATAGTCCTAGGTAATAATCAGGCTGTCTTCATGTCCAGGTGGCTGAAGGTCCGGTGGCTAGCCGGACTGATGAGTTTGCTGAGCTGAAGCGGCAATTTGATGCGGCGGATGCCGACATCGTGCTTGTCAACAAGCGGCTCGACGAGGCACAAGGTATGTGATTTCTCTAATGATCAACACATGGTAAGAGGAGCATGATGCTAGTATCTTTAATATGTTGTGACTGCAGATGGGGCTGCCGCTATGGAGACCCTTCGGGAAGAACTGGCCCGAGCCAAGGAACAAGCCAGGAATAGTGATGCAACAGCTCTAAAGGCGATCGAAGAGCTGAGGGCCGAACAGGCTGCTCATTGCCAAAGAAGGGGGAAAATGGCCAATATGGTCGTTGAGTTGAAAGATGCCGCCGACCGTTACCAGCTGATAGGTCTCCATGGTATCTACTTTTCCAAACACTTTTGCCCTTATTTTGAACTCTAACTTGTATGATTTGAATGGAACTAACCCGGACTGACGTTGTTTTCAGCAGAATTGCCATGATGTTGTTTTATGTGCAGAAAACAAAAGTTCTCGGAATGACCTGAAACTCCACGGAATATCTTACAATAAATAATAAAAAATCCTCGCCAAAGATGAAGACCAGGGGGCCCACACCCTGTCCACGAGGGTGGGGGTGCCCCCCCCTAGGGCGCGCCCCCCACCTCGTGGGCCCCTGGAGACCTCCGACTCCAACTCCAACTCTATATATTTGCTTTCAGGGAGAAAAAATAGAGGAGAATAAATCATCACGTTTTACGATACAGAGCCACCGCCAAGCCCTAAAACCTCTCGGGAGGGCTGATCTGGAGTCCGTTTGGGGCTCCGGAGAGGGGGATTCGTCGCCGTCGTCATCATCAACCATCCTCCATCACCAATTTCATGATGCTCACCGCCGTGCGTGAGTAATTCCATTGTAGGCTTGCTAGATGGTGATGGGTTGGATGAGATTTATCATGTAATCGAGTTAGTTTTGTTAGGGTTTGATCCCTAGTATCCACTATGTTCTGAGATTGATGTTGCTCTGACTTTGCTATGCTTAATGCTTGTCACTAGGGCCCGAGTGTCATGATTTCAGATCTGAACCTATTATGTTTTCATGAATATATGTGAGTTCTTGATCCTATCTTGCAAGTCTATAGTCACCTACTATGTGTTATGATCCGGCAACCCCGAAGTGACAATAATCGGGACCACTCCCGGTGATGACCATAGTTTGAGGAGATCATGTATTCACTATGTGCTAATGCTTTGTTCCAGTTCTCTATTAAAAGGAGGCCTTAATATCCCTTAGTTTCCATTAGGACCCTGCTGCCACGGGAGGGTAGGACAAAAGATGTCATGCAAGTTCTTTTCCATAAGCATGTATGACTATATTCGGAATACATGCCTACATTACATTGATGAATTGGAGCTAATTCTGTGTCACCCTATGTTATGACTGTTACATGATGAACCGCATCCGGCATAATTATCCATCACTGATCCGATGCCTACGAGCTTTCCATATACTGGTTTACGCTTATTTACTTTCCCGTTGCTATTGTTACAATCACTACAAAATACCAAAAATATTACTTTGCTTTCATTACTCTTTTGTTACCGTTACCACCACTATCATATTACTTTGCCACTAAACACTTTGCTGCAGATACTAAGTTTCCAGGTGTGGTTGAATTGACAACTCAACTGCTAATACTTGAGAATATTCTTTGGCTCCCCTTGTGTCGAATCAATAAATTTGGGTTGAATACTCTACCCTCGAAAGCTGTTGCGATCCCCTATACTTGTGGGTTATCAAGACTAATTTATGGCGCCGTTACCGGGGAGCATAGCGCTATTATTTGCGTCACTTGGGATTTATATCTGCTGGACACTATGAAGAACTTGAAAGACGCTAAGACAACAATTTATCCCTCAACTACGAGGGGAGGTAAGGAACTGCCATCTAGCTCTGCACTTGATTCACCTTCTGTTATGAGTAAGCTTGCGACACCTAAACCTGCTTCTGCTATTCGTTCTGATATGTCGCATGTCATTGATGATGCCACTTCTACTATGCATGATACTTATGATGAAACTACTTCTATGCTTGATACTACTGTGCCACTTGGTGAATTTCTTGATGAACAACTTGCTAGGGCTAGAGATATTGAAAATATGGAATCTGATAATACTGATGAAAGTGATGATGAAGAATCACTTGTTATTCCTGAGGGTTATGTTTTTTATCAAGAAGCTTCTTTAGCTATTTTAGCTTGCAAAGATAGATATGAACTCAAAAGGTTATTAGCTAAATGGAATAAGCAATCTCTAAATGCTAGGATGAAACCTGACCCTGCTTTTGCTACTTCACCTATCTCTGTTACTGATAAGGATTATGAATTCTCTGTTGATCCTGATATATTACTTTGGTTGAATCTGATCCTTTTCATGGTTATGAATCTAAAACTGTTGTGGCACATCTTACTAAATTAAATGATATAGCCACCCTGTTCACTTATGATGAGAGATCTTGCTACTTTTATATCCTCAAAATATTTCCGTTCTCATTAAAGGGTGATGCTAAGATATGGTTTAATTCTCTCGATCCTGGTTGTGTGCGTAGTCCCCAGGATATGATCTATTACTTCTCTGCTAAATATTTCCCTGCTCATAAGAAACAAGCTGCTTTAAAAGAAATATACAACTTTGTGCAAATTAAAGAAGACAGTCTCCCACAAGCTTGGGGGAGGCTTCTCAAGTTACTTAATGCTTTGCCTGATCATCCTCTTAAGAAAAATGAAATACTTGATATCTTTTATAATGTACTAACCGATGCTTCCAGAGATTACCTGGATAGTTGTGTTGGTTCTCTTTTCAGGGAAAAAACACCGGATGAAGCTGAAATCTTATTGAATAATATGTTGACAAATGAAAATAATTGGGCACCTCCTGAGCCAGTTCCTGCTCCAATTAATGATCCTATTCCTAAACCAACTCCAAAGAAGAGAGGTGTTCTATTCCTCAGTCCCGAAGATATGCAAGAGGCAAATAAATTTATCAAAGAAAAAGGTATTAAACCTGAAGATGTTAAGAATTTACCTCCTATTGAAGAAATACATGGTCTTAATTTACTGCCTGTCGAAGAAACATATGATCTTGATCCATTACCTATTGAAGAACCTCCAGACCTCGATAACCTGACACAAGTAGTAAAGGTAAATTATCTCTATAGATATGATAAAGATGAAATCCCTCCTACTAAGATTGCTAGACCATGCTTAGATGAGTTTGATAGATTTATGGCTAAGCAAGAAGATTTTAATGCTTATTTTGGTAGACAATTGGAATACAATTCAAATATGCTTGGACACTTGGGTGATTATATGGCTAATGTTAAAGGTGAACTTAAACTTGTTAGCAAACATGCTTCTATGGTTACCACCCAAGTTGAACAAGTACTTCAAGCTCAAAAAGAATTGCTCGATGAGATGAATAGTAAGAAAAATGATTATGCTGTTAAAGTGGCTACAAGAACTGGTAGAATGACTCAGGAACCTTTGTATCCTGAAGGCCACCCTAAGAGAATTGAGCAAGATTCTCAGAGAAATAAAATTGATGCACCTAGTTCTTCTAAAAAGAAGAAAAATAAAAATGATCGGACTGTGCAAACTTCTAGTGAACCTATTGTTGAGCCACCTGATAATCCAAATGATATCTCTATGTCTGATGCTGAAACACAATCTGGCAATGAACATGAACCTAATGTTAATAATGATGCTCATGAGGATGCTCAACCTAGTAATGATAATGATGTAGAAATTGAACCTGTTGTTGATCTTGATAACCCACAATCAAAGAATCAGCATTATAATAAGAGAGACTTTGTTGCTAGGAAACATGGTAAAGAAAGAGAACCTTGGGTTCAGAAACCCATGCCTTTTCCTCCCAAACCATCCAAGAAAAAGGATGATGAGGATTTTGAGCGCTTCGCTGAAATGATTAGACCTATCTTTTTGCGTATGCGATTGACTGATATGCTCAAAATGAATCCTTATGCTAAGTACATGAAAGATATGGTTACAAATAAAAGAAAGATACTAGAAGCTGAAATTTCCACCATGCTTGCTAATTATACTTTTAAAGGTGGAATACCAAAGAAACTTGGAGATCCCGGAGTACCTACTGTACCATGCTCCATTAAAAGAAACTGTGTTAAAACTACTTTATGTGATCTTGGAGCCGGTATTAGTGTTATGACTCTCTCTTTATATCGTAGACTTGACTTGAATAAGTTGACACCTACTGAAATATCTTTGCAAATGGCTGATAAATCAACTGCTATACCTGTCGGTATTTGTGAGGATGTGCATGTTGTGGTTGCAAACGTTACTATTTTAACGGACTTTGTTATTCTTGATATTCCCGAGGACGATAGTATGTCTATTATTCTTGGAAGAACTTTTCTTAATACTGCAGGGGCTATTATTGAAACAAAGGCAATGTCACTTTTCATGTTAATGGTAATGAGCATACGGTACACTTTCCAAGGAAACAACCTCAAGTTCATAGTATCAATTCTATCGGAAAAATTCCATCGATTATATTTGGAGGTTTTGAATTTCCTCTTCCTACTGTGAAGAAGAAATATGATATACTTATTATTGGGGATGTGCATATCCCCGTTGAGGTAACTTAGTGTTATTCGAAATTTCTCCGGTTTCATGTTAATCGGAATGAGTTTGTTAACAAGACTTGATCAACCTTGTTAGTGGATTCCTTTTGGTGATCATGAGATGGATGAAACTAGAAGCACAACCTTCTGTACCCACTTTTACTTTCTGTTATTTATATTAAATAAAATGAAAAATAAATATTTTTCTGTCTGTTATCTGATTATCTGTGCAATATAAAAATACCTCGAAAATAAAAGTCCTCAGAATGACATGCCAATTTAATATGATTTTTCGGGAATATTTGAGGATTTATGGTGCAAAAATTACCGCGGGGGGAGCTGCCACCTGGCCACGAGGGTGGAGGGCGCGCCCTACCCCCCTGGGCGCGCCCCCTGCCTCGTGGGCCCACGATGGCCCTCCTCCACTTATTCTTGCACCCATCCTCTTCTTCTTCCTCCCAGAAACACGAAAAACCAACTCAAGCACGAGTTCCAGCCCTCTTTGCTGTAATTTTCGATCTCCTTGCTCAAAGCACCTCTCACAAAACTGCTTGGCGAGATTGTTCCTTGGTATGTGACTCCTCCATTGGTCCAATTAGATTTTGTTCTAGTGCTTTATTCATTGCAAATTTTTGCTGCTTAGGTGACCCTGTTCTTGAGCTTGCATGTCAAATTTATATGGTTCCAAGTAGTTCTAATGCTTGATATAGGCTCTAGGCACTTGTAGGAGTAGTTGCTATCAATATTATTGAGTTTGGTTTACTTTTATTTTGAAGTTACTAAAAAATTCAGAATTTTTCAGAAAATGATGAGGAGACTATTGAGGGGCTCATCAAGCCAAAGCTCGAAGGAAAAGGCACCGAAGCCTAAGTATAATCTGCCTCGCACCGCGGAGGTTAGGGTGTGTGAATGGCCTTCCGAGGATTTCTTGAGAGCAGACGGTATTTATGAAGATTTTCATGAACTGGCTCAAAATGCAGGCCTCACTGCTTTCCTCCATGACCAATGCGATCAGTATCTCTTACTCACAAATACCTTTGTGCAAAACTTTCATTTCCATTCTAGGAACTCGCCACCTACGGTGGAGTTTCATTTATATGATGAGCATAAATTGATGCCATTCTATGATTTATGTCGGGTTTTTTTAGTCCCTTTTGAGGGCAATATAGAAGAACCACATCGTGATGATGTGGAGGGATTTATTGACATGATCACTGTAGGGGGAACAAGGATGGTTTCTGATGCACGAATCACTAGCATACACTTTCCTGTTTTACGTTATTTTGCACTATTTGCTAGTCGTTGCTTAATTGGTCGCGGAAACTGTGGAAACCTGAGTATCCCTGATATTATCATTTTGCACCACGGCTTATACGGTGATGACTCTTTTAGTATGGGCGGCATTATTGCTAAACGGTTAAGTCTGAACCGTACCAAGGGCCTCATCTTTAGAGGCATCTATGCTACACGCCTAGCTGCACATTTTAACATACCTATTAGGCACTATGAGAAGGAAGAAAAGGTGATGCCTCGTGTTTATTTATATTATAAAAGTATGGTGGCACATGATTTTATTGTTAAGAATAGGGAAGGAGAGCTTAAATATCAATTGTTCTTTAATAAACATCATCCTGAGACTATTACCTTGCCTGCTCCTTCTTTGTTTGATTTGACTGTAGGCACGTACCTTGTTCCGTTGGCGGCTATTCACGCCTACCGGAATACTGCATCAGCCCCGGAACCGGAACCACAAGAGGAGCCTCCACGACAGTCTGTTTATTCTTGGGATCCGGAGATGGCTGTCAACCAATGGCAATCAGAGTCTTCTTCATCACAGTATGACCCCAACTATTCTTCGTCGCAGTACAACCCCAGCTACACCTACGGGTATCCGCCAGGGTATCCCTGGAAATAAACCAACTTAGTCCAAAAGCCTAAGCTTGGGGAGTACGTATTTCCCACCGACATTATATTCATGTTCACACACTCGTTGCTAGATGTCGATGCTCATACTTTTTCATTGTATCATCCATGCTAGTTTATTTTCCTTTTTATGCTTTCTTCTTGTGTGTTTAATAAACCTCAAGAAAAAACAAAAAAAATTAGTTGTAGCTTTTAGTTAATTTACTTTCCATGCTTGTAGTAATAATTAAAAAGAAAACCCAAAAATATTTCCCGTTCTTCTTTTGCTTGTTGGGAGCTTTCCCATGTAAATAGTTTTATTTCTTTTCTTTTCTTTGGGGGTCAGTAGGAGAAGACCATGATTAAATTGTTGAAGTGGCTCTTATAAGCTTTATTGTTGATTTAACCAAGAGCCCATACTGCTTTGTCTTCTCCTGTTTATTGAATGCTCGCAGATTCCAGCTTAGTCCAATGCACGTGCACTCTTATTATTATTCACATCGTTCGGTCGTGCAAGTGAAAGGCAATTATGATGATATATGATGGACTGGCTGAGATGAGAAAAACTAGTATGAACTCGACCTCTTTTGTTTTTGTAAATATGATGAGTTCATCGTTCTTGATTCAGCTTGTTATGAATAAACATGTTTGCAATGACAATTACAGATCATAGTTGCTTGTGCCATGCTTGATTAGCTATGAGTTATAATGGTTTACCTTGCGTGCCAAGATGCTATTGAGATGGTTATGATGTGGTATGATGGGGTGGTATCCTCCTTTGAATGATTTAAGTGACTTTACTTGGCACATGTTCACGCATGTAGTTGAAAAAATCAACATAGCCTTCACGATATTTATGTTCATGGTGGATTATAACCTACTCATGCTTGCATCCAATGTTTATTAATTTTAATGCATGTATATGTCTGTTGTCGCTCTCTAGTTGGTCGCTTCCCAGTCTTTTGCTAGCCTTCACCTGTACTAAGCGGGAATACTGCTTGTGCATCCAATCCCTTAAACCCCAAAGTTATTCGAGATGAGTCCACTATACCTTCCTATATGCGGTATCTACATGCCGTTCCAAGTAAATTTGTATGTGCCAAACTCTAAACCTTCAAATAAACATTCTGTTTTGTATGCTCGAATAGCTCATGTATCAACCAAGGCTGCCCTTATCTTCCATGTTAGGCGGGTTATTCTCAAGAGGAGTGGACTCCACTCCTCACTCACGAGAAAATGGCTGGTCACCGGGATGCCCAGTCCCATGCTTTATGCAAACTAAATCAAAATTAATTGCAAACAAAACTCCCCCTGGGACTTGATGTATGTTGGAGGCACTCGTTGTTTTGAGCAAGCCATGGATTGATGCTTGTTGGTGGAGGGGGAGTATAAACTTTACCATTTTGTTTGGGAACCGCCTATAATGTGTGTAGCATGGAAGATGTCGCCATCTCTTAGTTTCTATGTTGACAATGAAAGTATACCGCTCAAAATATTAATTATCTCTATTTCAAAACCGAGCTCTAGCACCTCTACAAATCCCTACTTCCCTCTGCGAAGGGCCTATCCATTTACTTTTATGTTGAGTCATCACCCTCTTATTAAAAGCACTAGCTGGAGAGCGCAGCTGTCATTTGCATTCATCACTGTTAATTTATATTGGGTGTGACTATGGTTGGATCTCTTTTACCATGAATTAGAATGTCTAGTCAGTCCTTGATCTTTAAAGGTGCTCTGCATTTATGTTTTGCGGTCTCAGAAAGGGCTAGCGAGATACCATCTTGTTATATCATATTATGATTGTTTTGAGAAAGTGTTGTCATCCGAGATTTATTATTATGGCTTACTAGTTGATTATGCTATTGATATGGGTAATCATGAGATCTGAGAATTATTGCAAATGTGGTTAGTTATAATCTTTGCTGAAAACTTGAATGCTGGCTTGACATATTTACAACAACAAGAGCAAACAGAGTTTGTAAAAGTTTTTCTTTATTTCTTTCAGTTTGTCAACTGAATTGCTTGAGGACAAGCAAGGGTTTAGGCTTGGGGGAGTTGATACGTCTCCGTTGTATCTACTTTTCCAAACACTTTTGCCCTTGTTTTGGACTCTAACTTGTATGATTTGAATGGAACTAACCCAGACTGACGCTGTTTTCAGCAGAATTGCCATGATGTTGTTTTATGTGCAGAAAACAAAAGTTCTCGGAATGACCTGAAACTCCACGGAATGTCTTACAATAAATAATAAAAAATCCTCGCCAAAGATGAAGACCAGGGGGCCCACACCCTGTTCACGAGGGTCGGGGGCGCCCCCCCCCCCCCAGGGTGCGCACCCCTACCTCGTGGCCCCCCTGGAGACCTTCCGACTCCAACTCCAACTCTATATATTTGCTTTCAGGGAGAAAAAAATAGAGGAGAAGAAATCATCGCGTTTTACGATACGGAGCCGCCGCCAAGCCCTAAAACCTCTCGAGAGGGCTGATCTGGAGTCCGTTCGGGGCTCCGGAGAGGGGGATTCGTCGCCGTCGTCATCATCAACCATCCTCCATCACCAATTTCATGATGCTCACCACTGTGCGTGAGTAATTCCATCGTAGGCTTGCTGGACGGTGATGGGTTGGATGAGATTTATCATGTAATCGAGTTAGTTTTGTTAGGGTTTGATCCCTAGTATCCACTATGTTCTGAGATTGATGTTGCTATGACTTTGCTATGCTTAATGCTTGTCACTAGGGCCCGAGTGCCATGATTTCAGATCTGAACCTATTATGTTTTCATGAATATACGTGAGTTCTGGATCCTATCTTGCAAGTCTATAGTCACCTACTATGTGTTATGATCCGGCAACCCTGAAGTGAGAATAATCGGGACCACTCCCGGTGATGACCATAGTTTGAGGAGTTCATGTATTCACTATGTGCTAATGCTTTGTTCCGGTTCTCTATTAAAAGGAGGCCTTAATATCCCTTAGTTTCCATTAGGACCCCGCTGCCACGGGAGGGTAGGACAAAAGATGTCATGCAAGTTCTTTTCCATAAGCACGTATGACTATATTCGGAATACATGCCTACATTACATTGATGAATTGGAGCTAGTTCTGTATCACCCTATGTTATGACTGTTACATGATGAATCGGATCCGGCATAATTATCCATCACTGATCCGATGCCTACGAGCTTTCCATATACTGGTTTACGCTTATTTACTTTACCGTTGCTATTGTTACAATCATTACAAAATACCAAAAATATTACTTTGCTTTCATTACTCTTTTGTTACCGTTACCACCACTATCATATTACTTTGCTACTAAACACTTTGTTGTAGATACTAAGTTTCCAGGTGTGGTTGAATTGACAACTCAGCTGCTAATACTCGAGAATATTCTTTGGCTCCCCTTGTGTCGAATCAATAAATTTGGGTTGAATACTCTACCCTCGAAAGCTGTTGCGATCCCCTATACTTGTGGGTTATCACCAGCTTCTTGAAGAAGAAAGCCGAGCAAAGGCGACAGACCTGGAGAAGGCCATGGTAGCAGCCAAGGAAGCCCGCTCTAAAACCAGAGCGGCGAAGGAGGAGTTGCGTCAAGCTGGAGATATCGCGGCTGGGAAGCCATTTTTGTTGCGGACGAAGTTCGGAGATCCGAAGTATGCCCCTCTTGATCAACTGTGGAGTTCTGCGGACGTGTACGTGGATTTGACGGCAAGTGTTGCTGATGCGGCCGAGTACTTCAAGGATCAAGAAGATCGTGAAGTGGAAAAGCTGTTCTGGTCACAGTTCCATGTTCTAGTGCGTCCGCTGCTGCTGAATGCGCAAATGGCCGAGTGGGCCGAGCTCCATAGGTTGTCCGGACTTACCATGAGGTCTGTTGTGGATCATCTGTGGCCGGAAGGGCCAAGGCCGAATAGTTATTTTAGTTTAGTGCAACAATTCCTTGGTGTTGTGTCGCGCATCGACACTATGAAGAGGTCGGCGTGCATAGAGGGTGCGCGGATGGCACTTGCCCGTGTCAAAACATACTGGGCAGAGATGGAGGCCACCGCTATTGCAACCCAAATTTCGGTCGTAAGCCGAGTATCTGCCGAGCACTATTTTGAAGAAGTCCTTGAAGGCGCTCGTTCAATAGAGGCTCAGTGTTCGAAGAATATAATGTTCTAGTGACATGTATTACCATTATAAAAACAATATTTGATTAAATTATCAAGGCTATGTTTATACTTTTGCCTGAAAGTATTATGATGCCTCCTGTGCGGCCGTTTACGTATATATGTATATAACCTGAAAGTTTGTAGTCGTCGGCTTCAGCCCCCACGCATATGATGCGGGGGTGTTCGCAAAAAACACGTATTCACACTTGATCCAACGTCTTGGTCCATTAAGGAGGTGGTAGCACAGCGAACGAGGCAATCGGACTATATTGCTTTAACACTTTCACTTAGCCATAGGAGTTTGACGGTGGGACTACTATATAGCCCCTGGTACTTCCGCGCTCGTCCGAATATGGGGCGTGTACGTACATGACTGGGAAAAGGCCCTTCGTTAATGCGGAGGAATCCCGAAGATTCCGCTAAGTCATCGAGTGGTTGACCATTCTCGCGCTTTATCATGACAGTCAGTTTTCGGCTTTCTCTACTGAGGTGCTCATCCGGATGAACCAGGGCACAATCGCAGTAGTTCTCCCGGTGCCGCCTTAGCTGATAGAGCGGAACGTAAGGTAGCAAAACACGGGAGCCGGGCAAACCCAACATTTAACCAAAGGCATGATTCGGAGCTGATGCATATAAGGCCAAACTCGCGACGCCGAACACTCCCTAAGGTATTCGGTCTTTATAACATATGCCGGGCTGAACAATGGCCTTAATAATAAACCCCGAGTGTCCAGGTACGTGCAATATTCTGACGTGGCGACATGCCAATAACGTCAGCATCCTTCTCGGTTGTATTGAGTATCCGGAGGATGTGAACAACAAGAGACAGTAAAAAAGGTTTACGCAGGGTCTTAATCTGAAAAGAAACCTTTAAGCGGGTCCCTGCTGCACGTCTGCGCCTGTGTCTCCGTTGTTCTATGTCCTGGACGGGTGTAGCACGATTGTCATCTGTAAAAGAGAAGAACTTAGGTGAAAGTTGTCGTGCCAAAAAATTGGTTATTCTCGATAAACCATTAAAATTCAAGATAAGTTAAGTTTAGCCAAACTAGCCCTGATTACACACGGGAAGCCCTTGGTACCATCTGTGAGGGTTTAACCAACAAACCAATCTCAGGTATATCTAGTGATGCGCCGGACTCGTCTAACCGTGTCTGTGGTCTTGACAACCTGTCATTTATTCTGGTTGGTGAGGCCGTTTAGTGCTCTACTGTTAAAGCTGTCGCACGTTCTTCCACGCGTAGAGAAAGCTCAATATTTCCGCTAATGGTGATGATGCCACATGGACCGGGCATCTTAAGCTTGAGAGAAGCATAATGCGGTACTGCATTAAAATGAGCAAAAGTCATTCTTCCGAGTAGTGCTTGATAGCCGCTTCGGAATGGAGCGATGTCGAAGGTTAACTTTTCACTTCGGAAGTTGTCGGGAGAACCAAATACAACCTCTAGTAATAGAGAGCCCGTGGAGCGGGCCTCTAGGCCTGGTATTACTCCCTTGAAGGTAGTATTACTGTGGCTGATTTTTGTCGGATCTATCCCCATTTTGTGGACTGTGTCCGGACATATCAGATTTAGACCACTGCCGCCGTCCATAAGGACTCGTGTGAGATGGTATCTGTTTATTATTGGGTCTAACATCAAGGCAGCAAATCCTTCATGCCGGATGCTTGTCGGGTTATCCCTGCGATCAAAAGTGATCGGGCAGGCCAACCAGGGGTTGAACTGAGGGGTGACGGGCTCTACGGCACGTATGTCTTGGAGTGCGTGTTCGCTTCTCCTCTTCATCACATGGATCATGTTTACTGTTTTAACCTTTGGTAGGAATTTTTTCTGTCCTCCAGTGTTGTGCTGGCGAGGTTCGTCCTCGTCTTCGCATGGTGTCTCCCTCCCCTTGTGTTCGGCGTTTAGCTTACCGGCCTGCTTGAAGACCCAGCATTCCCTGTGGGTATGATTTGCAGGTTTATCGGGGGTGCCATGAATCTGACATAATTTGTCTAGAATCTTATTTAGGCTGGACGGTCCATCTCTGCTGCCTTTGAAAGGTTGTTTCCGCTGACCTGGTTGAGAGCCCCTGAATCCGGCGTTTACCGTCGTATTATTTGGGATGTCTTCTTTATTCTGAGCCTGCTTTTTCTGCGTCGTGGTTTTCCATTGCCATCCCTGACTTCGGATGTGCTTGGGTCGTTGGTGCTACTGCGGGCTAACCAGCTATCTTCGCCTGCGCAAAAGCGGGTCATGAGGCTCGTCAGGGCTGCCATTGTTCTCGGTTTTTCTTCGCCGAGGTGTCTAGCGAGCCATTCGTCTCGGATGCTGTGTTTGAAAGCTGCTAAGGCTTCGGCGTCCGGGCAGTCGATGATTTGGTTTTTCTTAGTGAGAAACTTGTTCCAAAGCTTTCAGGCTGACTCTCCGGGCTATTGAATTATATGACTTAAATCGTCTGCATCCGGAGGTCGGACATAGGTCCCTTGAAAATTAGCCCGAAAAGCATCCTCGAGCTCCTCCCAACTTCCAATTGAGTTTTCGGGGAGGCTTTTCAGCCAGTGTCGAGCTGGTACTTTAAGCTTGAGGGGCAAGTATTTGATGGCGTGGAGATCGTCTCCGCGAGCCATATGGATATGGAGGATAAAGTCCTCTATCCAGACCCCAGGGTCTGTGGTCCCGTCGTACGCCTCTATGTTCACTGGTTTGAATCCTTCTGGAAATTCATGGTCCAGCACCTCATCGGTGAAACATAGGGGGGGTGCGGCACCCCTGTATTTGGTTGCACCATGGCGTTCGGACGGTTGTAGTATTCGGTTTTGATTTTGTGCCGGAGCGCACTTCCTAGATCCATAGATGGATCTGGTCATACTGGATTTTTGGCGCAAGTCCTCACATAGGTCGTGTGTTGACTTATGTGCTGCCTTGTTAGCCGCTCTATCGCGGCCACAAGGTGGTTGATCCGGCTGGTTGGCCATTTTAGTTTTTGGCTGTGTGGGCTCTAAGGCCTCATCGTCGAATTTAGGCAGTAGCTTGCGCTTTGGATAGCTCTTTGTGTGGTAACTTCCACCGTATTTTTCTTCGTTGTCGAGCACTTTGTTCCATCTGTTGCTGAGCGTATTTTGTGCGGCCTTAAGCCTTTGCTTCTGCTTCTTCAGACTCCTCGTTGTGGCAATAAGCCTTCTGTGGAAGTTCTATTGTTCCAAGTGCCTTTCCGGGTTGATGTGTGCATCTTTGTCCGGACAGTTTTCTCCTCGGAGGGAGGTTGATGAGCTTTATCCTCGGCGTTGCCGTGTTCGGACATCAGATCCGTACTATGTTCGCCGTTTGTGATTTCATCGTGCTCTGCTGCTGGGTCAATGTGGTCGTCGTTTCCTCTGGAGTCGACTGGAGTGTTATTTTCTCTTGCGCTGTTATCGTTGTTTTTGCCGAGGCAGGATTTGGAGCGGCGTCTACGCCGACGCTTTGTTTGCTTCCCGAGGGAGCAATTCTTCACTTCATCATGTCGTTCCTCGTCATTGTTTTCTTTGGGTGTATCCACCATGTATATGTCATGTGGTTCCTGTTCTTCTCCTACATCATCGCCCATGCCGTCGATGTCTTCGGAGTCGAGATCGAGCATGTCGGTTAAATCATCGACAGAGGCTACTAAGTGGGTGGTGGGTGGGCAGCGAATTTCTTTGTCGTCCGCATCCCATTCTAGCCAGACATAGCTCGGCCAAGGATCTCCTGACAAGGAGAGATATTTTAATGAATTTAGCACATCGCCGAAAGGTGAGTGCTAAAAAATATCCGCGGAGGTGAACTCCATGATCGGCGCCCAATCAGATTCGATAGGCACGGACGCACGCGGCTCGGAGTCCGTGGTCAGGGACGAATCTAGTGGTTTTGCAACACGGCTCTCATAAGGGGTGAAGTCAGTATTCGGCTCTATCGCCACTGAGAGTGCGGCCTCCATAGCGGGGTCTATCCACCCGTCCTCGGATGGTGCAATTTGCTCTAGATTGAAGGCCGGAGTAGTTGCAGGTGTGATCTCCCAAGCACTGTCTGACGGCAGAGCTAAATCATGCTCGTCGTGACTGTGCGGCGCACCTGGCATGGGCTCGAATCCGTCGAAGATCAAGTCTCCGCGGATGTCGGCACTGTAGTTTAAGTTTCCGAACCTAACGTGATGGCCAGGGGCGTAGCTCTTGATCTGCTCCATATGGCCAAGCGAGTTGGCCTGCGGTGCAAAGCCACCGAATACGAAGATCTGTCCGGGGAGGAAAACCTCACCCTGGACCACATCGTTACCGATGATTGAAGGAGCCATCAAGCCTTACGATGACGGCACAGTGGAACTCTCAATGAAAGCACCAATGTTGGTGTCAAAATCGACGGATCTCGGGTAGGGGGCCCCGAACTGTGCGTCTAAGGTGGATGGTAACAGGAGGCACGGGACACGATGTTTACCCAGGTTCGGGCCCTCTTGATGGAGGTAATACCCTACTTCCTGCTTGATTGATCTTGATGATATGAGTAATACAAGAGTTGATCTACCACGAGATCATAGAGGCTAAACCCTGGAAGCTAGCCTATGGTATGATTGTTGTTGTCCTGCGGACTAAACCCTCCGGTTTATATAGACACCGGAGTGGGCTAGGGTTACACAAAGTCAGTTACAAGGGAGGAGATTTACATATCCGTATTGCCAAGCTTGCTTTCCACGCCAAGGAGAGTCCTATCCGGACACGGGATGAAGTCTTCAGTCTTGTATCTTCATAGCCCAATAGTCTGGCCAAAGGATATAGTCCGGCTGTCCGGAGACCCCTTAATCCAGGACCCCCTCAGCTGGCTTGATGAAAATCCTAGCTTCCTAGTGACCAGCCTTTTGGTTGATTGTCCTAGAAATGCTTTCATATGAATAAAGTTGGGGAACATAGTAATAATTCAAAAAAAATCCTACGTGTCACCAAGATAATTCTAGGAGATACTAGCAACAAGAGATAGGGAGTGCATCTTCATACCCTTGAAGATCGCTAAGCGGAAGCATTACAAGAATGCGGTTGATGGAGTCGTACTCGCGGTGATTCAAATCACGGAAGATCCGATCCAAGCGCCGAACGGATGGCGCCTCCGCGTTCAACACACATACAACCCGGGGACGTCTCCTCCTTCTTGATCCAGCAAGGGGGAGGTGAAGTTGAGGGAGAGCTCCGGCAGCACGACGACGTGGTGGTGGAGCTTGCGGTTCTCCGGCAGGGCTTCACCAAGCACTACGGAGGAGGAGGTGTTGGAGGGGGGAAGGGCTGTGCCAGGGGAAGGGATTCAGCTGCCCTCTCTCGCCATCGCTATATATAGGGGAAGGAGAGAAGAGGAGGCGCCCTAGGGTTTCTCTAGGGAGGGCGGCGGCCACAGGGGAAACCCTGGATGGGTTTAGGCGCCCCCACCCCTAGGAAACTTGGCCCCCAAGCAGGGAGGGGAGGCTGCCCTAGGGGAGGCGCCCCCACCTCTCCAGGTTACATGAGATGGGGTGGGCGGGGCACACAGCCCCTTAGTGGGCTGGTGTTCCCCCTCCCCTTGGCCCATAAGCCCCCCCCCCCCCCCCAACGCTTGTTGGGGCCTCCAAAACTCCTTTCGGTCATGTTGGTCGTCACCCGGTACTCCCAGAACAATTCTATACTCCAATACCCTTCGTCCAATATATCGATCTTCACCTCCGGACCATTCTGGAGTTCCTCGTCACGTCCGGTATCTCATCCGGGACTCTAAACAACCTTCGGTAACCACATACTATTCCCATTACAACTCTAGCGTCACCGAACCATAAGTGTGTAGACCCTATGGGTTCGGGAACCATACAGACATGACCGAGATACCTCTCCGACCAATAACCAACATCGGGATCTAGATACCCATATTGGCTTCCACATGTTCCACGATGATCTCATCAGATGAACCACAATGTCGGGGATTCAATCAATCATGTATACAATTCCCTCTGTCCATCGGTATGTTACTTGCCCGAGATTCGATCGTCGGTATACCCATACCTTGTTCAATCTCGTTACCGGCAAGTCTCTTTACTCGTTCCGTAACACATGATCCCGTGGCTAACTCCTTAGTCACATTGAGCTCATTATGATGCATTACCGAGTGGGCCCAGATATACCTCTCCGTCGCGGAGTGACAAATCCCAGTCTCAATTCGTGCCAACCCAAGAGACACTTTCGGATATACCTGTAGTGCACCTTTATAGTCACCCAGTTATGTTGTGATGTTTGATACACCCAAAGCATTCCTACGGTATTCGGGAGTTGCACAATCTCATGATCTAAGGAAATGATACTTGACATTAGAAAAGCTCTAGCAAACGAACTACCCAATCTTGTGCTATGCTTAGGATTGGGTCTTGTCCATCACATCATTCTCCTAACGATGTGATCCTGTTATAAACGACATCCAATGTCCATGGTCATGAAACCACAACCATCTATTGATCAACGAGCTAGTCAACTAGAGGCTCACTAGGGACATGTTGTGGTCTATGAATTCACACATGTATTACGGCTTCTGGTTAATACAATTATAGCATGAACAATAGACAATTATCATGAACAAGGAAATACAATAATAACTATTTTATTATTGCCTCTAGGGCATATTCCAACAGTCTCCCACTTGCACTAGAGTCAATAATCTAGTTACATTGTGATGAATCGAACACCCATAGAGTTCTGGCGTTGATCATGTTTTGCTCGTGAAAGATGTTTAGTCAACGGATCTGCGACATTTAGATCTGTATGTACTTTACAAATATCACATGTAGATGCCGCCACAATGTTTTGCTTGCACCTGCACCTACTGACTGCCCACCATTCAATATATACAGGTATCCGGTTTGTGACTTAGAGTCATCCAGATCTGTGTCAAAGCTAGCATCGATGTAACCCTTTACGATGAGCTCTTCGGCACCTCCATAAACGAGAAACATATACTTTGTCCTTTTCAGATAGTTCAGGATATTCTTGACCGGTGTCTAGTGTTCCATACCGGGATCACTTTGGTACCTCCCTACCAAACTTATGGCAAGGTTCACATCAGGTCTGGTACACAACATGGCATACATAATAGAGCCTATGGCCGAGGCATAGGGGATGGCACTCATCTTTTCTCTTTCTTCTGTCGAGGTCGGGCGTTGAGCTGCGCTCAATCTCACACCTTGCAATACAGGCAAGAACCCCTTCTTGGACTGATCCATATTGAACTTCTTCAGTATCTTGTCAAGGTATATGCTTTGTGAAAGACCAATGAGGCGTCTCGGTCTATATCTATAGATCTTGATGCCTAATATGAAAGCAGCTTCTCCAAGGTCCTTCATTGAAAAACACTTATTCAAGTAGGCCTTTATGCTTTCCAAAAGTTCTATATCATTTCCCATCAATAGTATGTCATCCACATATAATATGAGAAAATCTACAGAGCTCCCAGTCACTTTCTTGTAAATACATGCTTCTCCATAAGTCTGTATAAACCCAAACACTTTGATTATTTCATCAAAGCGGATGTTCCAACTCCGAGATACTTGCACCATCCCATAGATGGAGTGCTGGAGCTTGCATACCTTGTCAACATTCTTAGGATCAAAAAAACCTTTCAGTTGCATCATATACAATTCTTCCTTAAGGAGACCGTTAAGGAATACCGTTTTGACGTCCATTTGCCAGATCTCATAATCATAGAATGCGGCAATTGCTAACATGATTCAAACGGATTTCAGCTTCGCTATAGGTGAGAAAGTCTCATCGTAGTCAACTCCTTGAACTTGTCGATAACCCTTAGCGACAAGCCAAGCCTTATAGACGGTCACATTACCATCTGCGTCAGTCTTCTTTTTAAAGATCCACTTATTCTCTATGGCTCGCCGATCATCGGGCAAGTCCACCAAAGTCCATACTTTGTTCTCATACATGGATCCTATCTCGGATTTCATGGCTTCAAGCCATTTGTTGGAATCCGGGCCCGCCATCGCTTCATCATAGTTCGAAGGTTCACTGTTGTCTAACAACATGATTTCCAGGACAGGGTTGTCGTACCACTCTGGTGCGGAACATGTCCTCGTGGACCTACGAAGTTCAGTAGCAACTTGACCCAAAGTTTCATGATCATCATCATTAACTTCCTCTCTAGTCGGTGCAGGCACCACAGAAACATCTTCCTGAGTTGTGCTACTCTCCGATTCAAGAGGTGGTGCCTCATCAAGTTCTACTTTCCTACCACTTACTTCTTTCGAGAGAAACTCTTTCTCGATAAAGGATCCATTCTTGGCAACAAAGATCTTGCCTTCAGATCGGAGGTAGAAGGTATACCTTTCCTTAGGGTATCCTATGAAGACGCACTTTTCTGATTTGGGTTCGAGCTTTTCTGGTTGAAGTTTCTTGACATAAGCATCGCATCCCCAAACTTTTAGAAACGGCAGCTTAGGTTTCTTTCCAAACCATAATTCATACGATGTTGTCTCAACGGATTTATACGGTGCCCTATATAAAGTGAACGTGACAGTCTCTAAAGCATAACGCCAAAATGATAGCGGTAAATCGGTAAGAGACATTATAGATCGCACCATATCCAATAGAGTGTGATTACGATGTTTGGACACACCATTATGCCGAGGTGTTCCAGGCGGCATGAGTTGTGAAACAATTCCACATTTCCTTAAGTGCATGCCAAACTCATGACTCAAATATTCTCCTCCACGATCTGATCGTAAGAGCTTTATTTTCCTGTCACATTGATTCTCTACCTCGCTCTGAAATTCCTTGAACTTTTCAGAGGTCTCACACTTGTGTTTCATTAGGTAGACATACCCATATCTACTTAAGTCATCAGTGAGGGTGAGAACATAATGATAGCCACCGCGAGCCTCAACACTCATTGGACCGCATACATCAGTATGTATTATTTCCAATAAGTTGGTTGCTCGCTCCATTGTTCCGGAGAATGTAGTCCTGGTCATTTTTCCATGAGGCATGGTTCGCACATGTCAAATGATTCATAATCAAGAGACTCCAAAAGTCCATCCGCATGGAGTTTCTTCATGTGTTTGACACCAATATGACCAAGGCGGTAGTGCCACAAGTATGTGGGACTATCATTATCAACCTTACATCTCTTGGCATTCACACTATGAATATGTGTAACATCACGTTCGAGATTCAATAAAAATAAACCGTTGACTAGCGGGGCATGACCATAAAACATATCTCTCATATAAATAGAACAACCATTATTCTCAGATTTAAATGAGTAGCCATCTCGCATCAAACGAGATCCCGATACAATGTTCATGCTCAATGCTGGTACTAAATAACAACTGTTGAGATTTAAAACTGATCCTGAAGGTAGATGTAGAGGTAGCGTGCCGACGGCGATCACATCGACCTTGGAACAATTTCCGACACGCATCATCACCTTGTCCTTCGCCAGTCTCTGCTTATTCCACAGCTCCTGTTTTGAGTTACACATATGAGCAACCGCACCGGTATCAAATACCCAGGAGCTACTATGAGTGCTGGTAAGGTACACATCAATAACATGTATATCATATATACCTCTGGCGTTGCTGGCCTTCTTATTTGCTAAGTATATACTTGTGGCAGTTCCGCTTCTAGTGACCATTTCCCTTGCAATAAAAGCACTCAGTCTCAGGCTTGGGTCCATTCTTTGGCTTCTTCCCGGCAACTGACTTACCAGGCGCGGCAACTCCCTTGCCGTCCTTCTTGAAGTTCTTCTTACCCTTGCCTTTCTTGAAACTAGTGGTCTTATTCACCATCAACACTTGATGTTCCTTTTTGATCTCCACCTCCGCTGATTTCAGCATTGAATATAACTTAGGAATGGACTTCTCCATCCCTTGCATATTGAAGTTCATCACAAAGCTCTTGTAGCTAGGTGGGAGCGACTGGAGGATTCTGTCAATGACCGAGTCATCTGGAAGATTAACTCCCAGCTGAGACAAGTGGTTGTGCAACCCAGACATTTTGAGTTTATGCTTGCTAACAGAACTGTTTCCCCCATCTTACAACTAAAGAACTCGTCGGAGACTTCATATCTCTCAACCCGGGCATGAGCTTGTAAAACCATTCTTAGCTCTTGGAACATCTCATATGCTATGTGTTGCTCAAAACGCTTTTGGAGCCCCGGTTCTAAGCTGTAAAACATGCCGCATTAAACCAGGGAGTAATCATCACTACGCGACTGCCAGGCATTCATAAAGTCTTGAGTTGCTGGGAAAATGGGTGCGTCACCTAGCGGTGCTTCAAGGACATATGCTTTCTTGGCAGCTATGAGGATGATCCTCAAGTTACGGACCCAGTCTGTATAGTTGCTTCCATCGTCTTTCAGCTTGGTTTTCTCTAGGAACGCGTTGAACTTGATGGCAACATTAGCGTGGGCCATTGGATCTATAGGATAGATTGTAAAGATAATTTTAGACTAAGTTCATGATAATTAAGTTCATCTAATCAAATTATTTAATGAACTCCCACTCAGATAGACATCCCTCTAGTCACCTAAGTGATACATGATCCAAATCGACTAGGCCGTGTCCGATCATCACGTGAGACGGACAAGTCATCAACGATGAACATCTCCATGTTGATCGCATCTACTATACGACTCATGTTCGACCTTTCGGTCTCTCGTGTTCCGAGGCCATGTATGTACATGCTAGGCTCGTCAAGTCAACCTAAGTGTTTCGCATGTGTAAATCTGGCTTACACCTGTTGTGTGCGAACGTTAGAATCTATCACACCCGATCATCACATGGTGCTTCGAAACAACGAACCTTCGCAATGGTGCACAGTTAGGGGGAACACATTTCTTGAAAAAAATTAGTGACGGGTCATCTTATTTACGCTACCGTCGTTCTAAGCAAATAAGATGTAAACATGACAAACATCACATGCAAATCATAAAGTGACATGATATGGTCAATATCATCTTGCGCCTTTGATCTCCATCTTCGAGGCATGGCATGATCACCTTCGTCACCGGCATGACACCATGATCTCCATCATCATGTCTTCATGAAGTTGTCTCACCAACTATTACTTCTAGTACTATGGCTAACGGTTAGAAATAAAGTAAAGTAATTACATGGTGTTTTCATTGACACGCAGGTCATACAATAAATTAAGACAACTCCTATGGCTCCTGCCGGTTTTCATACTCATCGACACGCAAGTCGTGATTCCTATTACAAGAACATGATCAATCTCATACATCACATATATAATTCATCACATCCTTTTGGCCATATCACATCACATAGCAATAGCATACCCTGCAAAAACAGTTAGACGTCCTCTAATTGTTGTTGCATGTTTTACGTGGCTGCTATGGGTTTCTAGTAAGAACATTTCTTACCTGCGCAAAAGCCACAACGGTGATATGCCCATTGCTATTTACCCTTCATAAGGACCCTCTTCATCGAATCCGATCCGACTAAAGTGGGAGAGACAGACACCCGCTAGCCACCTTATGCAACAAGTGCATGTCAGTCGGTGGAATCTGTCTCACGTAAGCGTACGTGTAAGGTCGGCCCGGGCCGCTTCATCCCACAATGTCGCCAAATCAAGATAGTACTTGTAATGGCAAGAAAATTGACCAAATCATCGCCCACAACTACTTGTGTTCTACTTGTGCATAGAATCTAGGCATAGACCTAGCTCATGATGCCACTGTTGGGGAACGTAGTAATAACTCAAAAAAAATTCCTACGTGTCACCAAGATCAGTCTAGGAGATACTAGAAACGAGATAGAGGGAGTGCATCTTCATACCCTTGAAGATCGCTAAGCGGAAGCGTTACAAGAAAGCGGTTGATGGAGTCGTACTCGCGACGATTCAAATCGCAGAAGATCCGATCCAAGCGCCGAACAGACGGTGCCTCTATGTTCAACACACGAAAAACCCGGGGGACGTCTCCTCATTCTTGATCCATCAAGGTGGAAGGAGAAGTTCAGGGAGAGCTCCGGCAGCACGACGGTGTGGCGGTGGAGCTTGCGGTTCTCCGGCAGGGCTTCGCCAAGCACTACGGAGGAGGATGAGGTGTTGGAGGGGGGAAGGGCTGCGCTAGGGGAAGGGGTTCGACTGCCCTCTCTCTACCCCACTATATACAGGGGGAAGGGGGAGGAGGAGGCGCCCTAGGTTTTCCATAGGGGAGGGCCGGCGGCCACATGGGAAACCCTAGATGGGTTTGGGCGCCCCCACCCCTAGGAAACTTGGCCCCCAAGCCAGGAGGGGTGGTGTGACGTCCGGATAATTAAGCTACAGTAAACCCGTGTTAATGGTGCCATGTCATCACTCTTACTATTACTAATCCCCCTTTGCATTCAAACACAGTTCAAATTCCAGATTCAAATTAAAGTCAAAATTTAAAATTCTCAAACATGCAAACTAAAATGTGCAAAGTGTGGCAAATATTGCATAACTAATTATGGCTGTGAACCAACATCTTTGCGAAGTGGTTTAATGCCCTTAACTAATTAAAACAGGGGCTAAAAGCAGTCGTTAAATGCCTTTAATAATAAAACAAATACGAATATATTTTATTATAGTGTTAAACTTTTATGGTAGTGGCCTAATTATTACTACTAATTTAGATGCTAAAAATTATGTTTTACAAAACTAAAATAATTAAATGAAATGAAACTAAAAGGAAAATAGAAATGTAATTAAAAAAAGACAAGAGATCCAAAAGGTTAAATAAATAAGAGAAGCCCCTGGGCCTCGGCCCAGCTCAGCCAGCTGGCCCACCTAGTCCCACCGATCGCCTACTCCCCTTGTTCCCCTGGCGCGGTCGCAACAGGAGCGACGCCCCGCCGAACCACCTCGTCGGCGTCGGCGAGGGGATAAGGCAGGCGCCCTCCCCCCTCTCGGCCTCGTCAGCTCCACTCCCCCTGCGCAGATATTTTTCCCACGCCCCCTCTCTCCCTCGTCACTCCCTCGCGGTCCAGATCCACCTCGTAGTGCGCCCGCATCGCCGGCCATCTTGTCCTACCGCGGCCACCATGCCCCCCCACACACTGCCTAGGACCGCGTTCGTCCGCTTCGTCGTCTTCCGCTGCATCAACTGGTGCCACCCGTTGGAGCTCCTCACGCTGCAGCGCCGGATTGAAGCTTATTCCTGCTCGGGTCGCCGACGAACCACGACGACGCCGCCCACCTCTGCTGCTCCTAAGCCACTCGATGGGCCTCCTTGCGCCTGCTCGGTGAGCACCACCCCGTTCCCCCTTTCCCTCGTCGCTGTAGTCGCCGTAGCACCGTTACCCGCGAGCTTCGGCTCCGAAGTCCGCCGTGGCCGGAGCTCTCCTCCCGCACGCGCTCGCACACCGTCCGCCCCTGCGTCCACGCTGCAGTTCGCGCCCTGCAGCGCCTCTTTCGCGGCCCGTCTCTGACGCCCCGTGCCCGCCCACTGTTGCCTACTGCCGCTACATTGCTGCAGACCTGCAATCTGCTCTGGTCGCCGTCGGA
Source organism: Triticum monococcum (assembly GCA_034509565.1). Lineage (NCBI taxonomy): Eukaryota > Viridiplantae > Streptophyta > Magnoliopsida > Poales > Poaceae > Triticum > Triticum monococcum. The sequence continues at coordinate 550,663,239 of CM067843.1, read as the reverse complement.
GCCGTGGCCGCGCTCACCCCGTGCCACTGCTCGCGACGCTGCTCCCGCGCCACTCCTCGCTGACGAGCGCCGTGGCCGGCCTCTGCCGTGCTCACGCTCATGTGCACCCGTCTGCCCGCTGTCTTTTGTGCACGCCTGCACTGCTCGCTGCTAGCTCCGCTGTTGTTGCTGATTTGCTGATGCTGCTGCCACTTCCTGCGCCGGCGTACGCCTCCGCCCGCCCGCGTGTCTGCCCCGCCGTAGCCAGGCCACGCCCACGCGCGGTTGCCGCCGCTTGTCACCATGCAGCGCCGCGCCCCGCGCCCAGCTCGTATGCATGCCGCTGCTGCTCTACTGAATCTACTATTGCTACTACCTACTGTTGCTACTACTAGTTAGCTTTTCTATTTCTACACTGACTAGCCCTCTAAACAGCCCCTAAACTGTGGCTAAACACTGTTAACAGGAGCAAGAATAATATTTCTAGGTAGTACACTTGTCAAAGCTCAAATGTTTTCATTGGACCAAATCAATTTGATGCATGGATTAATTCCTATAAAAATCACAAAATGCTATCTTTTCTAAATAGAGAACAGAATTAACCCCTAGCACTGTGTATGCATGTGTTGTGTGTACAGCGCGCGTGTGTGTAGTGCATGTGTGGTGTGTGTGGCCAGCTGTGCCACAGCCGTGTGTGGCCGGTCATGCTAGTTAGGAGTAGTTTAATTAGTAGGGGTAATAGTTAATTAGTGTAATAATAGATGACATGTGGATCCCCACTTCTAAATTAACTAGTTAAATAAACCTATTAAAATACTAGTCAATGACAGGTGCACCCCCTCTAATTATCCACTTAAAAGAAAATGTTGAATATGTGTCAATGACGCCTGGGCCCGATCTGCAGTTTTGACCAGTCAATAGTTAAATACTTGACTGTTGACTAGACTGTTGACTGAGTCAACTAGACCCCTTGGTCCCACCTGTCATACACTGTGGCTTGCCCACGATGGGTATAGAAATTATATCCTATTTTTATTTTCGAATTATAATAAATTCAGAATTAAAAAATCATTTAAAGCTTTAAAAATTAATATAAAATAAACCGTACCTCAGATGAAAAAACCTTTGTACATGAAAGTTGCTCAGAACGACGAGACGAATCCGGATACGCAACCCGTTCGTCCGCCACACATCCCTAGCATAGCAAACACGCAACTTTCCCCCTCCGTTCCACCTATTCGAAAATGCAAAACACCGGGGATACTTTCCCGGATGTCATCCCCCTTCACCGGTATCACCTATTACCGCGTTAGGGCACCTCTAACGCCGTTACTTGTCATGTCATGCATCACTATGCATATGCTTGCTTAAATATTTATTGTTTCTCCCCCCTCTTCTCTCGATAGACACCGAGACCGACGCCGCTGCTACCCAGTACGACTACGGAGTTGACGACCCCTCTCTCTTGCCAGAGCAACCAGGCAAGCCCCACCTTTGATCACCAGATATCGCCTACTCTTCTCTATACTGCTTGCATTAGAGTAGGGTAGCATGTTACTGCTTCCCGTTAATCCTATACTGATGCATGGCCTGTCCCTGTTACTACTGTTGTTACCTTTACCTGCAATCCTAATGCTTAGTATAGGATGCTAGTTTATCATCAGTGGCCCTACATTCTTGTCCGTCTGCCATGCTATACTATCGGGCCGTGATCACTCGGGAGGTGATCACGGGTATGTACTATATACTTTATACGTGATACATGTGGTGACTAAAGACGGGTAGGCTCGTAGGAGCACCCGCGAGTGGATCTTTGAGGCGGAGCGATAGGGTAGGTTCCGACCACCTAGGAGAGAGGTGGGCCTAGCCCTGGTCGGCGTTCGCGGACACTTAATACGCTTAACGAGATCTGGGTATTTGATCTGAGTCTGGCCATTTGGTCTATACGCACTAACCATCTACGTGGGAGTAGTTATGGGTATCCCGGCGTCGTGGTATCAGCCGAAGCCTTCGTGACGTCAGCGACTGAGTGGCGCGCGCCGGATTGGACTGGAAAGCCACTAGGCTAGGTCTGCTTCCGGCCGCGTACGCAACGTGCAGGTGTGCAAAGGGCGATGGGCCCAGACCCCTGCGCCATAGGATTTAGACCGGCGTGCTGACCTCTCTGTTGTGCCTAGGTGGGGCTGCGACGTGTTGATCTTCCGAGGCCGGGCATGACCCAGGAAAGTGTGTCTGGCCAAATGGGATCGAGCGTGTTGGGGAATGTGGTGCACCCCTGCAGGGAAGTTTATCTATTCGAATAGCCGTGTCCCTCGGTAAAAGGACGACCCGGAGTTGTACTTTGACCTTATGACAACTAGAACCGGATACTTAATAAAACACACCCTTCCAAGTGCCAGATACAACCGGTGATCGCTCTCTCACAGGGCGACGAGGGGAGGATCATCGGTTAGGATTATGCTATGTGATGCTACTTGGAGGACTTCAGTCTACTCTCTTCTACATGCTGCAAGACGGAGGCTGCCAGAAGCGTAGTCTTCGACAGGATTAGTTATCCCCCTCTTATTCTGGCATTCTGCAGTTCAGTCCACATATGATACCCTTATTCCATTTGATACCCATGCATATGTAGTATAGCTCCTTGCTTGTGAGTACTTTGGATGAGTACTCACGGTTGCTTTCTCCCTCTTTTCCCTCTATCCCTTCTACCTGGTTGTCACAACCAGATGTTGGAGCCCAGGAGCCGGACGCCACCGTCGATGACGACTCCTACTACACCGGAGGTGCCTACTACTACGTGTTGCCCGCTGACGACGACCAGGAGTAGTTTAGGAGGATCCCAGGCAGGAGGCCTGCGCCTCTTTCGATCTGTATCACAGTTTGTGTTAGCCTTCTTAAGGCAAACTTGTTTAACTTCTGTCTGTACTCAGATATTGTTGAAGGAAATATGCCCTAGAGGCAATAATAAAGTTATTATTTATTTCCTTATATCATGATAAATGTTTATTATTCATGCTAGAATTGTATTAACCGGAAACATAATACATGTGTGAATACATAGACCAACAAAGTGTCACTAGTATGCCTCTACTTGACTAGCTCGTTAATCAAAGATGGTTATGTTTCCTAACCATGAACAAAGAGTTGTTATTTGATTAACAAGGTCACATCATTAGTAGAATGATCTGATTGACATGACCCATTCCATTAGCTTAGCACCCGATCGTTTAGTATGTTGCTATTGCTTTCTTCATGACTTATACATGTTCCAATAACTATGAGATTATGCAACTCCCGTTTACCGGAGGAACACTTTGGGCACTACCAAACGTCACAACGTAACTGGGTGATTATAAAGGAGTACTACAGGTGTCTCCAATGGTAGATGTTGGGTTGGCGTATTTCGAGATTAGGGTTTGTCACTCCGATTGTCGGAGAGGTATCTCTGGGCCCTCTCGGTAATGCACATCACATAAGCCTTGCAAGCACTACAACTAATATGTTAGTTGTGAGATGATGTATTACGGAACGAGTAAAGAGACTTGCCGGTAACGAGATTGAACTAGGTATTGGATACCGACGATCGAATCTCGGGCAAGTAACATACCGATGACAAAGGGAACAACGTATGTTGTTATGCGGTCTGACCGATAAAGATCTTCGTAGAATATGTAGGAGCCAATATGGGCATCCAGGTCCCGCTATTGGTTATTGACCGGAGACGTGTCTCGGTCATGTCTACATTGTTCTCGAACCGTAGGGTCCGCACGCTTAACGTTACGATGACAGTTATTATGAGTTTATGCATTTTGATGTACCGAAGGTTGTTCGGAGTCCCGGATGAGATCACGGACATGACGAGGAGTCTCGAAATGGTCGAGACGTAAAGATTGATATATTGGAAGCCTATGTTTGGACATAGGAAGTATTCCGAGTGAAATCGGGATTTTACCGGAATACCGGGAGGGTTACCGGAACCCCCCGGGAGACTAATGGGCCTATTGGACCTTAGTGGAAAAAGAGAAAAGGGACAAGCCCATAGCTGGCCGGCGCCCCCCCTTTCCCCAAGTCCTAGTAGGACTAGGAGAAGGGGCCGGCCCCCCCTCTTTCTCCTTTCCCCCCGAGAGTCCTAATTGGAATAGGATTGGAGGGAGGAGTCCTATTCCCGGTGGGAGTAGGACTCCCCTGCGCCTCCTCTCCCTGGCCGGCCGGCTCCCCCTCCTCCAACCTTTATATACGGGGGCAGGGGGCACCCCAAGACACACAAGTTGATCCTTGAGATCGTTCCTTAGCCGTGTGCGGTGCCCCCTGCCACCAAATTCCACCTCGATCATACCGTTACAGTGCTTAGGCGAAGCCCTGCGTCGGTAGTACATCAAGATCGTCATCACGCCGTCGTGCTGACGGAACTCTTCCTCGACGCTTTGCTGGATCGGAGCCCGAGGAACGTCATCGAGCTGAACGTGTGCTAAGAACTCGGAGGTGCCGGAGTGACGGTGCTTGGATCGGTCGGATCGGGAAGAAGACGTACGACTACTTCCTCTACGTTGTGTGATCGCTTCCGCAGTCGGTCTGCGTTGGTACGTAGACAACACTCTCCCCTCTCGTTGCTATGCATCACCATGATCTTGCGTGTGCGTAGGAAATTTTTCGAAATTACTACGTTCCCCAACAGTGGCATCCGAGCCTAGGTTTTATGGTTTGATGTTATTTGCACGAGTAGAACACAAGTGAGTTGTGGGCGATACAAGTCATACTGCCTACCAGCATATCATACTTTGGTTCGGCGGTATTGTTGGGTGAGACGATCCGGACCAACCTTACGCGTACTCTTACGCGAGACCGGTTCCCTCGACGTGCTTTGCACATAGATGGCTTGCGGAAGACTGTCTCTCCAACTTTAGTTGAACCAAGTGTGACTACGCCCGGTCCTTGAGAAGGTTAAAATGGAGTCTATTTGACGAACTATCATTGTGGTTTTGATGCATAGGTGAGATGAGTTCTTACTTAAGCCCGTAGCAGCCACGTAAAACTTGCAACAACAAAGTAGAGGACGTCTAACTTGTTTTTGTAGGGTATGTTGTGATGTGATATGGTCAAGGCATGATGTTGATTTTATTGTATGAGATGATCATGTTTTGTAACCGAGTTATCGGCAATTGGCAGGAGCCATATGGTTGTCGCTTTATTGTATGCAATGCAATCGCGATGTAATGCTTTACTTGATGACTAAGCGGTAGTGATAGTCCTGGAAGCATAAGATTGGCGAGACGACAACGATGCTACAATGGAGATCAAGGTGTCGCGCCGATGACGATGGTGATCATGACGGTGCTTCGGAGATGGAGATCACAAGCACAAGATGATGATGGCCATATCATATCACTTATATTGATTGCATGTGATGTTTATCCTTTTATGCATCTTATCTTGCTTTGGTTGACGGTAGCATTATAAGATGATCCCTCACTAAATTATCAAGAGGTGTTCTCCCCGAGTATGCACCGTTGCCAAAGTTCGTCGTGCCCAGACACCACGCGATGATCGGGTGTGATAAGCTCTACGTCCAAATACAACGGGTGCAAAACAGTTGCACACACAGAATACTCGGGTTATACTTGACGAGCCAAGCATATACAGATATGGCCTCGGAACACGGAGACCGAAAGGTCGAGCGTGAATCATATAGTAGATATGATCAACATAACGATGTTCACCATTGAAAACTACTCCATCTCACGTGATGATCGGTTATGGTTTAGTTGATTTGGATCACGTGATCACTTAGAGGATTAGAGGGATGTCTATCTAAGTGGGAGTTCCTAAGTAATTTGATTAACTGAACTTAAACTTATCATGAACTTAGTACCTGATAGTATCTTGCTTGTTTATGTTGATCGTTGATAGATGGCTCGTGCTATTGTTCCGTTAAATTTTAATGCGTTCCTTGAGAAAGCAAAGTTGAAAGATGATGGTAGCAATTACACGGACTGGGTCCGTAACCTGAGGATTATCCTCATTGCTGCACAGAAGAATTACGTCCTGGAAGCACCGCTGGGTGACAGGCCTGCTGCTGGAGCAACGCCAGATGTTATGAACGTCTGGCAGAGCAAAGCTGATGACTACTCGATAGTTCAGTGTGCCATGCTTTACGGCTTAGAATCGGGACTTCAACGACGTTTTGAACGTCATGGTGCATATAAGATGTTCCAGGAGTTGAAGTTAATATTTCAAGCAAATGCCCGAATTGAGAGATATGAAGTCTCCAATAAGTTCTATAGCTGCAAGATGGAGGAGAACAGTTCTGTCAGTGAGCATATACTCAAAATGTCTGGGTATAATAATCACTTGATTTAGATGGGAGTTAATCTTCCAGATGACTGCGTCATTGACAGAATTCTCCAATCACTGCCACCAAGCTACAAGAGCTTCGTGATGAACTACAATATGCAAGGGATGAACAAGACTATTCCCGAGCTCTTCGCAATGCTGAAAGCTGCGGAGGTAGAAATCAAGAAGGAGCATCAAGTGTTGATGGTTAACAAAACCACTAGTTTCAAGAAAAAGGGCAAAGGGAAGAAGAAGGGAAACTTCAAGAAGAACAGCAAGCAAGTTGCTGCTCAGGAGAAGAAACCCAAGTCTGGACCTAAGCCTGAAACTGAGTGCTTCTACTGCAAGCAGACTGGTCACTGGAAGCGGAACTGCCCCAAGTATTTGGCGGATAAGAAGGATGGCAAAGTGAGCAAAGGTATATGTGATATACATGTTATTGATGTGTACCTTACTAGAGCTCGCAGTAGCACCTGGGTATTTGATACTGGTTCTGTTGCTAATATTTGCAACTCGAAACAAGGACTACGGAATAAGCGGACGCTAGCAAAGGACGAGGTGACGATGCGCGTTGGAAACGGTTCCAAAGTCGATGTGATCGCGGTTGGCACGCTACCTCTACATCTACCTTCGGGATTAATATTAGACCTAAATAATTGTTATTTGGTGCCAGCGTTGAGCATGAACATTATATCTGGATCTTGTTTGATGTGAGACGGTTATTCATTTAAATCAGAGAATAATGGTTGTTCTATTTATATGAATAATATCTTTTATGGTCATGCACCCTTAAAGAGTGGTCTATTCTTGTTGAATCTCGATGATAGTGATACACATATTCATAATGTAGAAGCCAAAAGATGCAAAGTTAATAATGATAGTGCAACTTATTTGTGGCACTGCCGTTTGGGTCATATCGGTGTAAAGCGCATGAAGAAACTCCATACTGATGGGCTTTTGGAACCACTTGATTATGAATCACTTGGTACTTGCGAACCGTGCCTCATAGGCAAGATGACTAAAACACCGTTCTCCGGTACTATGGAGAGAGCAACAGATTTATTGGAAATCATACATACCGATGTATGTGGTCCGATGAATATTGAGGCTCGTGGCGGATATCGTTATTTTCTCACCTTCACAGATGATTTAAGCAGATATGGGTATATCTACTTAATGAAACATAAGTTTGAAACATTTGAAAAGTTCAAAGAATTTCAGAGTGAGGTTGAAAATCATCGTAACAAGAAAATAAAGTTTCTACGATCTGATCGTGGAGGAGAATATTTGAGTTACGAGTTTGGTGTACATTTGAAAAATTGTGGAATAGTTTCGCAACTCACGCCACCCGGAACACCACAGCGTAATGGTGTGTCCGAACATCGTAATCGTACTTTACTAGATATGGTACGATCTATGATGTCTCTTACTGATTTACCGCTATCGTTTTGGGGTTATGCTTTAGAGACGGCCGCATTCACGTTAAATAGGGCACCATCAAAATCCGTTGAGATGACACCTTATGAACTATGGTTTGGCAAGAAACCAAAGTTGTCGTTTCTTAAAGTTTGGGGCTGCGGTGCTTATGTGAAAAAGCTTCAACCTGATAAGCTCGAACCCAAATCGGAGAAATGTGTCTTCATAGGATATCCAAAGGAAACTATTGGATACACCTTCTATCACAGATCCGAAGGCAAGACTTTTGTTGCTAAATTCGGAAACTTTCTAGAGAAGGAGTTTCTCTCGAAAGAAGTGAGTGGGAGGAAAGTAGAACTTGACGAGGTAACTGTACCTGCTCCCTTATTGGAAAATAGTACATCACAGAAAACTGTTTCTGCGACACCTATACCAATCAGTGAGGAAGCTAATGATGATGATCATGAAACTTCAGGACAAGATACTACTGAACCACGTAGATCAACCAGAGTGAGATCCGCACCAGAGTGGTACGGTAATCCAGTTCTGGAAATCATGCTACTAGATCATGATGAACCTACGAACTATGAAGAAGCGATGGTGAGCCCAGATTCCGCAAAGTGGCTTGAGGCCAGGAAATCTGAGATGGGATCCATGTATGAAAACAAAGTATGGACTTTGGTTGACTTGCCCGATGATCGGCAAGCAATTGAGAATAAATGGATCTTCAAGAAAAAGACTGACGCTGACGGTAATGTTACTGTCTATAAAGCTCGACTTTTCGCGAAAGGTTTTCGACAAGTTCAAGGGGTTGACTACGATGAGACCTTCTCACCCGTAGCGATGCTTAAGTCCGTCAGAATTATGTTAGCAATTGCCGCATTTTATGATTATGAAATATGGCAGATGGATGTCAAAACTGCATTCCTGAATGGATTTCTGGAAGAAGAGTTGTATATGATACAACCAGAAGGTTTTGTCGATCCAAAAGGAGCTAACAAAGTATGCAAACTCCAGCGATCCATTTATGGACTGGTGCAAGCATCTCGGAGTTGGAATAAACGCTTTGATAGTGTGATCAAAGCATTTGGCTTTATACAGACTTTTGGAGAAGCCTGTATTTACAAGAAAGTGAGTGGGAGCTCTGTAGCATTTCTGATATTATATGTGGATGACATATTGCTGATTGGAAATGATATAGAATTTCTGGATAGCATAAAGGGATACTTGAATAAAAGTTTTTCGATGAAAGACCTCGGGGAAGCTGCTTACATATTAGGCATAAAGATCTATAGAGATAGATCAAAACGCTTAATTGGACTTTCACAGAGCACATACCTTGACAAGATTTTGAATAAGTTCAAAATGGATCAAGCAAAGAAAGGGTTCTTGCCTGTGTTACAAGGTGTGAAGTTGAGTCAGACTCAATGCCCGACCACTGCAGAAGATAGAGAGAAAATGAAAGATGTTCCCTATGCTTCAGCCATAGGCTCTATCATGTATGCAATGCTGTGTACCAGACCTGATGTGTGCCTTGCTATAAGTTTAGCAGGGAGGTACCAAAGTAATCCAGGAATGGATCACTGGACAGCGGTCAAGAATATCCTGAAATACCTGAAAAGGACTAAGGATATGTTTCTCGTATATGGAGGTGACAAAGAGCTCACCGTAAGAGGTTACGTTGATGCAAGCTTTGACACTGATCCGGACGATTCTAAATTGCAAACCGGATACGTGTTTACTTTAAACGGTGGAGCTGTCAGTTGGTGCAGTTCTAAACAAAGCGTCGTAGCGGGATCTACATGTGAAGCGGAGTACATAGCTGCTTCGGAAGCAACAAACGAAGGAGTCTGGATGAAGGAGTTCATATCCGATCTAGGTGTCATACCTAGTGCATCGGGTCCAATGAAAATCTTCTGTGACAATACTGGTGCAATTGCCTTGGCAAAGGAATCCAGATTTCACAAAAGAACCAAACACATCAAGAGACGCTTCAACTCCATCCGGGATTTAGTCCAGGTGGGAGACATAGAGATTTGCAAGATACATACGGATCTGAATGTTGCAGACCCGTTGACTAAGCCTCTTCCACGAGCAAAACATGATCAGCACCAAGGCTCCATGGGTGTTAGAATCATTACTGTGTAATCTAGATTATTGACTCTAGTGCAAGTGGGAGACTGAAGGAAATATGCCCTAGAGGCAATAATAAAGTTATTATTTATTTCCTTATATCATGATAAATGTTTATTATTCATGCTAGAATTGTATTAACCGGAAACATAATACATGTGTGAATACATAGACCAACAAAGTGTCACTAGTATGCCTCTACTTGACTAGCTCGTTAATCAAAGATGGTTATGTTTCCTAACCATGAACAAAGAGTTGTTATTTGATTAACAAGGTCACATCATTAGTAGAATGATCTGATTGACATGACCCATTCCATTAGCTTAGCACCCGATCGTTTAGTATGTTGCTATTGCTTTCTTCATGACTTATACATGTTCCTATAACTATGAGATTATGCAACTCCCGTTTACCGGAGGAACACTTTGGGCACTACCAAACGTCACAACGTAACTGGGTGATTATAAAGGAGTACTACAGGTGTCTCCAATGGTAGATGTTGGGTTGGCGTATTTCGAGATTAGGGTTTGTCACTCCGATTGTCGGAGAGGTATCTCTGGGCCCTCTCGGTAATGCACATCACATAAGCCTTGCAAGCACTGCAACTAATATGTTAGTTGTGAGATGATGTATTACGGAACGAGTAAAGAGACTTGCCGGTAACGAGATTGAACTAGGTATTGGATACCGACGATCGAATCTCGGGCAAGTAACATACCGATGACAAAGGGAACAACGTATGTTGTTATGCGGTCTGACCTATAAAGATCTTCGTAGAATATGTAGGAGCCAATATGGGCATCCAGGTCCTGCTATTGGTTATTGACCGGAGACGTGTCTCGGTCATGTCTACATTGTTCTCGAACCGTAGGGTCCGCACGCTTAACGTTACGATGACAGTTATTATGAGTTTATGCATTTTGATGTACCGAAGGTTGTTCGGAGTCCCGGATGAGATCACGGACATGACGAGGAGTCTCGAAATGGTCGAGACGTAAAGATTGATATATTGGAAGCCTATGTTTGGACATAGGAAGTATTCCGGGTGAAATCGGGATTTTACCGGAATACCGGGAGGGTTACCGGAACCCCCCGGGAGACTAATGGGCCTATTGGGCCTTAGTGGAAAAAGAGAAAAGGGACAAGCCCATAGCTGGCCGGCGCCCCCCCTTTCCCCAAGTCCTAGTAGGACTAGGAGAAGGGGCCGGCCCCCCCTCTTTCTCCTTTCCCCCCGAGAGTCCTAATTGGAATAGGATTGGAGGGAGGAGTCCTACTCCCGGTGGGAGTAGGACTCCCCTGCGCCTCCTCTCCCTGGCCGGCCGGCTCCCCCTCCTCCAACCTTTATATACGGGGGCAGGGGGCACCCCAAGACACACAAGTTGATCCTTGAGATCGTTCCTTAGCCGTGTGCGGTGCCCCCTGCCACCAAATTCCACCTCGATCATACCGTTACAGTGCTTAGGCGAAGCCCTGCGTCGGTAGTACATCAAGATCGTCATCACGCCGTCGTGCTGACGGAACTCTTCCTCGACGCTTTGCTGGATCGGAGCCCGAGGAACGTCATCGAGCTGAACATGTGCTAAGAACTCGGAGGTGCCGGAGTGACGGTGCTTGGATCGGTCGGATCGGGAAGAAGACGTACGACTACTTCCTCTACGTTGTGTGATCGCTTCCGCAGTCGGTCTGCGTTGGTACGTAGACAACACTCTCCCCTCTCGTTGCTATGCATCACCATGATCTTGCGTGTGCGTAGGAAAATTTTCGAAATTACTACGTTCCCCAACAATTGTTGCTTCCGCTGACTCGTCTATGATCGAGCTCTTGTATTCTAGCCTTCGAGGCCCCTGGCTTGTAATATGATGCTTGTATGACTTATTTTATTTGTAGAGTTGTGTTGTGATATCTTCCCGTGAGTCCCTGATCTTGATCATACACGTTTGCGTGTATGATTAGTGTACGGTCAAATCGGGGGCGTCACAAGTTGGTATCAGAGCCGACTGCCTGTAGGAATCCCCCTTCCACACTCCTTGGTCGAAGTTGAGTCTAGTCGATAAAAAATGTTTTACTAACATGGTTGTGTGCCTTACGGGCCCACGTCGCCATCTGGGTGGTATTAGGATCTTTTACTCCTTGATCCTTACTCTGGGACTCTAAACTCTATTCTATTCGGGTTAAATGAATTTTGCTAAATCTAACATTAGGATCTCGTTATCACTTTCACTCGGAGAGCCCCTTATTACTGGTGATCGTCTGCTGTACGTGAAGACCCTGAAGATACTCTCCGCTGTTAACCCGAGAACTTGTGTTCATCGCGTTTGCAAATTCCCCTTCCACCGTCAACCTTTATGGATAACTACTTGCAGTTATTATTCTTACATTCATCCCCAGTTGGTCTTGTTATTACAAGATACCCCGAAATACTTGACGTTGTTTCGATAATCCTTTGAGCTTACTGCCTTGCTGTTCTTTGTCACCTGAATACCCCTATGGATAATTCTCGCACTTATCGAGTATCCGCTCACCCCCCAGTTGTTCATGTGTTTCACAATGGTCTTTGAAATACTATTTGATCCTCCAAGAATCCTTAGTAGCTTATTGCTCTGCCATACTTGTCTGCTTGCATTATGGATACTTTCCATATGTCTGGCAATATTCGTTAGTATCCTTAGACACCGTAAATTTTGATCCTATTGATTCAACATGAGTGCGAATGCATGCTATTATCAGTTGATCCTTTTAAATTATCTTTCTGGCTCAGACGTCATTTTTGAACATGAGCTTGTTCTCGACCAATCTGTTGCCGTCAATTGTACCCTTAGGTCTATTGAACTTATCCACCCTTGATCAGAGCGTCTGCTTCTGATCCTTCTATTTGGGAATCATAATTTCTTTGATAACTAAGCATCGAATCATTCAGGTGTTCTATAATCTAATGCCCTTGCATCCTTTCTTCAACTGATTGTGTGCCGATGCTCACATCAACTCCGCTATGGACCGTCATATCCTTTATTGGATTATTATTCGATAGTGTCCTCCTTATTCAATAACCTTGTGAGCCTTTCCTCGGATACATAATGCCTTTGGTAAATTGTATCCTCTGCTTTGTCAACCATGCTCTACTTTTAAGCTTGTATTATTTACTCCAAGATTGTGGTATATGATTCTAAGATGCCCCGATGGGTTGAACCTATGCCTTCCTTAATATGTGTGAACTCGGAAGTTTTCACTAGTCATACTCATCTGGTATTTCACCAGGTAAAACTTTCAACACTAATGCCTTTATCAAAGCGAGAAGTGAATGGAAGGTTATACATTGAAGAAGTGGGAGTCGACCTTGAACCTTGCGTTCATGCCCGTGGACACAATGTATAACTTAACATGGAAGCTGCTTGTGAAAATAATTACCCCCTTGATATAAGTTCATCTTGTATCCGTGGTTCGATCATTTATGATCGTGGTTTCCGACCATGTTCTCCTTTAAATACCATTTCTCGTGCAAGTTTAAGCACTTGTCTTCTGCAGAGTAATACCCCAATCCAACCTCTACTTTGATTTGTCATCGAGTATAACCCCCCGGTATCTCAAGATTATCACGGAACTGCATAACTTCTTATGAGTTCTTCATCAAGTGCTACATTCTCATTGATTCCAATTTTCACAGGCTCTGAGTTATTAAACACTCAAAGACACCGATAACTGACTCGAGTCCGCATCGCGATTAAGCTACTCTTGGTAACCTTCATTACTTACGAGTTTGAACTCCATCACGTCATTCCTAGCCTATTTGGCTATATCCTTGTCGTGGTTATTTTAACTGTGCTACCTGGTCCTTATTCTCGGAGCACCACTTCGACGATGAGCTAAGCTTACGTCGATTTTCCTTGTCATATCATTTCACCTTGAAAAGCAGGCTTGATTTCGAGTTTGTGTCGTACCTGTGCTTCCATTGACATCTTGCTTCATCATTCCTTTGACTTGATGTCATCGCTGATCGATTACATCCTCATGAAAACTCTCGACAAAACTTGTCGTGATCATCATCAACATTTGACTCCTTCCAAGATATCAATCGAATTCATGATGAGAAATACCATCCTTGCCCCTCGATGATTGTGTTATCATCGACAACATTCTTGCCTTCCCACAACACAAACTTGTTCATGTTATGATTGCAACTTGCTATCCAGCTTGTATGATGTTCCACCTTGAAGTATTAATGTCCTTTATGACAAGGATGTTGTGAGGATTGCTCCACCTCTTAAGAATTTTTGGTATATTGATGCTCCTCACTACCACCATTCTTTCTGGTGCCCCGTGTTGTTTCTAACTGGATTACCCACAAGTGAACTCTGATGTGTGACTTTGTTACTTCTAGCAACCATATTGCTTTGAAGTTAAGGGTCGATAGTTCATCCTTAGACTATCGGTTAGTGGATCACCATTCTAACAATTGATCAGTCTACCTATGCCCTTATTTCGGACGCACCTACCAAACAATGTTTAATTGTGTATGTTTTTCCTCGAGCATACATCATTATATCATTTGATCCGACAAATATTATCTCCTTGTTCACATAATTGAGGATATCCATCCTGCCGGAAATCTTGAGGAATTGTCACTGAGTCCCTCAATCACCTCCTCGTACTCTCCTTGGTTTGATGATGGACTCTTGTTTCAGAACTCGCTTCCATAGTTCAATTCCCGAGAATCTTACAATGTCGTCTCGTCAATTTGTTTTGCACCTTTTCTTCTCAGGCATCCTGAGTCCGAGGTATCCTAACACCGATCAGATCTGAATCTCGGTCAGATATGATGGTTGGAACATTTTTCCAAGAGTTATAACACTGGTCTTTTATGACCCGGTAAGGTGATGGCATGCCCAGCACACCTGGCCGGATGACTTGCTATTATAGATTCCTTTTCAACAAGGTTATCCATTCTTCCATGAGGAAATTGCGAGACTTATTCCACAATTTATTCCTGATGTATCCTTTGTGTTTCCAAAGTCCGACCTTTGCTTGAAGACCATGTCGATGCTATCTCAAAGCATGTTTGTGGTACTTTGATTTTCAATAAAAAAAATTAAAGCACAATGCTAAATGTTTCTTACTCAATTATCCAAACACCGTGTATGGGTAATGTCATGAAATTTCTCTCCCCTACCTAAAGAGTTTTCTACATTATATCCTGTCATGGATATCATGCTCTATTTGTCCTTGGGAAGGATATACCCCTGGAATATGTGTTTCAACACATTTTCCTTTCCATTGTTCTATTTAATCTGATAATCATATTTTCCTTTCCATTGGCTTGTTTGACCTTTTCTTGCGATCTATATAATCTAAGCAGTAATAATTCACTGCTTATGTAAACACCTCGGTGTACAACTCTGGCAGTAAGAACCTGTTACTATTGTTGATGAGATTTCGGTAACCACCGATGGACCAGAACTTTTCCTATTGGTCCGCCTCGTTTCAACGAGTAGGAAAATGGTTCTCTGCGTTCCTCTCCCTTGGTACCTACTTTGTTGCCAACTTAATTGACAGGCTATCCTCTCACATGGCTTGCTTACATGATCGTGCAAGACATCACCACCTTCCTACTTTTAATCCACATGGTGGGCCCATAACCCACAGTTCCACAGGATCGAAACCTGACTCTCCTGTACGCCCTGTTGTCAAAGTTATTCCTCGTGCTTGACTTCGTATGTAATTCACGAATCACCTTCCTAGTGATAAATTTTGGTATCGGACACAATACTTATTCCCGTTGCTCTGAACCCCTTTCACACTTTGTTTAGGCATCGAACGATTGCCTACCCGCTCGAAAACTTATCATGGTACCTCCTTACCTTGCTCTCGGCAATTTCTTAAGTTTCAATTCGAGAGTTACTTTCCGCCACCTTCCCTGATGTTATCTACCCGATAAGCAACCTTGTAGCGCTCAGTTCTTCCCTAGATACCCCTTAACCTTTTCGTAAGTACGAGGTAACTTCCGAAGAAAAGATGACAACTTCATCATGATGGCCTGAAACAGAGGAATGAAGACATCAATGTAATGGATCGACCTCTTCGAGAAGAGCAACCAAGACCGAGAAGATCCGTTAGAATTTCATAACTACAAATTCCCCCTTACATCACTTCTTAAATCTCGGGACGAGATTTCTTGTCGTGGAGGAGAATTGTGACGTCCGGATAATTAAGCTACAGTAAACCCGTGTTAATGGTGCCATGCCATCACTCTTACTATTACTAATCCCCCTTTGCATTCAAACACAGTTCAAATTCCAGATTCAAATTAAAGTCAAAATTTAAAATTCTCAAACATGCAAACTAAAATGTGCAAAGTGTGGCAAATATTGCATAACTAATTATGGCTGTGAACCAACATCTTTGCGAAGTGGTTTAATGCCCTTAACTAATTAAAACAGGGGCTAAAAGCAATCGTTAAATGCCTTTAATAATAAAACAAATACGAATATATTTTATTATAGTGTTAAACTTTTATGGTAGTGGCCTAATTATTACTACTAATTTAGATGCTAAAAATTATGTTTTACAAAACTAAAATAATTAAATGAAATGAAACTAAAAGGAAAATAGAAATGTAATTAAAAAAAAGACAAGAGATCCAAAAGGTTAAATAAATAAGAGAAGCCCCTGGGCCTCGGCCCAGCTCAGCCAGCTGGCCCACCTAGTCCCACCGGTCGCCTACTCCCCTTGTTCCCCTGGCGCGGTCGCAACAGGAGCGACGCCCCGCCGAACCACCTTGTCGGCGTCGGCGAGGGGATAAGGCAGGCGCCCTCCCCCCTCTCGGCCTCGTCAGCTCCACTCCCCCTGCGCAGATATTTTTCCCACGCCCCCTCTCTCCCTCGTCACTCCCTCGCGGTCCAGATCCACCTCGTAGTGCGCCCGCATCGCCGGCCATCTTGTCCTACCGCGGCCACCATGCCCCCCCACACACTGCCTAGGACCGCGTTCGTCCGCTTCGTCGTCTTCCGCTGCATCAACTGGTGCCACCCGTTGGAGCTCCTCACGCTGCAGCGCCGGATTGAAGCTTATTCCTGCTCGGGTCGCCGATGAACCACGACGACGCCGCCCACCTCTGCTGCTCCTAAGCCACTCGATGGGCCTCCTTGCGCCTGCTCGGTGAGCACCACCCCGTTCCCCCTTTCCCTCGTCGCTGTAGTCGCCGTAGCACCGTTACCCGCGAGCTTCGGCTCCGAAGTCCGCCGTGGCCGGAGCTCTCCTCCCGCACGCGCTCGCACACCGTCCGCCCCTGCGTCCACGCTGCAGTTCGCGCCCTGCAGCGCCTCTTTCGCGGCCCGTCTCTGACGCCCCGTGCCCGCCCACTGTTGCCTACTGCCGCTACATTGCTGCAGACCTGCAATCTGCTCTGGTCGCCGTCGGAGCCGTGGCCGCGCTCACCCCGTGCCACTGCTCGCGACGCTGCTCCCGCGCCACTCCTCGCTGACGAGCGCCGTGGCCGGCCTCTGCCGTGCTCACGCTCATGTGCACCCGTCTGCCCGCTGTCTTTTGTGCACGTCTGCACTGCTCGCTGCTAGCTCCGCTGTTGTTGCTGATTTGCTGATGCTGCTGCCACTTCCTGCGCCGGCGTACGCCTCCGCCCGCCCGCGTGTCTGCCCCGCCGTAGCCAGGCCACGCCCACGCGCGGTTGCCGCCGCTTGTCACCATGCAGCGCCGCGCCCCGCGCCCAGCTCGTATGCATGCCGCTGCTGCTCTACTGAATCTACTATTGCTACTACCTACTGTTGCTACTACTAGTTAGCTTTTCTATTTCTACACTGACTAGCCCTCTAAACAGCCCCTAAACTGTGGCTAAACACTGTTAACAGGAGCAAGAATAATATTTCTAGGTAGTACACTTGTCAAAGCTCAAATGTTTTCATTGGACCAAATCAATTTGATGCATGGATTAATTCCTATAAAAATCACAAAATGCTATCTTTTCTAAATAGAGAACAGAATTAACCCCTAGCACTGTGTATGCATGTGTTGTGTGTACAGCGCGCGTGTGTGTAGTGCATGTGTGGTGTGTGTGGCCAGCTGTGCCACAGCCGTGTGTGGCCGGTCATGCTAGTTAGGAGTAGTTTAATTAGTAGGAGTAATAGTTAATTAGTGTAATAATAGATGACATGTGGATCCCCACTTCTAAATTAACTAGTTAAATAAACCTATTAAAATACTAGTCAATGACAGGTGCACCCCCCTCTAATTATCCACTTAAAAGAAAATGTTGAATATGTGTCAATGACGCCTGGGCCCGATCTGCAGTTTTGACCAGTCAACAGTTAAATACTTGACTGTTGACTAGACTGTTGACTGAGTCAACTAGACCCCTTGGTCCCACCTGTCATACACTGTGGCTTGCCCACGATGGGTATAGAAATTATATCCTATTTTTATTTTCGAATTATAATAAATTCAGAATTAAAAAATCATTTAAAGCTTTAAAAATTAATATAAAATAAACCGTACCTTAGATGAAAAAACCTTTGTACATGAAAGTTGCTCAGAACGACGAGACGAATCCGGATACGCAACCCGTTCGTCCTCCACACATCCCTAGCATAGCAAACACGCAACTTTCCCCCTCCGTTCCACCTATTCGAAAATGCAAAACACCGGGGATACTTTCCCGGATGTCATCCCCCTTCACCGATATCACCTATTACCGCGTTAGGGCACCTCTAACGCCGTTACTTGTCATGTCATGCATCACTATGCATATGCTTGCTTAAATATTTATTGTTTCTCCCCCCTCTTCTCTCGATAGACACCGAGACCGACGCCGCTGCTACCCAGTACGACTACGGAGTTGACGACCCCTCTCTCTTGCCAGAGCAACCAGGCAAGCCCCCCCTTTGATCACCAGATATCGCCTACTCTTCTCTATACTGCTTGCATTAGAGTAGGGTAGCATGTTACTGCTTCCCGTTAATCCTATACTGATGCATGGCCTGTCCCTGTTACTACTGTTGTTACCTTTACCTGCAATCCTAATGCTTAGTATAGGATGCTAGTTTATCATCAGTGGCCCTACATTCTTGTCCGTCTGCCATGCTATACTATCGGGCCGTGATCACTCGGGAGGTGATCACGGGTATGTACTATATACTTTATACGTGATACATGTGGTGACTAAAGACGGGTAGGCTCGTAGGAGCACCCGCGAGTGGATCTTTGAGGCGGAGCGATAGGGCAGGTTCCGACCACCTAGGAGAGAGGTGGGCCTGGCCCTGGTCGGTGTTCGCGGACACTTAATACGCTTAACGAGATCTGGGTATTTGATCTGAGTCTGGCCATTTGGTCTATACGCACTAACCATCTACGTGGGAGTAGTTATGGGTATCCCGGCGTCGTGGTATCAGCCGAAGCCTTCGTGACGTCAGCGACTGAGTGGCGCGCGCCGGATTGGACTGGAAAGCCACTAGGCTAGGTCTGCTTCCGGCCGCGTACACAACGTGCAGGTGTGCAAAGGGCGATGGGCCCAGACCCCTGCGCCATAGGATTTAGACCGGCGTGCTGACCTCTCTGTTGTGCCTAGGTGGGGCTGCGACGTGTTGATCTTCCGAGGCCGGGCATGACCCAGGAAAGTGTGTCCGGCCAAATGGGATCGAGCGTGTTGGGGAATGTGGTGCACCCCTGCAGGGAAGTTTATCTATTCGAATAGCCGTGTCCCTCGGTAAAAGGACGACCCGGAGTTGTACTTTGACCTTATGACAACTAGAACCGGATACTTAATAAAACACACCCTTCCAAGTGCCAGATACAACCGGTGATCGCTCTCTCACAGGGCGACGAGGGGAGGATCATCGGTTAGGATTATGCTATGTGATGCTACTTGGAGGACTTCAGTCTACTCTCTTCTACATGCTGCAAGACGGAGGCTGCCAGAAGTGTAGTCTTCGACAGGATTAGTTATCCCCCTCTTATTCTGGCATTCTGCAGTTCAGTCCACATATGATACCCTTATTCCATTTGATACCCATGCATATGTAGTATAGCTCCTTGCTTGCGAGTACTTTGGATGAGTACTCACGGTTGCTTTCTCCCTCTTTTCCCTCTATCCCTTCTACCTGGTTGTCGCAACCAGATGTTGGAGCCCAGGAGCCGGACGCCACCGTCGATGACGACTCCTACTACACCGGAGGTGCCTACTACTACGTGTTGCCCGCTGACGACGACCAGGAGTAGTTTAGGAGGATCCCAGGCAGGAGGCCTGCGCCTCTTTCGATCTGTATCATAGTTTGTGTTAGCCTTCTTAAGGCAAACTTGTTTAACTTATGTCTGTACTCAGATATTGTTGCTTCCGCTGACTCGTCTATGATCGAGCTCTTGTATTCTAGCCTTCGAGGCCCCTGGCTTGTAATATGATGCTTGTATGACTTATTTTATTTGTAGAGTTGTGTTGTGATATCTTCCCGTGAGTCCCTGATCTTGATCATACACGTTTGCGTGTATGATTAGTGTACGGTCAAATCGGGGGCGTCACAGGTGGCTGCCCTAGGGGAGACGCCCCCACCTCTCCAGGTTACATGAGATGGGGTGGGAGGGGCGCACAACCCCTTAGTGGGATGGTGTGCCCCCTCCCCTTGGCCCATAAGCCCCCCAAAGCTTGTCGGGGCCTCCGAAACTCTTTTCGGTCACGCTAGTCGTCACCCGGTACTCCCAGAACAATTCCGGACTCCAATACCCTTCGTCCAATATATCGATCTTCACCTCCGGGCCATTTTGGAGTTCATCGTCATGTTCGGGATCTCATCCGGGACTCCTAAAACCTTCGGTAACCACATACTATTCCCATTACAACTCTAGCGTCACCTACCATTGGTGTGTAGACCCTACGGGTTCAGGAACCATGCAGACTGTTGGGGAACGCGGTAATTTCAAAAAAAATCCTACTCACATGCAAGATCCATCTAGGTGATGCATAGCAACGAGAGGGGGGAGTGTGTCCACGTACCATCATAGACCGAAAGCGGAAGCATTTAGTAACGCGGTTGATGTAGGGAACGTCTTCGTGATACAACCGATCCGTACCAAACGCACGGCACCTTCATGATTTGCACATGTTCCGCTCGGTGACATCCCTCGTACTCTTGATCCAACTGAGGCAAAGGGAGAGCTTCATCAGCACAATGACGTGATGACGGTGATGATGAAGTTACCGACGCACGACTTTGCCTAAGCACTACAACGATATGACCGAGGTGGAAATCTGTGGAGGGGGCACCGCACACGGCTAAGACAACTGTCAACTTGTGTGTCTATGGGGTGCCCCCTCCCCCGTATATAAAGGAGGGGAGGAGGAGGAGGGCCGGCCTCAAGGGGCGCATCCAAAGGGAGGATTCCTACTCCTAGTAGGAGTAGGTTTCCCCCTTTCCTAGTCCAAGTAGGAGAAGAAGGAAGGAGAGGGAGAAGGAGAGAGGGGGGCGCCGCCCCTCCTAGTCCAATTCGGACCAACCCATGGGGGGGCGCGTGGTCACCCTTTGAGGCCCATCTATCCTTTCCCGTATGGCCCATTAAGTCCCACTACTTCCCCTGGCGAATTCCCGTAACTCTCCGGTACTCCGAAAAATACCCGAATCACTCGGAACCTTTCCGATGTCCGAATATAGCCTTCCAATATATCGATCTTTACATCTCGACCATTTCGAGACTCCTCGTCATGTCCATGATCTCATCCGGAACTCCGAACAACCTTCGGTACATCAAATCACATAACTCATAATACAAATCATCATCGAACATTAAGCGTGTGGACCCTTACGGGTTTGAGAACTATGTAGACATGACCGAGACACATCTTCGGTCAATAACCAATAGCGGAACCTGGATTCTCATATTGGCTCCTACATATTCTAAGAAGATCTTTATCGATCAAACCGCATAACTACATACGTTGTTCCCTTTGTCATTGGTATGTTACTTGCCCGAGATTCGATCGTTGGTATCATCATACCTAGTTATTACTTGTCGCCAGCAAGTCTCTTTACTAGTTCTGTAATGCATCATCGCGTGACTAACTCATTAGTCACATTGCTTGCAAGGCTTATAGGGATGTGCATTACCGAGAGGGCCCAAAGATACCTCTCCGACAATCGGAGTGACAAATCCTAATCTCAGTCTATGCCAACTCAACAAACACCATCAAAGACACCTATAGAGCATCTTTATAATCACCCAGTTACGTTGTGACATTTGATAGCACACTAAGTGTTCCTCCGGTATTCAGGAGTTGCATAATCTCATAGTCATAGGAACATGTATAAGTCATGAAGAAAGCAATAGCAATAAACTAAACGATCATTATGCTAAGCTAATGGACGGGTCTTGTCCATCACATCATTCTCTAATGATGTGATCCTGTTCATCAAATGACAACACATGTCCATGGCTAGGAAACTTAACCATCTTGATTAACGAGCTAGTCAAGTAGAGGCATATTAGGGACACTCTGTTTGTCTATGTATTCACACGTGTACTAAGTTTCCGGTTAATACAATTCTAGCATGAATAATAAACATTTATCATGATATAAGGAAATATAAATAACAACTTTATTATTGCCTCTAGGGCATATTTCCTTCAGTCTCCCACTTGCACTAGAGTCAATAATCTAGGTCACATCGTCATGTGATTTAACACCAATGGTTCACATCTTTATGTGATTAGTTCACATCTCCATGTGAGTAATACCCAAAGGGTTTACTAGAGTCAATAATCTAGTTCACATTGCTATGTGATTAACACCCAAACAGTGATCACGTTTTGCTTGTGAGAGAAGTTTAGTCTACGTGTCTGCAACATTCAGATCCGTATGTATTTTGCAAATTTCTATGTCTACAATACTCTGGACGGAGCTACTCTAGCTAATTTCTCCCACTTTCAATATGTATCTAGATCGAGACTTAGAGTCATCTAGATCGGTGTCAAAAGCTTGCATCGACGTAACTCTTTACGACGAACTCTTTTATCACCTCCATAACCGAGAAATATTTCCTTAGTCCTTTAAGGATTATTTTGACCGCTGTCCAGTGATCTACTCCTAGATTACCATTGTAATCCCTTGCCAAAATCATACTAAGGTATGTAATAGGTCTGGTACACAACATAGCATACTTTATAGAACCTATGACTGAGGCATAGGGAAAGACTTTTCATTCTCTTTCTATTTTCTGCCATGGCCGGGTTTTGAGTCTTTACTCAATTTCACACCTTACAACTCAGGCAAGAACTCCTTCTTTGATTGATCCATTTTGAACTCCTTCAAAATCTTATCAAGGTATGTAGTCATCAAAAGTCTTATCAAATGTCTTGATCTATCTTTATAGATCTTGATGCCCAATATGTAAGTAGCTTTACAGGTAATTATTTCTTTGAAAAACTCCTTTCAAATTCTCCTTTATGCTTTCCAGAAAATTCTACATCATTTCCGATCAACAATATGTCATTCACATATACTTATCAGAAAGGTTGTAGTACTCCCACTCACTTTCTTGTAAATACAGGCTTCACCGCAAGTCTGTATAAAACTATATGCTTTGATCACTTTATCAAAGCATATATTCAAACTCTGAGATGTTTGCACCAGTCCATAGATGGATCGCTAGAGCTTGCTCACTTTGTTAGCACCTTTAGGATCGAAAAAACCTTCTGGCTGCATCATATACAACTCTTCTTTAAGAAATCCATTAAGGAATGAAGTTTTGACATCCATTTGCCAGATTTCATAAAATGCGGCAACTGCTAACATGATTCGGACAAACTTTTAAGAATCGATATGAGTGAGAAAATCTCATCTTAGTCAACACCTTGAACTTGTCGAAAACATTTTTGCGACAATTCGAGATTTATAGATAGTAACAATACTATCAGCGTCCGTCTTCCTCTTGAAGATCCATTTATTCTCAATGGCTCACCGATCAACGGGCAAGTCAATCAAAGTCCATACCTTGTTCTCATACATGGATCCCATCTCAGATTTCATGGCCTCAAGCCATTTTGCGGAATCTGGGCTCATCATCGCTTCCTCATAGTTCGTAGGTTCATCATGGTCTAGTAACATGACTTCCAGAATAGGATTACCATACCACTCTGGTGCAGACCGTACTCTGGTTGACCTACAAGGTTTAGTAGTAACTTGATCTGAAGTTTCATGATCATCATCATTAGCTTCCTCACTAATTGGTGTAGGAATCACTGGAACTGGTTTCTTGTGATGAACTACTTTCCAATTCGGGAGAAGGTACAATTACCTCATCAAGTTATACTTTCCTCCCACTCACTTCTTTCGAGAGAAACTCCTTCTCTAGAAAGGATGCATTCTTAGCAACAAAATATCTTGCCTTCGGATCTATGACAGAAGGTGTACCCAACTGTTTCTTTTGGGTATCCTATGAAGACGCACTTCTCTGATTTGGGTTCAAGCTTATCAGTTTGAAACTTTTTCACATAAGCATCGCAACCCCAAACTTTAAGAAACGACAGCTTTGGTTTCTTGCCAAACCATAGTTCATACGGTGTCATCTCAACAGATTTAGATGGTTCCCTATTTAACGTGAATGCAGTTGTCTCTAATGCATAACCCCAAAATGATAGTGGTAAATCGGTAAGAGACATCATAGATCACACCATATCCAATAAAGTACGATTATGACGTTCGGACACACCATTATGTTGTGGTGTTCCAGGTGGCGTGAGTTGCGAAACTATTCCACATTGTTTCAAATGAAGACCAAACTCGTAACTCAAATATTCGCCTCCGCGATTAGATCGTAGAAACTTTATTTTCTTGTTACGATGATTTTCCACTTCACTCTGAAATTCTTTGAAATTTTCAAATGTTTCAGACTTATGTTTCATTAAATAGATATACCCATATTTGCTCAAATCATCTGTGAAGGTTAGAAAATAATGATACCCGCCGCGAGCCTCAACACTTATCGTACTGCATACATCGGTATGTATTATTTCCAATAAGTCAATGGCTTGCTCTATTGTTCTGGAAAACGGAGTTTTTAGTCATCTTGCCCACGAGGCATGGTTCACAAGCATCAAGTGATTCATAATCAAGTGATTCCAAAAGCCCATCAGCCTGGAGTTTCTTCATGCGCTTTACACCAATATGACCTAAACGGCAGTGCCACAAATATGTTGCACTATCATTATCAAGTTTGCATCTTTTGGCATCAATATTATGAATATGTGTATCACTACGATCAAGATTCAATAAACCATTCACCTTGGGTGTATGACCACAGAAGGTTTTATTCGTATAAATAGAATAACAATTATTCTTTGACTTAAATGAATAATCGTATTGCAATAAACATGATCCAATCATATTATGCTCAACACAAACACCAAATAACATTTATTTTAGGTTCAACACTAATCCCGAAGGTAAAGGGAGTGTGTGATGTTGATCTTATCAACCTTGGAATCTCTTCCAACACACATCGTCACTTAGCCCTCAACTAGTCTTTGTTCATTTTGCAACTCCCGTTTTTACTAATCTTAGCAACTGAACCAGTATCAAATACCCTGGGGTTACTATGAACACTAGTAAAGTACACATCAATAACATGTATATCAAATATACTTTTGTTCACTTTGCCATCCTTCTTATCCGCCAAGTATTTGGGGTAGTTCTGCTTCCAGTGACCATTCCCTTTGCAGTAGAAGCACTCAGTTTCAGCCTTAGGTCTAGCTTTGGGCTTCTTCACGGGAGTGGCAACTTGCTTGCCATTCTTCTTGAAGTTCCCTTTTTTTCTTTGCCCTTTTACTTGAAACTAGTGGTCTTGTCAACCATCAACACTTGATGCTTTTTCTTGATTTCTACCTTCGCCAATTTCAGCATAGCGAAGAGCTTGGGAATCGTTTCCGTTATCCCTTGCATATTATAGTTCATCACGGAGTTCTAGTAACTTGGCGATAGTGACTAGAGAACTCTACCAATCACTATCTTTTCTAGAAGATTAACTCCCACTTTATTCAAGCGATTGTAGTACTCAGACAATCTGAGCACATGCTCAGTGGTTCAGCTATTCTCATCCATCTTGTAGGCAAAGTACTTGTCAGAGGTCTCATACCTCTCGACTCGGGCATGAGTCTGAAATACCAATTTCAGCTCTTGGAACATCTTATATGCTCCGTGGCATTTCAAAACGGTTTTTGAAGTCTCGGTTCTAAGCCGTAAAGATTGGCGCACTAAACTATCAAGTAGTCATCATACCGAGCTTGCCAAATGTTCATAACGTCTGCATCTGCTCCTGCAATAGGTCCGTCACCTAGCGGTGCATCAAGGACATAATTCTTCTGTGCATTAATGAGGATAATCCTCAGATCACGGACCCAGTCCACATCATTGCTACAATCATCTTTCAACTTATTTTTCTCTAGGAACAAATCAAAAATACAACAGGGGAGCTATACGCGAGCTATTGATCTACAACATATATATGCAAAAAACTACCAAGACAAAGTTCATGATAAATTAAAGTTCAATTAATCATACTACTTAAGAACTCCCACTTAGATAGACATCCCTCTATTCATCTAACTGATCACGTGATTGTTGGGGAACGTAGCAGAAATTCAAAAAATTTCCTACGTGTCACCAAGATCTATCTATGGAGAAACCAGCAACAAGGGGAAGGAGAGTGCATCTACATACCCTTGTAGATCGCTAAGTGGAAGCGTTCAAGAGAACGGGGTTGAAGGAGTCGTACTCGTCGTGATCCAAATCACCGGAGATCCTAGTGCCGAACGGACGGCACCTCCGTGTTCAACACACGTACAGCCCGGTGACGTCTCCTACGCCTTGATCTAGCAAGGGGAGAAGGAGAGGTTGGGGAAGACTCCATCCAGCAGCAGCACGACGGCGTGGTGGTGGTGGAGGAGCGTGGTACTCCAGCAGGGCTTCGCCAAGCACCGCAAGAGACGAGGAGGGAGAAGGGTAGGGCTGCGCCAAGGAGATTGAATCGTGTCTCTGGTAGCCCAAAACCTCAAGTATATATAGGGGGAGGGGAGGGGCTGCCCCCCATCTAGGTTTCCACCCCTAGGGGTGGCGGCCAGCCCTAGATCCCATCTAGGGGGGCGGCCAAGGGGAGGGGGAGAGGGAGGTGCACCAGGCATGGGCCCTAAGGCCCATCTGCCCTAGGGTTTGCCCCCTTTCCTCCCCTTAGGCGCCTTGGGCCCTTGTGGGGGGTCTCACTAGCCCACCTGGGGCTGGTCCCCTCCCACACTTAGCCCATGCAGCCCTCCGGGGTTGGTGGCCCCACTTGGTGGACCCCCGGGACCCTCCTGGTGGTCCCAGTACGTTACCGATAAAACCCGAAACTTTTCCGGTGACCAAAACAGGACTTCCCATATATAAATCTTTACCTCCGGAACTCCTCGTGACGTCCGGGATCTCATCCGGGACTCCTAACAACATTCGGTAACCACGTATATCTATTCCCTATAACCCTAGCGTCATCGAACCTTAAGTGTGTAGACCCTACGGGTTCGGGAGACATGCAGACATGACCGAGATGACTCTCCGATCAATAACCAACAGTGGGATCTGGATACCCATGTTAGCTCCCACATGTTCCACGATGATCTCATCGGATGAACCACGATGTCAAGGACTTAATCAATCCCGTATACAATTCCCTTTGTCTAGCGGTACGATACTTGCCCGAGATTCGATCGTCGGTATCCCTATACCTTGTTCAATCTCGTTACCGGCAAGTCTCTTTACTCGTTCCGTAACACATCATCCCGTGATCAACTCCTTGATCACATTGTGCACATTATGATGATGTCCTACCGAGTGGGCCCAGAGATACCTCTCCGTTTACACGGAGTGACAAATCCCAGTCTCGATTCGTGCCAACCCAACAGACACTTTCGGAGATACCTGTAGTGTACCTTTATAGCCACCCAGTTACATTGTGACGTTTGGCACACCCAAAGTATTCCTACGGTATCCGGGAGTTGCACAATCTCATGGTCTAAGGAAATGATACTTTACATTAGAAAAGCTTTAGCATACGAACTACATGATCTTGTGCTAGGCTTAGGATTGGGTCCTGTCCATCACATCATTCTCCTAATGATGTGATCCCGTTATCAACGACATCCAATGTCCATGGTCAGGAAACTGTAACCATCTATTGATCAACGAGCTAGTCAACTAGAGGCTTACTAGGGACATGGTGTTGTCTATGTATCCACACATGTATCTGAGTTTCCTATCAATACAATTCTAGCATGGATAATAAACGATTATCATGAACAAGGAAATATAATAATAATTAATTTATTATTGCCTCTAGGGCATATTTCCAACAGTCTCCCACTTGCACTAGAGTCAATAATCTAGTTCACATCGATATGTGATTAACACTCAAGGTCACATCCCCATGTGACTAACACCCAAAGAGTTCTGGGTTTGATCATGTTATGCTTGTGAGAGAGGTTATAGTCAACGGGTCTGAACCTTTCAGATCCGTGTGTGCTTTACAAATCTCTATGTCATCTCCTAGACGCAGCTACCACGTTCTATTTGGAGCTATTCCAAATAACTGTTCTACTATACGAATCCAGTTTACTACTCAGAATAATCTGGATTAGTGTCAAAGTTTGCATCGGCGTAACCCTTTACGACGAACTCTTTTACCACCTCCATAATCGAGAAAATTCCTTAGTCCACAAGTTACTAAGGATAACTTTGACCGCTGTCCTGTGATCCATTCTTGGATCACTCTTGTACCCCTTGACTGACTCATGGCAAGGCACAATTCAGGTGCGGTACATAGCATAGCATACTGTAGAGCCTACTGTTGGGGAACGTAGTAATTTCAAAATTTTCCTACGCACACGCAAGATCATGGTGATGCATAGCAACAAGAGGGGAGAGTGTGATCTACGTACCCTTGTAGATCAATAGCGGAAGCGTTGACGCAACATAGAGGAAGTAGTCGTACGTCTTCCTGATCCGACCGATCCAAGCACCGTTACTCCGGCACCTCCAAGTTCTTAGCAGACGTACAGCTCAATGACGATCCCCGGGCTCCGATCTAGCAAAGCATCGGGGAGGAGTTCCGTCAGCACGACGGCGTGGTGACGATCTTAATGTTCTACCATCGCAGGGCTTCGCCTAAGCACTGCTACAATATGATCGAGGTGGAATATGGTGGCAGGGGGCACCGCACACGGCAAGGAACGATCACAATGATCACCTTGTGTGTCTAGAGGTGCCCCTGCCTCCGTATATAAAGGAGCCAAGGGGGAGGGGGCTCCTGGCCAGGAGGAGGGCGCAGGAGGAGTCCTACTCCTACCGGGAGTAGGACTCCCCCCCCCCAAATCCTAGTTGGACTAGGATTCCCCGAGGGGGAAAGAGAGAGAGGGGGGCGGCCACCTCTCCTAGTCCTAATAGGACTAGGGGAGGGGGGAGGCGCGCGGCCACCTTGGGCTGCCCCTTTCTCCTTTCAACTAAAGCCCATTAAGGCCCATATGGCTCCCGGGGGGTTCCGGTAACCTCCCGGTACTCCGGTAAAATCCCGATTTCACCCGGAACACTTCCGATGTCCAAATATAGGCTTCCAATATATCAATCTTTATGTCTCGACCATTTCGAGACTCCTCGTCATGTCCGTGATCACATCCAGGACTCCGAACTAACTTCGGTACATCAAAATGCATAAACTCATAATAATTGTCAACGTAACGTTAAGCGTGCGGACCCTACGGTTCGAGAACAATGTAGACATGACCGAGACACGTCTCCGGTCAATAACCAATAGCGGGACCTGGATGCCCATATTGGCTCCTACATATTCTACGAAGATCTTTATCGGTCAGACCGCATAACAACATACGTTGTTCCCTTTGTCATCGGTATGTTACTTGCCCGAGATTCGATCGTCGGTATCCAATACCTAGTTCAATCTCGTTACCGGCAAGTCTCTTTACTCGTTCCGTAATACATCATCTCGCAACTAACTCATTGGCTGCAGTGCTTGCAAGGCTTATGTGATGTGCATTACCGAGAGGGCCCAGAGATACCTCTCCGACAATCGGAGTGACAAATCCTAATCTCGAAATACGCCAACCCAACATCTACCTTTGGAGACACCTGTAGAGCTCCTTTATAATCACCCAGTTACGTTGTGACATTTGGTAGCACACAAAGTGTTCCTCCGGGAAACGGGAGTTGCATAATCTCATAGTCATAGGAACATGTATAAGTCATGAAGAAAGCAATAGCAACATACTAAACGATCGGGTGCTAAGCTAATGAAATGGGTCATGTCAATCAGATCATTCAACCAATGATGTGACCTCATTAATCAAATAACAACACCTTGTTCATGGTTAGGAAACATAACCATCTTTGATTAACGAGCTAGTCAAGTAGAGGCATACCAGTGACATTAAGTTTGTCTATGTATTCACACATGTATTATGTTTCCGGTTAATACAATTCTAGCATGAATAATAAACATTTATCATAAGGAAATAAATAATAACTTTATTATTGCCTCTAGGGCATATTTCCTTCAGTCTCCCACTTGCACTAGAGTCAATAATCTAGATTACGTAGTAATGATTCTAACACCCATGGAGCCTTGGTGCTGATCATGTTTTGCTCGTGGAAGAGGCTTAGTCAACGGGTCTGCAATATTCAGATCCGTATGTATCTTGCAAATCTCTATGTCTCCCACCTGGACTAGATCCCGGATGGAATTGAAGCGTCTCTTGATGTGCTTGGTCCTCTTGTGAAATCTGGATTCCTTTGCCAAGGCAATTGCACCAGTATTGTCACAAAAGATTTTCATTGGACCCGATGCACTAGGTATGACACCTAGATCGGATATGAACTCCTTCATCCAGACTCCTTCGTTTGCTGCTTCCGAAGCAGCTATGTATTCCGCTTTACATGTAGATCCCGCTACGACGCTTTGTTTAGAACTTCACCAACTGACAGCTCCACCGTTTAATGTAAACACGTATCCGGTTTGCGATTTAGAATCGTCTGGATCAGTGTCAAAGCTTGCATCAACGTAACCTCTTACGGTGAGCTCTTTGTCACCTCCATATATGAGAAACATATCCTTAGTCCTTTTCAGGTATTTCAGGATGTTCTTGACCGTTGTCCAGTGATCCACTCCTGGATTACTTTGGTACCTCCCTGCTAAACTTATAGCAAGGCACACATTAGGACTGGTACACAGCATTGCATACATGATAGAGCCTATGGCTGAAGCATAGGGAACATCTTTCATTTTCTCTCTATCTTCTGTAGTGGTCGGGCATTGAGTCTGACTCAACTTCACACCTTGTAACACAGGCAAGAACCCTTTCTTTGCTTGATCCATTTTGAACTTCTTCAAAATCTTGTCAAGGTATGTGCTTTGTGAAAGTCCAATTAAGCGTTTTGATCTATCTCTATAGATCTTTATGCCTAATATGTAAGCAGCTTCACCGAGGTCTTTCATTGAAAAACTCTTATTCAAGTATCCCTTTATGCTATCCAGAAATTCTATATCATTTCCAATCAGCAATATGTCATCCACATATAATATCAGAAATGCTATAGAGCTCCCACTCACTTTCTTGTAAATACAGGCTTCACCGAAAGTCTGTATAAAACCAAATGCTTTGATCACACTATCAAAGCGTTTATTCCAACTCCGAGAGGCTTGCACCAGTCCATAAATGGATCGCTGGAGCTTGCACACTTTGTTAGCTCCCTTTGGATCGACAAAACCTTCTGGTTGCATCATATACAACTCTTCTTCCAGAAATCCATTCAGGAATGCAGTTTTGACATCCATCTGCCAAATTTCATAATCATAAAATGCGGCAATTGCTAACATGATTCGGACAGACTTAAGCATCGCTACGGGTGAGAAGGTCTCATCGTAGTCAACCCCTTGAACTTGTCGAAAACCTTTTGCGACAAGTCGAGCTTTGTAGACAGTAACATTACCATCAGCGTCAGTCTTCTTCTTGAAGATCCATTTATTCTCAATTGCTTGCCGATCATCGGGCAAGTCAACCAAAGTCCATACTTTGTTCTCATACATGGATCCCATCTCAGATTTCATGGCTTGAAGCCACTTTGCGGAATCTGGGCTCACCATCGCTTCTTCATAGTTCGTAGGTTCATCATGATCTAGCAGCATGATTTCCAGAATAGGATTACCGTACCACTCTGGTGCGGATCTCACTCTGGTTGATCTACGAGGTTCAGTAGTATCTTGTCCTGAAGTTTCATGATCATCATCATTAGCTTCCTCACTAATTGGTATAGGTGTCGCAGAAACAGTTTTCTGTGATGTACTACTTTCCAATAAGGGAGCAGGTACAGTTACATCGTCAAGTTCTACTTTCCTCCCACTCACTTCTTTCGAGAGAAACTCCTTCTCTAGAAATGATCCATTCTTAGCAACGAATGTCTTGCCTTCGGATCTGTGATAGAAGGTGTACCCAACAGTCTCCTTTGGGTATCCTATGAAGACACATTTCTCCGATTTGGGTTCGAGCTTATCAGGTTGAAGCTTTTTCACATAAGCATCGCAACCCCAAACTTTAAGAAACGACAACTTTGGTTTCTTGCCAAACCATAGTTCATAAGGCGTCGTCTCAATGGATTTTGATGGTGCCCTATTTAACGTGAATGCGACCGTCTCTAAAGCATAACCCCAAAACGATAGCGGTAAATCAGTAAGAGACATCATAGATCGCACCATATCTAGTAAAGTACGATTACGGCGTTCGGACACACCATTACGCTATGGTGTTCCGGGTGGCGTGAGTTGCAAAACTATTCCACAATTTTTCAAATGTGCACCAAACTCGTAACTCAAATATTCTCCTCCACGATCAGATCGTAGAAACTTTATTTTCTTGTTACGATGATTTTCAACTTCACTCTGAAATTCTTTGAACTTTTCAAATGTTTCACACTTATGTTTCATTAAGTAGATATACCCATATCTGCTTAAATCATCTGTGAAAGTGAGAAAATAACGATATCCGCCACGAGCCTCAATATTCATCGGACCACATACATCGGTATGTATGATTTCCAACAAATCTGTTGCTCTCTCCATAGTACCGGAGAACGGTGTTTTAGTCATCTTGCCCATGAGGCACGGTTCGCAAGTACCAAGTGATTCATAATCAAGTGGTTCCAAAAGTCCATCAGTATGGAGTTTCTTCATGCGCTTTATACCGATATGACCTAAACGGCAGTGCCACAAATAAGTTGCACTATCATTATCAACTCTGCATCTTTTGGCTTCAACATTATGAATATGTGTGTTACTACTATCAAGATTCATCAAAAATAGACCACTCTTCAAAGGTGCATGACCATAAAAGATATTACTCATATAAATAGAACAACCATTATTCTCTGATTTAAATGAATAACTGTCTCGCATCAAACAAGTTCCAGATATAATGTTCATGCTCAACACTAGCACCAAATAACAATTATTTAGGTCTAATATTAATCCCGAAGGTAGATGTAGAGGTAGCGTGCCGACCGCGATCACATCGACTTTGGAACCGTTTCCCACGCGCATCGTCACCTCGTCCTTCACCAGTGTTCGCTTAATCCGTAGTCCCTGTTTCGAGTTGCAAATATTAGCAACAGAACCAGTATCAAATACCCAGGTGCTACTGCGAGCTCTAGTAAGGTACACATCAATAACATGTATATCACATATACCTTTGTTCACCTTGCCATCCTTCTTATCTGCCAAATACTTGGGGCAGTTCCGCTTCCAGTGACCAGTCTGCTTGCAGTAGAAGCACTCCGTTTCAGGCTTAGGTCCAGACTTGGGTTTCTTCTCTTGAGCAGCAACTTGCTTGCCGTTCTTCTTGAAGTTCCCCTTCTTCTTCCCTTTGCCCTTTTTCTTGAAACTAGTGGTCTTACTGACCATCAACACTTGATGCTCCTTTTTGATTTCTACCTCCGCAGCTTTTAGCATTGCGAAGAGCTCGGGAATAGTCTTGTTCATCCCTTGCATATTATAGTTCATCACGAAGCTCTTGTAGCTTGGTGGCAGTGATTGGAGAATTCTGTCAATGACGCAATCATCTAGAAGATTAACTCCCATCTGAATCAAGTGATTATTATACCCAGACATTTTGAGTATATGCTCACTGACAGAACTGTTCTCCTCCATCTTACAGCTATAGAACTTATTGGAGACTTCATATCTCTCAATTCGGGCATTTGCTTGAAATATTAACTTCAACTCCTGGAACATCTCATATGCTCCATGACGTTCAAAACGTCGTTGAAGTCCCGATTCTAAGCCGTAAAGCATGGCACACTGAACTATCGAGTAGTCATCAGCTTTGCTCTGCCAGACATTCATAACATCTGGTGTTGCTCCAGTAGCAGGCCTGGCACCTAGCGGTGCTTCCAGGACATAATTCTTCTGAGCAGCAATGAGGATAATCCTCAAGTTACGGACCCAGTCCGTGTAATTGCTACCATCATCTTTCAACTTTGCTTTCTCAAGGAACGCATTAAAATTCAACGGAACAACAGCACGAGCCATCTATCTACAATCAACATAAACAAGCAAGATACTATCAGGTACTAAGTTCATGATAAGTTTAAGTTCAATTAATCAAATTACTTAAGAACTCCCACTTAGATAGACATCCCTCTAATCTTCTAAGTGATCACGTGATCCAAATCAACTAAACCATAACCGATCATCACGTGATATGGAGTAGTTTTCAATGGTGAACATCATTATGTTGATCATATCTACTATATGATTCACGCTCGACCTTTCGGTCTCTGTGTTCCGAGGCCATATCTGCATAAGCTAGGCTCGTCAAGTTTAACCTGAGTATTCTGCGTGTGCAAAAACTGGCTTGCACCCGTTGTAGATGGACGTAGAGCTTATCACACCTGATCATCACGTGGTGTCTGGGCACGACGAACTTTGGCAACGGTGCATACTCAGGGAGAACACTTCTTGATAATTTAGTGAGAGATCATCTTATAATGCTACCATCAATCAAAGCAAGATAAGATGCATAAAAGATAAACATCACATGCAATCAATATAAGTGATATGATATGGCCATCATCATCTTGTGCTTGTGATCTCCATCTCCGAAGCACCGTCATGATCACCATCGTCACCGGCGCGACATCTTCATCTCCATCGTAGCATCGTTGTCGTCTCGCCAATCTTATGCTTCCACGACTATCGCTACCGCTTAGTGATAAAGTAAAGCATTACATCGTGATTGCATTGCATACAATAAAGCGACAACCATATGGCTCCTGCCAGTTGCCGATAACTCGGTTACAAAACATGATCATCTCATACAATAAAATTTAGCATCATGTCTTGACCATATCACATCACAACATGCCCTGCAAAAACAAGTTAGACATCCTCTACTTTGTTTGTTGCAAGTTTTACGTGGCTGCTACGGGCTTAAGCAAGAACCAATCTCACCTACGCATCAAAACCACAACGATAGTTTGTCAAATAGACTCCGTTTTAACCTTCGCAAGGACCGGGCGTAGCCACACTCGGTTCAACTAAAGTTGGAGCGACAGTCGCCCGCAAGCCACCTGTGTGCAAAGCACGTCGGGGGAACCGGTCTCGCGTAAGCGTACGCGTAATGTTGGTCCGGGTCATCTCGTCCAACAATACCGCCGAACCAAAGTATGACATGCTGGTAGGCAGTATGACTTGTATCGCCCACAACTCACTTGTGTTCTACTCGTGCATATAACATCAAACCATAAAACCTGGCTCTGATACCACTATTGGGGAACGTAGTAATTTCAAAATTTTCCTACGCACACGCAAGATCATGGTGATGCATAGCAATGAGAGGGGAGAGTGTGATCTACGTACCCTTGTAGATCAACAGCGGAAGCGTTGACGCAACGTAGAGGAAGTAGTCGTATGTCTTCCCGATTCGACCGATCCAAGCACCGTTACTCCGGCACCTCCGAGTTCTTAGCACACGTACAGCTCGATGACGATCCCCGGGCTCCGATCCAGCAAAGCGTCGGGGAGGAGTTCCGTTAGCACGACAGCGTGGTGACGATCTTGATGTTCTACCGTCGCAGGGCTTCGCCTAAGCATTGCTACAATATGATCGAGGTGGAATATGGTGGCACGGGGCACCGCACACGGCTAAGGAACGATCACAATGATCAACTTGTGTGTCTAGAGGTGCCCCCTGCCTCCGTATATAAAGGAGCCAAGGGGGAGGGGGCCGCCGGCCAGGAGGAGGGCGCAGGAGGAGTCCTACTCCTACCGGTAGTAGGACTCCCCCCCAATCCTAGTTGGACTAGGATTCCCCGAGGGGGAAAGATAGAGAGGGGGGCTGGCCACCTCTCCTAGTCCTAATAGGACTAGGGGAGGGGGGAGGCGCGCGGCCACCTTGGTCTACCCCTTTCTCCTTTCCACTAAAGCCCATTAAGGCCCATATGGCTCCCGGGGGGTTCCGGTAACCTCCCGGTACTCCGGTAAAATCCCGATTTCACCCGAAACACTTCCAATGTCCAAATATACGCTTCCAATATATCAATCTTTATGTCTCGACCATTTCGAGACTCCTCGTCATGTCCGTGATCACATCCGGGACTCCGAACTAACTTCGGTACATCAAAATGCATAAACTCATAATAACTGTCGTCGTAACATTAAGCGTGCGGACCCTATGGTTCGAGAACAATGTAGACATGACCGAGACACGTCTCCGGTCAATAACCAATAGCGGGACCTGGATGCCCATATTGGCTCCTACATATTCTACGAAGATCTTTATCGGTCAGACCGCATAACAACATACGTTGTTCCCTTTGTCATCGGTATGTTACTTGCCCAAGATTCGATCGTCGGTATCCAATACCTAGTTCAATCTCGTTACCGGCAAGTCTCTTTACTCGTTCCATAATACATCATCTCGCAACTAACTCATTGGCTGCAGTGCTTGCAAGGCTTATGTGATGTGCATTACCGAGAGGGCCCAGAGATACCTCTCCGACAATCGGAGTGACAAATCCTAATCTCGAAATACGCCAACCCAACATTTACCTTTGGAGACACCTGTAGAGCTCCTTTATAATCACCCAGTTACGTTGTGATGTTTGGTAGCACACAAAGTGTTCCTCCGGGAAACGAGAGTTGCATAATCTCATAGTCATAGGAACATGTATAAGTCATGAAGAAAGCAATAGCAACATACTAAACGATCGGGTGCTAAGCTAATGGAATGGGTCATGTCAATCAGATCATTCAACCAATGATGTGACCTCGTTAATCAAATAACAACACCTTGTTCATGGTTAGGAAACATAACCATCTTTGATTAACGAGCTAGTCAAGTAGAGGCATACTAGTGACATTAAGTTTGTCTATGTATTCACACATGTATTATGTTTCCGGTTAATACAATTCTAGCATGAATAATAAACATTTATCATAAGGAAATAAATAATAACTTTATTATTGCCTCTAGGGCATATTTCCTTCACCTACGTCTAGAGCATAGGGGAAGACCTTCGTCCTTTCTCTCTATTCTGCCGCGGTCAGATTTCGAGTCTTACTGAATGTTCACACCTTACAACACAGCCAAGAACTCCTTCTTTGCCGATCCATTTTTGAACTCCTTCAAAATCTTGTCACGGTATGCATTTGAAAGTACTATTAAGCGTTTTGATCTATCCTTATAGATCTTAATGCTCAATACTCAAGTAGCCTAATCCTTGTTTTCATTGAAAAACACTTTTCAAATTACTTTGCATGCTTTCCAGAAATTCTACATCATTTCCGATTAACAATATGTCAACAACATATATTCATCAGAAATTCTATAGTGCTCCCACTCACTTCTTTGGAAATACAAGTTTCTCATAAACTTTGTATACACCCAAAATCTTTGATCATCTCATCAAAGCATACATTCCAACTCCGAGATGCTTACTCCAGTCCTTAGAAGGATTGCTGGAGCTTTGCATACTTATTAGCATCTTTCAGGATTGACAAAACCTTCCGGTTGTATCACGTACAACCTTTCCTCAAAAATCATCGAGGAAACAATGTTTTGACATCCTATCTGCAAGATTTCATAAATAATGCAGTAATCGCTAATATAATTCCAACAGACTCTTAGCATCGCTACGAGTGAGAAAGTCTCATCGTAGTCTACTCCTTGAACTTGTCGGAAAACATCTTCACGACGAGTCGAGCTTTCTTAATGGTGATACTTACCATCATTGTTCGTCTTCCTTTTAAAATCCATATGTACCTAACAGCCTTACGACCATCAAGTAGTTCTTCCAAAGTCTACACTTTGTTTTCATATATGGATCCTCTCTCGGATTATATGGCCTCAAGCCATTTTGGAATCCAGGCCCACCATCGCTTCTCCATAGCTCGTAGGTTCATCGTTGTCTAGCAACATGACATCCAAGACAGGATTACGTACCATTCTGAAGTAGTATGCATCCTTGTCATCCCACGAGGTTTGGTAGTGACTTGATCTGAAGTTTCATGATCACTATCATAAGCTTCCACTTCAATTGGTGTAGGTGCCACAAGAACAACTCCCTGTGCCCTGCCACACACTAGTTGGAGAGACGGTTCAATAACCTCATCAAGCTCCACCATCCTTCCACTCAATTCTTTTGAGAGAAACTTTTCCTCGAGAAAGGACCCGATTCTAGAAACAATCCCTTATTGCTTTCGGATCTGAGACAGGAGGTATACTCAACTGTTTTGGGTGTCCTATGAAGATGCATTTATCCGCTTTGGGTTCAAGCTGAAACTTTTTCACATAAGCGTCGCAGCCCCAAACTTTTAAGAAATGACAGCTTAGGTTTCTCTAAACCATAGTTCATATGGTGTCATCTCATCGGAATTACGTGGTTCCCTATTTAAAGTGAATGTGGTTGTCTCTAATGCCTAACCCATAAACTATCGTGGTAATTCGATAAGAGACATCATGGTATGCATCATATCCAATAGGGTGCAGTTATGATGTTCGGACACACCATCACACTATGGTGTTCCAGGCTATATTAGTTGTGAAACAATTTCCACAATGTCTTAATTCTGTGCCAAACTCATAATTCAGATATTCATCTCAATGATCATATCATAGATGTTTTATCCTCTTGTCACGACGATCTTTCAACTTCACCCTGAAATTACTTGAACCTTTCAATAATTCAGACTTGTGATTCATCAAGTAAATATACTCAACATCTACTCAAATCATCTGTGAAGTAAGAACATAACGATATCCACTACACGCCTCAGCACTCATTGGACTGCACACATCAAAATGTATTACTTCCAACAAGTTGCTTTCTAGTTCCATTTTACTGAAACCGAGGCTTTCAGTCATCTTGCCCATGTGGTATGATTTGCATGTCTCAAGTGATTCAAAATCAAGTGAGTCCAAACGGTCCATTTGCATGGAGTTTCTTCATGCATATACACCAATAGACATGGTTCGCATGTCTCAAACTTTTCAAAACGAGTGAGCCCAAAGATCCATCAACATGGAGCTTCTTCATGCGTTTTATACTGATATGACTTACATGGCAGTGCCACAAGTAGGTGGTACTATCATTACTATCTTATATCTTTTGGCATGAACATGTGTATCACTACGATCGAGATTCAATAAACCATTCATTTTAGGTGCAAGACCATTGAAGGTATTATTCAAATAAACAGAGTAACCATTATTCTCCTTAAATGAATAACCGTATTGTGACAGACATAATCCAATCATGTCTATGCTCAACGCAAACACCAATCTCGATGGTAGAGGGAGCGTGCGATGCTTGATCATATCAAGCTTGGGAAAAACTTCCAACACATATCGCCAGCTCACCTTTAGCTAGTCTCCGTTTACTCCGCAGGTTTTTATTTTGAGTTTACTAACATTTAGCAACCGAACCAGTATCTAATACCATGGTGCTACTAGGAGTATTAGTAAAGTACACATTAACACAATGTATATCCAATATACTTCTATCGACCTTGTCAGCCTTCTCATCTACCAAGTATCTAGGGTAATTCTGCTCCAGTGGTTGTTCCCCTTATTACAGAAGCACTTAGTCTCGGGTTTGGGTTCAACCTTGGGTTTCTTCACTAGAGCAGCAGCTGATTTGCCGTTTCATGAAGTATCCCTTTTTTTGCCCTTGCCCTTCTTGAAACTAGTGGTTTCACCAACCATCAACAATTGATGCTCCTTTTTGATTTCTACTTTCACAGTGTCGCGAATAGCTCAAGGATCATATCTATCCCTGATATGTTATAGTTCATCACGAAGCTCTAGTAGCTTGGTGGCAGTGACTTTGGAAAAACATCACTATCTCATCTAGAAGATTAACTCCCACTCAATTCAAGTGAGTGTGGTACTCAGACAATCTGAGCACAAGCTCAACGATTTAGCTTTTCTCCCTTAGTTTGTAGGCTAAGAAACTCGTCGGAGGTCTTATACCTCTTGATGTGGGCACGAGCCTGAAATCCCAATTTCAGCCCTCGAAACATCTCATATGTTCCGCGACGTTTCGAAATCGTCTATGGTGCCCCAACTCTAAACCGTTTAACTGAACTATCACGTAGTTATCAAAATGTGTATGTCAGATGTTCGCAACATCCACAGATGACGTTCGAGGTTCAACACACTGAGCGGTGCATTAAGGACATAAGCCTTCTATGAAGCAATGAGGACAATCCTCAGTTTACGGACCTAGTCCGTATAATTGCTACTATCAACTTTCAACTAAATTTTCTCTAGGAACATATCTAAATAGTAGAACTGAAGCGCGAGCTACGACATAATTTGCGAAGACCTTTTGACTATGTTCAGGATAATTAAGTTCATCTTATGAACTCCCACTCAGATAGACATCCCTCTAGTCATCTAAGTGATTACATGATCCAAGTCAACTAGGTCATGTCCGATCATCACGTGAGACGGACTAGTCAACATCGGTGAACATCTTCATGTTGATCGTATCTTCTATACGACTCATGTTCGACCTTTCGGTCTTCTGTGTTCCGAGGCCATGTCTGTACATGCTAGGCTCATCAAGTTAACCTAAGTGTTTCGCATGTGTTCCGAGGCCATGTCTGTACATGCTAGGCTCGTCAAAACCCGTTGTATTCGAACGTAAGAATCTATCACACCCGATCATCACGTGGTGCTTCGAAACGACGAACTTTCGCAACGGTGCACAGTTAGGGGGAACACTTTCTTGAAATTTTAATGAGGGATCATCTTATTTACTACCGTCGTTCTAAGCAAATAAGATGCAAAAACATGATAAACATCACATGCAATCAAAAAGTGACATGATATGGCCAATATCATTTTGCTCCTTTTGATCTCCATCTTCGGGGCTCCATGATCATCATCGTCACCGGCATGACACCATGATCTCCATCATCATGATCTCCATCATCGTGTCTTCATGAAGTTGTCTCGCCAACTATTACTTCTACTACTACAACTAACGGTTAGCAATAAAGTAAAGTAATTACATGACATTTATGTTGACACACAGGTCATAAATAAATAAAGACAACTCCTATGGCTCCTGCCGGTTGTCATACTCATCGACATGCAAGTCGTGATTCCTATTACAAGAACATGATCAATCTCATACATCACATATCATTCATCACATTCTTCTTGGCCATATCACATCACATAGCATACCATGCAAAAACAAGTTAGACGTCCTCTAATTGTTGTTTGCATGTTTTACGTGGCTGCTATGGGTTTCTAGCAAGAACATTTCTTACCTACGCAAAAACCAGAACGTGATATGCCAATTGCTATTTACCCTTCATAAGGACCCTTTTCATCGAATCCGATCTGACTAAAGTGGGAGAGACAGACACCCGCTAGCCACCTTATGCAACTAGTGCATGTCAGTCGGTGGAACCAGTCTCACGTAAGAGTACGTGTAAGGTCGGTCCGGGCCGCTTCATCCCACGATGCCGCCGAATCAAGATAAGACTAGTAACGGCAAGTAAATTGACAAAATCAACGCCCACAACTACTTTGTGTTCTACTCGTGCATAGAATCTACGCAATAAACCTGGCTCTGATACCACTGTTGGGGAACGTAGCAGAAATTCAAAAAATTTCCTACGTGTCACCAAGATCTATCTATGGAGAAACCAGCAACCAGGGGAAGGAGAGTGCATCTACATACCCTTGTAGATCTATAAGCAGAAGCGTTCAAGAGAATGGGGTTGAAGGAGTCGTACTCGTTGTGATCCAAATCACCGGAGATCCTAGTGCCGAACGGACGGCACCTCCGTGTTCAACACACGTACAGCCCGGTGACGTCTCCTACGCCTTGATCCAGCAAGGGGAGAAGGAGAGGTTGGGGAAGACTCCATCCAGCAGCAGCACGACGGCGTGGTGGTGGTGGAGGAACGTGGTACTCCAGCAAGGCTTCGCCAAGCACCGCAAGAGACGAGGAGGGAGAAGGGTAGGGCTGCACCAAGAAGGAGATTGAATCGTGTCTCTGGCAGCCCAAAACCTCAAGTATATATAGGGGGAGGGGAGGGGCTGTGCCCCCATCTAGGTTTCCACCCCTAGGGGTGGCGGCCAGCCCTAGATCCCATCTAGGGGGGCGGCCAAGGGGAGGGGGAGAGGGAGGCGCACCAGGCATGGGCCCTAAGGCCCATCTGCCCTAGGGTTTGCCCCCTTTCCTCCCCTTAGGCGCCTTGGGCCCTTGTGGGGGGGCGCACCAGCCCACCTGGGGCTGGTCCCCTCCCACACTTAGCCCATGCAGCCCTCCGGGGCCGGTGGCCCCACTTGATGGACCCCCGGGACCCTCCTGGTGGTCCCAGTACGTTACCGATAAAACCCGAAACTTTTCCGGTGACCAAAACAGGACTTCCCATATATAAATCTTTACCTCCGGACCATTCCAGAACTCCTCGTGACGTCCGGGATCTCATCCGGGACTCCTAACAACATTCGGTAACCACGTATATCTATTCCCTATAACCCTAACATCATCGAACCTTAAGTGTGTAGACCCTACGGGTTCGGGAGACATGCAGACATGACCGAGATGACTCTCCGGTCAGTAACCAACAGCGGGATCTGGATACCCATGTTAGCTCCCACATGTTCCACGATGATCTCATCGGATGAACCACGATGTCAAGGACTTAATCAATCACGCATACAATTCCCTTTGTCTAGCGGTACGATACTTGCCCAAGATTCGATCGTCGGTATCCCTATACCTTGTTCAATCTCGTTACCGGCAAGTCTCTTTACTCGTTCCGTAACACATCATCCCGTGATCAACTCCTTGATCACATTGTGCACATTATGATGATGTCCTACCGAGTGGGCCCAGAGATACCTCTCCGTTTACATGGAGTGACAAATCCCAGTCTCGATTCATGCCAACCCAATAGACACTTTCGGAGATACCTGTAGTGTACCTTTATAGCCACCCAGTTACGTTGTGACGTTTGGCACACCCAAAGTATTCCTACGGCATCCGGGAGTTGCACAATCTCATGGTCTAAGGAAATGATACTTGACATTAGAAAAGCTTTAGCATACGAACTACATGATCTTGTGCTAGGCTTAGGATTGGGTCTTGTCCATCACATCATTCTCCTAATGATGTGATGCCGTTATCAACAACATCCAATGTCCATGGTCAGGAAACCGTAACCATCTATTGATCAACGAGCTAGTCAACTAGAGGCTTACTAGGGACATGGTGTTGTCTATGCATCCACACATGTATCTGAGTTTCCTATCAATACAATTCTAGCATGGATAATAAACGATTATCATGAACAAGGAAATATAATAATAATTAATTTATTATTGCCTCTAGGGCATATTTCCAATAGTGATCCATATCAACTAAACCATGTCCGATCATCACGTGAGATGGAGTAGTTTTCAATT
Source organism: Triticum monococcum (assembly GCA_034509565.1). Lineage (NCBI taxonomy): Eukaryota > Viridiplantae > Streptophyta > Magnoliopsida > Poales > Poaceae > Triticum > Triticum monococcum. The sequence continues at coordinate 550,619,379 of CM067843.1, read as the reverse complement.
GTGAACATCACTATGTTGATCATATCTACTATATGATTCATGCTCGACCATTCGGTCTCAGTGTTCCGAGGCCATATCTGCATATGCTAGGCTCGTCAAATTTCACCCGAGTATTCTGCATGTGCAAAACTGGCTTGCACCTGTTGTATGTGAACGTAGAGCTTATCACACCCGATCATCACGTGGTGTCTCGGCACGATGAACTGTAGCAACGGTGCATACTGAACCTTGAAATTTAGTGAGAGATCATCTTATAATGCTACCGCCGAACTAAGAAAAATAAGATGCATAAAGGATAAACATCACATGCAATCAATATAAGTGATATGATATGGCCATCATCATCTTGTGCCTTTGATCTCCATCTCCAAAGCACCGTCATGATCACCATCATCACCGGCTTGACACCTTGATCTCCATCGAAGCATCGTTGTCGTCTCGCCAACTATTTCTTCCACGACTATCGCTACCGCTTAGTGATAAAGTAAAGCAATTACATGGTGATTACATTTCATATAATAAAGCGACAACCATATGGCTCCTGCCAGTTGCCGATAACCGTGTTACAAAACATGATCATCTCATACAATAAAATATAGCATCATGTCTTGACCATATCACATCACAACATACCCTGCAAAAACAAGTTAGACGTCCTCTACTTTGTTGTTGCAAGTTTTATGTGGCTGCTACGGGCTGAGCAAAAACCGTTCTTACCTACGCATCAAAAACCACAACGCGGTATAGTGATTGCTTTTTGATCTTCAGAAAGAACCATGTTCATTGAATCCAATTCAACTAAAGTTGAAGAAACTGACACCCACTAGCTACATGTGTGCGAAGCACGTCGGTAGAACCAGTCTCGCGTAAGTGTACGCGTAATGTTGGTCTGAGCCGCTTCATCCAACAATACCGCTGAATTAAGAATCAACTAGTGCGGCAAGCAATATGTATATACCCACGCCCACAACTCCTTGGTGTTCTACTCGTGCATATAACATCTACGCATAGACCAGGTTCGGATGCCACCGTTGGGGAACGTAGTAATTTCGAAAAAATTCCTACGCACACGCAAGATCCATCTAGGTGATGCATAGCAACGAGAGGGGAGAGTGTGTCAACGTACCCTCGTAAACCGAAAGCGGAAGCGTTTAGTAACGCGGTTGATGTAGTTGAACGTCTTTGCGATCCAACCGATCCAAGTATCGAACGCACGGCACCTCCGCGATCTGCACACGTTCAGCTCGGTGACGTCCCTCGTACTCTTGATCCAGCTGGGGCAAAGGGAGAGTTTCGTCAGCATGACGGCGTGATGACGGTGATGTTGAAGTTACCGGCACAGGGCTTCGCCTAAGCACTACAACGATATGACCGAGGTGGGAATATGTGGAGGGGGCACCGCACACGGCTAAGACAACCGTCAACTTGTGTGTCTATGGGGTGCCCCCTCTCCCGTATGTTAAGGAGGGGAGGAGGAGGAGGGCGGGCCTCAAGGGCGCGTCCAAAGGGAGGATTCCTACTCCTAGTAGGAGTAGGTTTCCCCCTTTCCTAGTCCAAGTAGGAGAAGAAGGAAAGAGAGGGAGAGGGAGAAGGAAAGAGGGGGGCACCGCCCCCCTCCTAGTCCAATTTGGACCAGCCCATGGGGGGGTGCGTGGCCACCCCTTGAGGCCCTTCTCTCCTTTCCCGTATGGCCCATTAAGGCCCACTACTTCCCCTGGCGAATTCCCGTAACTCTCCGGTACTCCGAAAAATACCCGAATCACTCGGAACCTTTCCGATGTCCGAATATAGCCTTCCAATATATCGATCTTTACGTCTCGACCATTTCGAGACTCCTCGTCATGTCTGTGATCTAATCCGGGACTCCGAACAACCTTCGGTACATCAAATAACATGACTCATAATACAAATCAACATCGAACGTTAAGCGTGCGGACCCTACGGGTTTGAGAACTATGTAGACATGACCGAGACACATCTTCGGTCAATAACCAGTAGCAGAACTTGGATGCTCATATTTGCTCCTACATATTCTACGAAGATCTTTATCGGTCAAACCGCATAACAACATACGTTGTTCCCTTTGTCATCGGTATGTTACTTGCCCGAGGTTCGATCGTCGGTATCACCATACCTAGTTCAATCTCGTCACCAGCAAGTCTCTTTACTCGTTCCGTAATGCATCATCGTGTGACTAACTCATTAGTCACATTGCTTGCAAGGCTTATAGTGATGTGCATTACCGAGAGGGCCAAGAGATACCTCTCCGACAATCGGAGTGACAAATCCTAATCTCGATCTATGCCAACTCAACAAACACCATCGGAGACACCTGTAGAGCACCTTTATAATCACCCAGTTACGTTGTGACGTTTGATAGCACACTAAGTGTTCCTCCGGTATTCGGGAGTTGCATAATCTCATGGTCATAGGAACATGTATAAGTCATGAAGAAATCAATAGCAATAAACTAAATGATCATTATGCTAAGCTAACGGATGGGTCTTGTCCATCACATCATTCTCTAATGATGTGATCCCGTTTATCAAATGACAACACACGTCCATGGCTAGGAAACTTAACCATCTTTGATTAACGAGCTAGTCAAGTAGAGGCATACTAGGGACACTCTGTTTGTCTATGTATTCACACGTGTACTAAGTTTCCGGTTAATACAGTTCTAGCATGAATAATAAACATTTATCATGATATAAGGAAATATAAATAACAACTTTATTATTGCCTCTAGGGCATATTTCCTTCACAGACATGACCGACATACCTCTCCGGACAATAACAAATAGCGGGATCTAGATACCCATATTGGCTCCCACATGTTCCACGATGATCACATCGGATGAACCACGATGTCGGGGATTCAATCAATCTTGTATGCAATTCCCCCTATCCATCGGTATGTTACTTGCCTGAGATTCGATCATCGCTATCCCATACCTTGTTCAATCTCGTTATCGGCAAGTCTCTTTACTCGTTCCGTAACGCATGATCCCGTGGCTAACTCCTTAGTCACATTGAGCTCATCATGATGATGCATTACCGAGTGGGCCCAGAGATACCTCTCCGTCATACGGAGTGATAAATCCCTGTCTCGATTCGTGCAAACCCAATAGACACTTTCGGAGATACATGTAGTGCACCTTTATAGTCACCTAGTTAAGTTGTGACATTTGATACACCCAAAGCATTCCTATGGTATCCTAGAGTTGCACAATCTCATGGTCTAAGGAAATGATACCTGACATTAGAAAAGCTATAGCAAACGAACTACACAATCTTGTGCTATGCTTAGGATTGGGTGTTGTCCACCACATCATTCTCCTAATGATGTGATCCCGTTATCAACGACATCCAATGTCCATGGTCAGGAAACCACAACCATCTATTGATGAACGAGCTAGTCAACTAGAGGCTCACTAGGGACATGTTGTGGTCTATGTATTCACACATGTATTATGGTTTCTGGTTAATACAATTATAGTATGAACAATAGACAATTATCATGAACAAGGAAATATAATAATGATCATTTTATTACTGCCTCTAGGGCATATTTCCAACAAATAAAGCTCTCTAGTTTTCCCGCAAAAAAAGAATACATAGAGTGGATTGCGTGTTTATTTTTTTCAGGTGGAAGGCACCGACTACCGGTTTTTGGATCTAAACAACCAATCAGCTCTTTTCCAGCCGCACATAATAATTTCTCTCCCTGGTGTTTTACACCGGTAAACGTCTCTGAAACGACAATCCAACCAGGCCCTAACGGATCATCAAAATGGACCGTACTAAAATTCTACAAGCCAACCCCAAATCGAGGGGAGCTCTCTAGGAGTCCAGATGTCCACGGACTCTAACCCTGAGCCATCCAGAAAAACTTCAACCGTTCTTCTCTACAACCCTTCGCGCATTCACACCGACGTGTTAACCTACCCGCATTCACGTCATGCTGCCTAAGAAGCTTACTCCGGTTATCCGCATTCACGCCTTCGTCGCTCTGCTTCCACGACTATTTAAAGTCGATCGACAACACCCAACCCTACATTTGAGTCGTTGTCCAACTACCCCTAGTCTGCATCAGTGGCTGTTGTTTGTCATTATAATGGCTGGCTCCGCGGCTTTGTGGTTCAAGCAGTTGTCATCAAGGCACCTCGTTGATACCACGAAGGAGGTTCGTGCTGCACACCCTTGACGCCAAAACCGGAGGTTCTCTTGGAGCAACAACAGAGCGAATCCAACCTTATGCATGCTCAATTGTTTCTTCTGCAATGACGATTGTGACACAACTTTCAACACCCACGTGTTGCATGCTCTCTCATCATAACTGTCTGACCATTGTCCCTTTCTGCTTTCCAATGATAGGAGGCCTAGTACTTTCAGGTTTGAGAGTTGTTGGGCCTCCATGCCTATATTCAATGAGGTGGTCCACAATGCCTGAAATGAACGATGCGAACACTCAAAGCCTTACCAGGTGTTCTTTCGTAAGGTCAAAAAGACAACCACTCGTCTCACCAAATGGAGTTAGGGGATTGTTTTCGAAAGCAAAGATCCACATCCATGCGTCCCTCTTGGTGATTTTGCAACTTGACTTGGCACAAGAAAACTGTTTATTATCCTTCGAGGATCATGACATGTGTGCTAGGCTAAAGAAAAGAATTGTAAGCTTGGCAGCGCTTGAGGGGGCACAGAAGAAGCAATGTGCAATGGTGGCAAACCTGAAGGAGGGAGATGCAAACATAAATTGTTTCCATCTGCCCATAAATGCGAGAAGGCGGAAGAACCACATCAATAGGATCAAGCACGAGCATGGTTGGGTGGCTGAGCACGAGGGGAAGGAGAAAATCATCCATGATCACTTTCTGAGGTCATGAGAAGGGGTCACACGAGCACCGAGGACTTCAATTTGGACGAGCTAAATAGTGCGCCTCAGGATTTGCATGAGTTGGGGGGCACCATCACTGAGGAGAAGGTTCAGTATGCCATTAATGAGATGTTGAGCGACAGGGCGCCTGTGCCACATGGCATCACATGTGTTTTTTCAAATAAATGTTGGGACATCATGAGGGTCATACACCTCTTCGACTCCTTCCACATGTCCAACCTCCACTGGCTCAACTCCGCTAATGTGGCATTCTTTCCCAAAAAGAAGGGTGCAGAGAGGGTTTCTGACTATAGACCCATTAGCTTCATTCATGCAATCGCTAAGATTATTGCGAAGGTGCTATCCATCTAGCTTGGTTCTCACATGAATGCCGATGTTTCCAATGCCCAAAGTGCCTTTATCAAGAGGAGAAGCATCCACGACAACTTCATGTACGTCTGAAATTTTTGCGCGCCGGTTGCACAAGTGCAAAACACCCGCCCTCCTCTTCAAGCCTGACATCCACATGGCTTTCGATTCGGTCAAGTTGGAGTTCATTCTTGATCTTCTCCAAAAAGGTGGGTTTGAGCAAGGTCCGAAATTGGATCGCCACACTTATCTCCCCATCCTCTTCCCGGATCCTATCGAATGGGGTGGCTGGCCCTACAATCAGGCATGGTCGGGGCCTCCGCCAAAGCGATCCACTGTTACCTCTCCTTTTTGTCATTGCAGTTCCCCCCTACTCGGCAGCCTTCGCATACAAGGCACAATTCTTGGGCATGTTGCTCTCCCATGGAGCAAATGGTTTGGAAAACTTGGGTGCCACCGAAGGATTTCTTCGCTTGGCTAGCATTACAAGACCGGATTTGGATGATAGATAGATTGGCCAAGCGTGGGTGGCCAAACTCCGCCCTTTGCCTCTTTGCAAGTGGGAGCAACAAATATGGGCTCACCTATTCTTCAAGTGTCGCTTCACCAACATGTTTTGGAGTTTGGGTCTTGACAAGCTGGGTCTTGACCATATGGATACTTCTACTTGGCACTTAGAGGCTTCCGTCAAGGATTGGCAGGCGAATAGAACCGGCTTGGGCATCCCCAATAGGAAGGCCATGGCTTCTCTCACGATGCTTGTTTCTTGGACTATCTAATGAGAGAAACTTCCGTGTATTTCATGACAAGAGCGCGCTGACGATGATTTTTCTCGACAACATTCTAAGCGATGCTAGCTTTGGTGCAGGGCGGGAGCTAAGAAACTAGGGACAATTATAGTGCACGAGTAATTGCCATGTGACGTGTTGTATATGGGTTGGTTGTAAAATGAACAAACTCTATTCTCCTATATAATAATTGATGATGCAAATCTTAGTGTCCATTTAAAAAATAATAATAAAAACATCTAAGTTCATTTTCACTATGTAGGCAAGCGTCTCCAAGTCAGTCTGCGTTTTTAGGGCATTTAGTATGATTTTTTGCATGTTGTGAACTCTACCAACATTATAATCTCATGGATGTTATCTTTGATATTCCTACATGTGATTCATATGACGAATAAATATGCCTTCAGGGGATAGACTGGGCAGGTAAAAATACCTTCATGGGATTTTTTCTATGATTTATGTTCTTCTGGGTTTGAACTGGATTGAGTTTGTTTCTATTTTGTCTTGAGTTTTCATCTTTTCTTTTAGCAAAATCACCACAAACGGACCTAGGAAGGGCGTTTAGTTTGATACAATGCCATTCCTCTATTTTTCTTGTTCCGATTATGTTCTTCACCCACTTTCACTCTTCTTTTACTTTCCTCTTGCTTTTTGGCCTCCATTATATATATTTTTTCAAAAAGAAAACTAAAATAGTTTATATTATTTGTTTGCTCACCTATTCCTTTTTGTCTGGCGACACACAAGGATGTTGTTGTGTCCCTGACATATGAAATATGTGTCTACTAATAGATACATTACAAAAGATGAAAATAATGCATGCGAAACAAAAACACAACGCTTGGTCCAGAAAGCAGAGTAAGAGCATCTTCAACAACTCTCTTTTCTTCAATAAAACTTTTGGTATTCGAAGAGTTGAATAAAGAAAGTTCTCTTACTATAATAAATATTGGTGATCACCGGAGAACACCCCAACTTTCTTGAACGATGGCGTGAAGCAACGAGCTATTTGCCACCAAAGCGACTCGACCTGACTGCCGTCGGCAGAACCGCCGCCGCCCCTCGCCTACCGCCTCTGGCGTCCCTGCCGTCGGCACGCACCTTGCCCTCGTCGACGTGGAGGAAGACAACAAAGGCACCGAGGATGGCTCCACCCCGAAGGTCGCCGCCGATGCGACGTCGCAAACCCTCCCTGTATCGGGCTGGCCGCCATTCCACACCCCACCCCAAGCCCGTTGTCGCTTGCTCTAAACTACGAGTATTTATGCGTACCATTAGTTGTTTCACCCTTATATATAAGAAACAAACTGTTTGTAAGAAAAAACAATGGGATGAAAATAGATGAACTGTTTATTTTATTTGAAGAGCCAGTTAGGCCAGTTATAATGGGAATAACTTAGCTAGTAACATAACGCATATCAAGATAAATTTACTTATGTGGCAAGCAATTAACGAGGAAAAGAGGGGTTTGGGATAACATAATGCATCCTGAGAAAAAATGAGTCCACACATAAATAAATGAAGCTTGCATGACCCACTATAGAGGTAGTAACATAGACTAGTCAAAGTTACTCTCCACTATGACTAGCTTGCATGACCCACTATAGAGGTAATAATATAGACTAGTCAAAGTTAGTCTCCACTATGACTAGCTTACTAGGATGAGCCGGCTCAGTCTTTCGGAGGTGTTCATAGGGGTAGGATGTGTGTGTTCATAGCGATGAGTGTATGCACGTGTATATGTACGCTTGTGTCTGTACTGATGTTAAAAAAAAAAGATGAGGAACAAATCGCCCCAAAAAAAACTAGGTAAAAACCGACGATACATCGGCAAGCACACGCTCCAGCAATCTCGGTCTACAGAGGACCGAGCCCATCCGCGAAACCCTCCCCCTCCCGAGAACCCCCCAGTCCCCAACCCTCCTCTCCTTATTCCGCGCCCCGACCCCGATCCCAAACCCCTACCACCCTTTCCCAGTAGTGCGGAGCCGCCACTCCCCACCCCGCGGACCATTTCGCAAACCTAGATCCAAGCCCTCGTCGCCGGCCATGGCCACCCGCCGGGCCATCTCGTCGGTCCTCCGCACCGCTTCACGCATCCGCGCCGCCTCCCCTTCCCCGTGCCCCCGCGCGCCGCTCCACCGCCCGTCCCCGGCCGGCTTCCTGCTCAACCGCGCCGCCGCCTACTCGTCATCCGCCGCGGCGCAGGCCGCTCCGGTCACGCCGCCCCCCACCTCCGACAAGCACACCGGCACTAAGATTACGGATGACTTCACCGGCGCCGGTGCGGTGGGTGAGGTGTGCCAGGTCATTGGTGCCGTGGTGGACGTGCGGTTCGACGAGGGTCTGCCCCCGATCCTCACGGCGCTGGAGGTGCTCGACAACAGCATCCGCCTTGTGCTCGAGGTGGCACAGCATCTCGGGGAGAACGTCGTCCGCACCATCGCCATGGACGGGACGGAAGGGCTCGTCCGCGGCCAGCGCGTCCTCAACACCGGCTCCCCGATCACTGTAATGCTGCTCCCTCCTGTCTCTCAACCTGGGTCATGTTCGAGACGTTTCAATTGGATCTAGTTCTAATCTGATTAATGACGAATCGGTGGGTGTTGGATTTGATTTTTATGTGCCGATCTGTGTATTGGATGGTGAATCTTTGCTTGGTAAATTTATGGCTTTATAGTTAGCTAATGGATTGAGACGATACTGATTTAGTGCTGATCGTCGGTGGTGGGACAAATGCAAAGTTAAATACATGCTGTAGTTTATGAATGGACTTGCCATACTGATTCAGTTCTGATTGTTGATAAGGTGACAAATGTGAGGTGTTCACTCTACAATTCATGGCTGTCATTATATTGCTATTTTCACCACTGTTTTCATAGACTTGTACTTTTAGTCAATTCCTGTCACCAGAGGATGAAATTATTCATCATTAGATAGCCAGTAAAGTTACTAGATGGTGCATGCCATGCAGGACAATTTTTCTGGCTTAGCAACTCTATGTTCTGAGAATCGCTCAAAGCATAGATGAGGTATCCATTAGTGAGAAGGGCAGAGTATGCATGGGCGCCATGTAGGGTTCTCCACTAAGTGATCGTGTGAATTGGTGGGTCCAGAAGACCATACATTTCCAAGTATATTTTCATAATATTTAATTATTTAAGTTCAAAGTGGCTTTTCTTATCTGAGAAATTCAATCAAAGTGTTACTTTGAACCATATCATTGTCATAAACTTCTTATATCAGAAATCGGAGGGCGTGTCACTATATTTGAGCATAATTTTTCTGCTTTTGTTGATGCATTTGTGATGTTCACTTTTGTAGGTTCCTGTTGGTAGGGCGACTCTTGGGCGTATTATCAATGTTATTGGTGAGCCAATTGATCACAAGGGAGATATAAGTAAGTCTGTTAAACATGCATTCAAACTGTGATCATTACCTGTATATGAATTTAATTTACTGATTACTCCTCTCTGCTGCAGAAACAAACAGTTACCTGCCTATCCATCGTGAAGCCCCTGCTTTCGTTGAGCAAGCTACCGAGCAACAAATCCTTGTTACTGGAATTAAGGTGTCCCTTCTAAAGTGTTGTTTTCTTAACACACATGACTTCTAATTGGTTAGGCATCTTTAGATTAGCAAGAGAATTCCTATCTGTGCAAATATTAATTCTAATGTGAACATTTTACTTCCACTAGGTTGTGGATCTACTTGCACCCTATCAAAGAGGTGGTAAGATTGGTCTCTTCGGTGGTGCAGGGGTGGGCAAAACTGTCCTTATTATGGAGTTGATTAACAACGTTGCCAAGGCCCATGGTTAGTATTTTGCAGAGCTTGATAGTCATGCCAAGCTGTTTGTTTATTCTAGGTGTTTATTTTGGCTTATTTGTTTCACTTGTTTATTTTAGGTGGTTTCTCTGTCTTTGCTGGTGTTGGAGAACGTACGCGTGAGGGTAATGACTTGTACAGGGAAATGATTGAGAGTGGTGTCATTAAGCTCGACGACAAGCAGGTACATGAAACACATATCCAATATATTACTGCATTTTGTATGTATTGGATAAATCTTTCTTACACTAGTGTTTTGTTGCAGAGTGAGAGCAAGTGTGCTCTTGTGTACGGGCAAATGAATGAGCCCCCTGGTGCTCGTGCTCGTGTTGGACTGACTGGTTTGACTGTCGCTGAGCATTTCCGTGATGCCGAAGGACAGGATGTGCTTCTCTTCATTGATAACATTTTCCGTTTCACTCAGGTACCCTTATGTCAATTACCATCAATGATATCTTTGGTAGTTGGTTCACAATTGACACCCGCAAACATATATGCTCAGCTTTCTGCTCAACTTGTGTAATATTATGCCTGAAAAAGCTGTATGTCTGGTTATTCTATGTCAGGCAAACTCTGAGGTGTCTGCTCTGCTTGGACGTATTCCATCTGCTGTGGGATACCAACCAACCCTTGCTACCGACCTGGGAGGGCTGCAGGAGCGGATTACCACCACAAAAAAGGGATCTATTACATCCGTGCAAGCTATTTATGTGCCTGCTGATGACTTGACAGATCCGGCCCCTGCTACCACTTTTGCCCATCTTGATGCTACCACCGTGCTGTCACGACAGGTTGCCTGCCTAATATTTAGCTGTATTTTTTGTTGATTGAAATCTGGTTGTTATCGATTTGACTTGATTTGTGCTACATGGCAGATTTCCGAGCTCGGTATTTATCCTGCTGTCGATCCTTTGGACTCCACATCCAGAATGTTGTCTCCTCATGTTCTTGGCGAGGCTCACTACAACACTGCTCGTGGTGTTCAGAAGGTTCTTCAGAATTACAAGAATCTTCAAGATATTATTGCCATTTTGGGAATGGATGAGCTCAGTGAGGATGACAAGTTAACAGTCGCTCGCGCTAGGAAAATTCAGCGGTTCCTTAGCCAACCTTTCCATGTTGCTGAAGTTTTCACAGGCGCACCTGGAAAGTATGTTGAGCTTAAGGAGGGTGTTCAAAGTTTCCAGGTAAATAGTTTGACCCCCCCCCCCCCCCCCCCTCTCAAATTGATTTATTCCATTTGTGTTCTCAAGATATTCTGTAGATATTTGGTTTTGTTATTTGTGTTTGTTGCAATGGTTGTTCTGTGGTGACAAAATGAACACTGCATATGATATTATCGTCTTTGAATTTGAATTTATTAGAAAAGCTAGATAATGCACATTCGTGCGTTGTCTGTTTCCATGATTGTGGTCTGCAACATCTGATCACCTTGCGCGTGCACATGATGCTGATGCAGTGCACTGTGATGTGGGAAGTAGCTGGAGCGTCACACATTAGATTGTCACCCCATAGACTTATGCCAAAGAAAAGATGTGTTAGTTCTAGCTACTTAGAAATCTTATTTTCTTGATAGTTGTGTTTCTACGGATTTTGGTTGGAATTTCACTAGAAAAGTAGTCATTGTTTTTTTTTTGTCTGGTACATTGACAGGATAATGGTTAATATAGCTGAATTGGCCTGGTAGTGTCAGAGGAAATAGCTATGCATGTGTTTCTATTATAACTCCAGATATGTGTTTGGATCACCTCATTTTAATTTTCAAATATTCTAATCAGTATGATTATGTGCCCTAGTATTACTGTGCTGGTGGATATGCACCGTTCAATTTCAGGAACGAACAAACAGCTCCCAAGTTTTAGGAACATGTGTTGTTGAAAACATCATATGTTTTGTTATGTTTGCATTTTGTGGTGCATCGTTTCTTTGGTGAAATATGCCAATATTACTTGCTGTTACTTTTGTGGCCTGTTGTATGAATCTTGTCAACATGTCACAGGGTGTTCTGGATGGGAAATACGATGACCTTTCAGAGCAGGCATTCTACATGGTTGGAGGAATAGAGGAGGTCATTGCCAAGGCTGAGAAGATTGCCAAGGAGAACGCTTGATAAGAAACTTCCTCTTTACAAGCAACCTGCAATTTTAACCTTTTCGTGGTCAACCTGTTGTGCTTTTTACTGTCTGTTAGCCAGGATATGTATTTAGAAGCAGGAGGCCCGGCCCTGCTGATGGATGTTTCCCCCCTCCACTTTTTCCCGAATAAGGATTTGCAGTGACCTGTTTATCTGGCTTACTGCCCTTCAAGGAAGAGAGTGTTCTCTTTTTGTGACACATGAGCGGCCACACCGTGTGCTTGTTCTCGGTGAAAAAAGAAACTGAAATATTTGTGTATCATGCTGCTGTATAAGTCATGAGGGTTGGCCGTCATGAGGGTTGCCATCGCAAGCATATTCTCTTTTCTGTGCTATTAACATTTTTTAGTCCATACCTATTTCGATTGACTAGATTAAAGCCTGCAATACAAGCAAAATTATCTTCCTACAACACTCACGTGTTGCATCCTATTCAGCAATTATCTCAGAATCACTATTCTTATATTGAAGCTTAATATTCAAGGTGTGTAAAATCATTAGTGTGCTCAATTAGGTTAAAGATGATCTATCAATGACACCCGCGGTTCATGGATTATTCATTTTCATGTGGCCAATTAACTTGAAATTTGCAAAGCAAAAAATTACTCCCTTCATAAAGAAATACTCCCTAAAATAAGTGACTTAACTTTGTATTAGTTTTAGTATAAAGTTAGCACAAAGTTGAGTCACTTATTTTGGTTAGGAGGAAGTATGAGTTATGGTAATGTGTTAATTATGGTCGTTAAACAATTTACAGATAATCTCTCAGCTCTTGGGGCTATTCTTTTATATTCACGACCATATTTCTGACAGTTAGTTTGACAGATGACATTACAGATTCCTCATAACATAAAGCTTGCATCAACTTTTCCACATCGCATCTCCCACAACTGCTTTCAGAAAATCCACGGCCTAACCAAAAGCAGCCATTCACTGCAAATACGATATCATACCTCGTGCAAATTTCAAGATACATAAGCATTGTAATTGCACTGTGATATGGTACCTTGAGCCCCAACATCATTTCTCCAATCTTCCCAAGGAGTTTGAATGGATATTTCTCTATGCATTAGGATCGAATCTTCCCAAGGAGTCCGAATGGATCTTTCTCTATGTATTGGGATCGAAAAACCATAGGAGTCTTATATGGATATGACTTGTCCATATTGAATACCTCCAATTTTTGTGTTGATATATGCAAGCTTGGTGTACCGTAATTCTTTTCAGTCACCATAGCATCAAATATGGACCACAGGTTACCATCAATATTCTTAGAACTTTCTTCACTAGCATTGGCAACAGACTTGGTGCATACATAGATTTTGAAGGAGGTAAATACACTAGAAGTCACAGAACTTGCACGCAACGTTCAGTTTAGTGCATAAACTTGTAAAATACATGTTTCTGGTTATCTAATTTGTCATCTCGTTCATATACGGTGCTTCCAACCGTATCCCTACGGGTGCCAACGTGGCAGGGCCACCGTCAGCGGCTGAGGCTGTTTTTTTTGTAAGAAAGGACCCATACATTCTATTTGTTTTTACACAAACAATCCTCAAATAAAATGAAAGAAGCTGCAGCGCATGATGGGATTCAAACCGAGGAGCTAGCACGATCCGCCTAGCATAGAGAGCCACTAGACCAACTAACAGTTGACGCTTCCTCCAAAAAAAAATCTAACAGTTGACGCTAAAATGCACAGTTAAAGCTATTTAACACGTACTGCATAAATAAAAATAGAAATTAAAACGACAAAAGGGTTTGCTGAAAAGGGAAAAGCCCCAGTTTGATACTATGGCATCGTGTACAAGTGCCAACCATCAGGCCACACCGACACTTAGTAACATAAACAAATTTTATCTTGTATATTGTTTTTTCTATGTAAGATAGATTTGATTTTAGTTTATCAGTGATAAATAGGGATAAAAATGATAAAAGTGCTATGTATTGTATAGTATAAAATCTATGTATTCCAATGGCAGCGAGCTATGTTTAATTTTTTTACGCAAAGATAGATCTTTTTTTGCACATAGTACCTAACTTTAAATATATATTCCCGCAAAAAATAGTGCAGAATGAATGAATGCAAATTCTTTTGGACAAACCAACGAAATTTTTGGTTGAATTTGATTTTTTTTAAATTCTAAAATCTGGATAAAGGAAATAAATTGTAGAATGAATATACGTAAATTCTTTTGGAAAAATCAACAAAAAATTTGTTTGAATTCGAATAATTCTAAATTTAAATATTTATATAAAAGGAAATATAGTGCACAGTGAATGTACGTATGTTTTTGGACAAATAAACTCAATTTATGTTTGAATTCGAATAAATGTAAATTTAAAAATCTAGATAAAAGAACATACAGTGCAGAATCGATGTACATAAATTATTCTGGACAAATCAAATATTTTTTGTTTGAATTCGGAAAAAATTAAATTAAAATCTAGATAAAAGGAAATATAGTGTAGAATGAATGTACATCCTCGAGCCCGAGGTCTGAACTTTTTCATAATAGTAGTCCAAGTAACTTTGGTTTTAGTAATGAAAAAATTCGGACAAATCAACGGAAATTTTGTCTGAATTCAAATAATTTTAAATTAATAATCTAGATAAGAGAAAACATAGTTCAGAATGTGTACTTTTACTCTTTAATATATATCTTAGCAGTCTCAAATAAACATAAAGTAACATTAGGTGGTTGGTTAGGACGCCCGCTTTAGTGCAACAGGTCGCCGGTTTGAAGTGGGGTTTCCCTTTTTCCTGGTTTGATTTTTACTTTAATTCGTATGGTCTATGTTATATAAAGCAAATTGTATACATTTAATGTAAAACTTCAGCTGGTCGAGTGGCTGTCTATCCTGGGCGAATCACAGCAGGTCGTGGGTTTCAAATCCCACAAACGTTCCAACGTTTTCCATTTATTTCAGAATTTTTGCGTAAATAAATAAAATACAAGGGTGCTATCTAAAAAAGTGCATGCGGATTACCACCATCTCAGCCACTGACAGTGGGCCCCTCCATGTGGCATGCATAGGGATACGACTGGATACCGTAGAAAGCACCGTATATGAACAAGAGGACAAGTTAGATGACCAGAAACACGTATTTTACAAGTTTATGCACTAAACTAAACGTTGCGTGCAAGTTCTGTGACTTCGAGTGTATTTACCTCATTTTGAAGCCACCATTAATCCCAACAATTCTTCTACTACTACAAAGTAGAGATTCATCGGTAGGCACTTGACTTTTGTGTTTGCTCTTGGGAAAATTTGATGGTTACTGATGATGATATATTCGTGGGCCCACGCTAAGTGTCAACAAACTGGTATTTGCGAGGGATCAGTCACGTGGCTAACCATTCATTTGTCCCACGCTTTGGTCATCCGATCAAAATATATTCCTAATCGTGCCTCTAAGACTAGCTCAAGCGTTGCACGATGGCCATGTTTTCTTGATCATGGGCACGACCATCCTGACAATTTTGAGGACACAATGTTAGAAGAACACTTATGTTGAATTAACCCATATTGATGTTATGCTATGAGATACATTCGTCACGAGTTAATGATTTTATAGCACAGAGGAAGTTAGCGTTTGCATAATTCCTTAGATCATGAGAGTATCAAGTTCCTTCATGCTTGCTTCATGAACTTTGGAGTTAGTTAAACATCAGCCGTAACAGGGTGGCTATTACGCGACTTTCAGGTTCATGGAAAAGTATGACAAGGGATTTGATAGCTCAAAGTTGGGATTGCTCCTGCGATGATGGAGAGATACTCTTTGGGCCCTTTTGGTGTTACAGTATCCATCATCGTCTGCGAGACACATCGTGATTTGATCACGGGAATGTCGGAACGCGGTAACGAGAAAAGAGAACAAAACTGGCAACGAGGAAACTTTTGGGGAACATTGCATGGGAAACAAAAAATTTCTTATGCTCACCAAGATTGATCTAGGAGATGAACATCTACGAGAGGAGAGATTGCATCTACATACCTTTGTAGATCGCTAAACGGAAGCGTATAACACGCGGTTGATGTAGTCGTACTCTTCGCGATCCGATCACGATCCAATCCGATCTAGCGCCGAATGGACGACACCTTCGCGTTCAGCACACGTATGGCTCGATGACGTCTCCTCCTTCTTGATCCAGCAACTGAGGGAGGAGAAGTAGATGGGATCTCAACCAGCATGACGACGCGATGGAGATGGTGGTGGAGCAATCCTAGCAGGGCTTCGCCAAGCGCCTCCGGAACTACGAACGAGGAATAACAGGAGAGAGGGGAGGCCACAGGGCGTGGGAATTGTTCTCCAGCCCTTGCCCCTCCTCCCCACTATATATAGGGGTGTTGGAGGGCTGGGGACGCAGCCCTGGCCCCTCCTCGGGCATCCAAAGGGGGAGGAGTGCCCTCCAAGCCAAGTGGAGGGCCCTCCCCCTTAGGGGTTTCCTTTCCCCTAGGCGGATGGGCCTTAGGGGGCTGGTGCGCCTGGCCCAATAAGGCTAGGACGCCCCCTTACAGCTCATGCACGCCCTAGGTGCTGGAGGGACCCTTCCGGACTCCTCCGGAACCTTCTAGAAGTTCCCTCATACAATATCGATAAAACCTGAAACTTTTCCGATAGCCAAAATACGACTTCCCATGTATAAATCTTTACCTCTGGACCATTCCAGAGCTCCTCGTGATGTCCGAGATCTCATCCGGGACTCCGAACAACATTCGGTCACCAACATGAATATCCCAATACTACTCTAGCGTCAACGAACGTTAAGCGTGCAGACCCCATGGGTTCGAGAATCGTGTGGACATGATCGAGACACCTCTCCGGTCAATAACCAACAACGGGACTTGGATGCCCATATTGGTTCCCACATATTCCACGAAGATCTTTATCGGTCGAACCATGATGCCAAGGATTCAATCAATCATGTATGCAGTTTCCTTTGTCTATCGGTATGTTACTTGCCCGAGATTCGATCGTCGGTATCTCCATACCTAGTTTAATATATGGCAAGTCTCTTTACTCGTTCCGTAATACAAGATCCCTTGACCAACTACTTGATCACATTGCTTGCAAGCTCATTGTGATGCTGCATTACCGAGTGGGCCCAAAGATACCTCTCCGTCATACGGAGTGACAAATCCCAGTCTTGATCCATGCCAACTCAACAGACACCCTCGGAAATACCTGTAGAGCATATTTATAGTCACCCAGTTACGTTGCGATGTTTGATACACACAAGGTACTCCTCCGGTGTCAGTGAGTTGCATGATCTCATGGTCATAGGAATCGATACTTGACATGTAGAAAATGATAGCAATAAACTTGATATGATCATATGCTATGTTCATAGTTTGGGTCTTGTCCATCACATCATTCTCCTAATAATGTGATCCCGTTATCAAATGACAACTCATGTCTATGACTAGGAAACCATAGCCATCTTTGATCAAGGAGCTAGTCCGGTAGAGGCTTACTAGGGACATGTTGTTGTCTATGTATCCACATATGCATTTGAGTTTCCGGTCAATACAATTATAGCATGGATAATAAACGATTATCATGAACAAGGAAATATAATAATAACCACTTTATTATTGCCTCTAGGGCATATTTCCAATAGTCTCCCACTTGCACTAGAGTCAGTAATCTAGTATTACATGCTAATGAATATAACACCCATAGAGTTCTAGTGTTGATCATGTTTTGCCCGTGGAAGAGGTTTAATCAATGGATCTGCAACATTCAGATTTGTATGTACTTTGCAAATGTTTATGTCCTCCTCCTTGACTACATCACGAACGGATAAGAAGTGCCGCTTTATGTGTCTGGTCCTCTTGTGAAACCTTGGTTCCTTGGCTAGAGCAATGGCACCAGTGTTGTCACATAACAGAGTCATTCGGTTAAGTACACTGGGCACAACTCCAAGATATGTCATGAACTGCTTCATCCAGACACCTTCCTTCGCTGCCTCCGAGGCAACTATGTACTCCGCTTCGCATGTAGAATCAGCTACCACGCTGTAACATCCCAATTTTCAATTGGGATGTTAATCATTAGGTCAATTTTCGCATTCGGTTAAGTACACTGCCTCCGAGGCAACTATGTAACATCCCAATTTTCAATTGGGATGTTAATCATTAGGTCATCATATGCATCCATGATTTATGCATTTTGAATTGGTTTTATTTGGAATTTTGATCCTATAAGCCTTAAACAACTCAAGGACCAATCGAGAGAGTTGGAAGTTTTCACAAAATTGGTAAATTGGATCAAGGTGATTTTGTTCGAAATTATTTTTCCAATAATTTCAATTGAAATAAATGAGAGAAGATAATATGACTTCTTCAAAACAGCTAGGAAATAATGGAAATTTAATTTTGAATAAAAATATATTTATTTGAATTTTATTTGCAATTTTATTCGCTTGAATTTTATTAAATTAGGGGAAAATGTGCATTAAAAAAATTACATTTAGCCTAAGAAAATGTTCACTTTGTCCTAAATATTAGGAGAAGGTGTGAAAGTTGTTTCCAGAATTCTAGGATTTTTGTTTTATTTTATTTGGATTTTTTTCTTAGCGGCGAAAATATTTTTTTGAAAAAGAGAGAGTTCCGGACCGAATTGGGCTGAAGGCCCAGCCAGTCCGTCGCGCCGCCGCCTTCCCAGCCGTGCGGGAGCCGGACTCGCCGGGTCTGAGCCGCCGCCGCGCGCCCGCCCCCTCCCCCAAATCGGAGTCCCTCCCAGCCCCTCTTATAAGCCGTGCCGCCGCCCCCTCTCCTCTCCACCAAGCCACTCAGCCGCCACCCAAGCCGAGCCGCTACGCCGCCGCTGCTGTCCGCGCCACCACCGCCGCACGCTGCCGCCGCCGCTGTCCGCGTCACCGCCGCTCGCTGCCGCCGCCGCTGCCTGCGCCGTCGCCGGAGCCGCCGCGTCGCCGCTAGCCGATCCACCGGCGCCGGTTTTTCTGTTTGAACCGGTATAACCGCCGAAAAACCCACCCCGGTTTCTTTTCTAGTTTCGGTTTTCTTTTTAGATCGGTTTATTTTATTAGGTTAGTTTAATTAGCGAACGTTCGTTCGTTTATATCTGTTAGTGAACGTTTTCGTTCGTTAGTTTCTCTTAGCGAATGTTCGTTCATTAGATTTTTTTCTTTTTAGTTTAGTTTTCGGCCAGGGACCTATCTGTAATTGTTTTCATCATAGATTAGTCCCTGATCTTCAAACGATCACTACTTTTTGCTCGTTTGTCCAAATCCAACGAATCCAACGCCAAATTCTTCGTTACGATCTCCTTTGTTCATATACCCAACTTAAACATGTTTTTAAAAGTTTAAAATTGGGTTTAAAACAGATTTGAATTTGAACTTTTTTTTATCGTAGTTTGAGTTTCGTATCTCCGATTCGATTGATTCTTTTTGCATATCGAAGCACTTCACTTGTACTTTCTGTTCAGATCTTTTATTTGGTTTTATCTTGCATCTTATGCTTGAGTGCTGTTGTATGCTATTGTTTGTTCATGATAGAGTACCCAAAGTGCGAAGCTTGCTACTACGAATCTCTAGGGTTTTCCTATCATCAGCAAGGCAAGTGACACTTTGATCATATCCCTTTATTACCCAATTTTTATGCATTATTTTCAACCCTCAAACATTGCATGAGTAGGATTGTGAACGTGTGGATATGGAAAGTAGTTGATGAGGTAGGAAGCCTATTGTCTTTTTATCAACCCCGGGAATTATACATTATGCTCATATTGCTTAGCCATGCTCGTAGATGGGATTGGTATGTGAGATTCATGCAAGTTGTGAGAGATTTTAACTAAGGAAAACTTAAGGTGGCTACTTTAATACACATATGGGTGGATTGGTTGCGGGCACCTGGAGCAATCCAGTGTTGTCCTAGGATATCCCAGAGTACCCGTGTGATCATCCTATGGTATGCCACCCAAGCTCAAAGGGATCATAATATTATTCTTGCTCAGAAAATTCCGTGTGCAGCCACAATCCATTATGGGCTCTGGCATAGTTGAGTAAGTTGTGTGATCTCTTTCAGTGGTAGGCAAGCAGATGTAGGGGAAAGTAGGTGGTACTGTCTACCTAGAGTAAAGAGTTAATGCTTCAGAAAGACTATGTCCCGATCATCCGATCATGGATGTGGTCGAATCTTGTGGGGAAAAGTGCGCAAACCTCTGCAGAGTGTATAAACTAATCATGGTTAGCCGTGTCCCCGGTTATGGACATCTTGAGTATCTGGTATTTGAATTATTGATTGATCTCATCACTTTACTTAATGATTTTGTGGGTTATTAATATTATTTTGGGATTGAGTTGGAGGAACCTTCTCAATAATGACATAAACTTGGTAGTTAAATAAAATCTATTCCTTTGTTGTAGGAAAAAAATTAGCTTTATGCAAATGTTAAACTTAGAGCCTCCACCAGCCAAATATGCATGTAGTGATAGTTATTCTTGCATCATTATTCTCTGTAGTGTGATCTTGCCAGCATATTCCATGTGCTGACCTACACGGCTGCAATGTATCATGTTGCAGAATTTTCAGACAAAGAGTAAGGTGCGATAGGTCATTGTCATGCACTCAGTATTGCCATGGAGTTGATGGACTCATTATTCTTCGATGCTTCGGCAAGTTATTTAGATGGCCTTTAGCCATATTATTGTAATAAGTACTCTTCTTGTGACACTCGATGTAATAAGTGTGTGATTGAACTCTGTTATAAATCCTCGAGTACTGTGTGTGTCAGCAATACCGATCCAGGAATGACACTTAAGCACAGAGACTACGGTCCATTGGGATCGGGTCGCTACAAGATGGTATCAGAGCACATGTTGACTGTAAAACACGACCACTAGGAAAAGCCACATGATACTCTTCTCTACTCATTTCTAACTCTTCTCTATTTCCACACTATAGATGATGGACCCAAGGAACAAGTTCATTCAATTGGATGACGACACCCCTTTTGAACGACACTTGAAGGAAGTCACTAGGTACCTGAACATCATCGTACCAAGCTTCACCAGAACCTTCACCGCCACTTTATCAGAAGAGGAGCACTAGACGATTCAAGTTCGTGTTCCAGGAAGGATGTTTGCACCAATTACCGAGCCCATCGAGTTTTATTTTGACGCACCAACCTGGAGTTTAGGAAGATCTTGGCCGCCCACATCGCCATTGGACGCATAGGAGAGGTGTACAACAAGGATCTTAAAGACACTACCTACCAGATATGTGGACGTCGAGATGAGCAGTGGGAGATGTTTCGCACCAGGAGGGATAAATCTATTGCAGCCTACATACATGAGTTGAACCAGCACATTCGTCATTATGAGAACTAGATGTGCACTAACATGATAGATATGAAGAAGGTGATGACCCGGAACATGGAGCTAGAAGAGGAACTTGAAAGGATCGAGAAGAGGTGTCTAGGGGGGGGGGGGGGTGATTAGACACCAAGTGCTAAAAGTTGCAGTTTTTAATTTCTTTAAGTTGAAGTGGAGTTTTGGCACAAGTTTAACAATCACAATACATATCAAGCAAGCATGCAAAGAGTATATGAGCAGCGGAAAGTAAAGCATGCAACTTGCAAGAATGTAAAGAGATGGGATTGGAGTGTGCAAACGCAAAATGGAGACATGGAGATTTTTGAGACGTGGTTCCAATAGGTGGTGCTATAGTACATCCATGTTGATGGAGACTTCAACCCACGAAGGGTAACGGTTGCGCGAGTCCATGGAGGGCTCCACCCATGAAGGGTCCACGAAGAAGCAACCTTGTCTATCCCACCATGGCCGTCGCCCACGAAGGACTTGCCTCACTAGCGGTAGATCTTCATGAAGTAGGCGATCTCCTTGCCCTTACAAACTCCTTGGTTCAACTCCACAATCTTGTCGGAGGCTCCCAAGTGACACCTAGCCAATCTAGGAGACACCACTCTCCAAGAAGTAACAAATGGTGTGTTGATGATGAACTCCTTGCTCTTGTGCTTCAAATGATAGTCTCCCCAACACTCAACTCTCTCTCACAGGATATGGATTTGGTGGAAAGAAGATTTGAGTGGAAAGCAACTTGGGGAAGGCTAGAGATCAAGATTCGTATGGTAAGAATGGAATATCTTGGCCTCAACACAAGTGTAGGTAGTTCTCTATCAGAAAAAGTAGGTTGGAAGTGTAGGTTTGTTCTGATGGCTCTCTCCATAAATGAAGAGGTGGTGGAGGGGTATATATAGCCTCCACACAAAACCTAACCGTTACACACAACTTGCCAATCTCGGTGGGACCGAATTGTTAAACTCGGTCGGACCGATTCAGCAAAGCTAGTGACCGTTAGGGTTTTCGGTGGGACCGACTGGATCAACTCGGTGGAACCGATGTGCTAGGGTTAGGGTAAATCCAAAACTTGGTTTGACCGATTACTTAAACTCGGTGGAACCGATTTGGGTAATAAGTGAAACAGAGAGTTGGCCAAGCAAACTCGGTGGGGCCGATTGCATATCTCGGTGGGACCAAAAATATTGCAATGGGTAACAGAGAGTTTGCAAGCCCATCTCGGTGAGACCGAGATCCCATCGGTGAGACCGAACTGATTAGGGTTTCTGGCAGTGGCTATGTCAACTGAACTCAGTGGCTCCGGATAGAAAGAATCGGTGGGGCCGAGTTGGACATTTGGTGTGGGACATATTTTGGAAGTGAGAAAGTGGTTGAGGGCTTTGGAGCATATCACTAAGCACTTTGAGCAAGCAAGCCATTAAGCAACACCTCATCCCTTCTTAATAGTATTGGCTTTTATTATAGACTCAATGTGATCTTGGATCACTAAAATAGAAAATGTAGAGTCTTGAGCTTGGAGCTTGAGCCAATCCTTTGTCCTTAGCATTTTGAAGGGGTTCGACATCCTTTAGTCCATGCCACTTCATTGTTGAACTTATCTGAAACATACTAGGTACAAGTGTTAGTCCAATAAGAGATATGTTGACATTAATTACCAAAACCACCTAGGGAGCACTTGTGCTTTCAATCTCCCCCTTTTTGGTAATTGATGACAACATACATCAAAGCTTTAGATAAAGATATAGAGAATAGTAAGTAAAGCTTTGGAAAGACATGTAACATGCATAGGCTCCCCCTACATGTGTGCAATCATGTGAATATGGAATATAGAAGCATGTGAATGCATAAACATGACAGAGTAAGCAATGTGTTACATGTATCTTGGCTATATGTATCAGAGCAAGTGATGTGAATATGAGAAGTGTACCTTCATGCTCATGAGTCCTTCTTGCAAACAACATGTACATCAGCAAGAGTTTCTCATACACATGACTGTGACGCATATACTTACCTTAGGGTCTTGAGTTGGCTTAAGATGGGATGAACCTGCATAAACAAGGTTAGATAACACAGATAAACCTACTGGCCAGAGCAAATAAAAGAAACCACAAGAGTACCAAGACTGGGATGGCATGTAGAGTGAGTACTAAGTACCACATTGGATATAGACATGTCCCAAAGGTAAAGATGTGCAATAAATCAAGGATTTCCTTCCCTTAAATGTCTTGCTCCCCCTGAATCTAGCATGGGATGCTGGGAGAAGATAGGGAACAGAAAATCAGAGCAAAGTCAGAGCTCAAAGGAAATAAACAGAGCTAATACAAACGAGCAAATATGAACATGTCTTTCCCCTCTTAAAGACATGTGACTTCTCTCCTCTTGAACACCAAGCATCTGTGGTCCTTGATGATTACTCTTTCTTCCCTTGAGTATTCTCTCCCCCTATAGATATGATTAAGCTTTGATGTGATTTCTCTCTCCCCCTTTGACATCAATTTCCAAGAAGGGTTCTTCTGGATTTTTGTCATGATGGGTTTGGTCCTTGAGTCACAGAACAAAGCAGCAAGTTGAATGGGATGCTGGTCGAGGACAAGATTCATTGAGTGGAGCTGGATAAAAAAGGAATGCGGAAGCAAGTGGCAAGATGCCTTTCCTGTAGTGAAATCGGTGACACCGAATTATATGGTTCGGTTGTACCGAGAGGATTCGGTTGGACCGAAAGCATCAGACCGGTGAGACCGAGTTCATCGCAGAGAAAACACTTGTCACCTCAGCTCACTAGACAAGTAAGATCTCACAAGGATTTGCAAGGAACTAACTAAAAGATTTGCAATGAATTTGATGCAAGGAATGCAGAACAGAAAAAAGAAGAAACTAAAAAGAAGTCTAGATGAAGTTGGAAACAAATATGCATGAGATAAATGCAAGAGCACAAAAAGAACACAAGAGAACTTCATCTAGAATTGGTCGGCGACAAAGTCACCTAAGTTAGAGTATATGGACTTAGGAGTCAAGTGAGATCACTTGATCATAGGTCATACTCATCGTTTAAGCTCAAAATGAGGTTACCATTTTTTGTTTAAGATTTTTGATGTATTCACATCTTGTCGAGTTGCTTTGAATCATGACTTGGAGTAAAGCTTCTCTAAGATGGAATAACATACCTTGGGTGGTGGCATTGATCATGATCATGTAGTTGAACTTGTGTGGGTTGCTCAAGGTTGATGTAGCTCATCAAGAGTTTGGAGCACCACTTGGAGTTTGAGTTCATATACCTACATGGGTTAGTTCTTGCAAGGAAGAGCACTTGTATATCCAAAATGTGTCACATCCCTAGTTCTGGTATGGTCCTAGGCTTGCTTTGTGCATCATGTTTAAATTTTAGATGAATTTGAAATGGGGATGTTTAAAACCCTAGCACCAAAGCAATTCAAATAGGTTCAAATTAAAAATGGAATTTCAATGAACCCAAAATGCTTCTCAAAAATGTTCATGGTCTTTGGAAAATGTTGGGAACAATAACCAGAGGTGATGCACATTTTTGCTACTCATTTTGGATTTTTGAATCAATGCATAAATATTTGATTTGGAGCTGTTTAAATTATATAAATATTTTAATGGCTCCAAAAATGTTGAGAATTGGTGAGGGCCTCTAGAATATTATATCTAGATGCCACAATTATTTTCAGCATTTATGGAAATGTTTTAACATTTATTTTAGATACAAAACAAATGTCAGGAATAGAAAAAAAGAAAACAGAAGAAGGAAAAGGCTTACCTGGCCTTACCTGGTGGCCCAACAGGACCGGCCCAGCTAGGCCCAGCCCACCAGGGGCAGAGCCGTCTTCAACCTCTGCCTACTGGCAGAGGCGTGGCGACGCGCCCGTGCCCTAGCCTCCACCTCCTGCTTGCCTGCCTGCCCCTCCCCGACGCATCTGAACGAGCGCCACGCGACCCTCCCCGGCTCTCTCTCACTCTCTCTTGTCCCCATCCCTTCCCCTGCATTTCCCTTCCTCTCACGACCGAGCGCACCGTCGCCGCCGTCAACAGCCACCGCGGCCACAGCCTCCATATCGCCTCTCCGACGTATCCAAGAGCTCTGCCGCCTCGTTTACGTCCTCCTCACCGATCCACGCGACCGGAAGGGCACCGAAGCGTCGTCCCTGACCTTTCTTCCCCGTCCACAGCCGCCGGATGCCGAGGTCCAATTCGTCGTCTCCTCGCCTCCCCAGGCCCACTGAGCTGCTCTACGACCTCGCTGTGAGCCTCTGCACCGAACCCCTCTCTCCTCGCGCTCTTTTGCTCTCTCTAGATCGTGGTTCCACCGGAGCCGAGAGCCGGCCGCCGCCGTTCTTGTCGCCACCGTAGCCAGAGCTAGCAAAGCTCGTGCCTGAGCACGACTCTATGCTCAGCAGCTCCGCAGCAAGCTAACTCCGCCACCAGTTCGTCCTCCCGTGCACCATAGCGCTGCGCCGCTCGAACCCGAACTCCGGTGCCGCCGTGAGCTCCATTCCAGTGAACTCCGGCAACCCCAACCCCTCTCGTGTGCTTCCCTGGATGCAGCGCACGCCCAGATCCACGCAGAGCCCCTCCGCCATCCTTTTGGTCGCCGGAACGGCGATCCCGAGCCCTCCACCACGTTCGGCCTCGCCGGCGGCTAAACGCCGGTGGGGTTGACCGGTCTGACCCCCACAGCCCAGCCGACCTCCCCCTCTCTCTCGCTGACATGTGGGCCCCGGCCCTGTTAAGTTTTAGTTAGGATTAGTTTAACAACTAATTAAACCCTATTTAGCTAATTGGGTCACTGACGCGTGGGCCCAACCCCATTAACTAAACCAGTTTAGGTTTATTTTAAATTAGGATTAACCACAGACACTGACGTGTGGACCCCACACGTCAGGTTTGACCTGGTCAGCCGCCTTTGACCTGCTGACGTAAGCATGATGCTGTGCTGATGCAGTATATCATTTCCTGGTATTAATTTAAATCAGGAAGTTTCAGAAAATAGTTAAAACTTCTAAAAATCATAGAAATTCAACCGTAACTCCAAATCAAATAAACTATATATGAAAAATTATCAGAAAAATGCAAGGAATCCATTTATGCTAGTTTCATGCTTGAAAAACCAACTTATACTTGCTGTATAAGTGAAAACGTAATAATGGCATGTTATATACTTAATTTGGGGTTTGCATATGAACCCTTGGTTCATATGGACTTCAACCAAATTGATGCTAGATGCATTAGGGAAAATCATAGCATCTTCGAAATGTCACCTTCATGCATCATATTGTTGCATATGGTTGTTTATTGATTGCCGGCACCGTTCCCTCTCGATAGGTTCTGCTCCGGAAGGTGTCCCGAGTACCTGTCTGAGGAGCAGTGCTTCTTCGTGGATCTATCAGGCAAGCAAACCCCCTTGAGCATCTCGATAAAGTCCCACTCTCTCGCTCCTGCTCCTTTTACTGCATTAGGACAACAACGATTCAAACTGCTACTTTCTGCTGCGGTAGCTGAACCCATTCCTTTGCATGACCTGCCATCGCCACAGTAAATAGTTGAAACCCACTAGCATGAGTAGGAGTTGCTTGAGCCTTGATGTGCCTGTTCATCCATGCTTGTTTTTCTTTATGCCAGCTATGCTTAGAGTTGTGTCAGGTCTGATTCATCGGGAATGAATCAGAGTGGTGAACATGTCCTACCGATAAAGGCTAAGTGTGTGAACACGTTTTGGTAAAGGTAGCGATGAGAGGCCATGTAGGAGTACATGGTGGGTTGTCTCATTGGAACCGTCCTTAAGCACCGAGTTCTGTGTATGTTATCCAAGTCCAGTTACTACCACACACTGGGTTCCGGTTATCCGGCCCCTCCCAGCTTATTAATCCACTTGATCTCTGTCCAGGAGTTGCAACTAGTTTCTGGCGTTTGTAGGTAGTGCTACTTGTCTACCAGGTGGTGTCCGACGGGATGGGCTTGGGACAGACTAGGCACTGTGGCATGGTGTACTAGGTGGCACCCGGATGGTGGGCTTGGGAACCCTGCACACATCGTTTGGGGCCGTGAGCGACACCCCAGCCGGATCTCCTTGCGGATGGAACCCGAATAGGCGATAAACCTGGACGAGAGACTTGTGTGGTTAGTCAGGTTGTGGCCGACACCCTCGCCCGGCTTCCGCTTGAAGGTTGTCGAGGTACATGACGTGTATAGGGCTATAAGTGGCGAGAGCGTGTGTGAAGAAGTACACCCCTGCAGGGTCAATATTATCTATTCGAATAGCCGTTTTCCTCGGATATGGAAACTTGGAGGACTTATGTAGTACATAGACAACTTGGAGTGGATACTCTAAAATCCGCAAGATAAGCGTGAGTGCTATGGATGGCCTTCTCGTAGGGAGACGGGAACGGGCCCATAGTGGAGTATTGATATGGTGAATATGTGGACTCGTGTGCGTCTTCTCACCACAAAGAAGTTTCTGATACTCGTAGTATAGATTAGCCATTGAGTCAAAGCTGGCTTGCTGCTGTTAAACACCCCCCCCCCTTTGTTCATAATGTTGCATATGTAGATAGTTCTGATGTAAGACTTGCTGAGTACCTTTGTACTCACGTTTGCTTATTTATGTTTTGCAGTTGGTTACACTAGTGGCTTCGACGAGTAGCTTGTGTCCCAGCTACGATCTTGTACCCTTGGGAGGGTCGTGTTTAGTCAGGCTTCTTAGTATTTTCCTTTTTGTAGTTGTCTGTACTCAGACATGTAATGCTTCCGTTGCTTGTATGCTCTGAATGATGGGTCATGAGACCCCTGTGTGTATTGATTGCTATGTGGCTCTTCTGGGCCTTTATCTATATGAGTTTGAGTTATGTTGTGATGCCATGATGTACAGCACATACTTGCATGTTATGCGTACGTGTAACGTGTATTGCTATGTGTGGGATCCGACAACCTAGTTGTTTACCTCTGATAGCCTCTCTTATGGGGAAATGTAGTCTTGTGCTTCCATGTGCCATAGTAGTCCGCTACAGCCCGGTTCACCGGAGTCCTTGAAGGAAATATGCCCTAGAGGCAATAATAAAGTTATTATTTATTTCCTTATATCATGATAAATGTTTATTATTCATGCTAGAATTGTATTAACCGGAAACATAATACATGTGTGAATACATAGACAAACAGAGTGTCACTAGTATGCCTCTACTTGACTAGCTCGTTAATCAAAGATGGTTAAGTTTCCTAACCATGAACAATGTGTTGTTATTTGATTAATGAGGTCACATCATCAGTTGAATGATCTGATTGACATGACCCATTTCATTAGCTTAGCACCCGATCGTTTAGTATGTTGCTATTGCTTTCTTCATGACTTATACATGTTCCTATGACTATGAGATTATGCAACTCCCGTTTGCCGGAGGAACACTTTGGGTGCTACCAAACGTCACAATGTAACTGGGTGATTATAAAGGAGTACTATAGGTGTTTCCAATGGTAGATGTTGAGTTGGCGTATTTCGAGAATAGGATTTGTCACTCTGATTGTCGGAGAGGTACCTCTGGGCCCTCTCGGTAATACACATCACATAAGCCTTGCAAGCATTATAACTAAGATGTTAGTTGTGAGATGATGTATTACGGAATGAGTAAAGAGACTTGCCAGTAACGAGATTGAACTAGGTATTGGATACCGACGATCGAATCTCGGGCAAGTAACATACCGATGACAAAGGGAACAACGTATGTTGTTATGCGGTCTGACCGATAAAGATCTTCGTAGAATATGTAGGAGCCAATATGGGCATCCAGGTCCCGCTATTGGTTATTGATCGGAGACGTGTCTCGATCATGTCTACATTGTTCTTGAACTGTAGGGTCCGCACGCTTAACGTTACAATGACAGTTATTATGAGTTTATGCATTTTGTTGTACCGAAGGTTGTTCGGAGTCCCGGATGTGATCACGGACATGACGAGGAGTCTCGAAATGGTCGAGACATAAAGATTGATATATTGGAAGCCTATGTTTGGACATCGGAAGTGTTCCGGGTGAAATCGGGATTTTACCGGATCACCGGGAGGTTACCGGAACCCCCCGGGAACCATATGGGCCTTCATGGGCCTTAGTGGAAAAGAGAAAAGGGGCAGCCCGTAGCTGGCCGCGCGCCCCCCTTCCCTGAGTCCTATTAGGACTAGGAGAAGGGGCCGGCCCCCCTCTCTCTCCTTTCCCCTTGGGAATCCTAGTTGGAATAGGATTGAGGGGGGGAGTCCTACTCCCGGTAGGAGTAGGACTCCTCCCGCGCCCTCTCCCTGGCCGGCGCACCCCTCCCCCTTGGATCCTTTATATACGGGGGTAGGGGGCACCTCTAGACACACAAGTTGATCATTGAGATCGTTCCTTAGCCGTGTGTGGTGCCCCCTGCCACCAAATTCCACCTCGATCATACCGTTGTAGTGCTTAGGCGAAGCCCTGCGTCGGTAGTACATCAAGATCGTCACCACGCCGTCGTGCTGACGGAACTCTTCCTCGACACTTTGCTGGATCAGAGCCTGAGGATCGTCATCGAGCTGAACGTGTGCTAAGAACTCGGAGGTGCCGGAGTAACGGCGCTTGGATCGGTCGGATCGAGAAGAAGACGTACGACTACTTCCTCTATGTTGTGTCAACGCTTCCGTTGCGATCTACAAGGGTACGTAGATCAGATTCTCCCCCTCGTTGCCATGCATCACCATGATCTTGCGTGTGCGTAGGAAAATTTTGAAATTACTACGTTCCCCAACAGTGGCATCCGAGCCTAGGTTTTATGGTTTGATGTTATTTGCACGAGTAGAACACAAGTGAGTTGTGGGCGATACAAGTCATACTACCTACCAGCATGTCATACTTTGGTTCAGCGGTATTGTTGGACGAGACGACCCGGACCAACCTTACGCGTACGCTTACGCGAGACCGGTTCCCTCGACGTGCTTTGCACATAGATGGCTTGCGGGCGACTGTCTCTCCAACTTTAGTTGAACCAAGTGTGGCTACGCCCGGTCCTTGAGAAGGTTAAAACAGAGTCTATTTGAAAAACTATCATTGTGGTTTTGATGCGTAGGTGAGATGAGTTCTTGCTTAAGCCCGTAGCAGCCACGTAAAACTTGCAACAACAAAGTAGAGGATGTCTAACTTGTTTTTGCAGGGCATGATGTGATGTGATATGGTCAAGGCATGATGCTAAATTTTATTGTATGAGATGATCATGTTTTGTAACCAAGTTATCGGCAACTGGCAAGAGCCATATGGTTGTCACTTTATTGTATGCAATGCAATCGCGATGTAATGCTTTACTTTATTACTAAGCGGTAGTGATAGTCGTGGAAGCATAAGATTGGCGAGACGACAACGATGCTACGACGGAGATCAAGGTGTCGTGCCGGTGACGATGGTGATCATGACGGTGCT
The DNA here is from genome assembly GCA_034509565.1 of Triticum monococcum. Lineage (NCBI taxonomy): Eukaryota > Viridiplantae > Streptophyta > Magnoliopsida > Poales > Poaceae > Triticum > Triticum monococcum. The sequence goes on along the minus strand of CM067843.1, from coordinate 550,588,597 downwards.
TCGGAGATGGAGATCACAAGCACAAGATGATGATGGCCATATCATATCACTTATATTGATTGCATGTGATGTTTATCCTTTTATGCATCTTATCTTGCTTTGATTGACGGTAGCATTATAAGATGATCTATCACTAAATTATCAAGAAGTGTTCTCCCTGAGTATGCACCGTTGCCAAAGTTCGTCGTGCCCAGACACCACGTGATGATCGGGTGTGATAAGCTCTACGTCCATCTACAACGGGTGCAAGCCAGTTTTGCACACGTAGAATACTCAGGTTAAACTTGACGAGCCTAGCATATGCAGATATGGCCTCGGAACACAGAGACCGAAAGGTCGAGCATGAATCATATAGTAGATATGATCAACATAACGATGTTCACCATTGAAAACTACTCCATCTCACGTGATGATCGGTTATGGTTTAGTTGATTTGGATCACGTGATCACTTAGAGGATTAGAGGGATGTCTATCTAAGTGGGAGTTCTTAAGTAATTTGATTAACTGAACTTAAACTTATCATGAACTTAGTACCTGATAGTATCTTGCTTGTTTATGTTGATTGTAGATAGATGGCTCGTGCTGTTGTTCCATTGAATTTTAATGCGTTCCTTGAGAAAGCAAAGTTGAAAGATGATGGTAGCAATTACACGGACTGGGTCCGTAACCTGAGGATTATCCTCATTGCTGCACAGAAGAATTATGTCCTGGAAGCACCTCTGGGTGCCAGGCCTGCTGCTGGAGCAACACCAGATGTTATGAACGTCTGGCAGAGCAAAGCTGATGACTACTCGATAGTTCAGTGTGCCATGCTTTACGGCTTAGAATTGGGACTTCAACGACGTTTTGAACGTCATGGAGCATATGAGATGTTCCAGGAATTGAAGTTAATATTTCAAGCAAATGCCCGAATTGAGAGATATGAAGTCTCCAATAAGTTCTATAGCTGCAAGATGGAGGAGAACAGTTCTGTCAGTGAGCATATACTCAAAATGTCTGGGTATAATAATCACTTGATTCAGATGGGAGTTAATCTTCCAGATGATTGCGTCATTGACAGAATTCTCCAATCACTGCCACCAAGCTACAAGAGCTTCGTGATGAACTATAATATGCAAGGGATGAACAAGACTATTCCCGAGCTCTTCGCAATGCTGAAAGCTGCGGAGGTAGAAATCAAGAAGGAGCATCAAGTGTTGATGGTCAACAAGACCACTAATTTCAAGAAAAAGGGCAAAGGGAAGAAGAAGGGGAACTTCAAGAAGAACAGCAAGCAAGTTGCTGCTCAGGAGAAGAAACCCAAGTCTGGACCTAAGCCTGAAACTGAGTGCTTCTACTGCAAGCAGACTGGTCACTGGAAGCGGAACTGCCCCAAGTATTTGGCGGATAAGAAGGATGGCAAGGTGAACAAAGGTATATGTGATATACATGTTATTGATGTGTACCTTACAAGAGCTCGCAGTAGCACCTCGGTATTTGATACTGGTTCTGTTGCTAATATTTGCAACTCGAAACAGGGACTACGGAATAAGCGGACACTAGCAAAGGACGAGGTGACGATGCGAGTAGGAAACGGTTCCAAAGTCGATGTGATCGCGGTCGGCACGCTACCTCTACATCTACCTTCGGGATTAATATTAGACCTAAATAATTGTTATTTGGTGCCAGCGTTGAGCATGAACATTATATCTGGATCTTGTTTAATGCGAGACGGTTATTCATTTAAATCAGAGAATAATGGTTGTTCTATTTATATGAGTAATATCTTTTATGGTAATGCACCTTTGAAGAGTGGTCTATTTTTGATGAATCTCGATAGTAGTGATACACATATTCATAATGTTGAAACGAAAAGATGCAGAGTTGATAATGATAGTGCAACTTATTTGTGGCACTGCCGTTTAGGTCATATCGGTGTAAAGCGCATGAAGAAACTCCATACTGATGGGCTTTTGGAACCACTTGATTATGAATCACTTGGTACTTGCGAACCGTGCCTCATAGGCAAGATGACTAAAACACCGTTCTCCGGTACTATGGAGAGAGCAACAGATCTGTTGGAAATCATACATACCGATGTATGTGGTCCGATGAATATTGAGGCTTGTGGCGGATATCGTTATTTTCTCACCTTCACAGATGATTTAAGCAGATATGGGTATATCTACTTAATGAAACACAAGTCTAAAACGTTTGAAAAGTTCAAAGAATTTCAGAGTGAAGTTGAAAATCATCGTAACAAGAAAATAAAGTTTCTACGATCTGATCGTGGAGGAGAATATTTGAGTTACGAGTTTGGTGTACATTTGAAAAATTGTGGAATAGTTTCGCAACTCACGCCACCCGGAACACCACAGCGTAATGGTGTGTCCAAACTTTGTAATCGTACTTTACTAGATATGGTGCGATCTATGATGTCTCTTACTGATTTACCGCTATCATTTTGGGGTTATGCTTTAGAGACGGCCGCATTCACGTTAAATAGGGCACCATCAAAATCCGTTGAGATGACACCTTATAAACTATGGTTTGGCAAGAAACCAAAGTTGTCGTTTCTTAAAGTTTGGGGCTGCGATGCTTATGTGAAAAAGCTTCAACCTGATAAGCTCGAACCCAAAGCGGAGAAACGTGTCTTCATAGGATACACAAAGGAGACTGTTGGGTACACCTTCTATCACATATCCGAAGGCAAGACATTCGTTGCTAAGAATGGATCATTTCTAGAGAAGGAGTTTCTCTCGAAAGAAGTGAGTGGGAGGAAAGTAGAACTTGACGAGGTAACTGTACCTGCTCCCTTATTGGAAAATAGTACATCACAGAAAACTGTTTCTGCGACACCTATACCAATTAGTGAGGAAGGTAATGATGATGATCATGAAACTTCAGGACAAGATACTACTGAACCACGTAGATCAACCAGAGTGAGATCCGCACCAGAGTGGTACGGTAATCCAATTCTGGAAGTCATGCTACTAGATCATGATGAACCTACGAACTATGAAGAAGTGATGGTGAGCCCAGATTCCGCAAAGTGGCTTGAAGCCATGAAATCTGAGATGGGATCCATGTATGAGAACAAAGTATGGACTTTGGTTGACTTGCCCGATGATCGGCAAGCAATTGAGAATAAATGGATCTTCAAGAAAAAGACTGACGCTGACGGTAATATTACTGTCTATAAAGCCCGACTTGTCGCAATAGGTTTTCGACAAGTTCAAGGGGTTGACTACGATGATACCTTCTCACCCGTAGCGATGCTTAAGTCTGTCAGAATCATGTTAACAATTGCCGCATTTTATGATTATGAAATTTGGCAGATGGATGTCAAAACTGCATTCCTGAATGGATTTCTGGAAGAAGAGTTGTATATGATGCAACCAGAAGGTTTTGTCGATCCAAAGGGAGCTAACAAAGTGTGCAAGCTCCAGCGATCCATTTATGGACTGGTGCAAGCCTCTCGGAGTTGGAATAAACGCTTTGATAGTGTGATCAAAGCATTTGGTTTTATACAGACGTTTGGAGAAGCCTGTATTTACAAGAAAGTGAGTGGGAGCTCTGTAGCATTTCTGATATTATATGTGGATGACATATTGCTGATTGGAAATGATATAGAATTTCTGGATAGCATAAAGGGATACTTGAATAAAAGTTTTTCGATGAAAGACCTCGGGGAAGCTGCTTACATATTAGGCATTAAGATCTATAGAGATAGATCAAGACGCTTAATTGGACTTTCACAAAGCACATACCTTGACAAGATTTTGAAGAAGTTCAAAATGGATCAAGCAAAGAAAGGGTTCTTGCCTGTGTTACAAGGTGTGAAGTTGAGTCAGACTCAATGCCCGACCACTGCAGAAGATAGAGAGATAATGAAAGATGTTCCCTATGCTTCAGCCATAGGCTCTATCATGTATGCAATGCTGTGTACCAGACCTGATGTGTGCCTTGCTATAAGTTTAGCACGGAGGTACCAAAGTAATCCAGGAGTGGATCACTGGACAGCGGTCAAGAACATCCTGAAATACCTGAAAAGGACTAAGGATATGTTTCTCGTATATGGAGGTGACAAAGAGCTCACCGTAAGAGGTTACATTGATGCAAGCTTTGACACTGATCCGGACGACTCTAAATCGCAAACCGGATACGTGTTTACTTTAAACGGTGGAGCTGTCAGTTGGTGCAGTTCTAAACAAAGTGTCATAGCAGGATCTACATGTGAAGCGGAATACATAGCTGCTTCGGAAGCAGCGAACGAAGGAGTCTGGATGAAGGAGTTCATATCCGATCTAGGTGTCATACCTAGTGCATCGGGTCCAATGAAAATCTTTTGTGACAATACTGGTGCAATTGCCTTAGCAAAGGAATCCAGATTTCACAAAAGGACCAAACACATCAAGAGACGCTTCAACTCCATCCGGGATCTAGTCCAGGTGGGAGACATAGAGATTTGCAAGATACATACAGATCTGAATGTTGCAGACCCGTTGACTAAGCCTCTTCCAGGAGCAAAACATGATCAGCACCAAGGCTCCATGGGTGTTAGAATCATTACTGTGTAATCTAGATTATTGACTCTAGTGCAAGTGGGAGACTGAAGGAAATATGCCCTAGAGGCAATAATAAAGTTATTATTTATTTCCTTATATCATGATAAATGTTTATTATTCATGCTAGAATTGTATTAACCGGAAACATAATACATGTGTGAATACATAGACAAACAGAGTGTCACTAGTATGCCTCTACTTGACTAGCTCGTTAATCAAAGATGGTTAAGTTTCCTAACCATGAACAATGTGTTGTTATTTGATTAACGAGGTCACATCATTAGTTGAATGATCTGATTGACATGACCCATTTCATTAGCTTAGCACCCGATCGTTTAGTATGTTGCTATTGCTTTCTTCATGACTTATACATGTTCCTATGACTATGAGATTATGCAACTCCCGTTTGCCGGAGGAACACTTTGGGTGCTACCAAACATCACAACGTAACTGGGTGATTATAAAGGAGTACTACAGGTGTTTCCAATGGTAGATGTTGAGTTGGCGTATTTCGAGAATAGGATTTGTCACTCCGATTGTCGGAGAGGTACCTCTGGGCCCTCTCGGTAATACACATCACATAAGCCTTGCAAGCATTATAACTAAGATGTTAGTTGTGAGATGATGTATTACGGAACGAGTAAAGAGACTTGCCAGTAACGAGATTGAACTAGGTATTGGATACCGACGATCGAATCTCGGGCAAGTAACATACCGATGACAAAGGGAACAACGTATGTTGTTATGCGGTCTGACCGATAAAGATCTTCGTAGAATATGTAGGAGCCAATATGGGCATCCAGGTCCCGCTATTGGTTATTGACCGGAGACGTGTCTCGGTCATGTCTACATTGTTCTCGAACCGTAGGGTCCGCACGCTTAACGTTACGATGACAGTTATTATGAGTTTATGCATTTTGATGTACCGAAGGTTGTTCGGAGTCCCGGATGTGATCACGGACATGACGAGGAGTCTCGAAATGGTCGAGACATAAAGATTGATATATTGGAAGCCTATGTTTGGACATCGGAAGTGTTCCGGGTGAAATCGGGATTTTACCGGATCACCGGGAGGTTACCGGAACCCCCCGGGAACCATATGGTCCTTCATGGGCCTTAGTGGAAAAGAGAAAAGGGGCAGCCCATAGCTGGCCGCGCGCCCCCCCTTCCCTGAGTCCTATTAGGACTAGTAGAAGGGGCCGGCCCCCCTCTCTCTCCTTTCCCCCTTGGGAATCCTAGTTGGAATAGGATTGAGGGGGGGAGTCCTACTCCCGGTAGGAGTAGGACTCCTCCCGCGCCCTCTCCCTGGCCGGCGCACCCCTCCCCCTTGGATCCTTTATATACGGGGGTAGGGGGCACCTCTAGACACACAAGTTGATCATTGAGATCGTTCCTTAGCCGTGTGCGGTGCCCCCTGCCACCAAATTCCACCTCGATCATACCGTTGTAGTGCTTAGGCGAAGCCCTGCGTCGGTAGTACATCAAGATCGTCACCACGCCGTCGTGCTGATGGAACTCTTCCTTGACGCTTTGCTAGATCGGAGCCCGAGGATCGTCATCGAGCTGAACGTGTGCTAAGAACTCGGAGGTGACGGAGTAACGGTGCTTGGATCGGTCGGATCGAGAAGAAGACGTACGACTACTTCCTCTATGTTGTGTCAACGCTTCCGTTGCAATCTACAAGGGTACGTAGATCAGACTCTCCCCCTCGTTGCTATGCATCACCATGATCTTGCGTGTGCATAGGAAAATTTTGAAATTACTACGTTCCCCAACAGTCCTGCTAGCCCAGCACTACTGCTCCGGAACACTTGACTGGCCGGCATGTGATTCACTTCGTTCCTGTGTCTGTCCCTTCAGGGAAATGTCACGCGGTGACATCCGGAGTCCTGCCTAGCCTGCTACAGCCCGGGTTCCTGGAGTCCTGTTAGGCCAGTGCCACAGCCCGGATTCATACACTATTGACCGACATGCTCGAGGTTGATTCATGTATGCCTGTCCCTGTAAGTTAGTGCTACTTTGGGTTCACGACTAGTCATGTCGGCCCGGGTTCTCTATCATATGGATGCTAGCGACACTATCATATACGTGAGTCAAAAGGCGCAAACGGTCCCGGGCCAGGTTAGGTGGCACCCGTGGGAATACCGTGCGTGAGGCCGCAAAGTGATATGAAGTGTTACATGCTAGATCGGTGTGACTTAGGATCGGGGTCCCGACAGTGTTGGTATCAGAGCCTTACTGACTGTAGGATTACCAAGCCAAACTGGTCGAAGTTGACTCTAGAAATGCTTTAGTTATATAAGGGAATTGATTGTGGAAGGGAACGTAAGGCTCTTTTTACTCGTTTACCTCATGTCATTCTTTCTGAGTCAGCCTCTTCTTTTCTACGAGGGTTAAGGCCTAGGCTTCTCCTCTATCTCTCAGGATGACGTGTTACTAAACCGTAAAGTCTTAGGATTGTTGGGTTGTGTCTCCTTACAGTTCTACTACTTCCGTGTGTCCTCAATTTGACCCAAAACCTTGATATTATGATGCTGATTGATTATGCTATTCCTTTGATGAATGTCTCAAAAATCCTTTTGAGCATTTACAGCCGTTATGCTGCCGAAATTGTCCCAGGATTTCAAGAGTTTCCAATGCTTTTGCATTACATTCCGCATCCTTATGTCGATGCTAATTCCATCCTTGTTTCCTTGGTTTCTGTGCTAGGATGTCGTCTGCTAACCGAGGTTCAGTTGCTCATAGCAAGAACCACGGAGATGGTAGGGACGAGGATCCTCCTGACCAGCCTTTGATGGCAGAGTTCTTGTTAGCATCCGAGAGGAACAAGCGTGAGACTAACCACTTGCTGGCACGGATTGAGCAGAACACCGCACATCAGCGTAAGAAGTTGGTTTCCATCACCGACTTCATTGGTCTGAAACCACCCACCTTCCATCACCCCTTTGAGCCACTCGATGCAGATGACTGGCTCCGAAGCATCACTCATAAGTTGCATTCTGCGAACGTCGCTGAAAGTGACAAGGTCACCTATGCTACCTATCACCTGGAAGGTCCTGCTAGTATTTGGTGGCAGAGCTATGAGGCTATGCTTCCAGCTGGTCAGATTCCTACCTAGAAGGATTTCACCGAGGCTTTTCGTGAGCACCACATTCCTCAGGCTCTCATTGACCGCAAGAGGGAAGAGTTCTGTAGTTTTACCCAGGGTAAGCTGCCTGTTGATGCTTACAGTAGGGAGTTTGGAAACCTCGCCCGCTATGCTACAGAAGAAGTGTCCACGGACGCTAAGAAGCAGGCTAGGTTCCCGAAGGGTCTCAACCCTAAGTTGCGTCGTGATCTCCACCTGCATCATTGTGATACTTTCTAGGCTCTTGTGAACAAGGCCATTAATGCAGAGACAACTCAACTCACTTACGAGGAGTCTCGTAAGCACAACCGTGATATGGGTTCTTCCTCCCGCTCTGGCTCTCAGAAGCGATGGATTTGGATTCCGAACTCAGCTCTTCCACCTGGGTATGCACCGAGGCCATCCGATGTGGCGCCTCACCCAACTCAGCAACATGCTCCACCCAGGCCTATTAGTGGACCAGTTGCCAACGTAGGTCCACGTCCTACCTCAGGAACTTGCTTCACCTGCGGACAACCAGGACACTACGCACGTGACTGCCCTTAGTCCAGTTATACTCCACCCCAGTATGAGAGGTCTGTTGGCCATGAAAAGCCATCAGGAAAGATGATCAGTACCAAGCCAACCTCCAATGAATGAGCATGTGTGCACCATATCTCAGCTACAGAAGCTCAAGATGATCCCGACGTCGTACTGGGTACGCTTCTTGTCAATTGTCACCCAGCTTCAGTTCTGTTCGATACTGGAGCATCCCACTCCTTCATATCCGAAGGTTATGCTCGATTGCACGACATGTCATTTTGTGATATGCCAACTCCACTAATAATCCAGACTCCTGGTTCCAAATGGCAAACCTCCAAGGTAAGCCATGGTAATGAAATCCTTGTTGACAGACTGGTTTTCCTTGCCTCTTTGATATCTCTCAAGTCCTTAGATATTAACATCATCTTGGGTATGGACTGGATGACAGCTCATCATGCCAAGATCGATTGTTACACCAGATCTGTTCAACTTACACATCCATCTGGCAAAATAGTCACTGTCTCCACTAGAGTTGCAAGGCGTCAACTCTATTCTCTTAATGCCAGCCCTCTTCCAGACCTTGAAGATATTCCGGTAGTCCGTGATTTCCCGGATGTTTTTCCAGAAGAACTGCCAGGTGTCCCACCTGACAGAGATGTAGAGTTTGTCATAGAACTTATCCCAGGAACTGTTCCAATCTCTAGGAGACCATACAAGATGGCACCTTTGGAGTTAGCCGAGCTTAAGAAACAACTTGATGAGTCCTTGCAAAAGGGGTTCATCCGTCCCAGTTCTTCTCCTTGGGCTTGTCCTGTCCTCTTCATCAAGAAGAAGGATGGTTCGGATCGAATGGTTGTAGATTATCGTCCCGTTAATTTGGTCACGATAAAGAACAAGTACCCGCTCCCCAGGATCAACGACCTGTATGATCAGCTCGCTGGATCCTCAGTCTTTTCCAAGATGGATTTGAGGTTAGGCTACCACCAAATCAAGATCAGAAACGGGGACATCCCCAAAACGGCCTTTGTCACTCGATATGGTCAATACGAGTACACCATGATGTCTTTCGGCCTAACCAATGCTCCAGCTACTTTCTCCCGCTTGATGAACTCGATCTTTATGGAGTACTTAGATAAGTTCATCGTGGTTTACCTCGATGATATTCTTATTTACTCGAAGAATGAGGAAGATCATGCCGAGCATCTTAGGTTTGTGTTAGAAAAACTCAGAGAGCATCGCCTTTATGCCAAGTTCTCCAAGTGTGAATTTTGGTTGCCAGAAGTGACCTATCTGGGCCACGTGATCTCCGGTAAGGGCATTGCTGTCAATCCCGAGAGAGTCAAAGCCGTTCTCGATTGGACTCCACTTGAAACGGTCAAACAAGTTAGGAGTTTCCTTGGTCTAGCTAGTTATTGTCGCCGCTTCGTTGAAAACTTCTCCAAAGTGGCCAAACCCCTCACGGAGCTTCTCAATAAAGATAAAAGGTTTGAGTGGACCCCACAGTGTGAGCACAGTTTTCAGGAACTGAAAAGATGCCTGACTTCTGCGCCCATACTCGTGCCACCGGATTTCACTAAAGACTTTGTTATCTATTGTGATGCTTCGCGTCAAGGACTAGGTTGCATTCTTACAGGATCGTCATGTGATTGCCTATGCATCTCGACAGTTGCATCCACATGAGGAAAATTATCCTACACATGATCTGGAGCTTGCAGCCGTAGTCTATGCACTTAAGACTTGGCGACATTACCTTCTTGGTAACCGTTGCGAAATCTACACTGGCCATCAGAGTCTCAAGTATATCTTCACCCAACCGGATCTGAATCTCAGACAGAGACGTTGGTTGGAGTTGATCTCGGATTACGACTTAGGAATCACCTACACCCCAGGCAAAGCCAATGTCATGGCTGATGCTTTAAGTCGTAAATCCTATTGCAACAAACTCATGTTGCAACAATGTCAACCACCCCTCCATGAGGAATTCTGTAAGCTTAACCTTCACATAGCTCCTCATGGTTCCCTTTCTACCTTGGTGGCGAAACCTACCCTTACGGATCAGATCATAGAGGCTCAGAAGCATGATACGAGAATCTCCCGGATCAAGAAGAATATTTCCAAGGGAGTTGCTGGCTGTTTCTCTATGGATGAACGAGGTGTTGTTTACTTTGGTAACCGTTTGGTGGTTCCCAAATGTCAACAGATGCAACAACTGATCCTTAAGGAGGCCCATGAATCCCCTCTCACGATTCATCCTGGTAGTACAAATATGTATCAGGACCTATGCCAGAGGTTCTGGTGGACTAGGATGAAGAGAGAAATCGCTCAGTATATCGCCAACTATGACGTTTGTCGTCGCGTTAAGGCAGAGCATCTAAGACCTGCTGGCACCCTTCAACCTTTAGCTATTCCCGAGTGGAAATGGGACAAAGTTGGTATGGACTTCATCACTGGTTTTCCCAGGACCAAGAAAGGAAATAATGCTATCTTCGTAGTCATTGATCGTCTTTCCAAAGTGGCTCACTTCCTACCTGTTCGAGAGAGTATCACTGCTAGTCAGCTCACTGACTTATATATCTCCTGAATAGTGTCACTCCATGGTGTTCCACTAGAGATCAATTCAGACCGTGGCAGTCTTTTCACCTCTCATTTCTGGGAAAGTTTCCAAACTGCCATGGGCACCCATCTTTCCTTCAGTACCGCTTTCCACCCTTAGTCAAGTGGTCAGGTGGAAAGGTCAACCAAATTCTCGAAGACATGCTTAGAGCTTGCGTTATCTCATTCGGTATGGATTGGGAGAAATGTCTTCCCTTTGTCGAGTTTGCTTATAACAATAGCTACCAATCCAGTCTTAAGAAAGCACCCTTCGAGATCCTGTATGGACGAAGATGTCGAACACCTTTGAACTGGCCAGAAACCGGCGAAAGACAATTCTTTGGACCGGATATGATCCAGGAGGCAGAAAAGCAAGTTCACATCATTCGTGAGAATTTGAAAACAGCCCAATCTCGCCAAAAGAGCCAGTATGACCGTCGTCATAAGGAAGTGGCTTATGAAGTTGGTGACAAGGCTTACCTTTGGGTTACTCCTTTGAAGGGTACCCATCGTTTCGGTATCAAGGGCAAGTTGGCTCCTCGTTACATCGATCCTTTTCGCATTCTCCCTAAACGAGGAGAGGTTGCCTACCAGTTGGAACTACCCCCACATCTTTCTCGAGTTCATGATGTCTTCCACGTCTCTCAACTCAGGCGTTGCTTCTCGGATCCCATCCGCAGAGTGGACCACGAAATGCTTGATCTTCAAGATAACCTCACTTATCGAGAGTACCCCGTTCGCATTCTGGATCAAGTAGAGCGTGTCACTCGACATCATAACATCAAGTTTCTCAAGGTTCAATGGTCTCATCATTCCGAGAGAGAAGCTACTTGGGAGCGAGAAGATCGTCTTCGACTTGAGTACCCCGCTTTCTTTCCGCCAACTCCTGAATCTCGGGACGAGACTTTTTCGAGTGGGGGCGAGTTGTCACATCCCTAGTTCTGGTATGGTCCTAGGCTTGCTTTGTGCATCATGTTTAAATTTCAGATGAATTTGAAATGGGGATGTTTCAAACCCTAGCACCAAAGCAATTCAAATAGGTTCAAATTAAAAATGGAATTTCAATGAACCCAAAATGCTTCTCAAAAATGTTCATGGTCTTTGGAAAATGTTGGGAACAACAACCAGAGGTGATGCACATTTTTCTACTCATTTTGGATTTTTGAATCAATGCATAAATATTTGATTTGGAGCTGTTTAAATTATATAAATATTTTAATGGCTCCAAAAATGTTGAGAATTGGTGAGGGCCTCTAGAATATTATATCTAGATGCCACAATTATTTTCAGCATTTATGGAAATGTTTTAACATTTCTTTTAGATACAAAACAAATGTCAGAAATAGAAAAAAAGAAAACAGGAGAAGGAAAAGGCTTACCCGGCCTTACCTGGTGGCCCTACAGGACCGGCCCAGCTAGGCCCAGCCCACCAGGGGCAGAGCCGTCTTCAACCTCTGCCTACTGGCAGAGGCATGGCGACGCGCCCGTGCCCGAGCCTCCACCTCCTGCTTGCCTGCTTGCCCCTCCCCGACGCGTCTGGACGAGTGCCCCGCGACCCTCCCCGGCTCTCTCTCACTCTCTCTCGTCCCCATCCCTTCCCCTGCATTTCCCTCCCTCTCACGACCGAGCGCGCTGTCGCCGCCGTCAACAGCCACCGCGGCCATAGCCTCCCTATCGCCTCTCCGACGTATCCAAGAGCACCGAACCCCTCTCTCCCGCGCTCTTTTGCTTTCTCTAGATCGTGGTTCCACCGGAGCCGAGAGCCGGCCGCCGCCGTTCTTGTCGCCACCGTAGCCAGAGCTAGCAAAGCTCGTGCCCGAGCACGACTCCGTGCTCAGCAGCTCCGCAGCAAGCTAACTCCGCCACCAGTTCGTCCTCCCGTGCACCACAGCGCTGCGCCGCTCGAACCCGAACTCCGGTGCCGCCGCGAGCTCCATTTCGGTGAACTCCGGCCACCCCAGCCCCTCTCGTGTGCTTCCCTGGATGCGGCGCACGCCCAGCTCCATGCAGAGCCCCTCCACCATCCTTTTGGTCGCCGGAACGGCGATCCCGAGCCCTCCGCCGCGTTCGGCCTCACCGGCGGTGAAACGCCGGTGGGGTTGACCGGTCTGACCCCCATAGCCCAGTTGACCTCCCCCTCTCTCTCGCTGACATGTGGGCCCCGGCCCTGTTAAGTTTTAGTTAGGATTAGTTTAACAACTAATTAAACCCTGTTTAGCTAATTGGGTCACTGACGCGTGGGCCCAACCCCATTAACTAAACCAGTTTAGGTTTATTTTAAATTAGGATTAACCACAGACACTGACGTGTGGACCCCACACGTCAGGTTTGACCTGGTCAGCCGCCTTTGACCTGCTGACGTAAGCATGACGCTGTGCTGACGCAGTATATCATTTCCTGGTATTAATTTAAATCAGGAAATTTTAGAAAATAGTTAAAACTTCTAAAAATCATAGAAATTCAACCGTAACTCCAAATCAAATAAATTATATATGAGAAATTATCAGAAAAATGCAAGGAATCCATTTATGCTAGTTTCATGCATGAAAAACCAACTTATACTTGCTGTATAAGTGAAAATGTAATAATGGCATGTTATATACTTAATTTGGGGTTTGCATATGAACCCTTGGTTCATATGGACTTCAACCAAATTGATGCTAGATGCATTAGGGCAAATCATAGCATCTTCGAAATGTAACCTTCATGCATCATATTGTTGGATATGGTTGTTTATTGATTGCCGGCACCGTTCCCTCTCGATAGGTTTTGCTTCGGAAGGTGTCCCGAGTACCTGTCTGAGGAGCAGTGCTTCTTCGTGGATCTATCAGGCAAGCAAACCCCCTTGAGCATCTCGATAAAGTCCCACTCTCTCGCTCCTTCTCCTTTTACTGCATTAGGACAACAACGATTCAAACTGCTACTTTCTGCTGCGGTAGCTGAACCCATTCGTCTGCATGACCTATCATTGCCACAGTAAATAGTTGAAACCCACTAGCATAAGTAGGAGTTGCTTGAGCCTTGATGTGCCTGCTCATCCATGCTTGTTTTTCTTTATGCCAGCTATGCTTAGAGTTGTGTCAGGTCTGATTCATCGGGAATGAATCGGAGTGGTGAACATGTCCTACCGATAAAGGCTAAGTGTGTGAACACATTTTGGTAAAGGTAGCGATGAGAGGCCATGTAGGAGTACATGGTGGGTTGTCTCATTGGAACCGTCCTTAAGCACTGAGTTCTGTGTATGTTATCCAAGTCCAGTTACTACCGCACATTGGGTTCCGGTTATCCGGCCCCTCCCGGCTTATTAATCCACTTGATCTCTGTCCAGGAGTTGCAACTAGTTTCTGGCGTTTGTAGGTAGTGCTACTTGTCTACCAGGTGGTGTCCGATGGGACGGGCTTGGGACAGACTAGGCACTATGGCACGGTGTACCAGGTGGCACCCGGATGGTGGGCTTGGGAACCCTGCACACATCGTTTGGGGCCGTGAGCGACACCCTGGCCGGATCTCCTTGCGGATGGAACCCGAATAGGCGATAAACCTGGACGAGAGACTTGTGTGGTTAGTCAGGTCATGGCCGACACCCTCGCCCGGCTTCCGCTTGAAGGTTGTCGAGGTACATGACGTGTACAGGGCTATAAGTGGCAAGAGCGTGTGTGAAGAAGTACACCCCTGCAGGGTCAATATTATTTATTCGAATAGCCGTTTTCCTCGGATATGGAAACTTGGAGGACTTATGTAGTACATAGACAACTTGTAGTGGATACTCTAAAATCCGCAAGATAAGCGTGAGTGCTATGGATGACCTTCTCGTATGGAGACGGGAACGGGCCCATAGTGGAGTATTGATATGGTGAATATGTGGACTCGTGTGTGTCTTCTCACCACAAAGAAGTTTCTGATACTCATAGTATAGATTAGCCATTGAGTCAAAGCTGGCTTGCTGCTGTTAAACACCACCACCCCCCTTTGTTGATAATGTTGCATATGTAGATAGTTCTGATGTAAGAGTTGCTGAGTACCTTTGTACTCACGTTTGCTTATTTATGTTTTGCAGTTGGTTACACTAGTGGCTTCGACGAGTAGCTTGTGTCCCAGCTACGATCTTGTACCCTTGGGAGGGTCGTGTTTAGTCAGGCTTCTTAGTCTTTTCCTTTTTGTAGTTGTCTGTACTCAGACATGTAATGCTTCCGTTGCTTGTATGCTCTGAATGATGGGTCATGAGACCCCTGTGTGTATTGATTGCTATGTGGCTCTTCTGGGCCTTTATCTATATGAGTTTGAGTTATGTTGTGATGCCATGATGTACAGCACATACTTGCATGTTATGCGTACGTGTAACGTGTATTGCTATGTGTGGGATCCGACAACCTAGTTGTTTACCTCTGATAGCCTCTCTTATGGGGAAATGTAGTCTTGTGCTTCCATGTGCCATAGTAGTCCGCTACAGCCCGGTTCACCGGAGTCCTGCTAGCCGAGCACTACTGCTCCGGAACACTTGACTGGCCGGCATGTGATTCACTTCGTTCCTGTGTCTGTCCCTTCAGGGAAATGTCACGCGGTGACATCCGGAGTCCTGCCTAGCCTGCTACAGCCCGGGTTCCGGAAGTCCTGTTAGCCCAGTGCCACAGCCCGGATTCATACACTGTTGACCGACATGCTCGAGGTTGATTCATGTATGCCTGTCCCTGTAAGTTAGTGCTACTTTGGGTTCATGACTAGTCATGTCGGCCCGGGTTCTCTGTCATATGGATGCTAGCGACACTATCATATACGCGAGTCAAAAGGCGCAAACGGTCCCGGGCCAGGTAAGGTGGCACCCGTGGGAATACCGTGCGTGAGGCCGCAAAGTGATATGAAGTGTTACATGCTAGATCGGTGTGACTTAGGATCGGGGTCCCGACAAAATGACAATCATGAAACTCAACGTAAAATTTGTCAAAGGATATGTTTGAATGGCCGCGTGCTTCCTTGTCTTCATCCACCATTGTTTAGAGACTTGGTGATATAGAAATTGCTCAAGATGTGAGTGAGTTGCAATCTCATAGATTTAGATTCATCCAAGTACCTACACGGGTTAGATAACATGCAAGGTGCAAATGTATCCAAGACATGAGATAGTCAACATAAGATAAATATCAAGGATTAGTCATAGGCTCATGCCTTGCATGTATCAAATGGAGTTCCTACTCCAATGTTGAAGCATCAATGATGTTCAATTCACCTCTTAACCTGCAAAACACTTTCTCATCAAGTGGTTTCATGAATATATCAGCTAACTGCTTTTCGGTGCGAACATGCTTAAGATTAATGTCCCCTTTGGCAACATGATCTCGAATGAAGTGATGACGAACTTCAATATGCTTAGTTCGAGAATGTTCCATGGGATTGTGAGAAATCTTAATAGCACTTTCATTGTCACAAAGTAATGGAACATGTTTCACATATATCCCATAATCTTTAAGAGTTTGGTTCATCCAAAGTAATTGAGCACAACATGATCTAGCGGCAATGTATTCCGCTTCGGCGGTGGATAAGGATACCGAGTTTTGTTTCTTGGAAGACCAAGACACAAGAGATCTACCAAGAAATTGACAAGTACCCGAAGTGGAATTTCTATTAACCTTGTCACCGGCATAGTCCGAGTCAGAGTATCCAACAAGATCAAAGAAGGCCCTCTTTGGATACCAAATGCCAAAATTTGGTGTATGGATTAAGTATCTCACTATCCTTTTCACGGCCTTAAGATGACATTCTTTAGGAGCGGCTTGATATCGTGCACACATGCACACACTTAGCATAATATTGGGACGTGAAGCACATAGATATAACAATGAGCCAATCATAGAGCGATAAACCTTTTGATCAACCGGTTCACCATCTTTGGTTAAATCAAGATGTCCACTAGTAGGCATGGGTGTAGTCATACCTTTGCATTCTGGCATATTGAACTTCTTGAGTAAGTCCTTGGTGTACTTCGTTTGAGAAACAAAGGTACCTTCCTTAGTTTGCTTGATTTGCAAACCAAGAAAGAATTTGAGTTCACTCATCATCGACATCTCAAACTTTTCTGACATTAGCTTTCCAAACTTTTCACTAAAATGAGGGTTAGTTGATCCAAATATAATATCATATACATAAATTTGGCACACAAATAGTTCTCCATTAACCCTTGTAGTAAAAAGAGCAGAATCCATTTTTCCAATTTCAAAGCCTTTTTCAATAAGGAACTTGGTCGAGCATTTATACTATGCTCTAGGAGCTTGTTTAAGACCATAAAGAGCTTTGTGAAGTTTGTAAACATGATTAGGTTTCTTAGGATTGACAAATCCGGGAGGTTGCTTAACATAAACTTCCTCCTCTATTTCACCATTCAGAAAAGAACTTTTAATGTCCATTTGGTACAAGGTGATATCATGATGATTATCATAGGTAAGTAAGATGCGAATGGACTCAAGTCTAGCAACGGGGGCATATGTCTCACCATAGTCCATACCTTCGACCTGAGTGTAGCCTTGGGCGACGAGACGTGATTTGTTGCGAACTACTTGTCATCTTCATCTTGCTTGTTGCAAAACACCCATTTGGTACCGATGATGTTGTGGTTGTTGTCGGGCTTCTCAACTAATGTCCAAACTTGATTTCTCTCAAAGTTGTGTAGCTCTTCATGCATGGCATTTATCCAATCCGGATCTTCCAAAGCTTCTTCAACCTTCATAGGTGTTGGGAACGTAGTAATTTCAAAAAATTTCCTACGCACACGCAAGATCATGGTGATGCATAGCAACGAGAGGGGAGAGTGTTGTCTACGTACCCTCGTAGACCGGCAACGGAAGTGTTGACACAACGTAGAGGAAGTAGTCGTACGTCTTCCCGATCTGACCGATCCAAGTACCGAACGTACGGCACCTCCGAGTTCTGCACACGTTCAACTCGGTGACGTCCCTCGAGTTTTGATCCAGCAAAACATTGAGGGAGAGTTTCGTCAGCATGACGACGTGATGACGGTGATGATGTTCTACCGACGCAGGGCTTTGCCTAAGCACCGCTACGATATGACCGAGGTGGAATATGGTGGAAGGGGGCACCGCACACGACTAAGGAACGATCACGAGGATCAACTTGTCTGTCATGGAGTGCCCCTTGCCTCGGTATATAAAGGAGGGAGAGGGGGAGGTGCGGCCGGCCCTATGGGTGCGCCTGGAGGAGTGCTACTGCAACCGGGAGTAGGACTCCCCCCTCTTGCCTTGTTGGAGAAGGAAGAAGGAAGGGAGAAAGAGGAAATGGGGGCGCCGCCCCCCCCCTCCTTGTCCTATTCAGACTAGGGGGGAGGGGGCGCACGGCCTGCCCTGGCCGGCCCTCCTCTTCTTCCTTATGGCCCATGTAGGCCCAATAACCCCCGAGGGGTTCCGGTAACCCCCCGGTACCCTGGTAAAATCCCGATTTCACCCGGAACGTTTCTGATATCCAAATATAGGCTTCCAATATATCAATCTTTAAGTCTCTACCATTTCGAGACTCCTCGTCATGTCCATGATCACATCCTGGACTCCGAACAACCTTCAGTACATCAAAACACAAAAACCCTAATTACGATCATCACCGAACTTTAAGCGTGCGGACCCTACGGGTTCGAGAACTATGTAGACATGACCGAGACACGTCTCCGGTCAATAACCAATAGCGGAACCTGGATGCTCATATTGGCTCCTACATATTCTACGAAGATCTTTATCGGTCAGACCGCATAACAACATACGTTGTTCCCTTTGTCATCGGTATGTTACTTGCCCGAGATTCGATCGTCGGTATCTCAATACCTAGTTCAATCTCGTTACCGACAAGTCTCTTTACTCATTCCGTAATACATCATCCTGCAACTAACTTATTAGTTGCAATGCTTGCAAGGCTTGAGTGATGTGCATTATCGAGAGGGCCCAGAGATACCTCTCCGACAATCGGAGTGACAAATCCTAATCTCGAAATACGCCAACCCAACAAGTACCTTCGGAGGCACCTGTAGAGCACCTTTATAATCACCTAGTTACGTTGTGACGTTTGGTAGCACACAAAGTGTTCCTCCGGTAAACGGGAGTTGCATAATCGCATAGTCATAGGAGCATGTATAAGTTATGAAGAAAGCAATAGCAACAAACTAAACGATCAAGTGCTAAGCTAACGGAATGGATCAAGTCAATCACATCATTCTCCTAATGATGTGATCATTTTAATCAAATGACAACTCATGTCTATGGTTAGGAAACATAACCATCTTTGATTAACGAGCTAGTCAAGTAGAGGCATACTAGTGACTCTTTGTTTTTGTCTACGTATTCACAGATGTATTATGTTTCCATTTAATACAATTCTAGCATGAATAATAAACATTTATCATGGTATAAGGAAATAAATAATAACTTTATTATTGCCTCTAGGGCATATTTCCTTCAGTCTCCCACTTGCACTAGAGTCAATAATCAAGATTACACAGTAATGATTCTAACACCCATGGAGCCTTGGTGCTGATCATGTTTTGCTCGTGGAAGAGGCTTAGTCAGTGGGTCTGCAAGATTTAGATCCGTATGTATCTTGCAAGTTTCTATATCTCCCACTTGGACTAAATACCGAATGGAATTGAAGCGTCTCTTATTGTATTTGGTTCTCTTTAGAAATATGGATTCCTTTGCTAAGGCAATTGCACCAGTATTGTCACAAAAGATTTTCATTGGACTCGATGCACTAGGTATGACACCTAGATCGGATATGAACTCCTTCATCCAGACTCCTTCATTCGCTGCTTCCGAAGCAGCTATGTACTCCGCTTCACATGTAGATCCCACCACGACGCTTTGTTTAGAACTGCACCAACTGACAGCTCCACCGTTTAGTAAAAACACGTATCCGGTTTGCGATTTAGAATCGTCCGGATCAGTGTCAGAGCTTGCATCAAGGTAACCATTTACGATGAGCTCTTTGTCACCTTCATATACGAGAAACATATCCTTAGTCCTTTTCAGGTATTTCAGGATGTTCTTGACCACTGTCCAGTGATCCACTCCTGGATTACTTTGGTACCTCCCTGCTAGACTTATAGCAAGGCACACATAAAGTCTGGTACACAGCATTGCATACATGATAGAGCCTATGGCTGAAGCATAAGGAACATCTTTCATTTTCTCTCTATCTTCTGCGGTGGTCGGACATTGAGTCTTACTCAACTTCACACCTTGTAACACATGCAAGAACCCTTTCTTTGCTTGATCCATTTTGAACTTCTTCAAAACCTTGTCAAGGTATGTGCTTTGTGAAAGTCCAATTAAGCGTCTTGATCTATCTCTATAGATCTTAATGCCCAATATGTAAGCAGCTTCACAGAGGTATTTCATTGAAAAACTCTTATTCAAGTATCCCTTTATGCTATCTAGAAATTCTATATCATTTCCAATCAATAATATGTCATCCACATATAATATCAGAAATGCTACAGAGCTCCCACTCACTTTCTTGTAAATACAAGCTTCTCCAATAGTTTGTACAAAACCAAATGCTTTGATCACACTATCAAAGCGTCTATTCCAACTCCGAGAGGCTTGCACCAGTCCATAAATGGATCGCTAGAGCATGCACACTTTGTTAGCTCCCTTTGGATCGACAAAACCTACTGGTTGCATCATATATAACTCTTCTTCCAGAAATCCATTCAGGAATGCAGTTTTGACATCCATTTGCCAAATTTCATAATCATAAAATGCGGCAATTGCTAACATGATTTGGACAAACTTAAGCATCGCTGCGGGTGAGAAGGTCTCATAGTAGTCAATCCCTTGAACTTGTCGAAAACCTTTTGCAACAAGTCGAGCTTTGTAGACAATAACATTACCGTCAGCGTCAGTCTTCTTCTTGAAGATCCATTTATTCTCAATTGCTTGCCGATCAACGGGCAAGTCAACCAAAGTCCACACTTCGTTCTCATACATGGATCCCATCTCAGATTTCATGGCTTCTAGCCATTTTGCGGAATCTGGGCTCACCATCGCTTCTTCATAGTTCGTAGGTTCATCATGATCTAGTAGCATGACTTCCAGAACAGGATTACCGTACCACTCTGGTGCGGATCTTACTCTGGTTGATCTACGAGGTTTGGTAGTAACTTGATCTGAAGTTTCATGATCATTATCATTAGCTTCATCACTAATTGGTGTAGGTGTCACAGAAACCGGTTTCTGTGATGTGCTACTTTCCAATAAGGAAGTAGGTACAGTTACCTCATCAAGTTCTACTTTTCTCCCACTCACTTCTTTCGAGAGAAACTCCTTCTCTAGAAAAACTCCGAATTTAGCAACAAAAGTTTTGCCTTCGGATCTGTGATAGAAGGTGTACCCAACAGTCTCCTTTGGGTATCCTATGAAGACACATTTCTCCGACTTGGGTTCGAGCTTATCAGATTGAAGCTTTTTCACATAAGCATCACAACCCCAAACTTTCAGAAACGACAACTTTGGTTTCTTGCCAAACCACAGTTCATAAGGCGCCGTCTCAACGGATTTCGATGGTGTCCTATTTAACGTGAATGCAACCGTCTCTAAAGCATAACCCCAAAACGATAACGGTAAATCAGTAAGAGACATCATAGATCGCACCATATCTAATAAAGTACGATTACGATGGTCGGACACACCATTACGCTGTGGTGTTCCGGGTGGCGTGAGTTGCGAAACTATTCTGCATTGTTTCAAATGTAGACCAAACTCGTAACTGAAATATTCTCCTCCATGATCAGATCGTAGAAACTTTATTTTCTTGTTATGATGATTTTCAACTTCACTCTGAAATTCTTTGAACTTTTCAAATGTTTCAGACTTATGTTTCATTAAGTAGATATACCCATATCTGCTTAAATCATCCGTGAAGGTGAGAAAATAACGATATCCGCCACTACCCTCAACATTCATTGGACCACATACATCTGTATGTATGATTTCCAACAAATCCGTTGCTCTCTCCATAGTACCAGAGAACGACGTTTTAGTCATCTTACCCATGAGGCATGGTTCGCAAGTACCAAGTGATTCATAATCAAGTAGTTCCAGAAGTCCATCAGCATGGAGTTTCTTCATGCGCTTTACACTGATATGACCTAAACGGCAGTGCCACAAATAAGTTGCACTATCATTATCAACTCTGCATCTTTTGATTTCAACATTATGAATATGTGTATCACTACTATCGAGATTCATCAAAAATAGACCACTCTTCAAGGGTGCATGACCATAAAAGATATTACTCATATAAATAGAACAACCATTATTCTCTGATTTAAATGAATAACCGTCTCGCATCAAACAAGATCCAGATATAATGTTCATGCTCAACGCTGGCACCAAATAACAATTATTTAGGTCTAATAATAATCCCGAAGGTAGATGTAGAGGTAGCGTGCCGACCGCGATCACATCGACTTTGGAACCTTTTCCGACGCGCATCGTCACCTCGTCCTTAGCCAATCTTCGCTTAATCCATAGCCCCTGTTTCGAGTTGCAAATGTTAGCAACAGAACCAGTATCAAATACCCAGGTGCTACTACGAGCATTAGTAAGGTACACATCAATAACATGTATATCACATATACCTTTGTATACTTTGCCATCCTTCTTATCCGCCAAATACTTGGGGAAGTTCCGCTTCCAGTGACCAGTCTGCTTGCAGTAGAAGCACTCAGTCTCAGGCTTAGGTCCAGACTTGGGTTTCTTCTCCTGAGCAGCAACTTGTTTGCTATTCTTCTTGAAGTGCCCTTTCTTCTTCCCTTTGCCCTTTTCTTGAAACTGGTGGTCTTATTGACCATCAACACTTGATGCTCCTTCTTGATTTCTACCTCCGCGGCTTTTAGCATCGCGAAGAGCTCAGGAATAGTTTTATTCATCCCTTGCATATTATAGTTCATCACGAAGCTTTTGTAGCTTGGTGGCAGTGAATGAAGAACTCTGTCAATGACACTATCAACAGCAAGATTAACCCCTAGTTGAGTCAAGTGATTATGATACCCAGACATTTTGAGTATATGTCCACTGACAGAACTATTCTCCTCCATCTTGCAGCTATAGAACTTATTGGAGACTTCATATCTCTCAATCCGGGCATTTGCTTGAAATATTAACTTCAACTCCTGGAACATCTCATATGCTCCATGACGTTCAAAATGTCGTTGAAGACCTGGTTCTAAGCCGTAAAGCATGGCACACTGAACTATCGAGTAGTCATCAGCTTTGCTCTGCTAGACGTTCATAACATCTGGTGTTGCTCCTGCAGCAGGCTTGGCACTTAGCGGTGCTTCCAGGACGTAATTCTTCCATGCAGCAATGAGGATAATCCTCAAGTTACGGACCCAGTCCGTGTAATTGCTACCATCATCTTTCAACTTTGCTTTCTCAAGGAACGCATTAAAATTCAATGGAACAACAGCACGAGCCATCTGTCTACAATCAAACATAGACAAGCAAGATACTATCAGGTACTAAGTTCATGATAAATTTAAGTTCAATTAATCATATTACTTAAGAACTCCCACTTAGAAAGATATCCCTCTAATCCTCTAAGTGATCACGTGATCCAAATCAACTAAACCATGTCCGATCATCACGTGAGATGGAGTAGTATCAATGGTGAACATCAATATGTTGATCATATCTACTATATGATTCACGCTCGACCTTTCAGTCTCCGTGTTCCGAGGCCATATCTGTTATATGCTAGGCTCGTCAAGTTAAACCTGTATTCCGCGTGTGCAACTGTTTTGCACCCGTTGTATTTGAACGTAGAGCCTATCACACTCGATCATCACGTGGTGTCTCAGCACGAAGAACTTTCGCAACGGTGCATACTCAGGGAGAACACTTATACTTTGATAATTTAGTGGGGGATCATCTTATAATGCTACCGTCAATCAAAGCAAGATAAGATGCATAAAAGATAAACATCACATGCAATCAATATAAGTGATATGATATGGCCATCATCATGTTGTGCTTGTGATCTCCATCTCCGAAGCACCTTCATGATCACCATCGTCACCGGCACGACACCTTGATCACCATCATAGCATCGTTGTCCTCTCGCCAATCTTATGCTTCCACGACTATCACTACCGCTTAGTGATAAAGTAAAGCATTACAGCGCAATTACATTGCATACAATAAAGCAACAACCATATGGCTCCTGCCAGTTGCCGATAACTCGGTTACAAAACATGATCATCTCATACAATAAAATTTAGCATCATGTCTTGACCATATCACATCACAACATGCCCTGCAAAAACAAGTTTGACGTCCTCTACTTTGTTGTTGCAAATTTTACGTGGCTGCTACGGGCTTAGCAAGAACCGTTCTTACCTACGCATCAAAACCACAACGATAGTTTGTCAAGTTGGTGCTGTTTTAACCTTCGCAAGGACCGGGCGTAGCCACACTTGGTTCAACTAAAGTTGGAGAAACTGACACCCGCCAGCCACCTGTGTGCAAAGCACGTCGGCAGAACCAGTCTCGCGTAAGCGTACGCGTAATGTCGGTCCAGGCCGCTTCATCCAACAATACCGCCGAACCAAAGTATGACATGCTGGTAAGCAGTATGACTTATATCGCCCACAACTCACTTGTGTTCTACTCGTGCACAACATCAATGTCGGATTTCGGGTTCCGGCAGACCCTTGAGGTTCGAACACTGGGGTGCGCGTGGAGATTTCGCCTCCTACCTACCTGCACCCCTCCGCCATGCTAGGATGTAAACTACGGAAAGAACAACACAAGAGACACATGGTTTATACTGGTTCGGGCCACCGTTGTGGTGTAATACCCTACTCCAGTGTGTGGTGTGGTGGATTGCCTCTTGGGCTGATGATGATGAACAATACAAGGAAGAACAGCCTCGCGAAGGTACGTTCTTGGCTGGGGTGATGAACCGCTGGGAGGAGTTCAGTCCCCTTTCTCTCTCTCTCTCTCTCTCTCTCTCTCTCTCTCTCTCTCTTCCAACCAACCGACCCCTTCAACTCACCTCTTCAACTCACCCCTTCAACTCACCTCTTCAACTCACCCCTTCAACTCACCTCTTCAACTCACCCCTTGCTATGTGGGTGGCTGGCCCTATTTATAGAGACCCTGGTCCTCTTCCCAAATAACGAGCGGGAAGGGAGCCAACAATGGCGGGCTAATTTGAAAGGGGATAGCAAGTATCAGCTATCCTGACAAAAGCAGTCTTTGCATGCGCAAAGCTCTGGTGATGACGCCGTCTTGGTCTCCACGGTGACCTCCGTCTCGTAGTCCTCCTGGTCTTGGTCTCGTTGCACCGAAATGGCAACCTTTGCCTGATGCCTCGGTACTCCGCGGCTGCGCTTGCCCCCTTTGCACCAAAGAGGAAAGAAGGACGCTGCGCGGGCTGGCACCCGCCTGGCGCCCTGAGTCGTCATGGCTTGCGTCACGGGCACCTCGTGAGGTACCCCGCCTTGATCTCTCCGCCTCCTCGTGAGCCAGCCTGACGAGGCCGTGCCATAGGAAGCTCCACATCGTCCGCCCCGCGAGGCTTGGCCCCTCGCGAGGGTCTTGGTTTTGCGTTGGTGAAGATGGGCCGTGCTGGGCCCCCCTTTGAGCCACGCCGCAGGCCGCAGGCAGGCAAGTCTGGGGACCCCCGTTCCCAGAACGCCGACAGTAGCCCCGGGCCCAAGGCGCGCCCGGACTTGGCCATGCACGGAGGCGGAAGGGCAAGAACGAAGCACCGCGGGCCCTAACAGCCTGCGGCCTTGGGCGCCGCGTGGTGGTTGATTGGACGTGGGCGCCTTAGCAACCACGCGAGTTGGTAAAGGAGTGGCATCCGCCTAGGCCTTGCTTCTTGCTTTCCCTGGTTGCTGCTCAGACCCCCTTTCTTGCGCCTCTCCTTCCTTCCTCCGAAATCTCCAGATCTGCTCTGACCATGCGACCTAGGAAGACATGGCGCCTCGCTAGCCCCCGGCCGCAGCTTGGTACTCGTCTGCCCTGGACTCGCCGAACGTGTCGGAGGCGAGCCTTGCCCGGTTGTGCCGAATGGCGACGGCGCGGGGCATCAACGGGGCGAAGGTGCTCAAGGCCGGCTCCGCCACCCCTGAGGGTCAAAGGCGCACCTTCTATCCGCTCTTCGTAAGTGCCATTGTTGCTGGCCTGGTGCCTCCCTTCTCCGAGTTCTTCTCTTCTGTCCTCCGCCATTACAAGCTACAGGCTCTGCATCTCCATCCCAACTCCATCCTTCTCCTGGCAATCTTTGCTTATTATTGCGAGGCCCACGTTGGGGTGCAGCCCTCAGTGGCCTTACTGCGCCACTACTTCTACCTCCGGACCCCTCGCGGTCCTGCTTCCGCATGCGCGAGCTTCATCGCGTACGGTGGCGCCATTGCTATCTCGAACCCTGGGAAGAGGATTGAGGGCTTCAGGAGCAAGTGGATCTTGGTGGATGTTGGGCGCATCCACCCTCGGCTGATCTTGCCCACGGAGCAGCCCACGAGTTCCAGCGACTGGGGTCGAGCGGAGCTCGCAGATCCCCGCGCGAAGATGGTGTTGGAGAAGATGGACGCGGATCTGAGGCCGACCGACATGGCGGCGGCGAAGCTGACCGGCGCGTCGCTGCTGAGGGAGTTCCTGGAGCACCAGCTAGCTCCGCTTCGGCAGTACTCACTTCCAATGTGGAGGCCCCGTCCGAGCCCCGCGGCCTTGGCCGACGGAGACCTGGCTGTGGCTCTCCAGTCTCTGGTCGGGGGCAATGTGGCGAGGTTGGAGGGCGCTCCTACGCCCTTGTTCCTCCGCGACGACTGGGAGCGGGTAGTGAAGTCCATGCCCGTCTTCAACGGGGATGGGCCCGTGCCCATGGAGACTCCCGAGGAACCGGTGGACGTGCCCTCCGATGACTCCAACGAAGAGGAGGATGGAGGGGAGCGGGGAAAAGGGCCTGACTCCGAGGCGACTGACGGAGAGTCGAGGGCTCCCCTCCCCCGGCGCAGGTCCCGCGTTCTCCGCCTCCCTCCGAGCGATGACGACGAGGATGATGATGAAGACGATGACATGGACAACGACGAGCAGGACGGCAGGAGCTCGCCCTCGATCCCGAAGAAGGACAGGACCGGGCTGATCTCCCGCGGGTCTGCTCCGGCCCCGGGGCGGACCGCAGATGCACCTTCCGCCTCCAAGCTTCCCGAGGTTGACCCTTCCAGCCGGCTTTCAGGCTTCAAATTTGGCCGGAGGCCGCTTGAGCTCACTGGCGACGACCCGTAAGTGTTCGATTCTTGTCTTTATTTCTTGCTCTGCTTCTGAGGCTTGACGTCCGCATCCCTTGGATAGGCTGGCGCCCGCAGCAAAGAAGCTGAAGGGAGCTCCCGAGGTTCCATCCGTGGCAGCGCCCCTGCCTGCGAAGGAGGGTGACCGCGACACACAGGCTTCTCCTGCCCGGTCGTCCTCGCGAGGCCTAACCGAGCCGGCTGGGGCGAGCTCAGCCCCCACGGCCCAAGTGGCTCCCGAGGTGTCCTTGCCTGCCGCCGCCACCACAGCTGTCAGGGTGCGGCAGACTCCGCCTCAGGATGCTGTGGCCGTGCTGCCGCCTTCTCCTCCTACTCCACCGGCTGCTGTCTCTCTGACCCCTTCTGCCATTCTGGATCATGTTGTTGCCGAGCTGGACCGACTGCGGCAGGATCTTCTTGGTGCCAACCCTCGCTTGGTGGCTGGGCGCTTGGAGCTGGCTTCTGGATGGGTTCTCTCCGACGCTTCGATTCGGGTGGCGCTGGTCCAGGCCTCGATGGCATGCGACGAGGAGAAGTAGGCCGTCCTTGAGGCGAAGGCTGCTCGTGATGTAGCCCTGGGGGAGGTGGTCGACGTCCGTGGTCGCTGCAAGGCGCAGGAGGACGAGCTGCAAGGCTTGCGGGATCAGCTTGCGAAAGAGGTCCGCCTTCGCCAAGAGTAGGAAGAAGGCGTGAAGGCTCGCGAGGCGGCCGTCGAGGGCCGGGAGGCCAAGCTCAGGAAGCGCCACGACCGCCTAGGCGCGCTGGAGCAGGAGTTGGGGCGAGGAAGGCTGAGCTGGACAACAAGGCCCTGGTTCTTGCCGAGGACCGCGCGGCCTTCACGGAGTTGGAGGCGAAGGCTCGCTCCTCGCTGAGGACGCTCTATGACAGCGGCCTGGAGAGCCTGCTGGCTGGCGCCAAGGACGGCCCCGCCAAGCCGCTTCCCTTCCTGGTTCATGCTCTTGAAGATGTCGCCCTTGGCCTTGGCCCCACGGCCGAGGCTGAGGCGCGTGTCCTGTCTTCTGCCGCGCTGATGCGGGTCCTCACCCACATCTACCTTCACGATCCCGGTGTTGACCTCGACAGCCTGCTGGAGCCAGTGAGCGGTGACTGTGCCACTGCCGCTGCCGAGGCCATGAAGGGTCGCGCAGAAGCTCTGCTGGGGAAGTTTCGGGCCTTCAGCACCAAGTCGGAGCAAGGCGCTGCCGACCCCGCTGCTCCATGAGGCGAACCCGCTCCGCGCTGCTCCCCCGCCGCCAAGTGACTCCGTCGTGACTCCTGTCCTGCTTTTAATTCTTGCACATGTTGTCGGTGTTCTGGGAACGGGGGTCCCCAGACTTGCCTGCCTGCGGCCTGCGGCGTGGCTCAAAGGAGGCCCAGCATGGCCCATCTTCATCAACACAAGACTCAAGACCCTCGCGAGGGGCCAAGCCTCGCGGGGCGGATGACACGGCACATCCTCAGGCGCAGCCTCCTCAGGCTGGCTCACGAGGAGGCGGAGAAATCAAGGCGGGGTACCTCGCGAGGTGCCCATGACGCAAGCCATGACGACTCAGGGCGCCAGGCGGGCGCCAGCGCGCGCAGCGTCCTTCTTTCCTCTTTGGTGCAAAGGGGGCCAGCGCAGCCGCGGAGTACCGAGGCATCAGGCAAAGGTTGCCATTTCGGTGCAACAAGACCAAGACCAAGCGGACTACGAGACGGAGGTCACCATGGAGCCTAGCACGACGTCACCGCAGAGCCTTTCGCAGGCGAAGACCAACTTTAGTCAGGATAAGTGTACTAGATGTTCCCCTTCGAATTGGCCAATTGTTGGTGCCCTTCCCGCTCAATGTTTGGGAAGAGGCCCAGGGCCTTTGCCTATAAATAGGACCAGCCACCCGCATGGCAAGGCGGTTGGTTCGTCCGGTTCGCAAGCAGAGAGAGAGAGAGAGAGAGAGAGAGAGAGAGAGAGAGAGAGAGAGAGAGAGAAGGGTGACTGAACTCCTCCTAGCAGTTCATCACCCCAGCCAAGAACAGACCCTCGCGAGGCTGTTCTTCCGTGTATCGTTCATCATCATCAGCCCCAAGAGGCAATCCACCCACCACACACTGGAGTAGGGTATTACACCACAACGGTGGCCCGAACCAGTATAAACCTTGTGTCTCTCGTGCAGTTCTTTTAGTAGTTTAGATCCTTGCGAGACGGGGAGGTAGAAGGCGTGATCTCCGCGCGCACCCCAGTGTTCGAACCTTAAGGGTGTGCCGGAACCCGTGATCCGACATTTGGCGCGCCAGGTAGGGGTGCGCCGGAATTTGTCCTCCACCACTCCGTTCTCCTCCGACCGTCGCGTCCATGTCCGACGCTCGTCGGGCCCGCGCCGAGCGCCGGGCCGCCATCGCTTCTCGTGTCGCCCAGACGGCCCCCGTTGGTGGGCGTCCTCGTCGTTCCCCGTCGCCCGCTGTCAATGCCGCCACCGGCCCGGTAGGGGGCGAGCGGCAAGCGTCGTCTCAGCATCCATCCGTGCGCCAAGACGGCCGCACCGCTATTCCATCGCTCGCACCAGCTGGCTCTTCGTCCCGTGCGCTCCGCGCACCCTTGGAGGCTCGAGCTGCGCTCCTCGCGGCAAACGAGCTCCTGGCGCTACCGCCCCGTCGACGACGTCTACGAAGAGTGGCACGACCGCGTCGCCGAGCTTGTCCGTGCCGCAAGGGGCTCTTCCGCACCGTCCGTTCCTCTGCGCCACACCCTGCCCCGCGCAGGCAACGAAGCTCCAGAGGCGCACCAGCCGCCTCCTCTCCAAGAAGATGCCATGGCTCAAAGGCGCATGGCCCCTGGGCGGAACCCGCACCGTCAGGTGCCAGCGCAACAAGAACGGAGCTGCCAAGAAGTCCCTCGCCCGCAAGGAGCTACCCGGGCGCTCCATGCTCCGGCACGCCGCGACCCTGCTCCAGCTCCGGCACGCCAAGACCCCGCTCTGCTCCTAGCTGCAGCGTGTGGGGACCCTCAAGACCAAGCTCTCCACCAGCCGAAGCCTTTCGTGGCCACCGCAGGCTGCCGTGCCTACACCACTGAGCTGCGCAGCATCGCGTGGCCCGGCAAGTTCAAGCCAGACCTGCCTCCTCGCTACGACGACACAACTGACCCCACAGAGTTCCTCCAGCTCTATGAGCTGGGCATCGAGGCTGCCAGCCGGGATGAAAAGGTCATGGTGAACTAGTTCCCCATGGCGCTCAAGGAAGGAGCGCGCACCTGGCTCCTGAATCTGGCTCCAGGCACGATCTCTTCCTGGGACCAGATGTGTACCCGCTTCATCGCCAACTTCCAAGGTACTCGCGACCGGCCACCCGCCGTGAGCGACATGCGCCGCATCAAGCAACAACCTGGGGAAACCCTGCAAAAGTACATCCAGCGCTTCAATAGCGCGCGCCTCAAGATCCCCAAGGTGTCTGAGGAAGCCATCATCTCGGCCTTCTCCGATGGCGTGCGCGACGTCAAGATGAAGGAGGAGCTGGCGATGCACGAAGACCTCTGCACCTCCCTGGAGCTGTTCAACTTGGCGAACAAGTGCGCCAGGGCTAAGGAGGGACGTCTCTCCCTCCTCGAGCTGCCTGCCGCGGACCCAGAAGAGAAGAAGCCCAAGGCCAAGGACGTGAAGCGTAAGGGGGCTGCCGTACTCGCAGCAGAACCAGACACCAAGCGGGGCAAGGATCTGCCCGAACCCTCCAGGGGCAGCCGGTACTGTGTGTACCACGACCTCCACACCCACAACACCAACGAATGTCAAGAACTCCGCATTGTGCGAGAAGGAAGGATCGGCCGTCGCCCTGACCGTGCAGATCGGGGCTATGGCCGAGGAGGAGGAAGAAACCCAGGACGCTGGGAAGATCGCGGCCCGCGCCAGGGGTGGCGCGACCAACCTCGCGAGGACCGCTGGCGGGACCTGCCTCGCGAGGGAGACTGGAGGGATCAACCTCGTGAGGATCGCCCTCATGGCAACGCAGGCCTACCTCCGCTGCTGCCTCAGCCAAGGAGGAACGAAGACCGCCATCAAGACGAGGGGGCTGGGGGCTTCCAAGAGCCGCGCGCAATCGCCTGCATCCTGGGCGGAGCTCAAGCCCCAGCCTCTCAATGTATCTTCAAGCAGTTTGCCCGCGAAGTGAATGCAACTCTCCCCAAGCTCGAAGCAACGCGCCCCCTCAGGTGGTCAGCGTGCGCCATCACGTTCAGCTCAGCGGACCAGCTCAAGTGCGCGGCCACGACCGGAGTCCTCCCGATGCTTTGCTCCCCAGTCATCAGCAACGTACTAGTCACCAAGACCCTCATTGAGGGAGGGGCGGGGCTCAACGTCCTGTGTGTGGAAACATTCAACAATCTCCAAGTACCCTATGACCAGCTTCAGCCAACCAAGCCTTTCTCCGGAATCACCGACGGTTCCACAGTCCCGATCGGGCAGGTCCGCCTCCCTGTCACCTTCGGGGCTCGCAGCAACTACCGCACCGAGCTCATCGACTTCGACATCGCCCACATCCGCCTACCGTACAACGCCATCCTCGGGTACCCAGCACTGGCCAAGTTCATGGCCGTGACTCACCACTGCTACAACGTCCTCAAGATGCCAGGAAGTGGCGTCGTCGTCACGGTGCCTTGTGAAGAGAAGGATGCAGTGTGTTCCCTGGAGCGAGCCTATCAGGCCGCGTCGCTAGAAGACCCAGATCGCGGAAGCAGGAGGCTTCCTGAGACCACCCCCAAGAAGAAGAAGACGTCGTCAGGCTTAGCCCCTCAGGAGGCAGGCCCTTCAGGGCCCGTGTCAGCCCAGGGGGACCCCCCATCCATCGCATAGGAAAGAGCACCCGACGCCCTCCTCAGGTAGGGCTCGGGGGCTCTCACTTGGAGGGCCACCAACCTAGCCAGGGTCACGAGGGAGGCACTTGGGCACCATGTGGAGGCGTGCTTCGAAGCACGTTTCCCTCGAGAAGGAGCCAGGCAAGGAAGGTCAGACCAGTCGGAGTTCGTTAACGAGGCCATTCAAGAACTACAGGAGTCAAGGGTCATGAGAGGTTGCCGCCGTCTACCAGCTGTGGCCCCACATCCAGGCGAGGATGGTGGGCTGTGCGTCTGCGTCGACGTACCAGGACTCAATCAGATCGCCACGACGGAGCATCTCTGGCCCTCGCAAGTGGGGCGCTGCGGGGGTCCACCCCACAACTATGTTCGCATGCCTTACGGCCTGCCGAGCATGGCTGCGGCGTACCAGCGCCTCATGAGGGGCATCATGGAGGCTCAGGAAGACAGGCGTTCCGCAGCCCTGGCGGGGATGAAGACAGCTCGCGAGGAGTCACCAGTGCCTCCGGAGCCTCCCGAGGCCCCGGGGCCTAGGGGCTCGTGAGGATCAGCTTCCACAGCCCACCGAGTCTGCTGCACCAACGCCACTTCGCCGACGACATCCTCAGGTGACATCTTTCAAGCTTCATTCCCAGCTGGGAGCGCCCTCCCAGGGTTGCATCACTCCCAGGCCACGTGGGTCCGTCCCTGCGGCATGTATCCCCTTTTATTTTTCGGTCATTAGTTTGCCTTGTTGGGGGCGCCCCTCGGGCTGCATCATCCCCAAGCCGCTCGGGCTAGGCCCAGCGGCGTGTATCTCCCTCGCGTTTATTTCCAATTATGCATTCGCCTATCACGCTTGATTGCTTGATGCCTGTCCGCGGCATCCCTTCTTCTCCATGTCGGCCACTTGCACGTTAAAGGGGGGGTGCCTGAGCATCACGACTCAGGGCGCTTACTGGCTCTCCAGCCCTCACCCTCTGGCCTTGTCCACGGCATCGCGACCTGGCATACCAGCGACGGCTGAGACAAGCTCAAGGGCCGGGACCCGAGGACGTAGAGTACCGGCATCTAACCAAATTTTGCAGGGACACATCTCAAGATACGACCCAGTGCCAGGCGCGACCCGCCTAGAGGTAGGGCCTCGTGAGTCCCGTGCTGGCTCACGGGTGCCCTGATACACCTCACCTACTCCAACCAGCGAGCTCTTGAGCGACTAACGATCGACTAATGACTGCCATGGCAACCCCATCTTCTTTCTGTGATGAACCTGCAGGATCCTTGGAGGGAACTGCGCTAGCCAAGGCCCTCACAGAGTTCCCTCCACCCTCGCCTGCGCGAACCGCTTGCACATTAAAGGGGGGGCGCCTGAGCATCGCGACTCAGGGCTCTTACTGGCTCTCCAGCCCTCACCCTCTGGCCTTGTCCACGGCATCGCAACCTAGCATACCAGCGATGGCTGAGACCAGAGGCAAGGGAGAAGGGGCGCGTGAGGACCTCGCCGAGCAACTCCGTCTCAACTACCCCACGGACCCGACGATGCGCTGGGCGCGATCCCCGATCCTCAAGATAAGTCACCATCCAAAGCACTGGCTACCGTGGCACTACCCCCGCACCTAAAGCAATTCCATACTAGCAACGTTGCTTCCCTTTCTCACCAAGCGACGGCTGCTTGGGCGCCAAAGGGGACCTCCTGAGCATCGCGACTCAGGGGCTCTTACCGGCCCCGGGTCGCTCACCTCCTGGCCTTGACCACGGCATCGCGACCTGGCATACCAGTGATGGCTGATGCCGCCTTGGGACTGGGACCTATCGATGCA
This sequence comes from Triticum monococcum, assembly GCA_034509565.1. Classification (NCBI taxonomy): domain Eukaryota; kingdom Viridiplantae; phylum Streptophyta; class Magnoliopsida; order Poales; family Poaceae; genus Triticum; species Triticum monococcum. The sequence continues at coordinate 550,554,902 of CM067843.1, read as the reverse complement.
GAGCACCAAGCCCTCGCGAGGTTCGAAAGGGAGAACTAAGCTAAGACGAAATCAGCAACTCACACAGCTCTGCGGCAAAGGTTATGTATTAACAAACGGGACTACATGCACCTTACAAGCCCCGTGGGGCGCATTTTGATTCCTCGCATGGAACGGATCCTAAGGGATGCTAACTACACGAGCTCCTGCAAAAGATGCCACCATCAACAGTGGGCCGTCAGGCGCCGGCACCAAGCCCATCCAGATCAGGGTCGGCGACGGCCTGACGAGCCCACCCTGCTCCGGGAGCGGCGCTGACTCGGGGGCTCGTAGCTGTCGTCGCTCGTCTCCAGAGTCGCGAAGATTTTGCTGGATTCGCTGGACCCTCCGGTGCCTCCGCCAAGGGAGCGGTCGACGGGCCTAGCCCTCACCGGGGCAAGGTCCTGGCCACCTCTCCCGGAGCAACACTCCAGCCGGCACCCATTCGCGTCGAAGACCTTGAAGAACATCACCGCACCGCCATCGTACTCCAGGTGGACCGCGAAGACGCCCCTATCCCTGCAAACCCAGGCGATCTCTCTCCAGCCGCGGGACATGTAGACCTCGCCCGGGGCAGCGACCACGACCTCTGCCTCGGTCGCGAGGGCGCTGCAACCGGCGTGCTGCAGCCAGAGCTCCAGGGGCCGTCCTGGAGGGACGATGGAGGCGAAGAAGGGAGGCAGACGGATCCAGGACTGGAGAGGAATGGCGACGTGGAGCATGAACTCTTGGGAGGAGCCCTCGGCATGGACTCCAGGAGGAACAACCCACGCCTTCGTGACCCGACGGCGCCTACGACGGCGCCGACCGCGGAGATCGGCATCAACACCTTCGGGGCCCTCGATGTGGGCATACAAGGGAAATGGGAACCCCGGCGGAGCCCGCCCGCACCAGGGCCTCGGCACCGCCTGACGGTCTTCCTCGCCCCGGCTGCGAAGGGCGAGCCGTTTCTTCGGCGGGAGCGGGTCTGGCCCCTCTCGAGGAGCCTTTCCCTTCCCCGCTGCAGAGAACCAGCGGATCGGAGCCATCGCAGCAAGACGGAGCAAGGATCGGGAAGAAGGAGAAGCCAGGAGGAATGGACTGGAAGGGCACGCACAGCTTCGTACTTATAGCCGGCGAAGACCAACCGCCGGCCTCCACGATCACAGGTAATCATGACACGATTTGCATGCAGGGACTTGTCCACCTCGCGCGGTCAGCGAGGCGTCGTGGGGAAGTGGAGACGCCCACGTCCCATCAACCGCCACGCGGCGCCCAAGGCTGCAGGCTGTTAGGGCCCGCGGCGCTTCGCCCTTGCCCTTTCGCCTCTCGGCACGGCCAAGTCCATGCGCGCCTTGGGCCCGGGGGCTACTGTCGGTGTTCTGGGAACGGGGGTCCCCAGACTTACCTGCCTGCGGCCTGCGGCGTGGCTCAAAGGAGGCCCAGCATGGCCCATCTTCATCAACACAAGACTCAAGACCCTCGCGAGGGGCCAAGCCTCGCGGGGCGGACGACACGGCGCATCCTCAGGCGCAACCTCCTCAGGCTGGCTCACGAGGAGGCGGAGAAATCAAGGCGGGGTACCTCGCGAGGTGCCCATGACGCAAGCCATGACGACTCAGGGCGCCAGGCGGGCGCCAGCGCGTGCAGTGTCCTTCTTTCCTCTTTGGTGCAAAGGGGGCAAGCGCAGCCGCGGAGTACCGAGGCATCAGGCAAAGGTTGCCATTTCGGTGCAACGAGACCAAGACCAAGCGGACTACGAGACGGAGGTCACCATGGAGCCCAGCACGGCGTCACCGCAGAGCCTTTCGCAGGCGAAGACCAACTTTAGTCAGGATAAGTGTACTAGATGTTCCCCTTCGAATTGGCCAATTGTTGGCGCCCTTCCCGCTCAATATTTGGGAAGAGGCCCAGGGCCTTTGCCTATAAATAGGACCATCCACCCGCATGGCAAGGGGGTTGGTTTGTCCGGTTCGCAAGCAGAGATAGATAGAGAGAGAGAGAGAGAGAGAAGGGTGACTGAACTCCTCCTAGCAGTTCATCACCCCAGCCAAGAACAGACCCTCACGAGGCTGTTCTTCCTTGTATCGTTCATCATCATCAGCCCCAAGAGGCAATCCACCCACCACACACTGGAGTAGGGTATTACACCACAACGGTGGCCCGAACCAGTATAAACCTTGTGTCTCTCGTGCAGTTCTTTTAGTAGTTTAGATCCTTGCAAGACGGGGAGGTAGAAGGCGTGATCTCCGCGCGCACCCCAGTGTTTGAACCTTAAGGGTCTGCCGGAACCCGTGATCCGACACATGTATCATGCCTCGGGGAGGCGTTTAAACTTGCGTTTGGTATTGGGATAACAGTGAGGACTGTAATGTTTGCTTTTGAATTCCTTGAAGTTTGCGCTTTTCCTTCCTACTTGCTTATGTTCTACGCCGGCAAAGCCCGGCCCCGCGCGTACCTCACCCAGCAATAGTCCCGACCGGAAACCAGGACGGGACCAAGGAGTGAGGGGCTACGTGACAAGTTAGGCTCTTGAGTTGCGATGCTCAGGAGTCCCCCTTAGCGCACGAACAACAAGTAGGGAGGTATGATGTGGGTGGATCCACCGTTCTACGTCTGCAGAGCCCGGCCGTGCGCGTGCCTCACCCAGGGATGGTCCCGACCGGAAACCAGGACGGGGCCATGGAGTGAGGGGCTACGTGACCAGTTAGGCTCCTGAGTCGCGATGCTCAGGAGTCCCCCTTGATGCTCAGACGGCCTTCATACCTTGGTTCCGCTCGGGGAGAGGCGCGCGACGAACCAGGCCCGGGGGGGCCTGGCTGGGCGGCGTGCGTCTGGGCGTGACCTAGGCGCAGCCCCCGTGCCCAGCCCCCTCACGCGGCACTCCCGAGGGGAGGCATTACGATGAGGCTAGACACTGAGCTCCGGGCTCCCTGAGGTTGATGCGGCCCGGGGGCCACCCTCAGTTGTTTATCACCAGCGCGGAGCATAGCGCTTCCGTATGTGTACGGGCATAGCCGCTCCTCGGCAGTGTCGTCAGCCAGCGCGGAGCATGGTGCTTCCACTGGTACGTGGGAGGGCCCCCCCTCCGGGAGGAGCCCCCGGGGCGTGTACAGCCCCGCCCTGACACGTGGCTGGCATGGTAGGGCCTGGCGAGGTGTATCTGGGCACCCGTGAGCCAGCGCGGGACTCATGGGGCCCTACCTCTAGGCGGGTTGCGCCTGGCACTGGGCCTTATCTTGTGATGTGTCCCTGCAAATTTGGTTAGATGCCTGCACTCTACGTCCTTGTGTCCCGGCCCTCGAGCTGGTCTCAGCCGTCGCTGGTATGCCAGGTCGCGATGCCGTGGTCAAGGCCAGAGGGTGAGGGCTGGAGAGCCAGTAAGAGCCCTGATTCGCGATGCTCAGGTACCCCCCCTTTAACGTGCAAGTGCTCGGCATGGAGGAGAAGAGGTGCCATGGACCGGCATCAAATAATCAAGCATGGTGGTTCTAATGCATAACCGGAAATAAACGCAAATGGGATACATGCCTCTGGGCCTGGCCCGAGCGGCTTGGGGATCATGCAGCCCGAGGGGCGCCCCCAACAAGGTAAGCTAACAACGCGAAATAAAAAGGGGTACACGCCGCAGGGACGGACCCACGCGGCCTGGGAATAATACAGCCCTGGGGGCGCTCCCAGCTGGAAGTGAAACTTGAAAGATGTCACCTGATGACGCTGAAGACGAAGGGGTGTTGGCGTAGCAGACTCGGTGGGCTGCGGAAGCCGATCCTCATGAGCCCCTAGGCCCTGGGGCCTCGGGAGGCTCCGGAGGCACTAGCGGTTCCTCGCGGACCATCTCCATCTCCGCCAGGGCTGCGGAACGCCTGGCCTCTTGTGCTTCCGTGATGCCCCTCATGAGGCGCTGGCACGTGTCAGTCGCGCTCGGCAAGCCGTAAGGCATGCGAACGTAGCTGTGGGGAGGACCTCCGTAGCGCCCCACTCGCGAGGGCTAGAGGCGCTCCAGGGAGGCGACTCGGTTGAGCCCTGGTATGTCGACACAGGCGCGCAGCCCACCATCCTCGCCTGGATGGGGAGCCACTGCTGGTAGGCGGCGGCCGCCTTTCATGACTATTGACTCCTGTAGCTCCTGAATGGCCTTGCTGACGAACTCCTGAGGGTCTGGATCTTCCTGCCTTGCTCCTTCTTGAGGGAAACGTGCTTCGAAACACGCCTCCATGTGGTGCCCAAGCGCCTCCCTCGTGACCCTAGCTAGGTCGGTGGCCGTCCAGGGGAGAGCCCCCGAGCCCTGCCTGAGGAGGGCGCCGGGCGCGCTTTCCTATGCGATGGAGGGAGGTCCCCCCTGGGCAGGCACAGGCCCAGAGGGGCCTGCCTCCTGAGGGGCCGGGCCGAACGATGTCTTCTTCTTGGGGGCGGTCTCGGGAAGCCTCCTGCTTCCACGATCCGGGTTTTCCAGTGATGCGGCCTGAAAGGCTCGTTCCAGGGAACACACCGTGCCCTTCTCTTCACAGGGCACCGTGATGACTCCGCCGCTTCCTGGCATCTTGAGGACGTTGTAGCCGTGCTGTGTTGCGGCCATGAACTTGGCTAGCGCTGGGTACCCAAGGATGGCGTTGTACGACAGGCGAATGTGAGCGATGTCGAAGTCGATGAGCTCGGTGCGGTAGTTGTCGCGTGCCCCGAAGGTGACAGGGAGGCGGACCTGCCCAATCGGGACCGTGGAGCCGTCGGTGATACCGGAGAAAGGCTTGGTTGGCTGAAGCTGGCTGTAGGGCACTTGGAGGTTGTTGAATGTTTCCACGGACAGGACGTTGAGCCCTGCCCCGCCATCGATGAGGGTCTTGGTGACCACCACGTTGCTGATGATAGGGGAACAAAGCATCGGGAGGACTCCGGCTGTAGCCGCACACTTGAGCTGATCTGCTGAGCTGAATGCGATGACGCACGCCGACCACCTGAGAGGGCGCGTGGCTTCGAGCCTGGGGAGGACTGCGTTCACTTCGCGGGCGAACTGCTTGAAGATGCGTTGAGAGGCTGGGGCTAGTGCTCCACCCAGGATGCAGGCGATTGCGTGCGGCTCCTGGAAGCCCCCAGCCTCCTCGTCCTGGTGGCGGTCCTCATTTCTCCTTGGCTACAGCGGTAGCGGTGGGAGGCCTGCGTTGCCTTGCGGGCGATCCTCGCGAGGCTGATCCCTCCAGGCTCCCTCGCGAGGCGGGTCTTGCCAGTGATCCTCGCGAGGTTGATCGCGCCACCCTTGGCGCGGGCCACGGTCTTCCCAGCGTCCTGCGTTCCTTCCTCCTCCTCGACCGTAGCCCCGGTCACCACGGCCGGGGCGTCGGCCGGTCCTTCCTTCTCGCACGGCTCGGAGTTCTTGACATTCCTTGGTGTTGTGGGTGTGGAGGTCGTGGTACACACAGTACCGGCTGCCCTTGGAAGGTTCGGGCTGATCTCTGCCCTGCTTGGTGTCTGGTTCTGCCGCGAGCACGGCAGCCCCCTTGCGCTTCACATCCTTGGCCTTGAGCTTCTTCTCTTCTAGGTCTGCGGCAGGCAGCTCGAGGAGGGAGAGACGCCCTTCCTCAGCCCTGGCGCACTTGTTCGCCAAGTTGAACAACTCCAAGGAAGTGCACAGGTCTTCATGCATCGCCAGCTACTCCTTCATCTTGACATCGTGCACGCCGTCGGAGAAGGCAGAGATGATGGCCTCCTCAGTCACCTTGGGAATCATGAGGCGTGCGTTGTTGAAGCGCTGGATGTACTTCTGCAGGGTCTCCCCGGGCTGTTGCTTGATGCAGCGCATGTCGCTCACGGTGGGTGGCCGGTCGCGAGTGCCTTGGAAGTTGGCAATGAAGTGGGTGCGCATCTCTTCCCAGGAGGAGATTGTGCCTGGAGCCAGGTTTAGGAGCCAGGTGCGGCCCCATCCTTGAGCACCATGGGAAACCAGTTCGCCATGACCTTCTCGTCTCCGTTGGCAGCTTTGATACCCAGCTCGTAGAGCTGGAGGAACTCCGCAGGGTCGGCCGCGCCGTCGTAGCGAGGAGGCAGGTCTGGCTTGAACTTGCCGGGCCACGCGACGCTGCGTAGTTCGGTGGTGTAGGCGCGGCAGCCTGCTGTGGCCACGGGAGGCCTTGGGTGACGGAGAGCTTGGTCTTACATGTCCCCACACGCTGCAGCTGAGAGCAGCGCGGGGTCTTGACGCGTGGGAGCAGGAGCATGGTCGCGACGTGCTGGAGCGGGGACCGCCCGGGCAGCTTCTTGCGGGCGAGGGACTTCTTGGCAGCTCTGTTCTTGCCGCGCTGGCACCTGACGGAGCGGGTTCCGCCCAGGGGCCACGCGCCTTGGAGCCATGGCGTCTTCTTAAGGAGGAGGCGGCCGGGGCGCCGCCGGAGCCTCGTCGCCCGCGCGGGGCGGGGTGCGGTGCAGTGGAACAGACGGCGCGGAAGAGCCCCCTGCGGCGCGGACAAGATCGGCGACGCGGTCGAGCCATTCTTCGTAGACGTCGTCGACGGAATGGTAGTGCAGGAGCTCGTTTGCCGCGAGGAGTGCAGTCCGAGCCTCCATGGGTGCGCGGAGCGCGCGGGACGAAGATCCAGCTAGGGCGAGCGAGGGAGTTGCGATGCGGCCGTCTTGCCGCATGGATGGATGCTGGGACGATGCTTGCTGCTCGTCCCCCGCCGGGCCGGTGGCGGCGTTGACGGCAGGTGACGGGGAACGACGAGGATGCCCGCCGACAGGGGCCGTCTTGGCGACGCGGGAAGCGAGGGCGGCCGGGCGCTCGGCGCGGGCCCGACGAGCGTCAGACATGGGCGCGATGGTCGGAGGAGAACGGGGTGGTGGAAGACGAATTCCGGCGCACCCCTACCTGGCGCGCAAATGTCGGATTTCAGGTTCCGGCAGACCCTTGAGGTTCAAACACTGGGGTGCGCACGGAGATTTCGCCTCCTACCTACCTGCACCACTCAGCCATGCTAGGATCTAAACTACGGAAAGAACAACACAAGAGACACAGGGTTTATACTGGTTCGGGCCACCGTTGTGGTGTAATACCCTACTCCAGTGTGTGGTGTGGTGGATTGCCTCTTGGGCTAATGATGATGAACAATACAAGGAAGAACAGCCTCGTGAGGGTCTGTTCTTGGCTGGGGCGATGAACCGCTGGGAGGAGTTCAGTCCCCTTTATCTCTCTCTCTCTCTCTCTCTCTCTCTCTCTCTCTCTCTCTCTCTTCCAACCAACCGACCCCTTCAACTCACCTCTTAAACTCACCCCTTCAACTCACCTCTTTAACTCACCCATTCAACTCACCTCTTCAACTCACCCCTTGCTATGTGGGTGGCTGGCCCTATTTATAGAGGCCATGGTCCTCTTCCCAAATATCGAGCGGGAAGGGAGCCAACAATGGCGGGCTAATTTGAAAGGGGACAGCAAGTGTCAGCTATCCTGACAAAAGCAGTCTTCGCCTGCGCAAAGCTCTGGTGATGACGCCGTCTTGGGCTCCACGGTGACCTCCGTCTTGTAGTCCTCCTAGTCTTGGTCTCGTTGCACCGAAATGGCAACCTTTGCTTGATGCCTCGGTACTCCGCGGCTGCGCTTGCCCCCTTTGCACCAAAGAGGAAAGGAGGACGCTGCGCGGGCTGGCACCCGCCTGGCGCCCTGAGTCATCATGGCTTGCGTCACGGGCACCTCGTGAGGTACCCCGCCTTGATCTCTCCGCCTCCTCGTGAGCCAGCCTGACGAGGCCGTGCCTGAGGAAGCTCCGCGTCGTCCACCCCGCGAGGCTTGGCCCCTCGCGAGGGTCTTGGTTTTGCGTTGGTGAAGATGGGCTGTGTTGGGCCCCCCTTTGAGCCATGCCGCAGGCCGCAGGCAGGCAAGTCTGGGGACCCCTGTTCCCAGAACGCCGACAATCAACGCATAAAACCTAGGCTCTGATACCACTATTGGGGAACATAGTAATTTCAAAAAATTTCCTACGCACACGCAAGATCATGGTGATGCATAGCAATGAGAGGGGAGAGTATTGTCTATGTACCCTCGTAGACCGGCAATGGAAGTGTTGACACAACATAGAGGAAGTAGTGGTACGTCTTTCCGATCCGACCGATCCAAGTACCGAACGTACGGCACCTCCGAGTTCTGCACACGTTCAACTTGGTGATGTCCCTCGAGTTCTGATCCAGCAAAACGTTGAGGGAGAGTTTCGTCAGCACGAGGCATGATGATGGTGATGATGTTCTACCGACGCAGGGATTTGCCTAAGCACCGCTACGATATGACCGAGGTGGAATATGGTGGAAGGGGGCACCACACACGGCTAAGGAACGATCACGAGGATCAACTTGTCTGTCATGGAGTGCCCCTTGCCTCAGTATATAAAGGAGGGAGAGGGGGAGGTGCGGCCGGCCCTATGGGTGCGCCTGGAGGAGTCCTACTCCAACCGGGAGTAGGACTCCCCCCTCTTGCCTTGTTGGAGAAGGAAGGACGAAGGGAGAAAGAGGAAAGGGGGGCGCCCCCCCTTCCTTGTCCTATTCGGACTAGGGGGGAGGGGGCGCGCGGCCTGCCCTGGCCGGCCCTCCTCCTCTTCCTTATGGCCCATGTAGGCCCAATAACCCCCCCCCCCAAGGGGGGGGGGGGGGTTCCGGTAACCCCCGGTACTCCGGTAAAATCCCGATTTAACCCGGAACGTTTCCGATATCCAAATATAGGCTTCTAATATATCAATCTTTATGTCTCGACCATTTCGAGACTCCTCGTCATGTCCGTGATCACATCCAGGACTCCGAACAACCTTCGGTACATCAAAACACAAAAACCCTAATTACGATCGTCACCGAACTTTAAGCGTGCGGACCCTACGGGTTCGAGAACTATGTAGACATGACCGAGACACGTCTCTGGTCAATAACCAATAGCGGAACCTGGATGCTCATATTGGCTCCTACATATTCTACGAAGATCTTTATCGGTCAGACCGCATAACAACATACATTGTTCCCTTTGTCATCGGTATGTTACTTGCCCGAGATTCAATCGTCGGTATCTCAATACCTAGTTCAATATCGTTACCGGCAAGTCTCTTTACTCGTTCCGTAATACATCATCCTGCAACTAACTTATTAGTTGCAATGCTTGCAAGGCTTGAGTGATGTGCATTACCGAGAGGGCCCAGAGATACCTCTCCGACAATCGGAGTGACAAATCCTAATCTCGAAATACGCCAACCCAACAAGTACCTTTGGAGACACCTGTAGAGCACCTTTATAATCACCCAGTTACGTTGTGACGTTTGGTAGCACACAAAGTGTTCCTCCGGTAAACGGGAGTTGCATAATCTCGTAGTCATAGGAACATGTATAAGTTATGAAGAAAGAAATAGCAACAAACTAAATGATCAAGTGCTAAGCTAACGGAATGGGTCAAGTCAATCACATCATTCTTCTAATGATGCGATCCCGTTAATCAAATGACAACTCATGTCTATGGTTAGGAAACATAACCATCTTTGATTAACGAGCTAGTCAAGTAGAGGCATACTAGTGACTCTTTGTTTTTCCATGTATTCACACATGTATTATGTTTCCGTTTAATACAATTCTAGCATGAATAATAAACATTTATCATGATATAAGGAAATAAATAATAACTTTATTATTGCCTCTAGCGCATATTTCCTTCAATAGGTTCAATGCTAGAGATGAATGAATAGTGTTCACAAAAGTTAGCTAAGCGAGTTTTTGAGCGAGTGATTCTCCCGGTTTGGATATCATTGTAGATTTGCTCGACGGGATGGTCTTTAGCAATTCTTGCTCGAACTCGTGAAAGCTTTTGTTTGGATCTTGGTTGAACATCTTCTTCATCTTGTTCTTCTTCTTGGCCTTCTTCATTGTTGACGTTGTCGTTCTCTTGTCGTGGTGGAGAAGGAGGTTGTTGGCGTTCATCTTGGTGCACTTCCTCGTTTTCTTCATCTTGGTGTGTCCCACTTGCGGATGCTTCCGTATCAACTTGTTGGGGAAGTAATCCACGAGCACCTATGGACCGGCGGACCGAGCCCCTTTCGGTTCGGCAGGGGGGGGGGGAGATCGCACGAAGAGCAGATCGAGGCGAAACACACGAGCAGTTTACCCAGGTTCGGGCCGCACGGATGCGTAAAACCCTACGCCTGCTTTGTGGTTTGTATTGAGTTCTTGCTCGGGAGCGCTGAGTGCTATAGTACACACCAGCAGCTAACGAGACCGAGCGTGAGTGTTCTCTCCTTCCAAACCCCCTCTACGTTGCGCATGGGCCTCCTTTTATATGCTCAAGGGGTCATCGACAGGTGGCAACGTAGACAAGGGTAAAAATGGAAAGGTGTTGCGGTTGGTACAGCTACCTGCTACAGTGTATCATACCTAACCCTGACGGCAGGGGACAAGGGCATTAAATGCCCGTCTGCGTCACCCAAATAGTACAAAAGGGACCGTCAGGGACGTCACCGCTCGCCACGATGGCAATCTTGTCAGCGCCGCTTGCCACCATGCACCGCTGGCTGCACAGCCTCCTGCCACGTACACCTGGAAGGGTCCCAGAGCGACACGTTGGTGGATGTACTAGAGCGCGGGTACAGAGTGGTGGCTTGCCGCGGCAAGCGCCTTGCCGCGGTCGTTGTCTTGTCGCGTCCGGGAGCTTGTCGCTCACTGGGCCTTGCCGGGATGCGTGGCGCGTCGCGGCAAGTTCCTTGAGATGCCTTGGTTGGCCTTCCCGGCAAGCTCCTCTTGCCGGGGTCTTGTCTCCTTGGCTTGGATACGTTGTCCTTGAATGGCTCCAAAGGAACCACGGAGGACCTTGGCGGTCACCCGGCAAGCCTTGCCGCGGGACGCTGCGACTGCCCGTGCACAAGTTCGGGATACTAGGGTACCCCTACTCTAGTACACCAACAGGAGCCTCCGGGCCTGGGCCATACACGGTGCCGAGCGCTGTTGGGCCAGGCCCAAAAAAGGGCATGGGCACGCGCGGCCTGGGCTACGCCGTATCTCTGCCCGTATCCATCGCGCCCTCCCCGAACGGCACGTGTTGAATGCGGCGTCATGGGAGATATCGTGGGTGGTTTCTTTATTCGGAAAGGCGGAACGTCCGCCCCCTCCCTCTTTATAAGCAGGGGAAATAGGGGTAGTTCGCCCATTCGCCGATTGCTACTCCAATCTCGGAAACTTCCGCCGCTCCCCCGTCTTCCCAAAGCTGAAAGAGAGCAGCGCCCTTCCCCCCATCGCCACCAGCACCACCAACGCCGTCGACCTCCTCCACCACTTCCGCCATGGCTCCGAAAGCCGACAAGGGGAAGGTTGTGAAGTCGACCGAGGCGCGGCGGCTTGCGGCGCTGCGAAAGGAGCGGGTAATCTTCCCCCCCAAGCTCGCCGCGAGGGAGCTGAGGGAGTATTACTACCTCTTCTGGTCGACGGAGACGCGAGCGCATCCGCGCACGAAGGTACTTCCAGCCGTCGCTTGGAAAATGGCTCCAAATGGATATCCTTTCTTCGCCTTGTTCTTCTACTGCGGGCTCTGCCCGCCTTTCTCTGAGTTTTTCTGCGATATTATGAACACCTATGGGTTCCGCCTCCTTGACTTCACCCCCAATGCTGTTCTGACCATGGCGGTTTTCGCACATCTCTGCGAAAACTTTGTCGGAGTCTATCCAAATGTAGCCCTTTTTCGCCACTTCTTTATGCCCCGAGTAGAGAGAGGAGAGCCTTTATCCGGCGGAATCGCTTGGATCTCGAGGGCCGGCAAGAAGGACGCTTATCTGGAGGGAGAGTTCCGCGGCAAGTGGGAGGAATGGAGAGCGGACTGGTGCTGGATTGTCGAGGAGAACCCGCAGCCGTTTACCGCCTGGCGCCAAGCCCAGTAGCACGCGACAACGATTGGAGCAACGTGGCCCCGGAAGACGATAGGCTGAAGATTGCCGTCACCCGGATCCAATGCCTCAGGCTTGCCGGGCTCACTGTAGGCGCTGTTGGCGCAGATTTTCTTCGCCGCCGCATCGCCCCCCTGCAGGAACGGAGGAGACCCGCCTGGGAATTCAAGAATGCGGCGGATATCATGAGGCTGCGTCCGGGCCTCAACTTCAACTTCACTATTCTGGAGCTTAACGCGATGCTCCAGGAGCTGTTCAAGTACGACCCTCAACATCCCGAAGTGTTTAGGTTGCCGAAGGGTGTCGTTCCGCTGTGCAACAACTCCGCGCTCGATCGCATCCGTGCAATGATGCCGCTATGCGATTCGCATGGAATTGTCTCAACTTGGCAAGAGCCTGCAAACGACGTCGTGCAGGAGTTCTTTGACGGCTTGGTAGAAGTGCCGGTCCGCTCCGACGAAAAGAAAAGCCTCACTTGCGACACCACCGATGCAGAGATGAAACGCATCGCCACCAGGCTGGAAGAGGCGGCGGCAGCCGCAGCCGCGGGCGAGTTTGGATTCACCATGGAGGAGGCAGAGGCAGCAGAGGTGGCAAGCCGTACCGAGCGAGAGGAGCTTGCCGGCGAGGAAGAGCTTGCCAGGCATGACGTCGAGTCGAGCGAGCCCGCCGAGGATACGAGCGGCTCGTTGGAGATCAACTCCTCTTCCTCCTCATCCTTAGACAGCTCGCCGCAAGCAGAGCCCCCAGCTCCACCAAGAAGACGTCTCTGCAAGGCCGGGGACGTAGCGGGGCGGCGGGCGAGTCGATAGTCGCCGCACCGCGTGACACGCTCCACCGCGGCAAGCACTGTTGCCGCGGGAGCACCTCACGCTGCTATGGCAACTGGAGCGGGGTCCACCCGGACCACCTCTTCTGCTCCTGCCGCTTCTCACGCCGCGGCGGCAGCCGGAGCGGGGTCGTCTCAGACCACCGCCACTATTCCCGCCAAGCGGCCAAGGGAACCTATTGCTCCGCCTCCTCGCGCCGGACGTGAGCTGGACTTCGACTTCTCCGCGTTCAGCTCCGACGAGGAAGAAGAAGAGTAAGATTCTCTTGTTGTACTTGTAGTTCTTCAATTCTTGCTGTTTTGTCTTGTACCTCAATTGCTTTACTCTGAACTTATTCCTTTTTAGGACTCTGGCCCAGAGAGCAGCGAAGAGAGCCAAGGTCCCGGTGATTATCATTGAGGACGAACCCACCGCGACAGCAGGGGGTGCGTCCGAGACAACCTTGCCGGACCCGGCAACTGTTCTCCAGAGCAGCCCCCAGCGTAAATATCTGGTTCGCTTTCCGCTGTTAGGCGTGCATGGATACTCTTTCTTTGCTGACATCTGACTGTTGGTTTGTGTAGGAGCAGAGCAGCCCCACCAGGAGCGCCCGGAGGCCGCCCCCGAAATGCCAAGGGAGAGTCCTCCGGCAAGGGAGAGGTCTCCGGCAAGGGAGAAGTCTCCGGCAAGGGAGAGTTCTCCGGCAAGGGACAGCACCAACGGCCCCCCGGCGGTAGAGACCACGACTGTAGAACCCGGTACAGGTAATCCTCTCGCTTCAAAACTTCCCTTGGGTTCTTCTTCTTTTGATCTTCTTTTTTGGATATTTGCTTGACTCTTCTCCCTTTTTCGGCCGTCAGACCCATCTGCTGCAGAGCCGATGGAGACCGAGGTTGCCGCCGATGACGCCGCTGCCAGCAAAGAAGTAGCCGGCGCTGATGATCCCGCCGGCGCAAAGGCCGCCAAAGCCGCCGCCGCTGAAGCAGGCGGGGGGTCTAGCGATCGCACTGACGGCCCTGAGGCCGCAGGAGCGCCAGGCGCTACGCCGACCGCCGATCCCTCCGCCGCTGCCGCAGCGTCAGGCTCCGAAGAGCCCCAGCCAGGCGTCTACTTGAAGGCCGGCGATGGCATCTTCATCAACCCCCCCTGGGCGTCAAGCTCCAGGGTGCCGGTCGAAGGAGAGAGCTTCGACGGAGAGGTGCTCGCCTCCGCTGGGCTGACGCTGGTTGACGCGCCGAGCAGCAGCAACAACGAGCCTGAGGAGGAGCGGCTGCTGCGAAAGCTGGTGTCGCTCTACCGTGCTCAGCAAGCCAAGCTGGAATCCCGTGAGGCGCTTGTTGCGAAGGCGGGAGTGGACATCGAAAAGCGCATGGAGGAGCTCCAGGGTCTCAACCAGGAAGCTCTCCGGTCCCTGGCAGAGGAGCGGGCGCAACTCGCCGAGGAGCAAAAGGCCTTCCTCCTCGAGAGGGCTAAAGTCGAAGAGCAACAGCGGCTTGCCGCTGAAAAGCTGTCTGCGCAGGAGGGCGAGCTGGCGCAGCAGAAGGTCAACCTTGACGGCCACAAGGAGGAGCTTGTCGCGCGCGAGCGAACATTCGGCGGAGCCCTCAAGCAAGCAGAGGATGCTGTCGCAGCTGCCGAGGCCACCAAGAAGGAGCTGGAGACGAAGGTGGCGCAGCTGGAGGCCGATCTCAAGGCGAGCGATGAAGGGCTTGCCGTGCTCAAGCGTGAGCGGGAGAAGGATGCCTGCAGCCACTCAGAGCTGCAGGCTCGTCTCGCCGAGAAGGGCAAGGAGCTTAGCGCCGCCAAGGACTCCAACGCAGATCTTGAGTTGAAGCTGACTACTTTGACCAAGACGCTAGACGGCGCCAGGGAGCAGGAGGCGGCCTTGAAGGAGGAGGTCAAGGCCGACAAGGCGCTGCTGGCGAGTGCTGCTGCCGCCTAGAACACTTTTAGGGAGAATGTGGAGCACTGGACGGAGGGTCTCGTGAATGTTGCCGCAGACATTGACAAGGAGCTGGCGCAGCTGGGGATGGAGGATCTCGGGTATCCCTCCGACGAGAACCTCCAACCCAGCGCCAAGCTCACGTCGTTCTTCAAAGGCGTGGCGACGGCCCTCCAGCGACTCCGGGAGAGGATCCCAAAGCAGCTGGCCGATGAGTCGCACAAGATCTGCGCGGGAGCTCTTCAAAAGGTGTTGGTGAAGGTGGCCTTCCGCAACCCAGGCCTCAACCTCACCAACGTCCTCAAGACCCTGCCGCCGTATGCTGATCTGGAGGCGCTCAAGACCCTTGTCGCACCCATTGTGGACAAGGTGAGCGGGATCAAGAGGGTTGAGGGCGATCGCGTAGACTAGGCCGCCGTTTTCTTCTTTTCTTGTCGCTGCTGGTCATGTTATGAGAACAATCTGTTAGAGCCGCGACAAGCTACCTTGTAATATAACTCTATTCCGGGTAATGATTGCAATGTTATTTCCTTTACTTGATTCCTTCCTTTGTATGTTTTTGCCCTATGCTTTTAGGGAACTTGCCGGCGCAGGCACCTTAGCCGCGAGCGCTGAGTGTGGGACGTTGGCAGCCTGCTGGCGGTGCCGCTATCGACAAGAAACCTTGTCGCAACTAGTCGCAGCACACTTAAGTTGTTGAGCAGACTCGAAACAAAGTAAGGGCGCAACTAGCTACGAGTTGGTTCCTCCGTGCACAGGTTTTCCATACAAAGCACGGTTGTTCAAGGAAGATAACTTAAAATTTTTAAAAATCTGATTGCTCAAACTTTGGCAACTTAGCTTTTCTGTTGTTTGCTTCCCGGTAAGGCGAAACTTTCTTGAACGACGCCTGGTCCATACCATTATCTTCTCCTTTACCCCCCGGCAAACTTGTGGGCGAGGGAACCTTCCTTTCCTTGAGAAAAAAGAAAGAGGAGAAAATAAAGATATGGAGCCTTATGGCTCGTTGTTGCTTACCGGGGGTAGGTGCTGCACAAAGTGTCAGATAACACATGCAAAAAATAGAAAGCATGAAATTGACAAGATGTGCGGAGCACATGAGCTTTATGCACGGGGTCTGCGCCCGGCTTTGTACAAAGGATTACATGCAACAGCGGCAAGACTTGTACAAAAGGTGGTTGCCGGAACGGGTTCCAGCAACCGCGCCTTACGGGTAAAACTTACGAAGATGCTCAATGTTCCAGGAGTTGCTCACCGGAATGCCATCCTCGGTCTCAAGGCGGACAGTGCCAGGCCTAGTGACTCGTTTCACCCGGTAAGGGCCTTCCCACTTCGGCGTCAACTTATTGGAATTCTTGGCGGACTGAACACGCCGAAGAACAAGGTCGCCTTCCTCGAGACTTCTTCGCTGGATGCGCCTGCCGTGGTTGCTGGCTCGTCATCTGCCTCCCTCTCTGCTACTAATGCAGCACTAACCACTTGATTGGTTGCCGCTATATACAGCAGCAACTTCTCTTGTGGCTTAGGTGTGACAAGTGTTGGAGTGGAGGACAGGTATCTCTTCAAGTCTTGCAGCGCAGCCTCCGCTTCCGGAGTCCATTTCATTGGACCTGCCTTTTTCAATATTTTGAAAAACGGCAGGGCGCGCTCAGCAGACCTAGAGATAAACCTGCTGAGAGCAGCCACGCAACCAGCAAGTCTTCGTACATCCTTGATGCGCTTTGGTGCTTCAATCTGCTCAATGGCCTTGATCTTGTCGGGATTGGCTTCAATTCCCCGCTGAGACACGAAGAACCCAAGAAGCTTGCTGGAGGGGACTCCAAACACACACTTCTCGGGGTTGAGCTTGAGGCTGATCTTGCGCAGATTTGCAAAGGTCTCGTCTAAATCTTGAATCAGAGTTGCCTTGTCCTTGCTCTTGACCACTATGTCATCCATGTAGGCTTCCACATTTCTGTGTATTTGTGGCTCAAGAGCGACATGGACTACCCTTGCAAATGTTGAACCAGCATTTTTTAAACCGAAAGGCATCCGTATGAAACAGTACGTGCCACATGGAGTGATGAATGCGGTCTTCTCCTCATCCTCTTCTGTCATGAAGATTTGATGGTATCCCGAGTATGCGTCAAGAAATGAAAGCAAGTCACATCCGGCCGTGGAGTCAACAATCTGGTCAATGTGCGGCAAGGGAAATGGGTCTTTGGGACAAGCTTTATTAACATCGGTAAAGTCGATGCAGAGCCTCCATTTCCTGTTTGCCTTGCGCACGACTACAGGATTGGCCAACCACGTAGGATGGAGCACTCCTCTGACAAGGCCTGCTGCTTCCAATTTCTTGATCTCTTCTGCGATGAATTCTTGGCGTTCCACTGCTTGCTTCCTGACCTTCTGCTTGACGGGCCGCACATGAGGACAAACGGCAAGATGGTGCTCAATTACTTTCCTGGGAACACCGGGGATGTCAGACGGTTGCCATGCAAACACGTCGACGTTCGCCCGCAGGAAAGCAATGAGCGTGCTTTCCTATTTAGGGTCAAGAGTGGCACTGATGGTGAAGGTACCACCAGTGCCGTCCTCCTTGGCGGACACCTTCTTGGTCTCTGGTGGAGCTGCCATTGTACTCTTACACTTGCCGGTGGAGCTCGATGGTGCGTCCTCGACGGTAGCGCAGCACTCCGAAGAGGTGCGCTTGCCGGAGTGGGCATCAGAACTCTTGCCGGACTTGGTCTTCTTCTTCCCCCCGGGAGCTTCAACGGCAGGTGACTTGCGTATGTTGCGGCTGCCGCTTCCTGGTAGATCTTGTCGGCGCAGATAAGAGCATCCTTCTTGTCGCCAGGGACAGAGATGACGCTTATCGGGCCTGGCATCTTCAGCATGTTGTATGCGTAGTGAGAGGTTGCCATGAACTTGGCGAGTGCTGGACAGCCGAGTATCCCATTGTAAGGCAATGGAAAATCGGCAACGTCAAAAGTGACCCTCTCAGTCCTGAAGTTAAACTCACTGCCAAATGTTACTGGCAACGTGACCTTCCCCTTCGGCTTGCTCCTTCCCGGGTTGATTCCTTGGAATGTGTCGGTCTCTTCAAGCTCGCTATCAGGGATCTGGAGTTTCTGGAGTACAGCGGAGGAGATCAGGTTCAAGCCGGCCCCGCCGTCAACTAGCATCTTAGTGACCTTGAGGTTGCGGATAGTTGGTGAAACCAACATCGGCAAGCACCCGACCGCAGTTGTGCGATCAGGGTGGTCCTCAATATCAAAGATGATAGGCGTGCTGGACCATTTCAGAAGCTTGCGTGACTCGACAGGTGGTTCCGCCGCATTGACTTCCCGCACCCACTGCTTGAGTTGGCGGTGTGAAGTATGCAGAGAAGCACCGCCGTCAACACACAAGACCTCTGTGGCTTTCTGGAACTCCTGCTCACTGGTCTCGACATCATCCATGTCTTCGTCGTCGTCGTCATCTTCATCCTTGTCGCGGCCGCGGGGAGGTCTGTCTCCTTGCCGCTGCTTGGCCTTGCCGCGGTGTCCTCCCCGGCCGGCGCGCTTCTTGCCGGATTCTCTAGCGCCTCCTTGGGCCTTCTCCTTGTCGCGTCGCTCGTATTCAGCCTTTTGCTGCTGGACAAGCTGCTCGACCTTCTTGCAGCTCTGGAGGTCATGGCCCTTGGTGCCGTGGATCTTGCAGTACTGCTTG
Source organism: Triticum monococcum (assembly GCA_034509565.1). Lineage (NCBI taxonomy): Eukaryota > Viridiplantae > Streptophyta > Magnoliopsida > Poales > Poaceae > Triticum > Triticum monococcum. The sequence goes on along the minus strand of CM067843.1, from coordinate 550,536,585 downwards.
TCGATGCCGTCCTGCTTGTCAGCGACCGCCACAGCCTGGCAGTTGGTGCATGCGGCAATCTCCTTGCCGGAGCTACCAGCTTTGGCTTTCTTGGTGCCACCTTCGTTGCCGGACTGCTCAATGACTAGCACATCTTTGCCTTTCTTCTTCCTGTTGTTCCGCCGCCGGTTTTTCTTTGCCGGGGCAGCATCCTCGCTGTCAGATCCTCCTGCTCCTGTATTCTCTCCGGGGAGTTTCCTCCATTCCTCAGCACGTGCACACTTGTCGGCCAGGGCATACAGCTCACTGACGTCTCTGATCTTGCACATCGCCATCTCCTCCTGCATCCTGCGGTTACGCACGTTCTGATGGAACGAGCTAATGACCGTGGCAGGGTGGACATCTGGGATGTTGTGCTGTACACGGCTGAATCTCTGAATGTACTTGCGCAGGGGCTCTCCTTCCTTCTGGGCGAGCAGGTGAAGGTCACTCTCTTGGCCATGAGGTTTGTGGCCGCCTGTAAAGGCGCCGACAAACTGATGGCATAGGTCTGCCCAGGAGGATATGGAGTTGTCCGGCAAATGCATGAGCCAGGACCTGACGTTGGGCTTGAGCACCAGCGGGAAGTAGTTGGCAAGGATCTTGTCGTCCCGCCCCCCGGCAGCTTGCACCGCGATGGTGTAGATGCTGAGGAACTCCGACGGATGCGACTTGCCGTTGTACTTCTCTGGTACGTTTGGCTTGAAATTCTTCTTGCTGGGCCACTGGACTTGCCACAGCTCACGAGTAAACACAGGGCAACCTACCGCATACGGCAAGTCGCCTGGTTCCCCTGGTGCATGCATGTCGACAGAGGGCCCAGCGCGCTGGTCTGATTGACGCCGCGCTTCTCTTTGGCGCTCGATGCGAGTACGAGCGTCTTCTTGCTGTCATTCGTGAAGAACTTGGCGCTGATCGCGACGAGCTCGTGGATCTGATGACGCGGTGGAGTCGCTGTCGAGGTGGATCTGGCGAGTCGGCGATCTTGGCCTTCGGGGCGGAGAGTGCACGGTGGTTGCACCCCCACCGGTCTTGTCGCCACCGGCTCATGCCTGGCTGACTTGCCACGGCTGCGATGTACTCGGCTGCCGTGGAGTGTCGCCGTTGGCGAAGCCGATGAGACTCTGAATGGTGGCCCTCCAGTCGTCGATCTTGTCTGCCGCTGGAGGGTAGTCTAGGAGCAGTTGAGCTCGCGCCAAAGCTTCTGCTGAAGTGGCGGGTGGCGGCGGCGAACGGTGTGAGGAGCGGGATATGCTCGGACTTCTAACTATGTTAGAAGGAGCAGTATCTCGTCCAGGCGACCGTGCCCCGCTCGTGCCAGCATGTTGGCGTGCATGCTGGTCTTGAGCACTCCGAGATCCACCAGCTCGATCTTGGTCCAGCAAACGTATGGTACCGTGAGTACCATGACGCTACCGGTCCCGCGCCTCCTGGGATGGGCGCGGTGCATGTATGGACGCCGAGGTCTTGGACTGCGCCCGGTCGTTGTAGGAGCCGACTGCGCCGCCGATGGGCAGCGCAGCCTTGTCCTTGGACCTGGCAGCACCATGAGCTCCCTCGTCGACGCCCGTTCTTCCGACGGCGTCTACCCCACCAGCCGTTTGCTCCGGCGATGGTGGGTTTGGCGCGGACGGAGCAGCCGCCTCCGAAGCCTTCTTCTTCGGCGGCATGTCAATGAAGACGATGAAGATTTAGCTCGTGTGAACGCCGGATTAGGTTCACACAACCTCGACGCACCCCCTACCTAGCGCGCCAAAGATGTCGGGGAACTAATCCACGAGCACCTATGGGACCGGCGGACCGAGCCCCTTTCGGTTCGGCGGGGAGGGGGGGGGGGCGGAGATCGCACGAAGAGCAGATCGAGGCGAAACACACGAGCAGTTTACCCAGGTTCGGGCCGCACGGATGCGTAAAAACCTACTCCTGCTTTGTGGTTTGTATTGAGTTCTTGCTCGGGAGCGCTGAGTGCTACAGTACACACCAGCAACTACCGAGACCGAGCGTGAGTGTTCTCTCCTTCCAACCCCCCTCTACGTTGTGCATGGGCCTCCTTTTATGTGCTCAAGGGGTCACCGACAGGTGGCAACGTAGACAAGGGTAAAAATGGAAAGGTGTTGCGGTTGGTACAGCTACCTGCTACAGTGTATCATACCTAACCCTGATGGCAGGGGACAAGGGCATTAAATGCCCGTCTGCGTCGCCCAAATAGTACAAAAGGGACCGTCAGGGACGCCACCGCTCGCCACGATGGCAATCTTGTCAGCGCCGCTTGCCACCGCGCACCGCTGGCTGCACAGCCTCCCGCCACGTACGCCTGGAAGAGTCCCAGAGCGACACGTTGGTGGATGTGCTGGAGCGCGGGTATAGAGTGGTGGCTTGCCGCGGCAAGCGCCTTGCCGCGGTCATTGTCTTGTCGCGTCCGGGAGCTTGTCGCTCACCGGGCCTTGCCGGGACACGTGGCGCGTCGCGGCAAGTTCCTTGAGATGCCTTGGTTGGCCTTCCCGGCAAGCTCCTCTTGCCGGGGTCTTGTCTCCTTGGCTTGGATACTTTGTCCTTGAATGGCTCCAAAGGAACCACGGAGGACCTTGGCGGTCACCCGGCAAGCCTTGCCGCAGGACGCTGCGACTGCCCGTGCACAAGTTCGGGATACTAGGGTACCCCTACTCTAGTACACCGACACAACTCTTGGTTCACCTTGTCGTGAGGTAGAAACTTCCACTTGGACAGATGAGGTACTCTCCTTCACCTCCGTTGGACGAATCTTGCCAATAGACAAGTCTTGGATTGCTTCCGAAGGGTCTTTGTTTCCTACATCAATTGGCAATTGCTCTACTTGTGAGCCGTTAGATTCATCAAACTTCACATCTACCGTCTCTTCAACCTTTCGGGTGAAATTATTGTAGACACGGTATGTGTGAGAGTTTGAGCCATAACCAAGTAGGAAACCTTCATGAGACTTAGGAGCAAATTTAGAACAACGATGCTTATCAAGAATGTAGCACTTTCAGCCGAATACTCGAAAGTATCCAACTTGTGGTTTGTTACCAGTGAGGAGCTCATATGCCATCTTGCCGAGTGGCTTGTGAAGATACAAGCGATTTGTTGCATGACAAGCTATCTCAATCGCTTCCGCCCAAAAGTGCTTTGGCGTCTTGTACTCATCAAGCATCGTTCTCGCCATTTCGATGAGTGTCCGGGTCTTCCTCTCAACAACTCCATTTTGTTGAGGTATGTACGTAGCCGAGAACTCATGTGAAATCCCTTCTTCGTCAAGAAAGGTGTCCACATTTGTGTTCTTGAACCCCGTTCTGTTGTCGCTGCGAACCTTCTTGATTTTCACTTCAAATTGATTTTGGGCCTTCCTAGCGAAGTTTTTGAAGATCTTTTGGACCTGCGATTTATCATTGAGAAAGAACACCCACGTAAATCTTGAAAAATCATCAACTATAACTAGACCAAAAGAATTTCCACCGAGACTTTTGTAAGCGTTAGGACCAAAGAGATCCATGTGAAGTAGCTCGAGTGGCCTCCTTGTGGTCATGATGTTCTTCACGGGATGCCTTCCTCCAACCTGTTTACCTGCTTGACAAGCGCTGCAAAGTCTATCCTTATCAAATATGACATCGTTAACGCCAAGGATATGATTTCCTTTAATAAGCTTGTCAAGGTTTCACATACCAACATGGCCTAATCGTCTATGCCATAACCAACCTTTAGAAGATTGGCAATTAAGCAAGTTCTAGGTTGAGCCTTTTTAGTGAAATCAACAATGTAAAGATCACCTCTACGTATACCGGTAAAGGCCATTTTATGATTGTCTCTTCGAAACACTTGGCAATCTACTTCAGTAAATAGGACATTGAAACCGAAATCAGCAAGTCTAGATACTGAAAGTAAGTTGTACCCAAGAGATTCAACGAGCATGACATTTTGTATGGAGCTATCATGTGAGATGGCCACCTTACCCTTTGAGTTATCGCCAAAGGTGACATACTTTCGAGGGCCATCGTTTTCAGCAAGCTCACGGAACATATCTTTATCTCCGGTCATATGATCAGTACATCCACTATCAAGAACCCATTCCTTTCCTCCAGCCATGTAGCCGCGAAGATTTTCCATAAGACCAAAGTGTCTCATTGCATCATTAAGATCATAGTCACTGTCATCATCATCCTGATCATAGTATCCATGTTTAACATCATCTTGTGTTGATCAATTCCTAGAGAGGGTAATTCATTAGATAAATGATCATTTCTATGGTTATCTTTATGAATTCTAATAGCTTTGGAAATGATATTGCTAATGATTCCAACATCTCCTTTGGCACTCGTAAGATTAGTAAGCTCAAATAAGCAGTCACCAAATTTGGGATCATTGGAACTCATCTTAATCAAGGCAATAGACTTATGGAGAATTTCATCTAGATTTTTCAAGGAATAACTTGGAAAGCGTTCCTCAAGAAATCTCCATATAGTGTAGGCACAATCAAGAGTAGGCAAACATTCAATCAAGTTTCTAGGCAAGCCTCTAGTGATAAGATTAACAGTTCTAAGGTTGCAGATCATGTCAATAGACTCATCAAGGGTAGGATGCAAAGGATCAACATGAGGTGCACAAGGGCTAGTAATGTACTTGTTCAAATGATATTCATTGAAAATCTCAAGCATTTCATTTTTCCACTCATGAAAATATTCTCCATCAAGAATAGGCACTCTATGTCTAAGACTCCCCAAAGTAGACTCATCCATCTTCCTCCAATGGTGTTTAAACCAAAGCAATGGAGACCAATGCTCTGATACCAATTGACGAGAAGAGGTGTCTAGAGGGGGGGTGATTAGACACTAAGGCTACACATGATGGATATGAAGAAGAAATTGTTGTACTACTGGAGAAGAATGAAGACCTGAAGAAGAAGCTAGGAATACCAGTGGTGAAGCCCGAGCAAGGAGTGGACATTCACTCGAAAGACTACATCATACTAGACGACACAGACTCCGACCCCGACAATGATGATGATTATGAAGACGAAGCTGGAGCAGACATTATGGTGTCTTCCACCGATCAAAATTTTTACTCGACCACCATATCACTATTAGTATTCTTCCAAGTAGTTAGAAATCGTTGCGACATCTTGTAATAGTAGTTAGGTCAATTGTATGAATCTTGTTTGAATTGAGTGGTGTGAAATGAATGTGTTTGACTCATGTGCATATGGGTAGTGAAATATCTCTTTAGACCTTAATCTATTCTGTTCTCACCCCTATAAACCAATCATATGCCTCTGAGACGTGACCCCGGATTTGTGTTCCCGCCGGAGATCACTCAGTTGATCCAACAGCAGAATGCCTTGATGCAGCTGCTAGTCCAGAACCAAGGCAACAACAACAACAACAACCCACCGTCGCCACCCCTAGTAGACAACTTAGCCCGTTTTCTAAGGTTGAATATGCCGGTGTTCTCTAGCAGCACCGAGCCGATTGTTGCTGATGACTAGCTCCGCAAGATTGGAAGGGAGCTGACCACCGCAGGTTGCACAGATGCTGAGAAGGTGCGCTTTGTCGCACATCAACTGGATGGACCCGCAGCCTCATGGTTGGAGAACTACACCGCCACTTTCCACGTGGCCAATGTCACCTGGGATCAGTTTCAGCAAGCATTCCGCACTGCACATGTCTCAACTGGAGCCATGAGTATGAAGAAGCGTGAGTTCCACAACTTATGCAAGGGGAATCTTACTGTGGCGCAGTACATGGATGAGTTCAACAAGTTAGCACGCTACGCCCCAGATGATGTGGCCACAGATGCCGTGAAGTAGGAGAAGTTTCTTGAGGGGTTGAATGATGAGCTAAGTATGCAATTGTGGTGGCAACATTTACCAACTACCAGGAGTTGGTAGACAGGGCCCTCATGATTGAAGGCAAGCGGCAGCACATAGAGAACCACAAACGGAAGTACGGACATGGGAAGTACAACTCTGGAGCTCAGCAAAAGCCACGCTTTACCCCGTACTTAGGAGGACACACCCATCATAACCATGGAGGCCATTCTCACAATGGAGGAAGTTCACATAACCACAGTGGCCCTAAGAATGGTAATGGGAATGGAGGAAACAACAGTCAGAACCGTTCCAAACCCCACTACACCCACCAAGAAGGATCTGAGTCACATTACTTGTTTCAAGTGCGGGAAGACTGGACATTACACCACCAAGTGTCCTGAAGCAAAGAATGGAAATGGCAATGGAAGCTCAGGAAAGAAGCCAAATCCCTTCACTAAAGGTCAGGTGAACCACATCAACATGGAGGAAGTTGAAGAGCAGCCTGACGCAGTGATTGGTAAGTTTTTGATTAAGTCATTTACCGCCCTTGTTCTTTTTGACACTGGTGCATCACATTCATACATATCAAGGGGATTTGTGGACAAGTTTAAATTGCCAACCTTAGCCCTTAGGTTGCCCATGTTAGCAAGCTTACCAGGAGCGGAGTATATGGCCAGCCGATGGTGTGATCGGTTGCCATTGACCATTGGTAAGCATGTTTTCCCCTCATACCTCATTATTTTGGAATCACAAGGATTGGATATAATACTAGGCATGGATTTTCTATCGAAGTATGGAGGAAACATCGATTGTGCTAGTAAGTCAATTCTTCTCACCACCCCAGAAGGGAAAAGGATCAAGTATGTGTCTAGGCATGCGCCAAGGAGGACTCAAGTAAATTCACTCTCGGGAGTTGTTCAAGAGGAAGTGCCAGTTGTGAAGGATTACCCGGATGTATTCCCAAAGGAATTACCAGGCATGCCCCCAGACCGAGACATAGATTTTTTGATCGAGCTGTTACCAGGCACCGGACCAATATCTAAGAGACCGTATCGGATGCCCGCAAATGATCTGAAGGAGATTAAGAAGCAGATTAAGGAGCTATTGGAGAAAGGTTATATTCGACCAAGTTCATCACCGTGGGGAGCCCCAGTGCTCTTAGTTGAGAAGAAGGATGGATCCTTGAGAATGGTTGTTGATTATCGTGCATTGAATGAGGTGACGATCAAGAACAAATATGCCCTCCCAATGATCAATGATTTGTTTGACCAACTACAGGAAGCTAAAGTATTCTCCAAGATCGATCTTCGATCAGGATACCACCAGCTGAAGATCTGAGAACAGGATATACCCAAGACAGCTTTTACCACAAGGTATGGGCTATATGAGTACACGGTCATGTCTTTTGGTTTGAATAACGCCCCTGCCTACTTTATGAGTATGATCAATAAGGTGTTCATGGAGTTCTTGGTTAAGTTTGTTGTGGTGTTCATTGATGATATATTGGTGTACCTGAGGAATTAAGAATAACACAAGGAACATTTGCGCTTGGTTCTCGAGAAGCTCAGGGAACATCAATTATATGCCAAGTTTAGCAAATGTGAAGTTTGGTTGAAGGAAGTTGGATTTCTCGGACATGTTATATTTGGAGAAGGTATAGCAGTAGACCCTTCAAAGGTTCTGTCTGTCACCGAGTGTTTGGCACCCACCTCAGTTGGAGAGATATGCAGTTTCCTTGGACTCGCAGGATATTATCGGAGGTTCATTGAATTTTTTTCCAAGATTGCGAAGCCCATGACAGAGTTATTGAAGAAGGACAGCAAGTTCAAATGGACCGAAGAGTGTGAGGACAATTTTCAAGAGTTGAAGAAACGTTTGGTTACAGCCCTAGTGCTAATTCTCCTGAATATACGCAAGGATTTCCAAGTATATTGCGATGCTTCTTGCCAAGGACTTGGAGGCGTTCTTATGCAAGAAGGGAGAGTTGTTTCATATGCCTCATGACAGCTTCGACCTCATGAGTTGAATTATGCCATGCATGACTTGGAGTTAGCAGCAGTAGTGCATGCGCTCAAGACCTGGAGACACTTTCTTATTGGAAACCGTTGTGATGTATACACGGATCATAAGAGTTTGAAGTACATCTTCACCCAGAAGGAGTTCAACCTCAGGCAGAGGAGATGGTCGGAGCTCAGAAAGGATTATGACATGAAACTGCATTATCATCCAGGAAAGGCCAATGTTGTAGCAGACGCGTTGAGCCACAAGAGTTATGCTAATACCCTCATAACTGAAGGATTACCTCTGGAGTTAGCCGACGATCTCAGAGAACTTCAAATGGAGATAGTTCCGAGAGGTTTTGTTGCATCGTTGGAAGTTCAGTCCACGTTGTTGGGAAAGATTCGAGAAGCTCAGAAGACTGATAAGGAAATTGCGAAGATAAAGGAAAAGATGAGTAAAGGAAAGGCCAAAGGTTTTGTGAGGATGAACACGATACTTTATGGTTTGAGGATCATATCTATGTGCCCAATGATCCAGAGATCACGAAGTTAATTCTTTAGGAAGCTCATGACTCACCATACTCGATTCACCTAGGAAACACCAAGATGTATTTGGATTTGAAGGAACATTTCTAGTGGACAGTTATGAAGAAGGATATTGCGGAGTATGTAGCAGTATGCAACGTATATCAGAGAGTTAAGGCAGAGCATCAGAAGCCAGCAGGATTACTTCAGCCTTTGCTGATACCCAAATGGAAGTGGGATAAGCTTGGCATGGATTTCATCACCGGATTACCCAGGACACGATCAGGATATGACTCCATTTGGGTAGTAGTTGATCACTTGACCAAAGTGGCTCACTTTATCCCCGTGAAAATCACTTATACGAGCGCGAAGTTGGCCAAGATATATATGACCATGATCGTATGTCTGCATGGAGTACCGAGGACCATCGTATCAGATAGAGGAATACAGTTTACCTCGAAATGTTGGAATCAGTTACACCAGACTTTGGGTACCAGGCTAGAGTTTAGCACAGCCTTTCAACCACAGACAAATGGACAGACCGAGAGAGTCAATCAGATTCTGGAGGACATGTTGAGAGCTTGTCACTAGATTATGGATCTAGTTGGGGTGATAATTTGCCTTATGCAGAGTTCTCGTAGAACAACAACTACCAAGCTAGTTTGAAGATGGCCCCTTTAGAAGCCTTGTATGGAAGGAGGTGCAGGACACCATTGATGTGGGATGAAGTTGAAGACCGACAATTGTTCGGGCCAGATTTAATCAAAGAGTCTAAAGAGAAGGTCAAATTGATTTGTGATAGACTCAAGGTAGCTCGGTCCAGACAGAAGAGTTATGCTGATACTAAACGCAAGGAGGTAGCCTATGAAGTTGGAGACAGGGCATATCTTTGTGTATCCCCACTTCGAGGAGTTAAACGATTTGGAGTCAAAGGAAAGTTAGCACCACGATTTGTAGGACCATACCGAGTCTTGGAACGTATGGGTGAAGTTGCCTACAAGTTGGAGTTACCCGAAGGTTTGTTAGGAGTTCATGATGTGTTTCACGTTTCCCAGTTGAAGAAGTGTCATGCAGAGATGGCTAATATTCCTCTGAAAGATACAGTGCCCCTGGAAGCAATTCAGTTGGAGAGTGACCTAACCTACGAGGAGAAACCCGTCAAGATTCTCAAGTTTGCCAGCCGAGCTACATGCAACAAGGTCATCAAGTTTTGTAAAGTTCAGTGGAGTCACCATACCGAGGAAGAAGACACCTGGGAGAGAGAAGAAGACCTCCGGAAAGACCACCCACACCAATTTTCTAGCCAACTCAAATCTCGAGGGTGAGATTCATCTTAAGGGGGGTAGGTTTGTAAGATCCCAATTTTCAATTTGGATGTTAATCATTAGGTCATCATATGCATCCATGATTTATGCATTTTGAATTGGTTTTATTTGTAATTTTGATCCTAGAAGTCTTAAGCAACTCAAGGACCAATCGAGAGAGTTGGAGGTTCTCACAAAAAAAATCCCTTTTTGAATTTTTCAAAGTTGGTAAATTAGATCAAGGTGATTTTGCTCGAAATTATTTTTCCAATCATTTCAATTTAAATAAATGAGAGAAGATAATATGACTTCTTCAAAACAACTAGGAAATATTGGAAATTTAATTTTGAATAAAAATATATTTATTTTAATTTTATTCGTTTAAATTTTATTAAATTAGGGAAAATGTGCATTTTAAAAAATGCATTTAGCCTAGAAAAATGTTCACTTTGTCTAAATATTAGGAGAGGACGGTGAAAATTGTTTCTAGAATTTTAGGATTTTTGTTTTATTTTTAGGATTTTTTTCTTCGCAGTGATTTTTTTAAAAAAAGAGAGTTCCGGACCGAACTCGGCCAAAGGCCCGGCCGGCCCATCGCGCTGCCGCCTTCCCTGTCGTGTGGGAGCCGGACTCGCCGGAGTCCGAGCCGCCGCCGCGCGCCCGCCCCCTCCCCCAAGTCGGAGCCCCACCCGACCCCTCTTATAAGCCATGCCGCCACCCCTCTCCTCTCCACCAAGCCGCCTAAGCCGCCACCCAAGCCGAGCCGCCGCGCCGCCAGCGCCGCTCGCTGCCGCCGCCGCTGCCCGCGCCATCGCCGGAGCCGCTGTGCTGCCGCTAGCCGATCCGTCGGAGCCCGATCCGTCGCCACCGGTTTTTTCTTTCGAACCGGTATAACCGCGGAAAAGCCCACCCCGATTTCTTTTCTAGTTTTGGTTTTTCTTTTTAGATCGGTTTGTTTTATTAGGTTAGTTCAATTAGTGAATGTTCGTTCGTTTAGATCTGTTAGTGAATGTTTTCATTCGTTAGTTTCTGTTAGCGAACAGTCGTTCGTTAGATATTTTTCCCTTTTAGTTCAATTTTAGGACAGGGACCTATCTGTAATTGTTTTCATCGCAGATTAGTCCCTGATCTTCAAACGATCACTACTTTTTGCTTGTTTGTCCAAATCCAACGAAACCAACGCCAAAATCTTCGTTACAATCTCCTCTGTTCACATAACCAACTTAAACATGTTTTTGAAAGTTTAAAATTGGGTTTCAAACATATTTGAGTGTGAACTTCTTTTGATCGTAGTTTGAGTTTGGTATCTCCAATTTGATTGATTCTTTTTGCAAATCGAAGCTTTCACTTGTACTTTCTGTTCAAATCTTTTATTTGGTTTTATCTTGCATCTTATGCTTGAGTGCTTATGTATGCTATTGTTTGTTCACGATAGAGTACGCGGAGTGCGAAGCTTGCTACTATGAATCTCTAGGGTTTTCCGATCGTCAGCAAGGCAAGTTACACTTTGATCATATCCCTTTATTACCCAGTTTTTATGCATTAGTTTCAACCCTCAAACATTGCATGAGTAGGATTGTGAACATGTGGATATGGGAAGTAGTTGATGAGGTAGGAACCTATTGTCTTTTTATCAACCCTGGGAATTATAGGTTATGCTCATATTGCTTAGCCATGCTCGTAGACATGATTGGTATGTGAGATTAATGCAAGTTGTGAGAGATTTTAACTAAGGCAAACTTAAGGTGGATACTTTAATATACATTTGGGTGGATTGGTTGCGAGCACTTGGAGCAATCGAGTGTTGTCCTAGGATATCCTGGAGTACCCCTGTGATCATCCTATGGTATGCCACCCAGGCTCAAAGGGATCATAATATTATTCATGCTCAGGAACTTCTGTGTGCAGCCACAAGCCATTATGGGCTCTGGCATAGTTGAGTAAGTTGTGTGATCTCTTTCAGTGGTAGCCAAGCAGATGTAGGGGAAAGTAGGTTGTATTGTCTACCTAGAGTAAAGAGTTAATGCTTCAGAAAGACCATGTCTCGATCATCCGATCATGGATGTGGTCGAGTCTCGTGGGGAAAAGTGTGCAAACCTTTGCAGAGTGTATAAACTAATCATGGTTAGTCGTGTCCTCAGTTATGGACATCTTGAGTATCTGGTATTTGAATTATTGATTGATCTCATCACTTTACTTAATGAATTTGTGAGTTATTAATATTATTTCGGGATTGAGTTGGAGGAACCTTCCCAATGATGACATAAACTTGGTAGTTAAATAAAATCTATTCCTTTGTTGTAGGAAAAAATTAGCTTTAGCAAATGTTAAACTTAGAGCCTCCACTAGCCAAATATGCACGTAGTGATAGGTATTATTGCATCATTATTCTCTATAGTGTGATCTTGCCAACATATTCCATGTGCTGACCTACACGGGTGCAACGTATCATGTTGCAGAATTTTCAGACGAAGAGTAAGGTGCGATAGGTTGTTGTCATGCACTCAGTATTGCCGTGGAGTTGATGGACTCATTATTCTTCGATGCTTATGCAAGTTATTTAGATGGCCTTCAGCCATATTATTGTAATAAGTACTCTTTTTGAGACACTCAATGTAATAAGTGTGTGATTGAACTCTGTTATAAATCCTTAAGTACTGTGTGTGTCAGCAATACCGATCTAGGGACGACACTTAATCACAGAGACTATGGTCCATTGGGATCGGGTCACTACACACGCTTTGCTTGGAACTGCACCAGCTTACCGCTATACGTATCCAGTTTGAGACTTAGAGTCATCCAGGCAAGTGTCAAAGCTTGCATCGACGCAACCCTTTACGACTAGCTCTTGATCACCTCCATAAACAAGAAACATTTCCTTAGTCCTTTTCAGGCACTTAAGGATATTCTTCCCCGCTGTCCAGTGAACCATTCCTGGATTACTTTGAAACCTTCCAGCCATACTTATGGCAAGGCTGACATCCAGTCTTGTGCACAACATCGCATACATGATAGAGCTTATGGCAAAACAATAGGGGATGCCACTCATCTTTTCTCTATACTTTGTAGCCACTAGGCATTGAGTCTGACTTAACTTCACACCTTGCAAAACAGGCTAGAACCCCTTCTTGGACTGATCCATTTTGAACTTCTTCAAAACCTTATCAAGGCATGTGCTTTGTGAAAGTCCTATTAAGCATCTCGATCTATCTCTATAGATCTTGATGCCTAATATGAAAGTAGCTTCTCCTAGGCCCTTCATTGAAAAACTCTTGTTCAAATACCCCTTCACATTTTCCAAAAGTTCTATATTGTTTCCAATCAGCAATATGTCATTCACATATAATATTAGAAACACAATAGAGCTCCCACTCACTTTCTTCTAAATACAAGATTCTCCAAAAACTTGTATAAACCCAAACACTTTGATCACCTCACCAAAGCGAAGATTCCAACTCCGAGATGCTTGCACCAGTCCATAAATGGATCGCTGGAGTTTGCACACTTTTTCAGCATTCTTTGGATCGACAAAACCTTCCGGTTGCATCATATACAACTCTTCCTTAAGTAAACCATTAAGGAACGCCGTTTTGACATCCATCTGCCAGATTTCATAATCAAAATATGCAGCTATTGCTAACATGATTCAGACGGACTTAAGCATCGCTACAGGTGATAAAGTCTCATCGTACTCAACTCCTTGAACTTGTGAAAATCCCTTTGCCACAAGTCGACCTTTATAGACGGTGACATTACCATCCTCATCCGTCTTATTCTTGAAGATCCATTTATTCTGAATGGACTTTCACCATTCAGGTAATACTTCCAAAGTCCATACTTTGTTTTCATACATGGATGTCATCTCGGATTTCATGGCTTCTAAGCATTTGCCGGAATCCAGGCCCACCATCGCTTCTCCATAGCTCATAAGTTCACCGTTGTCCAACAACATGACCTCTAAGATAGGGTCACCGTACCACTCAGGAGCTGTACGTACCCTTGTCGACCTATGAGGTTCGATAGTAACTTGATCCGAAGCTTCATGGTCATCATCATTAGCTTCCTCTTCAACTGATGTAGGTGCCACAGAAATATCTTTCTATGCAGAGCTACTCTCTGGTTGAAGTAAAGGTTCAACAACCTCATCAAGTTCTATCTTCCTCCCTGAAAGTGCGTTATATCGACTAGAGGGGGGGTGAATAGGCGATTTTTATGAAATTCTTCACTGAGGAATTTGCCGGTGAGGAAATTCCTTAGCGAAGAACTACTAGTAGCAGAATGAGTACTCAAAAGTAAACATAACAGAATACAAGCATAGTCATCATGATGAAATGAAGACAGGCACAGAGTACAGAAGCGTAAGCACAGGATAACACAGGATGAAGACAAACAGACTGAAGAAATTGAACTGAGGAAATTGAGAAAGTCTTCAGTCAAAGGCTTCAAACACAGATATGAACAAGCACACAACACAGTTATGAGGAAATGGAAGAGTTGAGGAAATAGAACCAGTAAGCTTGGTGAAGACAATGATTTGGTAGACTAGTTCCAACTGCTGTCTCAGTTGTACGTCTGGTTGGAGCGGCTGAGTATTTAAACTCGAGGACACACAGTCCCGGACACCCAGTCCTGAACACGCAGCTCAGGACACCCAGTCCTCACCATATTCTCCTTGAACTAAGGTCACACAGACCTCGTCCAATCACTCATGGTAAGTCTTCATGCGACTTCCAAACCTTCACAAACTTGGTCACTCGGCGATCCACAATTCCTCTTGGATGCTCTAGACCATGACACCTAACCGTCTGGAAGAAGCACAGTCTTCAAAGGTAACAAGCGCCGGATCCACGTAGGATCAATCTCTTCAATGATGCTCAATCACTTGGGGTTTGTAGGTGTTTGGGTTTTGGGTTTTTCCTCACTTGATGATTTTCGCTCAAAGTCTTCGGAGGATGGGTTGGTCTCAAATGACAAGTGTCAGTTTCTCTCGGAGCAGTGAACCAACTAGTGGTTGTAGGGGGCGGCTATTTATAGCCTAGGGAGCAGCCCGACATGATAAGACATAAATGCCCTTCAATGATATGACCGTTAGGTGGATAGATATTTTAGGACAGCTAGCACATAGCACAGCAACGGTCGCAGTTTTGAGTAGCAAAATCCTCAGGGCTATCATGTTCCTCACTGTGTAGGCAATCCGCACTGGCGAATTCCTAACTCCTCAGTCAGGACAAATTCCTCAGAGACTAGAAGAACTTCGTCTCTGTCATTGAAGAAATTGACTAAACTGTATGAGATTTCCAATGGCTTCACTCGAAGGGATTGGTAGGTGTAGGATTTTGAGTTGAGCATCACTTGGAAATTTTTCCTTAGTATTTCCTCAACCCCCTTTAACAGTACGGTGTTTCCTATGACTCAAAAAAGAGAAAATGAAACTACGAAAACAAAAGTCTTCCCGCTTCATGTTCCTCGAATGAATACCAAGTCTTCACGGTCACACCAATTTCTTCACTTTCAAAGTCTTCAGAAAGTCTTCAGAGATCCAAAGTCTTCAGTTGAAGAACTTCATTTTTAGGGGTCGACTTTCTTTGTAAATATCAAACTCCTCATAGACTTATAGACCTGTGTACACTCACAAACGCATTAGTCCCTTAACCTATAAGTCTTCAATACACCAAAATCACTAAGGGGCACTAGATGCACTTACAATCTCCCCCTTTTTGGTGATTGATGACAATATAGGTTAAGTTTTCAACGGGGATAAACCTATGAAGTGTAACTACTAATATTGAGGAATTTGATTGTCAGATATAGAAGAACTCCCCCTGAAGATGTGCATAGTGAGGAATTTGCTTTTGAAGCAATGCACACTTGAAGAGTTGAATCATGGAGATCTCCCCCTATATCTTGTAATTCATACACGCATTTGACATATAAAAGAGAAGAATTTGAAATGATGATGAAATATGGTGACTGATGTAATTCAACATGCGTGCATTAGCATATATGAGGAATAAGCATGCAACAAAACATATCAAAAGTATCAGAGCACCATCGGGTTTAAGTTTACAACACGATCCAATAAAGTCTTAGAAGAACGAGAGTTGTAACTTAACAAAAAAACGCCCATATAGAAAGACCCGCTTGAAGACTAACTCAAAATTCTCCCCCTTTGTCATCAAATGACCAAAAGGCTCGAATATGAGGACTAACGCCCCTAAAGAATATCAAGTTGATGAAGGAGTGCCAGCGTTGTTGGGGTCGTTTGTTGTAGTAGGGCCTGTCGCAGTGTCGTCCAAGTCTTCATTTTCATCAGTGTCGCACGATGAAGAATATGAGCTGGCCACCAAGGAAGGAGCCTTTACCTTCTTGAATTTCTTCGGTGGAGGTGCAGACCAGTCAAAATCTTCATTGAGACCCATTTTCTTTAGATCTTCTTCACCATACAGATGTGACAGGATTGCCCAGGTGCGACCGAAGACTTGATGGAGGTAGTAATGGTTTTTCTTCACTGCATTGTGTGTGGTAGTCATGTTGTGAAGAAGTGAACCAAACTGACGCTTAACCCATTTGTGATTTCGATCCACCTTCTGGTGAAGACTAAGCAGAAGTTCACGGCCAGTCATCATGTGCGGAGCAGTGGCTTAAGGAGTGGACTTGGGTGCATTGGCATAGTCATGTGTGGCAGAGTCATCATTGGTGGAATAAGATGCAGCTTTGCGAAACTGACCATCCAATGGACGAATGCCTTCATCTATAACAGCTGGTGCCTTACCCTTTCCATCAACTGAGGAATATGTCTGCTTGAGGACTTCAATTGGGGGCAAGTAGCTGAGGTGATTCTGGAAATCAGCTTTGTAGTTGAGTGAAGACCTTGTCCTGAGGAATCTCATAATCCAAGGTGCATAAGGCTTCAGCTCAAACGGAGACAGTGCAACATTTCTCATAGTCCTCATGAAGAAATCATGATAATTGACAGGAATGCCATGAACGATGTTGAATACCAGATTCTTCATGATGCCAACAATTTCCTCATCAGATGAGTCGTGGCATTTGATAGGACTGATTGTCCTCGTAAGAATACGATAGACAGTTCTAGGCACGTACAACAATTCCTTCATGAGGAATTTGGTTCTTGGTGCTTGACCTGGCTTCAAAGGTTTCATCAGCACCTGCATGTAATGATGTGTGAGCTCAGGTTCACTGTAGGTGCAGCGAGCTTCTTCAAGGGGAGGACTGAGTGGTAGAGCACGAAGCAATTCAGAGGCTGGTGCAATATAGTGAGTGTTTTCAGACATCCAGTCCAGCACCCATGAATTCACATCTTCAGCATCTCCGGTGATGTGCAATGTTGCATAGAATTGAAGAATTAGTTCTTCATTCCAATCGCAGATGTCAAAGCAAAAGTTTAGCAGTCCAGCATCGTGAAGAACACTGAGGACTGGTGCGAAGCACGGCAGAGATTCCATATCCACGTGAGGAATATGCTCATGGTAGAAGATCTTCTCCTTGTTGAACAGCACAAAGGAATAGAAATTGGCTTGACTAGCAGTCCAGAAACGCCTCTTCCTAATGCAAGCAGAGTCATATGGGTTGTAATCATCAAAGAATACGTGCTCGCCGAAGAAATCATCAGCCTTGAACTTTTGCTTGCGTGAGAATGGATCCTTTGGCTTTGGCAGAGGAGTGTCAGTGAGTTGCATCACGACCTCAGGAATCTCAATCGCAGGTTCTTCAGGCTGAGGAATTTCTGGTTCCTCCTCAGTGGCAGTCTGCGTCGTTGGTTGTTCAGCAGCAGCAGTTTCTTCAGCGCTAGTGGCTGGAATTTCCTCATGGACAGATGCAGTGGGATGAGTTTCTTCAGAGCCCATTTGTACAGTTTGTGTGGGGGACTGAGGAATTTGCTGTAGAGGGGTGAACATTGGAGAGTTTGGATGCTGACTTTCCCAGAATTCATCACTGATTACAGGTGTGGAGCAGCCAACGTCCACATCTTCATCTTCCATTTCTTCAGCGCCACCCTCTTCAGCTGTGAACTGAGGCATAGGCGAGGAGATGATAGGTGTTGAAGGGATTGCATCCACTTCAATTTCTTCATCCAACGGTTCAGACGAAGCAGCAGAAGGAGTTTCTTCATCAGATCCGCTGGGGATCACATATTCTTCATCAAATGGAACAAGGTCCTCTGATCGCCTGGTTGAGATGGGAACAACATCAATTGGATTTGCAAATGAACTTGTCATAGGCTTCATTTTCTTCGGAGCTGAAGAATCTGAAGCAACTGATGCTTTCCTTTTCTTCACTGTAGCATGCTCTGCAGCCTTGGTCTTCTTCACATTTGATGCAGATGGAAGGATTGGAGTTCAAGTTGGTGCAGGAGCAGCTGAGGAATCTGGTTGATGTTCTTCAGGCACAACTGATGCAGTTGCCCTGAGTTCTTCAGTTTCTTCAGGCGCACCACTAGTGGGTGCCCTGGCAATTTCTTCAGTGGTTGGAATGCAGTCATCAGCCTTGGAAGTCACATTTTCTTCAGCAGCCTGATTGTCATCAGTGGTGCTGGCATTTTCTTCAGTAGGCTGAGCAGATGCTTCAGCCTGAGGAATTTCCTGTTGCGTTGGGGCTGCAACATTGGAAGGGAAGTTATCCGGAAGTTTCACAAAACGAACCTTGGCTCCAAGACAATCAGCGCGATATGCGTCAAAGTCATCACTGAGTTTCTTGATCTCAGTCTGAATAGTGACAAGTTCTTCAGTTGTCATAGAGACAACGTTTTTCTTCAGATAGCGCTCTTTCTTGTACTGCGCTTTCTTGATCTGCCTTGCCTTCTCCAATTTCCACTTTTCTTCTTGAATGAAGTGGGTCAGCATGTGACTTTGACCAGGAGTCAGCTTGAAGTCAGGCATGGGAGTGTTGGGGTCCTTGTGCCAGACATCAATGTAGTCGAGGATCAACTTGGGATCCAAAAGCAGTGGCACCTCTGATCCTTTGGCTCTAGCGGCCCTGACTTGCCTGTCTCTAATGATTTCTGCAAGTTCATCATCACCAGCTTCGTCTTCTTCAGACGGTACTTGGAAAGCGACTTGTTTCTTTTGAGAACTTGGGCGAGGACCTCGTCCAGCAGTGGCCTTTGTCTTCAGCAGTGAAGGGCCAGCTGAGGAACTTGGTGCAGCTGAGGAACTAGCTGAGACACCTGAGGGAATGGAGATGCCTGCAGTCCTTTGGCATGAGGCGAGATGCACAGGTGCTGAGGATTTAGTCGGAACAGCTGAGGGCTTAGGCGGAGGAGCCGAGGACTTTGGAGGAACAGGAGCAGCATGAGGAATTTGCCGTGAGGGCTTTGAGGATTCTGGCCGTGAGTACATTGCTGAGGAACTTGGCCTTGAGGGCATTGTTGGTGAAGCACTTAGCTTGCGCACAGGCTTCTTTGACATAGCCTTCTTTGGCTTGACAGCAGAGGCAGCAGCAGTAGGAGAGTCTTCATTGAATTTCCTGACTGGTTCTTTGGCTTGCTTAGCCAACTTGGCTTGGCGCTTGGCCCATTCATCAGGATAGTCCTCACCGCGCTTGAGGCTGGTGGGATCAGCAATTTGGCCAGGTGCCAATGGACCTCTTGGGCATGGAGGATTGAGTGCGAATTTCTTCATATACTTAGGAGTGACATATCTGTACTCCCTCCATTCTCTTGCCCATCTCCTCTCTATCTTTTGAATGCGCACTTTGTGCTCATTCTTGGTTTCCTCAGTAGGTGTGCAGTACCCAGCATATATTTCATCAGGGATCTCAAACGCTGTATTTACCCTAGGCCTCTTTCCTCCCTTTTGTGGCTTCTTACCGTCAGCCATTTTCTTCAGTTGAGGAATTTGAACAATTGAATTCTCTGAAGAAGTGTGCAACTTTTCTTTGAGGAACGCTACAAATTAGTTAAGTTAATGAGAACCTAGTGATTCAGCAGCTAACATGTGTACCTGTGAACAGAGTATAGTTGCGAGGAATTTGGAGAGGTCATATGCGTTCTCAGAGGGTTTTTCAAAAGAACAAGTTTGAGGAATTTGACCAGATGAGTCTTGAAGAATTTCACTAAGCGTTCTTTGTCTTAGGTTCCGGAGTTGTATAGATCGAAGATCCACACAATTGAGGTATCTTAAAAAAATGATGCTTAGAGAAATGAATCAAGAACAGATGACTTGTGAGGTGTTTAGTGTGTGAGACTATAAAAAACCTTTGAAGATTTTGAAGATAATCATTTGAATCAACGAGGGCAGTAAAAGTAAATTTTAATTACCCTAGACAAAGAACACGACGAACTGGAGTGAGGAGATGTGAAGTTCGTCTATGCAGATCTTCCACGCCCTAACTTGGCGGAGGAAGACGGCTACGGCGGCGGTGGAGTGAAGATTTCCGCGGTCGGCGCGAGTACGTCGGCGACGAGGTCGAGGCAGTGAAGCTCTTCCTCACCGGCGGCAATGAAGTAGCAGCGGCGCTAGGGTTTGAGAAGCTCGAGCTAGAGAGAGAGGTCGAGCGGAGTAAAAGAAGTGAGGAAGGGGCGGAGGGGTATTTATAGCCAAGGTGAAAAACTGCTCTCCCGAAGAAATTGGACGAACGTGCCCCTGACCCTTCTCATTCGCTTGACATCTGTCACCCATGTACTGAGAGGTGGAGATCGTGTGCGATCGTGGGTGAGTGGATAAGTATAACGTGGGATGCGGAACGGTTTGAGCGGCAAAGCCGAAAATTTTGATAATATAGGTTTTAAATTTCCGTTCGCAATTTATGCAGCTGACAAGGTTACAGTGAAGATTTTGAACGAGTTTCAAATAGAACGCACATGAAGAATTTGTGAATAGATTGGGTTGAGTATAGCATAGAGGGGGAAGGGTCCGATCACATTCACTTAGCAGAAAAAACCAACTTGAAGAATTAGCAATAAGTGAATGCTGTAGAGAACATAAACTTATATATATATATATACATAAACACTATTCTGATCACGGGATCGGAATAATATTCTGATCACAACCTGAACTGCCTGAATAACGCACCTGAACTTCCCTGTGTACTAACCTGACCTTCGGGCTATCTTCGCAACCGTGGCTTCTACCGCGATTTTGTCTGGTCATTCGTGTTGTTTGTGATGCAAGTGTAATGTGGACACGGTTTTTAGAGTCTAAATGATTGTTTTGATTCGGATTCTAGCACTTGGGCGGATTTGCTCTCGGGGTCGTGATGAACTTGTGTCTGTTACAAGTTTAATGCATGTTTTAGATGTTGTCGAAGTTCTGGAACGATGGGGATTAGGATTTAGTACGAGTTTGGAGCACAAATTCTTAGTTATTTCAAACAAATTTGAAATCGCCCGTGATCTTCATCCGCCCGAGATGCAACCCGCGCTTCTGTTGATTTCTCATTTTTCTTTAAAGTTTGCTGCCTGATTTGCGTAATTTGGTGAAATTCGAGGCTTACTAATCCTTAAATTTTAATCGGGAGGGTCCTTATGGTTTGATTTCTAGCGATTTGATGTTGGCACTCCTGCGGGTTTCTGCACATGAAAAAAGCGGTTTTGAAATTTGCCCTCTGGTCCTTTCAGTTGTCGAAAGGTAGTTGCCAGATCATCTCCAAGGGGGTGCAGACGTGCTGCAATCTTGTGGAGATGATTTTATGCTTCGGACGAATTCGTTTGTTCATTATTTCTAGATCTTCTAATGGTTGTCGTACAAGCTGGACTTCTGCGTTTTCATACCCGAACTTCTTCTTTTCCTTCGCTGTATCGTGTCGGGGCTGGGGCGGCTCGGGATCGGGATCGAGGGGAGGATCAGGTGGTTCCTGTTGGGTCTGTCCGAGTTTCTGTGCTGGACTTCTGCGTTGTCATACCTGAACTTCTTCTTTTTTCTTTCGCTGTAAGATAATGCAGCCAGTGCTTTGTAACAGGAACCCTTACTAGAGTTTCTTCTGCAATTTTTTTTACAGCTAGTGTGTAAGCGTGGAGTTGGACCTACAGGAACATGCATCCTCTTTTTCCCTTAGTCTATGTTTTGGTATAGTTTTTTGATCATCCACTTATCTTTGGTAAGATCTGGACTTCTCTTTTTTTATTAATGGTTGAACTTCTGGTTTTCCAGATTACGTTCCACATTTGCAAGGCGAAGGCGCATGGTGCTCTATATTTTATTTGTTTGGTTTCCTTCCTTTTTATACCTTTGTCTCGTGAGCAATTATGGGATTAGCCCAAGAATGCATGCACTTTTTTCTAGATCATGTAAGTGTCGTTTGTAGAAGCTGGACTTCCATGTTCTTTTATACGTGAACTTCTGCTTTTTCCTTCTTTGCAAAGTAATAAAGCAATCTGTGACCCCACTATCTATCTTAGGGTTTTTAGGGTTTAGGGTTATTATGTTTTAGGGTTATATATGAACTTCATCTGTTTTTGTACTTGAACTTCTACTTTTTGTTTCTTAGGGTTTAGTTATTCTCATGCCGTTACTTCTTTTATTAGAGTACTTGAACTTCTGTTCTTTATTTTTTTGAACTTCTTTGTGTTATTTTTTTAAGTGCATATTTATGTATGTATTTTTCTTCCTTTGGTAGTGCATTTGCCGTATATTTTTGGTTTTAAGGATATCAGCATTTTTGTTGTGTGAAGTTATCTCACTATAATAGATGCATTCAAATGGTGCATTCATTCATTTATCTATAATGAGCAGGGCGTAAAACTGTAAATTCAATGGCGCTGCAATTCCCATGACAGATAGGCATTAAGTGAGCATCTCGCTGGTCACCACCTGTCAGAAATCCCCTATCCCCCTGTCGCTCGCTCTCTTCCCCCTCTCCATCGCTCCGCTGCCTTCCTCGCCTCCAACTCCCCCGATTTCTCCGCCCCTTTCCCCTGCGCTCGTGCTGGAGTAACCGGCGCAGGCCCCCGCTTCTATTTCTCCCCCACGCCCCGCTCCCCCTCGCTCTGCCCACTCTATTCTGCTCTGAAGCGAGGGCGGCAACTGCCTGCGCGGTTGCAAGGTGCGCGTGGCGTCGTGGGGAGTGGAAGAACCGCCGCGGATTCGTGTGTGCGGGGGTTGTTTCCAGAGGTACAAATGCTGCCCCCCCCTTAATGCTTGCTTTTAGTTTCGCCAGATCTGTCGAGTCCGCCTCCTGTGTGCTCTCGCGTCCCCGTGCTACCCCCTTCTTCTGATGGTTTGTTGGGAGATTAGGTAGGGTTCTTGTGCGTGTGGTGGGTGGATTCCATTCCCCTGTGGTCAGATTTTGTCTATGAGATGCTTGTGTGTGCTATTTCTCCGTTCAGAGTTGATTGGATTTTTCATTTCCCCTTTTGGTGATTTCAGCATTCTGATGCATGTAAGAGAGGGTGTGGTGTGATGGTTCACGCTGAATCTGATGTATCTAATTGTATTTTGTATTGTTGATTTCGAAGTCTAGATTGTGTCTGTGACATGCTAGTTAGTTTCTGGATTCTTTTTTTGTTTGTGGTTGCCTATATGTGCTACTGTTCATGTTTTCATACTTGTTGATATTATCTAGTTGTTTCATCCTAGGGTTTCATTTAGTTGTTTTTTGTATTTGTTGTATGATTTTCTACCTGCTAACTATATGCATTGTATCCCCTGTTTTTAGTAGGTTGTTCTAGGCTTTGGAGTTTCATTCGTCAAGGTGGTTGTGTTGTCATGGCTTCCAAACCTTCTCCAGGTATCTTAATGTAGTTGGATCTTGTATTTTAAAGCAATATTCTTATATATGTCTTCACTTAGCTTGAGTATGTGTATGCTTTTTACTTAGTTTTCTTGTTGGACTGCCATTCTTATTAGTGTGAACTTCTAAGAAAGGTTATGTGTATGCTTTTTTACCCTTAGCTTGAGTTAGTAGAGTGTTGCTTACTTTTTAGTTGATGATTTGCAGGTGAAACTATGTCACCAAGTGTTGTTGGACTTCCCAAATGATTCATATTTATTGATATTTAGTTTGGCTGTGGAGTACTATTTGTGGTCATGCTACATATTTTTTATGTGCTATTTGCTTGGGTCACATAGTTGAACTTCTGGTTTTAATTAGTGTTTGTTCATAATGAAATTTGGTTGAACTTCTGTTATGCACATTTTGTGTTTACTACTGTTATATATCGTTGAACTTCTGGACATTCGTGTTTTATGTAGTAGCCCCTCTGAGTGTACATTGTTTTTATAGTTAGTGTGTAGTTTTTAGTTTGATTGTTGTGTTTACTGCTTTGTTAGGTATTGTTGAACTTCTTGTTATTGGACATTGTTGTCAAAGTAGAAGTCCCTTTGGTGTAGGATTGTGCATTAGAACTCAGCTGCTTTTTTACTTGCATTTTTTGTAGTTGGTGATGAGTTGAATAGTTCTGGAAAAAAATGCCTGCGATCCAGATGGAACTTCAGAGGTTAATACTGATGCTCCAATATCTGATGCGGCTAAATCACCCATTATCCCTTTGACTTTGATTGCTGAGGTTGCTTCGAGCCTTGAGGATGTTTCAAGCCTCGAGGATCTTGCTTCTGCAGCTCTTGCTTCACCTAGTATGTGAAACCCCTTTTCTTTTCATTTTAAAGTTTTCAGCCATGTTTTTTTAGCTTGTTCATGTCGTTTGTTTTTGTTTTTGTTCATGACTTTTTTTATTTTTTGCTTCGATTTTTTGTGTTCTTTACAGATGTGTCCACAGAGGAGGAAGCCGTGAACACCATCAATGATGTTTTATCTGAGTTGGGTTTATCAGAAAACCCTGCTGCAACTAAGGAGGGGGCTCCCTCAGTCGAAGGTTGTGATTCCGTTCCGGATCCTTTGTGCTCTCTTCAGATGTCAGAGACGCAGTCGCAGTCTGTTGATGGCACTGAACCTGTGACGCAACCCGAGGATGTGCCTTGTCAGCTTCTGTTGGAGGACCAACGTAAGAGGAAAAAGCGAGAAGATTTTGACAAGAAGAGGGCGGCCTGCCTTGAGAAAGGTTCTGATGTTCCTGGATCTGTTCATGTGGCTGAGCTCACTGTTGAGGAAGACGTGTCGTGTCACAGTGATGGCACGGTTGTCCCTGTTAAGAAGAAAATTAAGAAGACTGTTTCGAGGAAGCTAGTAGTTGGTGAAGTTACTCCTCGGAGGAGCCCACGTGTTTCAAGGCCTGCAGAAGTTGTTGAAGATGAAGGGCTATGCGTTGGTGGTACGCCACGGCGTAGTCCTCGTGTGCTTGCCACTGTCGCGCCTACACCTTCTCCGCTTGGTGCTAGTGCATCTGGTAAGGGGAAGAAATGCGGTGTGAAGCGCAAGGTTCCACCTGCAAAGGTCAACAAGTGTGTCAAGAAGCGTTCTCGTGTTAATCCAGAGGACAAGGATGATGCTGATTTCAATGCTGATGATGTGGATGACGACGATGATGATGCTGCCGCTAATCAGGTATGAATGTCTCATGTTTACTGTTTTTCAAGCATTTGTCGCTATTTCTGTAGTTTTATTGTTTTTAGCACTGCCTTGGCGTACATAGGTGACCTTCTTCTCCATCTCAATAGACGAATAAATTAGCCGACGTGCTTTGCTTTTATGGTATTTCTGCCTTTGAGTGCATAGTTGGACTTCTGGGTATATACATGAAGAAATAAGCTTAACTTGTTGGTATACATGTTTTTGATTACTGCCTGTGAGTACATAGTTGGACTTCTGCTTTTTAAATTTCCAACATTTTTGAAAGCATGTTAACTTGTGGTCATACATGGTTGTACTGCCTATGTAGACATGGTTGGACTTCTGAGGTGTAGTGCGTATATGTAGGCATTAGTTGAATTTTGGTGAAGGTTATGTGTCTTATTGTTCTGCCTTTTTTCCTTGTCAATGTATTTTTTTCAGTATCAGCTTGTGCAGCGGCCTGAGAGGAGGAAGAGAGGAGGCAAAGCGCCCGAAGAAGGTGGCCAAGGAGGAGGTGAGGCGAAATGTTTTAACAAGACGGTTCGCTGCTCACTAGGAGAGGTCAAGACGTGTGCGAAAATGCTACAAGATAGGCACAAGACGAGGGTTATCAAGGCTGGTTTTGGTTGTGTGTTTGACTTGAAGGTTGATTCCAACATTTCTCGTCCTTTGATGGGCAACATCTACACGAGGATTGACCCTTCAACCATGATTTTGGACATGTGTGAGGTGAACAAGGTTATACGTATTACAAGTGATGCTATTCACCATCTCTTTGGGTTCCCTCAAGGTAATCGTACCCCCCCTAGGCCCTCGAATGATGGTTTCGATGATGCTATTATGAGGTTGAAGGGCAAGCTTGGGTATGCTAGGAGTGATGACATCAAGACAAAGGATTTGCGGAATATCCTCGCTGAACTTGTGAAGGATGAGACGAAGGATGATCTTGCTCTTCAGGTGTTTTATCTTATTGTTTTCATGAAGGTGGTTATCCCTGGAACGTCTACACAAGTGTCCAGGGAGGCAGCAATGGCCGAGAACCTTGTGTTTGAGGATATGGCAGACATGGACTACTGCCAGTTGGTTGTTGAAGATATTCGGAGTGCTGTTGTTAGGTATCAGCAAGGTACTAGCAGAGGAAAAGCTGTCACAGGCTGTGCCATCGTGCCGCTTCTTATGTATCTGGACTGCCTTATCATTGGCAAGACGCCTAATATTGACTTGAGGACCCCTCGCATCAATTTCATGGATCAGGCCAAGCTTCTTGAGCTTGCTGCGGCTGACTTGGTCATGAAAGGTGATGATGACCCAGCCAACTGGGTGTTTGGGAGACTGCCTGTGAGTGTCTGTATGCATTATTCTTTCCTGTGTAGTTTACCTTGAACTTCTGGTGTTGTCTTGTATATTTTTTGTTCCCATGTTCCTTCATTTGTTTTCTGACGCGTTGACTTTTGTTTTTGTATGCAGTGGAAGACACAGGCTGAGGTTGTGTTCTTTAGGGTTATCGAACGTCCTGTTCTAACTATGCCTCGTTCTGCCGGCCTAGGGAGTGGAAGTTCACCAAGATTTGAATTCTCCTGGGATGTTAATACCGGTGCCCCCCCTGTAGATCCAGGAGGTTCTTCTGCCCGTGTGAGTGCTGCAGGTGGCGTTTCTTGCGAGGATTTGTTTGAAGCTGCCAATGTTTCTCTGGTTAGGATTGACAGTCTTCTTGAAACCGTTTGTGGGGAGTTGGCTCGTGTTCCTTCGACTGCTGAACGTCTTAGTCGTGTTGATGGGATTCTTCCTCCCGGGCACGGGTTTGATGCTGAGTCTTCGAAGGAGGTCTTATGTATTGAAGCTAAATTTCTTGAAGAGCTTCGTCAGACCACTTCCCACCTCCGGAGTAGTGTTGTGCTGTTCAAGGAAATGCAGGATGCTCGTTGCAAGCCTTTTGAAGATGAGGCAAGTGTTGTTGTGAGACAGATTCAGATGCAGGATTCTATTCGTTTGGGTCGTGAAGGAGGTCACGTGGAGCATACCAAAGAGGTTTGCACTAATGTTCAATGTTAAATGTTAGCTTTCAGTTATTACTGTTTGTGGTCATAGGTGAGCGTTGTTGATTTGATGTGTCGTAAACTGTTTCTTTTTAGCACTAGTGTTCCTAGGTGACCTTATCAGTTTATTGAACCTGAACTTAAGCTGCTACAGCATCTGAACTTCCATGACTTCGATGACTGATCCTTTTTTGTTCCCTCTTGTATCTTAGAGTAGTTTGATATCTAACCTGCTATTTTTACTGTACCAGGACTTCCATTATGTGTCAGTTGTGATAGCTAACCTTCTGTTATTGTGCAATCTGAACTTCTGCTGATTAGGTATTTGTTTTCTAAATGATTTTTTAGGCTGTTGATGATGATGCTAGGGTTGAGGAGGTTGTTTTACCTGCGCATGAAGCTGCTCCTGTGCATGAGGCTGCCCCTGTGCATGAACCTGCTCCGGCTAGTGGCGTAATAGTTGATGAGGTTCATGGCAGTGAAAATGAGGTACCATTTTTCTTGTCCATTTGTCTTGTTGCCGCTGAGACGGACTTGCTGCTCCTGTGCATGAGGTTTAGTCAGCCCTTTGTAATGACTTTTATGTTTCTTTTTGCAGCAGCAGAATGATGATGTTAGTGTTCCTCCAGAGAATGTTGCGGACATGTCCGTCTCAGGCACCGGCTGCTCCGACGGGGTGGTCCTGACTGAACCTCAGTCGTCCATTGTCGCCGAGGTTTCAAATGCTGATCAGGGCAAGACAACTGGAGACATGATTTTGGGGAAAGATGCTATTGAGTCTGCTGTTGAAACTGGTGGTAGTGCTGCTGCAAGCCCGAAGAAGTCTCCTGCAGCAGAGCCATCAGTTGATGTTAATGCTGTACAGGCACAACCAAAAGTTTTTCTTGTTTCAGATTCTCTAGCTGCTCCAGCTGCTGCTGGTGTCCTTACTGATGACGCTCCAATGTCTTCTGGAGACGACAATGAAGATACGGATAGCGATAGCTATGGAGAGGAGGTTGATCATTCCAGTGATGCCACTGATCTAGGAAAGGATCCATGAAGAGAGGAGCATGCTTCTCTCTTCTTTCCCCATTCCTTTCCCTCTTTGTTGTTTGGTTTAGTCCATGATATCCCATGTGAACTGCCTGTGTTGTGTAAGTTGAACTTCTGGTTTTGTTGTTTTGTCGTGTGGGTTGTAAAGAATGTTAAGTGGACCTGTTTTCTATGTGGGTGGAGGTTTGTAATGCATGAGTTGTGATGTCTATGATGCTGTGTTTTATCCTTTCTGATGTAGCAGCTGAGATGTGCTTATGTTTTGAATGTTTGTGCTCGAATGTTGGTCTTAATTGAAACTGTCGTGAATCTATGTGCTTTGAGTGTTGCTGTTAATTGCTTTTTTTCTTTTTGGTGAGAAGATAGTGACCTTGATGTCGTGCGAAAGAAGGTTGATGACTTTTATTACAGTGTAACTAGGCTTAGGAACGACCGTTCCAAGAGGTGAGTGCAGCTGCTCAACATTTACATCATCCATGTACCCCTGTGAGCTGCCCGTTGTTCCATACCTGAACTTCTCAACTATATGTACCTGAACTTCTTGTTTTTTTGCTTCTCTGGCGCTGAACTTCTGGCCTCTTTTGCACTGTACTGCCTGTTGTGATATAGCTGAACTTCTTTGCTAACATGTGTTATGAACTTCCTGAGTTCCTGCTGCTGAACTTGTTTTTATTTCTATTCTGCTTGTTTTAGAGAAATGATTATGTTCCAAAACAAGGAGTGTGAAGCTACTGTTCAAGAAGTCGCAACATCTTTTGGTCCTCGCGGAATGCTTACATCTAATGTGGCTGAGTGTGCACTCTATTGTCTATGTGCGAAGTACCAGGGATCGGATAAACTCATCCTGCCGTATTGGGTTTGTGTAAGTTAACCATCCCTGGTAGCAAATATGTCTTTGTGTCCTTACCATTTTAGTTAAAACTTGTTCGTCTCATTTTTGCATTTTTTCATATGTTGGTGTTGTCTGCATTATTTCAGGACAAGATTTTTACAGGTCAATTTGATTCCCGTGTGAGGAAGTACTTCATGGCGAGTGGTCCAGATAGCATGGATGCACATGATTCGGTATGGAATATCTTGTTCTTTGCCTTTGTATTAGTTTTGCAGTGCGATCCACTGTGTTAATATTTGATTTATTTTTCTTTTGTACCATTCTAATATTAATTATCGTTTTTTAATGATTCGTGTGTCTATGATGCTTCAGGTTGT
The DNA here is from genome assembly GCA_034509565.1 of Triticum monococcum. NCBI lineage: Eukaryota > Viridiplantae > Streptophyta > Magnoliopsida > Poales > Poaceae > Triticum > Triticum monococcum. Next base: position 550,507,232 of record CM067843.1, on the reverse strand, counting down.
TTTCCCTACTTTTGACCCGCCCGAGGTTCCTGCTTCCATGGGTGGTGTCGGTCATTGGGTGTCGGTATTCCTTGACCTAAAGAATTCAAGGTTCCAGCTTCTCGATTCCTACTATGGACCAAAAGATGAATGTGCGGTATGCCTGTTTCGACGGATGACTGACAACATCAAGAGGCTTTGGAAGGATGCAAGCAACGACAGGGAGACACCCTTCAGTCCTATTAGCATCGACAATTTCGCTCTGGATTGGATTGATGTCCCCCAGCAGCAAAACAAGTATGAGTTCGGCTTTTTCTCTTTATCACATCTGTTTAACTATAGTTGTACTTAAGTTGCGACGTGTTTAATTCGTTTGGCTTTCATTTTCTGTCCTAACACTATTTCTTTTACTTTGTTTGATGGCAGTATCGACTGCAGATTCTTCATGCTTACGAATGTTAATTCGTATCATGACGGGGTTCTTGCAAATTATTCCCATGAGAATATCGGGGATATCAGGAAGACGTGGTTGTACTCAATCGCTTCTTCTGGCCTGTTTGAGTCAGACTTCCAAGCTCTGTTTGGCTACTACACATGTAAGTATTTTGGAACCTGTACTGCTTACCTGCACTGCATCTTTTATTCTACCTGAACTTCATATTTTTCTCTGAGCTTTGACTTCTTCTTGAGGTCTGGCTGGGCCGCTGGTTTCGGAAGGAGGGGAGCATTTTCTTTATACATGAACTTCATTTCTATCTTTTTTAGTTTTGTTTGTGTGTTTTGTTTTGCTTAAATGCACATGAGAATTTTCTTTTATAATTGATCTTCAGAGATGATGCCTCTCTATGGTTTTGTTAGCTGTAGTTGAATGATTTACAGTTCATCGTTTTATCTTGAACCGTTCCTCTGGTTGTGCCTGAACTTCATTTAGTTTTTTACTGCATCTAATTTTTTTAGGCCAGCTTGAGCAGTAACCACGTCAAGTTTATTAGTTGGACTGCACATTGTGATGTTCCTGAACTTCAGTTGTATTTAATTGTGATTTTTTCTCTTCCTTTTTTCTTTGACAGTGGAACCGTTGGAGCTGACCGATTACCACTACTCGTTCCTCGGGTCACAGGAATACCAGCCTAAGGAGGAACCGGTGAGTACAGCTCCGATAGAAGATGATAGACCTCGGACCCTTATTCCTTCCAAGTTGGGGAAGCAGGCTGGTGGTATTCGTGGTACTCCAAAAACCCCTTGCTACAGGAAGGCTGATGCAGTCGAAGCAGCCGAAGCAGAAGTGATTTCGTCTGATGATGATTTTGAGAAGATTGCTTACCCGAAGAATGCTAAATCTGCTGCTGGTACTGTTGCCGGTAGAGGTGGGAAGAATGTTGTGATCACCAGGAGGAAACCCGCAGTTGAGTCTGGGAACATAACTTCCTCCAAGAGAGCAGCAAGATTGCCTTTGAAGTGGCGTTCTCCTGTCGCTCCCCTGAAAAAATACAGTTATCCTCATCTATCCGAGGCCCGGAAGGTGAAACAGTATGTGTTGAGTAAAGACGGTCTGGAGAAGTATTCTGAGTGAGTTACCCTCATCTGTCGTTCCCTTGTCTTGTAGTTGTAGTGTCTGAACTTCTGTAGTTGTATTGTCTGAACGGCCTTTGTTGTAGTATCTGAACTTCTGTTTTATGTCTCCTCTTGCCTTTTGAGTTATATTGTCTGAACTTCTGTTTGTTGTTGTATCTGAACTTCTAATATTTTTTTACCATCCTTTTGTATTCTGCAGGACAAGCTACTATATGTTTACCATCCCTGGGAATGTGATTGACCTCACAGGATGTGTCCTTTATACGCTTTTCGGTGAAGGGCAGCAGATGGAAGGAGACATAATGGATTATCTCATAAATTTGTGGAAGGATAAGCCGGAGACCGCTGAGATATTCTCTAGTGCTGACAGGGTTGTACTTAGTCCCTACTTCATACAGGTTTTAGTTCTTTGCACCTCTATCACCTTCTTTTTGCCTTAGTTTTGTTGTAGTAGCATTTGGGAGGTGTTTTAATTGTGTTTTTGTGAATACACAGTATTGCCTGGAGTATGATTTCTTCGGTGCAAAAGTTCCAAAGTTTGATGCAAAAAAATCTGCTGGTCTCCTCCCAATGTTTGTTCGCAAGGAAGAAGACCTTCTTAACGCAAAGCTGGTTAGGTTTTCATAACCCTTACTTTTTTTAATTTCATGTGCATCCTTTTGCTGAGTTTGTCAAGAAGTTTTTGTTCATGCCTGTTCTTCAGAACATATGCTTTTATAGTTTGTGTTCACCGGTCCTTTCATTCTTGGCAGGTTTTCTTGATTCTATTCAAGCCAATTGGCACAATGGCACACTACAGTGTGTACGTGGTGAATAGATATCGTGGGAGCATTGACATCCTTGATTCACTTTCTTATGATAATATGGAAACGTCGCGATCGTGTTTCCACGGGGACTGCCAAAATATCGTGAGTGTTTCTAAGCCTGAACCTCCTTTCACATTCTCTTGTTTGACACGAAGTTTATTATGCCTTGTGTTGACAAAATATGTTGTTGTCTCTGTTTTGGCAATACTGCTTGAACTGACTGTCATTTAGAAGTTGACCTTCTGCTATTTTGTTTTAGGTGGATCTTTTGCAAGTGTCACTTTTTTATGTACCTGAACTTAACTATTTTGGTTAACATGTTTTTGACTTCGTCTGATTTTGTTATTTCCGGCAGATGAAGAGATTTGTAGGGTTGCTCGAGGAGGTGTATGGCAAGGCAGCATACAAGGCGAGCAAGCAGCCTAACTGGGTGACTATTGCAAAGAGGCCGACTTACATCGACGTTCCGAAGCAGAAGAGTAATGATTGTGGTTTCTTTGCCGTGAAGTTCAGCTCTTCGTATGATGGCGATGAGGTTGTTGAAGATTTTGGTGATGTGGAAGTATGTTCTGTCTTTGTTCTCGTCCCATCATCCTTTGATTATTCTTGTGTGTTTTTGCTGGGATGCTCCTCCTTTGGTTTTAGATATCCGTTACTAAACCATCATTTTCAACTTTCTTTGTTTGCAGGCTGCTGCAGATGACTGGAAGGCTGAGTACATGCACACTCTGATTTTTAGTGAGAAGAATGAAGTCGTGCGTTCAGAGCTCCCTAAAGAGATCCAGTCCTTTGGCCCGTGAATTCGAAGCATTAGTTTCATAGTAGATTTGATTTCGTATAGATTTTTAGGTTCGATAATGATTGGAACAATTCCGTAAAGATTTGGTTGTAAGAATGTTTTTAGTGATTTGTGTATCTATAGGTGCAGCACTATTACTTATGATGTTTGTGGACAAATGCATTTGGTGTGAATAATGATTTGGCTTTGTGAATTTCAATGCACTGCGTCGTTTTTCAGTATCAGTGTGTTGAATGTTTTTGCCCCGACAGATGTACCTGAACTTCTGCCATGGTTTTTGTTTGAACTGCTTGATTTTTTTGTGTTGTTTATCTTTGGGCTCCCAACATATGATCGTAGACTTGAACTTCTGATTTGAGATGTGCCTGGACTGCTGGTTTCAGATGGAGAGGATATTTTGTGTTGTGTAATGTATTGGTAATGTTCAACCCAACCAAACTGTATGCTTTTGCGTAGAATCTATATTTGTTTTTTTTGTGTTTTTTTCAAGTGCGAACGTATTTCATATGTAAATCCGTGTAGAAATATTGTTGACGTTTCTTTATCTTTTGTCGGCATTGTACATGAACTTCTGCACGTATCCAAGCAGAAATTCACATTTGAACGCGTTGTCTTAGGCTTGCTAACCTTAGTTTATGCTGTGCGGTGAAACTTTATTTTAACATCGATTTTGTATACCAGAACTTCTTCTATAAACTGACCTGAACTTCAATACTATATAATTATTCGATGGTTGCACTTTTATGGAATACAACACGAGCACCTCCTGCCGTAATATACCAGTAGTTCTGTAGTAAGCTTACTTGAACTTCACAGTATATATATTTTTCATGTTTGTTCTTGCTTGGACTTTCATGCAAACTAGCAAATCACTTCATCCCATAACATACCAGGACTTCTGCAGTAATATTACTTGAACTTCACAGTGTATGTTTTTCATTTTATTACTGCTTGCTCTTTCATGCAGTACATCATCAGCACAACACTTCATCTCATAACATACCAGGACTTCTGCAGTAGTACTACGTGAACTTCACATTGTATGTTACCAGGACTTCTTCAAAAGTTCAACAGTAAAAGGGGATGACATAATATTCCTGGACATTGACATGACATAAGTTTGCGTTGTGTTAATTGACCTATTCTAACTGTTCATTAGCCTTGCGCTCCTCCTAGGCTTTGGTTGTATAGGTTTTTGCTTGACATGTACCTCTTCCTCTTCATCTTCCTCTTCATAATCCTCTTCCTCTTCCTCTTCATTGTTCTCTTCCTCTTCTTCAACGGTGTCTTCGTCTTCCTCTTCCTCTTCTTCGACGGTGTCTTCGTCTTCGTCTTCCTCTTCCTCTTCCACCTCTTTCTTGTTGCTGGCTCTGGGTTTTGCTTTCTGTTTCTTCTCTGACTTTTTGCTTGTCTTTTCAGCATCTGCTCTCTTCGGGCATGTTCTTGCATTATGTGGTGCATACTCCTTGCATATGCTACAAAGTCTGGTGCTTGCTCTCTGTGGGTGTGGTCCATTCTTTTGTTCCATAACTTTGGTTTGCTTAACCTCCTCGGCATTGTTTCTTTCCAAGAGTGTTGGACAGGTCAGCTTGTGTCCCGCAACCTGCTTGCACACACTACATTTCCTGTGTCCAAGTGGCACTCCATTCTCATCGAGCACCACGACTCTTCCTGGAGGTGGTGCCTTTATTTGCGCTCTCTTGTCACTTTTCTTTGCTGCTGTAATTTTCTTCCTACCCTTTGTTTTAGAATACAGCAGCAGTTTCATCGTCTCTTGTTGTCGCTGCTCCATTGATTGGCCATCACCCTGCTTGCATTGGTTGGCTTCAGCGGCGGCGTTGAGCATTTCAGCTGCATAATAGTGAAGGTCATCTTCAATTTCAGCGTCCTCCTCAGCCATCATTTTGTCAGCATCCGCTCGATTTGCTGAATGTATTGCATCAAGCTCTTCCACAAGCCTCTTGAGAACATAGTAGGCTCTGTCATACTGCTGGTCACATCTCATCGCTTTCTTGTTAACCATCAAATTCAGCTGCAACAAGATGTCTTGCTTCGATAGCCTTGAGCTGCCATCCGATGCGGTTGTGTTGTAGTCTCTTGTATCAAAGGCTGGCTGTGATTTTGCAGTCTTTGTGTACCGTTTGAGGATATACTTGTTTGGAAATTTGTCAGGCTTGAGGTAGTCCAGTATGTTCATGATGTGAAGGCAGAACAGGCCTGCATTTTGTGATGAATGCAGAATACATAGTTTGTGAGCCAGCAATGAGTTTCATAAATTTTGATATGATACTACTAGTCTAGCTATTTTAATGAGTTTGTTTTCCCGCTCACCTGTGTGTGTCCAGAGTTTGCATTCACACTCGTATATTTCATTGTCTGGATCAGCTACAACCTAGAATTCATGCTTTGACCAGGAAAATCTTTCTTCATCATCATGGCCAGGCTTGTTGTGGTAGTACACAAGGTACTTAGTGGGCTCTGCTGTACGCTTTGCGTGAAATAGCGTGGCCTTTCTCATCCTATTCCTCAACTCATTGTACACGGCTCTCGTGTACTTGATAGACATGTCTTCCTCGTAGCCGTAAGTTGTCTTTGTCATAGGATTGGTCTGCACATGTCAAAAAGTAAGATATTAGTTGAAGCAGAATCATGGGTTTCATTTTTTAAAATTGAAAGTGCACATGTTGAAGGTAAATAGAACATGATGGTGGTGTTTTTGTACTTGTCATCATACCATGCTGGTCATTGTTTGCTCGTTCTCCTTCTGCATACGAGTTTGTATGCAAGCATTGACCCGCCTAGCAAACTTGTGTAGGTTCTGGATCCCCTTGACAAACCCTTTCTTTAGCACGTGGTTCATGCTCTCGCTTCGTTGTGTGGAAGTCATTCTAGCACAGAAAATGTTCTTGTAATATGCTGAGATCCACATCTTCCTATCACTCCAGAGCTGCATCATCATTTGGTTGTTCTCCAGGTGGTACTTGTGCACGAGTTCAGCCCAGGCATCTTCAAACTCCGTTGGCATCAGCGGCCAGTTCAATATAGTTGTGAACTCCTCTTTGAGTGTATCATACTTTTTGTACAGCAACGCGAGGTATTCCCTGTACTTCTTCAATATGTGCCAACGGCATAGCTTGTGGATGGTGTTTGGAAATGATTGCGGTATAGCTTTCGCCATCGATGGGCACTGGTCTGATCGAATTAAAAAAATGAAACTTGATTCTTTTTTGTACTGATGGTGAACTTATGTTGCACAAGTAATTGAAATTCACATCTAGCAGTATGGCTATCTAAGAATGTCACATGTATTTTTTTTCTTACAGCAGTGTTGCTGAACTTCTGTGGTACCAGTGCTTGAACTTCACAGTTAGTAGTAGGACAAAGTGGTAGTGTCACACTCAAAATTTTTCTTACAGCAGTGTTGTTGAACTTCTGTGGTAGCAGTGATTGAACGTCACATAAATAACTATGTTTTCCTGAACATGCTACATATTTTTATCTAACAGATTCATGTACTTGAACTTCTATGATTCATGTACTTGAACTTCACATTCATAACTAATTTTTGCCTAAACATGTGACAGATCATTTTGCTTTCTTGTATTTGCTAGTTGGACTTCTGTGCTAACAGTGGTTGAACTGCATTCTTTACATATTTTTCAGAAAAAACAAATGTACCCAACCAACAGAGACCCATACATAGACTGAAAAAGATGATGAAACTTGAGGAGTTTTTTTTTTGAACTCACCTGTGAGAATGCAAGTTGGGTGCTTGTTGTTCATGCACCGTAGAAATGTATCGACCAACCACTTGAATGACTTTGCATCTTCGTCCCTTATCAGGGCAACGGCAAATATCGTTGACTGCAAGTGATGGTTTGTTCCAACAAACACTCCCAGGGGCATATGAAATATGTTGGTCTTGTAAGTCGTGTCGAATGTTACGCAATCACCGAAGTCTTGGTAGGCTCCTCGGCAGCTTGCATTGGACCAGAAAATGTTTTTAATTGACTTGTCCTTGTCCACTTGGATGTCATAGAAGAACTCATCATTTATTGCCTTCATGTCTTTGAAGAATGAAACAAGTTTTAATACATCATCCAGATCTTCTTTCCTTGCATTCATGGCTTTCCTGCAAATCACACGCCAACATGCATTTGTTATTTTTGCTATCAAATTGGTTGTGAGCTAGGATGCTTTTTTACATTGCAGCATGTGGGTGTTTGAATACTTACTGGTTTAGCAGGTCTCGTCCGGTCATGCTTAGGAAGTAGCTTCCATCTTCATTTTCAGATAGCATGGACATAATTGTTGTGTGCTTGACATCATGGTACTGCAGGAGCTTTACATACTCCAGAATAGTGGGGTCATAATTCTTGTGTGAGTGCAAGAATACCAGCATGTCATCAGTTTGCATGAGCTGGTGATTATGATTGTACTCAATGTCCACTGCCACGCATGTGCCATCCTCCTGCACCTTCACCCTCATTCTTGCATTGCAGCCCGTCCTCTGCGATGTTTTGTTTCGCTTCCTATTGGCCTCTGAAACAGAAGATGTGTGTATCCCTTGGAAGGCGCAAACAAAATACTTGTGGTTGTCATTTCCACCCGTCTTCCTGATTCCAAAACCAGCGTGCCTGGCGTATCTGTTATAAAATTCCTTTGCTTTCTCTACATCTTTGAATCGCATCTTAAGTCTTGGTATTAGATAATCCGGTAGATCCGGCATCTGCAGAAAAATAAAAAAAATTAATCCAAACAGCACGTTAAAATGCAGTTTATGAACTTGTTATTCTGGAGGGAGCAGAAAATGTGCAGATAATACAATATGCGTATATAAATATTTTTTGTTTCACTTACGTGCGTGTATGATCGCAACTCCGCCGGTGTCGGCTGCTGTCCCTCTGGGATGGGGCATGGCGGAGTAATCATAGCAGGATGTAGCAGTGGATCACGAGGAGGAAGGAGGGCTGAAGATGGCCTCTCTCTTGTTTGCGTCCTTTTTGCTTGAGGTGGTTGTGGAGGTATTGCGATCCTGGTCTTGGTTTGCTCTATTGTTTTGTGAAGCAATCCATCTACCTTATGCCCCATAGAATTCTGACCTGTAGCAGCAGCAGGAGGATCAAACTGTAAAAAACAGAAGAAGAGAAGAAGCCTTTGTTAATTTCACGCGCGCTCACACAAGACGAAAGCATGCATGGCCGCTCTACCGCAATGCTTTGCTTCTGCCATACCCTTTTGCTCTTTAGCAGCAGCAGCAGCAGAGTGTGCGTGTGGCAAACAAAACTCATCGAGATCATTTCTTTTCTTTTGCCAATGCTCGCTTTGCTTTTGTTTTTCACTCACTCACCCATGTCCTGTGACTGTGCTTGCACATAGAACGTAGTGAGATGATAGGCTGCTGCCACTGCCCACTACTTTTTTCGTTCCAAAATAGATGACCCAATTTTATACTAACTTTAAAAACAAAGGAAGTAGTTATTTGTCTGAAGACTTCCTATTGTATCTGAAGCAATTCGAGATGCAGCAGCAGATGACAAAGATCCAAGCAAATCCGTGCGTTGCAGTTGCTGTCTGCCACGGCAGGATTGGTGCGAGCCAGCCAGTCAGCCAGCCAGCCAGCCATCTGGCCTCGTCGTGCTGCTGCTCTTGCACTGCCTTCTGCAGTGCGGCTAGCCCTCCCAACAAACCTGAACAACTGAGTGCATGCATGCTCTCCAGCACGTGAGGATGAATCATTGTGGGTGTGGAGATGCATGATGAGATGGGCGGCTTTCTTGCTTTTCTGCCTCTTTTTCCCTTTCTTTTCCATTCCATTTTTTTAGACGAGCCTGCCTTTTTCTTTCTTGGTTGATGAAAGGCATTCTTGCATGCGTTTTTCTCTGTCAGGGATGCTTTTAGTTATCGATGATCCATCTCCTATTCTCCTGTAGTAGTAGTGGCTACCCCTCCTTCCAAAGAAAAAGGAAGAAGAATCATGCATGCATGCATGCATGCATAAAAGCAGCTAGTTTCTTACTAGAGCTGAGTGACTTTTTACCACTCCCTCCCGGGTTTACATTGAAAAGAAAAAGAAATGCATCTCATGCACGCATGCACCAGCAAGTAAATATGGTCATTACGGGGTTGTTTTGTTTGAGACTAAATTTGCCTGAGGTTGCCACACCTAAAGTTAATCAAGTTGTTTGGTTCAAGCCACACCATAGGCAAGCCACACTAGGGTCCCATATCATATACACTCAAAAAGTGATGACAAGATTTTCTTAGACTTACCAATTTGTGTCTCTTATTTTGAAGAACTAATCTTAGTCAAGTGTGGCAACATTATATATCAAAGTGTGTCATTGTTATATTGTTATGCCTAGAACCAAATAGCCCCTACGTATTTTCATACACCCGTGACACGCTCCCCACGGTCATTCACTGGGTGTATATTCCCTTTACTCTTTTTCTCTGGGCACCTGCACTTTGAATGGATAGATTCATGTCCAAAGAAGCTGACGCTGGTATAAATATTTTTTGTTTCACTTACATGCATGTATGATCGCAACTCCGCCGGTGTCGGCTGCTGTCCCTCTGGGATGGGGCATGGCGGAGTAATCATAGCAGGATGCAGCAGTGGATCACGAGGAGGAAGGAGGGCTGAAGATGGCCTCTCTCTTGTTTGCGTCCTTTTTGCTTGAGGTGGTTGTGGAGGTATTGCGATCCTGGTCTTGGTTTGCTCTATTGTTTTGTGAAGCAATCCATCTACCTTATGCCCCATAGAATTCTGACCTGTAGTAGCAGCAGGAGGATCAAACGGTGGTAGTGTGCATATCACTCTCCTCCTCGTGTGTGTTGCTGTTGGATTTGTCCTGGGATCCGGTTTAGTTGCTTCGCTTTGGCATTGATGAGGCACACCAGGATAACCTCCAGAGTTACACGCAGGACTTGAGCTAACCCCCTCCTCCATCGACGTGCTTGGGAGTCTGCTGGTGGATACAAAGAATCCGCGGGGGATTTCCGGCGTCTCCCAATTAGGTGGAGGCGCAAACCTGTGCGGATAGGGCTGTGACCCAGTATCTTGGAAGTATCCGTGTGTTTCGGGTGTCATCCATTTTTGGTCTAGAGCAGGTTGGTAATGCTGTTGGTGCGTTTGAGGCGTGACCCATTGAGTGGGTGGTGCAACGCGTACAGGCTTTGGATTGTGCACTTGCTGCTGGGAACTTCTAAGCTTCTTCATGCGTCTATCGTCTTTCTGTCATAAAAGAAAAAATTGTGTATTAGCACACAAGTTATATCTGCATATACATTTGTAACTGAACTTAGCATTATTCACAGCCTGAACTTCTCATATAAAAGTGGTGAGAGCCATCACACTATGCACTGAGCCGAGCATCTGCCAATGCCGCCTTGGTACCTGAACTGAGCACCCTTCATAGAATGAACTTCACATCTTGTTTTTTAATTCTACAATATTTTGATTACTTATATGTACCTGGACTGAGCACTCTCCACAACCTGAACTTCTTGTTTTGTAAAGGGGAAATACTGTCTACAATTAAAAAACCTGAACCTTCATGAGTTTTTGAATGGTTGGACTGCTAGTGCATACCAACCTGACCTTCATGTCATATCACATGCATATTCTATTTTCCTTTTATTTATTTTTTTGCACAGAACCAGACACATACCAACCTGAACTCTAGCACACTTTCTAGTTGAACTTCACATGTGAATGTGAATGCAGGTAGATTTTATAGTGTTTGTAGCCTGGACTGAGGCTCACATACTACCTGAACTTCACATGGCTGTAAGTAGGCAGATTTTTACAATGATGTTTTTTTGTAGCCTGGACTGAGGCTCACACACCATCTGAACTTCACATGGTCGTAGGCAAATAACAAACCGAAGGAAGGAAGAAGTTCAACCATACCCTGGCTAGAAGTCCAGCCAATCTTTTTCCAGCAGCTGATAGGCCACCTTGAGAAAAATTCGTCGTGAAGGTAGTAGAGGAATTCCATGGTAATCCATGTCTTGCAGGGGGCGCGAACTTCATCTGCACACAACGCAGGAAGGTCAGAGAAGGCAAGATTGAAGAAGAAGGCAAAATTGGGAGGAAGTTCATGTACTTCTGCCGCTGAATTTGAGGGCGCAGCCGATTCCGCCTCCGCGGAGGAGTTGCTCCGTTGGTCGCGCCGCTCGCCGTTGCTTGCGTCGGGGCCGTCATCTGGTCTGCCAAGGCTTCGGGCGGTGACGATGGGACGAGGATGCGGCTTCCTGAAGTTCATGGCGGCTTCACCGCGTCCAGGCGACGCGGGCTCCCTCGCGCCGGCGTCCGCCGTCGCTCGCTCGCTCGTGCCGGTGGCCGGCCAGGAGCTGGGGAAGGAGGGGTGGCCGGCCAGGAGCTGGGGAAGGAGGGGAGGCGGCGGATCCGGCCGGCCATGAGCTGTAGATAGGGAGGAGGCGGCGGATCCGACGAAGATCGACGACCAGGAGGGGAGGAGCGGCGAGGAGGGGGGCTCGGGATCGAGGAGATCAGGTGGATCCTGTCGAGGCGTCTCGGATCGGGTGGATCCTGTCGGGGCGACTCGGGTCAGGCCGGGCAGTTCAGGGAAGTTCGGGAGGGTCCTATATAGGGCTGCTGTGATCCAAATAGTTATTCTAATCCCATGATCATAATAGTGCCACTATATATATATATGAGTTTATGTCCTCTACAACATTCACTTATTGCTATTTCTTCAAGTTGGTTTTCTGCTAAGTGAATGTGATCGGACCCTTCCCCTCTATGCTATACTCAACCCAATCTGTTCACAAATTCTTCATGTGTGTTCTATTTGAAACTTGTTCAAAATCTTCACTGTGTCCTTGTCAGCTGAAGAAATTGTGAACGGAACTTTAAAACCTATCTTATCGAAATTTTCGGCTTTGCCGCTCAAACTGTTCCGCATCCCACGATAGACTTATCCACTCACCCATGATCTAACATGATCTCCACCTCTCACTACGTGGGTGACACATGTCATGCGAATGAGAAGGGTCAGGGGCACGTTCGTCCAATTTCTTCGGGCGAGCAGTTTTCACCGTGGCTATAAATACCCCTCCTTCCCTTCCTCACTTCTTTTACTCCGCTCGACCTCTCTCTCCAGCTCGAGCTTCTCAAACCCTAGTTCCGCCGCTACTTCATCGCCGCCGGTGAGGAAGAGCTTCACTGCCTCGACCTCGTCGCCGACGTACTCGTGCCGACCACGGAAATCTTCACTCCCCTGTCGCTGTAGCTGTCTTCCTCCGCCAGGTTAGGGCATGGAAGATCTGCACAGACGAACTTCACATCTCCTCACTCCAGTTCGTCGTGTTCTTCGTCCAGGGTAATTAAAAGTTACTTCTACTACCCTCGTTGATTCGAATGATTATCTTCAAAATCTTCAAAGGTGTTTTTCTTCATAGATTCACACACTAAACACCTCACAAGTCATCTATTCTTGACTCATTTCTCTAAGCCATGTTGTTTCTTCAAGATTCTTCAAATGTGTGGAATTTTTAATCTACACATCTCTGGAACCTAAGACAAAGAACGCTTAGTGAAGTTCTTCAAGACTCATCTGGTCAAATTCCTCTAACTTGTTCTTTTGAAAAACCCTCTGAGAACGCATATGACCTCTCCAAATTCCTCGCAACTATACTCTGTTTACAGGTACACATGTCAGCTGCTGAATCACTAGGTTCTCATCAACTTAACTCATTTGCAGCGTTCCTCGAAGAAAAGTTGCATACTTCTTTAGAGAATTCAATTGTTCAGATTCCTCAACTGAAGAAAATGGCTGACGGTAAGAAGCCACAGAAGGGAGGAAAGAGGCCTGAGGTAAATACAGCGTTTGAGATCCCTGATGACATATATGCTGGGTACTGCACACCTACTGAGGAGACCAAGAATGAGCGCAAAGTGCGCATTCAGAAGATAGAGAGGAGCTGGGCAAGAGAATGGAGGGAGTACAGATATGTCACTCCTAATTACATGAAGAAATTCGCACTCAATCCTCCATGCCCAAGAGCTCCATTGGCACTTGGCCAAATCGCTCATCCCACCAGCCTCAAGCGCGGTGAGGACTATCCTAATGAATGGGCCAAGCGCCAAGCCAAGCTGGCTAAGCAAGCTAGAGAAGCAGTGAGGAAATTTAATGAAGAATCTGCTACTGCCTCTGCTGAGGCCTTTGCTGTCAAGCCAAAGAAGGCTATGACAAAGAAGCATGTGTGCAAGCCAAGTGCTTCACCAATAATGCCCTCATGGCCAGAATCCTCAAAGCCCTCACGGCAAATTCCTCATGTTGCTCCTGTTCCTCCAAAGTCCTCAGCTCCTCCGCCAAAGCCTTTAGCTATTCCAACTAAATCCTCAGCACCTGTGCATCTCGCCTCGTGCCAAAGGACTGCAGGCATCTGCATTGCCTCAGGTGTCCCAGCTAGTTCCTCAGCTGCACCAAGTTCCTCAGCTGGCCCCTCACTGCTGAAGACAAAGGCCACTGCTGGACGAGGTCCTCGCCCAAGTCCTCAAAAGAAACAAGTCGCTTTCCAAGTACCGTCTGAAGACGACGAAGCTGATGATGATGAACTTGCAGAAATCATCAGAGACAGGCAAGTCAGGGCCGCTAGAACCAAAGGATCAGAGGTGCCACTGCTTTTGGATCCCAAGCTGATCCTTGACTACATTGATGATTGGCACAAGGACCCCAACACTCCCTTGCCTGACTTCAAGCTGACTCCTGGCCAGAGTCACATGCTGACCCACTTCATTCAAGAAGAAAAGTGGAAATTTGAGAAGGCCAGGCAGATCAAGAAAGCGTAGTACAAGAAAGAGCGCTATCTGAAGAAAAACATTGTCTCTATGACAACTGAAGAACTTGTCACTATTCAGACTGAGATTAAGAAACTCAGTGGTGAATTTGACGCATATCGCGCTGATTGGCTTGGAGCCAAGGTTCGTTTTGTGAAACTTGCGGATAACTTCACTTCCAATGTTGCAGCCCCAACGCAACAGGAAATTCCTCAGGCTGAAGCATCTTCTCAGCCTACTGAAGAAAATGCCAGCACCGCTGATGACAATCAAGCTGCTAAAGAAAATGTGAGTTCCAGGGCTGATGACTGCATTCCAGCTGCTGAAGAAATTGCCAGGGCACCCACTAGTGGTGCACCTGAAGAAAATGAAGAACTCAGGGCAACTGCATCAGTTGTGCCTGAAGAAAATCAACCAGATTCGTCAGCTGCTCCTGCACCAACTTCAACTCCAATCCTTCCATCTGCATCAGATGTGAAGAAGACCAAGGCTGCAGAGCATGCTGCAGTGAAGAAAAGGAAAGCATCAGTTGCTTCAGATTCTTTAGCTCCGAAGAAAATGAAGCATGTGACAAGTTCATTTGCAAATCCGATTGATGTTGTTCCCATCTCAACCAGGCCATCAAAGGACCTTGTTCCTTTTGATGAAGAATATGTGATCCCCAGCGGATCTGATGAAGAAACTCCTTCTACTGCTTCGTCTGAACCGTTGGATGAAGAAATTGAAGTGGATGCGATCCCTTCAACACCTATCATCTCCTCGCCTATGCCTCAGTTCACAGCTGAAGAGGCTGGCTTTGAAGAAATGGAAGATGAAGATGTGGACATTGGCTGCTCCACACCCGTAATTAGTGATGAATTCTGGGAAAGTCAGCATCCAAACTCTCCAATGTTCACCCCTCTACAGCAAATTCCTCAGTCCCCCACACAAACGGTTCACATGGGCTCTGAAGAAACTCATCCCACTACATCTGTCCATGAGGAAAATCCAGCCACTAGCGCTGAAGAAACTGTTGCTGCTGAACAACCAATGACGCAGACTGCCACTGAGGAGGAACTAGAAATTCCTCAGCCTGAAGAACCTGCGATTGAGATTCCTGAGGTCGTGATGCAACTCACTGACACTCCTCTGCCGAAGCCAAAGATCCATTCTCATGCAAGCAAAAGTTCAAGGCTGATGATTTCTTCGGTGAGCACGTATTCTTTGATGATTACAACCCATATGACTCTGCTCGCATTAGGAAGAGGCGTTTCTGGACTGCTAGTCAAGCCAATTTCTATTCCTCTGTGCTGTTCAACAAGGAGAAGATCTTCTACCATGAGCATATTCCTCGCGTGGATATGGAATCTCTGCCGTGCTTCGCACCAGTCCTCAGTCTTCTTCACGATGCTGGACTGCTAAACTTTTGTTCTGACATCTGCGATTGGAATGAAGAACTGATTCTTCAATTCTATGCAATGCTGCACATCACCGGAGATGCTAAAGATGTGAATTCATGGGTGCTGGACTAGATGTCTGAAAACACTCACTACACTGCACCAGCCTCTGAATTGCTTCATGCTCTACCACTCAGTCCTCCCCTTGAAGAACCTCGCTGCATCTACAGTGAACCTGAGCTCACACATCATTACATGCAGGTGCTGATGAAACCTTTGAAGCCAGGTTAAGCACCAAGAACCAAATTCCTCATGAAGGAATTGTTGTACGTGCCCAGAACTGTCTATCGTATTCTTACAAGGACAATCAGTCCCATCAAAGGCCACGACTCATCTGATGAGGAAATTGTTGGCATCATGAAGAATCTGGTATTCAACATCGCTCATGGCATTCCTGTCAATTATCACGATTTCTTCATGAGGACTATGGCCAATGTTGCACTGTCTCCGTTTGAGCTGAAGCCTTATGCACCTTGGATTATGAGATTCCTCAGGACAAGGTCTTCACTCAACTACAAAGCTGATTTCCAGAATCACCTCAGCTACTTGCCCCCAATTGAAGTCCTCAAGCAGACATATTCCTCAGTTGATGGAAAGGGCAAGGCACCAGCTGTAATAGATGAAGGCATTCGTCCATTAGATGGTCAGTTTCGCATAGCTGCATCTTATTCCACCAATGATGACTCTGCCACACATGACTCTGCCTATGCACCTAAGTCCACTCCTCAAGCCACTGCTCCGCGCGTGATGACTGACCGTGAACTTCTGCTTAGTCTTCACTAGAAGGTGGATCGAAATCACAAATGGGTTAAGCGTCAGTTTGGTTCACTTCTTCACAACATGACTGCCACACACAATGCAGTGAAGAAAAACCACTACTACCTTCATCAAGTCTTCGGTCGCACCTGGGCAATCCTGTCACATATGTATGGTGAAGAAGATCTAAAGAACATGGGTCTCAAACAAGATTTTGACTGGTCTGCACCTCCATCGAAGAAATTCAAGAAGGTCCAGGTTCCTTCTCTGGTGGCCAGCTCATATTCTTCATCACATGACACTGATGAACATGAAGATTTGGACGACACTGCGGCAGGCCCTACATCAACAAACGACCCCAACAACGCTGGCGCTCCTTCTTTAACATGATTATCTTTAGGGGCGTTAGTCCTCATTTTTGATCATTTTGGTCATTCGATGACAAAGGGGGAGAAATATGAGTTAGTCTTCAAGCGGGTCTACTATATGGGCGTTTTTTTTGCTAAGTTACAACTCTCGTTCTTCTGAAACTTTATTGGATCGAGTTGTACTCTTAAACCCGATGGTGCTCTGATACTTTTGATGCACCGTGCTCTGATACTTTTGATGCACTATTCTGCATGCTTATTCCTCGTTAATATTATTGCATGCATGCTGAATTTCATCAGGCACCATATTTCATCATGCATTTCAAATTCTTCATATTATATGTTAAATGCGTGTGAATTACAAGATATAGGGGGAGATCTCCATGATTCAACTCTTCAAGTGTGCATTGCTTCAAAAGCAAATTCCTCACTATGCACATCTTCAGGGGAGTTCTTCTATATCTTGCAATCAAATTCCTCAATATCAATAGTTACACTTCATATGTTTATCCCCGTTGAAAACTTAACCTATATTGTCATCAATCACCAAAAAGGGGGAGATTGTAAGTGCATCTAGTGCCCCTTAGTGATTTTGGTGTATTGAAGACTTATAGGTTAAGAGACTAATGCATTTGTGAGTGTACACGGGTCTATAAGTCTATGAGGAGTTTGATATTTACAAGAAAAGTCGACCCCAAAAAATGAATATCTTCGACTGAAGATTTTGGTATTTCTGAAGACTTTCATGGAGACTTTGAAAGTGAAGAAATTGGTGTGTCCGTGAAGACTTGATATTCATGCGAGGAATATGAAGCTTGAAGACTTTCGTTTTCATAGTTTTGTTTTTCTCTTTCTTGAGTCATAGGAAACACCGTACTGTTAAAGGGGGTCGAGGAAATACTAAGGAAAAATTTCCATGTGATGCTCAACTCAAAATCCTACACCTACCAATCCCTTCGAGTGAAGCCATTGGAAATCTCATACAGCTCAGTCAATTTCTTCAGTGACAGAGACGAAGTTTTTCTGGTCTCTAAGGAACTTGTCCTGACTGAGTTAGGAATTCGCCAGTGCGGATTGCCTACACAGTGAGGAACATGATAGCCCTGAGGATTTTGCTACTCAAAATTCCGACCGTTGCTGTGCTATGCGCCAGCTGTCCCAAAATATCTATCCACCTAACGGTCATATCATTGAAGGGCATTTATGTCTTATCATGTCGGGCTGCTCCCTAGGCTATAAATAGCCGCCCCCTACAACCACTAGCTGGTTGGCTGCTCCGAGAGAAACTGACACTTGTCATTTGAGAGCAACCCATCCTCTGAGGACTTTGAGCGAAAATCATCAAGTGAGGAAAAACCAAAAACCCAAAACCCAAACACCTACAAACCCCAAGTGATTGAGCATCACTAAAGAGATTGATCCTGCGTGGATCCGACGCTTGTTACCTTTGAAGATTGTGCTTCTTCCAGACGGTTAGGCGTCATGGTCTAGAGCATCCAAGAGGAATTGTGGATCGCCGAGTGACCAAGTTTGTGAAGGTTTGGAAGTCGCCTGAAGACTTACCACAAGTGATTGGACGAGGTCTGTGTGACCTTAGTTCAAGGAGAATACGGTGAGGACTGGGTGTCCGGGACTGGGTGTCCTCGAGTTTAAATACTCAGCCGCTCCAACCAGACGTACAACTGAGACAGCAGTTGGAACTGGTCTACCAAATCATTGTCTTCACCAAGCTTACTGGTTCTATTTCCTCAACTCTTTCATTTCCTCATAACTGTGTTGTGTGTTTGTTCATATCTGTGTTTGAAGACTTTGACTGAAGACTTTCTCAATTTCCTCAGTTCAATTTCTTCAGTCTGTTTGTCTTCATCTTGTGTTATCCTGTGATTACGCTTCCTGTACTCTGTGCCTGTCTTCATTTCATCATGATGACCATGCTTGTATTCTGTTATGCTTACTTTTGAGTACTCATTCCGCTGCTGGTAGTTCTTCGCTAAGGAATTTCCTCACCAGCAAATTCCTCAGTGAAGAATTTCATAAAAATCGCCTATTCACCCCCCCTCTAGTCGATATAACGCACTTTCAAACCCTGATGTCGACGCCGCACTGCGAGAGTTCCTACGTGAGAACTGGGAAATTTTTGCCTGGCACCCTTCAGACATGCCAGGAATCCCACGTAGGCTGGCTGAGCACAGCCTAAATACCTAAAAGGATTCAAGCCAGTCAAGCAGGCTCTTCGACATTTCTCCAAGCCTAAGAGACAAGCCATGGGAGAGGAACTAGCCAAGCTATTGGAGGCCGGATTCATCTGAGATATAAAACATCCGGACTGGCTAGCAAACCTGGTGATGGTACCAAAGAAGGACAAATCATGGCGCTCGTGCATCGATTTTAAGGACCTTAACAAGGCCTGCCCAAAGGATCCCTTCCCCCTCCCCCGCATTGATCAAATCATTGATGCTACCGCAGGACACGATTCATTGTGTTTCCTTGATGCATACTCCGGCTACCATCAAATTAAAATGGCTGCAACGGCATTCATCACACCATATGGCCCATTCTGCTTCAACACAATGCCCTTTGGGCTCAAAAACACCGGCGCAACATATCAGCGCATGATTCAGACATGTCTGGCAAACCAGATCGGAAAAACAGTGGAGGCATACGTGGATGATGTGGTCGTTAAAACCAAGCATGTCGAAACTCTAGTAGACGACTTGAGGCTCACATTTGACAACCTCCGAACATATGACATCAAGCTCAATCCGGAAAAATGCGTTTTCGGTGTACCAGCCGGAAAGTTCCTAGGATTCATTGCTTCCAGCAGAGGTATTGAAGCTAATACGGCCAAAATCCGAGCATTGTCACAGTTGGCTACCCCAACAAACCTCAAACAAATACAAAAATTGACTGGATGCGTGGCGGCTCTAAGCCGCTTTATCTCCCGCTTGGGAGAAAAGGCATTACCCCTTTATCGCCTCCTCCGGCGCACCGAACACTTCGAGTGGACGGATGCCGCCTCGGCCGGACTCAATGAAATAAAAGCCATATTGGCAACAAACCCAGTCCTGGCCGCACCAAACATTGGCGAACCAATGCTATTATACATTGCGGCAACTCATCAAGTAGTAAGTGTAGTGCTTGTCGTCGAACGAGAAGTGGACGGACACAAATTACCCCTTCAAAAGCCGGTTTACTATGTGTCCACTGTCCTTACTCCATGCAAATCACGGTACCCGCATTATCAAAAGATAGCGTACATCGTATTTATCGCATCCCGGAAGCTGCGACACTACTTTCAAGAATGTTCGCTAACGGTAGCCTCGGAAGTACCACTTAACGATATTATAAACAACCGCGACACGATGGGCCGGATTGCCAAATGGTCCATTGAGCTCCTCCCATTCGACATAACTTACAAGCCACGGCGAGCTATTAAGTCGCAAGTTTTGGCTGACTTCGTTGCTGAGTGGACGGAAGCCGAACTCCCTAAAGAGTACGGCACATATTCAAACTAGATCATGCACTTCGACGGCTCCAAAATGTTGGCTGGTCTGGGGGCTGGCGTCGTTTTGACGTCCCCAACAGGATATACCATTCAATACGTACTACAGATAATGTATACGGACTCCAACAACGCAACCGAATATGAGGCCCTTCTACATGGTCTCCGGATGGCAGTATCCATGGGCATTCAACGCCTAGAGGTGCGCGGGGATTCAAACCTTGCGATATCCCAAATAAATGGAGACTTCGATGCCAAGGATCCGAAAATGGCAGCTTATCGCAATGCCATCCTAAAAATGTCAGCTCGGTTCAAGGGGCTCGAATTTCACCATGTGGCTCGGGAAAACAATCAGGCGGCGGATATCCTCGCCCGCATCGGCGCAAAACGCGGCGCGGTCCCTCCCAACATATTTCTGGAACGGCTCTTCAAGCCATCCGTAGCATGGGAAGGGGACACTGGTAACAATAGTCCGGATCCGGCCAAAATACCCGATACCGAACTCTGTGACACAATCGGAGGCTCTGCCACCGAAATAACACAATCAGACCACAAAATAATGGCCATTATTGCCCCGTGGACAGAACCATTCCTGGCCTACCTAACTAGACAGGAACTTCTGAAGGATCAAAATGAGGCACGCTGCATAGTACGGCGATCCAAGGCCTCCAGGGTCCATGAGGGAGAATTGTACAAAAAAAGCGCTACCGGAGTCCTTCAAAGGTGCATCTCCGAAGAGGAAGGGCGGAACCTTTTGGCAGAAATTCATGCCGGACTCGGCGATCATCACGCCGCAGCCCAGGCTCTTGTAAGCAAGGCCTTCCGTACAGGATTCTATTGGCCAACGGCCCGGGCAGATGCACGGGACTTGGTCCAATGTTGCGCCGGTTGCCAGCTCTTTGCAAATCAAAGCCACATGCCACCCACCGCCCTCCGAACAATCCCCATTACATGGCCCTTCGCGGTCTGGGGGCTTGACATGGTTGGACCCCTTAAAGGGGGAACGCACAAGAAAAAATACTTATTGGTCATGGTGGATAAATTCACCAAATGGATAGAGGCTAAACTGGTTAAAACAGCCGAATCCGGACCGGTGATAGATTTCATATCCGGGGTTGTACACCATTACGGCGTCCCCCACAGCATCATCACTAATAACGACACGAACTTCACGGCCGATGAGGTAAAACTCTTGTGCAGCAAAATGGGCATCAAGCTCGATTATGCTTTAGTCTATCACCCAAAAACCAACGATCAAGTCGAACAAGCAAATGGTATTATAATGAGCGGCATTAAACCTAGATTAGTGCGCTCCTTAACGGAGTCTGACACGCATTGGGTAGAGGAGCTTGACTCCGTACTCTGGGGGCTGCGGACCACGCCGAATCATAGTACCAGATATACACCATTTTTTATGGTATACGACGCAGAGGCAGTCCTGCCCTGTGACATAATTCATGACTCACCTCGAGTGCGCATGTATGAAGAAAGAGAAGCAGAGCTCGATCGGCAGGATAGTCTGGACACCTTGGAGGAAGAGCGCGACTTAGCCAAAGCTCGTTCTGCATTTTACCAGCAACAGGCTCGCAGATACCAAAGCAGAGAAGTACGGGCCAAAACTTATAACATTGGCGAACTAGTTCTATGACTGCCAGATAAGAAAAAGGACAAGCTCGAGCCCAAATGGGAAGGTCACTTCATTATCGACCAAGTTCTGACCGGTGGAGCATACCGACTGCGGGATGCATCGACTAGTCGACTCAAGCCAAACCCATGGAACGCAGCCAGGCTTCGAAGATTCTACTCCTAGCACCGGACTCTATGTTAGTCCCCTCCCTTTGTCATTTTCTACATATGCATCATATGTCCTGTTTCCCTTTCTTTCTTTTATTTCTTTAGGCCTTCAAGGGTCACCTTGTGCCTCACTCGTACATTATAGATGTGGTAGCCGCACTCTTCATACCTGGGGGCTTCTTTCACAGAAGCTTAAGTTATTTACCTGGGCCTCACGCCCAACACATGTGTTATACTTCCGCATGAACCTTTTTTCACCATTATATGCATCGACATGACTTAAGTTTTGGCCAATCTGGGTTGCCTGGCTCTTGTATTTATGCCCTACGTTCCCGTTAATTCGGCTAGGGCATAAGGGGAGCACCTCTGCGATTGTTACCGCCGGTTCAGCCGGACGTGTACCTCAGACTGGGTGAAGCTGAAAGCTAGCGTTCTTAAGGGAATATTCGGTCGGTGAACAAAATATGACTTTTATTATCCATATCTGCCCCCAGATGATTTTTCTGCGCTTCTTATCACAGTCCGGACATGCACTTTAGGGCATGCTTACCCAGGGAAAGGAACCCTTAATGGAACTATTCTCCCTGGAAGATGTTTCTTACTACCCATGTAATATAACATAACTAGTTGGGCACTTGTCTGATAAAGCACTAATGACCCCTACGCCTGGTCTCCACGCATGCCCCGGTTCTTACATAACCGAGAGGGTATTCGGATACACTCCGGACTGTCGGGTCCTGAGGTTGAAGCGAAAAGGTCCGCCACGACAAACGATCTACAATCCGGCTAGAAGGCATTATACATGTCACTTTAAAATTACATAGTCAATTTGACTGGTTGAATTCCTCTTCAATACCATCCAACAGGCTGTCTAGTCTACAGTTCTATTAGGAATACTTTGCGACCAATTCTACTTGGTCGTACACTAAGCTCACAGGGATCTCCTTCCCATCGGGCCCCATAGGTCCGACTTTGGCCATGTGGTTCGGGTCAGCCTTCGTGTGCCGTGTCTTCACCATCGCCCAGGCTTCCCTGGCGCCCTGATGGCAGGCCGATGTCTTCCATAATCGAAAGCGCCGCAGCGCTCCCTTTAGCTTTTCTGCAAGCTCTCCAAGGCCTTCGGGTATGGAGACGGATGGCCACAAGGCCTAGGCGACGCCTTGCATCACCTGCCGAACTCGTTCGTGCAGCTGTGAGAGCTCGAGAAGAAGGTCACCTGTTGAACCGGGCATTTCCTCGGCAGGACGACCTGTTAGCATACCTACAGACATAACTCTGTCAGCCAGCTTCCTCGCCGAACTCTTTTTCAAAGTTTGTTCAAGCACTTACTAAATATGCCGCATCGAAGCCGCCGATTGTCCTTAACAGAGTCCGACAGTTGGGCACGAACATCTTGTAGTTCCACGCCCAGCTTGGTGTTGGCATCTAGGAGATCATTTTTCTCCTGCCTCACCCTCGTAAGCACGCTCTCACTGGCCTTCAGCTGGCGTATGAGCTGTTGCTTATCCGGATTTACTCCAGCGTCATTTGCAATTTTATCGTCAGATCTGCATATATGCCGCATTCTATATGATACTTATCATTCAAAGGATATGTTACCAGAGGGGGTCTCTTTGGGCTCCCCTGCCGCGGCCAGTGCGGCCTGAAGTTGGGCTTTGCACTCTTCCAGCTCCTGGGACAGTTGAGTATTCTTTTCTGCAAGAACCTGCATAACAAAAGATCCTTAAATCAGTTATCCTAAACGTTTCAAGTCTTAGGGGCTACTGATATATATATATATATAATCATCAAATTTTCTCACCCGTATGTCTTTTACATACTGCTCCGTGGCTCTGGCTAGACCATTTTGAGCGGCACGGAGGTGCGCGTCTCCCGAGTTGAAAGCATCCAATGCCTCTTGGGAGAAACAAGCGTCACGAAGAACAGTCCGGCGACGCCTGTGGTTCATGGAACTTTCCACCTCGGAATGGGTGGCAGATAGTTTATCCACATCCTCTGTCGGAGGAGCACCCGGCGCACGCCTTGTATTCGTTCCCGCCTCCGAATCCGGCCTTGGAGCCTGGCTTGTGGATGCACGATTGGTAGCCTCTCCGGGTATAGTCCGGCGAGCGCTCTTTTTCCTGAAAAGAAGGCATGGGCGTTAATATGCCTCTGAGAATAATGTCTTGTAATAAGGACGGCGCGCCATGCCGCTGCGCCGGTATCTCAATCCGGACTGCGGGTCTTTTTAGCCTGCCTGGCCTCGCGGCCCCTTGTTGGCCAGTCGCCGCAGGCTCGGCCTTTGGCCTCGAGGACCTCCCCTGCAAAACACGGTTGTTATATGGTGATCAAAAACACGCAAGGATGAATCCCTTTTTGAACTGCTGGGACTTCGGTCTCAGTCACCTGTGAGGCTGGAACTAGCCCAGGGTAATCGGCCGTAATGGCCACCAAAGCATTGTCATTACTCGCTTGGTAAAATACCCCATCGATCAACTCCACAAATATGTCCGGATCCTCCTGGGAGGCCGGGTCAAGGGACCGTCCAGGGTCCTCAGGTTGTGGAGGAGGGCTGTTTATCTCCTTTATAGCCTGGCGCAGCTCCTGCAATGAAATCGCTAGAATGAATACTTAACTACGGGAATACGAAATGGATGGGCGATAAAAAGTCTCTACTTACCCAGCTCGGAGGATTGTACATAGAAAATCCGCCCTGCGGGTTGACACGAAGGAATTCCTCCTCTTCTCCCTTGTACAAAGTGGATAAGATCTTTATTAGATCAGCAGCCGATCCCGGCCCTTTGCGGCCGTGGCGGGTGGCGTCATCCTCCCCGTTGAAATCCCAGATGGGGTGGCCTCTATACTGAAGCGGCTGCACCCCCCGCATGATGCATGTAGCCATGAGCTCGATCATGGTCAATCCGGATCGAGCTAAAAACTTATCCGGCTCATCAGGTAAAGAATGTCCCTGTCATCTTCCTCCAGGGAGCTCCGTGGACGCCAGCTCCGGCGCTTCTTCAAAGGGGCGTTGTCGAACTCAGGAAGGCCGATCCAAATAGGATCCGGGAGGGGGACGTCTTCTATATAAAACCATTCTGAAGGCCAGTCTTCGGACATCTTCTTTGGGGTCCCGGACAGGTATCCGGTCCCGGCAATACGCCACACTTCAGCTCTGCCCACTTGATATATTGACCCCTTTTGAGAATGGGGCACAAGGCAGAACAGCTTCTTCCACAGAGTGAAATGAGCCTCACAGCCCAAAAAGAACTCGGAAAGGGCTACGAATCCCGTGATATGCAGCACGGAAGCAGGTGTAAGGTTGTGCAACTGGAGGCCGTAGAACTCCAGGAGCCCCTAGAGAAAAGGATGAATTGGGAATCCGAGCCCTCTTACCAAATAAGGGACAAGGCATACCCGCTCTCCCTTGGAGGGATTGGGAAGGCTCTCCGCTTGCTCTCCGCCATTATAGGTGGCAAGCCCGGCTCGAACCAGGACCAGGTACACTGGGGGGAGAAATCCCTTGGACTGAAGCATCACTAATTGCTGTGCGGGACGGAACATCTCTCCCAATCTCCAGGCTTGGAGCTAGGGGTGCGAGAGGAGGAGCTGCGTCGACCGGCCATGATGGAATGGATCTCTATCGGGTATGCTCCGATGAAGGCTCGCCAAGGGAGGATGGTGTGATTTGGATCTGAATCCTCGTCTTTTTAAATAGGCGGCTCATTCACACAGCTAGGGGGGTAAATGTGAAAACACCCTGGCTCTTCACATTCGCTCGACACGTTGAGAGTGGCCATTATTGGGCGTAGAAGCCGAGGGGTACAAACATTCACAAGAAACCGGACATTATTTCGACATGTACACATAATTTGGAGAGGAACCCGCCTTGCAATACCGAAGACAATACTGCGCGCAGGACTCATCATCATTGAAGCCTGGTTCGGGGGCTACTGAGGGAGTCCTGGATTAGGGGGTCTCCGGACAGCCGGACTATCTCCATTGGTCGGACTGTTAGACTATGCAGATACAAGATTGAAGACTTCGTCTCGTGTCCGGATGGGAATCTACTTGGTGTGGAAGGCAAGTTAGGCAATACGTATATGGATATCTCCTCCTTTGTAACTGACCTTGTGTAACCCTAACCCTCTCCGGTGTCTATATAAACCGAAGGGTTTTAGTCCGTAGGACAACAATCATACCATAGGCTAGCTTCTAGGGTTTTAGCCTCTCTGATCTCGTGGTAGATCTACTCTTGTACTACCCATATCATCAATATTAATCAAGCAGGACGTAGGGTTTTACCTCCATCAAGAGGGCCCAAACCTGGGTAAAGCATCATGTCCCCTGCCTCCTGTTACCATCCGGCCTAGATGCACAGTTCGGGACCCCCTACCCGAGATCCACCGGTTTTGACACCGACATCCATCTTACAACTATAGAACTTGTCGGAGACTTCATATCTCTTGACCCGGGCATGAGCTTGGAAAACCATTTTTAGCTCTTGGAACATCCAATATGCTTTGTGCTGCTCAAAACGCTTTTGGAGCCCCGATTCTAAGCTGTAAAGCATGCCGCACTAAACCAGGGAGTAATCATCACTACGCGACTGTCAGGCGTTCATAACATCTTGAGTTGCTGGGAAAATGGGTGCGTCACCTAGCGGTGCTTCAAGGACATATGCTTTCTTGGCAGCTATGAGGATGGCCCTCAAGTTACGGACCCAGTCCGTATAGTTGCTACCATCGTCTTTCTACTTGGTTTTCTCTAGGAACGCGTTGAAGTTGAGGGCAACATTAGCGTGGGCCATTTGATCTACAAGACATATTGTAAAGATATTTTAGACTAAGTTCATGATAATTAAGTTCATATAATCAAATTATTTAATGAACTCCCACTCAGATAGACATCCCTCTAGTCATCTAAGTGATACATGATCCGAATCGACTAGGCCATGTATGATCATCACGTGAGACGGACTAGTCATCAACGGTGAACATCTCCATGTTGATCGCATCTTCCATATGACTCATGTTTGACCTTTCGGTCTCTCATGTTCCGAGGCCATGTATGTACTGTTAGGCTCGTCAAGTCAACCTAAGTGTTTCGCATCTGTAAATATGGCTTACACCCGTTGTATTCGAACGTTAGAATCTATCACACCCGATCATCATGTGGTACTTTGAAACAACAAACCTTCGCAACGGTGCACAGTTAGGGGGGAAACATTTCTTGAAATTTTAGTGAGGGATCATCTTATTTATGCTATCGTCCTTCTAAGCAAATAAGATGTAAACATGACAAACATCACATGCAAATCATAAATTGACATGATATGTCCAATATCATCTTGCGCCTTTGATCTCCATCTTTGAGGCGTGGCATGATCACCTTCGTCACCGGCATGACACCATGATCTCCATCATCGTGTCTTCATGATGTTGTCTCGCCAACTATTACTTCTACTACTATGGCTAATGGCTAGCAATAAAGTAAAGTAATTACATGGTGTTTACATTGACTCGCAGGTCATACAATAAATTAAGACAACTCCTATGGCTCCTGCGGTTGTCATACTCATTGACATGCAAGTCGTGATTCCTATTACAAGAACATGATCAATCGCATACATTACATATATCATTCATCACATCCTTTTGCCCATATCACATCACATAGCATACCCTGCAAAAACAAGTTAGACATCCTTTAATAGTTGTTGCATGTTTTACGTCGCTGCTATGGGTTTCTAGCAAGAACGTTTCTTCCCTATGCAAAGCCACAATGGTGATATGCCAATTGCTATTTACCCTTCATAAGGACCCTCTTCATCAAATCCGATCCGACTAAAGTGGGGGAGACAAATACCCGCTAGCCACCTTATGCATCAAGTGCATGTCAGTCGGTGGAACCTATCTCACGTAAGCGTACGTGTAAGGTCGGTCCGGGCCGCTTCATCCCAAAATGCCGTCGAATCAAGATAGGACTAGTAACAGTAAGCAAATTGAACAAATCATCGCCCACAACTACTTTCTGTTCTACTCATGCTTAGAATCTACACATAGACCTAGCTCATGATGCCACTGTTGGGGAACATAGTAATAATTCAAAATATTCCTAGGTGTCACCAAGATCAATCTAGGAGATACCAGCAACGAGAGAGAGGGAGTGCATCTTCATACCCTTGAAGATCGCTAAGCGGAAGCGTTACAAGAACGCGGTTGATGGAGTCGTATTCGCGGTGATTCAAATCGCGGAAGATCCGATCTAGCGCCAAACGGACGGCGCCTCCGCGTTCAACACACGTACAGCCCGGGGACGTCTCCTCCTTCTTGATCCAGCAAGGGGAGAGGAGAAGTTGAGGGAGAGCTCCGACAGCACGACGGCATGGTGGTGGAGCTTGCGGTTCTCCGACAGGGCTTTGCCAAGCACTACTACTACTACGGAGGTGTTGGAGGAGGGAGGGGATGTGCCTGGGGAAGGGGTGCGGCTAACCTCCCCCCCCCCCCCCCACTATTTAGGCCTCATTTGGTTCCAAGGGATCCCGGGGGGATCCCGGCCAATTCCTCGCGCGGGAAATCCACCGGCCGAACTGACCCAGGTGAGCCCATGGCGCCATTTGGTCGCACACGAGAGGGAGGGATCCCTGCCCGACCCACGTTGTTTCCACTGGGAGAAAAGCCATGACCCCTTAGGTCGGGGACGGAGGCCACGTCTTGAACAAGATAGAGCGCGACCGCCGCCATGGACCAAGATCCAGTGCCTCGCCCCTGAGCTCCTTCGCCGACGACCAAAGAGACAAGTCGGACCCCCTCCATCGGCGACCAATGCAACGTCCCTGACCCCCTCCCTCCTGTCCTCCGCCCCCTTGCTTGGTTCCCTCCCATATTCAGCCCATTAAGTCATCCGAGGCAGGTGGCCCCACCCGGTGGACCCCCGGACACCTTTCGGTGGTCCCGGTACAATATTGATAACCCCCAAAACCATTCCGGCGACTGAAAATGGACTTCCCATATATAAATCTTCACCTCCGAACCATTCCGGAACTCCTCATGATGTCCGGAATCTCATCCGGGACTCCGAACAACCTTCGGTAACCACATACAATTTCCCAGAACAACTCTAGTGTCACCGAACCTTAAGTGTGTAAACCCTACGGGTTTGGGAACTATGCAGACATGACCGAGACATCTCTCCAGCCAATAACCAACAGTGGGATCTGCATACCCATGTTGGCTCCCACATCTTCCACGATGATCTCATCAGATGAACCACGATGTCGAGGATTCAAACAATCCCGTATACAATTCCCTTAGTCCATCGGTAAGTTACTTGCCCGAGATTCGATCGTTGGTATCCCCATACCTCGTTCAATCTCGTTACCGGCAAGTGTCGTGGTATTCTCACGGGGGGGTGCAAGACGACATATGCCACAAGGTGGCTTTGTGTGAGGGCAAGACTGCTGCCAGAATATCCGGGGATGGGTATGCGAGTAGCACGCGCTAGTTTACCCTGGTTCGGGGCTCTCCGGAGAGATAATACCCCTACTCCTGCATGTCTGAGTATATATCTAGGGTGTACATCGGGCAGTACTGTAGGATCAAAAGTATTTCTAGAGGGGGGTGATTAGACTACTTGACCAAATAAAACTTATCATTTTCCCAATTTTAGTTCTTGGCAGATTTTAGCAACTTTGGATAAGTCAAGCAATCTTAACACAATTCAAGCAAGCATGTGAAGAGTATATGAGCAGTGGAAAGTAAAGCATGCAACTTGCAAGAATGTAAAGGGAAGAGTTTGGAGGATTCAAACGCAATAGGAGACACGGATGTTTTTGTCATGGTTCCGATAGGTGGTGCTATCGTACATCCACGTTGATGGAGACTTCAACCCACAAAGGGTAATGGCTGCGCGAGTCCACGGAGGGCTCCACCCACGAAGGGTCCACGAAGAAGAAACCTTGTCTATCCCACCATGGCCGTCGCCCACGAAGGACTTGCCTCACTAGCGGTAGATCTTCATGAAGTAGGCGATCTCCTTGCCCTTACAAACTCCTCGGTTCAACTCCACAATCTTGTCGGAGGCTCCCAAGTGACACCTATCCAATCTAGGAGACACCACTCTCCAAGAAGTAACAAATGGTGTGTTGATGATGAACTCCTTGCTCTTGTGCTTCAAATGATAGTCTCCCCAACACTCAACTCTCTCTCACAGGATATGGATTTTGTGGAAAGAAGATTTGAGTGGAAAGCAACTTGGGAAGGCTAGAGATCAAGATTCATATGGTAAGAATGGAATATCTTGGCCTCAACACAGGTGTAGGTGGTTCTCTCTCAGAAAAGGTAAGTTGGAAGTGTAGGTTCGTTCTGATGGCTCTCTCCATGAATGAAGAGGAGGTGGAGGGGTATATATAGCCTCCACACAAAATCTAACCATTACACACAACTTGCCAATCTCGGTGGGACCAAATTGATAAACTCGGTCGGACCGATTCAGCAAATCTAGTGACCGTTAGGATTTTCAGTGGGACCGACATGCAACTCGGTAGGACCGATATGGTTAGGGTTAGGGCATAACGTAATCTCGGTGAGACCGATTACACAAACTTGGTGAGACCGATTTTGCTAATAAGCTAACCAGAGAGTTGGTCAGGTAAACTCAATGGGACCGATTCGCTCATTTCGGTGAGATCAAAATGTTATGAAAGGGAAACAGAGAGTTTACATTGCAATCTCGGTGGGACCAGTCGCTCATCTCGGTGGGACCGAAACGTTACGAAGGGAAACAGAGAGATTACAATCCCATCTCGGTGAGACCAAGATCCCTATCGGTGAGACCGATTTGCCTAGGGTTTGTGGCAGTGGCTATGACATCTAAACTCGGTGGCGCTGGATAGAAAGAATTGGTGGGGCCGAGTTTGACTTTTGGTTTAGGTCATATGTGGATGTGAGAAAGTAGTTGAGGGCTTTGGAGCATATCACTAAGCATTTTGAGCAAGAGCCTCATTAAGCAACACCTCATCCCTCCTTGATAGTATTGGCTTTTCCTATAGACTCAATGTGATCTTGGATCACTAAAATAGAAATATGTAGAGTCTTGAGCTTTGAGCTTGAGCCAATCCTTTTGTCCTTAGCATTTTTGAGGGGTCCACTTTTCTCATCCATGCCATGCCAATCATTGAGCTTTCCTGAGATATTAATCTTGAAATAGCATTAGCTCAATGAGCTATATGTTGTTAGGAATTACCAAAACCACCTAGGGCTAGTTGAACTTTCTATCTCCCCCTTTTTGGTAATTGATGACAACATATAGATCAAAGCTTCGACAAATGATTATAAGAGTGAAAAACATTGTCGCTTTGAGAAGTATGTGAAAAGCAAGAGCTCCCCCTAAATTTGTGCATAGTTTAAGATTTGCTTTGGACTGCAAATGCACAATGAGTTAGGATCATGGCTTACTCTTCCATGTCACATACATCTTGGTGGAGCGCTCAAAATGATAATAGTGAAATACATGCACTCATCACCAAGCAAAGTGAATGATCATATGGGGATATAAAAGGATAATGTCATCCAACAAGCATTAAGGTAGCATATGATCAAACACATGATCATCCAAGTATCACACAAAAGCATAAATTATCCCAAACAAGCAAATTACAAAGTTCAACCACAAAACAACAAGAGAGAACAAAGAGCAACACTCTCTCTTGAAGCCTATGATCTATACATTTTCTCCCCCTTTGGCAACAAGTTACCAAAAAGTTCATAAAAAATGCATAGTGCTAGATCGACTCTCAGGCTTGGTCTTCAGGTGGTGGTGTAGATAAAACTCCAAGGACGAAGGCATCAGTTGATGTAGATGGAGCTGGTGGAGTGGGTGCTGGAGCTGGTGGCACTGAAGCTGTAGCTGGTGCAGATGAAGTTGCTTTGGTGTCTGTAACTGGCACTGTAGCAGATCTCTGTCCTCTTGGCACTCTAGCAAAAGCATCAGTGGTAGACTTGCCCTTCTTCTCCTGCACTTCATCCTGAAGTTGCTCAACAACTGACAACTGACTGTATCTCTGTGACCTTCACATCTAAATCATAGAACTTCTGCTCCATGATCCTCTCCAAGCTCTCCTGGTTTTGAGTCAGGGTGGACAATCCCTTCTCAATCCTCAGAGTGGAGGCAATAAAGTAGCCAAGCTGATCTTGCTTGCTCTTCAGAAGATACCGAGATGCCTCATCAATGGTTGGCATCTTTCCAGCCTTTTCAGTCCTTGCCTTCTCCCTCTTTGCTTGTGCTTGCACAGAAGATGGTTCATTCTCATCCATTACCACAGTGTTGTCCTCAAAGTATGGGTAGATGAGCATATGATCCTTGTCCAAGAGATATGTGCCAGTGCCCATCTTGGAGTTGATTAGCTCCTGGATCTGTGGGGCATACCCACAACTTCTCTTCTGATCTGCAGCTGTTCTCTTTATAGTTTCCACAATTAGGCTCATGACTTTGAACTTTTGAGGCACATAAAATATGTGAAGCAGGTTAATTGCATGGCCTCTGATCATCTTGTGATCACCTGACTTTGGCAATAGAGTGTGCCTGAGGATCCAGTTGATTGTTGGCAAACCTGACAGAAGGTAATGTACTGATCCAAATTTGTGTGTCTCAAGAGCAGCATCTGGGATCTCTCTATACATATGTGCCATGGTGTTGTGATCCTTCTTCTTCTTGGCATAGACATCCAAGTCATCTTCATTCTCCTTAGGAACATTGATCAATTTTGTGCATTCTTCAACCGTTGACTGGTACCTAGTACCTTCAGACATCCAGAAAATCCTTCCATCTGGGTAGAAATGAGCTATGGAGTAGAACTGCATAATAAGCTCATCATTCCACTTTGTGAGCTTCTGCCCAACAAAGTCCTCTACTCCACAAGACTTGAAACTATCATAGACTCCAGGATAGTGTTCTTCATATTCCTTGATGTACTCCTAGTCCACCCATCTCATATCACAGACTATAGGCTTCTTGTCAAGCAACATTGTCTCATAGAAATCCTGTTGTTCCTTTGTATGGAACCTTTAGTCCACAGCAGTTCTTCTCCTGACTGCATAGGGATCAGTCAATCTCCACTGTCTGAGTCATGCATCCTTCCTGAGCTTCATGTCCTCAGCTACTGGATGAGCATCATTGTGATCTGGAATTTTGGGCTTCAACTTCCCCAAGACATGTGACTCATCATCTTCTTCTTCTATAGCAGCTTCAGGCACTGGGGCCTTGTTCTTTTCTGCAGCTGGAATATTCCTTGTACTCCTCTTGGGTGCAGCTTTGGGTTTTGGAGCAGCTGCCTTGGGAGCTTCTTTGGGCTTGGATGGAGTAGCCCCTAATCTTATAGCATCTCCCATAAGCTTTTGAGCTTTAGGTGCTGGTGCAGCAACCTCTTCCTCTTCATCTTCCATCATTGAGGGCTTCCCAATTACTCTGGCAATGGTCTTCTTGACCCTTTCTTTCCTCTTCTTACCATCTCCAGTTTCCTTGGGTTCAAGAGTGAACTCCCGTGTTTCTCCTGTGGCAACTTTCCTTGCCTTAGACATGGGCTATCTTCTTGCTGACATCTTAGTCTTCAGACCTGGCTTAGTTGCAGCAGTTGTGCCATATTCCTTTTTTAGAACTTTCCTCTTTGAGGCGGCCTCTTCCTCAACAGCCACATAGTCCTCATCCTCAGAATCCGAGGTTCTCTTCTTTCTGGTCTTGGTAGCTGCCTTAGGCAAGTTGCTGGGTGTACTCCTGCTTCCATTATCATAGATGCTAGAGTGACTAGTGCCCTCACTCATGTGAACTTGCTCCTCGGACTTGTTCTGACTGTCACTCTGATCTGACATGATGCAAACACTAACAGCAGACCCTGTGAATAGATATAGATGAGATAGATTGGACGAGCATCACAAAGTGCAGAGGTTTTTGTAAAAGAATGAGTCAAAAACTTAGTTTTAGTTTTCCACAGAAAGCATTTCGGATCTACCGATTTGAAAATTCGATGATACCGAAGCAACTTTTGGAACCTAAACTAGTGAACTCGGTCAGACCGAGTCACAGTTCGGTGGCACCGAGACTGCTAGGGTTTCACAAAGAATTGAACTCGGTCACACCAATTTGCAATTCTCGGTCAGACTGAGAATCACATGTGCAATGGCCTTAGCCAAATCGGTGGAACCGATTTCAACAACTCGGTTGGTCCGAGATGATTTCGGCGGAAACCTAACCCTAAATTTTCAATCCACAACTAAACTACGGAGTGATTTCGCTAGATAGAGTGATCTCAATCATGGCAAGATACATGGTAAAATAATGTGCTAGGAATCGGAGTGAGATTAGCACAAGGATCAAGTCCATACCCTAAGTGCGGCGATGGACCTGCTATGGCGGCAATGGCGGAGGCGATTTCCGTTGACGGCGGCGGAGACCAGCGGCGGGAGGCAGCTGGCGATGAGGAGGACGACCGGAGACCCAGGGAGGCAGAGCAGGCTGAGCGCGGGCGAAGGGGTTCGGAGAATTTTCCAAATTTTGGCCTGGGGATATATATAGCCTGACCCTATCGGTGTGACTGAGTGGAACAACTCGGTGGCACCGAGATGCATAACTGCAAGCAGTTACTGCAACTCGGTGTGACCGAAAAGTTCAAATCGGTTGCACCGAGATTGAAAACCTAGATCAACTTAGTGATCTCGGTATGACCGAAATGGATGAATCGGTCAGACCGAAACACACAAAGAAGTTTTGGAAGTTTAAGTCTATGATGAATCGGGGACTCCGAGTGCTCCTCACACAGAGTGGTTTGAATCTGACTTGATCAAACTTTGTGATGTAGCATGAATAGAGTTTGAGACGAGAAAAGCATAGATAGGTAGAGAAGGTTCTTAGGCATTCTTGTCCATCCACTTGGCAAAAGAAAAAGGAACCAAACAATCAAAACAACAAGTGGATGTCCTCGAATGAGTAAATTATGCAACCAACATGCTCACACAATAAAATGGCAAATGAAATATGTGGCAAAGCATGCACAACCAATTCTAGCATCTATCAAGCAATTGGCGATGACTATGTCATCTATATATGAGTATATTGACTTAG
Source organism: Triticum monococcum (assembly GCA_034509565.1). Classification (NCBI taxonomy): domain Eukaryota; kingdom Viridiplantae; phylum Streptophyta; class Magnoliopsida; order Poales; family Poaceae; genus Triticum; species Triticum monococcum. Next base: position 550,472,315 of record CM067843.1, on the reverse strand, counting down.
GAGTCAAATGAGAACATTTGATCATAGGTCATACTCATCGTTTAAGCACAAGTGGGGTTACCACTTTTACATAAAGCGTTATTGTGTTCACACCATTAGAGTTTCTTTAGCTCAATTCTTAGAGTAAAACTCCCCCTAGATGTGAGATCCCCCCTAAGAGGGATGAACTAACCTTGGGTTTTGTCGATGATGACTTCATGTAGGTGTTGAAGATGTGGATGCTCAATGTTGATGTAGATCATTTGGAGCAATCCTTTGGGGTGAGTTGCACTTTCAATACCTACACGGGTTAGTCCCACAAGGAACAAACAAGGATATCCATCGACATAGAGTGATGCACACACAATATGATGTCTATGAAAGCACTAGGTTACCTTGTCCCTTGTCTTACCAACAAGAGGATTTGTGACTCCTTCAACTAGTGCAAGATGTGCAAGTTTATTGCACTTGGTCTTGCCAAAATGATAAGAGTGAAGTATGTTGGCGGAGTCACCCTCAGGAATTCTCTAGTTCTTCTTCTTCGGGATCCACATCATCTTGATGGGAATCCTTGGAGATGTAGTCGTACTTGATGAAGTAGAACTTGATGTAGTCTTGGGAACCCACTTGACCAAGTCCTTAGGAGCTTCTTCAAATGCATTAATCTCCTCTTGAAGCTTATCCTTGCCTTTTTGCTTGTGGTCTTGTGGTGGAAGATCATCTTGAGCTTGTGTCCCTTTGAAGGAAGTAGGATCATACTTCTTTTGTTGAGGAACAAACTTCGTCTTGGGTATTGATCTTCTTCCCACTCAACTCCATTGGCATTGAAGTTTTGTTCAAAACCAAACCATGGTTCTTCCGGTGTCTTCCTTGCTTGCGTACAATTTCCTCGAATTGCTTACTCCCGGCAAGGCTCTTGTAAACACCTTTCTCTATAATTCCCTTCAATAAGCTATTTTCTTGCTCAAGTGTAACTTGGCTAAGAGAATCATTAGTGGAATCAAGAGAACTACTAGAAGCAACAACATTGGATTTAGCATGATTATCGTTACTACTAGAGGAAGAATCTTTCTTGTTCTTGTTACTAGACTTGACTTGAGGCATGTAAGTGGATAAGAGTAAACGCTTGGCAATGTAAGAAGAACTTTTCTTGTGAAGATCATCATTGATTGCTTTTAAGAACTCATGCTCTTGCTCAAGGTTGAGCTTTTCAAAACGTAATTTCTCATGAGTCCTTAAGAGTTCTCGATGATCTCCTAAGATAGTTTCATCAGCTAACTTAAGAGTGTTTAGTTCTTTAGTTAGAAATTCAATATTCTCCTTATCATTGTCATTCGTTTTATCTTGATTAGCATGATTAATTGACGTTTCATCATACTATTCATCACTAGAGTTGTCAACAAGTAAATCATCATCACCTAACAAGTCATCTTCATCACTATTGAAATCAACATACTCGGGGTGTGGTACCTTTGGGCCTTTAGCCATGAAGCATCTTCCAAGTCCTTCATTTGGTGAATCAAATATGTCGTAGGAGTTGGTTGACACAAGTGCTAGACCGGCAACACCTTTGAAAGGATCGATATGGTTGACTAGAGGGGGGTGAATAGGCAACTAACAATTTTTAGCTTTTCTTTAACAATTTACAATTTGCATCAAAGTAGGTTGTCTAGATATGCAACTAGGTGAGCAACCTATATGATGCAACGAGGATAGGTACACAAGCAAGCAAGAGATATGAAACAAGTAAGCTTGCTCAAATAAAGGCACGAGATAACCAAGAGTGGAGACGGTGGAGACGAGGATGTGTTGCCGAAGTTCCTTCTCTTTGAGAGGAAGTACGTCTCTGTTGGAGCGGTGTGGAGGCACAATGCTCCCCAAGAAGCCACTAGGGTCACCGTATTCTCCTCATGCCCTCACACAATGCGAGATGCCGTGATTCCACTATTGATGCCCTTGAAGGCGGCGACCGAACCTTTACAAACAAGGTTGGGGCTCTCTCCACAACTTAATTGGAGGCTCCCAACAAAACCACGAAGCTTCACCACAATGGAATATGGCTCCGAGGTGACCTCAACCATCTAGGGTGCTCAAACACCCAAGAGTAACAAAATCCACACAAGAAAGTATGGGGGAAGCAAATATCCTTTGGTGGAAGTGTAGATCTAGGTCTCCTCCTTCAATCCCTAGCAAATCAACAAGTTTGAGTGGCTAGAGAGAGAGATCGGGCAAGAGAGCTTGAAGGGCATTAATGGTGGAGTGAGAGAGGTCAAAGGTAGGAGTGGTAGGTGGGAGAAGCTCCCTTAAATAGTCACCCACATTTCCAACCGTTACTGCATTTTTTGCACTGCAGCGGTACAAACGGTCCTCGTGCCGGTACAACCGGGACTCACAGTGTAACTGCAGAACCCTACCAAGCGGTACAACCGGACAGGCGGGCGGTAGTACCGGCTAAGAAGAATAACCGGACTGACCGCCCGGCTACCGCACAACCACCGCATCAAAACAGGAGCTTGACCGGTACTTGGGCGGTGCCTGGCCGGAACAATCGCATGGCCTTGAGCTCTTGGGCGGCTAAGTTCTGAGCGGAAGAACCGCTCGGACCACCGATGGTACCGGTCATCGTGGAATGACCGGACCAACCGGGCCACTACCGCCCAAGAACCGCATCAAACCAGAAGCGAGAGCGGTACTTGAGCGGTGCATGGACGGAACCACCGCCCCAGCAGTTGCAGAGCATGGTGGCGGTACCACCGCCCGGAGGCAGCGGTACAACTGCTTGAACAACACTGGTGAGCGACAAGACCCAGTGGTACAACTGCTCTAGAGAGCGATACAACCGCTGGGCAGAAATAGTGAGCTGGAAAGAGGGGAAGAGGCAAGGAAAACTCTCTCTCACACACACACCTGAGGAAGGCAAAGAGAGGGTGAGAAAAGTGTACGTGAACTGATTCCCCCAGAGCTTCCTAATGAGGATTCCCTCTTGATAGTACGGATACTCTACGACCAAAGAAAAATAAAAGCGTAGAGGACACGTCTTCGATCTTTTCTTCGAGAGGCAATAGCAATCCGATATAAGCCTAAGCATCGAGAACCTGAAACATATAGCACATGATTAGACCACAAAGGGTTGTCATCATCATCCAAAACATAAAGTAGGGAAATGCCTTTTCAATCTCCCCCTTTTTGGTGGATGATGACAAGAACACGATTTGCAAGAGATAAGTCAATGAAATCTAGACGGAACTCCCCCTGAATGTGTGCCCCAACAAGTACTAGCTATTAGAAAGTATGGGCACACATTCAGGACTAGACTCCCCCTAGATTTTATAGACTCACCACTCTAAGCACGAAAAGGAGATACAATATAATACTAATAACGATAATGACCGAAGAACGGAAAGGTAAAGGAGTAACGTAAGTCTCTCACATAGCAAGGAACGAAACAAGTCCACGAACAAAGACCAACACTAAACACGAGAAAAAAAAGAAAACCCAAAGCAAGACCCCGAGACCTATAGAACCCTCTCCCCCTTTGGCATCAAGACACCAAAAAGGAAAAGAGCGAAGCTAGCATCCCAAAGCTCAGGCGTCCTCCTCTGACTCCTCGGTCGCATCTGGATCCTCATCATCAGAGTCGTCATCGTCGTCGTGATCAGATTCCTCCATGGCATGGTCAGCTACTGCAAGCGAGGAGGATGGCTGGTGAGGGGCTTCATCATCAGTCCAGGTGCTATGGGTAGAGATCCAACGCTCCTCTGGGGTGATGCTCTTCTCAGAGCCACTCTGAACCGGTATGTTGAGGTGCTTCATCATTGCAATTTGGCGACGCCGTGCAAGCTTCTCATTGACATGTGCCTCATACATCCTCTTCTGGATGTCAGCCTGGAGACAAAAGGTCTTCTTGACCTTGGCAGTAAGTTTGGCCACCCACGAAGGCTTGGCCCCTGGCTCCAGCTCAAAGTCCTCATCGTCAGAAGTACCATAGACATCCTTAGGAGTATTTTCAGGGAAGCGAGGCTCGACATGCTTTTTCTTCTTAAGGAGCTTGACCTCATGAACAGTGAGGTTGTCTGGAGAAGTGAGGAGCTCTCCAGGACGACGAACAGCCCACACAGAGTTCAGAAAGCACATGACAAATGGGGCGTAGATTGGGACTACGGTAGATGACCATGTTGTACATCTCATGCCACATCCAATTTGACACATCAAACATTGCCCCTGTCCCCACCATGGTCTTCATAGCAACCATCAAATCAACCAGATAGCCATGAGTCTCATCTTGATTGCCCACCTTGGGCAAGAGCACATTGCGGAACACTCGGTGCATGATGTCATAGACCTTCTCCAAATCCTTGGATTCTCCAATAATCCCATGGCCCTGAATGTATAGAGGGGCAAGCTTCTCCTTAAGCATGGACTCAGGAAAATCATGAGGATGAATGCCACCCCTTCCTTCCAGACCGGTATCCTCGTACCCAATAGCATTGCAAAAAGCCCTCCAGGGAACGTGAAACAATTCATCGCAACACATGAAGGTGAGAGTGCGCGCATCATCTTCCCCAAAATGAACCGTGGCATAGAACTGATGGACGAGTTGAACATCAAAGTCACAGTTGACTGACATGAGCTTGACAAGATCAAACTCCTCGCAGAGAGCTAGCGCCTCACCAAAATACTCCAAGTTGTTTCTCCAATGGTCAAGATCAATTGTCCACTGCTTGGTATATCTGTTCTTGTTGTGGTCAAAGAGTTCATGAACAATCCGCACTTGCATCTCATTCCGGAACTGAACAGTGGTCCACAGGGGAGCAATAGGAACCTCATACGGATTCTTTGATCGGAAGGCTTCCCAATCCTTGGCTTTCCAACGATGCAATGGCATAACCACACGTTGCTTAGCAGCTGCAGACTTTTCATGGCGAGTGGGCTTCGTGGGAATCACAACTTCTTCTTCATCATCAGACATAACCGGGCGCAAAGTCCTTCATGCCCTCTTCTTGGTCTTGCAAGGAGCAGAGCGAGAACTAGAGCCACCTGAACACACACAAGAGAAGAACACACAAAAACCCAACAAGGATGAGAGGATTGCACCCACTAGCAGAAAAGGAACAAGTTGCAAAAACAGAGAAGATGGAACAGTGCTTTGTGGTTGATATGTTCCGGTTATACCGGATCTTCCGCCGGTAGTACCGCTCCAGTGGTTGTACCGCCCACAAGGGCGGTAGAACTGCTGACAGTGCCACTATCAGGGAAGATAAATCTAACTGGGGCATACGAATCACACAAGTAATATTCCAAATTCTAAGTGCTGCAAACAAGACAGGAGGCTAACAAGGATCTCTTCTAAACCAAAGATCGAAACACTAAACGCGGAACTTTGAGTAATGCCCTAGACAAGGAAGAACCCTAGAAAGAACTAGAAGAAAAGAACACGAGGCATTACCACCATCCATGAGAAGAGATCGGGAGGCCTCCACGGAGAGAATCCACGGAGAGCCAAGGATCCGAAGCGCGAGACACACTCCGGGGCAGAGGTAGAGATGGCCGGCGGCTAGGGCAAGAGAAGAGGAACGAGGACGAAGGGGAAAGGACAACCCTTCAGCCCCGTCGGGTATATATAGGCCTGTACACACGCCCCGGTAGAACCGCTTAGGGGAGCGGTTGTACCGCTCGTCTGGTACAGACCAGTGGATGGAGGCGGTACTTCCGGTGCCTGGGAGGCAGCGGTAGTACCGCATGGCATCAACCGGTAGTACCGGACGTGGGTTACCGTGGATTTGTGCGGTGAAACCGCCCAAGCACCGAACGGAGACCCTTGGGACGGCACAACCCGGTACCAGCGGTAGAACCGCCCATGATACCGGTTGTACTGCCCGACCACCTATGCCCAAGCCAAGATCAAATGAGTGCAATCCGAAGGGAGGAAGAAGGGGCACAAAACAGGAGAGAAACAACACCCTAGGAGAACCTAACACAAAGAGCAACGACAAAAAGAGAGAAAAAACCACGAGAACAACAAGCCTAACTCCAACCTCTCGAAGAGAGGACGGTGGCCGAGGCCACCTATGTTTGAGTCAATTGGTATGGCACCATGAAGAATTATCCTTGGGTCCATGACCAAAACTCATCTTTGAAGCACAAGTACCATCAAATATGGCTAATCTGAAAGACACGATCAATTTATGCATAATGGGGGGAGGGAGAGTTCATTGAGAGAACACCACTCCCCCTATGTCCATGCCTACACCTAAACTAGACAACAAATTGAGCGTGGTAGGGTGTGCAAGGGTTAAAGCCACATTGCTCTAATCAATGATATTTAGCTCATGCCTTAACTCGCAAAATCTTGCTTCATCCAAGGGCTTCGTGAAGATGTCTGCAAGGTTATCATGAGTGTTGACGTAGTTGAGCTCGATCTCTCCTCGCCTAATGTGATCCCGGATGAAGTGATACCGGATCTCAATATGCTTCGTCTTGAAGTGTTGCACCGGGTTGATAGAGATCTTGATGGCACTTTCATTGTCACACCAAAGAGGCACTTTGTCAGAAGTGACACCATAATCCTTTAAAGTTTGCCTCATCCATAAGAGTTTTGCACAACAACTACCGGCCACTACATACTCCGCTTCGGTGGATGAGAGAGACACACAACTTTGATTTTTGGAAGACCAACTTACCAAAGAGCAACCAAGGAATTGGCACCCTCCGGAAGTGGACTTCCTATCCACTTTATCTCCCGCCCAATCGGAATCCGAGTACCCTACAAGCTTGAAGTTTGATCCTCTTGGGTACCATAAGGCAAAGTATGGGGTATGAGCCAAATATCGAAAGATTCGTTTGACCGCCACATAGTGACTTTCCTTAGGTGCGGCTTGAAATCGTGCACAAATTCCCACACTCAACATGATGTCCGGTCTAGATGCACAAAGGTAAAGCAAGGATCCAATCATGGAACGATATACCTTTTGATCCACTACTTTACCATTGGGATCTAAGTAAAGTTGGCACTTGGTGGGCATTGGAGTGGAAGCCGGCTTGACGTCACTTAGCTTGAATATCTTGAGCATGTCTTGAGTGTATTTGGATTGATTGATGAAGGTTCCTTCTCTTCTTTTCTTCACTTCGAACCCTAGAAAGAACTTCAACTCTCCCATGGAGGACATCTCGAACTTTGAGGTCATGAGAGCGGCAAATTCCTCATTGAAAGCTTTGTTAGGAGAACCAAAGATAATATCATCAACATATAATTGGCACACAAACAACTCCCCTTTGACCTTCTTAGTAAAAAGAATGGGGTCGGTTAGCCCAACTTCAAAACCACGGTCTTGTAACAACTCGGTAAGGTGGTCATACCATGCACGTGGGGCTTGTTTAAGGCCATAGAGTGCCTTATCGAGTTGATACACATGATCGGGAAAGTAGGGATCCTCGAACCCGAGGGGTTGCCTGACGTAAACCAATTCATTAATGGGACCATTAAGGAAAGCACTCTTCACATCCATTTGTTGTAACTTAAAGTTATGATGAGAAGCATATGCAATCAACATGCGAATGGATTCAAGACGAGCAACGGGAGCAAAGGTTTCATCGTAGTCGATACCCTCGACTTGGGAGTAGCCTTGTGCTACCAAACGAGCCTTGTTGCGAATGATAATCCCATGGGCATCTTGCTTGTTCTTGAATATCCACTTGGTTCCAATGACATTGTGGTTCCCCGTTGGCCTTGGCACCAATCTCCACACTTTGTTGCGCTCAAAGTTGTTGAGTTCTTCGTGCATGGCATTTAGCCAATCCGGATCTTCTAGCGCCTCATAGACCTTGTGGGGTTCCACACAAGAGACAAACACGTGATGCTCACAATAATTTGCTAATTGTCTATGAGTGCTTACCCCCTTTCTTAAGCTTCCAAGCACATTTGTCATGAGATGATCTTTGGTGGAGAGCTTGGAAGCAATCTTGGCGGCACGACACTCTAATTCCTCCTCGGTGGTGAGTTGAGGAGCGGTTACTTGATCATCTTGAGCGCCGTCATGAACTTGTTCTTGATCTTGAACTTGCTCGGGGGAGAGGACTTGACCTTGGGCATCACTTGGTGTGTCAACACCGTCTTGAGTATGATCTTGCCCTTGGTCTTGTCCATGAAGTTGAGGGCCTTCACTTTGTTCTTCGAAAGCGTGTGGGCCTTGGGTTGGTGATGGCTCCACTTGAGTGGAGCATTGTCCTTCTCCTTCGGCCACAAGGGGTTCCTCAATGGGTAGAATGAAACCAACACCCATTCTTCTTATGGCTTGAGGAGGAATTTCATCACCTACATCACAAGTGCCACTTTGCTCCACTTGGGAGCCGTTATTCCCATCAAACTCCACATTACATGTTTCCTCAATAAGTCCCGTGGATTTATTGAGGACACGGTAAGCATGAGAGTTTGTAGCATAACCAACAAATATACCCTCATAAGCTCTAGCCTCAAATTTAGACAACCGAACACCTTTATTGAGAATGAAACACTTACACCCGAATACCCGGAAGTACTTGAGGTTGGGCTTGTTACCGGTGAGTATCTCATATGGAGTCTTGTTCAAGCCCTTGCGGAGGTAGAGTCGATTGGATGCATGACACACGGTGTTGATGGCTTCGGCCCAAAAGTTGTACGGAGACTTGAACTCCGCCATCTTGGTCCTTGCCGCATCCATCAACGTCCAGTTCTTCCTCTCCGCAACACCGTTTTGTTGAGGGGTGTATGGTGCGGAATATTGATGCTTGATTCCCTCATCACTAAGAAACTCATCCAAGGTGTAGTTCTTGAACTCGGTGACGTTGTCACTTCTTATTGTCAAGATCTTTGCATTGTGTTGACGTTGTGCTTCATTTGCAAAGTCAATGACGGTTTGTTGGGTCTCGCTCTTCCTCTTGAAGAAATACACCCACGTGTACCTTGAGTAGTCGTCCACAATCACCAAGCAATACTTCCTACCTCCAAGACTATCGAAGGATGGGGGCCCAAAAAGATCCATGTGAAGGAGCTCCAAGGGCCTCTTTGAATAGATGATAGTCGTGGGAGGGTGAGCCTTCTCATGTAGCTTTCCTTCGATACAGGCACTGCAAGCACGATCTTTAACAAAACTAACATTCGTTAGTCCATGGACATGGTCCCCCTTGAGAAGACTTTGCAAAGATCTCATATTGACATGGGCTAAATGGTGATGCCAAAGCCATCCCACATCAACTTTAGCCATTAGGCATGTCGCGGTCTTAGTGGGTCGCTCCGAAAAGTTAATCACATATAGACCGTTCTCGACATGCCCAACAAAAGCTACTTTAAGAGTCTTGCTCCACAAGAGGGCCACGGTATCGATATCAAAGAAAGTGGCAAAGCCCATGATTGCAAGTTGACGAATGGAAAGTAAATTGTATGCAAGGGACTCAACAAGCATGACCTTCTCGATCGTGAGATCATGAGAGATGACCACCTTGCCAAGTCCCAATACCTTAGAGGATGAGGCGTCACCCCACTCGACATTGGTGGGCATAGATGGAACTTTGTGCACATCCACCACCAAGTCCTTGCTTCCGGTCATATGATTTGTAGCTCCGCTATCGAGCAACCATGATCCACCACCGGAAGCAAACACTTACAAGAGATCAATGCTTGGTTTTAGGTACCCATTTTGTAATGGGTCCTTTGATGTTAGTAACAAGGGTCTTAGGAACCCAAATAGACCATTCAATGTATTCATGAAGAGAACCAACAAATTTGGCATAAACATGCCCATCACTAGCACGGCATAACACATAAGAAGGATTAAAATCGCTGGCTTTGTTGGGAGGGGTGACATTGCCCTTCTTGACATTGTTCTTCTTCTTCTTCTCGGGGGCACTCTCTCCCTCCCTCACAAAGGTTTGCATGAGAGGGGGAGGTCGTTTGGTCTTGTCATTCTTCTTCTTGTTCTCGGACTCGGGTACGTACCCAACCCCTTCCTTGGCCACAACTCCCTTTTGGTTGATCAAGAGATTGTTGAGGTTCTTCTTGCCTTGTATGCAAGTCGCAAGACCTCTCTCAAGTTGCTCCTTCAACTTAGCATTTTCCTCAACAAGATGTATATGCTCACAACACGAGTTAGTAGCATTTGCATTATCAATTAAAACCATATGAGGAAAAGTTGCTTTCTCCTTAGTTAGCTTCACTTGGAGTTGATCATGAGACTCCTTGAGACTAGCGTGAATACCCTTCAAGGCCTTGTGAGCCTTGTCAAGTATATCAAACTCCTCTTTGAGTCTAGCAAGATCAACCCCGAGTTTGGCCTTCTCGGAATTTAGCACATGAGAAACAATTAGGACATGATCATAATCTTTCTTTAACTTAGCATGATCAACGTTGCGTGACTCCTCAAGAGCCAAACGAAGACCACGCTCTTCCTCAAGAGCATTGGAAAGATCCGAGATCTCATCGGCATAGTCACGACTATGCCCTTCCATCTTAGAGATGGTGTCCTCGTGAGCCTCGATCATGTCATTGGCTTCACCAAGTTGTTCCAAGAGAGCAACAAAGTGCTTCTTGGATTTTCCCTTGAGTTTTCCCATAAAGGCCTCAAACTCGTTAGCCTCCACATTAGCTCCCTCAAGTTCATTAATGCAATCCGTCAGGGAAGGATGATTAATGATGGTAGTTTTGATGTTGGAGGTTACCTTGCTGGTGGCTTTAGCCATGAGGCACTTGGCGGTGATGCTCTCGTTGGGTGAGTCGAAGAGAGACACCTGTGACGTTGTTGCAATGGCAACGGAGGCCATGGCAACCGAGTCATCATCTTCATCATCGTCATCATCCTCATTGTACTCTTCTTGCACAACCAAAGCCTTGGGAGGAGTCTTCTTGGATAAGTTATTCTTGTTGGGGAATGACTTGGCCTTGTCCTTTCGGATGAGCTTGCCACCATTGTCTTCCCTCTTCTCATACGGGCATTCCGCAACGAAATGACTCATGTTGCCGCAATTGTAGCAAGTCCTTACACGTTGCTTGCCCCTTGTACCACTCGAGTTGTTTTTGCTAAAGTTTGGTCTCGAGGTTTTCTTGCTCCAAACTTGCCTTGAAGCAAGTGCCATGTGTTCATGATATGCATACTTCGTATCTTCAGGGTTGCTCTCCTCTTCTTCCTCTTCTTCGTCTTCCATGATGAGCTTGGCCTTCAATGCAAGGTTAGGCTTCTTTGCCCGTTGAGAACGGAGCACCGCATTGTCGGCGGTCTTGTCCAAAATGTTCATGGCCACAAACTCATCCAATACTTCGCTTGAGGTCAAAGTGTGGAAGTCCGGTCTTTGACGAATGACGGAGGACATGGCCTTGTGATAGGGCATCATTGCCTTGAGTAATTTGCGCTTGATCTAATTTTCATCCGTGTCCTTGCTCCCATGATCTCGTAGTGAGACCGCAAGTTTGGTTACTCTCCGATAGAGCTCATGAGGTTCTTCATCTTCCTTCATTGCAAACTCATCGGCCTCATCTTGTACCACTTCATAGTTGGAGCGTTGAATGCTTGCGCTTCCCCGGTAGAGAGACACGACGCAATGCCATGCATCTTTGGCCAAGGCGAAAGGACGAAGATGAGGTAGGTCTTCGGGTGGAATTGCATCTTGAATGATGAAGAGAGCATTCTCATTGAATTGATTGTCCGCAGCTTCTCGAGGAGTGAAGTTGCTTGGATCATGTGGATAGAAACCTTCTTCAATGATTCTCCAAAGGTTAGTGTTCACATGATTTAAATGACGTTTAAAGCGGTAAACCCAAGAATCAAAATCCTCATTTTTCACAATCTTAGGGGGAGGACCGGCATGATTCAAATGAGTGGAAGGAACCGGTCCACCATAAACAAGTGGTGGTTCCACATGGGCAAAGATGCCGGTGCCATTCTTGCCACTAGAAGAAGGAGCCTTTTCACTACTAGCTTCCCCCTTGTCGGGGATAGCATCCGTCACCTTGTTGGCGGGATCACCCACTTTCAACGGTGCGGTGGATAGTTTAAGCCTCTCAAGAAATTTAGTAAACATGCTTTCGACTTCGGTCGTCATGGAGGTTTCAATGTCTCCAAGGCTACATTGAACAACTCACGAGAGACCGAAGTTCCCCCATCTCCCGTAGACGAGACCGGATTCACACCGGAGTGTTCCTCCACATCGTCTACGATATCAACCATACTCTTTGGACGGTAAAGTCCTTAATAAAGAGACGAGGCTCTGATACCAATTGAAAGGATCGATATGGTTGACTAGAGGGGGGTGAATAGGCAACTAACAATTTTTAACTTTTCTTTAACAATTTACAATTTGCATCAAAGTAGGTTGTCTAGATATGCAACTAGGTGAGCAACCTATATGATGCAACGAGGATAGGTACACAAGCAAGCAAGAGATATGAGACAAGTAAGCTTGCTCAAATAAAGGCACAAGATAACCAAGAGTGGAGACGGTGGAGACGAGGATGTGTTGCCAAAGTTCCTTCCCTTTGAGAGGAAGTACGTCTCCGTTGGAGTGGTGTGGAGGCACAATGCTCCCCAAGAAGCCACTAGGGCCACCGTATTCTCCTCACGCCCTCACACAATGCGAGATGTCGTGATTCCACTATTGGTGCCCTTGAAGGCGGCGACTGAACCTTTACAAACAAAGTTGGGGCTCTCTCCACAACTTAATTGGAGGCTCCCAACAAAACCACGAAGCTTCACCACAATGGAATATGGCTTCGAGGTGACCTCAACCGTCTAGGGTGCTCAAGCACCCAAGAGTAACAAAATCCACACAAGAAAGTATGGGGGAAGCAAATATCCTTTGGTGGAAGTGTAGATCTAGGTCTCCTCCTTCAATCCCTAGCAAATCAACAAGTTTGAGTGGCTAGAGAGAGAGATCGGGCAAGAGACCTTGAAGGGCATTAATGGTGGAGTGAGAGAGGTCAAAGGTAGGAGTGGTAGGTGGGAGAAGCTCCCTTAAATAGTCACCCACATTTCCAACCGTTACTGTGTTTTTTGCACTGCAGCGGTACAACCGGTCCTCGTCCCGATACAACCGGGACTCATGGTGTAACTGCAGAACCGTACCAAGCGGTACAACCAGACAGGCGGGCGGTAGTACCGGCTAAGAAGAATAACCGGACTAACCGCCTGGCTACCGCACAACCACCGCATCAAAAAAGGAGCTTGACCGGTACTTGGGCGGTGCCTGGCCGGAACAACCGCATGGCCTTGAGCTCTTGGGCGGCTAAGTTCTGAGCGGAAGAACCGCTCGGACCACCGGTGGTACCGGTCATCGTGGAATGACCGGACCAACCGGGCCACTACCGCCCAAGAACCGCATCAAACCAGAAGCGAGAGCGGTACTTGAGCGGTGCATGGACGGAACCACCGCCCCAGCAGTTGTAGAGCATGGTGGCGGTACCACCGCCCGGAGGCAGTGGTACAACCGCTCGAACAACACTGGTGAGCGACAAGACCTAGCGGTACAACTGCTCCAGAGAGCGGTACAACCGCTGGGCAAAAACAGTGAGCTGGAAAGAGGGGAAGAGGCAAGGAAAACTCTCTCACACACACACACACCTGAGGAAGGCAAAGAGAGGGTGAGAAAAGTGTACGTGAACTGATTCCCCCAGAGCTTCCTAATGAGGATTCCCTCTTGATAGTACAGGTACTCTACGACCAAAGAAAAATAAAAGCATAGAGGACACATCTTCGATCTTTTCCTTCGAGAGGCAATAGCAATCCGATGTAAGCCTAAGCATCGAGAACATGAAACATATAGCACACGATTAGACCACAAAGGGTTGTCATCATCATCCAAAACATAAAGTAGGGAAATGCCCTTTCAACCTTCATCTTGAGTATATTCGGAGTCGGGGTGATAGCTTCTCTCGGAGTGATTGTCGGAGTCGGAGCCGGATACCCATTCACCAACATGAGCTTGATGTCTTCGTTTTGTGTAGCTCCGTGATGACTTGTCCTTCCTTTCCGAATCCTTGCTTCTCCGGGATGTTCTTCATTTATAATGATCATATCTACTCCTTCTCTCTCTTGATGGTGATTCTTCTCTTCTACTTCTTTTTTTGGAGAATCTTCTCTTCTCTTGTAGGGTGTCGTACACTCACTGGAATAGTGTCCGGGTCTTCCACAATTGTAGCAATTTCGCTCTCGACTAGAAGATCTTTTGTCATTGTAGGACCTTGACTTGGAACTTCTCTCTTTGCTTCTACTCTTGTAGAACTTGTTGAAGTTCTTCACCATTAGGCTCAATTCTTCATTGAAGGTTTGTTTCTCACTTGATGATGTGGGAGCTTCACATGAGGCTTTGTAAGCACCACTTGACTTGTTATGGAGCTCCTCCTTATCCTTGAGTGACATCTCATGAGCAACAATTCTTCCAATGACTTCCGTTGGCTTGAGATCTTTGTAATTGGGCATCATTTGGATCAATGTGCATACGGTATCATATTTTCCGTCCAAAGCTCTTAGGATCTTCTTGATGATGAATTTGTCGGTCATCTCTTCACTTCCTAAGCCGGTGATCTCATTTGTGATAAGATCAAGCTTATAGTACATTTCAGCGACACCTTCACCATCCTTCATTTTGAACTTGTCAAGCTGACTTTGAAGCACATCCAACTTGGATTCCTTGGCGGAGTCTGTACCTTCATGCATATCAATCAAAGTATCCCAAATTTCCTTTGCATTCCCAAGATGACTGCTTTTGTTGAATTCTTCGGGGCACAATCCGTTGAAGAGGATATCACAAGCTTGAGCATTGTATTGTAGCATCTTCAACTCTTCCGCGGTAGCTTCACGGTTCGGTTCTCTCCCATCAAAGAATTCACCTTGCAAGCTAATACACACAATAGCCCATACGGCGGGGTTATGTCCAAGAATATGCATTTTCATCTTATGCTTCCAAGTTGGGCCGACTGCTGAGCAGTTGGGCCGGATCTCCCGGCGACTACTTTGTGTTCTTCTTTTTCTTCTTCAGTCGGCTGTGTGCAGCCGGACCGGCTCGTCGTTCGGCCAGACAGCGACGCGGGCAGACAAACCAACTGGCTTAGCGGCGACACAGGCAGTCGATCAGAGCAGTCGACTGGACTGCAGTCTGTGCAGTCGGATCTTCCCTTTTTCTTTTTCTCTTTTTTTGTCAGTCGGCCGGCTCAGGGCAGCCGGATGCACACACAATTTTTTTTGCATCAGCCGGCCACGCGAGCAGCCGTCCCTTTCTATTTTTCTTCTTTTCTTTTATTCCATCTGACTCTCGTGCAGCGGACCATCTCACCCGGTCACTTGTTTTATCTCCGCGTGGAGCAGCCGGCTGTTGACTTTTCCTCCAGCCGACTGGGCAGCCGGTAGTGTCTCTCTCTTTTTTGTCTTAGCAGCCGGATGCAGGCAGAGGCGACCAGACGGCATGGGGCTGAGCCAGCCCGACGCGCGGGTGCTGGACAGAACCAGCCAGTCGGCGCGGGGCGGAGCCGGCCAGGCGAGCGGGCAACGCGGGACGACCCGTCGCAGAGGGAGGGGTGCAGCCTAGAGTGGGGGAGGCCAAGCACGGGGCCGGTGCGATGCGCGCAGTCGGCGGGTGGAGGTGCTGCCAGCGGCGCGCGCGGGAAGCTCGGCTGGAGCGCGCGAAGCGCTCAGGCGGCTCGGATGCGAGCCGGACGCGGCGGAGCCGGCCTGGGCCAGCGAAAGGTGACCAGGCGGCGAGGCGGGTGAGGAGGTGGACGCAGGGGAGACCCGGCGGCCGGTTGCGGATATGGCGCAAGTAGTGCGGGGACAACACAGGGAGGCGGCGCGGGGCCAACGCAGGGAGGCGGCCCGGCGAAGCAGGCGGAGCCAGTCTGGCGAGGCGGCGCGAGGCCAACGCGGGGAGGCGGCCCGACGGAGCAGACGGAGCCGGTCCAGGGAGGCGGCGCGAGGCCATCGCGGACCCGGCATGGGACAGCTGCGGGAGGCGGAGCCGGCCCACCCGCTGAGCGCACGTGGCCTGGAGCAGGTGGCGGTGGAGCCGGCAGGCGCTGGAAGGAGCGCGCCGCGACGCGGCTGAGCGCAGGGTTAGCGGCCCGACGCGGGCGAGACGAAGCGGCCCCGGGGAGCAGGCAGAGCGGTCGTCCTGCTGGCCGGGCGCGGGCCTCGCGCGCGTTAGCACCACGGCGCGGGCGACCGGCTCATGGGCGGAGGTGCGTGCACGAGGCGCTCGGGGGAGCGGTCCGAGTTGAGGCGAAGCAGCGCGAGGTCGCAGAAGAGGCCGAGCTCCGACGGGAGGCTGCCCGCGATGTTGCCGTGGTTGAAGTCGAGCCATAGTATGCGTAGCATTCAGCCAGCATGTTATCTGAACGAGTACGAGCAGTGTACTAGGCATATCTTGCTTGCGTCTGGGAAATGTACAACCTATATATGAATGGTGTATGGGTAGTGTATGACCACGGTTGACTTGCATCTATCTAGCTTGCAAGCAGATGGTATATGGAGGAGCGACGTGCGTTTCGGCCGCAGCACGGCACAGAGGGGAGCGGACGCGAGCGGTGCACGGACGGACGCGACCGACCGAAGCGAGGCCCCGCGTGCGGCACACGCGGACGGACAGCCGGCGTCGCAACAGTGGTGATGACGAAGGCGGCGAGGCCGACGACGAGGACGTGCCGTCCCGCGCGGCCGCTCCGGGGACGGGTCGAAGTCGAGCCCCCGAGCACTACCGGAGAGACGACGCGACGCCGTGGCGGTGATGGCGAAGATGGTCCCGCCCGGACTGCGAAACCAGCAGCAGCGCGGTAGCATAGTACCGCCCCATGGTGGGCGCCAAATGTCGTGGTATTCTCATGAGGGGGTGCAAGACGACATATGCCACAAGGTGGCTTCGTGTGAGGGTAAGACTGCTGCCAGAATATCCGGGGACGGGTATGCGAGTAGCACGCGCTAGTTTACCCAGGTTCGGGGCTCTCCGGAGAGATAATACCCCTACTCCTGCATATCTGAGTATATATCTGGGGTGTACATCGGGCAGTACAAAGTGCTCCTGGAGCTGTATTGGACTGATAGTAGTAGCAATGAGCTAGCTAGCTAGTGGTGTGATGGCCGTGGCCTCTGGCCGAATGAGTGTGTGCGTGAGAGTGTGTGGATGGATGGATGGATGTGTGCCTTATATAGGCATGGCTAGCTTAGCATGTAAGCTATGTGGTGGCATGGGAGCAAGGGGGAATGGTGGGGTGTCATGCTTGTCCCCTGGGTCACTTCATAAATAGTGTCAGGGGACAAGTGACACTATACATGATGGCATCGAGGTACAGCTGTCTTGTCCGCGGTATGGCCGCCACGTCGGGTTCTTGTCGGTGTTGTCGGCAGCCGGCTGGTTGGCGCAGTCAGCAGCCGACAGCCGGCTAGGCAGAGCAGTCGGTCGGGGAGCCGGCAGGAGCGGCCGGGCAGTTGGACTGAGGGGCTTTGCTAGCCCCGATGTCTTGATTTATTGTCTCACCGTCTTCGGGGTATCCGTGTCCAATTACTCCGACAGCAAGTCCCTTTACTCATTCCATAACGCATGATCCCGTGGCTAACTCCTTAGTCACATTGAGCTCGTTATGATGATGCATTACCGAGTGGGCCCAGAGATACTTGTCCGTCACAAAGAGTGACAAATCCCAGTCTCGATTCGTGCCAACCCAACAGACACTTTCAGAGATACCTGTAGTGCACCTTTATAGCCACCCAGTTACGTTGTGACGTTTGATACACCCAAAGCATTCCTACGGTATCCGGGAATTGCACAATCTCATGGTCGAAGGAAATGATACTTGACATTAGAAAAGCTCTAGCAAACGAACTACACATCTTGTGCTATGCTTAAGGTTTGGTCTTGTCCATCACATCATTCTCCTAATGATGTGATCCCGTTATCAATGACATCCAATGCCTATGGTCAGGAAACCACAACCATCTATTGATCAACGAGCTAGTCAACTAGAGGTTCACTAGGGACATGTTGTGATCTATGTATTCACACATGTATTACGGTTTCCGGTTAATACAATTATAACATGAACAATATACAATTATCATGAACAAGGGAATATAATAATAACTATTTTATTATTGTCTCTAAGGCATATTTCCAACATTTATGTACCAGAAGATGGGCACCGGAGGTGGGCCAGGGCCTGCACTACCCACCAGGATGCGCCTGGAAGGGGTGGCGCCCCTGGTGCCTTGTGGACACCTGGGTGGCCCCCTCTGGTAGTTATTTTATCCAATATTTATTATATATTTCAAAATAATTCTACGTAAAATTTCAGCTCATTTGGAGATGTGCATAATAGGTATCTCTCACATAGCTTTTTCAGGTCCAGGATTACAGTTGCCGGTATTCTCCCTCTTTGTGTAATCCTTGGATATTATGAGAGAAAAGGCATTAGAATTACTCCCCAAAATATTATATTGCATATAAACACTATAAATAACAATAGAAAAACATGATGCAAAATGAACGTATCAAGGGCCTTCCGGAGGGTTATCCGAGGGACTATTCGAGGGTGAACATCCTTGCGGTTGGGAGATTGTAAAATCCTAGCTGCGCGGATCTGCACTAACTCTCCTTCCGTTGCGCTACGAGTCAGTAATGATCAGATCAAACCTTGTATGCTTCCTTATAATGGTCCTGGGCGTATTCTAGTACGAATTATTTTTATTTTCTACCGCATTACCCTACAAGTATTACTCTGTGTGTCATGTGTAGCTGTTAACTCTTAATCGCGTCTAGTGTATGGAACTAAACACCGTGCCTATGCATTAGCCCAGCCATTGCAGGCCACCAAACGCCAAAGTAAAGTTACTTTCCAAATGCAGCCAACTTATATGCATGCAACAAAACATGATTTTCAGCATGCATTACCTCAACCAGGCCCATATGAGCCTCATATGCAAAGGAAAAAAAGGCCAATGCAGGTAACCAGACGCATCCTAGAAAACATAAACCGATGTTGGATACTTTATTAATATTTGGTTAGATAAAATTCAAAACTTTGCATAAATGATGACAAATACCCATGAATAATACAAAAATAATATATATGATCAAGATAGATAGCAATCCCATAGAGACAAGTGGTTGACGAGAGGTGTGGCCGAAGGAACGTGTGAAATAAGTAAGTGATAATAAACTATCTCACAATCTTTATATACAATTATAAGGTTGGTTATAGTGGGGAGTAACTTACGTTAGTGTCATGCATATGACACTAGTCTAAGTTACTACCTCCATAGTGCAAAGTAACATAGTAGTTGTGTCATAGATGGCTTCATTTATTAGCTTGTAGACTCATCCTTTCTCCGAAAGCGCTATGTTACAATAACATATTATGTTACTCTAAACACCTCTCTCCTAATTAATTACATGACACATAAGCAAATTTGTCTTGAAATGCGCTATGTTACTAGCTAAGTTACTCCCACTATGATCAGCCTAAGGGACACCAATATAATGTGGCTCTTCACCAAGAGAGGGCAGTAGTTGCCAAATTAGCAACCGCCCAACGGTTCCTTAAGGATGGTTTAAATAGCTAACACATGGTAATTAACCCTAACATAGAACTCAATGGCATTCCATATCCTGAATATTGGACAAATACTAGTGAAATGTTCCATTAGCAAAGTCAAGCTCTTATTCTCCATTACGAAAAGATCTAGTCTCCATGGACGGATTTAGCGATGGCGGCACTCATGTGTCGTTTCCTTCTTGGAGACATCATGGTTGAAACACCTTTCTCCATCCGGGTGCTCTCATGCGTAGTGGTCGATGTTGATGGTCGATTCATGCTTGAGTTCGCTTCAACAAGTCATTCGGAGTTTGCGTTTTTCTTCTTTGTGTGTGCAAGTTAATGCTGGTTGTGTGCATCCTAATTATGCAGAGGCCGGGTGTTTACTCATAATGATTGTATTTTCTTGATGCGACACCATGAATCAATAAAATCCATCCTTTATAAAAAAACTCGGCATCATAGGCTACCTTCTCCATTGCAAACTACTCCATCCGTAAACTAATATAAGAGCGTTTAGAATACTAAAACAGTGATCTAAACGCTTTTATATTAATTTACAGAGGGAGTAATTCCGTATATATCAAATTTAAAGAAGTTTAATTTGGTGGAAACCTAGTACTTCAATTAATTTACAATGGAAAAAGTATATATTTTTTCCTTTACCAAATTCGATTCACCATTTCCCTCCAACTTTTTGGCTGCGTTCCACATTTGTGCGTTCTTACCAAATGCTGGCTCGTCATTTTCGGCAGCAAATGAAACAAGCCCGTTGCTGATTTGGTGCATCTTTTTGTAGGAGTAGTAATGACAAAGCATTAACTCTTGCTCCTCGCAAACTGCTGTCGCAAAGAAGCAACTAGTCAGCTCCGCGGTCCACACGTGGCAACCCAGGAGTGGGCTCCATCCGTCACCGCTCCCGGCGCACGTACCCAATCGGCAGCCGACCTGGCAAGCCCAAACGGCCGGATGAGCCTCCCATCCCGGCCGTCGAATTCAAAACGGAGGCCCCTGGATGCGACCCCTCTCTCCGGAGCCTGCGTAGTAAAGACCTCCGCTAACGTCTCTCTGCGGCTGTCCCCCTCCCTCCGTTGATTCCTTCCGATTCTTTTTTCCCTTCCAATCCCCGCACTCCTCTCCACTCTTCTTGCCCCCCTCCCTCTCCCCTGTTTCAAACCATTTCAAATCACTCTCCCTCCCCTGCTCTCCTCTCCTCCTCCTCCTCCGCCCTCTCGCTCGCGTCCCAGGACCCAGCCGCGCGACCCCGACCCCGACCCCCTCGGCGGCCACCACCGCGCGCTCCCACCGCCGGCCCGCCGATACCGCGCCGAGAGGTAAGCCCCGAACCCCCCCGGGCCGTTGGAGCCTCGCCAGCGGTTTCCTCGCGCCGGATCTGCTCGCTCGCTCTCTCGCTCCCCGTGAGCGAGGCGGAAACCCTAGCTCCACCGGCGATTCCGTCTCCCCGTCCCGTCACGCGGCCGGTTCCCTTCCACGGCGTCGGATTTGATCTTTGACCCGCCTTGCAGATTGCTCCTGACGATGGGTGGCGCGGTGAGAGACCAGCAGCAGCAGCTCCACCCGTGCGATTCGCTTCTCCTCGAGCTCAACGTACGTCGCGGCTTCCCGATCCGCGGTGTTTGCTGCGCTGTTTGTTTCTTGTTCGCCCCGCTGCTGTCTCCAGGGACTGAGAGATGTTTCCGGTTTCAGGTGATCTGGGATGAGGTCGGTGAGCCCGACACGGTGCGGGACAAGACGCTGCTGGAGCTCGAGCAGGAATGCCTCGATGTCTACAGGAGGAAGGTCGACCAGGCCAACCGCTGCAGGGCTCAGCTGCGGCAATCCATCGCCGAGGCCGAGGCTGAGCTCGCCGGCATCTGCTCGGCCATAGGCGAGCCACCGGTTCACGTCAGGCAGGTTTGTTCCTGGCTCCACCTCCACTAGTGTAGTATGCCGCCATAGCGAATAGTGCTAATTATTCCTTGCAAACGAAAAGAAAAGAAGGATAATAGTGCTAATTATGGATAAAAATTATGGACAAATTATGGAAGGGGATTTTAGCAGCAATCTGAAAACTGCACTTCGTTTTGTACCCTCTAATAGCTAAGATGAAATAAATCAAATATGATTACTGCTGGAAGGGACAATGTGTCCAACACTCCGTTTGATAGAGGAAGCAATTGACAGTAACAGGCCATCTCCAACTAATCTCTTCATTACTTTTTTTACTAATATGTTAGTATATACCCGGAAATATGTAAATACAACTTCATTTCCCCCTTCACTTTGAGCTGAGCCAATAAGCATACAGTTTCCTACACTTCAACTATTCTACAGCCATTGTAACTAGAATACTACTTTTTGGGTTATGTGATCACTATTGAATTCACTGCATATGCATGGCACTCATAGTCTGTTTTTGTTTGGATGTGTGCATCTTAGTTATGCAGAGGTGGGGTGTTGCTCATCATGCTTTGTATCCACTTGATGCTATATTTTGAGTCAATAAAAATGTCCTTTATCGAAAAAAATGCATGGCACTCAAAATCTGTTGTATTTGAGACTTGATAATCTACTACATGAATATGTGATGGCGGCTCAATTCGATGTATTTCGCAAAAAAAGGTTCAATTCGATGTACATACAACACACTCTTGAACTGCTGTCCAGAATAGCTTCTACTTTCTGTTGGAGTTCAGGCTGTGACTGATGTATTTTTGTTCTGTTATTTTGTAGTCAAACCAGAAATTGCATGGTTTAAGGGAGGAGTTGAATGCAATTATCCCATATTTAGAGGAGATGCGGACTAAAAAGGTTGAAAGATGGAACCAGTTCGTTCATGTCCTCGAGGAGATTAAGAAAATCTCATCCGAAATCAGGCCTTCAGACTTTGTGCCATTTAAAACTCCTGTGGATCAGTCTGATCTGTCGTTAAGAAAGTTTGAGGAGTTAACGAAGGAGCTAGAATCTCTTCAGAAAGAGAAGGTCATCATCACTCCTGCCAATCAAATTCTTTCGCCAGTCATACTCTATCCATGTATAGCAGTGCTCTTTTTTTCAGTGCTCATATAAATCTCACTATGTCTTTGTGTTTCTGACAGAGGGAAAGATTAAAGCAAGTGATGGATCATTTGAACACATTACATTCCTTATGTGAGGTGCTTGGCATTGACTTTAAACAAACAGTGCATGAGGTGCACCCTAGCCTGGACGAAGCTGAAGGATCAAAGAACCTGAGCAACACTACAATCGAGAGACTAGCATTGGCTGTGGATAGACTTCGTGAAATAAAAATTCAGAGGATGCAAAAGGTCAGCATTTTCTGTACTATTTTACAATTTGAAATATGTGTTGCATACCTGAACTCAATCCTTAACTCTGGTGACATGAACCTCTCAGCTTCAAGACTTTGCATCGACAATGCTAGAACTATGGAATCTTATGGATACACCAATTGAAGAGCAGCAGATGTTCCAGAATGTAACGTGCAATATTGCTGCCTCGGAGCATGAAATAACAGAACCCAACACCCTGTCGATCGACTTCCTCAGCTATGTGAGTCACTATTCCTGCAGAGATTCCTCTCATGTTACAGCTGCTATTGCTATCTGTTCCTATCGAGACAGGAAATATTCATAGATTATGCTCATAATGTAGGTGGAAGCTGAGGTTTTAAGGCTTGAGCAACTGAAAGGAAGCAAAATGAAGGACCTCGTTTTGAAAAAGAAATCGGAGCTGGAGGAGCACAGAAGACGTGCGCATCTAATTGGCGAGGAAGGATATTCAGATGAATTTAACATTGAGGCTATTGAGTCAGGTAAATTCATCTGCCGCCTTCTTGATATCTTGTGTTTAGTAAGGTGTGCTCCATGCCTGCAAATCATCAGGCAAACCACCTCATCCACGTTTCAGGCAAACCACCTCATCCACGTTTGCCCTTTACTCTACAGGAGCTATTGATCCTGCATTGGTGCTGGAACAAATTGAGGCTCACATTGCAACAGTGAAAGATGAAGCTTTCAGTCGAAAGGATATTCTTGAGAAGGTTGAAAGATTTCTGAATGCATGTGAGGAGGAAGCCTGGCTGGAAGATTACAACAAAGTATGGATGATGGCCAATTTAATATTCAGTTGCACTTCGCTTGTTTGTTTTTTGGCTAATTGTTGTTTCCTTTTATTTGCTACTAATGATTTTTACCTGGAATATTTAGGATGACAATCGTTACAATGCTGGGAAGGGGGCACATCTGACGCTCAAGAGGGCTGAGAAAGCTCGCATTTTGGTTAACAAGATTCCGGGTATTCTTGCCGAATGAGATCTGTTATAACTCCTTGTCCAGTTATATATATTCAGATGATGTTCTCCTTATTGTTTCTGTTATCACTTCATCTGATTTACATTTTATTCACCTTGGGCAGGAATGGTAGATGTTTTGACCACAAAAATCATTGCTTGGGAGAATGAAAGAGGAAAAGAGTTCACATATGATGGCGTATGTCTATTTACTGATACTTCATTTTTAAACGGCGTTTGTTTTTCCTTCTTCCTTGAGGTTTATCCATGAACTATTTTGCAGGTACGCCTTCTCTCAATGCTGGATGAATACATGATTGTTCGCCAGGAGAAAGAACAAGAGAAGAAGAGACAAAGGGTACTGTGCAGTTGCATTGCTATCTGAATTCCTTACGGCATCTGTTTTGCATTTTAGTCAATAGTTTGAATAACTGCAGGATCAGAAGAAGCTCCATGATCAACTCAAAGCTGAGCAGGAAGCTCTCTACGGCTCAAAGCCAAGTCCATCCAAGCCTCAAAGCATAAAGAAGGCGCCTAGACACTCGATGGGTGGTGTAAACCGCAGGGTGTCCATGGGTGGAGCCACGATGCAAGCACCCAAAACAGACATACTGCATTCCAAGAATGTTCGTGCTGCCAAGAGAACTGAAGACATTGCCCATTTGTCCCCTGGTAAGCATCCATCCCCTATCAGGAGGTTTCATGTACTGCAGGTCTCAGTTTCTTCTCATCATAAACCTCTGATGCATGTGAACAATTTCAGCCAGCAGAGGCTTGGACATTGGCGATCTTCCCATCAAGAAGCTATCTTTCAATGCCACTGCCTTGCGTGAAACCGAGACACCTCGCAAGCCTTTTGCGCAGATCATGCCGCCGCCAAGCAGTGTCCCCTCCACTCCTGCGCGCTCTGTCACCAATGACACCGAGGACGAGAACCGGACCCCCAACCCCAAGACATTTGGAGCAGCACTGAATCTGAAGACGCCGATGACCGTGGCCGCTCCGATGCAGCTGGCAATGACGCCCGCCGTGGCTAACAAGGTCACGGCTGCTCCTGTCTCCCTTGTCTACGAGAAGCCAGAGCCAACATTGCCGGAGGCGATCGAGTATTCCTTCGAAGAAAGGCGGCTGGCCGTCTATTTGTCAAGAGAAGTTTAAGCTCTCTTTGCGTAGGCGAAAGTTGGAAACCTGACGGCTGTTACTTGTGAGAGACTGGCTGCTGCCTAATATGTTGGTCGACGACAGTCGTCCAGTGCTGTTCTGATTGTTCCCCTCTGCCACATTTGATTGTTTCCATACTCAGCAAAGGAAGCTTGCGCTTCAGCAGCTTCCGTTCAGTACTGCCATTGGTTAGATATAATTAATGTGTATAGGTTTCTTTCTCGGCACTGAATCATCTTGAATCTGTTTGATTAATATAGATCGGTATTGTGTTTTAATCCTCATGCGATGATGTGTTTCTTACTGTCCACTGAATCATCTTGAATCTGATCGGCACTGTTTTTAATCCTCGTTGTCATGGGTCCACCGAACTTCGTATCAAGGATCAGAATCTTGGAGGTTATGGTGGTGGAGATGTGCTCATATGTAATGGCCCAGCGCATAGTTCAGTCAGGATGCTCATATGTCGATGTTCAATGGCATCATAGACGCAGAACAGATTTCCCACCACGAGAACATCGGCAGATGGCTGCGTAGAAAATGCTCCACAAACCTGGTGCTGCTAGCACAGTTAACAACCACATATTAGTAGTAGCTGTTTTTCCTCGACAGCAGCCACGCACCAAAGTCGTACCCACTTACTTAAAACTGAGTGCGCAGGCCACGGACCAGGCCTGCGACCGAGGCCAAGCATTCGCACTCCAGACTCTCTGGCCAACCATTCGCACTCCCAATTCTCTCGCCAACCATCGCGCAGCACGGTGGCTACGCGATGGCGACGGCGATGCCCACTGATAGACAGCGGCCCTCCAACTCAAGGCGTACGTAGCAACAGCAGCGCGGCACCGGCGGATGGCGAGTACTTCTTCCGTTTCAAAATAAATGACCCTACTTTATATTAAAATTAGTATAAAATTAAGTCATTTATTTTAAAACGGAAGGAGTACAGCAGGGACGCCGAGTACGGAGCGGCCAGCGTCGCGTGACGCGGACACGCCTCCGGCCCATAATTAGCCCCCGCAACCAACCACCGGGAGCCAGCGTCCCGCGGGGCTTGGCCATTCCGGACACACGCACCGGCGCCGTGCACGCTCCCGCCCACGCCGAGGGCGCCCGTCCCGGCCGTCAAGTCCACACGGCGCGCCACCCGCGCAACAACGCACGCACACAGGCACAGGCACAGGCGCTGCATCTGCATGTGCCCGGCCACGGGGTCATGCGCTAGCTCTCCGCAAGTTGCAGCAGCAGCCGCCGGGATCGCGATCCCTTCCCGGCAGCTTCGTCCGTGACATCAATTCTCGCGCATCGATTCGCCTCTGCAAGTTGCAGAAGACACTGGTATTCTGTAGGTACGTAGGAGCACACATGTTACTGCTGCCAGCATATGATTTGGGTCATGTGATTTTTGATTCGGGGGGAGTCGGTCAAGCGAGCCACACCTGGCCACGGAGTCGCAGTCAAGCTGCTGCGCGGTCGAGGTCCCCCCCGGTCGGTTTCTGTAGCCCTTGAACGACCTCGTAGACTCGTAGTAGCCTAGCTAGCTGGTTTCACACCCACTGTCACTGTCCGTGCCTTCTGTCAGCTCAAACATTTTGTTTCTCTCTTCTTTCCGTTTGCGTGTTCCCTGTACTGACGATCTGCAGGCCCGGCCCGGGTTCGTCTGCCAGTGCAAATGTGCAATAGAGCAATGAGGATACTGACCTGCCGCGTGCAGCGTACTGCTTACTTAAAGCTAACTGACTGACTTGGCCGTAGAAGCCACTCTTGGCCTCGGGCCTTCATCCAGGGAGGAGGGGTCTGGAGAGTGCTTCTGGAGATCGCCAGAAAGTTCACTACAGCTTGGTCCTTGAGAAAACAAAAGAATTCCAAAAGAGTATTTTGTGTGCGATGCGAAACGGAATTCTTTCAAAGAAGCGAGATAGTACTCGTCGGTGGTGAGGTTCAGGTTTCACATCAACACCGCCAAACATGAAGAAGCATGCCACTTCGTCGGTGGTAACATAACATAGGGGGACAGGGGTGCCAGGAGATGCCGTACCTCTTGGCGGCCATTCTTGGACCCAAGGACCTCCCCGACTTCACGCACCGCTTGCATCGCATGTCATTATGGTCGGAAAGCCACTCATCCTGACTGATTAACTTGTACTCCCTCCCTAACTTAATATAAGATAAAACTTTCTTGACACTGTCATGGATCCTAAAACCCCTAAAAACGTCTTGTAAAAAGTTACGGAGGGAGTGTAGCTAGCATGTCAGATCTATCGAGAGACGCGCCAATCAAACATAGTGTAGGCACAAGCATACCACCAGGTGTAAATTCTGAAACTCAATACATCAGGCCAGAACGTAAAGTTTCAGATGAAACTTGATCGTATCTGCCAACAACTAATAGTCTGTTGAAACTTGATCGAGTACACTTTTTTAACTGTAGTTTGATATAAAATATAAAAAAATATTATGAAAGAATGTTTTCCGAGAAGTCCAATGATACATCAAAAGTCAACACTATATGAGGTTAAATCAAATATTGCAACGTCCGTTGACTTTAAGTACAATACTCGTTCATGGACTATCCGCTTGCATGTCTCTCTGTTCCACCGTATGTGCTCTCGCAAATCACCGAGATCGCCACATTTAGGGTTTCTTGTATATTTGCGTGGGGCAATTATGATGTCGATGATTTGTCTTCTTCTTTTTTTCATCTATGGAAAAGGCATTTGATATTTTTTTTATGCCAACTGCAATATATTTGTCTTCCTTCTCCAATAGGCACGTACGCAGGCAGCTTGCAAGATTCAAGCCAGTGTTCCAGAAATCCAGCCAAAAGTCGAGACACTTACAATCAAACTGTGGAGACGCTGCCGGTCGATGGACCAGACCGTGGCTTGTGGCTTGTCTTTCCAACAAAAGTCGGAGCCACCCTGTCGACCTCAAAGTGGAGCGGAGGACACGAACAGAAGACGTCCGATCACACCGCCAGGCGCCTGATCATCTTGTATAGCAGGCGCAGCCACGCGGGATGTACTAGGTTTCTTTCTAACTGATCAGCGAGTGGATTGGCTAGTTGGTCGTAACATGTCACTCGTCAACAAGTGGATTTTTGCTAGCTAGTCGTGATCGTAATATGTAACTGATCAACAAGTGGATTTCACGCGGGATAACGTGGGCGATTATCCAGGATTATCACTGATCAACAAGTGGATTTTACAGGAGTAGGTTTCTTTCTCGTCCCTCACCGGAGCCAACGAACTCCCGTGGCCCGTGGTCGGTCGGCCCCACGCGCAAATCCTCTTGGACGACGACGCCAACCCACCTGGCCACCACCACCCCACTCCTCACTCAGCTCACCTTTCGTCTCTTCCTCCGGCTCCTCGCACCCACCCACCCACCACGCCACCGTCGTCACCCACATCCATCGTCCATCGCACGCGTTTGCTCGCGCCACTGCTATATATCTCCCCGCGCAACCCGTCCCAGGCAGCGCAGCCACACATACCCACACCAACTCTCATTCCTCGCACTCTGTCTTCAACCTCATCGCCTTTATCCTCTCTTCGGCATGGGCAACTTCGCGTCCTGCACGCTGGCCAGGATCCCCGGGGCGGCCAAGGGCGCCAGGGTCGTGCTCCCCGACGGCGGGCTCAGGCTCGTCAGGCCCCCGGCCACGGCGGCGGAGCTCATGCTCGAGGCGCCGGGCCATTTCCTGGCCGACGCGCGGGCGCTGCAGGCGGGCCGCCGGATCGAGGCGCTCGCGGCTGACGAAGACCTCGAGCTCGGCGGCGTCTACGCCGCCTTCCCCATGAAGCGCCTCGGCTCCAAGGCCGCGCCCGCCGACGTGGCGCGCCTGGCCGCCGTTTTCGCCAGGGAGGCTCATGGCCGGAGGCCAGCCTCGGCCAAGGTGGCGGCCATCGTCGTGGCGCCGCCCGAGGCGGCTTCCGTTGCCGCCGAGGCGGACCTCGCGCCGGTCAGGGCGCCGCGGTTGGATGAGATGGCCGTGGACGACGAGGCGGCTGCGGCGGAGATCGGGGAGCTCAAGCAACGGATTAGCGGCGGCCGCTTGTCGAGGCGGCGGCCGACGTTGGAGACCATACACGAGGAGAGCTACGCCGCGCTAGCATGCTAATGCTACAAGTCAAGTGGCCATCTAACAGACCGAGAGATGGCAAATGCCTTCTCTCGTATTCTTTTTTCCCCTTTTTTTGACCATGTGTAAATTTGCTGCCTCTTTTTCATGTATTTTTGAGCGATGAAAGGGCAATTGAACCCAAAAATATGGTGGACAAGTGATTAATGAATCAAGGAGATTCATCATTTTTTTGTCAATGAGTCATGGAGATCGAGCAATTCTCACTTACCCATGGGCAACACTAGTATAATTCTATTTCTGCTTTTGCTTTCTTAATATCAACTTCAAATTTCCTTTTGTTATAACTCAACAACGACAAACGATCTTTTTCTTTCTTTCTTTGTCGAAAGGATTCATAGGTATATACAACGGCGGAGCTGCCTCCCGGTGAACCTGGACACAGCTTCAGTGACTTCATGAAGCTAAGTTTTACCGTAACTTAGTCCCCTCTACCAGCCATCCATTCAAAATTCGACGGACCAGATTGATCCGTAATCTGAATAATTATTTTTAAGTGTTCAAAATAATTTGAAAAAATTCCAATAGATCGTAAATGTTTCGTTTAGTATTGTGTGAAAATTTTGATCCATTTGGATTTATAGTTTGCGGATACTCATTTTTTATTTCTTTGAGCTTAGAAAGTTATTTAATCACAAACCATATATCCAAATGGATTGAAACTTTCCCAGAATACAAAACGAAACATTCATGGTTTATTGGATTTTTTAAAAAATTTCTGAACACTTTAAAATTTTCAGTATGAAAAATAGGTCAATATGAAACGTTGGATCTTTAACGAACGGTTGATAATGGAGGCTAAGTTACGGTAAGACTTGGCTTCGTAAAGTCACTGAAGCTGCGTCCGGTGAACCTGGGCAGCCCAGCCAACAACTTTCATTGGAGACGATTTCGTTGGTCATTTCCATGGGCAAATGCGTATATAGTTCCATGCGTATTTCTTTCATGTTCTTTTGAAAGAACAAATTTATGTATTTCTCTATCATCTTTTCAAAGAGGGCATGTTTCTTTTTCATCACGGGATTCTTTCCGTGTTGTTTCTTGAAAGAAAGGAAAGATTAAAAAATTATATACAGCAACAGCCCCAACAAACAAAGAAAAAATGACAACGGTGTGGAGAGCTACAAGTTTTGATTAGTTAGTTATGTCAAACTCTACATGGGCCATCGAATCACCAAATTGATAGGCTCTTGGTAAAACTTTTAATTTTGATTAAAACCGCTTGCATTGCGCATTTCATATATTTTAAAGGTACACCTTCGAGCTTCTAAATTATAATAAACTTCCTAGAGGTACATTCTAGGATAATATATTATCTCCCAGATTTTGGACATATACCTATTTGTACCCATGGTAAATAGAACCTTTATTTTCTGTTTTTATCAACTTCAATTAGTTTTTCTTCTTCTTTATTATAGCTCAAGAACAATACAATACACTGAATCCTCTTCATATGAAGGATTCATGTATGTATGTATGTATGTATATAAGTTAGCTACCATTTATCTCTCATTCTTGTGAAAAGGAAAATTTATTATTCATGTTTTCTTTTCCAGTCTTTTATAAAATGAGTTTATTGTCACATATAATCACACAAAAGCTTTATGATTGTTTTATTAATGATAATGAATCAAGGAGATCGGCCGATTCTCACTTACCCATGGGCAGTAGAAGTACTAGTCTAGTCTTTTTTATTTATGAATAGCAACTTGAAAACTCCATTTTGTTATCACTCAACAACACAAACTGATCCTTCTTTGTCTAAAGGATTCATACTATATATTTTCACGAGTATTTCTCTCATGTTCTTTTGAACAAAATTATATAGTTATGTATCTCTTTCCCATCATTTCAAAGAGAAAATTTGGTTATTGCATGTTTTTCTTGAGAACACATAATTCTTTTCGTGTTGTTTTATATATATATATATATATATATATATATATATATATATTAAAGAAGGAAAGAAAGAGGTGACAACAACAAAAAGAGCTACTCCCTTCGTCCCATAATATAAAAACGTTTTGCGACACCAGGAAAGCAAAACAACGGGTCACTTTTCCCCCGCCTCCAGAGCGACCCCCGCGTCGCCTCCCTGGCGGCTCGGGGGAGACAACCCTAGCCGCCGCAGCTCTCTTCCCCTCCTCCTCTCGTCCTGCCGCCGCCGGAGGGCTCATCCCAGCGAAGCTCGGGCTGGCCCAAGGAAGGTGGCGGCAGGGCAGCTTTGGGCGCGGGGCACGGGCGCGAGGTGCCGGGCTGCAGCGAGATGTCATCCAGATCTACGCGGCGACGCGGCGGAGGCATGGAGCTGCGGGCGACGGTGCCGCGGCAGGGCTCCGCGCCAGGAAGCTGGGGCGGCGGCCCCAGGGGCTCTCGACGGTGCCGTCGCCTTTACGGCTGCGGGGGCAGCGTGGTGGCCGCCCGTGATGCCTGCTCGCGACGGTTCGGGGCGTCCCCTGCTCAGATCTGGTCCGGCGAGGGTGGTGGTGGCCCGGGCGCTCGCCAACGGCCCTTCTTCTCTCCTCCGGCGTGATGCTAGGATGTCGTCGGTGCGGCGGGCGTGGTGGATCTGGAGGTGGTCCAGATCGATGGCTGGCGGTGTTGCTGGGGGCGCGGGCGGCGGGCGGCCTCTGGCCTGGAGCGGCTAGATCCGGAATTTGGCGGTCGGAGGCCCGGAGGTGGGTCGGCCGGCGACTGTCTGCAGTCGGGTTGCTTGGTGGCTCCTTGTGGGGATGGTGGTCCGCGGTGGCATGATCGGGGCATGGCCTTCGGGTTGCTCTGGCTTGCGTGCCGGCGGCGCTTCGGCTGGTTCTTGGGCGGTGTAGCAGGTGGCGTCTGCTGCTCCGGTTTGGTGGTGGTGTGTTGGAGATGCCGTCTCCGGCATAGGTGCTCGGCTCCCTGACGAAAGTCATGCTCGACTTCGGTCTGGGCTGGTGGCGAATGATGCCTTCGGGTGTGGTTTTGCCTTGTTGGAGGCGCCATCGAGGGGATCCGACACCTCTCCCTGCTTCGAGTACTTGTCTCCCGATGAAAACCGTGTGTAATGGTGGCGCCATTGGCGTCATTACTTTGTTGAAAGCATTGCCTTGGAGTCAAGTTGGATGCTCGGAGCACTTGATAGTGGTGGCGCGGTGGATCTGAAGCGGGCAGCGTTTTGGTGTGCTTGGTGCCGTTGGTGGTGCATCCGTCTGGGCTGGTCGTTGGTCGGCAGGAATGCGGCAGGAGCTCCCCTCGGTGACATGTCCGTCGGGGGCGATGGTGGTGGGCACTTGGTGCGCACACGACATGCTTGCGGCGCCAGGCGAGTCAGGTTGGGCGCCCTCTCGGGATCGGAGAGGCACTTGTTCGCTCCTCTTTCGTCGGACATGTCGTTTCTCTCCGACGACGGTGATGTCGTCTTACATGCTCGTGGCGGTCTCCTGTATGTCCTGTTGTGCCCGAGCCTAGGTGTGGTGTACTCTTTGTAAAGGTTTTATCTCGGTTTCCCTTAATTAATCGAGCATCGGTTTCTTTACCGCTTCTTCTAATCAATCGAAATACGCAGCTCTTCTGCGTCTATTTAAAAAATAATATAAGAACGTTTTTAACATAGTAGTTTCGATTATGCAAACTCTACATAGGTCACTGCATCACTGAAACAGTAGGCTTATGATAAATTTTTTATTTCAATTAAAAACACGTGTGTTTGGTAGTGAATGTTTGGTCTTCAACTAAAAATTGGCTAGCCAATATTTTGGCAAGACAACATTTAGTAAATCAAAATTTACTAATAGTTGGCAATTATTCATAAGCTCGGTGTTTTTTGCCCAAACAATGGAATGCCAAACGTTGGCATCAAATTAAGCAGGTCATTAATCTATATTTAAAGCCACGTCTCTATAATATAAATAAATTTCTTAGAGTTACATTCTGGATGGAGTAATATGTCCACTCTGAAAATTTGAACATAAACCCATGTACACACACGGTCAAACTAACTACTACCATCGTATATGAGAATTTCTTTTTTACAAAAAAGTTTAGAAGTTTATTTTTGGAATAAACTTGACTTCTTTTTGGCACCGGTATATAAATGTTCATGAATAAAAACCCAGTGTTGGCTTCAGAGTAAAAATGCAAAAAATACTTGCTGTTATAAGTCTCTACTCGCACTATTTTGATCGAAAATTTTGTTTTTCTTGAAAAGAAGTCAACGGTTTTTTTATTTATGTGATTTTCTAAATACAAGTAAGATCAAGTTTATTTTGAAAATATTTTCAGAATTTTTAACTTTCTTTTGCATGGTAATACGTATCTCATTGATATCATAAAAACAAAATACAGATCACGTAAAGACATGACAAAACTGAAAAGATAGCGGAACATCGTTGAACTTAACACCAACTCCCATCACCTGTCTCCGGCACCACCACAGTAGCCACCTAAGAAAAAAATGACGAATCACCTCCTCACCCGAGCTCGACGCGGTTCCATCGCTGATAAGCAGCTTTGCGGACCTCCAAGATGGCTCACCAAAAATAAGCCACTACCGTTGAACAAATCAGACGGGGGCAACACTCCGGACACGCCGTCGAACTCCAGATCTGGCACCCAATCACGACTAAGACGTCGAAGGAGGAAACCATACCTGCCATCCATCAACCACGAATCCAGCACATGTTCTGTCTTCCAAATGTCATTGAGGCATACCACAATTTGCATCCGCTCTTGTACTACCTCCCAAGCTTCACACCGGCATTGGAGCAAACGCCGTCGTAACGATGGAGCCCGAGGACATTGAACCACCACGAGGATGATCCCGCCGCCACATCATCCTTACTTGGACAGACTGATTTCTAAATTCATCCTCAACAATAGAACCGATTGCCTCGATGGAGACAGATCTGAACCTTCTTTATTCAGCGCTGCCATCGCCGCCTCTGAAGTGAAGATGATGAACGGCAGAAAAACCAAAACTACTAGGGCCTAACCTAAAGCTACACGATCCACAGACGCTACTTTTTTTCCATATAAAGTATATATACACACATATACCAAACATCCGCGTCTCAGTATGCTCCTATTATATCACGCGTTTCCTCCGGCTAGCATATATCCCCCGCGCAACCGATCCCACGCAGCGCAGCCACACACGCCGAACCATCACAGCTCTCATTCCTTGCACTCTGTCATCGCCTTTATCCTATCTCTGACTCTCTTCGGCATGGGGAACTTGGCGTCCTGCATGCTGACCATGATCCCCGGGGCGGCCAAGGACGTCAGGATCGTGCTCCCCGATGGCGGGCTGAGGCTGGTCAGGGCCCCGGCGACGGCGGCGGAGCTGAT
The DNA here is from genome assembly GCA_034509565.1 of Triticum monococcum. Classification (NCBI taxonomy): domain Eukaryota; kingdom Viridiplantae; phylum Streptophyta; class Magnoliopsida; order Poales; family Poaceae; genus Triticum; species Triticum monococcum. The sequence goes on along the minus strand of CM067843.1, from coordinate 550,437,881 downwards.
GCTCGAGGCGCCGGGCCATTTCCTGGCCGACGCGCGCGCGCTGCAGGCGGGGCGCCGGATCGAGGCGCTTGCGGCTGATGAGGACCTCGAGCTCGGCGGCGTCTACGCCGCCTTCCCCATGAAGCGCCTCGGCTCCAAGGCCGCGCCCGCCGACGTGGCGCGCCTGGCCGCCGTTTTCGCCAGGGAGGCTCATGGCCGGAGGCCAGCCTCGGCCAAGGTGGCGGCCATCGTCGTGGCGCCGCCCGAGGCGGCTTCCGTTGCCGCCGAGGCGGACCTCGCGCCGGTCAGGGCGCCGCGGTTGGATGAGATGGCCGTGGACGACGAGGCGGCTGCGGCGGAGATCGGGGAGCTCAAGCAACGGATTAGCGGCGGCCGCTTGTCGAGGCGGCGGCCGACGTTGGAGACCATACACGAGGAGAGCTACGCCGCGCTAGCATGCTAATGCTACAAGTCAAGTGGCCATCTAACAGACCGAGAGATGGCAAATGCCTTCTCTCGTATTCTTTTTTCCCCTTTTTTTGACCATGTGTAAATTTGCTGCCTCTTTTTCATGTATTTTTGAGCGATGAAAGGGCAATTGAACCCAAAAATATGGTGGACAAGTGATTAATGAATCAAGGAGATTCATCATTTTTTTGTCAATGAGTCATGGAGATCGAGCAATTCTCACTTACCCATGGGCAACACTAGTATAATTCTATTTCTGCTTTTGCTTTCTTAATATCAACTTCAAATTTCCTTTTGTTATAACTCAACAACGACAAACGATCTTTTTCTTTCTTTCTTTGTCGAAAGGATTCATAGGTATATACAACGGCGGAGCTGCCTCCCGGTGAACCTGGACACAGCTTCAGTGACTTCATGAAGCTAAGTTTTACCGTAACTTAGTCCCCTCTACCAGCCATCCATTCAAAATTCGACGGACCAGATTGATCCGTAATCTGAATAATTATTTTTAAGTGTTCAAAATAATTTGAAAAAATTCCAATAGATCGTAAATGTTTCGTTTAGTATTGTGTGAAAATTTTGATCCATTTGGATTTATAGTTTGCGGATACTCATTTTTTATTTCTTTGAGCTTAGAAAGTTATTTAATCACAAACCATATATCCAAATAGATTGAAACTTTCCCAGAATACAAAACGAAACATTCATGGTTTATTGGATTTTTTAAAAAAATTCTGAACACTTTAAAATTTTCAGTATGAAAAATAGGTCAATATAAAACGTTGGATCTTTAACGAACGGTTGATAATGGAGGCTAAGTTACGGTAAGACTTGGCTTCGTAAAGTCACTGAAGCTGCGTCCGGTGAACCTGGGCAGCCCAGCCAACAACTTTCATTGGAGACGATTTCGTTGGTCATTTCCATGGGCAAATGCGTATATAGTTCCATGCGTATTTCTTTCATGTTCTTTTAAAAGAACAAATTTATGTATTTCTCTATCATCTTTTCAAAGAGGGCATGTTTCTTTTTCATCACGGGATTCTTTCCGTGTTGTTTCTTGAAAGAAAGGAAAGATTAAAAAATTATATACAGCAACAGCCCCAACAAACAAAGAAAAAATGACAACGGTGTGGAGAGCTACAAGTTTTGATTAGTTAGTTATGTCAAACTCTACATGGGCCATCGAATCACCAAATTGATAGGCTCTTGGTAAAACTTTTAATTTTGATTAAAACCGCTTGCATTGCGCATTTCATATATTTTAAAGGTACACCTTCGAGCTTCTAAATTATAATAAACTTCCTAGAGGTACATTCTAGGATAATATATTATCTCCCAGATTTTGGACATATACCTATTTGTACCCATGGTAAATAGAACCTTTATTTTCTGTTTTTATCAACTTCAATTAGTTTTTCTTCTTCTTTATTATAGCTCAAGAACAATACAATACACTGAATCCTCTTCATATGAAGGATTCATGTATGTATGTATGTATATAAGTTAGCTACCATTTATCTCTCATTCTTGTGAAAAGGAAAATTTATTATTCATGTTTTCTTTTCCAGACTTTTATAAAATGAGTTTATTGTCACATATAATCACACAAAAGCTTTATGATTGTTTTATTAATGATAATGAATCAAGGAGATCGGCCGATTCTCACTTACCCATGGGCAGTAGAAGTACTAGTCTAGTCTTTTTTATTTATGAATAGCAACTTGAAAACTCCATTTTGTTATCACTCAACAACACAAACTGATCCTTCTTTGTCTAAAGGATTCATACTATATATTTTCACGAGTATTTCTCTCATGTTCTTTTGAACAAAATTATATAGTTATGTATCTCTTTCCCATCATTTCAAAGAGAAAATTTGGTTATTGCATGTTTTTCTTGAGAACACATAATTCTTTTCGTGTTGTTTTATATATATATATATATATATATATATATATATATATATATATATATTAAAGAAGGAAAGAAAGAGGTGACAACAACAAAAAGAGCTACTCCCTTCGTCCCATAATATAAAAACGTTTTGCGACACCAGGAAAGCAAAACAACGGGTCACTTTTCCCCCGCCTCCAGAGCGACCCCCGCGTCGCCTCCCTGGCGGCTCGGGGGAGACAACCCTAGCCGCCGCAGCTCTCTTCCCCTCCTCCTCTCGTCCTGCCGCCGCCGGAGGGCTCATCCCAGCGAAGCTCGGGCTGGCCCAAGGAAGATGGCGGCAGGGCAGCTTTGGGCGCGGGGCACGGGCGCGAGGTGCCGGGCTGCAGCGAGATGTCATCCAGATCTACGCGGCGACGCGGCGGAGGCATGGAGCTGCGGGCGACGGTGCCGCGGCAGGGCTCCGCGCCAGGAAGCTGGGGCGGCGGCCCCAGGGGCTCTCGACGGTGCCGTCGCCTTTACGGCTGCGGGGGCAGCGTGGTGGCCGCCCGTGATGCCTGCTCGCGACGGTTCGGGGCGTCCCCTGCTCAGATCTGGTCCGGCGAGGGTGGTGGTGGCCCGGGCGCTCGCCAACGGCCCTTCTTCTCTCCTCCGGCGTGATGCTAGGATGTCGTCGGTGCGGCGGGCGTGGTGGATCTGGAGGTGGTCCAGATCGATGGCTGGCGGTGTTGCTGGGGGCGCGGGCGGCGGGCGGCCTCTGGCCTGGAGCGGCTAGATCCGGAATTTGGCGGTCGGAGGCCCGGAGGTGGGTCGGCCGGCGACTGTCTGCAGTCGGGTTGCTTGGTGGCTCCTTGTGGGGATGGTGGTCCGCGGTGGCATGATCGGGGCATGGCCTTCGGGTTGCTCTGGCTTGCGTGCCGGCGGCGCTTCGGCTGGTTCTTGGGCGGTGTAGCAGGTGGCGTCTGCTGCTCCGGTTTGGTGGTGGTGTGTTGGAGATGCCGTCTCCGGCATAGGTGCTCGGCTCCCTGACGAAAGTCATGCTCGACTTCGGTCTGGGCTGGTGGCGAATGATGCCTTCGGGTGTGGTTTTGCCTTGTTGGAGGCGCCATCGAGGGGATCCGACACCTCTCCCTGCTTCGAGTACTTGTCTCCCGATGAAAACCGTGTGTAATGGTGGCGCTATTGGCGTCATTACTTTGTTGAAAGCATTGCCTTGGAGTCAAGTTGGATGCTCGGAGCACTTGATAGTGGTGGCGCGGTGGATCTGAAGCGGGCAGCGTTTTGGTGTGCTTGGTGCCGTTGGTGGTGCATCCGTCTGGGCTGGTCGTTGGTCGGCAGGAATGCGGCAGGAGCTCCCCTCGGTGACATGTCCGTCGGGGGCGATGGTGGTGGGCACTTGGTGCGCACACGACATGCTTGCGGCGCCAGGCGAGTCAGGTTGGGCGCCCTCTCGGGATCGGAGAGGCACTTGTTCGCTCCTCTTTCGTCGGACATGTCGTTTCTCTCCGACGACGGTGATGTCGTCTTACATGCTCGTGGCGGTCTCCTGTATGTCCTGTTGTGCCCGAGCCTAGGTGTGGTGTACTCTTTGTAAAGGTTTTATCTCGGTTTCCCTTAATTAATCGAGCATCGGTTTCTTTACCGCTTCTTCTAATCAATCGAAATACGCAGCTCTTCTGCGTCTATTTAAAAAATAATATAAGAACGTTTTTAACATAGTAGTTTCGATTATGCAAACTCTACATAGGTCACTGCATCACTGAAACAGTAGGCTTATGATAAATTTTTTATTTCAATTAAAAACACGTGTGTTTGGTAGTGAATGTTTGGTCTTCAACTAAAAATTGGCTAGCCAATATTTTGGCAAGACAACATTTAGTAAATCAAAATTTACTAATAGTTGGCAATTATTCATAAGCTCGGTGTTTTTTGCCCAAACAATGGAATGCCAAACGTTGGCATCAAATTAAGCAGGTCATTAATCTATATTTAAAGCCACGTCTCTATAATATAAATAAATTTCTTAGAGTTACATTCTGGATGGAGTAATATGTCCACTCTGAAAATTTGAACATAAACCCATGTACACACACGGTCAAACTAACTACTACCATCGTATATGAGAATTTCTTTTTTACAAAAAAGTTTAGAAGTTTATTTTTGGAATAAACTTGACTTCTTTTTGGCACCGGTATATAAATGTTCATGAATAAAAACCCAGTGTTGGCTTCAGAGTAAAAATGCAAAAAATACTTGCTGTTATAAGTCTCTACTCGCACTATTTTGATCGAAAATTTTGTTTTTCTTGAAAAGAAGTCAACGGTTTTTTTATTTATGTGATTTTCTAAATACAAGTAAGATCAAGTTTATTTTGAAAATATTTTCAGAATTTTTAACTTTCTCTTGCATGGTAATACGTATCTCATTGATATCATAAAAACAAAATACAGATCACGTAAAGACATGACAAAACTGAAAAGATAGCGGAACATCGTTGAACTTAACACCAACTCCCATCACCTGTCTCCGGCACCACCACAGTAGCCACCTAAGAAAAAAATGACGGATCACCTCCTCACCCGAGCTCGACGCGGTTCCATCGCTGATAAGCAGCTTTGCGGACCTCCAAGATGGCTCACCAAAAATAAGCCACTACCGTTGAACAAATCAGACGGGGGCAACACTCCGGACACGCCGTCGAACTCCAGATCTGGCACCCAATCACGACTAAGACGTCGAAGGAGGAAACCATACCTGCCATCCATCAACCACGAATCCAGCACATGTTCTGTCTTCCAAATGTCATTGAGGCATACCACAATTTGCATCCGCTCTTGTACTACCTCCCAAGCTTCACACCGGCATTGGAGCAAACGCCGTCGTAACGATGGAGCCCGAGGACATTGAACCACCACGAGGATGATCCCGCCGCCACATCATCCTTACTTGGACAGACTGATTTCTAAATTCATCCTCAACAATAGAACCGATTGCCTCGATGGAGACAGATCTGAACCTTCTTTATTCAGCGCTGCCATCGCCGCCTCTGAAGTGAAGATGATGAACGGCAGAAAAACCAAAGCTACTAGGGCCTAACCTAAAGCTACACGATCCACAGACGCTACTTTTTTTCCATATAAAGTATATATACACACATATACCAAACATCCGCGTCTCAGTATGCTCCTATTATATCACGCGTTTCCTCCGGCTAGCATATATCCCCCGCGCAACCGATCCCACGCAGCGCAGCCACACACGCCGAACCATCACAGCTCTCATTCCTTGCACTCTGTCATCGCCTTTATCCTATCTCTGACTCTCTTCGGCATGGGGAACTTGGCGTCCTGCATGCTGGCCATGATCCCCGGGGCGGCCAAGGACGTCAGGATCGTGCTCCCCGATGGCGGGCTGAGGCTGGTCAGGGCCCCGGCGACGGCGGCGGAGCTGATGCTCGAGGCGCCGGGCCATTTCCTGGCCGACGCGCGCGCGCTGCAGGCGGGGCGCCGGATCGAGGCGCTTGCGGCTGATGAGGACCTCGAGCTCGGGAGAGTCTACGCCGCCTTCCCCATGAAGCGGCTTGGCTCCAAGGCCGTGCACGCCGACGTTTTCGCCAGCGAGGCTCATGCCCGGAGGCCCGCTTCGGCCAAGGTGGCGGACATCGTCGGGGCGCCGCCCGGGGTGGCTTCCGTTGCCGCCGAGGCGGACGTCGGGCCGGTCAGGACGCCGCGGTTGGATGAGATGGCCGTGGACAACGAGGCGGCTGGGGCAGAGATCGAAGAGCTCAATCAACGGATACGTGGCGGTCGCTTGTCGAGGCGGCGGCCCACGTTGGAGACTATACACGAGGAGAGCTACGCCGCAGTACCATGCTAATGCTACAACTCAACTGGTCACTTGACAAACTGAGAGATGGCAAAGGCCTTCTCTCGTATTTTCCTTTATTTTTTATCGCGTGTAAATTTTACCGCCTCTTTTTTCATGTATTTTTGAGCGATGAAAGGGCAATTGAGCACAAAAAAGGTGGACAAATGATTAATGAATCAAGGAGAGCCTACAATTTCTTAATCAACGAGTCAAGGAGATCGAGCAATTCTCACTTACCAACTTGGTGCGCCTGGCCGCCTCCGCAACCATCCGATCTTCCCCCATCCTTCACAACATGGCTTGTTATTGCGTTCGGGGCTTTGCAACATGAGCCATGTTGCGCTCCATCGAACCATATTCTATGGTTCATGTAAAAAGGAAGTTTTCATTGCAACGCGGTCTATGTTGCAACCGTTTTTGGTGCTATTGCCGTCATTTGTAACATGATCGATGGGGCACGCGTCATACACACAAGGTGACGAACGGCGCGCCAAAATATCACCCGGTTGAGCGCTAGCCTTTTCTTATTAGTACGGGTAGGTAAATCACAGACTAAGTGTTGGAAATATGAGCAATTTATCAAATGATTTTATTAATAAAAATATTAGATAAAGTATAACTAATATAACAGTGACAAAACTAGTCATGCGATTTGATAGAGAGAAGGTAAATAACATCTGCATATAGGAACTGTAACCAAGTTTCTCTAGAGCAGATAGTAGGACAAGTTTCATATATGAAGTAGGACCTAACATATGTAGGGCAAACAACAGAACAAGAAATTGTGGCAGGACCTCGAATAGAAAGGAGAAGAACACATACGGGACAGCAACAGCAGCAGTGGACTTGGGGTCGGTGTCCTCGCCGGCCATGTCGTCGAGGAGGTTGTCGACGTCGGGGAAGAAATCGTCGTCGGGGAAATAGTCGTGAGAGTTCGGGGCATCCGTGACGAGGAAGTCAGTAGTCGCGCTGAGCGCTCCCCAAAAAACTTATCACCCTTCTCCCGTACATGACTCAAATAGGTGCGGTTTCGGAGTCCTACTGTCCCGACTCGCGGTGCACGCCGCAAGCCGGGATGAGGAAGACAGCAGCAGCTCAGAGATTAGATCCGGTGGCGAGAGGAAGAAGTTCTGGTGAGAAGGAGGCGGGAGGCTACGCCGGGAGCTGAAGGGAACGCGGGAGACGAAACGAACAGGAAGCAGCCGAAGGGTGCAGCGTTCGTATTCAATGTCCACTACAGCAAAAACTTTCCAGCTCCCGAGTGGCCTTTCGTATACCCGTAGTGCGTGACAAAAATTTAGACATCGGCTCGGCTCATTCCCGTCGCGTCGCGACGAGGCGAGCGTGGCGTAGCGAGGCGGGCGGCGGAGAAGGAGCGCGCGTGGATGTCCCTTTTGTTCTCATGCTCATACAAGTGGGGAAAGAATCTCCCTTATAAGGAGGTCCAACTCCCACTAAACTAGCAATGTGGTACTAAACTTTAGTAGTATCCCTTGCCTTGCACAAATGTGCTAAGTGGGCCTTTATGATTTATTTAGGAATTTCTGAAATAGTTATTGGGCTGTCCCAAAATAGACTAAATTTCAGCAATCCCCCACCAGATCTCAGAGGCACACAACAATTTGCCTTTGATTCCAAAACACTATTTGATATACCGGCATTGCAGTGGAGACTGTTACGTTTAACTTGCACCTAGAACTCTATGCTACACTTGTAAGTAACTTGAATAGTGGACTGGGCCTTGAGCTGCAAGTTTTCTGCGAATCTAGCTTCACATAAAGGCTTAACAGATACTAGGCTACCGTGGGCCTTCCTCGTGGGTGGAGCTTATGCGTCATACTCCGTGACCTTTCATGAGTTTACTAGAGAGAACCCTACTCTCATAGATTGCGACGTTTGACAATCAGACTCATATAGATGTGTTCTTCAAAAGATATTCTGCAGGACAACATCTCTGCTTAAATAATCCACTTAGAACACATTAAGATATACATCAACCTGCCATGCAGATTAGGAGAGTATTGCATCTTCATGTAGTGGTATTGTTAATAGTAAGGATACTCTGCTCTCAGTTGATCAACAGCTTGTCTTTCACATCTAATTCACGGGATCTCCGATCATAAAGAATAGGTTACCACTATGAACAACTCATATTGTGGGTCTCATACCCATCTCCCTCGATGCATTATCTATCACATTACGTGATAGACCCTTAGTAAAAGGATCTGCCAGATTTTTAGATGTTTGGATATAATCCAATGCAATAACTCCGGAGTTTTTCATTTTCCTGACAGACTTTAACCTTTTCTGAACGTGCCTTGATGACTTTATGTTAATCCTTTGAGCTGCTCACTTTTGTGATCACAGTTTGATTGTCGCAGTTCATAAGGATACCCAGGTTTCTCAACAGTCGGCAAGTCATTTAAGAGCCGACGAAGCCAATCTGCTTCAACCATAGCTATATCTAGTGTTGTGAGTTCTGCTTTCATTGTTGACCTCGTTAAGATGGTCTGCTTGCAAGACTTCTAAGAAACAACGCCACCTCCATGAGTGAATACATAACCGCTCGTGGCCTTTATCTCATCAACATCTGAGATCCAGTTTGAGTCACTATACTCTTCAAGCACTTTTAGGTGCCCGGTGTAGTGAATTCCATAATTCACAGTGCCTTTCAAATAACGCAAAACTCTCTCTAGAGCTTTCCAATGCACATCTCCTGTTTTTGAAACAGTCCGACTTAGTTTTGCTAACAGCAAAAGAGACGTTAGGTCTTGTAGCACTGGCTAAGTACATAAGCGAGCCAATAATCTGAGAATACTTCAATTGGTCCCTGGCAATTCTTCGATTCTTTCGAAGCAACACGCTAGCATCATATGGTGTTGGAGAGGGCTTGAATTCACTATAGCCAAAGCGACTCAAGATCTTTTCCACATAGTGAGATTGAAGCAATGTGATCCCACCATCGTCGTCTCTCAATAACTTGATGTTCAGAATGACATCAGCCACTCCTAAATTTTTCATCTCAAAACAGCGAGATAGAAAGTCCTTGACCTCCTTAATAACATTCAAATTTGTTCCGAAAATCAGTATGTCGTCAACATGCAAGCAAAGGATAACTCCCTCGCCCCCACCATGGCGATAGTATACACATTTGTCAGCTTCATTTACAACAAAGCCTGCAGCTGTTCAAGTTCTTTCAAGCTTCTCATGCCACTGTTTGGGTGCTTGCTTGGGTCTATACAAAGACTTGAGCAACTTGCACACTTTTCTTTCCTGACCATCTAGTACAAACCCATCTGATTGTTCCATATAAATTTCCTCGTCCAACTCTCCATTTAGGAAAGCAGTCTTAACATTCATTTGATGAACGAGAAGACCATATGAGGCAGCTAGTGAAAGTAGAACTCGAATAGTGGTCAGTCGAGCCACAGGTGAGTAAGTATCAAAGAAGTCTTCACCTTCCTTTTGAGTATAACCCTTAGCCACGAGCCGAGCCTTGTACTTTTCAATAGTACCATCAGGCCTAAGCTTCTTCTTGAATACCCATTTGCATTCTATAGGTTTGCACCCATAAGGACGATCAATTATCTCCCAAGTTTCATTCGCCAAGATGGAATCCATCTCGCTACGAACCGCTTCCTTCCAGTAGTCAGCATCTTCAGATGCATAGGCCTCTGAAATAGAACTGGGAGTGTCATCTATGAGATACACAAGAAAATCATCACCAAAGGACTTTGCAGTCCTTTGTCTCTTGCTCCTAGTAGGAACATCATTGTTCTCCTTCACAGGACTTTCAAAGTGTTTCATCGAAATGGCAGGTTCGGTAATTGTAACTGGTTCCTGATTCGATGAACTAGGCATCTCTTGATTAGATGAGGTAGTGATATCCTTCATGGGAAAGATATCTTCAAAGAAAGTCGCATCATTTGACTCCATGATCGTACCGACATGCATGTCAGATACCTCAGATTTTACAACCAACAATCTATATCCAATGCTATGAAAAGCATATCCCAAGAAAACATAATCCACGGTCTTTGGTCCAAGCTTGCGCTTCTTTGGAATTGGCACATTGACTTTCGCCAAACAACCCCATGTTCGTAGATAAGAGAGCTTTAACCTTTTCTTCTCACATTCCTCTAATGGAGTTATCTCTTTGTTATTTGTAGGGACTCGGTTTAGGACATGACATGCTGTCAATATCGCCTCCCTCCACCATGCCTTGGAGAGACCCGATGTGTCTAACATGGCGTTAACCAAATCAGTTAGAGTACGGTTATTTCTTTCAGCCACCCCATTTGACTGAGGTGAATAGGGAGGTGTCCTCTCATGGATTATACCTTGTTCTGCACAAAAAGCATCAAATTCATTGGAAAAATACTCTCCACCACGGTCGGACCTAAGCCTCTTGATTTTCCGATCAAGTTGGTTTTCCACTTCAGCTTTATAGATCTTGAAAAAGTTCAAAGCCTCATCCTTAGATTTCAGAAGATACACACGGCAGTATCTACTGGAGTTGTCAATTAACGTCATGAAATATTTCTTTCCACCTTTCGTCAAAACACCATTCATTTCACATAGATCTGAATGTATGAGCTCTAGTGGTGCAAGATTTCTCGTTTCCGCAGTAGTGTGAGACTTAAGAGATTGTTTAGCTTGCACACAAACTTGACACTTAGATCCCTTGACAGTGGTGAAACTAGGGATTAAGTTCAACTTTGCTAGTCGCGACATGCAACCAAAGTTAACATGACAAAGACGTGAATGCCACACATTTGATTCACTATTGTTGCAAACATGATTAACAACTTTATTGCAAACGTCTGATAAGAATAAACGAAACAAGCCTCCTGACTCATAGCCTTTACCAACAAAGGTTTCACTTGGATATTACAAATTTATTCGACTCAAAGACAAGCTTATAGCCATCTCTACACAGAAGAGATTCGCTAACAAGATTTTTATTGACGGAGGGGACATAATGCATGTTCTTCAGCCGCACGATCTTCCCGAAGTAAACTTCAGATCGACCGTGCCAACACCACGAACAGAAGCACTTGAACCGTTGCCCATCAGCACGGTTGAAGTCCCTGCGGTCTGATAAGACGAAAATATGGAAATATCACCGCATACATGCACATTAGCACCTGTGTCAAACAACCAATCAGGAGAATGACATACCGAAAGAATAGTGGGAAATATACCATACCCAGCATCCTTCATGTCAATGTCTCCAATGACAACATTAGCAGTCTTGCTGCCTTTTCCAGGATGACGCTTGTCATAGCGATTAGGGCAACTAGGAGCCCAATGATCAAGATCCCCACACACATGAAAAACACCATTCTTCTTGTCATTCTTCTTCTTGAAGTTCGTGTGTTACACAGCCTTGTTCTTCCCATCAAATTTTGCTTTACCATCAAACTTTCCCTTGTTCTTGAACTTGTGGGGCTGAAGTTCTTCTTCTGTACCAGATTGGCACTAGATCCTCCCTCAATACCTCGAGCATGTGTGTCCTTTGCTCTCGCCTTTTCTTCGACATCAAGAGTACCAACGAGATCCGGAACGGAAAACTCCTGTCTCTTATGCTTCAGTAAGGTAGCAAAGTTCCTCCACGAAGGAGGAAGCTTGGTGATGATACCTCCGGCAACAAACTTGTCCGGTAGCATACAGTTGAAGTGCTCAAGTTCTCTAGCAAATGACTGTATCTCATGAGCTTGCTCAACCACGAAGCGATCTTCAGTCATCCTGTAATCATAGAATTGCTCCATGATATACAGCTCAGTGCCGGCATCCGAGACCCCAAACTTGGCCTCGAGTGCGCCCCACATATCTTTTCCATTGTCAATTGACGCATAAGCATCAACTATGTTCTCACCAAGAACACTCAAGAGAGTAGCCTTAAACAGACTATCCATTTTCTGAAAAGCTTGTTCCTGTTGGGCATCAAACTCCCCTTCAGGCTTGCCAAGCGTGGCGTCATAGCAACTCATGGTTTGAAACCATAAGACTGCTCTCACGCACCATCTCTTATAGTGGATACCCTCAAACATAGGAGGTCTCATGGAAGCAACAAAACCACTTGGGGTAAATTGCCTATGATAAGGTTTTTGGATTGTTGGGAATATGAGCAATTTACCAAATGATTTTATTAACAGAAATATTAGATAAAGCATGACTAATATAACAGTGACAAAACTAGTCATGCGATCTGACATAGAGAAGGTAAATAACATCTGCATATAGGAACTGTAACCAAGTTTCTCTAGAGCAGATAGTAGGACAAGTTTCATATATGAAGTAGGACCTAACATATGTAGGGCAAACAACAGAACAAGAAATTGTGGCAGGACCTCGAACAGGAAGGAGAAGAACACATACGGGACAACAGCAGCAGCAGTGGACTTGGGGTCGGTGTCCTCGCCGGCCATGTTGTCGAGGAGGTTGTCGTCGTTGGGGAAGTAGTCGTCGTAGTTCGGGGCGTCCGTGGCGAAGAAGCTGAGCGCTCCCCAAAAATCTTATCACCCTTCTCCTGTACATGACTCAAAGAGGTGCGGTTTCGGAGGCCTACTGTCCCGACTCGCGGTGCACGCCGCAAGCCGCGATGAGGAAGACAGCAGTAGCTCAGAGATTGGATCCGGTGGCGAGAGGAAGAAGTTCTGGTGAGAAGGAGGCGAGAGGCTGCGCGGGGAGCTGAAGGGAACGTGGGAGACGAAACGAATAGGCAGCAGCCGAAGGGTGCAGTGTTTGTATTCAATGTCCACTACAGCAAAAACTTTCCAGCTCCCGAGTAGCCTTTCGTATACCCGTAGTGCGTGGCAAAAATTTAGATATCGGTTCGGCTCATTCCCGCGGCGCGGTGCGGCGCGGCAGCGGAGGAGCGCGCGTGGATGTCCCTCTTGCTCTCATGCTCATACAAGTGGGGAAAGAACCTTCCTTATAAAGAGGTCCAACTTCCACTAAACTAGCAATGTGGGACTAAACTTTAGTAGTATCCCTTGCCTTACACAAATGGGCTAAGTGGGTCTCTAGGATTTATTTAGGAATTTCTGAAATAGTTATTGAGCTGTTTCAAAGTAGACTAAATTCTAGCACTAAGGTAGTAAAATATTTATGCCAAATTGCAATGAACATGTAATTATGTGCAAAAAAGAACATTTCGAGGTCTATCTTTCCGGAGGAGGTTTGCTCATCGCATGTTTCTTCTTGAGAACACATAATTCTTTCGGCATTGTTTAATGAAAGAAGGAAAGAAAAAGTTAAGTACAACAAGCAGGAATGCGTCGGCCGCAACAAACTAGGGAAAAATGGCAACGACAAAGGGAGCTATAAGTTTCAGCTAACTAGTTTTGTCAAACTCTACAAAGGGGTCACTGGATCACTAAATTAATAGGCCCCTGGTAAAACTTTTATTTTGATTAAAACTGTATGAATTACAGATTTCATCTATTGTTAAAGGCACATTCTCTCCTATTAAAAATAATTTTCTTCCCCATCTTTCAAAATGAAGATTTGGTTATTGCATGTTTCTTTTCAAGAATATGGAATTCTTTCCGCATTGTTTCGTTAAAGAAGGAAGGGAAAAGGTTTATGTACAAATTGGAATGCCTCGGCCGCAACAAACAAGGAAAAACAATGACAATGACGAGGAGATCTAAAAGTTTCAATTACAGTTTTGCTAAAGCACATCTAGATGTGCCATAAGTATTGCATATCTAAGTCTTATGTCATTGATTTTACATGGAGATTTGTGTGAATATTTTATTTTCCTTTTGATACTTAATTGAGTCACTTAGATGTGCAATAACTAGGGCACATCTAGATGTGCCCTAGACATTCCCATGCTTGGTTTCACTTAGATGTCAAACTATACCTAGGTCTCACTAAATTGATAGGCTCATGGTATAACTTTATTTTCGATAAAAAAACCATTTTGGGCATGCTTGGTTTATAACCAAAAGTGGCTATCCAATATTTTGGCAAGTCTTCAACATGCTAAAATCAGGATTTGTCGATATTTGGCAACTTTTCTTAAGGTTGCTGATTTTTTTGTTAATCAACCAATTGATAGCCAATCTTTTAAGTTTGCACTAGCATCGGCATGCCAAATGCTGGCATCAACATTCATCTATTTTGTAAGGCACATCTCCGAGCTTTTGAAATATCTAATAATCTTTCTAGAGATACACATTCTGGGATGGAGTAATATGTTCACTCTCGTAATTTGGACATAAACCCATTTATACTTATGATCAGTAGTAGTATCGTTTTCTTTTTCCAGCAACAATGACCTTCAAAGTTTTCTCTATATATGTATATAAGTCAGCGAACATTTCTCTCTTATTTTTGGAAAAAATATAAAACCTTATTCACATTTCTTTTCCCAACCTTTCAAGAAAGTAGAATGACAGATATTTTGTTTTGATACACGCAAAAGCTTCACGGCAGTTTCATTGTTATAAAAGAAGGAAAAAAGTGTCGGCAAAACAAAGAATGCATCGGCCCCTGGCAAAGCCAAAGAGTATAAAAGCGATACAATGACCTCAAAGTTCCGATTACCTAGTTCATGGTCTACATGAATTGATAGGCTCTTGGATTAAGACTTCTCTTTCAACCGTGCATGTCATGTTTCATCTCTATTTAAACTACACATATTTTTAGAGCTTTAAAAGTCTAATGAAATACACTTAATGATCATTTCGAGATAATATGTTAACTCAGAAAGGACAGAACATATATCCATCAAATGTGAAAAGGTGGTGGATACTCATAGAAAATAATTCTATTTTATTCCAATATTTTTTTCAGATCACATTTTTTGAAAAGGAGGATTAACCCCCGGCCTTTGCATCTAGGTGATGCATGCATCCACTTTATTAATTATTCACAAAAATATTACAAAAGTAATACATCAGTAAGTCTGAAACCACCATCTCGGCAGCATCTGTCGCTTTTCCTATCCATTTGATGAAGTGGTGCCGATAGTCTGAGCTGGAGGCCCCAATCAAGCCACTTGCCGGGTGTGGGGCACAGACCGGTCTAGCGCACTCTCTGAGGCGGCCGCCGCCATCTTCCATCGATCCATCTTCAGAGCAGTACTGACGTATCGACCTTGCCAGGCCTGCCGTCGACGTCACCGCCACGCCAAACAACGCCTTCCTCCTGTGTGAGTCCGTCAACCCGCATCAGACACCAAGACTGCACTGCGCCACGCTGCCAAGATCCGTCGGTGTCGATGCGTATGATGAAACACCGCTCCACCTCCTAATCCAGATCGCCACCAACGCCCACCCAACGGTGTCCATAGTCACACGGCTCCCAAGGCGGCGCCTTCAAGAAGGGAACGGCGCTGAAGGCCCCGTCGCCACCCACCGCAGTTAGGGTTTTCACCTGGGAGACAAATAACACGCTCGAAGTAGAAGCAGATCTAACAAGCGTCTCCATGCATGGAGAAGAAAGCGGCGCCCTCGGGCATCGCCGCAGCCGCAGCCGAAAGGTCGACGAGGGATTTCTCCCGATCTAAATCCTCACCTCTAGCTCCGTCCGCATCAAGGATTGGTAAGTCTTGCAACCCAGTCTGTACGGAGAAGCACACCTAGCAGGGGACGAAGGCTACAAGGCGTCCCGATCTAGACCAGGCATCTCCGGGCGAGCCCAACCATCGGTGTCCCGAACAGCCGGAAGGATCAGACGGAACAGCCAAGTCCGATCCATGGGCTTAACCCGGATCGCCGCACCGACTGACCACGCAGAGGCAAGCTCCTCCGAACGCCTGGACGAATTAGGCGGATCTGATCCAGGCGCCGGCCCGAGCGCAAGAAGCTCCCCGCCGCCACCTTCCTTGGTTGCGTCCAAGGCTGCCCGGCGCCAGCCTCTCGCAGTGGCGAGGAAGGGATGGGACGCGGGGAAGCCTAGAGGCGGCGGTGCGAGATCGTCCCGGTGTCGCCCTAGCGGGGCGACGCGGGGACCTTCCATGCGTTCGTCAATTCTGCACCTCCCAGGTAACTAGCTTCCCCTTTCCATATCACATAACAGACATTTTGTCTCGACCTTATCATATTGTTAGACATAAACTTATTCTCAGTCACCCCGGTCCTGGGTTATGTCGGGCCTGATATTCCTTTCGTTGGCACTTATTGGGGCCTCGTCTCATCTCCAACCAGTTTGGTTCTTAAAATGCAGCTTCATATGCAGCAGATGCAATCTGTTTGGTTGCCTGCATCGCATGGAGGTGCACTTACCCCTGCTATTTGGTTGCCGTTTTTGTGCTTAGGGTATGAGCAGATGCAAACTTCAGCTGTTTGGTTGCAAACAATGTTTGTGTTCTGCTCACTCCATTCAAATATGGTGGCCTTACCATCACATGATCAGCACAACAGTAAGATTAAACAAAGTAAGCAATGTAATGACAACAAACTTAACACAACAAGCAAGGAAACGACAGCAAACTTAACTACATAGCATAAGTCCAGATTAACAGCAGGGGCATCCTCCTTCCCTGCTCCATGCCAGGGTGCTGCTCCTGTCCAAAATATGAACAAGTTCCCAGCACAAGTCTCGCCACACACCATAAAATTTTAACACTAACACCTTACTTAACTTAACTACATAGCATGCTCGATGTCACCAACGCAGTTGTGCCTGCTGCAACAAAACCTGCACATGACCGATGAGTCGTGGTTGTAAATCTGAACCTTCAGTCCAAGTCCTAAGATGCGGACAATGACGAGGTCGCCGGGGACGATCCGGTGGCGGTGACAAAAGTAGTTCCAGCCACGGCCAAGCACCATGTGCCCCTCGAAGTTCTGGACCTGCACCCAGAACACACACCGCTTATTTGCCGACAGCCTGACCATGCACAGGAGCCGCTTGATGACCAGCCAGGTGTTCATCACCTCCACGAACTTGCGAGGGATGACGAGCATGGTGAGGTCCTCGTTGTCCTTGACCTCCTGGTAGAAGCGCAGCGGCTCTCGGGCCCCCTCCTCCTGGCCCTGCCTCGGAGATCGCCCCCTTGAACGAGACAGGCTCATGAAGGCGATCCTGCCAGGCAGGTCCACCGTCCTGAGCCACCTGTTTGTGGGGATGAAATCATCGGCGCCCTTAGCTCCGGCCACCACCTGAGCTCCTCCACCCGCCACATCCCAGTCATTTTCAATATCTTGTCAGGTAAGATGATAAGTATTAGTGCACAAACTCTTTGTAAAATGGCATTGATCAGAGACATTTGCCTAAGAGCAAATGCCACTGATCAGTGCACAAACTCTATGGGCAAATGTCACTTATCAATGCCACTTGTTATTGGGCAAATGTCACTAATCAGTGGACTTGCCCAACAGCAAGTGCCAATGATCAATGGCATCTGTTTTTCTACAACTGCCACTCATCAGTTGTGACGCCCCCGATTTGACCGTACACTAATCATACACGCAAATGTGTACGATCAAGATCAGGGACTCATGGGAAGATATCACAACACAACTCTACAAATAAAATAAGTCATACAAGCATCATATTACAAGCCAGGGGCCTCGAGGGCTCGAATACAAGAGCTCGATCATAGACGAGTCAGTGGAAGCAACAATATCTGAGTACAGACATAAGTTAAACAAGTTTGCCTTAAGAAGGCTAGCACAAACTGGGATACAGATCAAAAGAGGCGCGGGCCTCTTGCCTGGGATCCTCCTAACTATTCCTGGTCGTCGTCAGCGGGCAGCACGTAGTAGTAGGCACCTCCGGTGTAGTAGGAGTCGTCGTCGACGGTGGCGTCTGGATCCTGGGCTCCAACATCTGGTTGCGACAACTAGGTAGAAGGGATAGGGGGGAAAAGAGGGAGAAAGCAACCGTGAGTACTCATCCAAAGTACTCGCAAGCAAGGAGCTACACTACTTATGCATGGGTAAATGTGTAAAGGGCCATATCGGTGGACTGAACTGCAGAAAGCCAGAATAAGAGGGGGATAGCTAGTCCTGTCGAAGACTACGCTTCTGGCAGCCCCCGTCTTGCAGCATGTAGAAGAGAGTAGACTGAAGTCCTCCAAGTAGCATCGTATAGCATAATCCTAACCGATGATCCTCCCCTCGTCGCCCTGTGAGAGAGCGATCACCGGTTGTAACTGGCACTTGGAAGGGTGTGTTTTATTAAGTATCCAGTTCTAGTTGTCATAAGGTCAAGGTACAACTCCAAGTCGTCCTATTACCGAAGATCACGGCTATTCGAATAGATTAACTTCCCTGCAGGGGTGCACCACATAACCCAACACGCTCGATCCCATTTGGCCGGACACATTTTTCTGGGTCATGCCCGGCCTCGGAAGATCAACACGTCGTAGCCCTACCTAGGCACAACAGAGAGGTCAGCACGCCCGTCTAAATCCTATGGCGCAGGGGTCTGGGCCCATCGCCCTTTGCACACCTGCACGTTGCGAACGCGGCCGGAAGCAGAACTAGCCCCCTTAATACAAGAGCAGGCTTACGGTCCAATCCGGCGCGCGCCACTCAGTCGCTGACGTCATGAAGGCTTCGGCTGATACCACGACGTCGAGTGCCCATAACTGTCCCCGCGTAGATGGTTAGTGCGTATAGGCCAGTAGCCAGACTCAGATCAAATACCAAGATCTCGTTAAACATGTTAAGTATCTGCGAACGCCGACCAGGGCCTGGCCCACATCTCTCCTAGGTGGTCTCAACCTGCCCTGTCGCTCCGCCACAAAGTAACAGTCGGGGGCCGTCGGGAACCCAGGCCCACCTCTACCGGGATGGAGCCACCTGCCCCTTCAGCCCCCATCTCCGAACAGTATCATAAGTAAGGTAACTGTGTAAAGTATATAGTATATGCCCGTGATCACCTCCCGAAGTGATCACGGCCCAGTAGTATAGCATGGCAGACGGACAAGAGTGTAGGGCCACTGATGGAACACTAGCATCCTATAGTAAGCAGTAGGATAGCAGGTAATGGTAACAACAGTAGTAGCAATGACAGGCTATGCGTCAGGATAGGAATAACGGAAAGCAGTAACATGCTACACTACTCTAATGCAAGCAGTATAGAGAAGAGTAGGCGATATCTGGTGATCAAAGGGGGGGCTTGCCTGGTTGCTCTGGCAAGGAGGGGTCGTCAACACCGTAGTCGATCACAGGGGTACCGGCATCGGTCTCGGGGTCTACCGAAAATAAGTAACGGAGGGGAACACAATAAATAACAGAGCAATACAAAGCATAACGAGGCAATACGCGGTGCTAGGTATGCCCTAACGCGGTAGTAAATGATACCAGCGAAGGGGGGAAACATCCGGGAAAGTATTCCCGGTGTTTCGCGTTTTCGGACAGATGAACCGGAGGGGGAAAGTTGCGGGTTTGCTATGCCAGGGATGTGTGGCGGACGAACGGGCTGCGTATCCGGATTTGTCTCGAAATTCTAAGCAAGTTTCATGTACAAAGTATTTTCATCCGAGCTACGGTTTATTTTATATTAATTTTTAAAGATTTAATCAATTTTTGGATTTAATAAATTAATTTAATTTGAAAATTAATTAATGCATTAGCATGATGTCAGCATGACATCAGCAGTTGACCGTTGACCTGGTCAACCTGACAGGTCGGTCCCACATGTCAGGGACTGTTTAGCTAATTAGCAGTAGTTAATTAGGTTAACTAGTTATTATGTAATTAAGCATAATTAATTAAGTTAATTAATCTAGTTAATTAATTAATTAATGTTTTTATTTCTTTTTATTTTTATTTAATAAACGTTCTGGGGCGGTGGGGCCCCTTTGTCATAGGACCCTGGGGGCCTTAACAGGAGTGGTTAGCGGGCGCTAACGGCCGCGGGCGCCCGTGCACCCGAACGGGGCAACAGGGGGCACCGGCGGAGGCCGTAGCCCAGTGCGGCGGGGCGAGGCCGTGGCTTCGGCGAGGCTCGCCGGCCAGCCGCGGCAGGCGGAGGCGAGCGCAGGGGGGCGACGCTGCGGGCCGTTGCGAGGCCGCGCGGCTGGATCGGCAAGGCGAGGAGCGGCGCAGGAGGGAGCGGAGCAGGGCAGGGCGGCAAGGAAAGCCGCTGGGCGGTGCGGCGGCGAGCGCGTGCCCGCGTTGATGCGCTCGGGGGAAGACGGCAGGGAGCAGCGGCGGTTTCAGCGCGGGGGCAAGGGCGGCGGCAGGGGCACGGGAGCGCTCCGTGAGCGGGCGCGGCCAGCCGGCGGGCAAGGGCACAGGCGAGGCCACGCACGAGCGGGTGAGCGCGGGGCTGCAGTGGCTGCGCCACGCGAGGCAGGAGGTAGCAGCGGGGCGAGCGCGCGCGGGGTGGACGGCGGGCGCGGTGACGGCGCTCGGCAAGCGTCGCAGCGAAGCGGGGGCAGGCACGGCGACGTTCGGGCGAGGCGCGTGCGCACGGACGAGGCAAAAGGGGCAGTGGCCGCGGGCGGAGCGCGGTGACCGCGGGGTGAGGGAGAGGGGCGGTCGGGTCCTCACCGCGGTTGTAGGGAACGTGGCAACGGGGGGGGGGGGGCGAGGAGGAGACGGAGACGACGTGCGTAGGGGTAGCAGGCCGGTGGGGAGGTCCGGCGAGGTGGAGGGCGGCGACGTAGCTCCGGGCGACGGGGATCGGCGGCGGCGTCGGCGCGGTTTGTTCCCCCTCCCGATCCAATCGGGAGAGGGGGGGGGGGGAAGGGAGATATTTTGGGAGAGGAGTGGGGTTCATGGTCTCACCGGGTGGGGGGATAAGGGAATGGGGGGTGGCCGGTTGGGCCAGTTGGGCCGGCCTGGCTAACAGCTGGGCCAGCTGGCCTAGTGGGGGGGGGGGGGTCTTTTCTATTTTTTTGGTTTTGTTTTCTGTTTTTGTGTTTTCTTTCTCTTATTTATTTTATGTTCTGTTTTGTTTCATTTTCAATCATTTAGACATTTTATAAAATATGTGTGCTGCACTATAATTACCTATGCCATTTTTGGCACAGCCCGAACATTTTAGTTTAATATTTTGAAAACTTTTGTCGTTTGACTTATTTAGGATTTAAATTTGAAACGGTTTCGAATTAACTCGAGATTAACTACAGTGACAGAGGTGACGTGGCATCATTAACAGGGATTTACTGTAGCTTAATTATCCGGGCGTCATATCAGTGCACTATCCTAAGCATGGAAACATCTAAAAATAGCAGCAACAAATGCCAATAGCACCCATGTGCAACCATGCACATTTGGCAGCATTCTAAAATGGTCCTACTACGTTATGTATAACAATCAACACAAACCCTAACTTCAACATGTATGTTACCAACATGAACAACAACATGTATATGATCCTAGCTTGAACATGAACATACTATTTGCATGAACACACATCCTAGCAAAACCCTACCATGAACACAGATCCTAGCAAAGCACAGTACCATTGAGATTCTAGCATGAACACAGCTACTAGCATGAACACAGATCCTAGGACACACTAGCGGTAGCAGAAGAAAATTATCTTAGGACACACACTGTACGAAACAAGAACAGATCGGTCCGATTGGGATCACATCCAATCGGATCTACTCCAATCCTATCTAATCATATCGAATCCACTAACTACTAGCACATGCCTAAGAATTAAACCCTAATCTACATCTATGAGCAAGCATTGAGGGGGTTTGACTCACCGGACCACGCGTAGTCGCAGCGAACCGAGGCCAGGGTGAAAACCCCGGCGGGAACAAGAGAGGTGGCGGAGCAGAGGAGGAGCCGGCCCTGGCGATGGCGTGCGGCATCGTCCCCGTGCTCATCGCCACGCCGGAGATCGAGGAGGACGGCCCGCCGACAGGAGAAAACCCTTGGACGGGGGTCAAGAAAACCCCCCTGCCCAATGGGGTCCCAACAAGCGGCGGCTCCCTCGACGGCGCCGGCACCGAGCCCAGGACCACGAGGTCCGGAATCCGCGGCGGGGCACTAACGGCCGGCACCGCATTGGCCGGCGCTGGTGGTGGCCTGCAGCAGATGGGGGACGACGCTCGCAGCACCGACGCCAGGTCCCGCCCCGAGATCTGGAGCCCGGCCAGCCAGCTCTCCTGGATGCTGGCGATGCGCTGGTCGACGGGGGTCAGAGGGCGGCGCGATGGTGGGCGAGGCGGAGCCATCGGAGGAGAGGAGAGGGAGGGGCGGTGAGGGAGAGAGGAAGCGATGGGAACAGTGCGACTGGGCGATGACGCGAGAGTGAGGGCGAGTTATGAGATGTCCCCTCCGTCTCCCGCGCTGTCCGAGACGTGCAACTGCCTCACACGCGTGACCGCGCCCAGCCAGGCCCACCGGGTCAGGCTGCGGGCTGCTTTAAAGTCCGTGCGAGCCACAAACCATATGCGGCTCAGGCAACCAAACAAACCGCACACATCCTGCGCGGGCTTGGTTGAGAGGTGAAGGTGCAACCAGAAATTCTCGGCGGGGATTTTCGTTTTGTTCTGTTTTGCTTCGTCGCAGCCCCGAGCTATCATCCTTCAGGAGAAACACACACCTGTTAACAACATGCAGGTGGTTCTGGAGCACAAGATGCAAATCATTGTGCACCATGAGGCCGGCACAGGTACTGCCCTCTGAAGCTGACATGCACATGGAGTGCTCATGAAGGTACGTGCTAATCAGATCTAAGCTGCAATTGTGCTTTCTATAGTTTCTTCTTCTTCTGAATGAGTGGCCAAAATTAGAGAAACAGAGCGTCTATCTGGAGGTCAAGTGCAAGACAAATCATCCCGTACGTACGTCCCCCACACTGCTTCCACCTGCACCCATTTACTCCATGTCACCAAAGATGTTGCTTCGAAGCTAACTTAACCTGTCGATGGAACCCTCACAGCAAAACGCAAGTACTGGTACGATGTCTACACAGCAGCTAACATAATGATGCACGCACTGTGACTGCGTCAGTGATCCACTCGTTATGACCCTTTTGATGCATGGTCCATGTACCAAAGTTGTTAACATGGTCCACCCCTCACATATTGAGAAACAAAGAAAGAAAGGCCGCACAACATGAAAGGCAGGTCGATTAGTAGAAGAAACACCAGCTAGCCAACACAATTAAAGGCCTGGCAAATAAAAAAACATGATTAAAGGTAGCTACTGTGAAGACTAAAGATGCTTTGGAATAATAATAATAATAATAATATACTATATCATGGCACACCTCAATAGTGATGTGTGCTACACTAGACAGTGCCCCGGGACAGCGAAGCCACACCGCCCTCCACTATCTCATCCGACGCAGGCAACGGCAAGGCAAGCTAGCGAGACCAGATACCAATCATGCCATGGATTTTTCCTCATCCGTCCGCGAAATGAAGCTGAATGGATTTTTCCTTAGCTAATGCGCAACTTGCAGAGGATGTGTTGACCTACTCTATTTTATTTAAATCAGAATGAATTATATGTTGATTAATTAGTGGGGACTGCCAGCAATCAGGTTGGCGAGTCAATGCTAAGCGCATGTGAAGCCGGCCACGAGGATTTTATTTTTATTTTTATTTTTTAAGTCTTCAGCGAAATATCTTTTTAATATTTTTATGGGATTTTTTATATTTTTCTAGCGAAATATCAGCATGAAGTTTTACATAGCCCAGAGGATCCAAAAGCCAAACATGGCGACCCGGAACAAAATGCAATGAATTTCTAGTAATATTGCGGGCATCCTCATTTGGTCCTCTACCTTCATACTTAAAGACTGTACTTCTCTAATGACCATAGCCCAAAGGGTCCCTTTCTGGATGCTACGAATAACACCAGAATGGTCAGAAGCAATAGTCAAGGAGTTTAGAGCATCTCCAGTCGCGTCCGCAACAGGTTTTCCTCATGCATTTTTGCCGCGCCGGCGTCGAAAAAACGGCCCATTCGCCCTCAGGAGCCCGTTTTTCGTCGACTCGGGCCGAAACTGGTGCCGGCGGACCCAGGTAGAACCCGGCGCCCTGGGGCGCCTGGGGCGCCGGCACAAGCGAAAAGGGCGCGTGGGTCCGCCCTGTCGGCGAGCCGAGCGCCTTTTCCCGCCGTTTCTTCCCGCTTTTCCCCACTCCCCTCTCATTTTCTCCTTTCCTCCCGCCAATCTCCCTCCCGCTTGCCTCCCAGCCGACCGACATGCCACCGAAGAAGTACGTCGTCCCCCGCGCCGCGGCAAGCGCGACCACGTCCCTCGCCCAGCCGTAGCAGAGGAAGCTGAGGGCGCCGCCGTCCAAGCCACCGGGCATGCTGAACGCTGAGTGGAGGGCGGAAGTTCAGCGACGGGAGGCTATCACCGCCGATCGGCGAAACAGGGCCATCGCCAAGAAGGCCCGTGACAACGCGGCACGCGCGGCTGCGGCTGTCGCTTTAGCGGACCAAGCCGAGGACGAGGCGACTCGCGCGGGGATGATGAATCCACCCGGCGGCCACGCCCAGTACGTGCCCTAGGGCCAGCAAGGCGTTGGCTCTCCGTCGCCGCTGTCATGGGGATCACCCTCGCCAAGCTACGCCGACGGGGACGCGCACGGTGGGTTCAACCCAAACGTCACCTTCCCTCATGGACACCCGACGCAGCGCACGTCCTCGTCCGCCTTCTCCGGCGTGCAGTACCCTCCATACAACTACTCGCCGCCGGCCTACGCATCCTCCCCGACACCCCCTCTCCGCCGTTGCGCGCTGCCCTTCTCGCACCTCGGCGACACCGAAGAGGCCGAGGCCGACATGGACGACATCATCGCGGCAGGTTCGGCCGCGGCCGCCGCGTCTCCCGGGTTCGTCACCCCGGACGAGACGGTGGATCTAAGCGGCAGCATGGACGGCGAGCTCGGCTACGTCTATGGCGAGGAGGAGCAGGAGGAGCAGGAGAAGGAGGACGACGACGAGAAGGAGGAGGAGGAGCCGGCGACTGTTCCGGCGAGGAGGCGCAAGAAGAAGAAGCGGGCGGCCAGGTCAGGCGAGCCGCACATCAAGTGGGCGTCCAAAGAGGAGGAATGCCTCGCCGAAGCATGAAAAGTCGTCTGCCTCGACCCGACCACCGGCACGAACCAAAGCATTGAGACATACAAGTTCGTCGACCCCTACTTCAAAGGCGTCTACATGCAGCGCGGGTCGAAGGCGATGGCGAACCATTGGGGGCATATCTAGGGGGCGTGCAACAAATGGCATGGGGTCGTCGAGGAGGTCGCCGCTCGCCCGGAGTGCGGCGCCAGCGTTGAGGATCAGGTATGCCACACCGGTCTCCCGCCTCTCTTCGCCGTGTATGCCCGCCAACTGTTTGTTCCTCCGCGCAGTTGCTGCGCATGTTCGCCCTGTATCGGCAGAGCAACAGCGACGCCAAATTCAAGTACATCCACGTTTACAAGCACATCGGCAAATGCGAGAATTGGGCGGAAGTCCGCGCACCCTCGACAAGGCCAAGGAGACCTACAAGCCGGACGCGCCGACTCCGGACGCGTCAGAAGGGCGGCCGGATGGCAACAAATCTATCAAGAAGGGGAAACATGCCGACACGGCCACCGCTCGAGTGCAGGAGTCCATCGAGCACTGCATCGCCGACGCACAGGCCCGGGCCGCTCTTCGTGAAGAGAAGACAAAGGTGCGGTGGTCGGCGTTGATGTCGAGCAGCGCCGTCAAGCTCGACCTACTCCGGACCAACGTCGCCGCGAAGAAGAGAAACACCGACCTGACTTTCCTGTTGGGCGGGGCAGACATGCTCCAGAGCAACGACGAGGCGGTCAAGGCGTGGTACTTGGTGGAGCGGGGCCTCATCTGAACCAGCTTCCATCGACGACGCCGCCCACGCCGACGCACACCACGCCGACGCCCACACCGACGTCGCCGCCAAGCCCGACTGATGATGCCGCCGAGACTACCCGCAACACAGAAGCCACACCGACGCTGCCCAGCACAGAGACCCCGCCCAGCCCGCGCACGCCGACTCCGCCGGCGCCGGAGGCCGACCTCGCCGTCTGATACACACGTGCGTCCTTTCTGTTTTTTGTACGCCGAACTTGTGGCCGCTTGATCACCGGATTTGTGACGTCTATTTTATGAGCGAGAATGACTATGTTTGAATTTGCCACGGCTGGGGGACGGCGCCTGGGGCCGTGGCTGGGAGCTAGGTCGGCCCCCAGGAGCCAATCTAGCGCCGGTTCGCCCCCAGGCTGCTTTTTTCGACGTTTTGGGGGGACTGAACGGCTGGAGATGCTCTTATACCTTGATTCCGAGCCAGGCATAATGCTTTCTAACATGGGACCACTTCAACAGATGAGAGGTTCACCACTCCGTGCATAATCGGAACAGAGGCTCCCAAGAAAGCTCCTCTTTGTGCAAAAAATTACTGCCGCCGAGCTCTTTCTTTCTTCCACTAAAACCGCCCCATCAACATTGTCTTTTACATCTCCCCTAGGGAATCCATGCAGCCTCTCGCATAGGCGGTTGAACTGTCCTGGGAACAGTACTTATCGCGTCTGCTTTAAGCTTTGTGATAAAATGCACAGTGAATTTACTCATTGCAAATGGAGACATGAAGATATTCTCTTTGTGCCTTCCAAATTAACCATAATTCACCATTATCTTAACATAATTTTGTTTTGATGATTTTACATCCAACTCAAACAACCAATTATTTGTGTTCGGATCCACACTTGATTTTATTTGATCATACAACTCTCATCTACTAACACCCACACGTAGCGAGTCATTCGGCACTGCATTAACAAATGCCGCCATGAATCTTATTCCCGGCTATGTATCAAGCATGTGCTTTCCTCTGCCATGTGCTTATGGTGTGCCACATCAGACAGACTTTGCCTAGCAAGTTGACATGCAAAAACCCACAACTTCGGGGATATCGCATGCTTCCAAAACCTTGTACATGCCTTTTCTTCTCTTTTTGGATCCAGTTTTCAGTTGTTCCCTCCAACCATGCTTCTATGCAGTTTCTAGCATGTATCAACCTAATTGCCTGTGCTGCCGCCGCTAGACCCCCGCTCCATCACTCCCTCATCTCCTCCTCCCCCGATCCAAGAAACCTAGTGCCGCCGCCGCAAGGCCCCCGCTCCCTCGCTTCGCCGCCGCTGGAGGGGCCGCCGGCGAAGTCCACGCGTACCCCAAGGAAGGTGGCGGCGGGGCTGTTTCTCCCCTCTCTAGAGCGTTGCGTGCGTGCTGTCTGAATCGCCATGAGCGCGGGCGAGATGCAGGGCTATGGGAGCGGCGTCGGCACGGGGAGAGGCCGGATCCTGGTCGGGCTTGGCCAGATCTAGCTTCTCCGCCCTCGTTGGCCCTCGATGTGGTGTGCGCCGCGCCGGTGGGCAGTGCTCGGCGGCTCTATGGTGGAGTCGCAGGCGTTAGTTTGCGGCAGGCGGCGGGCGACGACTAGGTGGGGCTCAGTGGCTCCGTGGTGGGGTTGCGAGCTCCGGCGGACAGCGAGGGCTGGATCCCGGGGCGGCGGCCCTGGAAGGTGGTGGCGGGTGAAGCTCGGGCTTCCCGCGGCGGCATGGCGTGGTGTAGTTCCTGTTGAAAGAACATGCGGTGCCCCCATGTTTGGTTTTGGTAATTGATGACAATCTCTATGGACTAATGGTTGCCTTGAGTTATATTTGAAGGTTTTGTCCATAGGCTTTTCTTGGAGTACATGTGTTGGTTTCAAGGAGAGTTGGTGTCGACCAAGGTGCTATTCAAGGAATTATCCAAAGATTGGTCATGTGAGTGTTGAGCTTATTGCAAGCTTGTCTTGAAGAAGAAGATTGTGTGATCATTCATGTCTACCTTCAAGACATCATCCAAATGAAGAGAATTGGAAAGATTAAAGGTTGATCAAGATTAAGTCAAGAATGAATCAAGTTGATCAACACATAAAGCATACAAGATGTACTGAGGGATCAAGTGATCCCATGGTATGGTAAGCATTGTCCATTACGCTTTGTTTGCTAACCCATGGTTTTCGTGAGAGTTCTTTGTGGGGTTAGGTTGCGATGTGCAAGTTCAAGTGGAGCATCATGAAGAGATCAAATGCTTGAAGCTTGCCGTCCATTATGGTAACAATGGATTTATGAAGATGTGCCGAAGAGTGGGTCACCCATAGTGGAGTATGGGGGAGTAATCAACTAGTCTTCATCGAGTCAACACAATCAAGAAAGGTGGTCCGACTTGAGGAAGTCAATATCGTCATCATCTAGCTCAAGTGTACTATGTGCAAGACAAAGGTTTGCCCTTGACAGGTTTTCTATTTTATCGGTCTCATAGTGGTAGTTGGGACACCGGGTTATAGGATTGATTGCCGTACTATCAAGGGGGCTCCCGATGAGTAGCTTGATCATATCATTCATAGAGAGCTCAAACCATTGCATCCTTGCATCATCTTTCTTGGTTCTTGTTTTGTTCTCTTTGTGAGTCTTAGAGCTTATGGTCATCTTGGTGACAAGCTGGAGTTCATCGAAAACGGAGTTCACTCGCTTCTTCTATGATGTTTTCGACGTTGGAGGTTATGCCGGTTCTTCTCGGTTGGAGGTTTCACTCCTCTATTTTGTTGGCATACCTCCTCTGTTTTGATGCTACTCGTCGTCTTGTTTCCAACAAGCTTGAGTTTGCTCAATTCGGAGCTCATATGCAGAAGTTATGGCAATTCTGGTTTTCCGTGGAGTATGTTTGTTTTCTTGGAAGTAGCTTTTGTCTGGTGTCGTGGTTCTAAGTCTGACAGTAGAATGGGGGGGGGGGGGGTAGGAATGTAGAGGCAAGATCCTAGCTATGGAGGAGTTGTACACGCGAGTTTTACGAGTTCAGGCCCTTCTGAGAGGAAGTAACGACCCTATGTCTCGGAGCCCGGAGGCGGTCAACTGGATTATATGCGTGTGAGTTACAGGGGGTGCTAACCCTTGTGCCTGTGGAGGGGGGTGGCTTATATAGAGTGCGCCAGGACCCCAGCCAGCCCACGTCACAGAGGGTTTAAGGTACATTGAAGAGAGAACATTACTGGTAACGCCCACACTAAAGTGCTATAAATGACAATTAAGCCTATAAGTAAATGCCCGACCGTTGTTCATGCAGAGTGGCTTTAGCTCTTCTGTCTGTCGAGTGACTTCTGCGACGGTCGAGTGACATTGATTCTTCCGAGTGGAACATCTTTGGTCGAGTGGATGATGGTACCCTTTGAATGATCCTGGCTTTAGGGTGATGTCCTAGGGAAGGATGTCTAGGTCAGGTCTATGACCCTACCCTAGGTACATACCTACATCATTAGCCCCCGAATGGTTCAGGGTTCGAGTGGAGAAGGTGTTGATAATCTCTCTGATTCAGCTTTTGTGTTTTGAGAATGTCTCGCCCAGGGGTCGAACGAACATTCATGATGGCTTCAACTGCTTGTTCAGTCGCCTTGATCCATTCTTGGTTTTGTTGAGTGAACTTTCGTTGTTAAGTTTCGAGTGTTGATATGGAAAAAATTTTCCGTCTGACGAGTTGTTCTGCCGTCTGCGGATTTCACGGGATTCGAATTTTGGGAAGCGCGCCGGGCGGGGGAGGCCACAGTAATCGGGACGGATTAGGCAGGCCGCCTCGATCTCTGTGCCACCTTTTTGCCACATATCACGCGCGCGACTGTTGCGGGATTTGATAAGATCGTCCGGCCTACAAGTCAGTCACTCGGAAGTGACCTTATATAAGGCGCCGGACCGGGGCTTTTGAACAGTGCGCCCCCATTCTTCTTCCTCCTCCTCAGATTCCTCCGCTGCGCCTGCTTCTGCTCTCGGCATCGTCGCTCCGCTCGAACTCGATTCGCTGCCATGGGGAAGGAGAAGACGGTGGCGTTGGAGCATGCGAAGAAGGCGACGGCGAAGGCGAAAGGGAAGAAGACCAGCTGGGGCGGATCTTCGTCGAGGTCCGGCATGCCGCCTGGCTGGATCCAGGGCAACTGGATCCGCTCGACAATCAGTCAAGATGACATCGACGACCTGGTTGAGGGGGACTGATTCCCCACGAATAGGAGGGTGAGTGCGTTCTCCTTGCCACCCATGTCGACCGCGGGTTTTCTTTGCCTCCCCACCCTTTCTTTAGCGGTTTCTTGAACTTCTTTGGGGCTCAATTCCACCACTTTTCTCCAAACACCATCATGTACCTTGCCGCTTTCGTGTCTATGTGCGAGAACTTCTTGGGTTGTCGACCACACTAGGGTCTCTTCAAGCACATATTCACATGTCGCTCTTAGACGGTCAAGAAGGCCAACCCGAGTGATGAGAGGACGCACGTGATATAGATGTGCGGGGGGCTTGGAATTCAGATGAGGAACAAAAGCACTTTCCCAACTATGATCCTTCCCGACTCGGTCTAGGGTTGGCAATCGACCTGGTTCTACTGCAAGGACCAGCCGACCCCGGGCCAGTCGACTGGACTTCCCCACTTTTCCATGGCTCGAGTGGAGAAGCCCTCCACATTGAGAGTGATCCCGAAGGAGAAGGCGCGGGTGAAGGTGTTGGTCGAGCGGGTTGTCCAACTTGTCCGCGACGGGGTGACCGGTATGGACCTGTTGGATGTCTTCCTCAGTCAACGCATCCAACCACTCCAAGCTCGTGACCATCTGATGTGGATGTACTCGGGACTCGAGGATTCCACTCGGATCCACCTGGAGGATGTTAGCGAGGACACAGTGGAGTAGTGGCTGAGGGGTATTACCGGCAACAAGGATAATCCCCGAGGGTCCAGGAGGGTGGTTCCATTCGACCATTCGCGCCAGCCGGAACAGGTACAATTCTGCATTGTCGAGTGTCTTCTTGTTTTACTATGTAGCATCTTGTTGACGGTCGACTGTCTTTCTTTTATTCCTTGCCTTTTAGGCTCTTGTTGATATGTACTCAATGCCCAATGGAGTGCAGGAGCAAAATGTCGAAGGGGAGGCGAGCAGAGGCAAGAGTGGCGAGTGGCACTCGGATGCAGAGGACGACGAGGAGAGCGACGACCCGAGTGACGAAGAAGAGGTCGACTCGCCTCCTCGCAGAGAAAGGAGGTCCAAGCATGCTCACGATCCGAAAAGCACCCCTGACTTGTTGGCCGCACCAACTGGGCAGTCTTCAAAGCGCCCTCGGACGTCTTCTCCGGTGCCGACCGAGAAAGTATCGAAACAGCTCAAGACCGCGCCGCCTCCAGCGCCAAAACCATTGAAGGTCGCATCCTCCAAACCGCCGAAGGCTTTACCCAGAATCAAAGTGACCATTCCCACCATCTCTGGGTAACTATCTGACCTGATCCTTT
This sequence comes from Triticum monococcum, assembly GCA_034509565.1. Taxonomy (NCBI): domain Eukaryota; kingdom Viridiplantae; phylum Streptophyta; class Magnoliopsida; order Poales; family Poaceae; genus Triticum; species Triticum monococcum. Next base: position 550,406,481 of record CM067843.1, on the reverse strand, counting down.
GGTCGACTCGAGTAATAGAACATAATCGACTGAACGCTGACATTTGTAGTGCTGCTACCTCCAGAACTTCCTCCCGCCAATACCAAGACGAGGAAATGGAAGACGCGGTTACCTCCAACCCAGGTACAATTCTCGTGATCTTGTTCTTGATTATTTGGTCGATTAAATTCTGGCGATTCACTTGGGGTCGACTAATTTATTTGCAGCCCCACCCAACGTTATCGAGCTTCCGGATGATGATGAAGATGTGGCCCCGAGGCCCAGAAAGAACAAAAAAGTAGTTGCTGGCAAGACATCTCAGCCTGGACTGACGATAGAACCAACCGTCCAACAACCTCAAGATGCAGGCGGGGCCTCTGTAACTTTTGATGTCCCATTGTCGAGTGAGCGCCCCGCACCGTCGATTGTACCAATGTTTCCTTCAGCCATCCAACCTCATGCCTCGGAGCTCCAAGCTGCCGCATCTGGGCCGTCTGCTCCCTTCTTCACCAACTATCATGTTCCGGAATGCCAGTCGGACGCCGCTGCGGAGGCCATCTGTCAGGCTAGCGTGAGGATGGAGCGGATGAAGACGGTGCACGACAACAACCAGGCTGCTTACGATGCCAGCGCGGCTCTTCGGGCCAATGTCCAGGTAAGTTGGCTTTCGACTGACCTTGTTCTATTAGGATATGCTATCTGAAATATTTTCTTTCATACACTCTCTTATTGTTTGCGTCGAGTCTGTACACCCACTGGGTGTTTTGTTGTCTTTAGTATTTGTGTTCTTCCACTCGGCCTGGTCGAGTGGGATCTGAACCAGTGGGGGCACGCTAAGTGCACCCACTGGGTGTAGTCCCCGAGACCGCAGTCGACTGCGGGCAGTCGACTAGGGTCTGAGTACTTCTGTTCACTTTTCTTTCTTCCACTCGACCCGGGCGGACCGGTCGAGTGGGATCTGAATCAGTGGGGGCACGCCAAGTGGACCCGCTGGGTGTAGTCCCCGAGACCGGGGTCGACTGCGGGCAGTCGGCTGGGGTCTGAGTAAACTTTTAAGTTTTATTCACTCGGAAGTAAATACTCTTTGATCTTGTCGATTGATATGTCTTTTACCCTCTGCAGAAATCTTGTACTCTCATTTCCAAGTTCGCCGAATTTGAGGAGAAGCAGAGGCAACTCAACCTTGACTTGGAGCTGGCCCAACAAAAATTGAAGAAAGCTCAAGATGAAGCTTCTGGTATGGAAGGTAACTGCCTGTTGACTGCTCACATCGATCGTCCTTTAAAATATTTCTCCGATCTCTTGTTTGATCCGATTGCTTATTCTGCAGAGAAAATGAGGTTGGCACTGGAGAAGAGAGACTTGGACCTTGCAGTTGCGCAGAAGGAGGCTCAAGATAAGACTGCCCTTGCTGACCAGAAGCTGGCTTCGGTCGGAGTGCTGGAAGAAGAAGTAAGCAAGATGAAGTCCTCTCTCGCTGAATCCAACCGAGAGGTAACTCATCTGAAGAAGGATAAGATGGCTCTGAATGAGAAGCTGGAATCCACGGCTCGTAAGAGAAATGACGTGGAAGCTTATCAGAGAACCCTTGCCAAGAAGCTCTTTCTTATGCTGGAAGGTACTCCTTTTAATTCGACTGCTTTACTGCTTGCGAGTTAGTCCAGTCCAGTGGACTCACTAACCCCTTGACTGCAGAATTCTGCCAAAACTTTGATGAGGAAACTGGACGGATCGAGATGGGTTTGGACCCTATTGTTTCTCCAGTCGGTGACGAGGCTGCCATGAATGTGCTTCGACTAGAATCCCGTGTCGCCAGTCTTACAAGTTACCTCGCTCGTCTGAAGGTGGCAGTTTCACAAAGCGACTCATCGCTCTAGCCAAGGGCAACACTTCAAAACGACCTCGAGTCTTTGATGGCTCGCCTCAACGAGGTCCCTGGTCGAGTGCAAGAATGGAAGAAGTCCTCTGCCCGGTGTGGTGCTGACGTGGCGTTGTCCTTGGTAAGAGTCCACTGCAAGGAAGCCCGCGAAGATAAGCTGGCGGCGATCAAGGTCGCGAACACCAAAAGACATGATTTCCAGCCCTTTATGGAGACTTTCATCGCTGCTACCACTCGGATTGCAGATGGAATTGACTTGGACGAATTCGTCGAACCTGCCAGCCCTCCTCCTGCCGAATGAACAAACTTCGAGATTTAAATCTGCCTTAAATTTGCCTCGGAATGCCAAGTGGTTGTTGTAACCGTTAAACTCCTTCGGGCTTGGTGCTCGAATACTTTTGATCCGTCGTCTGGAATTTTTAGGATCTGTCCGAACTTGGTTTATTTCTGAATATGCTTGTATTTGCCTTCGAGTGGGATTTGCTCTTTACTCTGAATAATCTTTCGACCCGCATCTCGTCGTCCTCGTAGACAGGGGTGGAGCGTACATTGTATTTGTGGCACAGCTCCGAAGGAGAAGGTTGTAGTCGACCTGCATCTCGTCATTGCGGATGGGGATGGAGCGCACATTGTACTTGTGCCGCAGTTCCTAAGGAGAAGGTTGCAGTCGACCTGCACCTCGTCGTCCTTGCGGATAGGGATGGAGCGCACATTGTACTTGTGGCGCAGCTCCTAAGGAGAAGGTTGTAGTCGACCTGCACCTTGTCGTCCTTGCATATGGGGATGGGGCGCACGTTGTATTTGTGGCGCGGCTCCAAAGGAGAAGGTTGCATTCGACCTGCACCTCGTCGTCCTTGTGGATGGTGATGGTGAAGGAAATATGCCCTAGAGGCAATAATAAAGTTATTATTTATTTCCTTATATCATGATAAATGTTTATTATTCATGCTAGAATTGTATTAACCGGAAACATAATACATGTGTGAATACATAAACCAACAGAGTGTCACTAGTATGCCTCTACTTGACTAGCTCGTTAATCAAAGATGGTTATGTTTCCTAACCATGAACAAAGAGTTGTTATTTGATTAACGAGGTCACATCATTAGTTGAATGATCTGATTGACATGACCCATTCCATTAGCTTAGCACCTGATCGTTTAGTATGTTGCTATTGCTTTCTTCATGACTTATACATGTTCCTATAACTATGAGATTATGCAACTCCCGTTTACCGGAGGAACACTTTGGGTACTACCAAACGTCACAACGTAACTGGGTGATTATAAAGGAGTACTACAAGTGTCTCCAATGGTAGATGTTGGGTTGGCGTATTTCGAGATCAGCGTTTGTCACTCCGATTGTCGGAGAGGTATCTCTGGGCCCTCTCGGTAATACACATCACATAAGCCTTGCAAGCATAATAACTAAAGATGTTAGTTATGAGATGATGTATTACGGAACGAGTAAAGAGACTTGCCAGTAACGAGATTGAACTAGGTATTGGATACCGACGATCGAATCTCGGGCAAGTAACATACCGATGACAAAGGGAACAACGTATGTTGTTATGCGGTCTGACCGATAAAGATCTTTGTAGAATATGTAGGAGCCAATATGGGCATCCAGGTCCCGCTATTGGTTATTGACCGGAGACATGTCTCGGTCATGTCTACACTGTTCTCGAACCGTAGGGTCCGCACGCTTAACGTTACGATGACAGTTATTATGAGTTTATGCATTTTGATGTACCGAAGGTTGTTCGGAGTCCCGGATGTGATCACGGACATGACGAGGAGTCTCGAAATGGTCGAGACATAAAGATTGATATATTGGAAGCCTATGTTTGGACATCGGAAGTGTTCCGGGTAAAATCGGGATTTTACCGGATTACCGGGAGGGTTACCGGAACCCCCCGGGAGCCAAATGGGCCTACATGGGCCTTAGTGGAAAGGTGAGAGGGCTGCCCACAAGGGCTGCGCACCTCCCCCCTTCCCTAGTCCTATTAGGACTAGGAGAAGGGGCCGACCCCCCTCTTTCTCTCTTCTCTTTGGAGAATCCTAGTTGGAATAGGATTGGAGGGGGGAGTCCTACTCCCGGTAGGAGTAGGACTCCTCCTGGCGCACCAAGGGGCCGGCCGCACCTCTCCCCCTTTGACCCTTTATATACGGGGGCAGGGGACACCCCAAGACACACAAGTTGATCATTGTTGATCGTTCCTTAGCCGTGTGCGGTGCCCCCTGCCACCAAATTCCACCTCGGTCATATCGTTGTAGAGCTTAGGCGAAGCCCTGCGTCGGTAGTACATCAAGATCGTCACCATGCCGTCGTGCTGACGAAACTCTTCCTCGACGCTTTGCTGGATCGGAGCCCGAGGATCGTCATCGAGCTGAACGTGTGCTAAGAACTCGGAGGTGCCGGAGTAACGGTGCTTGGATCGGTCGGATCGGGAAGAAGACGTACGACTACTTCCTCTACGTTGTGTCAACGCTTCCGTTGCGATCTACAAGGGTACGTAGATCAGACTCTCCCCCTCGTTGCTATGCATCACCATGATCTTGCGTGTGCGTAGGAAAATTTTCGAAATTACAACGTTCCCCAACAGTGGTATCAGAGCCTAGGTTTTATGGTTTGATGTTATTTGCACGAGTAGAACACAAGTGAGTTGTGGGCGATACAAGTCATACTGCCTACCAGCATGTCATACTTTGGTTCGGCGGTATTGTTGGACGAGACGATCCGGACCAACCTTACGCGTACTCCTACGCGAGACCGGTTCCCTCGACGTGCTTTGCACATAGATGGCTTGCGGAAGACTGTCTCTCCAACTTTAGTTGAACCAAGTGTGGCTACGCCCGGTCCTTGAGAAGGTTAAAACAAAGTCTATTTGACGAACTATCGTTGTTGTTTTGATGCGTAGGTGAGATGAGTTCTTACTTAAGCCCGTAGCAGCCACGTAAAACTTGCAACAACAAAGTAGAGGACGTCTAACTTGTTGTTGCAGGGCATGTTGTGATGTGATATGGTCAAGGCATGATGCTGATTTTATTGTATGAGATGATCATGTTTTGTAACCAAGTTATCGGCAACTGGCAGGAGCCATATGGTTGTCGCTTTATTGTATGCAATGCAATTGCGATGTAATGCTTTACTTTATTACTAAACGGTAGTGATAGTCGTGGAAGCATAAGATTGGCGAGACGACAATGATGCTACGATGGAGATCAAGGTGTCGCGCCAGTGACGATGGTGATCATGACGGTGCTTCGGAGATGGAGATCACAAGCACAAGATGATGATGGCCATATCATATCACTTATATTGATTGCATGTGATGTTTATCCTTTTATGCATCTTATCTTGCTTTGATTGACGGTAGCATTATAAGATGATCTCTCACTAAATTATCAAGAAGTGTTCTCCCTGAGTATGCACCGTTGCCAAAGTTCGTCGTGCCCAGACACCACGTGATGATCGGGTGTGATAAGCTCTACGTCCATCTACAATGGGTGCAAGCCAGTTTTGCACACGCAGAATACTCAGGTTAAACTTGATGAGCCTAGCATATGCAGATATGGCCTCGGAACACAGAGACCGAAAGGTCGAGCGTGAATCATATAGTAGATATGATCAACATAATGATGTTCACCATTGAAAACTACTCCATCTCACGTGATGATCGGTTATGGTTTAGTTGATTTGGATCACGTGATCACTTAGAGGATTAGAGGGATGTCTATCTGTAACACCCTCGATGCGACTATATCTTCCACGTGTCGAGGCACGACTTAGAGGCATAATCGCATTGAAGGCATATGTCGCAAGTGAGGCAATCTTCACACAACCCATGTACATAATAATATAAAGGGGGGAATAGTAATAATAGTTGGCTTACACTCGCCACGTCACATCAAGGTACATAAATAGCATCCAACATACAAGCACTCATGGCCCGACTACGGCGCCAAAATAGAAAAGACTCCCCAACATGCGACTAATCCCTGAATCGAACCCCGAGCAGGCACCACTACTGATCATCAGGAAAAGAAACATAGTATCGCTGAGAGTCCTCGTCGTACTCAGCGCCCGCGCCGGCCGACCTCGTCGCCGTCCAGCCGCTCGCCGGCGCCGGCCTCCTCGCCACCTTGCGCCGCCGCCTCGTCGCCGGCAAGCTCGCCTCGGTGCCCGGAGCCGCCGTCGCCTGCCCGCGCCCTCGCCGGAGCTCCTCGCCGCCCGGCCGGTCCCCGCCGCCACCGCGCCACCCCGGCGTCCCTCGCCGTCGCCCTCGCCGGCGGTCCCCGCTGCCTCCGCCGGCGGCCGCCGCCATCGCCGGCTCGGATCGAGCTACAGTGCCCGCGCCCGATCCGGATCGGATCTGTGAACAGTAACCCTAACCGGGGTTGACTTTCCCTCTCTCCCGTTAATTTTATGCAAACTTTGACCTGCCATAACTTTGCATCCGTAGCTCCGATTTGGGCGTATGATATGTCAAAATCTTCGTCTCGACGAGCACATCATTTCATTCCATTGCATCATTTGCATTTGAGGTCATCTTGGTGCCCAAAATGCTGTTGGAAGGAGGCATGTTGAGTTAAATTGCAGATCCGTTAGTTCAACATGCACTTTTGTCATTTTTGCCATATTTAATCCGTGCATGATATGCCTGTGCCCCTTTGGGATGAATTGTTAAGCATGTTGTCTTCTTTCCAGAGGTGCCTTCCATATATTTTTAGGATGTGTGTGTTGTCTTGTGCAAGCTTGCGAAGAGGGCTACCTGAGATTACAGATTTCAGGGACTTAGTGAATTTCGCTAAGTCTGAGCCGTTTTAGTTCACGATGCTATATGTCCGGCTTGTTTCCTAGTGATCCGTGCCTCTTTTGAGGATGATCAATAAGAGTGATTTGTTATGCTTGTTGTGCTTAATCCATCCATGTCTTTACTTGTTATGTTGGAGCCCCCTAGGTTGACTCAATCGAGCTCAACTTTTGGATAGTTGCTGTTTTGGGCAGATAGTGAACTCTTTTGCGATTTTGCCGGAGTGATTGCTAGTGATCCATGCATGCTATGCCATTGTTCTTGCCATGTCTAGCTAGCATTTTGTGCCTTCTTAATGGATATATGCTTGCCTTGCCATGACTTGCACCGTAGTGAGAGCATCGAGCTCGTTTATATGCCTCCGTGAGTTATTATTTCAGCATGTCCCAGTTTTCACTAAGTCTGAAAACTGATTGTGTTTCATCGATGTTTGTGTGCTCGGTAGAGTATTTTGTGAACCCTTTTGGCCCCAGGTCATGTTGGGTGTTTTGTTAAGCTTGTTGAGTAGCTCCATGCCATGCTCTTACTTGCCATGTTCAGGTTTTCCTTCATGTTGTTTTGCTGCTCCGAAGAGAGCATCGTGGTCTGAAATTTCAGACTAGCGTTAATTTCGCTAAGTCTGAAATCTGTTTTGCTTATTCAGTTTTGCCATGCTTGTTTGAAGCCCTTAATGGATGAATTTGCCTATGCCTCAGTCATGATGATTTGTTAAGCTTGATGAGTACATCACTGCCATGCAATTTGTTTTCATGTTGGGTGGCTGTAGCACGTTCATTTTGTTGCATTTAGGAGCCTACTTGCTGTAAATCGCAGATCGATTCGTTTAGTAAAACGCTTGCCATTTCTTAACCGTAGCTCCGATTGACAGGATCTTTATATCGTTTTCAGGGGATTTCTTCCCCTCTATCCAGTGGCACACTTGGATTTCCATGTTGAGGCCAGGTTCATGCATTTCCTGCTACATGTTGCATTCTTGCATCCCGCATCGCATCCCGCATAGCATATCATCTTTGCGTCTTATTGCTTGCCCTTGCACGTGGTTGATTGTATCCTTGTTGCTTGTTTGTGTTGTTGGGTAGAGCCGGGAGACGAGTTCGCTAACGAGGAGCCCGTTGAGTTTGCTTTTGAGGATCCAGTCAATTCTGACAGCTGTGCAGGCAAGATGATCACACCCTTGAAATCACTACTATCTTTGCTATGCTAGTTTGCTCGCTCTTTTGCTTTGCCAATGCTCCGATGCCTACCACTTGCTTGTCAGCCTCCCAATTGCCATGATTGAGCCTCTAACCCACCTTTGACCTAGCAAACCATTGATTGGCTATGTTACCGCTTTGCTCAGCCCTTCTTATAGCGTTGTTAGTTGCAGGTGAAGATTGGAGCCGTTCCTTGTTGGAACATTTATGTACTTGTTGGGATATCACCATATTGCTATGTTATCTTTACTTATCTATATACTTGGTAAAGGGTGGAAGGCTCGGCCTCTCGCCTAGTGTTTTGTTCCACTCTTGCCGCCCTAGTTCTCCGTCATATCGGTGTTATGTTCCCGGATTGTTGCGTCCCTTACGCGGTTGGGCTATAATGGGAACCCCTTGATAGTTCGCCTTGATTAAAGCTTTTCCAGCAATGCCCAACATTGGTTTTACCATTTGCCACCTACCCTTTTCTTTCCCTTGGGTTTCCGGAGCCCGAGGGTCATCTTTATTTTAGCCCCCACGGGCCAGTGCTCCTCTGAGTGTTGGTCCGGAACGTCAGCCTCCGGTGGCCACCAGGGGCAACTCTGGGCTGGCCTACCGGAAGTTTGGACAATCTGAGTGTGCCCTGAGAAAGAGATATGTGCAGCTCCTATCGGGATTTGTCGGCGCATTCGGGCGGTGTTGCTGGACTAGTTTTGACCTGTCGAATCATCTTGTTGTACCGGGATACCGAGTCTGATCGGTGGGTCCTGGGTGGAGGTCTATTCCTTCGTTGACCGTGAGAGCTTGTTATGGGCTAAGTTGGGACCCCCCTGCAGGGATTGATCTTTCGAAAGCCGTGCCCGCGGTTATGGGCAGATGGGAATTTGTTAATGTCCGGTTGTAGACAACTTGAACTTAATTAATTAAAATGAATCAACTGCGTGTGTTGCCGTGCTGGCCTCTTCTCGGCGGAGTCCGGGAAGTGGACACGGCATTGGAGTTATGCTTGCGTAGTCTGCTCTATTTAGTTACCGCTCGTGCTTTGCCTTCTCTTCTCGCTCTCTTTTGCGAATAAGTTAGCCACCATATATGCTAGTCGCTTGCTGCAGCTCCACTCACATTACCCCTTCCTTACCTATTAAGCTTAAATAGTCTTGATCGCGAGGGTGCGAGATTGCTGAGTCCTTGTGGCTCACAGATTACTATTACACCAGATGCAGGGGCCGATGATACTCCTCCGGATGGCACGTTCGAGCTGAAGTGGGAGTACGACGAGGACTCTCAGCGATACTATGTTTCTTTTCCTGATGATCAGTAGTGGTGCCTGCTCGGGGTTCGATTCAGGGATTAGTCGCATGTTGGGGAGTCTTTTCTATTTTGGCGCCGTAGTCGGGCCATGAGTGCTTGTATGTTGGATGCTATTTATGTACCTTGATGTGACATGGCGAGTGTAAGCCAACTATTATTACTATTCCCCCCTTTATATTATTATGTACATGGGTTGTGTGAAGATTGCCTCACTTGCGACATATGCCTTCAATGCGATTATGCCTCTAAGTCGTGCCTCGACACGTGGGAGATATAGTCGCATCGAGGGTGTTACACTATCTAAGTGGGAGTTCCTAAGTAATTTGATTAACTGAACTTAAACTTATCATGAACTTAGTACCTGATAATATCTTGCTTGTTTATGTTGATTGTAGATAGATGGCTCGTGCTGTTGTTCCGTTGAATTTTAATGCGTTCCTTGAGAAAGCAAAGTTGAAAGATGATGGTAGCAATTACACGGACTGGGTCCGTAACCTGAGGATTATCCTCATTGCTGCACAGAAGAATTACGTCCTGGAAGCACCGCTAGGTGCCAGGCCTGCTGCTGGAGCAACACCAGATGTTATGAACGTCTGGCAGAGCAAAGCTGATGACTACTCAATAGTTCAGTGTGCCATGCTTTACGGCTTAGAATCGGGACTTCAACGACGTTTTGAACGTCATGGAGCATATGAGATGTTCCAGAAGTTGAAGTTAATATTTCAAGCAAATGCCCGAATTGAGAGATATGAAGTCTCCAATAAGTTCTATAGCTGCAAGATGGAGGAGAACAGTTCTGTCAATGAGTATATACTCAAAATGTCTGGGTATAATAATCACTTGATTCAGATGGGAGTTAATCTTCCAGATGATTGCGTCATTGACAGAATTCTCCAATCACCGCCACCAAGCTACAAGAGCTTCGTGATGAACTATAATATGCAAGGGATGAACAAGACTATTCCCGAGCTCTTCGCAATGCTGAAAGCTGCGGAGGTAGAAATCAAGAAGGAGCATCAAGTGTTGATGGTTAACAAAACCAATAGTTTCAAGAAAAAGGGCAAAGGGAAGAAGAAGGGGAACTTCAAGAAGAACAGCAAGCAAGTTGCTGCTCAGGAGAAGAAACCCAAGTCTGGACCTAAGCCTGAAACTGAGTGCTTCTACTGCAAGCAGACTGGTCACTGGAAGCGGAACTGCCCCAAGTATTTGGCGGATAAGAAGGATGGCAAGGTGAACAAAGGTATATGTGATATACATGTTATTGATGTGTACCTTACTAGAGCTTGCAGTAGCACCTGGGTATTTGATACTGGTTCTGTTGCTAATATTTGCAACTCGAAACAGGGACTACAGAATAAGCGGACGCTAGCAAAGGACGAGGTGACGATGCGCGTGGGAAACGGTTCCAAAGTCGATGTGATCGCGGTCGGCACGCTACCTCTACATCTACCTTCGGGATTAATATTAGACCTAAATAATTGTTATTTGGTGCCAGCGTTGAGCATGAACATTATATCTGGATCTTGTTTAATGCGAGACGGTTATTCATTTAAATCAGAGAATAATGGTTGTTCTATTTATATGAGTAATATCTTTTATGGTCATGCACCTTTGAAGAGTGGTCTATTCTTATTGAATCTCGATAGTAGTGATACACATATTCATAATGTAGAAGCCAAAAGATGCAGAGTTGATAATGATAGTGCAACTTATTTGTGGCACTGCCGTTTAGGTCATATCGGTGTAAAGCGCATGAAGAAACTCCATACTGATGGGCTTTTGGAACCACTTGATTATGAATCACTTGGTACTTGCAAACCGTGCCTCATAGGCAAGATGACTAAAACACCGTTCTCCGGTACTATGGAGAGAGCAACAGATTTATTGGAAATCATACATACCGATGTATGTGGTCCGATGAATATTGAGGCTCGTGGCGGATATCGTTATTTTCTCACCTTCACAGATGATTTAAGCAGATATGGGTATATTTACTTAATGAAACATAAGTCTGAAACATTTGAAAAGTTCAAGGAATTTCATAGTGAAGTTGAAAATCATCGTAACAAGAAAATAAAGTTTCTACGATCTGATCGTGGACGAGAATATTTGAGTTACGAGTTTGGTGTACATTTGAAAAACTGTGGAATAGTTTCGCAACTCATGCCACCCGGAACACCACAGCGTAATGGTGTGTCCGAACGTCGTAATCGTACTTTACTAGATATGGTGTGATCTATGATGTCTCTTACTGATTTACCGCTATCGTTTTGGGGTTATGCTTTAGAGACGGCCGCATTCACGTTAAATAGGGCACCATCAAAATCCGTTGAGACGACGCCTTATGAACTATGGTTTGGCAAGAAACCAAAGTTGTCGTTTCTTAAAGTTTGGGGCTGCGATGCTTATGTGAAAAAGCTTCAACCTGATAAGCTCGAACCCAAAACGGAGAAATGTGTCTTCATAGGATACCCAAAGGAAACTGTTGGGTATACCTTCTATCACAGATCCGAAGGCAAGACATTCGTTGCTAAGAATGGATCATTTCTAGAGAAGGAGTTTCTCTCGAAAGAAGTGAGTGGGAGGAAAGTAGAACTTGACGAGGTAACTGTACCTGCTCCCTTATTGGAAAATAGTACATCACAGAAAACTGTTTCTGCGACACCTATACCAATTAGTGAGGAAGCTAATGATGATGATCATGAAACTTCAGGACAAGATACTACTGAACCACGTAGATCAACCAGAGTGAGATCCGCACCAGAGTGGTACGGTAATCCAGTTCTGGAAGTCATGCTACTAGATCATGATGAACCTACGAACTATGAAGAAGCGATGGTGAGCCCAGATTCCGCAAAGTGGCTTGAGGCCATGAAATCTGAGATGGGATCCATGTATGAGAACAAAGTATGGACTTTGGTTGACTTGCCCAATGATCGGTAAGCAATTGAGAATAAATGGATCTTCAAGAAAAAGACTGACGCTGACGGTAATGTTACTGTCTATAAAGCTCGACTTGTCGCAAAAGGTTTTCGACAAGTTCAAGGGGTTGACTACGATGAGACCTTCTCACCCGTAGCGATGCTTAAATCCGTCAGAATCATGTTAGCAATTGCCGCATGTTATGATTATGAAATATGGCAGATGGATGTCAAAACTGCATTTCTGAATGGATTTCTGGAAGAAGAGTTGTATATGATGCAACCAGAAGGTTTTGTCGACCCAGAGGGAGCTAACAAAGTATGCAAACTCCAGTGATCCATTTATGGACTGGTGCAAGCATCTCGGAGTTGGAATAAACGCTTTGATAGTGTGATCAAAGCATTTGGCTTTATACAGACTTTTGGAGAAGCCTGTATTTACAAGAAAGTGAGTGGGAGCTCTGTAGCATTTCTGATATTATATGTGGATGACATATTGCTGATTGGAAATGATATAGAATTTCTGGATAGCATAAAGGGATACTTGAATAAAAGTTTTTCGATGAAAGACCTCGGGGAAGCTGCTTACATATTAGGCATAAAGATCTATAGAGATAGATCCAGACGCTTAATTGGACTTTCACAAAGCACATACCTTGACAAGATTTTGAAGAAGTTCAAAATGGATCAAGCAAAGAAAGGGTTCTTGCCTGTGTTACAAGGTGTGAAGTTGAGTCAGACTCAATGTCCGACCACTGCAGAAGATAGAGAGAAAATGAAAGATGTTCCCTATGCTTCAGCCATAGGCTCTATCATGTATGCAATGCTGTGTACCAGACCTGATGTGTGCCTTGCTATAAGTTTAGCAGGGAGGTACCAAAGTAATCCAGGAGTGGATCACTGGACAGCGGTCAAGAACATCCTGAAATACCTGAAAAGGACTAGGGATATGTTTCTCGTATATGGAGGTGACAAAGAGCTCACCATAAGAGGTTACGTTGATGCAAGCTTTGACACTGATCCGGATGATTCTAAATCGCAAACCGGATACGTGTTTACTTTAAACGGTGGAGCTGTCAGTTGGTGCAGTTCTAAACAAAGCGTCGTAGCGGGATCTACATGTGAAGCGGAGTACATAGCTGCTTCGGAAGTAGCAAACGAAGGAGTCTGGATGAAGGAGTTCATATCCGATCTAGGTGTCATACCTAGTGCATCGGGTCCAATGAAAATCTTTTGTGACAATACTGGTGCAATTGCTTTGGCAAAGGAATCCAGATTTCACAAAAGGACCAAACACATCAAGAGACGCTTCAAACTCCATCCGGGATTTAGTCCAGGTGGGAGACATAGAGATTTGCAAGATACATACGGATCTGAATGTTGCAGACCCGTTGACTAAGCCTCTTCCACGAGCAAAACATGATCAGCACCAAGGCTCCATGGGTGTTAGAATCATTACTGTGTAATCTAGATTATTGACTCTAGTGCAAGTGGGAGACTGAAGGAAATATGCCCTAGAGGCAATAATAAAGTTATTATTTATTTCCTTATATCATGATAAATGTTTATTATTCATGCTAGAATTGTATTAACCGGAAACATAATACATGTGTGAATACATAAACCAACAGAGTGTCACTAGTATGCCTCTACTTGACTAGCTCGTTAATCAAAGATGGTTATGTTTTCTAACCATGAACAAAGAGTTGTTATTTGATTAACGAGGTCACATCATTAGTTGAATGATCTGATTGACATGACCCATTCCATTAGCTTAGCACCCGATCGTTTAGTATGTTGCTATTGCTTTCTTCATGACTTATACATGTTCCTATAACTATGAGATTATGCAACTCCCGTTTACCGGAGGAACACTTTGGGTACTACCAAACGTCACAACGTAACTGGGTGATTATAAAGGAGTACTACAAGTGTCTCCAATGGTAGATGTTGGGTTGGCGTATTTCGAGATCAGCGTTTGTCACTCCGATTGTCGGAGAGGTATCTCTGGGCCCTCTCGGTAATACACATCACATAAGCCTTGCAAGCATAATAACTAAAGATTTTAGTTATGAGATGATGTATTACGGAACGAGTAAAGAGACTTGCCAGTAACGAGATTGAACTAGGTATTGGATACCGACGATCGAATCTCGGGCAAGTAACATACCGATGACAAAGGGAACAACGTATTTTGTTATGCGGTCTGACCGATAAAGATCTTCGTAGAATATGTAGGAGCCAATATGGGCATCCAGGTCCCGCTATTGGTTATGGACCGGAGACATGTCTCGGTCATGTCTACATTGTTCTCGAACCGTAGGGTCCGCACGCTTAACGTTACGATGACAGTTATTATGAGTTTATGCATTTTGATGTACCGAAGGTTGTTCGGAGTCCCGGATGTGATCACGGACATGACGAGGAGTCTCAAAATGGTCGAGACATAAAGATTGATATATTGGAAGCCTATGTTTGGACATCGGAAGTGTTCCGGGTAAAATCGGGATTTTACCGGATTACCGGGAGGGTTACCGGAACCCCCCGGGAGCCAAATGGGCCTACATGGGCCTTAGTGGAAAGGTGAGAGGGCTGCCCACAAGGGCTGCGCACCTCCCCCCTTCCCTAGTCCTATTAGGACTAGGAGAAGGGGCCGGCCCCCCTCTTTCTCTCTTCTCTTTGGAGAATCCTAGTTGGAATAGGATTGGAGGGGGGAGTCCTACTCCCGGTAGGAGTAGGACTCCTCCTGGCGCACCAAGGGGCCGGCCGCTCCTCTCCCTCTTTGCCCCTTTATATACGGGGGCAGGGGACACCCCAAGACACACAAGTTGATCATTGTTGATCGTTCCTTAGCCGTGTGCGGTGCCCCCTGCCACCAAATTCCACCTCGGTCATATCGTTGTAGAGCTTAGGCGAAGCCCTGCGTCGGTAGTACATCAAGATCGTCACCACGCCGTCGTGCTGACGAAACTCTTCCTCAACGCTTTGCTGGATCGGAGCCCGAGGATCGTCATCGAGCTGAACGTGTGCTAAGAACTCGGAGGTGCCGGAGTAACGGTGCTTGGATCGGTCGGATCGGGAAGAAGACGTACGACTACTTCCTCTACGTTGTGTCAACGCTTCCGTTGCGATCTACAAGGGTACGTAGATCAGACTCTCCCCCTCGTTGCTATGCATCACCAAGATCTTGCGTGTGCGTAGGAATTTTTTTGAAATTACTACGTTCCCCAACAGATGGAGCGTACATTGTATTTGTGGCGCAGCTCCAAAGGAGAAGGTTGTAGTCGACCTGCACCTTGTCGTCCTTGAGGATAAGGACGGACTTTAAACCTTAGGCGAGTACTGGACTGCAGCTAAGCTCCCGAGTGAGAGGGTCGCCCACCACTCGGTATGATTTTTTAAACTTAGGCGAGTACTGGACTGCAGCTAAGCCCCCGAGTGGGAGGGTTGCTCACCACTCGGTAGGATTTTACAAAGTTAGGTGAGTACTGGACTGTAGCTAAGCCCCCGAGTGGGAGGGTTGCTCACCACTCGGTAGGATTTTACAAACTTAGGCGAGTACTGGACTGCGGCTAAGCCCCCGAGTGGGAGGGTTGCTCACCACTCGGTAGGATTTTACAAACTTAGGTGAGTACTAGACTTAAGGATGGCAATTTTATCCATGGACAAGGATATCCGACCCGAATGGATAGGGTTTGGATATGCTTTTGTGTCCATGGGCGGCGCCCAAACCCGACCCGATTGTTCATGGATAGGGCATGGATATAATCTTGTACCCATGGATGTACCCAAACCCGACCCGATAGTATGACTTAATGGGGGAAAATCTGCTATCCCTGCCCCACGGTCGTATGTCCCACATCAATTTTACACTTTTTTTTATCTAAAACATGCATAAGAAATTACACAATCCCCATCGTAACTTTTTTTAGTTGACATTCAATCCCCTCTGTAACATACTCCAACACCCCTTCCCTTATTTTTACCTCCTTCTTAAATGACTCGTCATTCTCATCTGTTAGAAAAATACTAAATGATCTTAGGTTGTTAGTGGATGTTGATTAGCATAAGTAAAGCCTAGCCTACCATGAGGTGAAGAATGGAAGAGTTTATGTTAATATTGTGTTATGTCTTATTTATATGTCTCGAGAGGACCCAATGGATATCCAATGGGTATGGATATCCATCGGATTTGGACATGGACACAATTTTTCACCCATGGATTTTTTCATGGGCGGGCAAAGACTGTCTTCATGGACATGGATATGGATTTGAGATTGTTCAACCCGATCCAAACCTGACCCATTGCCATCCTTAACTGGACTGCAGCTAAGCCCCAGAGTGGGAGGGTTGCTCACCACTCGGTAGGATTTTACAAACTTAGGCGAGTACAGGACTTCAGCTAAGCCCCCGAGTGAGAGGGTTGCTCACCACTCCGTAGGATTTTTTTTAAACTTAGGCGAGTACTGGACTGCAGCTAAGCCCCCGAGTGGGAGGCTTGCTCACCACTCGGTAGTATTTTTTAAACTTAGGCGAGTATTGGACTGCAACTGAGCCTCTGAGTGGGAGGCTTGCTCACCACTCGGTAGGATTTTTTAAACTTAGGCGAGTACTGGACTGCAGCTAAGCCCCCGAGTGGGAGGCTTGCTCACCACTCGGTAGGATTTTTTAAACTTAGGCGAGTACTGGACTGCAGCTAAGCCCCCGAGTGGGAGGCTTGCTCACCACTCAACAGGATTTTACAAACTTAGGCGAAACAGATTCGCAGCTAAGCCTCCAAGTGGGAGGCTTGCTCACCACTCGGTAGGATTTTCTTTTAAACTTAGGTGAAACGGATTCGCGGCTAAGCCTCCGACTGAGAGGCTTGCTCACCACTCGATAGGATTTTCTTTAAAACTTAGGGGAAACGGACTCGCAGCTAAGTCACCCACTGGGGGATTTTCTTTTAAACTTAGGCGAAACGGATTCGCAGTTAAGTCACCTATTGGGGGATTTTAGACACAAATAAAAGCAACAACAATCGTTTAAGAGGACTGTAAAGCTCTTGTTTTTGATAAGCAAATTACAAAGGTACTTCTTATTACATTTTATTCGAATGGGTACTTAACTGTAAAAGGGGCGGAGCAACTCCGCATTCCAAGCCCGTGGCTCGTCCTTCTTATGCTCGACATTGTAAAGGTGGTATGCTCCATTGTGGAGCACTCTGGTGACAATGAAGGGGCCTTCCCAAGCAGGAGCGAGCTTGTGTGGTTTCTGCTAATCCACTCAAAGAACCAAGTCTCCCTCTTGAAAGGCTCGACCTTTCACATTTCTGGCATGAAATCGACGTAAGTCTTACTGATAAATGGTCGGCCGGATCAAGGCCAACTCTCTTTCCTCCTCTAGGAGGTCGACTGCGTCCTGCCGAGCTTGTTCTGCTTCATCTTTAGAGAAGAGCTCGACTCATGGTGCATTATGAAGTAAGTCACTCGGTAGAACAACTTCAGCTCCATAGACCAAGAAAAATGTAGTTCGGCCAGTCGATCGATTAGGAGTTGTCCTCAATCCCCAAAGAACTGATGGAAGTTCGTCAACCCAGGCACCCACTGCATGTTTGAGGTCTCGCATCAGTCGAGGTTTCAACCCTTTGAGAATCAGGCCATTTGCTCTCTCTGCTTGTCCATTCGACTGGGGATGGGCGACTGAAGCATAGTCGACTCGCGTGCCTTGGGAGGCGCAGAAGGCTCTGAACTCATCTGAATCGAAGTTCGATCCATTGTCAGTGATGATGCTGTGTGGAACTCCGTATCTGAACGTCAATTCTCTAATGAAGTTGACAACACTAGCTTCCAGATTCTTGATAGGCTTGGCTTCAATCCACTTGGTAAACTTGTCGACTGCTACAAGCACGTGAGTGAAGCCGCTCCTACCAGTCCTCAGCGGTCTAACCATATCTAATCCCTAACCAGCAAAGGGCCAAACGAGTGGAATGGTCTTCAGGGCTGACGCAGGTTTGTGGGACATATTGGAGTAAAACTGGCAGCCTTCACATCTGTCGACTATATCTTTCGCCATTTCATTTGCTCATGGCCAATAAAATCCAGTTCGGTATGCTTTAGCCACGATGGTCCTAGAGGACGCATGGTGGCCACAGGTCCCCGAGTGGATGTCGTTGAGGATCGCTAGACCTTCTTTCGGGGTTATGAATTTCTGGCTGACTCCGGTTACACTTTCCCTGAACAGCTGTCCTCTTATCACAATAAAGGCTTTGGATCGACGGACGATCTGTCGAGCCTCTTCTTCATCCTCTGGGAGTTCCTCCCTAAGGATATACGCGATGTACAGCACTGTCCAGTCGGGAGAAATAACCAAAATATGCATGATTAGGTCGACCATGGCTGGAATCTCGACTTCAGTCGGATCGGTGGCACTCTCTGGCTGTGAGGGCTCTTCAGTGAAGGGATTTCTTGAACTGAAGGTGCATGAATATGCTCCAGGAACACATTACTGGGAATGGCTTCTCTCTTGGAGCCTATCTTTGCTAAATCATCGGCTGCTTGATTTTTCAGTCGGGGTATATGATGGAGCTCTAACCCCTCAAACTTCTTTTCCAACTTCCTCACCGCGTTACAGTAGCCAGTCATGGCTGGGCTTCTAACGTCCCACTCCTTCATCACTTGATTGACTACCAAATCTGAGTCGCCATAGACCATGAGGCGACGGACGCCGAGTTAGATGGCCATACGTAACCCATACAAGAGTGCTTCATACTCTTCTTCGTTATTGGAGGAATCAAAGTGAATCTGGAGGACATATCTGAGCTTGTCTCCTCGAGGGGATACCAGTACCACCCCAGCGCAGGAACCATTCAGCATCTTGGAACCATCAAAGAACATGGTCCAGTGTTCCGAGTGAACTTAGTCGGCAGTTGCTGTTCGATCCACTCATCAAGGAAATCCGCTATTGCTTGGGACTTGATAGCTTTCTTTGCTTCGAACTTGATATCTAAGGGAAGGAGTTCAATCGCCCACTTTGCCACTCGACTAGTTGCATCTCTATTATTCAGAATCTCTGATAATGGAGCGTCGTTGACGATTGTAATGGAGTGGTCAGAGAAGTAATGTGCAACTTTCTTCGTGGTCATATAAATCCCATAAACAAGCTTTTGATAATGTGGATATCTTTGCTTTGATGGAGTCAAAACTTCAGAAACATAGTATACCGGGCGCTGAACTTTGTAAGCTTTTCCTTCTTCTTCCCGCTCGATCGTAAGTACTGTACTGACGACTTGTCTAGTGGCTGCAATGTAAAGCAGTAAAGACTCTTTGCTGATTGGAGCAGCAAGCACCGGCTGGGTGGAAAGCAGGGCTTTAAGCTCTGCAAATGCTGTATCAGCTTCAGGAGTCCACTCGAACTTATCTGACTTCTTCATCAGTCGGTAAAGAGGCAGTGCCTTTTCACCGAGGCGAGAAATGAATTGACTTAGGGCGGCCAGACAACCAGTAAGCTTCTGGACATCATGCACACGCACAGGGCATTTCATTCGGAGTATGGCACCCACTTTCTCTGGGTTAGCGTCGATCCCTCATTTGGAAATGAGAAAACCGAGTAATTTTCCGCCTGGAACTCCAAACGTGCACTTTGATGGATTAAGCTTGATATCATACCTTCCGAGGTTGGCAAAGGTTTCAGTAAGGTCAGCCAGTAGGTCGGAACCTTTACGTGACTTGACCACAATGTCATCCATGTATGCTTCTACATTTCGACTGATCTGAGTGAGTAAACACTTCTGAATCATCCGCATGAATGTGGCTCCAGTGTTCTTCAAGCCGAATGACATAGAGACATAACAGAAGCACCCAAACGGATCTGATGATACCCGGAATAAGCGTCCAAAAAGGACAAACGCTCACACCCCACAGTTGAGTCGACTATTTGGTCGATGCGAGGGAGAGGAAAGTGATCTTTCGGGCATGCCCGATTGATATGTTTGAAGTCAATGCACATGCGAAGTGAATCATCCTTCTTTGGGACCATGACAACATTAGCTAACCACTCAGAGTGATAAATCTCTCGGATAGACTCAGCTGCTAGGAGCCGAGCCACTTCTTCACCGATTGCCTCTCTCTTCTGTACGGCGGACCGTCGAAGATGTTCTTTTACTGGTTTCACTTTTGGGTCGACACGCAAACGATGCTCAGTCAGTCCCCTAGGAACACCTGGCATGTCAGAAGGTTTCCATGCAAAGATGTCCTAGTTCTCACGGAGGAACTGGATGAGCGCTTCTTCCTATTTGGAGTCGAGTGTGGCTGAAATGTGAGTTGGAGCAGCATTGGGATCCATGGGGTGAATATGAATCAGATTCGTTTCGCCAGACGAATGGAATGCTGAATCTGTGGCAGGCTTCTTAGCTCGCAACAAATCACTCGGATCTGCATTTTTTGATACTCCTGTAATTCCACTACTGCCATCTATGCATCGGCGATCTTTGAGCCCTTCTGGAAGCACTCTTCTTCCTTCTTTCGATTGCCAGTGATAGTGATCACCCCTTTAGGACCAGGCATCTTCAATTTGAGGTACACGTAACATGGTCGAGCCATAAAACATGCATAAGCTGGCCTACCCAGAATAGCATGATAAGCACTCTGGAAATCCACGACTTCAGATGTCAACTTTTCTTTGCGGTAATTCCTGGAATCACTGAAGACTACATCACGGGCGATTTGGCCGAGTGACGCAGCCTTCTTGCCAGGAATAACTCCATGGAAACTCATATTGCTTTCACTGAGTCTGGACATCGGAATGCCCATTCCTTTCAACGTCTCCGCATACAGTATATTCAGACCACTGCCACCATCCATCAGAACCTTAGTCAAACGAGTGCCTTCGACTACTGGGTCGACCACCAGTGCTTGCCTCCCAGGGGTGGCTATGTGCGTTGGGTGATCGGACTAGTCAAATGTAATGGCAGTCTGAGACCATTTCAAATAACTAGGTGTCACTGGAGCGACCATATTCACTTCTCTGTTGATGACTTTCAGTCAACTCTTACTCTCAACATCAGTGAAAAATCATCAGAGTGGAATTGACGTGGGGGTAACCATCATCGTCCTCTTCCTCATCCTCAACTTTGTCCGTTTCCTTCTCCTTTTTCTTGGGATGTTTCTCTCGGAATTGCTGGATTAGGAGTCGACACTGTCGAGTGGTATGCTTCGGGTAAATGAAATTACCCTCTTCATCTTTCGTAGTGTGAATGTGGCATGGTAAATCTAGCACATCATTTCCATCTTGATCTTTTACTTTCTTGGGATTCCATGGTCCTTTGGGTTTCCCCTTGAAAATTTCCTTGAGTCACGGCTAAGGCTTCTCCAGGAGCAGCTGGCTCGGCTTTGCGCTTCTGCTTCCGACTGCTTGCCACTCCGGAGTCGGTCTTCCTCTTCACCATTGGCATATTTGGTGGCAATCTCCATCATCCGAGTCAGAGTCATATCTCCTGTCCGACCGAATTTCAGATTCAATTCCCGATACTTAACGCCTTCTTTGAAGGCACAAATTGCTTGGTGATCTGACACATTCTCCACTGTATGGTGTAATGTGATCCACCTCTGGATATAATCTCTCAGAGTTTCATTCGGTTTCTGAATGCAACACTGTAATTCTGTCAACCCTGCTGGCCGTTTGCAAGTACCTTCAAATGTTCTGACAAATACCTGGGCAAGATCTTCCCAGGTATAAATACTACCAGGCGCTAACTCATTCAGCCACGCTCTGGCCGAGCCCTCTAACATCAAAGGGAGATGCTTCATGGCAACTTCATCGTTGCCACCACCAATCTGTACAGCCACTCGGTAATCCTCAAGCCAAGTATCAGGCTTGGAATCACCAGTGAACTTACTGACTCCAGTCGCCAACCTGAAGTTGGGAGGAATCATCGCAGCCCTGATGGCTCTGCTGAAGCACTCTGGACATGAGACATGCACTCTGCTGTTGGTTGGAAAATCTCTGTCGTGGCCTTCTCTGTGAGCTCTGTTTCTGTCGACCAGACCCTGAATAGATCTCGCATCAAAGCCCGGTTCTCTAGGATCGACTGGAATCCTTCGCCCACCACTGTGAGGACGTCTGTCATCATGCTGCCGAGGCACATATGACCCACTCCTTGGGGAAGGCATGGGCACTCGACGATGATCATCGTGATCGAGTCGGTGATCATACTGCTCATGGTTTCTGTACGACAGGCTGTAGGGAGTGAGGTCAACATAGGAGCCGACCGATACTGAGACGACGACTGCCGTAGGAGGACGCCACGGACGCACGCGCGAAAGTGCATTGCCCCACGGACGGGGAGCGCCTCAACATCGAGTGACGCTTCTTGGAGACAAGCGGAGTTGTCGGCTACGAATACGAGCGCGCCGAGACGGATCTCGCGGCCCTCGGCCAAACCTCCGGCTGAAACCATGTCAATGGGGATCGGAAAAATCGCAACTTCTCCAACAAGTCGCTAAGACACCTGCCCCACGGTGGGCGCCAACTGTCGTGGTTCTAAGTGTGACAGTAGAATGGGGGGTAGGAATGTAGAGGCAAGATCCTAGCTATGGAGGAGTTGTACACGCGAGTTTTTCGAGTTCAGGCCCTTCTTAGAGGAAGTAACAGCCCTACTGTAGCGACCATATCTCAAACAGTCCAATCTCTGTGCTCCAGTGTCATCCCTGGATCAGTAATGCTGACACCGCATAGTACTTGAAGGATTTATAATAGAGTAGCAATCACACACTTATTACAATGAGTGTCTCAAAAGAGAACTTATTACATTTAATATGGCTTAAGGCCATCTAATAACGATAACAGCGGAAGGCTTGGAAGATAAGTGAGTCCATCAACTCCAATGGCATCACTGAGTATAGAACCACGACCTAAAAGGCAACTTACTCATCGTCTGAAAAGTCTGCAACATGAACGTTGCAGCCCAAAACGGGTCATCACATGGAATATGCTGGGAAAGTAACACATAGAGAACAATGAAAGAATAAGGCTATACTATATGCATATTTGGCTGGTGAAAAGCTCTATGGTTACAGTTTTGCGTAAAGCCAATTTGTCCCTACTACAAAGGAATAAATTTTATTTAACTATCATGGTAGTTGTTAAACATTGAGAGTGTAGACACCCTCTCAATCCCAACTAAGCATCATCATTAAAACCCAACAAAATTAATTATAGTAACATGATGAGATTCACATGATAATCCAAGTACTAGATACTCAAATTGTCCATAACCGGGGACATGGCTAACCATGATTAGTTTATACACTCTGCAGAGGTTTGCGCACTTTTCCCCACAAGACTCGATCTCCTCCGTTGGGATTCTCGCACTACATGGTGTTTGAGAAACGGATAACCGAGACATAATCTTTCAGAAGCGCTTGCACCTTACGAACGGGTAGACCGTACCAACCTACATCCTCTACATGTGCTAGTCTACCACTGTAAGAGTTCGCACAACTTAGTCAAGTATGCTAGAGCCCATAGTAGCTTGTGGCTGCACACGAAAGTTTCTAGTATGAATAATCTCACGATCCCTTTGAGCCTGGATGGTGGTCCATAAAGAAAAACAGGCAATCGCTGGAATACCCAGGTGCCTCAATCCACCCAGATGTGTGTTTAAGTTGCCACCTTAAATAAACCATTAATTTAACAATCTCACATCTGTCATGGATACACTCACCTAATCCACGTCTACTAGCATAGCATGGCGATATAAGCAAACGTAGAAGTAACTACCAAAGGTTTGAATAATAAAACAGGTGATAGGTACTACCTCATCTACTTCCCAAAACCTACAATTTAATTAGATCCTAATCATGCAATGGTTGAGGATTGATCTAATGCAATAAAACTGGGTAGTAGGAGGTATGATCAAAGTGTTACTTGCCTTGCTGATGATCCGTGAAACCTAGAGATTTGAAGTAGCAAGCGGCGCACTCCGGGTACTCTATCGCAAACAAACAAGCATACAATAAGTACTCATCTAATGCATGGGTAAAACTCAAATAAGAGATTTCACCAGAAAGTTCAACTTAAGTACTCCGGTTTCCAAAAAGTATCAAATCGAACGAAGCAACGAAAGTTAAACGGCGAAAGAAACAAGCTTCGTTTACTAATATGGATCTAGGTCAAATTTTGCAGAGGCAAAAACTTGTTTGAGTTGGTTAAACGAAAAGAGGGTTTCGAGACGAAATTCCAGGCGCTTGAATCGCCTGATTCCGACAAACGAGCGAAAAGTTATACTAGAACGAAAATCGGATCAGAAATCGCGATCAGAAAAATCGCGGAAAAATCCGAGAAAAGAAAAACGACGAACAGATTAACGAACGAACGTTCGTTATCTGGATCTAAACGATGAACGCGTTCGTTAAAACGAACGAACGAACGAGCGAACGCTCGCTAATTAACCTAAACCGAAAAAACCAATCTAATAAAAAAAGGATCTAAAAAACTGACGAAAAACCGGTGGAAAAACCAAACGGTTTTTCTAAAAAACTGGCGGCGGGGTCCACCACGGCGGGCGGGTCCGGCGTCGGCTCCGGCGGCTGCAGCGCGGGGCGGCGGCGGCGGCGGCTTGGGGCGTAGGCTAGGGTTTCCTGGGGCGGCGGCTTGGGCTAAATCGGCCCGGGGTGGCGCTATTTAAAGGGCCCCGGTCAGAGGAGTCCTGGCCGATCCCGGCCCGTAGTCGGTTCGTTTTTTTAAATAACTACGCACAGAAAAACAAACAAAAGAAATGCTAAACCGACTCCAAAAATCCTGAAATAAATTTTCCCCAGCTTCTAAAATCAAGCCGCACAGGATGAACATTTATTTGGGGCTTAAATGCAATTTTGAAAAAAACGCACATTTTTCCTAAATTCAAATAAAATAGCAAATAAAACCAAAATAAAATCTTATTTGATTTTATTATTAAATCCTTGATATTTCTTTATTTTGGGAAAGTTATTTTATTCCCTCTCTCATATTTTTATGATAGAAATAAATGAAGATAAAATAAATAAAATCAAATGATCCTATTTTGAAAATTTGAGAAAACTCAAATATGAAAATAGCGAAATCCCCAACTCTCTCCGAGGGTCCTTGAGTTGCGTAGAATTTCTAGGATCAACCAAAATGCAATAAAATATGATATGCAATGATGATCTAATGTATAACATTCCAAATTGAAAATTTAGGATGTTACAAACCTACCCCCTTAAGATGAATCTCGCCCTCGAGATTCGGGTTGGCTAGAAAATAGGTGAGGGTGGTCCTTCAGCAGATCTTCCTCTCGCTCCCAGGTGGCTTCATCCTCCGTGTGGTGGCTCCACTGGACTTTGCAAAACTTGATGACCTTGCTATGGGTGACTCGGCTGGCATACTCAAGAATCTTGACTGGTTTCTCCTCATAGGTCAAATCACTGTCCAGCTGAATCGCTTTCAGTGGCACTGTATCTCTCAGCGGTATATCAGCTATCTCTGTGTGGCACTTCTTCAACTGGGAAACGTGGAATACATCATGAACTCCTGACAATCCTTTGAGCAATTCCAACTTGTAGGCTACTTCTCACATACGCTCCAAAACCTTGTATGGTCCTACAAAACGTGGCGCTAACTTTCCCTTAACTCCAAAGCGTTTAATTCCTCTAAGTGGAGATACTCGAAGATAAACTTGGTCTCCAACCTCGTAAACTGTCTCCTTGCGTTTAGAATCTATGTAACTCTTCTGCCTAGACTGAGCTACCTTGAGCCTATCGCGAATCAATTTCACCTTCTTTTCAGGCTCCTTAATCAGGTCCGGTCCAAACAACTGGCGGTCTCCAACTTCATCCCACGACAATGGGGTCCTGCACCTCCTTCCGTACAAGGCTTCAAAAGGGGCCATCTTCAAACTGGATTGATAGCTGTTGTTGTAAGAGAACTCTGCGTATGGCAAATTGTCGTCCCAGCTAGATCCATAATCTAGCGCACAAGCTCTTAGCATATCCTCCAAAATCTGATTGACTCTCTCGGTCTGTCCATCTGTCTGCGGATGGAAAGCTGTACTAAACTCTAGCCTGGTACCCAAAGTTTCATGCAACTGATTTCAGAACTTTGAGGTAAACTGGGTTCCTCTATCTGATACAATGCTCCTTGGAACTCCATGCAGACATACGATCCTGGTCATGTATATCTTTGCCAACTTAGCACTGGTGTAAGTAGTCTTCACTGGGATGAAATGCGCTACCTTTGTTAAACGATCGACTACTACCCAAATCGAATCATAGCCTGAACGTGTTCTGGGCAATCCTGTAATAAAATCCATGCCTAGCTTATCCCACTTCCATTCGGGTATTGGCAATGGTTGTAGCAATCCTGCCGGCTTCTGATGCTCTGCTTTTACTCTTTGACATACATCACAAACTGCTACATACTCCACAATATCCTTCTTCATTCCGGTCCACCAGAAAGTATCTTTTAAATCCAAATACATCTTGGTATTTCCTGGGTGAATCGAATATGGTGAATCATGGGCCTCTTGCAGAATTAACTTCCTGATCTCCAGGTTATTAGGCACATAAACACGGTCTTCAAACCATAAGGTATCGTGCTCATCCTCACGAAATCCTTTAGCTTTTCCTTTGCTCATTTTCTCTTTTATATAAACAATCTCCTTGTCTGTCCTTTGAGCTTCTCTGATCTTATCCATCAAAGTAGACTGAATCTCCAATGCTGCTACATAGCCTCTCGGAACTATCTCCAAACATAGATCACGAAGATCCTCGGCTAACTCCCTTGGTAAATCTCCCGTCATTAGGGTGTTGACATGGCTTTTACGGCTCAATGCGTCGGCTACTACGTTAGCCTTCCCGGGATGATAATGCAATCTCATATCATAATCCTTGATGAGCTCCAACCATCTCCTTTGCCTGACATTCAATTCCTTGTGCGTGAAAATGTACTTCAAACTCTTATGATCCGTGTACACCTCGCAGTGGTTTCCAATGAGAAAATGTCTCCAAGTTTTCAATGCATGCACTACGGCTGCTAACTCCAAATCATGCGTGGCATAATTCAACTCATGAGGCTTAAGCTGTCGTGAGGCATATGAAACAACTCTTCCCTCCTGCATAAGCACTGCTCCAAGTCCTCGACGTGAAGCATCGCAATATACCTCATAATCCTTGTTCTGATCCGGCAAAATCAATACTGGTGATGTAACCAAACGTTTCTTCAACTCCTGAAAACTGGCCTCACATTCCTCAGTCCATTTGAACTTGGTATCCTTGTTCAACAACTCCATCATAGGTTTTGCAATCTTCGAGAAATTTTCAATAAATCTCCGGTAGTATCCTGCGAGTACAAGAAAACTCCGGATCTCTCCAACTGTTGTTGGGGCTTCCCAATTCATCACAGTGTCAACCTTGGTGGGATCTACTGCTATACCTTCTCCGGATATAACGTGTCCTAGGAATCCAACTTCCTTCAACCAAAATTCACATTTGCTAAACTTGGCATATAACTGATGTTCTCTGAGTTTCTCAAGTACCAAACGCAAATGCTCCTTATGCTCCTCTTCATTCTTCGAGTAAACCAGAATATCATCAATGAGCACTACGACGAACTTATCCAAAAACTCCATAAACACCTTGTTCATCATGTTCATAAAATAGGCAGGGGCGTTAGTCAGACCAAATGACATAACGGTATACTCATACAGCCCATACCTGGTGGTAAAAGTCGTCTTAGGTATATCATGTTCTTGAATTTTCAACTGATGGTATCCTGATCGCAGGTCGATCTTGGAAAATACCTTAGCTCCTTGCAATCAATCAAACAGGTCATTGATCATTGGTAGTGGGTACTTGTTCTTGATGGTTACTTCATTCAATCCTCGATAATCAACAACCATCCTTAACGATCCATCCTTTTTCTCCACTAGAAGTACTGATGATCCCCAAGGTGAAGAACTTGGGCGAATATAGCCTTTATCCAATAACTCCTTAATCTGCTTCTTAATCTCTTCCAAATCCTTTGCGGGCATCATGTATGGTCTCTTAGATATTGGCCCTATGCCTGGCAAAAGCTCAATCAAAAACTCAATATCTCTATCCGGTGGCATGCCTGGCAACTCCTCTGGAAATACGTCAGGGAAATCCTTCACTACTGGTACTTCCTCCTGCACAACTCCTGTTAAGGAATTTACTTGAGTCCTCTTCGGCACATTCCGGGATACATACTTGATCCTTCTTCCTTCTGGCGTTGTAAGCAAAATTGACGTACTGGCGCATTCAATGTTCCCTTCATACTTCGATAACCAATCCATGCCTAATATCACATCCAATCCTTGAGATTCCAATACTATTAGGTCCGAGGGAAATACATAGTTACCAATCCTTAATGGTAACCGATCACACCATAGACTAGCCATATACTCTGCTCCAGGCGAGGTTACTAACATGGGTGACCTAAGGGCTTGGGTTGGCAGTTTATACTTATCCACAAATCCTCTTGAGATGTATGAATGCGATGCACTAGTATCAAAAAGAACGAGTGCAGTAAATGACTTAACCAAAAACTTACCTATTACTGCATCTGGCTGAGCTTCAACCTCCTCCACATTAACGTGGTTCACCTGTCCTCTGTTGAAAGGGTTCGGCTTCTTCCCAGAGCTTCCATTGCCATTTCCATTCTGGGATTCAGGACATTCATTGGCATAATGTCCGGTCTTCTGGCACTTAAAGCAAGTGACTTGGCTCAGGTCTCTCTTGGCTGGGGTTGATGGGTTGGTATGCTTCTGGCCGTTGCTTCCTCCATTCCCATTACCATTCTTGGGGCCATTATGATTGTGCGAGCTACCTCCCCCATGGGTATGCTGAAAAGGCCCTCCCGGTCTACGGGTAAAACACGGCTTCTGATGAGCTCCAGAATTGTACTTCCCTTGTCCATACTTCCACTTACGGTTCTCAATTTGCTGCTGCTTCCCTTCAATCATAAGAGCACGATCTACCAACTCCTGGTAGTTGTTGAAGGTTTCTACCATCAACTGCATGCTCAACTCATCATTCAGTCCTTCCAGAAACTTCTCCTGCTTAACTGCATCCGTAGCAACGTCATCTGGGGCATAACGGGCTAGCTTACTAAAGTCATCCACATAATGGCCAACTGTCCGTCCTCCTTGGCGCAAGTTGCGAAACTCACGCTTCTTCATGGCCATATCTCCTGCTGAAACATGGGTAGTACGGAAAGCCTGCTGAAACTGGTCCCATGTGACAGTGTCGATAGGGAAAGTGGCTGTGAAATTCTCCCACCATGATGCTGCGGGTCCGTCAAGCTGATGTGCGGCAAATTTCACCTTTTCCGCATCTGTGCATCCTGCCATGGTCAACTCCCTTGCTGTCTTGCGGAGCCAATCATCTGCTACTATAGGCTCGGTGCTACTGGAGAACACCGGCGGATTCAGCCTAAGAAAACGGGCTAAGTGATCAACAGGTGGTGGTGGGTTGTTGTTGTTGTTCCCCTGATTCTGATTCTGGACTAGCAACTGCATCAACGTATTATGCTGCTGGATCAGCTGAGTGAGCTCCGGTGGGAAGGTAAATCCAGGGTCACGTCTCGGAGGTATCTGATGGGTTTAGAAAAGATGAGATTTAAGAATAGAGAGGGGTCTAAAGAGAAAACACTACCCATATGCACATGAGGCAAAAGCAAACAATTCACTTCATTCCATCAAATAAGGGCATACAATCGGTCTAACTATCGCAAAAGTGCTCGGACTACTATATTTACATGGTGGACTACTAGTACTACTACTGATGGGGTGGTCTACTAGAAATATTCTTCGGTTGCAGACTCCATGATATCTCCTCCAGCTTCATCAACATAGTCATCATCGCTATCATCTGGATCTGAGTCGGTGTCATCGATGATGATGTAGTCTTCCGGGCGAATCTCCTTGGGTTCTTCGTCTTCTTCTACTGGTGTAGGGCCTCCCATAAATATTCCGATCTTCATTGTTAGGTCGGCATTCTTATCCACTAGTACTTCGATTTCCTCTTCATAATCTTCACATGTAGCCTTGAGTTCTTCCTCCAGCTCTGTGATTCTTGTCCTTGCATTCTTCAGATCTATCATGTCTGCGCACATCTGGTTCTCCTGACGTCGAATGTGCTGGTTTAAAGCCTGGATAAAAGTTGCGATTGATCTATCCTTCTTGGTACTAACCATCTCCCAGTGCTCATCTCGGCACCCACAAATTTTGTAGATAGTATCCTTGAGATCCTTGTGGTAAACTTCTCCAATATGTACCATGGCGATGTGATCTGCCATACTCTTTCCTAGACTCCAGGTTGGTGCATCAAAGGAAAACTCTATGGGCTCAGTGACTGGGATGAACGTTCTTCCTGGAACTTGAACTTGAATCATCCAGCGCTCCTCTTCAGGTAAAGTGGCGTTGTAGGTTCCGGTGAAGCTTGGTACTCCGATGTTCTGGTACTTAGTGACTTCCTTCAAGTGACGTCCAAAGGGTGTATCTTCATCCGGTTGTATAAACTTGTTCCTTGCATCCGCCATCCTAAAATAGTAGAAAATATGAGGAGTCAGAATGAGAAGAGTGAGTAGTGATCTTGGGCTTTAGCTTAGTGGTTGTGTCCTACTGTTAGCGTGTGCTCTGGTACCATCTTGTAGCGACCAGACCTCAAACGGTCCAATCTTTCTGCTCCAGTGTCATCCCTGGATCAGTAATGCTGACACCACACAGTACTTGAAGGATTTATAACAGAGTAGCAATCACACACTTATTACAACGAGTGTCTCAAAAGAGAACTTATTACATTTAATATGGCTTAAGGCCATCTAATAACGATAACAGCAGAAGGCTTGGAAGATAAGTGAGTCCATCAACTCCAACGGTGTCACTGAGTATAGAACCATGACCTAAAAGGCTCCTTACTCGTCGTCTAAAAAGTCTGCAACATGAAAATTGTAGCTCGAAACGCGTCAGCACATGGAATATGCTGGGAAAGTAACACATAGAGAACAATGAAAGAATAAGGCTATACTACATGCATATTTGGCTGGTGGAAAGCTCTATGGTTACAGTTTTGCGTAAAGCCAATTTTTCCCTACTACAAAGGAATAAATTTTGTTTAACTATCATGGTAGTTGTTAAACATTGAGAGTGTAGACACCCTCTCAATCCCAATTAAGCATCATCATTAAAACCCAACAAAATTAATTAGAGTAACATGATGAGATTCACATGATAATCCAAGTACTAGATACTCAAATTGTCCATAACCGGGGACACGGCTAACCATGATTAGTTTATACACTCTGCAGAGGTTTGCGCACTTCTCCCCACAAGACTCGATCTCCTCCGTTGGGATTCTCGCACTACATGATGTTTGAGAAACGGATGACCGAGACATAGTCTTTTAGAAGTGCTTGCACCTTACGAACGGGTAGACCGTACCAACCTACTTCCCCTACATCTGCTAGTCCACCATTGTAAGAGTTCGCACGACTTAGTCAACTATGCTAGAGCCCATAGTAGCTTGTGGCTGCACACGGAAGTTTCTAATGTGAATAATCTCATGATCCCTTTGAGCCTGGGTGGCGGTCCATAAAGAAAAACAGGCAATCGCTGGAATACCCGGGTGCCTCAATCCACCCAGATGTGTGTTTAAGTTGCCACCTTAAATAAACCATTAATTTAACAATCTCACATATGTCATGGATACACTCACCCAATCCACGTCTACTAGCATAGCATGGCAATATAAGCAAACGTAGAAGTAACTCCCAAAGGTTTGAATAATAAAACATGTGATAGGTGCTACCTCATCTACTTCCCAAAACCCACAATTTAATTAGATCCTAATCATGCAATGGTTGAGGATTGATCTAATGCAATAAAACTGGGTAGTAGGAGGTATGATCAAAGTGTTACTTGCCTTGCTGATGATCCGTCAAACCTAGAGATTCGAAGTAGCAATCGGCGCACTCCGGGTACTCTATCGCAAACAAACAAGAATACAATAAGTACTCATCTAATGCACAGGTAAAACTCAAATAACAGATTTAACCAGAAAGTTCAACTTAAGAAGTCCGGTTTGCAAAAAGGATCAAATCGAACAAAGCAACAAAAGTCAAACGGCGAAAGAAACAAGATTTGTTTACTAATCTAGATCTAGGTCAAATTTTACAGAGGCAAAAACTTGTTTGAGTTGGTTAAACGGAAAGAGGGTTTCGAGACGAAACTCCAGGCGCTTGAATCGCCTGCTTCCGACAAACGAGCGAAAAGCTATACTACACCGAAAATCGGATCAGAAATCGCGATCAGAAAAATCGCAGAAAAATCCGAGAAAAGAAAAACGACAAACAGATTAACGAACGAATGTTCGTTATCTGGATCTAAATGATGAACGCGTTCGTTAAAACGAACGAACAAGCGAACACTCGCTAATTAACCTAAACCGGAAAAAACGGATCTAATAAAAAACGGATCTAAAAAACCGACAAAAAACCGGCGGAAAAACCAAACGGTTTTTCTAAAAAAAACCGGCAGCGGGGTCAACCTCGGCGGGCAGGTCCGGCGTCGGCGGTGGCGGCGGAGGCGGCAGCTTGGGGCGCGGGCTAGGGTTTCCTGGGTCGACGGCTTGGACTAAAGCGGCCCGTGGTGGCGCTATTTAAAGGGCCCCGACCAAAGGAGTCCTGGCCGATCCCGGCCCGTAGTTGGTTCGTTTTTTTAATAACTACGCGCAGAAGAACAAACAAAAGAAATACTAAACTGACTCCAAAAATCTCAAAATAAATTTTCCCCGGTTTCTAAAATCAAGCCGCACAGGATGAACATTTATTTGGGGCCTAAATGCAATTTTAAAAAACACACATTTTTCCTAAATTCAAATAAAATAGCAAATAAAACCAAAATAAAATATTGTTTGATTTTATTATTAAATCATCAATATTTCTTTATTTTAGGAAAGTCATTTTATTCCCTCTCTTATATTTTTATGATAGAAATAAATGAAGATAAAATAAATAAAATCAAATGATCCTATTTTCAAAATTTGAGAAAACTCAAATATGAAAATAACGAAATCCCCAACTCTCTCCGAGGGTCCTTGAGTTGCGTAGAATTTTATAGGATCAACCAAAATGTAGTAAAATATGATATGCAATGATGATCTAATGTATAACATTCCAAATTAAAAATTTGGGATGTTACACCTACGTCTCGGAGCCCGGAGATGGTCGACTGGATTATATGCGTGTGAGTTACAGGGGGTGCGAACCCTTGTGCCTGTGGAGGGGGGTGGCTTATATAGAGTGCGCCAGGACCCCAGCCAGCCCACGTCACAGAGGGTTTAAGGTACATTGAAGAGAGAACGTTACTGGTAACGCCCACACTAAAGTGCTATAAATGACAATTAAGCCTATAAGTAAATGCCCGGCCGTTGTTCATGCAGAGTGGCTTTAGCTCTTCTGTCTGTCGAGTGACTTCTACGACGGTCGAGTGACATTGATTCTTCCGAGTGGAATGTCTTTGGTTGAGTGGATGATGGTACCCTTTGAATGATCCTGGCTTTAGGGTGATGTCCTAGGGGAGGATGTCTAGGTCAGGTCTATGACCCTACCCTAGGTACATAGCTACATCATCTGGTCCCAATGGTAGTACCGCGAGCCCAAGCGATAGTACCGCTTGGAGCTCTCAGCCGTAGTACCACTGCAGTACCGCTCTACTACCGCCTCGATTTTGGGTCCTGCTCTTTTCGTGTCGGGTTTAGCAGTAGTTGCACGGTAGTAAGGCACGGTAGTACCTCCTAAGCGGTAGTATCGCTCCGGTCGGGCGGTAGTACCGCTACTGCATAACTGCCGCTGTACTCTGCTCAGCCTTGCCTCTTTTGGTCCCGTGTTCTACTCCTCCAGCGGTAGTACCGCTGGGGTGCGCGGTGGTACCTCTTATATGCGGTACTACCACCCAAGGTTCATGTTATGTTGCTCCTTTTACCTGCTTCTTCCACCCGAGCGGTAGTACCGCTCGGGGAGCGGTAGTACCGCTCGTGTGCGGGTTGAGCACATAATGGTTGGATTTTTTCCCTCCTATAAAAGGGGGTCTTCTTCCCCAATGAACCTTATTCTTTGAGCTCGTGTTCTTCCCCCATTGTTGACCTTCTTCGAGCTTGCTAACTCTCAATCCCTCCATGGATTCTTGCTAGTTTTTGAGGGAAAAGAGAGAGGAGATTTAGATCCACGTTTCCACCAATAACTTTCTCCTCTATGTGAGGGGAACCCCTTGGATCTAGATCTTGGAGTTCTTGGTGTTCTCCTTGTTCTTCCTCTCATTTTCCTCCCTAGCATTAGTTGCTTCGGTGGGATTTGAGAGAGAAGGACTTGGGCACTCCGTTTGCCCTTGCATCGGTTTGAGTTCTCCATGGTGATACGTGGAAGTTACAAGTTGAGAAGCTTATTAATCTTGGGTGCTTGGTACCCTTGAGCTTGTTCCTCTTGGGTGCTTGGGTGCCCTAGATGGTTGGTGGTGTTCGTAGCTCAATCATTATGGTGTAAAGCTCTGGGCAAGCACCGAGGTCTCCAATTAGGTTGTGGAGATCGCCCCGAGCAATTTGACGGGTACCGGTGACCGCCCAAGGGTTGCCAAAGTGTACGGGTTCGGTGACCGCCCCCAAGGGTTGCCATTTGTACGGGTTCGGTGACCGCCCTCAAGGGTCCCTTAGTGGAATCACAGCATCTTGCATTGTGCGAGGGAGTGAGGAGATTACGGTGGCCCTAGTGGCTTCTTGGGGAGCATTGTGCCTCCACACCGCTCCAAACGGAGATTAGCATCCGCAAGGGTGTGAACTTCGGGATACATCGTCGTCTCCGCGTGCCTCGATTATCTCTTACCCGAGCCCTTTTACTTATGCACTTTACTTTGTGATATCCATATTGTTTCTTGCCATATATCTTGCTATCACATAGTTGCTTATCCTGCTTAGCTTAAGTTGTTGTTGCACATAGGTGAGCCTAGTTGTTGTAGGTTTTGTGCTTGACAAATTATCTGCTAGGTTTATTCCGCATTTGTTCGAGCCTAAATCATAATTATTTTAAAGCGCCTATTCACCCCCCCTCTAGGCGACATCCACGATCTTACACCTGTCCTAGGCGGATCTACGTCGATGATCTCATGGTTTTTGCTACGGATTGGTTCAGATCAGAGATGGTGGCGAGCGTGCGGGATCCATCTCGGCGGCTCTCACGGTTTGGCGAGGTGGGGTGGGAGCCCTCCTCCCAGGCTCCAGCGGTGGCACACTCAGGCAGTGGCCGGTGTGCCAGGGCTCCTACGGTGGCACTGCTGTTGCGGTTGGTCGCCAGATCTAGGCGACTAGATCTGGAGCTTTGAAGGCGATCGAGACAGTGCACAGATTGTCGGGTGGATTTCTTGGGACGGATCCGGGTGAAAACTTGGTCTTCGGTCGTTGGCCGGAGCCGGTGATGATGATGCCCTTATCATCGTTTCCTTCATGTAAGCATCATCGAGGTGAAGCTCCCAACCCCACTTAATACCTCCGGGGGAAACCCTAGATCAGTTGATCGGATGACGGCGGCAATCATGTGTCATTACCCCCTTGGGGCGACATTCTTGGAGACGCACTCAGGCTCGAGGGACCAGCAGACGGCTTCTTCGGTGGAGCGGTGTTTATTTCTACATATTCAAGGCGGCGGTTCTCGGCGGCATGGAGCAGTGGAGGCTTGGCGTCAGATGTGTGGCGATGGACACGCGCAGGAGGTCGACGTTGTCTGGCGTCGTGGTGGCGTCGGTGGCAGAGAGGCCTGACAAGGTCGATGCATCAGTATATACTTTGAGGATGGATTGATAGAAGACAGAGGTGATGGCCCTTTGCAGCGTGTGCGTGTGGTACTCACTGAGAGTGCGCCGGTCTGGAGTGTTACCCAGTCCCGCCTATGTGGCTTGGATGGGGCATCCGGCGTTAGATGTTAGGCTTTCGTGCGATGTCTGTTTGGTATTTGGCCCGGACATTCGGCATCCCTTTACCAAAAGGATAGGAGTAGCGACAGGTGTCGTCTAGATGGTGGCCTCGGGCTTACTGTGGTATTACCTTATAAGGTCTTTGTGAATAATAAATAAAATGATCGCATGCATCTACCAGATGCAGAGGTCGGGGGTGCTTCCTCATTTTCCAAAAATATATTTAAAAAATCAACAATGATATACCGAACGTAATGTAAAGCTCCCACACTTCCCATGACACCAAGCCCAATAATCCGGATAAATTGTAGTCGGTAAAGGGATTTTCCTAATTGCCTTGGCATCCCATGGCAAAAAATTATTTGCAAGTGCATCCTCCTTTCAAACATGATTCACGAGATCAATCAAATCAACAACCCTCTAGATTAACCTGTGATTAGTGTCTTATATGGGCCTAAGCCCATTCATAATCCAATACACACCTATAAGGGCCTCAACCCCGATTATGCACTCAAAAATTGCCGGTCATGGAAAAATCTGTGCACTTAGGGTGTTTGGTTCTTGAATCAGCCGCCATCCCTGTTCGGCTAGTAAGGCTAAATTGAACAATTCCATCTTTTGAAAACCTAGCCCTCCCATGGAGTATATAGGATATGTCATGTCCTGCCAAGACACCCATTTCGTTTTTTGTGAGAGGGCTACAAGGATGATTTGACCTTCGTAAAGTCAGCCTTGCATGTTGGATAGGTCAGCATTCGTGCATTAAAGTGGTTAAGCCCAGGTTAGGTTTAAGACAGCCCATAACAAAGAGCTGCCAATGCTGATATCGAGTTCTTGTCTGCTGCAAATGATACATATCATCCAGAAAAGCTATATCTTGCTGATAGATCCTATTTCGCATGTACCGCATGGAACGACCACGCAAATGGTATGTACCGCTACATATCCTTAGCCATCACCTATTAGCATGTGAAGGTAGGATAGCCCATTTTAGGGTCAGTTGCGGGAACGGTTTTTGCAATGTCCGGTACTAGTTTAGGAACCTTCCATTTTTTGTTCATCCAACAGTTTTCCGATTTTTTTACTATTTTTCTTTGTCTTTCACCCTTTTTTGTTTTCTCTTTTCATTTACTATATCATCTTTTCATCTTTTCTGTTGTTTTTTTAATTTTTTAGGTTCGTGCTAATTTTTGGGATTCATGAATATTTTTACAAATAATTTTAAATTTGTGATTTATTCCAATTCAAGAACAGATTTTAAAATTAGTGAATATTTAAAAAATGCATGCACACTTAATGAATCTACGAACATTTTCTAAAATCCTCATTTTCAAATCTATGTACATTTTTTAAACCCATGATTTTTTTTTCAGATTCATGAATATTTTTAACTCATTTTTTATTCATGAATATTTTTAACTCCGTGATTTTTTTTGAATTAGTGAAGATTTTTTCACATTCAATTTCTTTTGAACTTGTGAACATTCTTTCTTCAAATTCGGGAATATTTTGTGAATTCACATGTTTTT
This sequence comes from Triticum monococcum, assembly GCA_034509565.1. Classification (NCBI taxonomy): domain Eukaryota; kingdom Viridiplantae; phylum Streptophyta; class Magnoliopsida; order Poales; family Poaceae; genus Triticum; species Triticum monococcum. Next base: position 550,368,903 of record CM067843.1, on the reverse strand, counting down.
GATTCGTGAATATATTTTTAGTCCTGAATTTTTTTTAAAGTATGTGAGATTTTTTCCAAAATTTTGAACATTTTTTTAATTTATGAGCATTCTCGAATTCATGAATATTCTTTTCAAGTTCATGAAATTTTTTCAAACTTTCAAATATTTTTTCTTAAAACTAACAACAAAGAAAATTTGATTAAATTTTTTGGTTGTTAGGAAACATAATTTTGGTGAGAGAGCAAACCAGGTAACGAGGGGGAAAATTAGTTTTAACATAAAGAAAAACCCACAAAACACTTGAGCAACGAGCAAAATCACCGCATGGGCCGGGCCAGAAATGAAGAGGAAACCGTGTTATTCTACCATTCTTTCAGTACAAACATTAAACATATAGTAGTATTATATACCTACTATAAATTATTTAAATAAAGAAAACATAAATTTGAATAAAGCATTCACGAAAACCATGAATTGAAATAAATCAAAATTTTCAAAAGGTATGTACAATTGAAAAAAAGTTCGCAAAAATGGAAAAAGTTCATCAAATTTGAAAAAAAACCAATGGATTTGAATAGGGTTCATCGATTTAAAAAATCATCAAATTTGGAAAAAATCATTGAATTTGAAAAAAAGTTATTGAGTTTGATTATTTTTATAGATTTTGAAAAAAATCAATAATTTTGAAAAAAGTTCATCGATTTTGAAAAAAGATCATCGATAATTAAAAAGTTCATCGACTTTGAAGAAAAGTTCATCAATTTTTAAAAAGTTCACAAATTTGAAGAAAAAGTTCACGCATTTAGCAAAAGGAAAAAAGAAAAAACCGTTCCAAGAAAAATAGAAATGAAAAATAAAAAAACAAACAAACCCATTCGAAGAAAAAGAAAAAGAACAAAGATGAAAGATGAAAAGAAACAAAATGTTGGAATTAAACAGAAAAGATGATACAGCTGGGTTGGTTAGCGCAGCATGTACATAACCAGGGTGTCACAGTTCGAATCACGCCCCATGCATGCAGGTCTTTTGCCCGTTAGAAAAAACAGGAAAAAAAGATGAGTCAACCCAACTAGATGCGTGTGTGAGTATATCACCTCCTGTTTAAGGACCAAACCGACAGCCAAATCGTTAGTACAACTACTTTTGCCCGGCCCATTTAAGAATTTCTCACAATGCATTTCTCATCATTTTTGGGAAGGCTCTAGAACATTTTTTGAATCGGGTTTTCTTGGTTTACCCTCTTTCTTGCCAAATAGATGGGAGCTCCTATTCAGCGCTGTAAGCGCCGGTTTGCGCCGCTGGCAATCGCACGCGATGTGTGGAGGGCCGACCCAGCAACCTACTGAAAAGGCAAAACGCCAAGGGAAAATAGTCCATGTTTATAATCGCGAATTCGGACTCGAACTCCGGATGGCCTAGAACAATTTCCAAACCCATGAAATTTGCTTAAAATAGAGGAAGATTTTTCAAATTCGTGAATATTTTCAAAAACTTGGTACATTGTTAGAAACACAAGAACACATTTTGAAATCCGAGAAAATGTTTTTAATTCATGAACATTTTGAAAGAATCCAAGGATATTTTTAAAAATTCATCAACTTTTTGGAAAACCCTATAGAGTTTGTCAAATTCATGATTTTTTAGAAAAAAATGAAAAAAATAGAAACATGCGAACAATTTGTGAAATTCAAAACTATTTTTGAAATTTCATGAACATTTTTGAACTCTTCTGTTTTTTAAATACGGAACATATGGATCCACATATATCCAACGATCACTTGTGCTTGTGTTTTAGGCTAAACACACGCTTTATTTATTGCTCAAGAATGTTTTAAGTGAAGGAAATATGCCCTATATGCAATAATAAAGTTATTATTTATTTCCTTATATCATGATAAATGTTTATTATTCACTAGAATTGTATTAACCGGAAACATAATACTTGTGTGAATACATAGACAAACAGAGTGTCACTAGTATGCATCTACTTGACTAGCTCGTTGATCAAAGATGGTTAAGTTTCCTAACCATAGACATGAGTTGTCATTTGATTAACGGGATCACATCATTAGGAGAATGATGTGATTGACTTGACCCATTCCGTTAGCTTAGCACTCGATCGTTTAGTTTGTTGCTATTGCTTTCTTCATGACTTATACATGTTCCTATGACTATGGGATTATGCAACTCCCGTTTATTGAAGGAACACTTTGTGTGCCACCAAACGTCACAACGTAACTGGGTGATTATAAAGAGCTCTACAGGTGTCTCCGAAGGTACTTGTTGGGTTGGCGTATTTCGAGATTATGATTTGTCACTCCGATTGTCGGAGAAGTATCTCTGGGCCCACTCGATAATGCACATCACTATAAGCCTTGCAAGCATTGCAACTAATGAGTTAGTTGCGGGATGATGTTTTACAGAACGAGTAAAGAGACTTGCGGGTAATGAGATTGAACTAGGTATTGAGATACCGACTATCGAATCTCGGGCAAGTAACATACCGATGACAAAGGGAACAACTTATGTTGTTATGCGATTTGACCGATAAAGATCTTCATAGAATATGTAGGAGCCAATATGGGCATCCAGGTCCCGCTATTGGTTATTGACCAGAGAGGTGTCTCGGTCATGTCTACATAGTTCTCGAACCCGTAGGGTCCACACGCTTAACGTTCGTTGACGATATAGTACTATGAGTTATGTATGTTGGTGAACGAATGTTGTTCGGAGTTCCGGATAAGGTCACGGACATGACGAGGAACTCCGGAATGGTCCGGAGATAAAGATTGATATATGGGATAATAGTGTTTGGACTCCGGAAGGGTTCCAGAATTCACCGAAAGGGGTTCCGGATGCTTCCCGAAATGTTTGGGTACGAGAACACTTTATTTGGGCCAAAGGGGAAAGCCCACAAGGTTTTTGGATAGCGCAAAATGAAGTTTTGCGGAGTCCAGGGGCCAGACGCCAGGGTCCCTGGCGTCTTGGTCCAGACGCCGGGAACCGTGGCGTCTGGCCCTGGAGTCCGAGAAGGACTCTTGCCTTTCAGGTGAAACCGACTTTGTGGAGGCTTTTACTCCAAGTTTCGACCCCAAGGCTCAACATATAAATAGAGGGGTAGGGCTAGCACCCAAGACACATCAAGAAACACCAAGCCGTGTGCCGGCAACCCCGTCCCCTCTAGTTTATCCTCCGTCATAGTTTTCGTAGTGCTTAGGCGAAGCCCTGCGGAGATTGTTCTTCACCAACACCATCACCACGCCGTCGTGCTGCCGGAACTCATCTACTACTTCGCCCCTCTTGCTGGATCGAGAAGGTGAGAACGTCACCGAGCCAAACGTGTGCAGAACTCGGAGGTGCCGTGCTTTCGGTACTTGGATCGATCGGATCGTGAAGACGTATGACTACATCAACCGCGTTGATATAACGCTTCCGCGAACGGTCTACGCGGGTATGTAGAGAACACTCTCCCCTCTTATTGCTATGCATCACCATGATCCTGTGTGTGCGTAGGATTTTTTTTGAAATTACTACGTTCCCCAACAGTGGCATCCGAGCCAGGTTTTATACATAGATGTCATATGCACGAGTAGAACACAAGTGAGTTGTGGGCGATATAAGTCGTACTACTTACCAGCATGTAATACTTTGGTTCGGCGGTATTGTTGGATGAAGCGACGCGGACCGACATTACGCGTACGCTTACGCGAGACTGGTTCTACAGACGTGCTTTGCACACAGGTGGCTGGCGGGTGTCAGTTTCTCCAACTTTAGTTGAACCGGGTGTGGCTATGCCCGGTCCTTGCGAAGGTTAAAACAACACCAACTTGACGAACTATCGTTATGGTTTTGATGCGTAGGTAAGAACGGTTCTTGGTAAGCCCAGTAGCAGCCACGTAAAACTTGCAACAACAAAGTAGAGGACGTTTAACTTGTTTTTGCAGGGCATGTTGTGATGTGATATGGTTAAGACATGATGCTAAATTTTATTGTATGAGATGATCATGTTTTGTAACCGAGTTATCGGCAACTGGCAGGAGCCATATGGTTGTCGCTTTATTGTATGCAATGCAATCGCCCTGTAATGCTTTACTTTATCACTAAGCGGTAGCGATAGTCATAGAAGCATAAGATTGGCGAGACGACAACAATGCTATGATGGCGATCAAGGTGTCGCGCCGGTGACGATGGTGATCATGACGGTGCTTCGGAGATGGAGATCAAGCACAAGATGATGATGGCCATATCATATTACTTATATTGATTGCATGTGATGTTTATCTTTTATGCATCTTATCTTGCTTTGATTGACGGTAGCATTATAAGACGATCTCTCACTAAATTTCAAGATAAAAGTGTTCTCCCTGAGTATGCACCATTGCCAAAGTTCGTCGTGCCCAGACACCACGTGATGATCAGGTGTGATAAGCTCTACGTCCATCTACAACGGGTGCAAGCCAGATTTGCACACACGGAATACTCAGGTTAAACTTGACGAGCCTAGCATATGCAGATATGGCCTCGGAACACTGAGACCGAAAGGTCGAGCGTGAATCATATAGTAGATATGATCAACATAAGGATGTTCACCATTAAAAGCTACTCCATTTCACGTGATGATCAGTTATGGTTTAGTTGATTTGGATCACGTGATCACTTAGAGGATTAGAGGGATGTCTATCTAAGTGGGAGTTCTTGAGTAATATGATTAATTGAACTTAAATTTATCATGAACTTAGTCCTGGTAGTATTAGCATATCTATGTTGTAGATCAATAGCTCACGTTTAGCTCCCCTGTTTTATTTTTGATATGTTCCTAGAGAAAATTAAGTTGAAAGATATTAGTAGCAATGATGCGGATTGGATCCGTGATCTGAGATTTATCCTCATTGCTGCATAGAAGAATTATGTCCTTGATGCACCGCTAGGTGAAAAACCTATTGCAGGAGCAGATGCAGATGTTATGAACGTTTGGCTAGCTCATTATGATGACTACTTGATAGTTTAGTGCACCATGCTTAAACGGCTTAGAATCGGGACTTCAAAGACGTTTTGAACGTCATGGACCATATGAGATGTTCCAGGAGTTGAAGTTAATATTTCAAGCAAATACCCGAGTTGGGAAATATGAAGTCTCCAACAAGTTCCATAGCTAAAAGATGGAGGATAATAGCTCAAGCAGTGAGCATGTGCGCAGATTTTCTGGGTACTGCAATCGCTTGAATCAAGTGGGAGTTAATCTTCCAGATAAAATAGTGATTGACAGAATTCTCTAGTCACTATCACCAAGTTACTAGAACTTAGTGATGAACTATAATATGCAAGGGATGACAAAAGTAATTCCCAAGCTCTTCGTGATGCTGAAATCGACGATGGTAGAAATCAAGAAAAGCATCAAGTGTTGATGGTAAACAAAACCACTAGTTTCAAGTAAAGGGACAAAGGGAAGAAAGGGGAACTTCAAGAAGAACGGCAAGCAAGTTGCTGCTCAAGTGAAAAAAACCCAAGTCTGGACCTAAGCCCGAAACTGAGTGCTTCTACTGCAAAGGGACTGGTCACTAGAAGCGGAACTACCCCAAGTAATTGGCGGATAAGAAGGATGGCAAAGTGAACAAAGGTATATTGGATATACATGTTATTGATGTGTACTTTACTAGTGTTTATAGCAACCCCTCGGTATTTGATACTGGTTTAGTTGCTAAGAGTAGTAACTCAAAACGGGATTTGCAGAATGAACAGAGACTAGTTAAGGGTGAAGTGACGATGTGTATTGGAAGTGGTTCCAAGATTGATATGATCATCATCGCACACTCCCTATACTTTCAGGATTAGTGTTAAACCTAAATACATGTTATTTGGTGTTTGCATTGAGCATGAATATGATTTGATCATGTTTATTGCAAAACGGTTATTCATTTAAGTTAGAGAATAATTGTTGTTCTGTTTACATGAATAAAACCTTCTATGGTGATATACCCAATGAAAATGGTTCATTGGATCTCGATCGTAGTGATACACATATTCATAATATTGAAACCAAAATATGCAAAGTTAATAATGATAGTGCAACTTATTTGTGGCACTACCGTTTAGGTCATATTGGTGTAAAGCGCATGAAGAAACTCCATGCTGATGGGCTTTTGGAATCACTTGATTATGAATCATTTTGATGCTTGCGAACCATGCCTCATGGGCAAGATGACTAAGACTCCGTTCTTCGGAACAATGGAGCGAGCAACTGACTTATGGGAAATAATACATACTGATGTATGCAGTCCGATGAGTGTTGAGGCTCGCGGTGGGTATCATTATTTTTTGACCTTCACAAATGATTTGAGCAGATATGGGTATATCTACTTAACGAAACATAAGTCTGAAACATTTGGACAGTTCAAAGAATTTCAGAATGAAGTTGAAAATCATCGTAACAAGAAAATAAAGTTTCTACGATCTGATCGCAGAGACAAATATTTGAGTTACGAGTTTGGTCTTCAATTAAAACAATGTGGAATAGTTTCACAAAAATCACGCCACCCGGAACACCACATCGTAATGGTGTGTTCGAACGTCGTAATCGTACTTTACTAGATATGGTGCGATCTATGATGTCTCTTACTGATTTACCACTATCGTTTTGGGGTTATGCTTTAGAGACAGCTGCATCACGTTAAATAGGGCACCATCGAAATCCGTTGAGACGACGCCTTATGAACTGTGGTTTGGCACGAAACCAAAGTTGTCGTTTCTTAAAGTTTGGGGCTGCGATGCTTATGTGAAAAAGCTTCAACCTGATAAGCTCGAACCCAAATCGGAGAAATGTGTCTTCATAGGATACCCAAAGCAGACTGTTGGGTACACCTTCTATCACAGATCCGAAGGCAAGACATTCGTTGCTAAGAATGGATCCTTTCTAGAGAAGGAGTTTCTCTCGAAAGAAGTGAGTGGGAGGAATGTAGAACTTGATGAGGTAACTGTATATGCTCCCTTATTGGAAAGTAGTTCATCACAAAAATCTGTTCCTCTGACTACTACACCAATTAGTGAGGAAGCTAATGATGATGATCATGTAACTTCAGATCAAGTTACTACCGAACCTTGTAGGTAAACTAGAGTGAGATCCACACCAGAGTGGTACAGTAATCCTATTCTGGAGGTCATGTTACTTCACCATGACGAACCTACGAACTATGAGGAAGCAATGATGAGCCCAGATTCCACGAAATGGCTTGAGGCCATGAAATCTGAGATGAGATCCATGTATGAGAACAAAGTATGGACTTTGATTGACTTGCCCAATGATTGGTGAGCCATTGAGATTAAATGGATCTTCAAGAGAAAGACGGACGCTAATAATAGTGTTACTATCTACAAAGCTAGAATTGTCGCAAAAAGGTTTTCGACAAGTTCAAGGTGTTGACTACGATGAGAGTTTCTCACTCGTATCTATGCTTAAGTCTGTCCGAATCATGTTAGCAATTGCCGCATTTTATGAAATATGGCAAATGGATAAACAAAAATGCATTCCTTAATGGATTTATTAAAGAAAGAGTTGTATATGATGCAACCAGAAGGTTTTGTCAATCCTAAAGGTGCTAACAAAATATGCAAGCTCCAGCGATCCATGTATGGACTGGTGCAAGCATCTCAGAGTTGGAATATACGCTTTGATAAGTTGATCAAAGCATATAGTTTTATACAGACTTGCGGTGAAGCTTGTATTTACAAGAAAGTGAGTGGGAGCACTACAGCATTTCTGATAAGTATATGTGAATGACATATTGTTGATCGGAGATAATGTAGAATTATTCTGCAAAGCATAAATGAGTGTTTGAATGGAGTTTTTCAAAGAAAGACCTCGGTGAAGCTGCTTACATATTAAGCATCAAGATCTATAGAGATAGATCAGGACGCTTGATAAGTTTTTTCAATGAGTACATACCTTGACAAGATTTTGAAGTAGTTCAAAATGGAACAGTCAAAGAAAGAGTTCTTGCCTGTGTTACAAGGTGTGAAATTGAGTAAGACTCAAAGCCCGACCACGGCAAAAGATAGAAAGAGAATGAAAGTCATTCCCTATGCCTCAGCCATAGGTTCTATAAAGTATGCCATGCTGTGTACCAGATCTATTGTATTCCCTACACTGTTTTTGGCAAGGGAGTACAATAGTGATCTAGGAGTATATCACTGGACAACGGTCAAAATTATCCTTAGTGGAATAAGGATATGTTTCTCTATTATGGAGGTGACAAAAGGTTCGTCGTAAAGAGTTACGTCGATTCAAGCTTTGACACCGATCTGGATGACTCTAAGTCTCGATCTAGATACATATTAAAAGTGGGAGCAATTAGCTAGAGTAGCTTTGTGCAGAGCATTGTTGACATAGAAATTTGCAAAATACATACGGATCTGAATGTGGCAAACCCGTTGACTAAACTTCTCTCACAAGCAAAACATGATCACACCTTAGTACTCTTTGGGTGTTAATCACATGGCGATGTGAACTAGATTACTGACTCTAGTAAACCCTTTGAGTGTTGGTCACATGGCGATGTGAACTATGGGTGTTAATCACATGGTAATGTGAACTATTAGTGTTAAATCACATGGCGATGTGATCTAGATTATTGACTCTAGTGCAAGTGGGAGACTGAAGGAAATATGCCCTAGAGGCAATAATAAAGTTATTATTTATTTCCTTATATCATGATAAATGTTTATTATTCATGCTAGAATTGTATTAACCGGAAACATAATACTTGTGTGAATACATAGACAAACAGAGTGTCACTAGTATGCCTCTACTTGACTAGCTCGTTGATCAAAGATGGTTAAGTTTCCTAACCATAGACATGAGTTGTCATTTGATTAACGGGATCACATCATTAGAAGAATGATGTGATTGACTTGACCCATTCCGTTAGCTTAACACTTGATCGTTTAGTTTGTTGCTATTGCTTTCTTCATGACTTATACATGTTCCTATGACTATGAGATTATGCAACTCCCGTTTACCGGAGGAACACTTTGTGTGCCACCAAACGTCACAACATAACTGGGTGATTATAAAGGTGCTCTACAGGTGTCTCCGAAGGTACTTGTTGGGTTGGCGTATTTTGAGATTAGGATTTGTCACTCCGATTGTCGGAGAGGTATCTCTGGGCCCACTCGGTAATGCACATCACTATAAGCCTTGCAAGCATTGCAACTGATGAGTTAGTTGCGGGATGATGTATTACAGAATGAGTAAAGAGACTTGCCGGTAACGAGATTGAACTAGGTATTGAGATACCGACTATCGAATCTCGGGCAAGTAACATACCGATGACAAAGGGAACTACATATGTTGTTATGCGTTCTGACCGATAAAGATCTTCGTAGAATATGTAGGAGCCAATATGGGCATCCAGGTCCCGCTATTGGTTATTGACCAGAGAGGTGTCTCGGTCATGTCTACATAGTTCTTGAACCCGTAGGGTCCGCACGCTTAACATTCGTTGACGATATAGTACTATGAGTTATGTATGTTGGTGACCGAATGTTGTTCGGAGTTCCGGATAAGATCACGAACATGACGAGGAACTCCAGAATGGTCCGGAGATAAAGATTGATATATGGGATAATAGTGTTTGGACTCCGGAAGGGGTTCCGGATGTTTCTCGAAATGTTTGGGTACGAGAACACTTTATTTGGGCCAAAGGGGAGAGCCCACAAGGTTTTTGGAAAGCGCAAAAGGAAGTTTTGTGGAGTCCAGGGGCCAGACGCCAGGGTCCCTGGCGTCTGGGTCCAGACGCCGGGAACCTTGGCGTCTGTCCTTGGAGTTCGAGAAGGACTCTTGCCTTTTGGGTGAAACCGACTTTGTGGAGGCTTTTACTCCAAGTTTCGACCCCAAGGCTCAACATATAAATAGAGGGGTAGGGCTAGCACCCAAGACACATCAAGAAACACCAAGCCGTGTGCTGGCAACCCCGTCCCCTCTACTTTATCCTCTGTCATAGTTTTCGTAGTTCTTCACCAACACCGTCACCACGCCGTCGTGCTGCCGGAATTCATCTACTACTTCGCCCCTCTTGCTGGATCAAGAAGGCGAGGACGTCACCGAGCCGACGTGTGCAGAACTCGGAGGTGACATGCTTTCGGTACTTGGATCGGTCAGATCGTGAAGACGTACGACTACATCAACCGCGTTGATATAACGCTTCCGTGAATGGTCTACGAGGGTATGTAGACAACACTCTTCCCTCTCGTTGCTATGCATCACCATGATCCTGCGTGTGCGTAGGATTTTTTTTGAAATTGCTACATTCCCCAACATTAAGGAATACCGTTGACAATAAGAGGTTGAAGAAGCTAAACATGACGACCAACTGAAAGGCTAAGCGTGTACTTAGTGAGGTTATATGCCTCCGTATTCGACACTCTACCTTCAAAAACATAAATAACAATGTTGGAAATCTAAAGATATTAACTGAATCTCTCTAATTATGTGATCATACTTCCCGCCATTGCCTTTAGAGATGTTTGAAACAACCTTTTTGTAGTCGGATCCGTGGCCAGTGCCATTGCCTCTCTGTAGGCCAGGGCCTAGAGAGTGGCTGGATGAGAGGCTCCTTCAAAAACTATTGCCAAAGCCCCAATGTAGGCACCATGGTTGCTCCTGCAAAATATGCCCATTGATCCACGTTTCGAAGATTTGGAGATAGAACCATCAACCTTAATTTGGCCGTGATGATTCACAAGTATAAGAGATCAATTGTAGTCCTTTGAATAAGTAAGAGTGTCGAACCCAACGAGGAGCAGAAGGAAGTGACAAGTGGTTATCAGCAAGGTAATTTCTGCAAGCACTAAAATTGTTGGTAATAGGTAATTTGGTAGCAAGATAATTTGTACAAGTATCAGGTAACAATAGTAACAATAAGTGCAGCAAGGTAGCCCAAACCTTTTTGTGGCAAAGGACAAGCCGGAACGACCTCAGTTATTAAGTAAAACATTCTTGGAGCGTCTTTTGCATTTAGTTTTCATTTTTCTTTTATGCACCATGCTGGTATGAGATAGTCCTTGGTTTATTTATAGAATGCTCTATGCACTTCACTTATATCTTTTGAGTATGGCTTTATAGAATGCTTCATGTGCTTCACTTATATCATTTGAAGTTTGGATTGCATGTTTCTCTTCACATAGAAAACCTCCATTTGTAGAATGCTCTTTTGGTTCACTTATATTTGTTAGAGCGTGGGCATATCTTTTGTAGAAAGAATTAAACTCTCTTGCTTCACTTATATCTATTTAGAGAGATGACAGGAATTGGTCATTCACATGGTTAGTCATAAAATCCTACATAAACCTTGTAGATCACTGAATATGATATGTTTGTTTCCTTGCAATAGTTTTGCGATATAAAGATGGTGATATTAGAGTCATGCTAGTGGGTAGCTGTGGATTAGTAGAAATACTTGTGTTGAGGTTTGTGATTCCTGTAGCATGCACATATGGTGGACCGTTATGTAACGAAGTCAGAGCATGAGGTATTTATTGATTGTCTTCCTTATGAGTGCCGGTCGGGGACGAGCGATGGTCTTTTCCTACCAATCTATCCCCCTAGGGGCATGCGTAGTAGTACTTTGCTTCGAGAGCTAATAAACTTTTGCAATAAGTATGTGAGTTCTTTATGACTAATGTTGAGTCCATGGATTATACGCACTCTCACCCTTCCATCATTGCTAGCCTCTTCGGTACCGTGCATTGCCCTTTCTCACCTCGAGAGTTGGTGCAAACTTCGCCGGTACCATAAACTCACCATATACCTTCCTCAAAACAGCCACCATACCTACCTATCATGGCATTTCCATAGCCATTCCGAGATATATTGCCATGCAACTTCCATCATCATCATATACATGACTTGAGCATTCACTGTCATATTGCTTTGCATGATCATAAGATAGCTAGCATGATGTTTTCATGGCTTGTCCATTTTTTGATGTCATTGCTACGCTAGATCATTGCACATCCCAGTACACCGCCAGAGGCATTCATATAGAGTCATATTTTGTTCTAGTATCGAGTTGTAATATTGAGTTATAAGTAAATAAAAGTGTGATGATCATCATTATTAGAGCATTGTCCCATGTGAGGAAAGGATGATGGAAGCTATGATTCCCTCACAAGTTGGGATGAGTCTCCGGACTTTACAAAAAATAAAATAGGCCAAAGAAGCCCAAAAAAAGAGGCCAAAGAAGCCCACCAAAAAAGAAAAAAGAAAATAAAAAGAAAATAAAAAATGAGAGAAAAAGAGAGAAGGGGCAATGTTACTATCTTTTTACCACACTTGTGCTTCAGAGTAGCACCATGTTCTTCATATAGAGAGACTCTTGAGTTATCACTTTCATATACTAGTGGGAATTTTCATTATAGAACTTGGCTTGTATATTCTGATGGTGGGCTTCCTCAAATGCCCGAGGTCTTCATGAGCAAGCAAGTTGGATGCACACCCACTTAGTTTTCAGTCTGAGCTTTCATACACTTATAGCTCTTAGTGCATCCGTTGCATGGCAATCCCTACTCACTCAAATTGATATCTATTGAAGGGCATCTCCATAGCCCATTGATACGCCTAGTTGATGTGAGACTATCTTCTCCTTTTTGTCTTCTCCACAAGCACCACTCTATTCCACCTATAGTGCTATGTCCATGGCTCACGCTCATGTATTGCGTGAAAGTTGAAAAGGTTTGAGAACGTCAAAAGTATGAAACAATTGCTTGGCTTGTCATCGGGGTTGTGCATGATGTGAATATTTTGTGTGGTCAAGATGGAGCATAGCCAGACTATATGATTTTGTAGGGATAACTTTCTTTGCCCATGTTATTTTGAAAAGACATGATTGCTTTATTAGTAGGCTTGAAGTATTATTGTTTTTATGTCAAATGATAGACTATTGCTTTGAATCACTCGTGTCTTAAGATTCATGCCATGATTAGATATGTGATCAAGATTATGCTAGGTAGCATTCCACATCAAAAATTATCTTTTTTATCATTTACCTACTCGAGGACGAGCAGGAATTAAGCTTGGGGATGCTGATACGTCTCCGTCGTATCTATAATTTTTGATTGTTCCATGCCAATATTCTACAACTTTCATATACTTTTGGCAACTTTTTATACTATTTTTGGGACTAACATATTGATCTAGTGCCCAGTGCCAGTTCCTGTTTGTTGCATGTTTTTGTTTCGCAGAATATCCATATCAAACGGAGTCCAAACGGAATAAAAACTGACAGAGATTTTTTTCGGAATATATATGATTTTTGGGAAGAAAAATCCACGCGAGACGATGCTTGAGGGGTCCACAAGGCAGGGGGCGCGCCCCTGACCCTCGTGGCTACCCCGTAAGGCGGTTGATGCCCTTCTTTTGCCGCAAGAAAGCTAATATCCGGTTAGAGATCGTGTTAAAATTTCAGCACAATCAAAGTTACGGATCTCCGGGAATATAAGAAATGGTGAAAGGGTAGAATCTGAGAACGCAGAAACAGAGAGAGACAGAGAGACATATCCAATCTCAGAGGGGCTCTCGCCCCTCCCACGCCATGGAGGCCAAGGACCAGAGGGGAAACCCTTCTCCCATCTAGGGAGGAGGCCAAGGAAGAAGAATACGAAGGGGCCCCCTCTCCCCTTCTCTTCCGGTGGCGCCGGAACGCTGTTGTGGCCATCATCATCACCGCAATCTTCACCAACAACTTCACCGCCATCATCACCAACTCTTCCCCCCTGTATGCAGCGGTGTAACCTCTCTCTTACCCACTGTAATCTGTACTTAAACATGGTGCTCAACGCTATATATTATTTCCCAATGATGTATGGCTATCCTATGATGTTTGAGTAGATCTGTTTTGTCCTACGGGCTATTTGATGATCAAGATTGGTTTGAGTTGCATGTTTTATTATTGGTGTTGTCCTATGGTGCTCTCCGTGTCGTGCAAGCGTGAGGGATCCCCACTGTAGGATGTTGCAATATGTTCATGACTTACTTATAGTGGGTTGCGTGAGTGACTGAAACACAAACCCGAGTAAGGGGGTTGTTGCGTATGGGATAAACAGGACTTGATGCTTTAATGCTATGGTTGGGTTTTACCTAATGATCTTTAGTAGTTGCGGATGCTTGCTAGAGTTCCAATCATAAGTGCATATGATCCAAGTAGAGAAAGTATGTTAGCTTATGCCTCTCCCTCATATAAAATTGCAATAATGATTACCGGTCTAGTTATTGATTGCCTAGGGACAAATAACTTTCTCGTAATAAAAAGCTCTTTACTAAAACTAACTTAGTTGTGTCTTTATCTAAACAGCCCCTACTTTTTATTTACATAATCTTTATTATCTTGCAAACCTATCCAACAACACCTACAAAGTACTTCTAGTTTCATCCTTGTTCTAGGTAAAGCAAACATCAAGCGTGCGTAGAGTTGTATCGGTGGTTGATAGAACTTGAGGGAATATTTTGTAACGCCCAAAGACCGGAGCTTCAGATGCCTTCCAGGGTTTCCGGGTTTTTTGTCGTGTGTTTCGTTTGGTCCGCTGCATTTCATCTTTGCATCATGTGCATTGCATCATGTCATCTTGCAACCCGTTTTAAAACTCAACTAAACAAATGGTATGGATCTTTGATTTATTTAAATCGAGGGATTTCACATGGTGATTCTCTTTACAACTTATCCTCTCGATATTTAGAGAGCTATGGTAATTATTCCAATTATGTGGAATTACCTTAACACACTTGCAAAAATCCCAATGCCTTTTATTATTTCAACTCTTGGCCTCTAACTTTGCCACTTGTCCTTTCATCATTTTCCGGAGCTCCACCTAATTTCTCAACATTTTTGGGCACTTCGAAAAACCTATCCTAGTTCAAACCTTTTGAATTAAATTCAAAGGACTTTGAATTTAATCTTTCAACTTGACCTTTTTCTATTTTCCCGGACTGTGCACATTTTTCCGAGTCCGTGAAAATTATCCCCGTGCCCAAATTCTTCCTCTAACCTTCTCTTCTCTCTTTTCCTTTCTCCTATTTTTTGTCTCTGTTTTTGTTAAGAGTAGATTCAAGAGAGGGAGAGAAGGGAGCCCAGCAGGCCATTTGGGCCTAGATGCATCTAACCTAGCCGGCTCCAAGGCCCATTTGGCCCAAGGCCTCCCGCAGCCCACTCCCTAACCTAACCCTAGCGAGCCTTAGCCCAATCCCTCGCGCTCATCTCCCTCTCGATCCGCTCCCTCGCGCCGCCAGGAGAGGGGCACCGCGCTCGACCCCTTCTCTACCCGATCCCCATCTCCCCCGATCTCTCCCGCTCGCCCGATCCATCGCCTCGCCCTCTCCCTCGTCCCGTGCGCCGCCTTCCCCCATCTCCATCGAGCCCCTCTGCCTCGCCCTTTCTCCTCAACGCACCGGCGACGATGCCCCTGCCGTCCCTGCTCCTTGCTACCTCCCCGCCTCCGGCGAGTGCCTCCTCTGTGCTCGAGCTTCTCCGCCTCAGCCACCTCCTCCCGCTCGCCATGGCCGCTGTCGCGGAGCTTCGAGCCTCTGGCAGCAGTAGCTGCAGGTCCGGCAGCCCCGCGTCCTCCTCTGGTCAAGGCTCCCCGAGATTCGGGCATCGCCCGAGCACTCCTTGCCGCACGGCTCCCTGCGTCTGTGGTTTCGCCTCCTCTGTTCGTCGCCTGCATGCCAGACGCCGCGCCTCCTCCCTGGCGCTGGCCCCATCGCTTTTCTGTAGCCGCAGGCGCTGTCCCGAAGCTCTCCACATCGAGCAGGTTCAGGAGTGTAGCGAGGACGCCCGCATTGACCGCGCCTAGGGCTGCCTCCTCGCCCTCGCTGTTCGCACGTGGGCCACACAACCTGTTATCCGCCTCGCCAAGACCCGAGGCCTTGTTGGTGTTGCTTCGTTTTGGATGTGCCATCTTTTCTGACAAGTGTACGACTACACCCGGTCATGCGACAAGCCCCGTCAATGTGTACATCTACTCCATCAAGACCGAACCGACAAGTACCCCAACGTCATGTGTACAACGACCGTCGCCGAAGACCCGGGTAGCAAAACCTCAAGTACCTATGACCGAAGAATGCCATGTACCTCTCCAAAAAAACCCGAACATGTACCACTACGTCCGGAGGCATCGGATCCGTCAAGTTCCACTACCGCTGTGAACAACTACCGTTGCCGAGATCGCGAGAACCCCTACTTCCTCCTCGAAATGTGATCGACTACCGTCGACCCCAAGTGACTCGGATTCGTCAAGTCCTTCTACGAAAACGTGTACCTCTACCGTCGCGAGTACCTCTACCGTTGTCGTGTACCCCCTACTTCCACCACGTCTCAAGAACGTATACTTCCTCTACTTGGCACCGAACGAGAACCGGCCCGTTTGCACGCTTCGAAGGTATAACCCCGAAACGACCGCCCGTGGACGAATGCATATGTTGTATGAAATGCTTGCGGTTGCACCGTGCCCGAAGTGTTTCTTGCGTGTTACCCGATGCCATACCGTCGTCTCGTGGGACACCCAGAATCTGGGAGCGCCCCACCATCTTTGCACGGATCCGCACACTTCTCCTTTGCATCGGTATCTCAATCGAGTTACCGGAACCGGAATGCTGCCGTGGCACCGTTTTCGTATCGTTGTCGTGGCACCCCTTTTCCTTTCTGCCACGATGACAAATGCTTCATAATATGCTCTTATCAACTTATTCATAAATATTGCTTAAAAACTTGCATGTCATCCGCATCATGATAACAACTTCAAGAATGTTTAAAATTGTTGTTGCATTAAATTACTAAGGCATATGGGGATTTACCAGATTTGTTATATCCGGCCCCATTTAAATTGTTTAGATGATATAGTTTTGTTATGCTTCACCTCTTGCAATGTTTAAACAACATTTAATATTGTTGAGTACATAACAGAGAGAGAACTAAATAAATCATGTGGTGTTTCGTCAATATGCAACTCGTTGCATATTGATCTCCACTTAATTTGTAGGATTGTTTGTGCTCTTTGCCATGCCATGCATATTTAAACCGTACATGCATCACACTTGATTGTGCATCATGCCATGTTTTTGTGGTGGATGTTTTACTATGTTGTTTGCTTCTTTCCGGTGTTGCTTCTTCGGGTTGGTTCCGATAATGTCGTGTTTGTGAGGACCCGTTCGTCTACGTCCGTTTGTCTTCCTCATGGACTCGTTCTTCTTCCTTGTGGGATTTCAGGGAAGATGACCATACCCTCGAAATCACTTCTATCTTTGCTTGCTAGATGCTCGCTCTTTTGTTATGCCTATGCTGCGATACCTACCACTTGCTTATCATGCCTCCCATATTGTTAAGCCAAGCCTCTAACCACCTTGTCCTAGCAAACCGTTGTTTGGCTATGTTACCGCTTTGCTCAGCCCCTCTTATAGCGTTGTTAGTTGCAGGTGAAGATTGAAGTTTGTTCCTCGTTGGAACATTGAGATGTTGTTCCTTGTTGGAACATGTTTACTTGTTGGGATATCACAATATATCTTATTTAATTAATGCATCTATATACTTGGTAAGGATGGAAGGCTCGGCCTTATGCCTGGTGTTTTGTTCCACTCTTGCCGCCCTAGTTTCCGTCATATCGGTGTTATGTTCCCGGATTTTGCGTTCCTTACGCGGTTGGGTTATAATGGGAACCCCTTGACAGTTCACTTTGAATAAAACTCCTCCAGCAAGGCCCAACCTTGGTTTTACCATACGCCACCTAGCCATTTTCCCTTGGGCTAGGCCAGCCCAAGGGTCATCCTTATTTTAACCCCCCCCGGGCCAGTGCTTGTCTAAGTGTTGGTCCGAAATAGAGCCACTTGCGGCGCCACCTCGGGGAAACTTGAGGGCTGGTTTTAGCTGTATGTAGTGTTCATCCGGTGTTGCCCTGAGAACGAGATATGTGCAGCTCCTATCAGGATGTCGGCGCATCGGGCGGTCTTGCTGGACTTGTTTTACCATTGTCGAGGATGTCTTGAAGAACCGGGATACCCAGTCTGATCGGAATGTCTCGGGAGGAGGTCTATTCCTTCATTGACCGTGAGAGCTTGTCATGGGCTAAGTTGGGACACCCCTGCAGGGTTTTGAACTTTCAAAAGCCGTGCCCGCGGTTATGGGAAGATGGGAATTTGTTAACGTCCGGTTGTTGAAAACCTGAAGTCGACCTTAATTAAAATGAATCAACCGCGTGTGTAACCGTGATGGTCTCTTTTCGGCGGAGTCCGGGAAGTGAACACGGTTGTTGGAGTTATGCTTGACGTAGGTTGTTTTAGGATCACTTCTTGATCATACTTTTATCGACCATGCTTTGCCTTCTCTTCTCGCTCTCATTTGCGTATGTTAGCCACCATATATGCTAGTCGCTTGCTGCAGCTCCACCTCATATCTTTACCTTACCCATAAGCTTAAATAGTCTTGATCACGAGGGTGTGAGATTGTTGAGGCCCTGTGGCTCACAGATACTTCCAAAACCAGCTTGCAGGTGCCGACGAGTCCGTGCAGATGACGCTACCAAGCTCAGGAGGAGCTCGATGAAGATATTGTCCTTTGTCTTGCTTCGTTCCAGTTGATCAGTAGTGGAGCCCAGTTGGGGTCGATCGGGGACCTTTGTCGCATTTGGGGTTCTTCTTTTATTTTGGTTCCGTAGTCGGACCTTGATTGTATTTGGTTGATGTAATGCTTTATTCATGTAATTGTGTGAAGTGGCGATTGTAAGCCAACTATGTATCTTTTTCCCTTATGTATTACATGGGTTGTGTGAAGATTACCTCACTTGCGACATTGCTTTCAATGCGGTTATGCCTCTAAGTCGTGCTTCGACACATGGGAGATATAGCCGCATCGAGGGCGTTACAAGTTGGTATCAGAGCCTTCCCCGACCTTAGGAGCCCCTCACTGATTGATCGTTATTAGCGACCGAGTTGTGTCTAGAAAAATGTTTTGAGTCAATTAGGAATTATATATCGGAGAGTTTAGAAATTCTTTTTACTTCCCAGTCTCCTCATCGCTCTGGTAAGGCATCCTGGCGTAGAGTTTTGACTCTTCTCTTCTCAAATTTCATTGAAAAAAAATTTAGGATCACGCGGGTATCTTGGATTCATTCCGATGGTTTTATGATGAGAACATTGTCTTGGTGCCTCCTGTCAGGGGTTTAGTGGAAGTGTCCCGGGGAGTTGAGCTCTGAGGTGTTGTCGTCATAATTTTATCGTTGCAATTCTGGAATACCTGAGTTTAGTACGCCGACATCGAAAATCTCTTTTATGCAGTTCGTTGGTGAGATAACCTCGACCCCACCCAGTACTTGGGCGGGAGTTCGGGAGTATTGCCATAACTTGTATAACGGATGCTTTTCGAAGGTTGAGGTAGATGATTTCTGAAGGTTTCTTGGTTATGTGTTGAAGGATGGATACACCTGGATGTAGGATTTGCTAGTTTTGGGTGAGATATTATGCTTCCCCTGTATCCCCAACACCTGATTGCATAACCGGGAAAAATTCGGGAGTTTATAAGTGGGAATTCAAGTAGCTCTTAGGATATCTTTCCGACAGATGCATGATATGAAATTGGGGTTCGACGTCTAGTGGTCCGCCTATTCACGGTCGGTTTTACAGTGGTCTCGTTGTGTCTTAAAGAGTCCTTGGCTATGCTGACTCGGGGACGCTTCGTATGTCATGTGCACTGCCTTGTACATGATGGTGCTGTACGATCGAGCCCGTGTAGGCCCCACCACGAAAACTTCGGACGAAATCTCTATCATATGTTTGTTCCGGCTTATTCCGCAAGCCAATCCTTTGTTTTTGTTTTGGAGTTGTGGTATTCGAGTTGCTCCGAAGTCAAATGTTGATTCCATACCTTTTCCAAGTGGTGTTCTCATATTCCGATGTGAATACTAATCCTTCTCGATCATTGAGTTGTCATGCCAATCCCTTTTAACCGGTGTGCTTCTCTTCAAGTGGATCCGATCATTGCAACATCCGCAAGATTCAATCCCAGTTCTTCTCAATGGTGTTTGTTTCATTCGTCCCCAAATTGCCTTTGTTTTTCCCGCCCACCCACCCTTTTTCTTCAACGACTCGGTTTTCTTTATCAAATATCCTTTTATTTTTGGTGAAGTCTCTTCATTCTTTTCCGCCAATGTTCTTACCCGGTGGTTTCCATGGAGATGTTCTACTAGTTCGTCATTCTTCATTTTTTTTCTTCTCCGATGGAACTAATTCAAGCTTTGTTGATCATATCTTTCTCCTCGTTTCTAATACCCTCTCATGCCGGTGCCCCTCATATTCATTCACTTCTCGTTATTCATTTGTTCTGGAGTGCTCTAGATATCTCGAAGATTCATGTTTTCACTCTGCATTCGTTCAAGATCTTTCGAGAATGTTATCTTATTCAAACCATTTAATTCAGCTGGTGCTTTCTCTCTTTTAATCATTTCAACGGTGTTTCTTTTCAGTGGGCCCTAACCCACAGGTCTTTCCCAGGATCTTACCTGACTTTTCTTATTTTCTCGGAGCTATCCTCAAATTCTTTTCTAAAGTTTGACGTAAGAATGAATTATCATCAGTCTCATGTTTTCTCCAAGATCTGTCGAATTATTTTCATCGTTGACTCAACCTCTCCTCTTTTAATCATCCCGGAGTGTCTCAATAATTCTTGGTGGTGTTTTCGTCGTCATTTGAAGACCGAATAAGAGTTTTACCTCGATATCTTATCCGTTCTCTCAGAGATTCGTGGTTCTAATTCGAGGTCATCCTCTCATAATTGTTTTGATTGTGAGAATTCTTTCACCCACCCGGAGCATTTCATGAGTTGTTCCCATTTTTTCCCTCTGAAGGCCATCTTTTCAAATATTATTAATTCTCAGCTTTCAGCTATCATTCTCCAAATCATACCGATGCATCATTCAAGTATATTTTCTAATCAGCTCATGATCTTTTGTTCTCGTGGATCTAATTTCCCTCAAGTATTTTCATTCGTTCTCTAATTCCTTTCCGGCGATTTATCCCTTTACTTCGTTCTTTGTCAATGCTTACGGTGGTTCGTTCAAGATTTTTCTTCTTTCTTATCATATCAATGCATTCGTTGTTTCCTAATTCTACTGGTGGTTCGTCGAAGACTTTATCAAGTCATATCTATCTTAATCCTTTTCTACAAGAATAAGTAATATGCCAAATCCATTGATTGCCATCAATTTAATTGGTGAAGGATAAGCATAATGCAATTCTTATTCTTGTTTCATCCAAATGATTAATTTCTTATTCCGGAGGCTAATCAAATTCTCAGTTTCATTTGTTTCTGTCGGGACCCCGATCCCAAGTCACACCGATCTAGCATGTAACACGTCATATCACTTTGCGGCCTCACGCACGGTATTCCCACGGGTGCCACCTTACCTGGCCCGGGACCGTTTGCGCATTTTGGCTCACGTATAGGACAGTGTCGCTAGCATCCATATGATAGAGAACCCGGGCCGACATGGCTAGTCGTGAACCCAAAGCGGCACGGACCTATGGAGACAGGCATACATGAATCGCATCGAACATGTCGGTCATCAACGAGTGATTCCGGGCTGTAGCACTGGGCTAACAGGACTCCGGGGATCCCGGGCTGTAGCAAGCTAGGCAGGACTCCGGAGATCACCATGTGACATTTCCCCGAAGGGACAGACATAGGGACGAAGTGAAACACATGCCGGCCAGTCAAGTGTCCTGAACAGTAGTACTGGGCTAGCAGGACTCCGGTGAACCGGGCTGTAGCGGACTACTATGGCTCGAGGAACACTAGACTACATTTCCCCATAAGAAAGGCTGCGAAGGATAAACAACTAGATTGTCGGATCCCACACATAGCAATACACATTACACGTACGCATAACATGCATGTATGTGCGGTACATCATGGCATCACAACATAACTCAAACTTATATAGATAAGGGCCCAGAAGAGCCACATAGCATAAATACAACCAGGGGTCACATGACCCATCATTCAGAGCATACAAGCAACAAGTGGAAGCATTACATGTCTGAGTACAGACAATTACAAAAGAAAAAGACTAAGAAGCCTGACTAACACGACCCTCCCAAGGGTACAAGATCGTAGCTGGGATACAAGCTACTCGTCGAAGCCACTAGTGTAACCAACTGCAAAACATAAATAAGCAAACGTGAGTACAAAGGTACTCAGCAAGTCTTACTTCAGAACTATCTACATATGCATCATTATCAACAAAGGGGGGGGGGGTGGAGTTTAACAGCAGCAAGCCAGCTTTGACCCAATGGCTAATCTATACTACGAATATCAGAAACTTCTTTGAGGTGAGAAGACGCACACGAGTCCACAAATTCACCATATCAATACTCCACTATGGATCCGTTCCCGTCTCCCTTCGAGAAGGCCATCCATAGCACTCATGCTTATCTTGCGTATTTTAGAGTATCCACTTCAAATTGTCTATGTACTATATAAGTTCTCCAAGTTTCCATATCCGAGGAAAACGGCTATTCGAATAGATAATATTGACCCTGCAGGGGTGTACTTCTTCACACACGCTCTCGCCACTTATAGCCCCGTACACGTCATGTACCTCGGCAACCTTCAAGAGGAAGCCGGGCGAGGGTGTCGGCCACGACCTGACTAACCACACAAGTCTCTCGTCCAGGTTTATCGCCTATTCGGGTTCCATCCGCAAGGAGATCCGGCCGGGGTGTCGCTCACGGCCCCAAACGATGTGTGCAGGGTTCCCAAGCCCACCATCCGGGTGCCACTTGGTACACCGTGCCACAGTGCCTAGTCTGTCCCAAGCCCGTCCCGTCGGACACCACCTGGTAGACAAGTAGCACTACCTACAAACGCCAGAAACTAGTTGCAACTCCTGGACAGAGATCAAGTGGGTTAATAAGCCGAGAGGGGCCGGATAACCGGAACCCAATGTGTGGTAGTAACTGGACTTGGATAACATACACAGAACTCAGTGCTTAAGGACGGTTCCAATGAGACAACCCACCATGTACTCCTACATGGCCTCTCATCGCTACCTTTACCAAAACGTGTTCACACACTTAGCCTTTACCGGTAGGACATGTTCACCACTCCGATTCATTCCCGAAGAATCAGACCTGACACAACTCTAAGCATAGCTGGCATAAAGAAAACAAGCATGGATGAGCAGGCACATCAAGGCTCAAGCAACTCCTACTCATGCTAGTGGGTTTCAACTATTTACTGTGGCAATGACAGGTCATGCAGAGGAATGGGTTCAGCTACCGCAGCAGAAAGTAGCAGTTGGAATCGTTGTTGTCCTAATGCAGTAAAAGGAGCAGGAGCGAGAGAGTGGGACTTTATCGGGATGCTCAAGGGGGTTTGCTTGCCTGATAGATCCACGAAGAAGCACTGCTCCTCAGACAGGTACTCGGGACACCTTCTGGAGTAGAACCTATCGAGGGGGAACGGTGCCGGCAATCAATAAACAACCATATGCAACAATATGATGCATGAAGATGACATTCAAAGATGCTATGATTTGCCCTAATGCATCTAGCATCAATTTTATTGAAGTCCATATGAACCAAGGGTTCATATGCAAACCCCAATTTAAGTATATAACATGTCATTATTACGTTTTCACTTATACATCAAATATAAGTTGGTTTTTCATGCATGAAACTGGCATAAATGGATTCCTTGCATTTTTCTGATAATTTTTCATATATAATTTATTTGATTTGGAGTTACGGTTGAATTACTATGATTTTTTGAAGTTTTAACTATTTTCTAGAATTTCCTGATTTAAATTAATACCAGAAATCAATTATTGCGTCAGCTCTACGTCAGCATGACGTAAGCGAGTCAACGGGCTGACCAGGTCAAACCTGACGTGTGGGGTCCACACGTCAGTGACTTAGTTAGTTGACAGGGGTTATTAAACTAATCTAATTAAAGGATTAGGATGCCAGGGTCCACTGTCAGCGTCAGGGATTAGTTAAACAGGGATTAATTAGTCGTTAAACTAATCCTAATTAAAACTTAACAGGGCCGGGCCCACATGTCATTGACAGAGAGGGGAGAGGTCAACGGCTGTGGGGGTCAGACCGGTCAACCCGCCGGCGTTTAGCCGCCGGCGAGGCAGAACGCTGCGGAGGCCTCGGATTTGGTCCTTCGGTGACCATTTAGGCGGCGGAGGCCACCTACGCGACGCCCAGGCTCGCGCGCATCCAGTGGGACACGCGGGAGGCCGTGGGGTGGCCGGAGACGACCGCGGCGAGGTCATCCGCGGCGGCCGGAGCACGGCTACGGGAGGGAGTAGGCTGCGGGGCACGGGAAGGCCACCCGAGGGGCTCTGTGGCACCCTCGTGGCACCAGGAGCACGATGGGGTGCTCGGTTTGGGCGGAGGCGGGCCAAGACGACGACGGCGACATGGACGGCGGCGAAGCACTACGGCCATGGCGGGGAACGATGCTACGGTGCGCGAGCGGCTAATTGGAGAAGGGGAAATGGTGGCGGGGCTCACCGCGGATCCGGTGGAGGCGTCAGAGAGCTCGGGGGAGGTCCATGGCAACGAATTGCAGCGGCGGACGGCGGAGCCTGAGGAGGAAGACGATGGCGATGGCGGCGATGCAGGCCGTCCGGAGGTGCGTGGCTCGATGAAGAGGTAGCCGGCGATGTGGCGGAGCTCCTGGGCGCAGCAACGAGGCGAGGGGAGCACGGTGGCTACGGCTACAGCGTGCGGTGGCGACGGCAGCGCTCGGTGGCGCTGCGGGGAGAGGACAGAGGAGGGGGGAGGAGCGAGAGGGAGTGAGAGGGGGTCGGGGAGATGCATGGTGACGCGAGGGAAGGGCCAGGGCGACGACGAGGGAAGCAGGAGGTGGCGGGGCGACGTGGCCAGCGCGCGGCATCGTGCCCGGCTTCTCCTCTGCCTACTGGCAAGAGGTAGAAGACGGGGCTGTCCCTGGTGGGCTGGGCCGCCAGGTGGGCTGGCCAGCTGGGCCAAAGGTAAGGCCAGGTAAGCCTTTTTTTCCTCTTCTGTTTTTCTTTTTCTATTTCTGACATTTGTTTTGTATTTAAAGAAATGTTAAAACATTTCCATAAATGTTGAAAATAATTGTGGCATCTAGATATAATATTCTAGAGGCCCTCACCAATTCCCAACATTTTTGGAGCTATTAAAAATATTTATATAGTTTAAACAGCTCCAATTCAAATATTTAAGCATTGATTCAAAAATCCAAAATGGGAAGGAAAAATGTGCATCACCTCCGGTTGTTGTTCCCAACATTTTCCAAAGACCATGAACATTTTTGAAAAGCATTTTGGGTTCATTGAAATTCCACTTTTAATTTGAACCTATTTGAATTGCTTTGGTGCTAGGGTTTGCAACTTCCCCATTTCAATTTTATTTGAAAAATTAAACACGATGCACAAATCAAGCCAAGGACCATACCAAACTAGGGATGTGACAACTCGCCCCGACTCGAAGAAATCTCGTCCCGAGATTCAGGAGTTGGCGGAAAGAAAGCAGGGTACTCAAGTCGAAGACGATCTTCTCGCTCCCAAGTAGCTTCTCTCTCGGTATGATGAGACCATTGAACCTTGAGAAACTTGATGTTATGACGTCGAGTGACACGCTCTGCTTGATCCAGAATGTGAATGGGGTACTCTCGATAAGTGAGGTTATCTTGGAGATCAAGCGTTTCGTGGTCCACTCCACGGATGGGATCCGAGAAGCAACGCCTGAGTTGAGAGACGTGGAAAACATCATGAACTCGAGAAAGATGTGGGGGTAGTTCCAACTGGTAGGCAACCTCTCCTCGTTTAGCGAGAATGCGAAAAGGACCGATGTAACGAGGAGCCAACTTGCCCTTGATACCGAAACGATGGGTACCCTTCAAAGGGGTAACCCGAAGATAAGCCTTGTCGCCAACTTCATAAGCCACTTCCTTATGACGACGGTCATACTGGCTCTTTTGACGAGATTGGGCTATTTTCAAATTCTCACGAATGATGCGAACTTGCTCTTCTGCCTCCTGGATCATATCCGGTCCAAAGAATTGTCTTTCGCCGGTTTCTGACCAGTTCAAAGGTGTTCGACATCTTCGTCCATACAGGATCTCAAAGGGTGCTTTCTTAAGACTGGATTGGTAGCTATTATTATAAGCAAACTCGGCAAAGGGAAGACATTTCTCCCAATCCATACCGAATGAGATAACGCAAGCTCTAAGCATGTCTTCGAGAATTTGGTTGACCCTTTCCACCTGACCACTTGATTGAGGGTGGAAAGCGGTACCGAAAGAAAGATGGGTGCCCATGGCAGTTTGGAAACTTTCCCAGAAATGAGAGGTGAAAAGACTGCCACGGTCTGAATTGATCTCTAGTGGAACACCATGGAGTGACACTATTTGGGAGATATATAAGTCAGCGAGCTGACTAGCAGTGATACTCTCTCGAACAGGTAGGAAGTGAGCCACTTTGGAAAGACGATCGATGACTACGAAGATAGCATTATTTCCTTTCTTGGTCCTGGGAAAGCCGGTGATGAAGTCCATACCAACTTTGTCCCATTTCCACTCGGGAATAGCTAAAGGTTGAAGGGTGCCAGCAGGTCTTTGATGCTCTGCCTTAACGCGACGACAAACGTCACAGTTGGCAATATACTGCGCGATTTCTCTCTTCATCCTAGTCCACCAGAACCTCTGGCGTAGGTCCTGATACATCTTTGTACTACCGGGATGAATCGTGAGAGGGGATTCATGGGCCTCCTTAAGGATCAGTTGCTGTATCTGTTGACATTTGGGAACCACCAAACGGTTACCAAAGTAAACAACACCTCGTTCATCCATGGAGAAACAACCAGCAACTCCCTTGGAAATATTCTTCTTGATCCGGGAGATTCCCGTATCATGCTTCTGAGCCTCTACGATCTGATCCGTAAGGGTAGGTTTCGCCACCAAGGTAGAAAGGAAACCATGAGGAGCTATGTGAAGGTTAAGCTTACAGAATTCCTCATGGAGGGGCGGTTGATAATGTTGCAACATGAGGTTGTTGCAATAGGATTTACGACTTAAAGCATCAGCCATGACATTGGCTTTGCCTGGGGTGTAGGTGATTCCTAAGTCGTAATCCGAGATCAACTCCAACCAACGTCTCTATCTGAGATTCAGATCCGGTTGGGTGAAGATATACTTGAGACTCTGATGGTCGGTGTAGATTTCGCAACGGTTACCAAGAAGGTAATGTCGCCAGGTCTTAAGTGCATAGACTACGGCTGCAAGCTCCAGATCATGTGTAGGATAATTTTCCTCATGTGGATGCAACTGTCGAGATGCATAGGCAATCACATGACGATCCTGCATAAGAATGCAACCTAGTCCTTGACGCGAAGCATCGCAATAGATAACAAAGTCTTTAGTGAAATCCGGTGGCATGAGTATGGGCGCAGAAGTCAGGCGTCTTTTCAGTTCCTAAAAACTGTGCTCACACTGTGGGGACCACTCAAACTTTTTATCTTTCTTGAGAAGTTCCGTGAGAGGTTTGGCCACTTTGGAAAAGTTCTCAACGAAGCGGCGACAATAACTGGCTAGACCAAGGAAACTCCTAATTTGCTTAACTGTTTCAGGCGGAGTCCAATCAAGAACGGCCTGAACTCTTTCGGGATTGACAGCAATGCCCTTACCAGAGATTACGTGGCCGAGATAGGTCACTTCTGGTAACCAAAATTCGCACTTGGAGAACTTGGCGTAAAGGCGGTGTGCTCTGAGTTTTTGTAGCACAAGTCTAAGATGTTCGGCATGCTCTTCCTTGTTCTTCGAGTATATAAGGATATCATCGAGATAAACCACGACGAACTTATCTAAGTACTCCATAAAGATCGAGTTCATCAAGCGGGAGAAAGTAGCTGGAGCATTGGTTAGGCCGAAAGACATCACGGTGTACTCGTATTGACCATAACGAGTGACAAAGGCCGTTTTGGGGATGTCCCCGTTTCTGATCTTGATTTGGTGGTAGCCTAACCTCAAATCCATCTTGGAAAAGACTGAGGGTCCAGCGAGCTGATCATACAGGTCGTTGATCCTGGGGAGCGAATACTTGTTCTTTATCGTGACCAAATTAACGGGACGATAATCTACAACCATCCGGTCCGTACCATCCTTCTTCTTGACGAAGAGAACGGGGCAAGCCCAGGGAGAAGAACTAGGACGGATGAAACCCTTTTGCAAGGATTCATCGAGTTGTTTCTTAAGCTCGGCTAACTCCAAAGGTGCCATCTTGTATGGTCTTCTAGAGATTGGAACAGTTCCTGGGATAAGTTCTATGACAAACTCTACATCTCTGTCAGGTGGGACACCTGGCAGTTCTTCTGGAAAGACATCCGGGAAGTCACGGACTACCGGAATATCTTCAAGGTCTGGAAGAGGGCTGGCATTAAGAGAATAGAGTTGACGCCTTGCAACTCTAGTGGAGACAGTGACTATTTTGCCAGATGGATGTGTAAGTTGAACAGATCTGGTGTAACAATTGATCTTGGCATGATGAGCTGTCATCCAGTCCATACCCAAGATGATGTTAATATCTGAGGACTTGAGAGATATCAAAGAAGCAAGGAAAACCAGTCTATCAACAAGGATTTCATTACCATGGCTTACCTTGGAGGTTTGCCATTTGGAACCAGGAGTCTGGATTATTAATGGAGTTGGCATATCAAAAAATGACATGTCGTGCATCCGAGCGTAACCTTCAGATATGAAGGAGTGGGATGCTCCGGTATCAAACAGAACTGAAGCTGGGTGACAATTGACAAGAAGTGTACCCAGTACGACATCGGGATCATCTTGAACTTCTGAAACGGAGACATGGTGCACACATGCTCGTTCAATGGAGGCTGGCTTGGTACTGATTATCTTGACTGATGGCTTTTCATGGCCAACAGACCTCTCAGACGGGGGTGGAGCATAACTGGACTGAGGGCAGGCACGTGCATAGTGTCCTGGTTCTCCGCAGGTAAAGCAAGTTCCTGAGGTAAGACGTGGACCTACGTTGGCAAGTGGTACACTAATAGGCCTGAGTGGAGCATGTTGCTGAGTTGGGTGAGGCGCCACATAGGATGGCCTCGGTGCATATCGAGGTGGAAGAGCCGAGTTCGGAATCCAAATCCGTCGCTTCTGAGAGCCAGAGCGGGAGGAAGAACCTGGATCACGGTTGTTCTTACGAGACTCCTCGTAAGTGAGTTGAGCTGTCTCTGCATTAATGGCCTTATTCACAAGAGCCTGGAAAGTATCACAATGATGCAGGTGGAGATCACGATGCAACTTAGGGTGGAGACCCTTCCGGAACCTAGCCTGCTTCTTAGCGTCCGTGGACACTTCTTCTGTAGCATAGCGGGCGAGGTTTCCAAACTCCCTACTGTAAGCATCAACAGGCAGCTTACCCTGGGTAAAATTACAGAACTCTTCCCTCTTGCGGTCAAAGAGAGCCTGAGGAATGTGGTGCTCACGAAAAGCCTCGGTGAAATCTCTCCAGGTAGGAATGTGACCAGCTGGAAGCATAGTTTCAAAGCTCTGCCACCAAATACTAGCAGGTCCTTCCAGGTGATAAGTAGCATAGGTGACCTTGTCACTCTCAACGACGTTCACAGAATGCAACTTGTGAGTGATGCTTCGGAGCCAGTCATCCGCATCGAGTGGCTCAATGGAATGATGGAAGGTGGGTGGTTTCAGACCAATGAAGTCGGTGATGGAAACCAACTTCTTACGCTGATGTGCGGTGTTCTGCTCAATCTGTGCCAGCAAGCGGTTAGTCTCACTCTTGTTCCTCTCGGATGCTAACAAGAACTCTGCCACCAAAGGTTGGTCAGGAGGATCCTCGTCCCTACCATCTCCATGGTTCTTGCTATGAGCAACTGAAGCTCGGTTAGCAGACGACATCCTGACACAGAAGCCAAGGAAACAAGGATGGAATTAGCATCGACCTAGGGATGCGGAAAGTAATGCAAAAGCATTGGAAAGTCTTGAAATCCTGGGACAATTTCGGCAGCATAACGACTGTAAATGCTCAAAAGGATTTTTGAGACATTCATCAAAGGAATAGCATAATCCATCAGCATCATAATATCAAGGTTCTGGGTCAAACTGAGGACAGACAGAAGTAGTAGAACTGTATTGAGACACAACCCAACAATCCTAAGACTTTACGGTTTAGTCACACGTCATCCTGAGAGATAGAGGAGAAGCCTAGGCCTTAACCCTCGTAGAAAAGAAGAGGCTGACTCAGAAAGAATGACATGAGGTAAAGGAGTAAAAAGAGCCTTACGTTCCCTTCCACAATCAATTCCCTTATGTAACTAAAGCATTTCTAGACTCAACTTCGACCAGTTGGCTTGGTAATCCTACAGTCAGTCGGGCTCTGATACCAAGTCTGTCGGGACCCCGATCCCAAGTCACACTGATCTAGCATGTAACACGTCATATCACTTTGCGGCCTCACGCACGGTATTCCCACGGGTGCCACCTTACCTGGCCCGGGACCATTTGCGCATTTTGGCTCACGTATAGGACAGTGTCGCTAGCATCCATATGACAGAGAACCCGGGCCGACATGGCTAGTCATGAACCCAAAGTGGCACGGACCTATGGAGACAGGCATACATGAATCGCATCGAACATGTCGGTCATCAACGAGTGATTCCGGGATGTAGCACTGGGCTAACAGGACTCCGGGGATCCCGGGCTGTAGCAGGCTAGGCAGGACTCCGGAGATCACCATGTGACATTTCCCCGAAGGGACAGACATAGGGACGAAGTGAAACACATGCCGGCCAGTCAAGTGTCCTGAACAGTAGTACTGGGCTAGCAAGACTCCGGTGAACCGGGCTGTAGCGGACTACTATGGCTCGAGGAACACTAGACTACATTTCCCCATAAGAAAGGCTGCGAAGGATAAACAACTAGATTGTCGGATCCCACACATAGCAATACACGTTACACGTACGCATAACATGCATGTATGTGCGGTACATCATGGCATCACAACATAACTCAAACTTATATAGATAAGGGCCCAGAAGAGCCACATAGCATAAATACAACCAGGGGTCACATGACCCATCATTCAGAGCATACAAGCAACAAGTGGAAGCATTACATGTCTGAGTACAGACAATTACAAAAGAAAAAGACTAAGAAGCCTGACTAACACGACCCTCCCAAGGGTACAAGATCGTAGCTGGGATACAAGCTACTCGTCGAAGCCACTAGTGTAACCAACTGCAAAACATAAATAAGCAAACGTGAGTACAAAGGTACTCAGCAAGTCTTACTTCAGAACTATCTACATATGCATCATTATCAACAAAGGGGGGGTGGAGTTTAACAGCAGCAAGCCAGCTTTGACCCAATGGCTAATCTATACTACGAATATCAGAAACTTCTTTGAGGTGAGAAGACGCACACGAGTCCACAAATTCACCATATCAATACTCCACTATGGATCCGTTCCCGTCTCCCTTCGAGAAGGCCATCCATAGCACTCACGCTTATCTTGCGTATTTTAGAGTATCCACTTCAAATTGTCTATGTACTATATAAGTTCTCCAAGTTTCCATATCCGAGGAAAACGGCTATTCGAATAGATAATATTGACCCTGTAGGGGTGTACTTCTTCACACACGCTCTCGCCACTTATAGCCCCGTACACGTCATGTACCTCGGCAACCTTCAAGCGGAAGCCGGGCGAGGGTGTCGGCCACGACCTGACTAACCACACAAGTCTCTCGTCCAGGTTTATCGCCTATTCGGGTTCCATCCGCAAGGAGATCCGGCCGAGGTGTCGCTCACGGCCCCAAACGATGTGTGCAGGGTTCCCAAGCCCACCATCTGGGTGCCACTTGGTACACCGTGCCACAGTGCCTAGTCTGTCCCAAGCCCGTCCCGTCGGACACCACCTGGTAGACAAGTAGCACTACCTACAAACGCCAGAAACTAGTTGCAACTCCTGGACAGAGATCAAGTGGGTTAATAAGCCAAGAGGGGCCGGATAACCGGAACCCAATGTGTGGTAGTAACTGGACTTGGATAACATACACAGAACTCAGTGCTTAAGGACGGTTCCAATGAGACAACCCACCATGTACTCCTACATGGCCTCTCATCGCTACCTTTACCAAAACGTGTTCACACACTTAGCCTTTACCGGTAGGACATGTTCACCACTCCGATTCATTCCCGAAGAATCAGACCTGACACAACTCTAAGCATAGCTGGCATAAAGAAAACAAGCATGGATGAGCAGGCACATCAAGGCTCAAGCAACTCCTACTCATGCTAGTGGGTTTCAACTATTTACTGTGGCAATGACAGGTCATGCAGAGGAATGGGTTCAGCTACCGTAGCAGAAAGTAGCAGTTGGAATCGTTGTTGTCCTAATGCAGTAAAAGGAGCAGGAGCGAGAGAGTGGGACTTTATCGGGATGTTCAAGGGGGTTTGCTTGCTTGATAGATCCACGAAGAAGCACTGCTCCTCAGACAGGTACTCGGGACACCTTCCGGAGTAGAACCTATCGAGGGGGAACGGTGCCGGCAATCAATAAACAACCATATGCAACAATATGATGCATGAAGATGACATTCAAAGATGCTATGATTTGCCCTAATGCATCTAGCATCAATTTTATTGAAGTCCATATGAACCAAGGGTTCATATGCAAACCCCAATTTAAGTATATAACATGTCATTATTACGTTTTCACTTATACATCAAATATAAGTTGGTTTTTCATGCATGAAACTGGCATAAATGGATTCCTTGCATTTTTCTGATAATTTTTCATATATAATTTATTTGATTTGGAGTTACGGTTGAATTACTATGATTTTTTGAAGTTTTAACTATTTTCTGGAATTTCCTGATTTAAATTAATACCAGAAATCAATTATTGCGTCAGCTCTACGTCAGCATGACGTAAGCGAGTCA
Source organism: Triticum monococcum (assembly GCA_034509565.1). Lineage (NCBI taxonomy): Eukaryota > Viridiplantae > Streptophyta > Magnoliopsida > Poales > Poaceae > Triticum > Triticum monococcum. Next base: position 550,335,922 of record CM067843.1, on the reverse strand, counting down.
ACGGGCTGACCAGGTCAAACCTGACGTGTGGGGTCCACACGTCAGTGACTTAGTTAGTTGACAGGGGTTATTAAACTAATCTAATTAAAGGGTTAGGATGCCAGGGCCCACTGTCAGCGTCAGGGATTAGTTAAACAGGGATTAATTAGTCGTTAAACTAATCCTAATTAAAACTTAACAGGGCCGGGCCCACATGTCATTGACAGAGAGGGGAGAGGTCAACGGCTGTGGGGGTCAGACCGGTCAACCCGCCGGTGTTTAGCCGCCGGCGAGGCAGAACGCGGCGGAGGCCTCGGATTTGGTCCTCCGGTGACCATTTAGGCGGCGGAGGCCACCTACACGACGCCCAGGCTCGCGCGCATCCAGTGGGACACGCGGGAGGCCGTGGGGTGGCCGGAGACGACCGCGGCAAGGTCATCCGCGGCGGCCGGAGCACGGCTACGGGAGGGAGTAGGCTGCGGGGCACGGGAAGGCCACCCGAGGGGCTCTGTGGCACCCTCGTGGCACCAGGAGCACGATGGGGTGCTCGGTTTGGGCGGAGGCGGGCCAAGACGACGGCGGCGACATGGACGGCGGCGAAGCGCTACGGCCATGGCGGGGAACGATGCTACGGTGCGCGAGCGGCTAATTGGAGAAGGGGAAATGGTGGCGGGGCTCACCGCGGATCCGGTGGAGGCGTCAGAGAGCTCGGGGGAGGTCCACGGCAACGAATTGCAGCGGCGGACGGCGGAGCCCGAGGAGGAAGACGATGGCGATGGCGGCGATGCAGGCCGTCCGGAGGTGCGTGGCTCGACGAAGAGGTAGCCGGCGATGTGGCGGAGCTCCTGGGCGCAGCAACGAGGCGAGGGGAGCACGGTGGCTACGGCTACAGCGTGCGGTGGCGATGGCAGTGCTCGGTGGCGCTGCGGGGAGAGGACAGAGGAGGGGGAGGAGCGAGAGGGAGTGAGAGGGGGGTCGGGGAGATGCGTGGCGACGCGAGGGAAGGGCCAGGGCGACGACGAGGGAAGCAGGAGGTGGCGGGGCGACGTGGCCAGCGCGCGGCGTCATGCCCGGCTTCTCCTCTGCCTACTGGCAAGAGGTAGAAGACGGGGCTGCCCCTGGTGGGCTGGGCCGCCAGGTGGGCTGGCCAGCTGGGCCAAAGGTAAGGCCAGGTAAGCCTTTTTTTCCTCTTCTGTTTTTCTTTTTCTATTTCTGACATTTGTTTGGTATTTAAAGAAATGTTAAAACATTTCCATAAATGTTGAAAATAATTGTGGCATCTAGATATAATATTCTAGAGGCCCTCACCAATTCCCAACATTTTTGGAGCTATTAAAAATATTTATATAGTTTAAACAGCTCCAATTCAAATATTTAAGCATTGATTCAAAAATCCAAAATGGGAAGGAAAAATGTGCATCACCTCTGGTTGTTGTTCCCAACATTTTCCAAAGACCATGAACATTTTTGAAAAGCATTTTGGGTTCATTGAAATTCCACTTTTAATTTGAACCTATTTGAATTGCTTTGGTGCTAGGGTTTGCAACTTCCCCATTTCAATTTTATTTGAAAAATTAAACACGATGCACAAAGCAAGCCAAGGACCATACCAAACTAGGGATGTGACAGTTTCATCTTTCTTTCCCGGAGTTCCAAGCTCTAATTGTCACGGAGATCCATCTAAATCATTACAAGGTTTCACCTTGTGTTTTCAACTTCTTTTTCTTTTCGTTATCTTTTGTTTACCGGAGTTCTTCATGAAGGTTCTATATGATGGTTCATCAAGGATTTATATTCCTTCTCGAAATGTTCATCAACTTTCTTTTTAGAGGAGCTCAAGGTTTCTTCATTTTGTAATCCGGAGTGCATTTCTGTCTACCGTATCATTGGAGGTGGTATTATGTCATTCTTGATAATTTGACTTCATGTTTTCATGATTCACATGTTGTCAAGATTGGGATATTTTGAATCCATCAATCTCGTCATTGGAGCTATCTTGGGTTATATTTCACCTAAAGTTTTCCCTAAGGATTGTTGCTATTATGGTGCTTATAAAGGACCCAAGTCCTTCTTTTATCCTCTCGGTGAAATAAGCTTCTCCTATCCTTGTTCTTATCAATCCATTTCTTTTCCCGTGAGTGGCAGGCTGTCACCTCATAATTTGAGATGTATTCCATAAGACCATACCAAACTTATTCTTTTCGTTGTTGATTTTTCAACAACTCCGTTCTAACATTTGCTGTAACCGTGCTCTCTCAAGATCTTGTTTCCCTTCGTTCCGGAGGCATCGTGATGATGCCCTTTTAAACCCATCATCTTGTTTTGTCAAAGATTATGTTCTTCTCCTTGCTTATCCGTTTAACCGGAGTGTCATACCCCTTTTAAAGTTTTTTCTACTTATCTTTTCTTGCATCGCTTTTCAATCGGAGTGCTGCCCAAAGCTGTTCTTCCTTGTCCCTCTTTTCTAACGGAGTGTTTTCAACTTCGTCATCTCCGTTGTATTCTTTTCTCGATATGGCTTAACCTTTTCAAGGTTCGTGGTTTCACTCGTTTGTCGAAGAAGCAACTTAGTTTTACCTCTCCTCTTTTCTCTTCCGTGTTCCCTCCGGTGCCATTCTAGATCTCGGGACGAGATCCTCTCGTAGTGGTGGAGTGTTGTAATGCCCCAAGACCAGAGCTTCAGATGCCTTCCAGGGTTTCCGGGTTTTTCGTCGTGTGTTTTGTTTGGTCTGCTGCATTTCATCTTTGCATCATGTCATCATGCAACCCGTTTTAAAACTCAACTAAACAAATGGTATGGATCTTTGATCCATTTAAATCGAGGGATTTCACATGGTGATTCTCTTTACAACTTATCTCTCGATATTTAGAGAGCTATAGTAATTATTCCAATTATGTGGAATTACCTTAACACACTTGCAAAAATCCCAATGCCTATTATTATTTCAACTCTTGGCCTCTACCTTTGCCACTTGTCCTTTCATCATTTTCTGGAGCTCCACCTAATTTCTCAACATTTTTGGGCACTTCGAAAAACCTATCCTAGTTCAAACCTTTTGAATTAAATTCAAAGGAATTTGAATTTAATCTTTCAACTTGACCTTTTTCTATTTTCCCGGACTGTGCACATTTTTCTGAGTCCGTGAAAATTATCCCCGTGCCCAAATTCTTCCTCTAACCTTCTCTTCTCTCTTTTCCTTTCTCCTACTTTTTGTCTCTGTTTTTGTTAAGAGTAGATTCAAGAGAGGGAGAGAAGGGAGCCCAGCAGGCCATTTGGGCCCAGCTGCATCTAACCTAGCCGGCTCCAAGGCCCATTTGGCCCAAGGCCTCCCGCAGCCCACTCCCTAACCTAACCCTAGCGAGCCTTAGCCCAATCCCTCGCGCTCATCTCCCTCTCGATCCGCTCCCTCGCGCCGCTAGGAGAGGGGCACCGCGCTCGACCCCTTCTCTGCCCGATCCCCATCTCCCCCGATCTCTCCCGCTCGCCCGATCCATCGCCTCGCCCTCTCCCTCGTCTCGTGCGCCGCCTTCCCCCATCTCCATCGAGCCCCTCTGCCTCGCCCTTTCTCCTCAACGCGCCGGCGATGATGCCCCTGCCGTCCCCGCTCCTTGCTACCTCCCCGCCTCCGGCGAGTGCCTCCTTTGTGCTCGAGCTTCTCCGCCTCAGCCACCTCCTCCCGCTCGCCATGGCCACTGTCGCGGAGCTTCGAGCCTCTAGCAGTAGTAGCTGCAGGTCCGGCAGCCCTGCGTCCTCCTCTGGTCAAGGCTCCCCGAGATTCGGGCATCGCCCGAGCGCTCCTTGCCACGCACGGCTCCCTGCGTCCGTGGTTTCGCCTCCTCTGTTCGTTGCCTGCATGCCAGACGCCGCGCCTCCTCCCTGGCGCTGGCCCCATCGCCTTTCTGTAGCCGCAGGCGCCGTCCCGAAGCTCTCCACATCGAGCTGGTTGAGGAGTGTAGCGAGGACGCCCGCATCGACCGCGCCTAGGGCTGCCTCCTCGCCCTCGCTGTTCGCACATGGGCCACGCAACCTGTTGTCTGCCTCGCCAAGACCCGAGGCCTTGTTGGTGTTGCTTCGTTTTGGATGTGCCATCTTTTCTGACAAGTGTACGACTACACCCGGTCATGCGACAAGCCCCGTCAATGTGTACATCTACTCCATCAAGACTGGACCGACAAGTACCCCAACGTCATGTGTACAACGACCGTCGCCGAAGAATGCCATGTACCTCTCCAAAAAAACCCGAACATGTACCACTACGTCCGGAGGCATCGGATCCGTCAAGTTCCACTACCGCTGTGAACAACTACCGTCGCTGAGATCGCGAGAACCCCTACTTCCTCCTCGAAATGTGATCGACTACCGTCGACCCCAAGTGACTCGGATTCGTCAAGTCCTTCTACAAAAACGTGTACCTCTACCGTCGTGAGTACCTCTGCCGTCATCGTGTACCCCCTACTTCCACCACGTCTCGAGAATGTATACTTCCTCTACTTGGCACCGAACGAGAACCGGCCCGTTTGCACGCTTCGAAGGTATAACCCCGAAACGACTGCCCGTGGACGAATGCATATGTTGTATGAAATGCTCACGGTTGCACCGTGCCCGAAGTGTTTCTTGCGTGTTACCCGATGCCATACCATCGTCTCGTGGGACACCCGGAATCCGGGAGCGCCCCACCATCTTTTGCACGGATCCGCACACTTCTCCTTTGCATCGGTATCTCAATCGAGTTACTGGAACCGGAACGCTGCCGTGGCACCGTTTTCGTATCGTTGTCGTGGCACCCCTTTTCATTTCTGCCACGATGACAAATGCTTCATAATATGCTCTTATCAACTTATTCATAAATATTGCTTAAAAACTTGCATGCCATCTGCATCATGATAACAACTTCAAGAATGTTTACAATTGTTGTTGCATTAAATTACTAAGACATATGGGGATTTACCAGATTTGTTATTTGTTATATCCGGCCCCATTTAAATTGTTTAGATGATATAGTTTTGTTATGCTTCACCTCTTGCCATGTTTAAACAACATTTAATATTGTTGAGTACATAACAGAGAGAGAACTAAATAAGTCATGTGATGTTTCGTCAATATGCAACTCGTTGCATATTGATCTCCAGTTAATTTGTAGGATTGTTTGTGCTCTTTGCCATACCATGCATATTTAAACCGGACATGCATCACACTTGATTGTGCATCATGCCATGTTTTTGTGGTGGATGTTTTAATATGTTGTTTGCTTCTTTCCGGTGTTGCTTCTTCGGGTTGGTTCCGATAACGTCGTGTTTGTGAGGACCCGTTCGTCTACGTTCGTTTGTCTTCCTCATGGACTCGTTCTTCTTCCTTGCGGGATTTCAGGCAAGATGACCATACCCTCGAAATCACTTATATCTTTGCTTGCTAGATGCTCGCTCTTTTGCTATGCCTATGCTGTGATACCTACCACTTGCTTATCATGCCTCCCATATTGTTAAGCCAAGCCTCTAACCACCTTGTCCTAGCAAACCGTTGTTTGGCTATGTTACCGCTTTGCTCAGCCCCTCTTATAGCGTTGTTAGTTGCAGGTGAAGATTGAAGTTTGTTCCTTGTTGGAACATGGAGATGTTGTTCCTTGTTGGAACATGTTTACTTGTTGGGATATCACAATATATCTTATTTAATTAATGCATCTATATACTTGGTAAAGGGTGGAAGGCTTGGCCTTATGCCTGGTGTTTTGTTCCACTCTTGCCGCCCTAGTTTCTGTCATATCGGTGTTATGTTCCCGGATTTTGCGTTCCTTACGCGGTTGGGTTATAATGGGAACCCCTTGACAGTTCGCTTTGAATAAAACTCCTCCAGCAAGGCCCAACCTTGGTTTTACCATTCGCCACCTAGCCTTTTTCCCTTGGGTTAGGCCAGCCCAAGGGTCATCTTTATTTTAACCCCCCCCCCCCCCGGGCCAGTGCTTGTCTAAGTGTTGGTCCGAAACAGAGCCACTTGCGGCGCCACCTCGGGGAAACTTGAGGGCTGGTTTTAGCTGTACGTAGTGTTCATCCGGTGTTGCCCTGAGAATGAGATATGTGCAGCTCCTATCAGGATGTCGGCGCATCGAGCAGTCTTGCTGGACTTGTTTTACCATTGTCGAGGATGTCTTGAAGAACCGGGATACCGAGTCTGATCGGAATGTCTCGGGAGGAGGTCTATTCCTTCGTTGACCGTGAGAGCTTGTCATGGGCTAAGTTGGGACAACCCTGCAGGGTTTTGAACTTTCGAAAGCCGTGCTCGCGGTTATGGGCAGATGGGAATTTGTTAACGTCTGGTTGTAGAAAACCTGAAGTCGACCTTAATTAAAATGAATCAACCGCGTGTGTAACCGTGATGGTCTCTTTCCGGCGGAGTCCGAGAAGTGAACACGGTTGCTGGAGTTATGCTTGATGTAGGTTGTTTTAGGATCACTTCTTGATCATACTTTTATCGACCATGCTTTGCCTTCTCTTCTCGCTCTCATTTGCGTATGTTAGCCACCATATATGCTAGTTGCTTGCTGCAGCTCCACCTTATATCTTTACCTTACCCATAAGCTTAAATAGTCTTGATCGCGAGGGTGCGAGATTGCTGAGTCCCTGTGGCTCACAGATACTTCGAAAACCAGCTTGCAGGTGCCGACGAATCCGTGCAGATGACGCTACCAAGCTCAGGAGGAGCTCGATGAAGATATTGCCCTTTGTCTTGCTTCGTTCTAGTTGATCATTAGTGGAGCCCAGTTGGGGTCGATCGGGGACCTTTGTCGCATTTGGGGTTCTTCTTTTATTTTGGTTCCGTAGTCGGACCTTGATTGTATTTGGTTGATGTAATGCTTTATTCATGTAATTATGTGAAGTGGCGATTGTAAGCTAACTATGTATCTTTTTCCCTTATGTATTACATGGGTTGTGTGAAGATTACCTCACTTGCGACATTGCTTTCAATGCGGTTATGCCTCTAAGTCGTGCTTCGACACGTGGGAGATATAGCCGCATCGAGGGCGTTACATATTTGTTCTGCCTTTAGCTCCTCGTTGGGTTCGACACTCTTACTTATCGAAAACTGTTGCGATCCCCTATACTTGTGGGTTATCACATAGAGATAGAGCGAACAACTAGCAAGCAAAGATAGAAGTGATTTCGAGGGTATGGTCATCTTGCATGAGATCCTGCAAGGAAGAAGAACGAGTCCATGAAGAAGACAAACGGACGAAGTCGAACGAATCCTCACAAACGCGACGTTATCAGAACTAGCCCGAAGAAGCAACACCGGAAAGAAGCAAACAGCAAAGTAAACAACCATCACATAAACATGGCATGATGCTCAACCAAGTATGATGGATGTCTGGTTTAAATATGCATGGCATGGCAAAGTGCACAAACAACACTACAAGTTAGGCGGAGCTCAATATGCAACGAGTTGCATATTGATGAAACACCACATGATTTATTTAGTTCTCTCCCGTTTAAGTACTCAACAATATTAAATATTTGTTAGCATGGCAAGGGGTGAAGCATATGAAAACTACCTAACTAGGCAAGTTTAAATGAGGCCGGATATAACAAACAACAAATCCAAAAAATCCTCATGTGCCTATTTTAGATTTGGTACTGTTCTGCCCTAAACCATATTTTAGTGTTGTTAAACATGCAAAGTAAAGCCACCATGTTAAACTAGGCATTTTTCTACCCCATTTACATATAAAGTTTATTAAGTTTGGAGCTACGGTTATTAAGTTAGAAATAAAGCATTTTTAACATGGCATTTGAGCAAAGTTAAACAAACATCAATTTAAACATTTTTAACATGGATGAAAGTGGAATATTATGAAATTAGATGAAATTCTAAGCATGTTACATATATAAAACGTTTTAAACCGATGCACGGTTCAAAAGTTATTAGCAGTTTAAAAATAGGGGCAGTTCTGTAAATATGCAATGCTCTGAGAAATTAATACAACAGGAAAAAAATGAACGGGCCGAATCAGAGGCCGGCCCAACAATGCACATGGGAGGCTGGAAGGGCTGCTTACCCAGCTGGGCCAGGCCCAGTTTGGATCTTGGGCTGGCGGAGGCAGAGGGAGCTGGGCCTCGGGTGGGTCGCGGCCCACCTGGACGCGGACGCGGAGGGAGACCAGATCGGGGCTCCTCCCGATCCGAACGAGGCATGGCGGCACTCGCGGGTGAGGGCGACGGGAACGACAAGGTCGGATGCGGAACTTGTGGTGGGATGACGGAGGAGCACAATCCGGTCGCGGGGAAGGCGGATCCGCGGCGAGGACCACCGGTTCCGCGCGGGGCGAGGCGGAACGGGGCTGGCGCGAGCTCAGAGCCATGGCGGGGCGACGCACCTGCGCAGGAACCAGAGAGCAAGGTGAGAGGGAGGGAGGACGAAGGGAAGAAGGTGGAGGCGTGGGGGATCTGGCCTCGGGTGGAGGTGGTTGCCGGTGGGCGGCGCGACGAGGCTCGCCGGCGGGAGGCAAAGGCGGCGGTGGCGCTCAGGAGCCGGGCGACAGAGTGCAGGTGCACGCGGGCTCAAGGACGGGCCCCGATGGGCTCTACGGGCTCGTCCCGGGACTAGGCGGGCCGCGGCAACGCAGGAGGCAGGGAGGACGCGTGGCGGCCTCCTGTTGGTGGAGGGCGGCGTCTGCGGCGGCGCTGGCCGCATAGGCGGCACAAAGTGGCGGAGGCGATACGGTCGGGCGTGGAAAACGAGGTAGAGGGGGGAGGTGGCGGTGGCTGAGGGTTAGGGGAGGCTAGGGGTAAGTTTTAGACTAGGATTAGTCCGAAAATGGACTAGGGGTCTGTATATAGCAGGTTTTGCTAGGGTTTGGGTCTAGGGGGGTTTCTGGAGTGTTTCGGAGCACCCGATCGCGATCCGACGGAGCAGTCGAGACGGGAGGTTGGTTGGGCCAAGGTGGGGTTAGTGGGCTGTGTAGGAGAGGTCTCAGGCTGAGAAGAGAGAGACGAAAATGCAGCCCGACAAGGTTTCCGGAGACCGAAAATGTCCGATGTTTGACCGACTATAATGCCGCTATAGTTATCCGTCGGGGCATCAAACGGACTCCGAATGCGATGAAACTTGGCAGGCGGCCTACCTACAACATAACAAGACCGCACACCAACTCTCATCCCATTCCGAGAAAATTTTACGACCACTTATAAAATAACATTTCGGATGTGCCGCGGGCGCGTGCAAGTGTGTCTGGGCTCAGAACGGACAACGGAAAGAACTTGGAGACCGGACGGATGCAAGTTTTCAAAACATGATGATGTAATGCACATGATGACATGACAAAATGCAACACGCAAGCGAATGACATGGCAACAACATCGAATAACTGGAAGACACCTGTCGCGTCGGTCTCGGGGTGTTACAACACTCCACCACTACAAGAGGATCTCGTCCCGAGATCTAGGATGGCAACGGAGGGAAAACGGAAGATGAAGAGAAGAGGTTAAACTCAGTTTCTTCTTTGACAAACTAGTGAAGCCACTACAAATTGAAAGAAAGAATACAACAAAGATGAACAAAGTTGAAAACACTCCGTTAGAAAAGAGGAACAAAGAACATTACTAGAACCTTGTAGGTTGAAAGACATAAGAAAAAGGGTTGCAATGGACAAGAAGTACATGCAAGCACTCTGATAGAACCGAGATGTACAAGGGACGATAAGGATCAATTACGACAACACTCCGGTTGGAAAAGGAAGGTAAAGTATATGAGCTTGGCAAAATGAAAGCACTTGTATGAGAGTCCGGTTAGAAGAGGAGTGATAGCCACAACACTCCGGTTAAAACAAGATAGAGAAGGAAAAAGAATGATATAATTTGGACAACACTCGGACTGTAAATGAAAGGAAATGAATATGAACTTTACAAGATGAGAGGATACTTGATGAAATCAACAATAGAGTGTCTTCGGAACTATAGAAAGAATGGCACAAGGGGTAAGAAAGATTTCAGACGGCACTCCGGTTGAGAAGGGAGGCAAAACTTAATAAGATGAGAGAACTTGAATGAAGGACATGACACTTCGGTTGAATGGATAAGCAAAAGGAAAGAACATGATCTTTGGCAAAATGGGATGATGGATGAAGAGAGCAACATCACTATGCCTCCGGAATGAAAGAATAGAAGATAGATCATTGGAATGAAAGAATGGAGAAGCAAATGCCAACTTCTTCCACAAAAGAGCTTGGAGAGCACCCTTCCAATAAGGTTATAATGGAGTTGTTGGAAAAAACCGACAACGAAACGAATAAACTTGTAGTGGGCTTATGGAAAACATCTCAAAACTAAGAGGTGAAATTCTGCCACTAACGAAAATAATAGATTGGATTGATGTCAACAAGGAGACGAGAAACTTATATCACCGGGAGGATAAATGAAGAACTTGGGTCATTTATAAGCACCATAAATAGCAACAATCCTTAGGGAAAGCTTTAGGTGAAATCTATACCAAGATAACTCCAAGGAAGAAAATGAAAGGTTTAAATATCTCATTCCTGACAACTTTTGAATCATGAAACATGAAGGAAATTGTCACAAATGACATAACACCACCTCAAAAGATAAGGTAGAAAGAATAGGGGAAGTTCTATAAATATGCAATGCTCTCAGAAATTAACAAATCGCTGACAACAAAAAAACGAACGGGCCGAATCAGAGGCCGGCCCAACAATGCACAAGGTTGGCTGGAGGGGCTGCTCACCTAGCTGGGCCAGGCCCAGTTCGGATCTCGGGTTGGCTGAGGCAGAGGGAGCTGGGCCTCGGGTGGGTCGCGGCCCACCTGGACGCGGACGCGGAGGGAGACCAGATCGGGGCTCCTCCCGATCCGAACGACGCATGTCGGCGCTCGCTGGTGAGGGCGATGGGAACGACAAGGTCGGAGGTGGAACTTGCGGTGGGACGGCGGAGGAGCACGATTCGGTGGCGGGGAAGGCGGATCCCCGGCGAGGACCACTGGTTCAGCGCGGGGCGAGGCGAAACAGGGCCGGCGCGAGCTCGGAGCCATGGCGGGGCGACACACCTGTGCGGGAACTAGAGAGCGAGGTGAGAGGGAGAGAGGACGAAGGGAAGAAGGTGGAGGTGCCGGGGATCTGGCCTAGGGTGGAGGTGGTCGCCGGCGGGAGGCAAAGGCAACGGTGGTGCTCAGGAGCCGGGCGACAGAGTGCAGGTGCACGCGGGCTCGAGGACGGGACCCGATGGGCTCCGCGGGCTTGTCCCAGGCTTAGGCAGGCCACGGTGGCGCGGGAGGCCGGGAGGACGCGTGGCGGCCTCCTGTTGGTTGAGGGCGGCGGCTGCGACTGTGCTGGCCGCACAGGCGGCGCCAAGTGGCGGAGGCGATGCGACTGGGCACGGAAAACGAGGCAGAGGGGGAGGTGGTGGCGGCTGTGGGTTAGGGGAGGCCAGGGGTAAGTTTTAGACTAGGATTAGTCCGAAAATGGACTAGGGTCTATATATAGCAGGTTTTGGGAGGGTTTGGGTCTAGGGGGGTTTCTAGAGCGTTTCGGAGCACCCGATCGCGATCCGACGGACCGGGCGAGACGGGAGGTTGGTTGGGCCTAGATGGGGTTAGTGGGCTGTGTAGGAGAGGTCTCGGGCTGAGAAGAGAGAGACGAAAATGCAGCCCAGCAAAGTTTCTGGAGATCGAAAACGTCCGATGTTTGACCGACTATAATGCCGCTATAGCTATCCACTCGGGCATCAAACGGACTCCGAATGCGATGAAACTTGGCAGGCGGCCTACCTACAACATAACGAGACCGCACACCAACTCTCATCCCATTCCGAGAACATTTTCTGGCCACTTATTAAATAATATTTCGGACGTGCCGCAGGCGCGTACAAGTGTGTCTAGGCTCAGAATGGACAACGGAAAGAACTTGGAGACCGGGACGGATGCAAGTTTTGAAAACATGATGATGTAATGCACATGATGACATGACAAGATGAAACACGGAAGGGAATGACATGGAAACAACAACGAATAACTGGAAGACACGGGGCGCGTCGGTCTCGGGGCGTTGCACGCGCCCTGGTGCCTTGCGGGCACCTGGGTTGCCTTCGCGGTTGTTTCTTATTTTTCTATTTTTTCTAATATTCCAAAACCGACAGAAAATATTTTTACGGATTTTTTGAGGTCCATTTACTTACCGTATCATGTACCTCTTCCTTTTCAGGGTTCTGGAGTGTTCTGGAAGGTCTCTTTTATGTGTTCCTCCGGTGTCATGGTTTGAATAATATTAGTTTCAACATTAATAGGCATACCTAAAATATAATGTTTAATTTTTTTTCCATTGACCACCTTCGGCACTATTGATCTTAATAGCTCGAGAGCGATAAACTTCTTTGATAATATATGGCCCTTCCCATTTAGAGAGAAGTTTTCCTGCAAAAAAATCTAAAATGAGAATTGTACAATATAACATATTCACCAACTTTGAATTCCTGCTTTTGGATTCTTTTGTCATGCCATCTTTAGCCTTTTCTTTGAATAGTTTGGCATTTTCAAAGCTTGGGTTCTCCATTCATCTAGTGAGCTAATATCAAATAACCTCTTTTCACCGGCAAGTTTGAAGTCATAGTTGAGTTCTTTAATTGCCCAATATGCGTTATGTTCTAACTCAAGCGGCAAATGACAAGCTTTTCCATGAACCATTTTATAAGGAGACATACCCATAATATTTTTATAAGCTGTTCTATAGGCCCAAAGTGCATCATCAAGTTTCTTAGACTAATTCTTTTGGGCCCTATTGATAGTTTTTTGTAATATTATTGCTAAGTTCAACTTGACCACTAGATTGAGGATGATAGGGTGATGCAACTCTATGGTTGACATCATATTTAGCAAGCATTTTACGGAAAGCACCATGAATAAAGTGTGAACCACCATCAGTCATTAAATATCTAGGGACTCCAAACCTTGGGAAGATAATTTCTTTAATCATTTTAATGGAGGTGTTATGATCAACACTGCTAGTTGGAATAGTTTCTACCCACTTAGTGACATACTCAACAGCAACCAAAATATGTGTATACCCATTAGAGGAAGGAAAAGGTCCTATATAATAAAAGCCCCAAACATCAAATGATATAATAACAAGTGAACAATTCATAGGCATTTCCTGACGCTTACCAATATTGCCAATTCTTTGTCATTCATCACAAGATAAGAAAAACTTACGGGCATCTTTGAAAAGAGTAGGCCAATAAAAACCAGATTGTAATACCTTGTGTGCAGTTCTATCTCCCGCATGATGTCCTCCATAAGCTTTGGAATGACATTTCTGCAGGATTTGTTCCTGTTCATGCTCAGGTACACAACGTCTAATAATACCATCTACTCCTTCCTAATAAAGATGTGGGTCATCCCAAAAGTAATGTCTTCAGTCATAGAATATTTTTTCTTTTGTTGGTATGTGAAACTAGGTAGTATAAATTTAGCAATGATATAATTAGCATAGTCAGCATACCAAGGAGTATTATGAGAAGCATTTATTACATCTAGTTGTTCATCAGGAGAGTTGTCATCAATAGATAGTGGGTCATCAAGAATATTCTCTAACCTAGACAAGTTATCAGCTACGAGGTTCTAAGCTCCCTTCCTATCAGTAATATGCAAGTCAAATTCTTGTAGCAAGAGAGAACCCACCTAATGAGTCTAGGTTTAGCATCCTTCTTTTCCATAAGATATTTAATGGCAGCATGATGAGTGTGAACAATTACTTTAGAATCAACAATGTATGATCTAAATTTATCACAGGCAAACACAACCGCTAAAAATTCTTTTTCAGTAGTAGCATAATTTCTTTGGGCACTGTCTAGAGTTTTACTAGCATAATGGATACCATTTAATTTTTATCAACTCTTTGTCCTAGAACAACACCAAGAACATAATCACTAGCATCACACATAATTTCAAAAGGTAAGTTCCAATCAGGTGGTTGAACAATGGGTGCAGAAGTTAAGGCTTTCTTAAGTGTTTCAAAGGCTTCTACACAATCATCATCAAAAGCAAATGGAACATCCTTTTGCAAAAGATTAGTAAGAGGCCTAGACATTTTAGAGAAGTCTTTAATAAACCTCCTATAGAAACCAGCCTGACCAAGCTACGAATACCGTTAATGTCTTTAGGACATGGCATTTTTTCAATTGCACCAACTTTAGCTGTATCCACCTCAATACATTGCTCGGAAATTTTATGCCCCAAGACAATAACTTCATAAAGTGGCACTTCTACCAATTCAAGACAAGATTAGTTGGTTCACATCTCTGCAAATCTCGATCAAGGTTGCTTAAGCAATCATGAAAATAAGTTCCATAAACGGAGAAATCATTCATGAATATAGCAGTCATACATCTTTGAAAGGTAGCAGGTGCATTACATAAACAAAAGGGCATACATATACAAGCATAAGTTCCAAAAGGGCAAGTAAAGGTGGTTTTCTCTTTATCAGGTTGTCAAACAGGTATATGAGAGAAACTAGTATATGTTGGGGAACGCAGTATTTCAAAAAAAGTCCTACGATCACGCAATATCTAGGAGATGCATAGCAACAAGAGGGGAGAGTGTGTCTACGTACCCTCGTAGACCGAACGCGGAAGCGTTTAGTAACGCGGTTGATGTAGTCGAACGTCTTCGCGATCCAACCGATCAAGTACCGAACGCACGGCACCTCCGCGATCTGCACACGTTCAGCTCGATGATGTCCCTCGAACTCTAGATCCAGCTGAGGCTGAGGGAGAGTTCCGTCAGCACGATGGTGTGGTGACGGTGATGATGAAGTTGTCGACGCAGGGCTTCGCCTAAGCACTATGACAATACGACCGACGTGGAAATCTGTGGAGGGGGGCACCGCACACGGCTAAGAGATCGATCAACTTGTGTGTCTTTGGGGTGCCCCCCTGCCCACGTATATAAAGGAGGGGGGAAGAGGAGGCCGGCCTAGGAGGGGTGCACCTATAGGGGGAGTCCAACTAGGATTGGGAAGGAGTAGGAGAGGGAGAGAGGGAAGGAGTAGGAGAGGGAGAAGGAAAGAGAGGGGGCGCCGCCCCCTCCCTAGTCCAATTCAGACTTGCCATGGGGGGCACGCGGCCACCCCTTGAGGCCCCTTTCTCCTTTCTAGTATGACCCATTAAGGCCCACTACTTCCCCCGGCGAATTCCCGTAACTCTCCGGTACTCCGAAAAATACCCAAACCACTAGAACCTTTACGATGTCCAAATATAGCCTTCCAATATATCGATCTTTACGTCTCGACCATTTCGAGACTCCTCGTCATGTCCGTGATCTCATCCGGGACTCCGAACAAACTTCGGTCATCAAATCACATAACTCACAATACAAATCGTCATCGAACGTTAAGCGTGCGAACCCTACGAGTTCGAGAACTATGTAGACATGACCGAGACACTTCTCTGGTCAATAACCAACAACGGAACCTAGATGCTCATATTGGTTCCTACATATTCTACGAAGATCTTTATCGGTCAAACCGCACAACAGCATACGTTGTTCCCTCTGTCTTTTGTATGTTACTTGCCTGAGATTCGATCATCGGTATCATCATACCTAGTTCAATCTCGTCACCGCCAAGTCTCTTTACTCGTTCCGTAATGCATCATCCCGCAACTAACTCATTAGTTACATTGCTTGCAAGTCTTATAGTGATGTGCATTACCGAGAGGGCCCAGAGATACCTCTCCGACAGTCGGAGTGATAAATCCTAATCTCGATCTATGACAACTCAACAAATACCATTGGAGACACCTGTAGAGCATATTTATAATCACCCAGTTACGTTGTGAAGTTTGATAGCACACTAAGTGTTTCTCCGGTATTCGAGAGTTGCATAATCTCGTAGTCAGAGGAACATGTATAAGTCATGAAGAAAGCAATAACAATAAACTAAACGATCATAGTGCTAAGCTAATGATGGGTCTTGCCTATCACATCATTCTCTAATGATGTGGTCCCATTCATCAAATGACAACACATGTCTATGGCTAGGAAACTTAACCATCTTTGATTAACGAGCTAGTCAAGTATAGGCATACTAGAGACACTCGTTTGTCTATGTCTTCACACATGTACTAAGTTTCCGGTTAATACAATTTTAGCATGAATAATAAATATTTATCATGATATTAGGAAATATAAATAACAACTTTATTATTGCCTCTAGGGCATATTTCCTTCAGTCGCCCACTTGCACTAGAGTCAATAATCTAGTTCACGCCGCTATGTGATTTAACACCAATAGTTCACATCTTTATGTGACTAACACCTATAGTTCACATCGCCATGTGACCAGCACTCAAAAGGTTTACTAGAGTCAATAATCTAGTTCGCATCGCAATGTGATTAAAACCCAAGAGTAATAAGGTGTGATCATGTTTTGCCTGTGAGAGAAATTTTAGTCTACGGGTCTGCAACATTCAGATCCATATGTATTTTGCAAATTTATATGTCTACAATACTCTACACGGAGCTACTCTAGCTCATTGCTCTCGCTTTCAATATGTATCTAGATCGAGACTTAGATTCATCCAGATCGGTGTCAAAGGTTGCATCGATGTAACTCTTTACGACGAACTCTTTGTCACCTCCATAACCAAGAAACATTTCCTTATTCCACTAAGGACAATTTTGACCGCTGTCAGTGATCCATTCCTGAATCACTAGTGTACCCTCTTGCCAAACTCATGGTGTGGTACACAATAGGTCTGGTACACAGCATAGCATACTTTATAGAACCTATGACTAAGGCATAGGGAATGACTTTTCATTCTCTTTCTATTTTCTGCCGTCGTCAGGTTTTGAGTCTTTACTCAACTTCATACCTTACAACTCAGGCAACAACTCCTTCTTTGACTGACCTATTTTGAACTCCTTCAAAATCTTATCAAGGTATGTACTCATTAAAAAAACTTATCAAGCATCTTGATCTATCTTTATAGATCTTGATGCCCAATATGTAAGTAGCTTCACCGCAAGTCTTTATAAAACTATATGCTTTGATCAACTCATCAAGGCATATATTCCAAGTCCGAGATGCTTGCACCAGTCCATAGATGGATCGCTGGAGCTTGCACACTTTGTTAGCACCTTTAGGATTGACAAAACCTTCTTGTTGCATCATATACAACTCTTCTTTAAGAAATCCATTAAGGAATGTAGTTTTGACATCCATTTGCCAGATTTCATGAAATGTGGCAATTGCTAACATGATTCGGACATACTTTAAGCATTGATACGAGTGAGAAAATCTCATCGTAGTCAACATCTTGAACTTGTCTAAAACCTTTTGGGATAATTCGAGCTTTGTAGATAGTAACACTACTATCAGCATCTGTCTTCCTCTTGAAGATCCATTTATTCTCTATGGCTTGCCGATCATCGGGCAAGTCAACCAAAGTCCACACTTTGTTCTCATACATTGATCCCATCTCAGATTTCGTGGCCTCAAGCCATCTGTCGGAATCTGGGCTCATCATCGCTTCGTCATAGTTCGTCGGTTCGTCATGGTCAAGTAACATGACCTCCATAACAGGATTGCCGTACCACTCTGGTGCGGAACATACTCTGGTTGACCTACGAGGTTCAGTAGTAACTTTGATCCTAAGTTTCATGATCATCATCATTAACTTCCTCACTAATTGGTGTAGGCATCGCTGGAACTGATTTATGTGATGAACTACTTTCCAATTCGGGAGAAGGTACAATTGCTGAAGGAAATATGCCCTAGAGGCAATAATTAAGTTATTATTTATTTCCTTATATCATGATACATTTTTATTATTCATGCTAGAATTGTATTAACCAGAAACTTAGTACATGTGTGAATACATAGACAAACTGAGTGTCACTAGTATGCCTCTACTTGACTAGCTCGTTAATCAAAGATGGTTAAGTTTCCTAGCCATGGACAAGAGTTTTCATTTGATGAACGGGATCACATCATTAGAGAATGATGTGATTGACTTGACCCATCCGTTAGCTTAGCACGATGATCGTTTAGTTTGTTGCTATTGCTTTCTTCATAACTTATACATGTTCCTGTGACTATGAGATTATGCAACTCCCGAATACCGGAGGAACACTTAGTGTGTTATCAAACGTCACAACGTAACTGGGTGACTATAAAGATGCTCTACAGGTGTCTCCGATGGTGTTTGTTGAGTCGGCATAGATCGAGATTAGGATTTGTCACTCCGAGTATCAGAGAGGTATCTCTGGGCCCTCTCAGTAATGTACATCACTATAAGCCTTGCAAGCAATGTAACTAATGAGTTAGTTACGGGATGTAGCATTATGGAACGAGTAAAGAGACTTGCCAATAACGAGATTGAACTAGGTATTGAGGTACTGACGATCGAATCTCGGGCAAGTAACATACCGATGAAAAAGGGAACAACGTATGCTGTTATGCGGTTTGACCGATAAAGATCTTCATAGATGAAGGAAATATGCCCTAGAGGCAATAATAAAGTTATTATTTATTTCCTTATTTCATGATAAATGTTTATTATTCATGCTATAATTGTATTAACCGGAAACATAATACATGTGTGAATACATATACAAATAGAGTGTCACTAGTATGCCTCTACTTGACTAGCTCGTTGGTCAAAAATGGTTATGTTTCCTAACCATAGACATGAGGTGTCATTTGATAAACGGGATCACATCATTAGGAGAATGATGTGATTGACTTGACCTATTTCGTTAGCTTAGCACTTGATCATTTTAGTTTACTGCTATTGCTTTCTTCATGACTTATACATGTTCCTATGACTATGAGATTATGCAACTCCCGATTATCGGAGGAACACTGTCGGTGTCAAAACCGATGGATCTAGGGTAGGGGGTCCCGAACTGTGCGTCTAGGCCGGATGGTAATAGGAGGCAGGGGACATGAAGTTTTACCCAGGTTCGGGCCCTCTTGATGGAGGTAAAACCCTACGTCCTGCTTGATTAATATTGATGATATGGGTGTTACAAGAGTAGATCTACCACGAGATCAGAGAGGCTAAACCCTGGAAGCTAGCCTATGGTACGATTGTATGTTGTGATTGTTGTCCTATGGACTAAAACCCTTCAGTTTATATAGACACCAGAGAGGGTTAGGGTTACACAAGGTTGGTTACAAAGGAGGAGATATCCATATCCGTATTGCCTAGCTTGCCTTCCACGCCAAGTAGAGTCCCATCCGGACACGAGACAAAGTCTTCAATCTTGTATCTTCATAGTCTAATAGTCCGGCCAATGGAGATAGTCCGGCTGTCCGGAGACCCCCTAATCCAGGACTCTCTCAGTAGCCCCCGAACCAGGCTTCAATGACGACGAGTCCGGCGCGCAGTATTGTCTTCGGCATTGCAAGGCGGGTTCCTCTCCAAATTCTGTGTACCTGTCGAAATAATGTCCGGTTTCTTGTGAATGTTTGTACTTCTCGGCTTCCACGCCCAATAATGGACACTTTCCACGTGTCGAGCGAATGTGAAGAGCCAAGGTGTTTTCATATTTACCCCCCTAGCTATGTGAATGAGCCGCCTATTTAAAAAGACGAGGATTCAGATCCAAATCACACCATCCCCCCTTGGCGAGCCTTCATCGGAGCGCACCCGACAGAGATCCATTCCATCATGGCCGGTCGACGCAGCTCCTCCTCTCGCACCCCTAGCTCCAAACCGGGAGATTGGGAGAGATGTTCCATCCCGCACAGCAAATTGGTGATGCTTCAGTCCAGGGGATTTCTTCCCCCAGCGTACCTGGTCCCGGTTCGAGCCGGGCTTGCCACCTACAATGGCAGAGAGCAAGCGGAGAGCCGTCCCAATCCCTCCAAGGGAGAGCGGGTATGCCTTGTCCCTTATTTGGTAAGAGGGTTCGGATTCCCAATCCATCCATTTCTTCGGGGGCTTCTGGAGTTCTATGGCCTCCAGCTGCACAACCTTACGCCTGCCTCCCTGCTGCATATCGCGGGATTCGTAGCCCTTTGCGAGTTATTTTTGGGCTATGAGGCTCATTTCGCTCTATGGAAGAAGCTGTTCTGCCTTGTGCCCCATTCTAAGAAGGGATCAATATATCAAGTGGGCGGAGCCAAAGTGTGGCGTATTGCCGGGACCGGATACCTGTCCGGGACCCCGAAGAAGACGTCCGAAGAGTGGCCTTCAGAATGGTTTTATATAGAAGATGTCCCCCTTCCAGACCCTATTCAGATCGGCCTTCCTGAGTTCGACAACGCCCCTTTGAAGAAGCGCCGGAGCTGGCGCCCATGGAGCTCCCTGGAGGAAGACGACAAGGACGTTCTTTATCTGATGAGCCGGATAAGTTCTTTAGCTCGATCCGGATTGACCATGATCAAGGTCATGGCTATATGCATTATGCGGGGGGTGTAGCTGCTCCAGTATAGAGGCCACCCCATGTGGGATTTCAACGGGGAGGATGACGCCACCCGCCACGGCCGCAAAGGGCCGGGATCGGCTGCTGACTTGATAAAGATCTTGTCCAATTTGTACAAGGGAGAAGAGGAGGAATTCCTCCGTGTCAATCCACAGGGCGGATTCTCTATGTACAATCATCCGAGCTGGGTAAGTGGAGACTTTGTCTTGCCCACCTGTTTTGTATTCCCGTAGTTTAAGTATTCATTCTAGCGATTTCATCGCAGGAGCTGCACTAGGCAGTAAAGGAGATAAACAACCCTCCTCCACAACCCGAGGACCCTGGACGGTCCCTTGACCCGGCCTCCCAGGAGGATCCGGACATATCCGTGGAGCTGATCGACGGGGTATTTTACCATGGGAGTAATGACAATACCTTGGTGGCCATTACGGCCGATTACCCTGGGCTAGTCCCAGCTTCACAGGTGACTGAGACCGAAGTCCCAGCACTTAAAAAGGGATCCGTCCTTATGCCCCTTTTTTATTGCCGTATAACAGCCGTGTTTTGCAAGGGAGGTCCTCGGGGCAGAAGGCCGAGCCTGTGGCAACTAGCCAACAAGGGGCCGCTAGGCCAGGCAGGCTGAAAAGATCCGCAGTCCGGATTGAGGCACCGGCGCAGCAGTATGGCGCGCCATCTTTATTGCAAGACATTATTTACAGAGGCATATTAACGCCCCATGCCTTATTTTTAGGAAAAAGAGCGCTCGCCGGACTATACCCGGAGAGGCTATCAATCGCGCCTCCACAAGCCAGGCTCCAAGGCCGGACTCAGAGGTGAGAACGAGTACAAGGTGTGCGCCGGGTGCTCCTCCGACAGAGGATACAGATATATTGTCCGCCACCCATTCCGAGGTGGAAAGTGCCATGAACCACAGGCGTCGCCGGACTGTTCTTCGCGATGCTTGTTTCTCCCAAGAGGCATTGGATGCCTTCAACTCGGGAGATGCGCACCTCCGTGCCGCTCAAAATGGTCTAGCCAGAGCCACGGAGCAGTATGTAAAAGACATACGGGTGAGAAAATTTGATGATTATATACATCAGTAGCCCCTGAGACTTGAAACAGTTAGGATAACTGATTTAAGGATCATTTGTTATGTAGGTTCTTACAGAAAAGAATACTCAACTATCCCAGGAGCTGGAAGAGTGCAAAGCCCAGCTTCAGGCCGCACTGGCCGCGGCAGGGGAGTCCAAAGAGACCCCCTCTGGTAACATATCCGTCAAATGATAAGTATCATATTAGAGTGTGGCTTTATATGCAGATCTGATGATAAAATTACAGATGACGCTGGAGTGAATCCGGATAAGCAACAACTCATATGCCAGCTGAATGCCAGTGAGAGCATGCTTACAAGGGTGAGGCAGGAGAAGAATGATCTCCAAGATGCCAACACCAAGCTGGGCGTGGAACTAAAAGATGTTCGTGCCCAGCTGTCGGACTCTGTTAAGGAGAATCGGCGGCTTCGACGCGGCATATTTAGTAAGTGCTTGAACGAACTTTGAAAAAGAGTTCGACGAGGAAGCTGGCTGACAGAGTTATGTCTGTAGGTATGCTAACAGGTCGTCCTACCGAGGAGATGCCTGGTTCAACGGGTGATCTTCTTTCCGAGCTCGCACAGCTACACGAACGAGTTCGGCAGGTGATGCAAGGCGTTGCCCAGGCCTTGTGGCCATCCATCTCCATACCCGAAGGCCTTGGAGAGCTTGCAGAAAAGTTGAAGGGAGCACGGCGGCGCTTCCGATTATGGAAGATATCAGCCTGCCGTCAGGGCGCCAGGGAAGCTTGGGCAATGGTGAAGACACGGTACACGAAGGCTGACCCAAACCACATGGCCGAAGTCGGGCCTGTGGGGCCTGATGGCAAGGAGATCCCTGTGAGTTTAGTGTACGGCCAAGTAGAATTGGCCGCATAGTATTCCCAACAGGATTGTAGACTAGACAGCCTATTGGATGGCATTGAAGAGGAATTCAACCAGTCAAATTGACTATGTAATTTTAAAGTGACATGTATGATGCCTTCTAGCCGGATTGTAGATCGTTTGTCGTGGCGGACCTTTTCGCTTCAACCTCGGGACCCGATAGTCCGGAGTGTATCCGAATACCCTCTCGGTTATATAAGAACCGGGGCATGCGTGGAGACCAGGCGTAGGGGTCATTAGTGCTTTATCAGACAAGTGCCCAACTAGTTATGTTATATTACATGGGTAGTAAGAAACATCTTCCAGAGAGAATAGTTTCGTTAAGGGTTCCTTTCTCTGGGTAGGCATGCCCTAAAGTGCATGTCCGGACTGCGACAAGAAGCGCAGTGAAAACATCTGGGGGCATATATGGAAAATAAATAAAAGTCATCTTTTGTTCACCGACCGAATATTCTCTTAAGAACGCTAGCTTTCGGCTTCACCCAGTCTGAGGTACACGTCAGGCTGACCCGGCAGTAACAATCGCAGAGGTGCTCCCCTTATGCCCTAGCCGAATTAACGGGAACGTAGGGCATAAATACAAGAGCCAGGCAACCCAGCTTGGCCAAAACTTAAGTCATATCGATGCATATAATGGTGAAAAAAGGTACATGCGGAAGTATGACACATGTGTTGGGCGTGAGGCCCAGGTAAATAATTTAAGCTTCTGTGAAAGAAGCCCCCAGGCATGAAGAGTGCGGCTAGTGCATCTGTGATGTATGAGTGAGGCACAAGGTGACCCTTGAAGGCCTAGGGGAATAAAAAGAAAGAAAGGGAAACAAGACAGATGATGCATATGCAGAAAAAGGACAAAGGGAGGGGACTAACATAAAGTCCGATGCTAGGCGTAAAATCTTCGGAGCCTGGCTGCGTTCCATGGGTTCGGCTCGAGTCGACTAGTCGATGCATCCCGCAGTCGGTACGCTCCACCGGTCAGAACTTGGTCGATAATGAAGGGACCTTCCCATTTGGGCTCGAGCTTGTTCTTTTTCTTATTTGATAGCCGTAGAACTAGTTCCCCAACATTATAAGTTTTGGCCCGTACTTCTCTGCTTTGGTATCTGCGAGCTTGTTGTTGGTAAAATGCGGAACGAGCTTTGGCTACGTCGCGTTCTTCCTCCTAGGTGTCCAGACCGTCCTGTCGATCGAGCTCGGTTTCTCTTTCTTCATACATGCGCACTCGAGGTGAGTCATGAATTATGTCGCAGGGTAGGACTGCCTCTGCGTGGTACACCATAAAAATGGTGTATATCCGGTACTACAATTCGGCGTGGTCCGCAGTCCCCAGAGTACGGAGTCGAGCTCCTCTACCCAGTGCGTATCGGACTCCATTAAGGAGTGCACTAATCGGGGTTTAATACCGCTCATTATAAGACCATTTGCTCGTTCTACTTGACCGTTGGTTTGTGGGTGATAGACTGAAGCATAATCGAGCTTGATGCCCATTTTGCTGCACCAGAGTTTTACCTCATCCGCCGTGAAGTTCGTGCCATTATCAATGATGATGCTGTGGGGGACGTCGTAACGGTGTACAACCCCGGATATGAAATCTATCACCGGTCCGGATTCGGCTGTTTTAACCGGTTTGGCCTCTATCCATTTGGTGAATTTATCCACCATGACCAATAAGTATTTTTTCTTGTGGGTTCCCCCTTTAAGGGGTCCAACCATGTCAAGCCCCTAGACCGCGAAGGGCCATGTAATTGGGATTGTTCAGAGGGCTGTGGGCGGCATGTGGCTTTGATTTGCAAAGAGCCGGCAACCGGCGCAACGTTGGACCAAGTCATCTGCGTCTGCTCGGGTCGTTGGCCCATAGAATCATGTACGGAAGGCCTTGCTTATAAGAGCCCGGGCTGCGGCGTGATGACCGCCGAATTCGGCATGAATTTCTGCCAAAAGGTTCCGCCCTTCCTCTTCGGAGATGCACTGTCGAAGGACTCCGGTAGCGCTTTTTTTGTACAATTCTCCCTCGTGGACCCTGTAGGCCTTGGATCACCGCACTATGCAGCGTGCCTCATTTTGGTCCTCCGGAAGTTCCTGTCTAGTTAAGTAGGCCAGGAATGGTTCTGTCCACGGGGCAACAATGGCCATTATTTCGTGGGCTGATTGTGTTATTTTGGTGGCGGAGCCTCCGATTATGTCAGAGAGTTCGGTATCGGGTATTATGGCTGGGTCCGGACTGTTGTTACCGGTGTCCCCTTCCCATGCTACGGATGGCTTGAAAAGCCTTTCTAGAAAATTTTTGGGAGGGACCGCGTCACATTTTGCGCCAATGCGGGCTAGGATATCCGCCGCCTGATTGTTTTCCCGAGCCACATGGTGAAATTCAAGCCCCTCGAACTGAGCTGACATTTTTAGGACGGCATTGTGATAAGCTGCCATTTTTGGATCCTTGGCGTCAAAGTCTTCATTTATTTGGTATATCGCGAGGTTCGAATCCCCACGCACCTCTAAGCATTGAATGCCCATGGATACTGCCATCGGAGACCATGTAGAAGGGCCTCATATTTGGCTGCATTGTTGGAGTCCGTATACATTATCTGTAATACGTATTGAACGATATCTCCTATTGGGAACGTCAAAACGACGCCAGCCCCTAGACCAGCCAACATTTTGGAGTCGTCGAAATGCATGATCCAGTTTGAATATGTGTCGTATTCTTTAGGGAGTTCGGCTTTCGTCCATTCAGCGACGAAGTCAGCCAAAACTTGTGACTTAATAGCTCGCCGTGGCTTGTAAGTTATGTCGAACGGGTGGATCTCAATGGCCCATTTGGCAATCTGGCCCATCGCATCGCGGTTGTTTATAACATCGTTAAGTGGTACTTCCGAGGCTACCGTTATCGAACACTCTTGAAAGTAGTGTCGTAGCTTCCGGGATGCCATAAATACCGCGTACGTTATCTTTTGATAATGCAGGTACTGTGGTTTGCATGGAGTAAGGACAGTGGACACATAGTAAAGCGGCTTTTGAAGGGGGAATTTGTGTCCGTCCGCTTCTCGCTCGACGACGAGCACTCCGCTTACTACTTGATGAGTTGTCGCAATGTATAATAGCATTGGTTCGCCAATGTTTGGCACGGCCAGGACTGTGTTTGTTGCCAATATGGCTTTTATTTCGTTGAGTCCGGCCGAGGCGGCATCCGTCCATTCGAAGTGTTCGGTGCGCCGGAGGAGACGATAAAGGGGTAATGCCTTTTCTCCCAAGCGGGAGATAAAGCGACTTAGAGCCGCCACGCATCTAGTCAATTTTTGTATTTGTTTGAGGTCTATTGGGGTAGCCAACTATGACAATGCTCAGATTTTGGCCGGATTAACTTCAATACCTCTACTGGAGACAATGAATCCCAGGAGCTTTCCGGCTGGTACGTCGAAAACGCATTTTTCCAAATTGAGCTTGATGTCATATGTTCGGAGGTTGTCGAATGTGAGCCTCAAGTCGTCTACTAGAGTTTCCACATGCTTGTTTTTAATGACCACGTCATCCACGTATGCCTGCACTGTTTTGCCGATCTGGTTTGCCAGACATGTCTGAATCATGCATTGATATGTTGCGCCGGCGTTTTTGAGCCCGAAGGGCATTGTGTTGAAGCAGAATGGGCCGTATGGTGTGATGAATGATGTTGTGTCTTGGTCTGGCTCTGCCATTTTGATTTGATGGTAGCCGGAGTATGCGTCGAGGAAACACAGTGAATCGTGTCCTGCGGTAGCATCAATGATTTGATCGATGCGGGGGGAGGGGGAAGGGATCCTTTGGGCAGGCCTTGTTAAGGTCCTTAAAATCGACGCACAAGCACCAGGATTTGTCCTTCTTTGGTACCATCACCAGGTTTGCTAGCCAGTCTGGATGTTTTATGTCTCTGATGAATTCGGCTTCCAATAACTTCGCTAGTACCTCTCCCATGGCTTGTCTTTTAGGCTCGGAGAAACGTCGAAGAGCCTGCTTGACTAGCTTGAATCCTTTTAGGATATTTAGGCTGTGTTCGGCCAGCCTACGTGGGATTCCTGGCATGTCTGAAGGGTGCCACGCAAAAATGTCCCAGTTCTCGCGTAGGAACTCTCGCAGTGCGGCGTCGACATCAGGGTTTAATTGTGCCCCGATGGAAGCTGTTTTTGTAGGGTCCATTGGATGGACTTGGAATTTGACTATTTCGTCCACCGGCTTAAAGGAGGTGGACTTGGATCTTTTATCGAGTATCACGTCGTCCCTGTTCACCGTGGAGCGCAGCGCAGTTAGTTCTTCGGCCGCTAGGGTTTCGGATAGTGCCTCAAGGGCTAGTGCAGCTGTCTTATTTTCGGTGCGGAGTGCTATGTCCGGATCACTAACAAGAGTGATGATTCCGTTGGGCCCGGGCATTTTGAGCTTCATGTACCTGTAATGGGGTATGGCTGGGAAGATTGTAAACGCCTCCCGCCCTAATAGAGCGTGGTAGCCGCTACTGAATGGGGCCACTTGGAATGTAATTTCTTTGGACCTGTAATTATCCGGCGTGCCGAATACCACATCTAGTGTGATTTTTCCAGCGCAACATGCTTCCTGACTTGGGATGATTCCTCTAAAGGTTGTGTTGCTTTGCTCGATGCGGCTCCAGTCTATTTCCATCTTTTGAAGAGTTTCCTCATAGATGAGGTTTAATCCGCTGCCGCCATCCATTGGTACCTTGGTGAGTCGAAAGTCGTCCACGATTGGACTGAGGACCAGTGCGGCTCGTACTCGGCCTGTTCGGAATTTAGGTTCGTCACTGGCATTGAAGGTAATAGCTGTGTCACTCCACGGGTTTATTTCTGCTATGTGGCAGATTTTGGCCATGCTGCAGAGTGTTCGCTTGCGTCTATTATTTGACGCGAAGGTCTCAAAGACCGTTAACACCGTATTGTTGTCCACGGGATGGTGCTCTGTGGTATTTGGGAGGAGCAGATCCTCACCACTTTTGGCCACCTGCCGGAGTATCCAGCATGCTCTAAGGCCGTGCGTTGGTATTGTATCCGCTGTACTATGAATTTTGTAGGGTCCGTTGAGCCATCCCTCCAGTACGGTTCCTTGCCCCGTAGAGGGCTTTTGCTTTTTGGTAGTTAA
Organism: Triticum monococcum; assembly: GCA_034509565.1. NCBI lineage: Eukaryota > Viridiplantae > Streptophyta > Magnoliopsida > Poales > Poaceae > Triticum > Triticum monococcum. The sequence continues at coordinate 550,308,452 of CM067843.1, read as the reverse complement.
CCTAGGTGTATTGTGATAATGCACCCTTTTATTTCGGACTGGGTTTGTATTCAGGGCCGGATTATCCCAAAATTTGATTTTGGTTTTCCAGGCGCTTTCCATCGCACAGTACTTTCGTACTATGGACACCAAGTCGGCAAAGCGTGTAACTTCGCGACGTCTTATGGCGTTGAGGATTCCCTTGTCCGTGCAATTATTGCAGAAGAAAGAAATTGTGTCTTCCTCGTGGCAGTCCTTTATCCTGTTCATGACCAGGAGGAATCTGGCCCAGTAATGGTGTATTGTTTCTTCGGGCTCTTGCCTAATTTGGGATAGATCGCGTATGTTTGGGTGGGTGGGTGGAATTGAATCCGAATTCTCACCCAATCTGAGGCTCAGGGGCCAAGGAGTTTCCGAACTCGAAAGTTTGGACTCTTGGATGTTTTTCGATAAATCTAGCCCACTGCCTGATTCTAGGTTCAGGCTTTGAGTGACATCCTCCCCTCTGCGGGTATCCGGCTTGGAGGGATCGGGAATCCGTACATAACTAGTCCTTAAGATAGATGAAGGGTTGCCGCATTGTTCTTCCACCACTACAACGTGATGGGTGACCTGGGGAGAGTTAATTTCTCTCAGATCGGGTTTAGGCCCAATCTGATCGTAGTCTGTAGCGACTCCCAGGGCGGCGATGCGATCCAAGAGCTCGTTCAGGGAAGAGAGCTCCATTGGATCTAACTGCTCGGCGAGTTCCGAGTTGACGTGAAGATTGCTTTCGATGACCCGAGAAGTCATCGTCGGCGCAGCGGCCGAACAGGCGGTCATAAGAAAACCACCTAGCCGGAGAGTTTGGCCGATAGCTAGAGCTCCCTCGGCAATAGTGCCGTCTTTAAAGACGGGATGAGACATCCTTCCTGGCGGCGACGGCATAGCGGAACTCTCAATGAAAGCACCAATGTTGGTGTCAAAACCGGCGGATCTCGGGTAGGGGGTCTCGAACTGTGCGTCTAGGCCGGATGGTAACAGGAGGCAGGGGACACGAAGTTTTACCCAGGTTCGGGCCCTCTTGATGGAGGTAAAACCCTACGTCCTGCTTGATTAATATTGATGATATGGGTGTTACAAGAGTAGATCTACCACGAGATCAGAGAGGCTAAACCCTAGAAGCTAGCCTATGGTACGATTGTATGTTGTGATTGTTGTCCTACGGACTAAAACCCTTCGGTTTATATAGACACCGGAGAGGGTTAGGGTTACACAAGGTCGGTTACAAAGGAGGAGATATCCATATCCGTATTGCCTAGCTTGCCTTCCACGCCAAGTAGAGTCCCATCCGGACACGAGACGAAGTCTTCAATCTTGTATCTTCATAGTCTAACAGTCCGGCCAATGGAGATAGTCCGGCTGTCCGGAGACCCCCTAATCCAGGACTCCCTCAAACACTTTGTGTGCTACCAAACGTCACAACATAACTGGGTGATTATAAAGGTGCTCTACAGGTGTCTCCGATGGTACTTGTTGAGTTGGCATAGATCGAGATTAGGATTTGTCACTCCGATTGTCGGAGAGGTATCTCTAGGCCCTCTCGGTAAGGCACATCACTATAAGCCTTGCAAGCAATGCAACTAATGAGCTAGTTGCGGGATGATGCATTACGGAACGAGTAACGGGACTCGCCAGTAATGAGATTGAACTAGGTATTGAGATACCGACGATCGAATGTCGGGCAGGTAACATACCGATGACAAAGGGAACATCGTATGTTGTTGTGCGGTTTGACCGATAAAGATCTTCATAAAATGTGTAGGAGCCAATATGAGCATCCAGGTTCCGCTGTTGGTTATTCACCGGAGATGTGTCTCGGTCATGTCTACATACTTCTCGAACCCGTAGGGTCCACACGCTTAATGTTCGGTGACAATCGGTATTATGAGTTTATGTGATTTGATGTACCGAAGGTAGTTCGGAATCCCAGATGCGATCATGGACATGACGAGGAGTCTCTAAATGGTCGAGACATAAAGATTGATATATAGGACGACTATATTCGGATACCGGAAGTGTTCCGGGTGATTTCGGAGAAAGCTGGAGTGCCGCAGGGTTACCGGAACCCCCTGGGAGAAGTAATGGGCCACATGGGCCTTAGTGGAGAGAGAGGGCCGGCCAGGGCAGGCTGCGCGCCCCTCCCCCTCTAGTTCGAATTGGACTAGGGAAGGGGGGCGGCGCTCCCCTTTCCTTCTCCCTCTGTTGGCGTTCTGGGAACGGGGGTCCCCAGACTTGCCTGGCTGTGGCCCACGGCGTGGCGCTGCGAGGGGGCCCATACGACCCATCTTCACTAGCAAGGACTCAAGACCCTCGCGAGGCGGACGACACAAGACCTCCTCAGGAGCGGCCTCACCAGGCTGGCTCGCAAGGGGTGGAGAGATCAAGGCCAGGCAAACCTCGCGAGGTTCCGATGACGTGAGCCATGACGACCAAGGTCAGGCGGGCGCCAGCGTGCTCAGTGTCCTTGTTTCTTCTTTGGTGCTAAGGAAACAAGCGTAGGCGCGGAGTACTGAGGCATCAAGCAAAGGTTTCCATATCAGTGCAACGAGACCAAGACCAGCAGGACGGCAAGACGGAGGTCACCGTGGAGCCCAAGACGGCGTCACCGCCAGAGCCTTTGGCAGGCGAAAACCACTTTTGTCAGGATAAGTTGTACTAGCTGTCCCCTTTCAAATTGGCCGTTGTTGGCTCCCTTCCCGCTCAATATTTGGGGAGAGGACCAGGGCCTCTATAAATAGGACTAGCCGCCACCATAGCTAGGGGATCCAGCGGATCAAGAGAGACCAGAACAACCACAAGTTCGCCAAGCACAAGAACACCTCTCCTCGGGAGGATGTTCTTCCCCTTGTACTGTTCATCCTCAGCCCAAGAGGCAATCCACCATCACACACTAGAGTAGGGTATTACACCACAATGGTGGCCCGAACCAGTATAAATCTTGTGTTCCTTGTGTTTCGAGTTCATCGAGTCAGTCCCTGAGATCTTAGCTAAGCTAGGACGTGGATTGGTAGGGGGAGACCTTCGCACGCACCCCAGTGTTCAAACCTTGAGGGTTTTGCCGGAACCCGTGATCCGACATTTGGCGCGCTAGGTAGGGGGTGCGCCGGAGTTTTCCTTCCGTCGATTCACGCTCTACCATCTTCATGCCCATTCTCCATGGCTGGCGCCGCCCAGCCGGCTGGATCTACGGGTGCCCACAGCGACGCTCGGGGGCTTTGGGCCCTTGCTCCCTCCCTGTGGCGGGAGAAGTGGCAACCCAAGTTCAAGCCAGAGATGCCTATGTGCTACAACGGCGCAGGCGGACCCGATGACTTTCCTGCTGGCGTATGAGGAGGCCTTCTGTAGCGACCTGACCCGAATGGATCAAGTCTCTGTGCTTATGTGTCATCCCTGGATCAGTATGCTGACACACACAGTACTCGAAGGATTTATAACAGAGGTAAATCACATGTATAAAGTAACGTAAATACTATTACCTCAATCCATATAGCGGAAGCAACAAGGTTGTGGATTCCCATCAACACCAACGGCAAAGTTGAGTGTAGAAATCATAACCCTAACGTATCACTTACTCGTCGTAAGAAACCTGCAACATGAGACGTTGCAGCCCGAAAACGGGTCAGTACATTGAATGTACTGGCAAATTCACACCATAGAGAATGATGAATAAAGGCTATCACTACATGCATATTTGGCTGGTGGAAAAGCTCTATGGTTATAAGGTTTTCGCGAAAAGCCAATTTTTCCCTACTACAAAGGAATAAATTTATTTAACTATCATGGTGGTTGTTAAACATTGAGAATGGTTGACAGCATTCTCAATCCCAATTAAAAGTAATCATTAACACCCAACAAAATTAATTAAAGTAATATGATGAGATCAACAGGATAATCCAAGAACTAGATACTCAAGATGTCCATAACCGGGGACACGGCTAATCATGATTAGTTTGTATACTCTGTAGAGTTTTGCGCACTTTTCCCCACAAGACTCGATCGCCTCCGTTGGTTTTCTCGCACTACTGGTGTTTGAGAAACGGATGACCGAGACACAGTCTTTCAGAAGCGCTAGCACCTTACGTTTGGATAGACCGGTACACCTACTTTCCCCTACATCTGCTAGTCTACCCTGTAAGAGTTCGCACGACTTAGTCAACTATGCCAGAGCCCATAATGGCTTGTGGCTGCACACGTAAGTATTTAGCATGAAAGATCTTATGATCCCTTTGAGCCTGGGTGGCGGTCCAAAAAAAACAGACAAGTCCTGATAGACATCAGGTGCCTCAATCCACCCAGATGTGTGTTTAAGTTGCCACCTTAGGTAAACCATTAAAATTATCAATCTCACATCTGTCATGGATTTCACTCACCCAAACCACGTCTACTAGCATAGCATGGCATAATAAGCAACGTAGAAGTAACTCCCAAGGGTTTCATAATAATACAAGTAATAGGTACTACCACATCTACTTCCCATCCCACAATTTAATTAGATCCTAATCATGCAATGTGAGAGGATTGATCTAATGCAATAAAACATGGGTTGTAGAAAAGGTATGATCAAAGTGTGAACTTGCCTGCAATGTTGATGAAGATGATGCGCACTCAAAACTCTTGATAGATCTACTCGTCACACTCCGGTCAATCTATCGTAATCAAGCAATTGTAACCACACAATAAGTACTCATCTAATGCACAGGTAAAACTCGAACAAGAGAACGAACCAGAAAGTTCAACTTAAGAACTCCGGTTGCAAAGAAAGAAAGAACCGACAAACGACGGAAGAAAACAACTCGGTTCTAGCAAGTTGAAACTAGGTCAAATTTTACTGTAGCAAAAGCTTGTTTAAGTTGATTAGACGGAACGGCGGTTTCAAGACGAAAATCCAGGCGCTTGAATCACCTGATTCCGATAAACGAGCGAGAAGAAAGACTAGAAAGAAGATCGGATCTGAGATCGCGATCGGAGAGAACGCGGAATAATTCCGACGAGAAAGAAAACGAAGAACGGTTAAACGAACGGACGTTCGTTAACCTAGAAGAATCGGTGATCACGTTCGTTGATACGAACGGTCCAAAAGAAGAACGAAAACCAATCTAGGGTTTCGGAAAAAGAGATCGAAACGAAAAACGATTTAGAACACCGGAACGGTTTAGCGGAGAACCGGAAAGAAAATGAATCGGAAGAAACGGAACGATCTAGAAGAAAACCGATCCGAGGGAAAAGAAGAGACGCGGCGCGGTACCTCCGGCGAGGTCTCCGGCGAACGGGGGCTCCGGCGGCGGCGGCGGTGACGCATGGCGGCGGCGGCGGTGTATGACGGCGGCGCGGCACTAGGGCGCGGGGTGCGGCGCGGGGCGGGTGGTGCGGTGCAGGTGATGGGCGGCGCGGGCGGCGGCTTTGGGCGGCGCGCGGGTGACGCAGGGCGCGGTGCAGTGTGCTTGGGGCTTTAGGGCTTTGGATTTGATGTGTTTAGAGGAGGGTGTGTGGGTATTTATATTGGGAAGGGGAGACAAAACTTGGTGTAGGGGTCAAGGAAATAGACTAGAATTAAGAATAGAAAAGAGGAAAGAGATTTAGAAAAAAAAACGAACGTAGATGAATCCTACTAGGACTCTAAAAGACAAGGACGGCGGCTCCTCTCCCTGGGCGTGGCGCCTGGCGCGCGATGGCCTTCTGGCCGGCTCGGTGGCTTGGGTCTTTGGCCCAAGTGGCTCGAGCTGAATTTTTTTTTAAAACTGTTCCGCGCTCGGAAAAAAAATAAAAAGAGATTTAAACGAACTCCAAATTTAATAAAGTAAATTTTCCCCGACTCCTAAAAATGAGCCGAACAAAATGAACTTTTCTCTGGGCCTAAAATACAATTTTCGAAAACACGCATTTTTCCCTATCCAAATAAAACGCAAACAAAACTCTGGCACAAGCAAAATTTGATCTAATTATTAAATCTTCATTTTTCCTAAATTTTGGGAAAGTCATATTATTCCCTCTCATATAATTTGACATCGGAAAAATATTTGAAGATAAAATAAATAAATCAAATGACCCTCTTTCAAAATTTGAGAAAACTCCCAACTCATATTTCATATAATTTGAAGAAGTCATTTTATCTTCTCTCGTGAAAATCATTGAGTTGCATAGAGTTGCAGAATTGGAAATATTTTTCCAAATGAAATTCAAATGTTTTCAGCACCCCTTGTCATTTAAATAAATGGAAGAAGTCATGTCATCTTCTCTCCAGGGTTTCATGGTGAAAAGAATTTGAATTTACGTAGATCAAAAAGCAAATATGAAAATTTGGGAAAGTCCTTTTATTCCCACTCATTTAACTTTCAAAAAGCTTCGAATTCACTCACTTTCAGCCAATCAATCAAATCTATCTATTTGTTTATAACATTCCAAAATTTAGAATTTTGGGATGTTACACCTTCCATAAGGCCGGGGGCGACGACAAGGTCATGGCCAACTGTCTTCCCATGGCTCTCACTGGCGTACCGCGCGCCTGGCTGCTCAACCTCCCCGGATCCACGGTGTAATCTTGGGAGGAGCTGCGCGGCCTCTTCGCCGCACGCTATGGGGCGCCGGTGCACCATGTGGTTGCGGCCCTCCTCGGCGGCTCGCAAGCACCACCCTCCGATCGTCACATCAAGCCGTTCTTTCGCCAGGTCGGTGCCGCTTCCAAGCGCCCGGAGGCTCCGTCGGGCTGGGCCGCGCCCGAGGCCGACCTCACCTTCGACTCAGGGGATAATCCCGCCTCTACTGTCGGCTCGAGTGCACTCCCAATGCTTTGCACGCCCATCCTCTGCCATGTACCCATCACCAAGACACTCATCGACGGCGGCGCCGGCCTCAACATGCTCTCCGTCGAGGCCATCAGCCTTCTTCACATACCGCTCGAGCGGCTCTGCCCTAGCAAGCCTTTCTCGGGGGTTGGTGGAGGCTCCACCCGCTCCCTGGGGCAGATCCGCCTCCCCGTGACCTTCGGCATGCGCGACAACTACCGCACCGAGCTCATCGACTTCGACATCGCCCACACCGGCCTCCCGTACAACGCCATCCTCGGGTACCCAGCTCTAGCCCAGTTCATGGCAGCAACCCATCCGGCTTACAACCTCATGAACATGCCGGGGAGCGAGGGTGTTTGTCGCTGTCAAAACCGGCGAATCTCGGGTAGGGGGTCCCGAACTGTGCGTCTAAGGCGGATGGTAACAGGAGGCGGGGGAGACAATGTTTACCCAGGTCCGGGCCCTCCCGATGGAGGTAATACCCTACTTCCTGCTTGATTGATCTTGATGATATGAGTATTACAAGAGTTGATCTACCACGAGATCGGAGAGGCTAAACCCTAAAAGCTATCCTATGGTCAGATTGTTGTTGTCCTACGGACTAAAACCCTCCGGTTTATATAGACACCGGAGGGGCTAGGGTTACACAGAGTCGGTTACAAGGGAGGAGATCTACATATCCGAATCGTCAAGCTTGCCTTCCACGCAAAGGAGAGTCCCATCCGGACACGGGATGAAGTCTTCAATCTTGTATCTTCATAGTCCAACAGTCCGGCCAAAGTATATAGTCCGGTTGTCCGAGGACCCCCTAATCCAGGATTCCCTCAGTAGCCCCCGAACCAGGCTTCAATGACGATGAGTCCGGCGCGCAGATTGTCTTCGGCATTGCAAGGCGGGTTCTCCTCCAAATCCTGAGTACCTATCGTAACGAGTTGTGTCCGGCCTCCCATGAATGTTGCACTCCTCGGCTTCTGTGCCTTAATAATTGCTATCTTCCGCGTGTTGAGCGAATGCGATAGGTCGGGGTGTTTTACATTTACCACCCTAACCTGGTAGGTGAATCGTCTATTTAAATAGTCGGGGATCTTCATATCTAGATCACACCACCTTCCCACAGCGAGTATCCATCGGAGCGTGCCCGGAAAAATCCATCCCATCATGGCTGGCCACCGCAGCTCCTCCTCTCGCCCCCGTAGCCCTAAGCCAGGTAGTTGGGAGAAGTGTTCTGTTCCGGTTAGCCAACTAGTAGAGTTGTAAACCCAGGGGTTTCTCCCTCCTGCGTACATGGTCCCCGTCCGAGCCGGACTAGCCACTTATAATGGCGGGGAGCAAGCAGAAAGCTTTCCCAACCCATCCACGGGGGAGCGGGTATGCCTTGTCCCTTATTTATTGAGGGGACTCGGATTTCCAACCCATCCATTCCTCCACGGGCTCCTAGAGTTCTATGGCCTCCAGCTGCATAACTTTACTCCCGCCTCCATATTACACATCGCAGGCTGCGTTGCCCTTTGCGAGCTGTTTCTGGGCGGCGAAGCTCATTTCGAGCTATGGCAGAGGCTATTCTGCCTCATGCCCCATACACAGAAGGGGTCAATATTTCAAGTGGGCGGAGCCGAAATATGGCGTATCGCCGGGACCAGATACCTGTCCGGTACTCCGAAGAAGACATCCGAAGACTGGCCTTTGGAGTGGTTTTATATGGAGGACGTTCCTCTCCCGGACCCTACTCGGATGGGCCTTCCTGAGTTCAACAACGCCCCGTTGAAGAAAAGTCATAGCTGGCGCCCTTGGAGCCCCCAGGAGGAAGACAACAGGGAGGTCCTTTACCTGATGAGCCGGATAAAGACACTAGACGAATCAGGACTGACAATAATCGAGGTTATGTCAGTCTGTATAATGCGGGGGGTGCAGCCACTTCAATATCGGGGACAACCCATTTGGCACTTCAATGGAGAAGACGATGCCACCCGCTGCGGCCGAAAAGGTCCGGACTCCGCCGCCGCTCTGGCGAAAATACTGTCTGGTTTATATAAGTGAGAGGAAGAGGAGCTCATCCGTATTAAGCCACGGGATGGATTCTCCATATACAACCCCCCAAACTAGGTGAGTTGCGGCTGTTTACTCCAAACCTTCCCGCTTTCTTTGTCATAAATATTTACCTTGCTATTTCATAGCAGGAACTACGAAAAGCTGTGAGGGAGATTCACATCCCATCTCCACAGCCAGAGGACCCTGGTCGGGCCCTCGATCCCGGTCTCGAAGAAGATCCGGACATATTCGTGGAGCTCATCGACGGGACGTTTTATCAGTTAAGCTGTGATAGTGCCTTGGTGGCCATCACCGCCGATTACCCTGGACTGCTCCCTTCATCGCATGTAAGTAAAACCAGAGTCCCAACTTCCGAGAAGGATCCCCTTTTTCGCACCACACCCACCGCACACGTATGGTGTTTTGCAGGGAAGGACCTTGGGACGCCATGCCGAACCCGCAGTGACTCACCAAGGGGCACCGAAACTGGGTAGGCTTAAAAGGAAGGCGGTCAGGACTGAGATGCCGTCGCAGAGGTATGAAAAAGAACCCTGCTCCGTGGTTATTGTCTTTAAAATATAATAACATCCGTGGTTAAAACCAGGAAAAATGCTCGTCAGACCGTATCCGGAGAGCCTGCTGACCATGCCTCCACCAGCCGGGCTCCAGAGCCGGACCTAGAGGCAGATGCTAACGTAGGGACAACGTCGGATATTCCTCCTATCGAGGATGCGGATAGGCTGTCCGCCACAAATTCCGAAGTGGAGAGTGCCATGAAGCACAGGCGTCGCCGGGCCGTACTCCGCGACCCTGGCTTTTCTAAAGAGGCGTTTGATGCCTTCAACTCGGGGGACTCGTACATCTGAGCTGCTCAAAATGGTCTTGCCAGAGCCACGTACCAGTATGTAAAGGATATACGGGTAAGAAAATCTAATAATTATATATATACCAGTAGCCCCTGAGACTTGAAACAGTTGGCAGAACTGATTGAAGGATCTTTATTTGCATAGGTTCTTACTGAGAAGAATACCAAGTTCTCTCAAGAGCTGGAGGAGTGCAAAGCCCAGCTACGGGCCGCAGTTGCCAAAATGGAGGAGTCCCAGAAGGCCCCATCTAGTAACCCTTGTTCATATCAACAAGAACGAGATGTACCAGTTAATATTTGTCTTGCATGCTAATCTAATCAATAGATTCTACAGATGATCCCAGAGTGAATCCGAAGGAGCAACATGCTCAACGACAGCTGAAGGCTGGCGAGCGCATGCTTACACAAGTAAGGCAGGAAAAAAACGATCTCCAAGATGCCAATACCCGGCTGGATGTTGAACTGAAGGATGTTCGGGCCCAGCTGGCTGACTCCGTAAAGGAGAATAAAAGGCTTCGACGCAGCATTTTTAGTAAGTGCTTGAGTGAACTCCTATAGATTTCGGCGAAGAAACCAGCTAACGGAGCTATATGTGTAGGTATGCTGACGGGCCGTCCCGGAGAGGAGATGCCTGGGTCTGCGGGAGATCTTCTGCCAGAGCTCTCACAACTGCACGAACGAGTTCGGCAGGTGATTCAGGACCTTGTCCATGCCTTTTGGCCATCCGCCTCCCTGCCAGGAGGCATGGGAGAGCTTGTAGATATACTCAAGGGAGCGTGGCGGCGCTTCCGATTATGGAAGATATCTGCCTGTCGACAAGGTGCAAGGGAAGCCTAGGCCATGGTGAAGACTCGATATACCAAGGCTGACCCAAACCATATGGCCGAGGACGGACCTGTAGGGCCTGACGGGAAAGAGATCCCTGTCAGTTTGGTGTATGACCAGGTGAAATTAGCCGCAAAGTATTCCCAACAGGATTGTAGGCTAGAAAGCCTGTTGGATGGTATAGAAGAAGAATTTAGTCAGTCTAAGTGACTTTGTACTTCGGGTGACATATATTATCCCTAGCCGGATTGTAAATCATTTGTCATGGCGGACCTTTTCGCTTCGACCTCCGGACCCGACAGTCCGGAGTGTATCCGAATACCCGCTCAGTTATGTAAAAACTGGGGTACATGTGGAAACCAGGCGTAGGGGTCATAAGTGCTTGAACAGACAAGTACCCAACTAGTTATGTTATATTACATGGATAATAAGAAACATCTTCCAGGGAGAATAGTTCCGTTAAGGGTTCCTTTCCCTGGGTACGCATGCATTAATGTGCATGTCCGAACTGCGACAAGAGACGCAGGATATAAACATCTGGGGGTATGTATTCTAATAAGTAAAAAGGTCATCCTTTGTTCGCCGACCGAATATTCCCTTAAGAACGCTAGCTTTCGGCTTCACCCAGTCCGAGGTACACGTCCGGCTGACCCGGCAGTAACAATCGCAGAGGTGCTCCCCTTATGCCCTAGCCGAATTAACGGGAACGTAGGGCATAAACACAAGAGCCAAGCAACCTAGCTTGGCCAAAACTTAAGCCATATCGATGCATATAATGGCACAGAAAAGGTGCATGTGTAAAAATAACACATGTGCGGCAGGCATAGAGCCCGGAACATAATTATATTCAGCTTCTGTATAAGAACCCCCTAGGTATAATGAGCGCGCTTAGCGCGTACAAATTGTGCAATCAAGACACAGTTTAACCTTTGAAGGCCACGAAGAAAAGGAAGAAAGACAGAAAAATATAGATAACATATATATATATATATATTGACGGAGGTAAGGAGACGAACACGGAGTCCGGCGCTAGGTGTAGAACCTTCGGAGTCTGGCCGCGTTCCATGGGTTTGGCTCGAGTTGATTGCCCGATGCATCCCGTAGACGATACGCTCCACCGGTCAGAACTTTGTCAATAATGAAGGGACCTTCCCATTTGGGTTTGAGCTTGTCCTTTTTCTTCTCTGGTAGGCATAGAACGAATTTGCCAACATTATAAGTTTTGGCCCGTACTTCTCTGCTTTGATATCGTCGTGCCTGTTGTTGATAGAATGCAGATCGGGTTTTTGCCATGTTACGCTCCTCCTCCAGGGCGTCCAAACTGTCCTGCCGATCTAGCTTGGCTTCTTTCTCTTCGTACATGCACACGCGAGGTGAGTCATGAATGATGTCGCAGGGCAGTAGCGCCTCTGCGCCGTACACCATAAAGAAAGGTGTGTATCCAGTAGTGCGATTTGGCGTGGTCTGTAGCCCCCATAGTACGGAGTCAAGCTCCTCGACCCAGTGCGTATCTGATTTCTTCAAGGACCGCACTAGTCTGGGTTTAATGCCGCTCATTATAAGACCATTTGCTTGTTCGACTTGACTGTTAGTTTGAAGGTGATAGACGGATGCATAATCGAGCTTAATGCCCATTTTGCTGCACCAAGTTTTTACCTCATCGGCTGTAAAGTTCGAGCCGTTATCGGTGATGATACTGTGGGGGACACCATAGCGGTGTACAACCCCAGATATGAAATCTATCGCTGGTCCGGATTCGGTCGTCTTAACTGGTTTGGCCTCTATCCATTTTGTGAATTTATCCACCATGACCAATAGGTACTTTTTCTTATGGCTTCCTCCTTTAAGGGGTCCGACCATATCAAGCCCCCAGACCGCAAAGGGCCAAGTAATGGGGATTGTTTGGAGAGCGGTAGGTGGCATATGGCTTTGGTTTGCAAAGAGCTGGCAACCGACGCAATGTTGAACGAGGTCCTATGCGTCTGCTCGAGCTTTCGGCCAGTAGAAACATGTATGGAAGGCCTTACTTACAAGGGCCCGAGCTGCGGCGTGATGGCCGCTGAGTCCAGCATGAATTTTTGCCAAAAGTTGCCGTCCTTCCTCCTCAGAGATGCACCTTTGCAGTACCCCGGTAGCGCTTTTCTTATAAAGCTCTCCCTCGTGGACCTTGTAAGCTTTAGACCGCCGCACAATGCAACATGCCTCGTTTTGGTCCGTCGGGAGTTCTTGCCTATTTAGGTAAGCCAAGAAGGGTTCTGTCCACGGGGTGATGACAGCCATAATCACATGGGCCGAAGGTGTTATCTCGGTGGCAGAGCCTCCGATTATATCAGAGTGTTCGGGGGCTGGTGTTGTGGCCGGATCCAGACTGTTGTTGCCGGTCTCCCCGTCCCACACCACGGATGGCTTAAACAGCCTTTCCAAGAAAATATTAGGTGGGACAGGTTCGCGCTTAGCACCGATTTGGGCGAGGATATCCGCCGCTTGATTGTTTTCTCGGACCACATGGTGGAATTCGAGCCCCTTGAATCGAGCTGACATTTTGAGGATGGCATTGCGATAAGCCGCCATTTTGGGTACTTGGCATCAAAATCTCCATTTATCTGGGATATTGCAAGGTTCGAATCCCCACGCACCTCTAGGCGTTGAATGCCCATGGAGACTGCCATCCGGAGACCATGCAACAAGGCCTCATATTCGGCTGCATTGTTGGAGTCTGTGTATAATATTTGGAGTACGTATTGGACTGTATCTCTGGTTGGGGATGTCAGGACGACGCCTGCCCCCAGACCCACCAGCATTTTAGAGCCGTCGAAGTGCATGATCCAATTGGAGTACGCGCCGTATTCTTTAGGGAGTTCGGCTTCTGTCCATTCAGCGACGAAATCTGCTAGTACTTGTGACTTAATGGCTCGTCGTGGTTTCTATGATATGTCGAACGTGAGGAGCTCAATAGCTCATTTAGCAATCCGGCCCGTGGCATTGCGGTTGTTTATAATGTCGTTGAGTGGAACCTCGCGGGCCACCGTAATTGAACACTCTTGAAAGTGGTGTCGTAGTTTTTGGGATGCCATGAAGACCGCGTATGCTATCTTTTGATAATGTGGGTATTGGGATTTGCATGGAGTGAGGGCAGTAGATACGTAGTATACCGGCTTTTGAAGCGGGAACTTATGTCCGTCCGTTTCTTGTTCGACGACGAGCACCACGCTTACAACCTGATGTGTTGCCGCTATATATAACAGCATTGGTTCGCCGATATTTGGCACGGCCAAGATTGGGTTGCTGGCCAAGGCAGCTTTTATTTCTGCCAATCCGGTCGTAGCCGCGTCCGTCCACTCGATGTGTACGGTGTGCCGAAGCAGGCGATAAAGAGGTAATGCATTTTCTCCCAATCGGGAGATAAAGCAGCTTAAGGCAGCCATGCATCCAGTTAATTTCTGGATTTGCTTGAGGTTTGTCGGGATAGCCAACTGTGGCAGAGCTTGGATTCGCTTCAATTCCTCTGTTGGAAACGATGAAGCCCAAGAGCTTTCCGACGGGTATGCCGAAAACGCATTTTTCCGGATTGAGCTTAATGTCATATGCTCGGAGATTGTCGAACGTGAGCCTCAAGTCGTCTATCAAAGATTCGACGTGTCTGGTTTTGATTACCACATTGTCTATGTATGCGTCCACTGTTTTGCCGATTTGTGCTTCTAGGCATGTATGGATCATGCGTTGATAGGTCGCATCGGCGTTTTTGAGCCCGAAAGGCATGGTGCTGAAATAGAAGGGGCCATATGGAGTAATGAATGCCGTTGCGGCTTGATCGGGCTCCGCCATCTTGATTTGATGGTATCCGGAGTATGCGTCAAGGAAACACAACGAGTCGTGTCCCGCGGTAGCATCGATAATTTGATCGACGCGGGGGAGGGGGAAGGGATCCTTGGGGCAAGCCTTGTTAAGGTCCTTAAAATCGACGCATAGGCGCCAGGATTTGTCCTTCTTTGGTACCATCACCAGGTTTGCTAGCCAGTCCGGATGTTATATTTCTCTAATGAATCCGGCCTCGAGTTATTCTCCCATGGCTTGTCGCTTGGGTTCGGAGAAACGCCGAAGAGTTTGCTTGACCGGCTTGTATCCCTTTAGAATGTTTAGGCTATGCTCGGCCAGCCTGCGTGGGATGCCAGGCGAAGATGTCCCAATTCTCGCGTAAGAACTCCCGCAGTGCGGTGTCTGTTGTGGGGTTCATTTGTGCCCCGATGGATGCTGTTTTTGAAGGGTCTGTTGGGTGGACCTGGAATTTGACTATTTCGTCCGCTGGTTTAAAAGAGGTGGACTTGGGTCTTTTGTCAAGTATCACGTCGTCCCTGTCCATCGTAGAGTGCAGCGTAGTTAGTTCTTCGGCCGCGAGGGCTTCGGAGAACGCTTCGAGAACCAGTGCGGTGGTTTTGTTTTCGGCGGGGAGTGCTATGTCCGGATCACTAGCTGGAGTGATGATTCCATTGGGCCCGGGAATCTTGAGCTTCATGTACCCGTAATGGGGTATAGCTTGGAAGATCGTGAATGCCTCTCTCCCTAAAATGGCGTTGTCGGTGTCAAAACCGGCGGATCTCGGGTAGGGGGTCCCGAACTGTGCGTCTAGGCGGATGGTAACAGGAGGCAGGGGACACAATGTTTTACCCAGGTTCGGGCCCTCTTGATGGAGGTAAAACCCTACGTCCTGCTTGATTAATATTGATGATATGGGTGTTACAAGAGTAGATCTACCACGAGATCAGAGAGGCTAAACCCTAGAAGCTAGCCTATGGTATGATTGTTGTTCGTCCTACGGACTAAAACCCTCCGGTTTATATAGACACCGGAGAGGGCTAGGGTTACACAGAGTCGGTTACAATGGTAGGAGATCTACATATCCGTATCGCGAAGCTTGCCTTCCACGCCAAGAAAAGTCCCTTCCGGACACGGGACGAAGTCTTCAATCTTGTATCTTCATAGTCCAGGAGTCCGGCCGAAGGTATAGTCCGACTATCCGGACACCCCCTAATCCAGGACTCCCTCAGGCGTGGTATCCGCTACTAAACGGGGCCACTTGGAATGTGATTTCTTCGGACCTGTAATTCTCCGGCGTGCCAAATACCACATCTAGTGTGATTTTTCCCGCACATCGTGCCTCCCGATTAGGGATGATTCCTCTGAAGGTCATGCTGCTTTGCTCAATGTGGCTCTTGCCTATTTCCATTTTTCGAAGAGTCTCCTCATAGATGAGGTTTAATCCGCTACTACCGTCCATGAGTACTTTAGTAAGCCGGAAGCCGTCCACAATTGGACTAAGGACCAAAGCGGCTAGAGCTCGGGCTGTGCGGAATTGAGGTTCGTCACTGGCATTGAAGGTTATGGCCGTGTCGTTCCATGGATTTATTGTTGCCACATGGCAAACTTCTGCGAGGCTGCGAAGTGCCCACTTGCGCCTATTGTTTGAGGTGAAAGTCTCGAAGACTGTCAGTACTGTATTTTTATTTTCCGTGGGAGGGTGCTCTGCAGTATTATTGACGAGGAGGTCTTCGCCGCTCCTGGCCACCTGCCGGAGTATCCAACATGCTCTAAGGCTGTGTGTTGGCATGGTATCCGATGTACTGTGAATTTTGCATGGCCCATTGAGCCATCCCTCCAATATGGTTCCGCGCCCTATAGTGGGTTTTCGCTTCTTTGTAATTGGATTGGGTGACTTACGAGAGTACACCCTTTTAGTTCGGACAGAGGGTTTAGTTAGAGCCGCAGGATCCCAGAATTGTGTTTGGGATTTCCAAGTGCTTTCCATCGCATAGTACTTCCGTACTATGGACGCCAAGTCAGCGAAGTGTGTTATATCACGGCGACTTATGGCGTTGAGGATTCCCTTGTCCGTGCAATTTTTGCAAAAGAATGAAATTGCGTCTTCCTCGCGACAGTCTTTCGCCTTGGTTATTGCAAGGAGGAATCTGGCCCAATAGTGATGTACTGTCTCTAGGGGCTCTTGTCTAATATGGGAAAGATCACTTATGTGAGGGTGGGTGGGTAGATTTAAATCCAAGCCCTAGCCCGGTCTGAGACCCAAAGGAGTTTCCGAGCTTGGTAGTTCGGACTCTGGGACGTTGTCCAACGGTACTAGCCCGCTGTTCGATTCTAGGTTCGAAGCTTGGGCCATGTCCTCCCGTAGACGGGTGTTCGGCTCGGAGAGCTCAGGAATCCAGACGTAGTTTGTCCTCAAAATAGAGGAAGAATCGCTGCATCGCTCCTCCACCACCGCTATCTGATGGGTAACCGGCGGAGAGTTAATCTCCCTTTGGTCGGGTTTAAGCCCGACCCGATCATAGTCCGTAGTGACTCCCAAGGCGGCGATGCGATCTAAGAGCTCGTTCAAAGAAGAGAGCTCCATTGGATCCATCTGCTCGGTGAATCCCGAGCCGACGTGGAGGCTGTTTTTGATGACCCGAGAAGTCATCGTCGGCGCGACGGCCGATGGGGCGGTCACGACGAAGCCGCCTAATCGAAGAGTTTGGCCTACATCCAGGGCTCCCCCAGAGGTAACGTTGTCCCCGACAACAAGGCGAGCCATCAGGCCTTACAGTGACGGCACAGTGGAACTCTTAATGAAAGCACCAATGTCGGTGTCAAAACCGGCGGATCTCGGGTAGGGGGTCCCGAACTGTGCGTCTAAGGCGGATGGTAACAGGAGGCAGGGAACACAATGTTTACCCAGGTCCGGGCCCTCCCGATGGAGGTAATACCCTACCTCCTGCTTGATTGATCTTGATGATATGAGTATTACAATAGTTGATCTACCATGAGATCGGAGAGGCTAAACCCTAGAAGCTAGCCTATGGTATGATTGTTGTTGTCCTACGGACTAAAACCCTTCAGTTTATATAGACACCGAAGGGGCTAGGGTTACACAGATTCGGTTACAAGGGAGGAGATCTACATATCCGAATCGTCAAGCTTGCCTTCCACGCAAAGGAGAGTCTCATCCGGACACGGGACGAAGTCTTCAATCTTGTATCTTCATAGTCCAATAGTCCGGCCAAAGTATATAGTCTGGCTATCCGAGGACCCCCTAATCCAGGACTCCCTCAGCGGTGAAGGACGCGGGCTGGAGGTGCGCGTAGGACGCGGGCTGGAGGTGCGCGGGCTGGAGAGGGTGAGGAGCATGGCGGGCGTGCTCCGGTGGAGATGCTTCAGGGCGGCAGCTCGATCGACAGAGGGAGCTGGGTGGCTGTGCGTGAGGATCCAGAGAGAGGGAGATGGGGTCGGGTCGAGGCGCAAGGAGAGGAGAGGGCCTACGAGCGAGAGGAGGGATCGGGCGCGAGCGAGACATCCTGGCACTGGCTATGTGCCGGGATCGAGAGAGAGGTGGGATCGGGCGAAGGCGGCGCTCGGGAGGAGGACGAGGGGGATCGAGGAGAGGAACGGGTCGGCACTAGGGTTAGGATGGATGCTTGGGCCTGTTGGCTGAATGGGCCGGCCTGGGTTCTGGCCCATCTCGGAGGGAACTGGAAAAGGCCGGAAGGACGGCTCGACTGGCCAAAAGAAAGAAAAAAAATACAAGAAAGGTTTTCTTTTCCATATACCATAAAAGAAAGAGGAAAAGAGAAGAGGATCCAAAGGATTTATATGGAGGACCAAACAATCTAAATTGCCGGAGATGGCATGCGACTACTTTGACATATTATCAAAGCTCCACAACTAGATTGGAGCAAAGGGAGAAAGAGCAAGGATTTCAAAATATTAGAGACGAAAGGAGTTTCAAATGCAAGTGTGTTAGAATATTTACTATAGCTCCCTAATATATTGGGAGGATATGTTATATAGAGAAATCACCATGTGAGTTCCCTCAATTTAAGTAGATCAAAGATCTATGCATTTTATTTAGATGAGTTTTAAAAAAAGGTTGTGTGATAACATGATGCAATGCACATGATGCAATGATGAATGCAACGAACCGAGCAAATCACATGATGAAACCCGGAATCCATGAAAGGCATCTGGAGCGCTGGTCTTGGGGCGTCACAGGGGAAGAGGAGGCCGGCCTAGGAGGGGCGCGTCTATAGGGGGAGTCCAACTAGGATTACCAATCCTAGTTGAAGTCCCCTTCCTTTTCCAAGAGGGGAGAGAGGGAAGGAGTAGGAGAGGGAGAAGGAAAGAGAGGGGGGCGCCGCCCCCTCCCTAGTCCAATTCGGACTTGCCATGCGGGGGCACGCGGCCACCCCTTGAGGCCCCTTTCTCCTTTCCCGTATGGCCCATTAAGGCCCACTACTTCCCCCGGCGAATTCCCATAACTCTCCGGTACTTCGAAAAATACCCGAACCACTCAGAACCTTTCTGATGTCCAAATATAGCCTTCCAATATATTGATCTTTACGTATCGACCATTTTGAGACTCCTCGTCATGTCCGTGATCTCATACGGGACTTCGAACAAACTTCGGTCATCAAATCACATAACTCATAATACAAATCATCATCGAACGTTAAGCGTGTGGACCCTATGGGTTCAAGAACTATGTAGACATGACCGAGACACTTCTCCGGTCAATAACCTACAGCGGAACCTGGATGCTCATATTGGTTCCTACATATTCTATGAAGATCTTTATCGGTCAAACCGCACAACAACATACATTGTTCCCTTTGTCATGTGTATGTTACTTGCCCGAGATTCAATCGTCGGTATCATCATACCTAGTTCAATCTCGTCACCGGCAAGTCTCTTTACTCGTCCGTAATGCATCATCCTGCAACTAACTCATTAGTCACATTGCTTGCAAGGCTTATAGTGATGTGCATTACCGAGAGGGCCCAGAGATACCTCTCCAACAATCGGAGTGACAAATCCTAATCTCGATCTATGCCAACTCAACAAACACCATCGGATACACCTGTAGAGCATCTTTATAATCACCCAGTTACGTTGTGACGTTTGATAGCACACTAAGTGTTCCTCCGGTATTCGGGAGTTGCATAATCTCATAGTTAGAGGAACATGTATAAGTCATGAAGAAAGCAATAGCAATAAACTAAACGATCATGGTGCTAAGCTAACGGATGGGTCTTGTCCATCACATCATTCTCTAATGATGTGATCCCGTTCATCAAATGACAACACATGTCTATGACTAGGAAACTTAACCATCTTTGATTAACGAGCTAGTCAAGTAGAGTCATATTAGGGACAATCTGTTGGTCTATGTATTCACACATGTACTAAGTTTCCGGTCAATACAATTCTAGCATGAATAATAAACATTTATCATGATATAAGGAAATATAAATAACAACTTTATTATTGCCTCTAGGGCATATTTCCTTTAGTATATCCATCAAGAAAGCAAAAGTGTGTGTGCTTAGATAGTCTTTCTATCATTTGATCAATAAAAGGCAGAGGGTAATTATCGGGGATATACCCCGCGGTATGACCCGACCGGAATTATAACCCGGCTGGGACTTGGTAAACCGGCGGGTAGTTAAGATAGACAGTTAAGACATATGGCTAAGTCAGTGATAACCCGGCAGGTGTTAAGTCAGATGATAACCCGACAGGTGTTAAGTCAGATGATAACCCGGCAGGTGTTAAGTCAGACAATAACCTGGCAGGTGTTAAGTCAGATGATAACCCAGTAGACCATCATAAAGCGACAGACAATCATAAACTGGCAGAAAGTCATAACCCGACAAACCATTATAAACTGGCAGACAGTGATAACTGGTTGACAGTCATAACCCGACAGACAGTGATAACTGGTTGATAGTCATAACTCGGCAGATAGAGTCGCCTGGAGTTATGAAGCCCAAGACGTTATGAAGCCCAAGATGTTAAGAAGCCCATGAAGAAAATTCCGAATAGTTTAAGTCTTAATCCGAGTTGGACTCTACATGTAACCCGCCCCTCCAACATATATAAGGAGGGGCAGGGCACCCCAAGAGGGAGAGAGAAATAATCTTAGGGCTAGACATAACTGGGAGAGTCAGTTTACGACGACTTCCTCGTGATGATAATGAGACCTAGCCACAAATAGCATGTAGGGTTGTTACCGGATGATATTTCCCGGGGCCCGAAGCTATCTAAACCCTTGTCTTGCGTTGCGTCTCTCGATTCCGCTCAACCCCTCTCAAGCTACCACATAGATGCATTGGCCTCACGACTAAGTCCTCGCACTAGGACATCTGCCGTGACAATTCCACGACAGTTGGCGCCCACCATGGGACCCGCGCGCGATGGTGTTGAGTTTTTTGAGGGATTTTTTAAGGAATTGAGAAGTTCGTATTTTCTCGAATAAAAAACACCGGTTAAGAAGAATCTCTGTCAGCATTGAATTCGTCAGCCGGGTCAGCTAGCACGCAAGGATTTACGTCATCGACGGATGATTAGGAATGACGTGTACAAGATCGAGACAAAGATTTTAGGGTTGCACCCTAAGCAACCGATGTTATGCTGGGACGGACAGGAAAAATTCTGCGGTGTTGGTTCTGTCTGATCCGCCGAGTTGTGGCCAATCCACCTCTCGATGTCTGTTCCAAGGCAATTTATTAAACTCCAGCCTCCTGCCTCGACTCATTCTGGACCAGTGTAGATGCTGATTTCTGAAAAAGAATTACTTGATCCAATGGAGATTGACTCTAGCGATGGAAAGAATTCCAAAAAAAGGAAGCCACACACGTGAGTCTGGGTACAAGACAAAGGAAACCAGAACCTGAATCCAATTAGAAGAGATTAATTATTGCTAGTACTAGCACTAGCACGGTTTCCAAAAGAAAGGGGGCCACGATCCAGAGACGGGGACGACCCAGATTATTCAAACTACTGTGGCCACGCAGCCTTGACGACTCGGATTTCTCCTCTACAGCTGCGGTCCGTGCCTCGTTACGCCAGTCCGTCTTCGCCTACGCCACGCCTCGCAGCCGGAGCATCGCCAACCTGCTGCACCTTCAAGCCACCCTGCATCAAGCACTAAGCCGCCTCCTCCGTCGTTGGGTCAATGACCTCTCCTGTGTCCTCGAGCGCCCGGCCGACTCTGGCCTCTTCTGGCTCGATCCATGCGATGCCCGGCAGCCCGCCGGTTTACCCGCCCCCGGCTAAAATCAATAAAGCCGCGTCCCGTCTCTGTTGGCCTCGTGCCTTCCAAGCCGTCCACTCACCTCCGCCTCCAACGTGGAGGCCGCAACCCGCTCATCACTGCCGGCTCACCTTGCGCCTAGGCCGCCCTGACCGGAGCGGTCAAAGACGGCGCCGCTCCTGAACCGCCGACCGCACGCCCTCATCTCTACAGCCGCGAGCCCGCCTTGGCTCCAACCCGCCGGTTTCACCTGTGCCTCCAACCTGCCGGTCTGCGGTCCTCCGAGTTACTACATTCGCGGTCCCGTTAAGCCCCCGAGCTGGTTCGCTTCTGGACCGGCTGCCCGCTTCACCACCTCCGCAAGTGGCGCGACGGGTCGCCGGTTTCCACCTCCGCTACCTCACCCCGCCAGTCAAACGCCGTTCGAGGGCCGCTGCTGGCTCGCTCCCTTGATTCAAACCGCAGCCGGTTTGTCCCTCCACTTTGCCATGCCGTGGGCTGCCGCCGCACGTCGACTCGCCAAGGCCCTGCCCGTGAGTCACCATCGAGTCATCAAGCATCAGAGGATCAAATTGCCTTATACCCTTCAAATTGCCTGGTCAAACCACCTCGTTGACCGGCCTCCGAGGCCTCGAGCGGGTTCCGCCCCGCCGGGTCACCTCTGCCCAACACCAACCTGTTGTTCCGTCCCGCTTTAGCTGCCGCCTCGCCAAGTGGCCCTGCTTCCGAGACGCTTTCCGTTTCAACCTTTGAATCGCCCGCTGCCGCGGCCTTCTTCTGAGACGCCCCGGTTTAGCCTCGCCTCCAAGTCGCGAGCTACCTCGAGCTGCCGCGAACGCCGTTCACCTTCGCCGTAAACCGACCTCTACTGCTGCTGAACCGGTTTCTACTACTGCTGAATCACTGTACCGTGGCATCTGGTGCCTTAAGTCGCCGTTGGCCTGCGCGCCTCCGTCCCGGCCGCCGGTTTATGTGCCTCCAAGCCGCCCGCGATAGAGCCACCGCCTCCGGCAAGCCGTTCGTTTCCGCCGCGCCTCACCACCCGATGCTCCCGCCCCATCACCGACGGCTCTGCCCTCTCCGCTTGACCCGCTCAGGCCAGTTCTGTCGTGCCTCGCTCCATTGCCGAGCCGCCACAACCGCGCTTGAGCCGCCGCAGTTGCAACCCGCCCTGTTCCGGCGGTGCCGGTGTGTTACTGCTGCTCCGGTTGGCTGCTTGCACGGGCCGACCAAAGCAGAGTGCTACTCCTAGTATGTTCGGATTACTATATCCCATTTGCAATCCAAAGCTGGCCAGGAAGTACACTCATGGGGGGAAACTAAGGGGAGTCTGAAGCTGGAAGAAGTACACGCATACAAGGGCAAACCAACCAACCCATACTCCGTGGAAAAAGGACTGAAGAAAAACAGTTGCTCAAGACCTGATGCGACTACGAAAAAAGGGGGTCCAGGCCATGGTCCCACCTGGCGGCCTCAAGTTGCTGTTGTCCATATCGTTGTGGTCTCGCCTGACCGACGCCTCTCCGCCGCGACTCAGTGCACCGCTCCTACAGCAGCTGTTGCGGTTCACATCCACCGCCGCTGTTACATGCCAGGCCGGCTTGGTAGATGCGGGAATGGAGAGTGGAGGTGGGGTATACTGGTAGTAATACTCTGGTCATCCCGGCCAGAGGAGGAGTTGGAGTTTTTTCATCCAAGTTCTAGTGCCAGCGCACGCATTGGAGACTATGAGCATTACAATCTGCAACAAATGGAATATTAAATTCTCTCAAGGAGTTAAAGAGATCACGTGATGGAGAGGTCAACACTACTGATTCATCAGGACCATTATTGCTTACAAAAAGGTATTGCAAAAGGGCGTGAGCAAATATTATTTTTTACACTAGCGCTCATTCTGCGCAGGTTGCCACCTCCGCTACATCAACACACGTGATTGACTTATTGTCCGCCTCCGCGTCCGATTCACCTGTCCGCACCGGTTTAAAACGCCGCGGCTGACTCATCCGAGATTGATCTCAGCTTCGTTGAAGTAATCATTAAGCTCCATGGCAGATAAATTCTGGCTTAACATATCAGGTGAAGTCTATCCAATATATTTTTTATGTTACATATTGCTTTCTTTAAAAGAGCAATTACTCCGGCTTGAAAGTTATTTAATGCATGACCTTAAACCGCCATATTGGTGCAAATTTAAAGGTCGTCAGAAAATTTCCGGCTTAAAAGGAAGGATTCCGGTTTAAAATCTGGCTCAAGGGAAACTTATCTCCCACAAAGCTTTGAAGCTCTCAATATCTTGTTTAAGAATTTCCGGCTCAAAAGAATAATCTCTCGCAAGTCTGGGGTCTCAGGAAAAATTAAAGGGACCAAAGAGAGTCTGTTGCAAAAGCACGACTCAAACATAGGTGCCCCTTGAGAACAGCTCACAATAATCACTCGGGGGCTTGGTCGTATTCGAACCATAGCTACACCTCTTGATAGGCGTAAGGCCACCAGAGAAATCATTTGGGGGCTTGGTCGTGATCGAACCATAGCTACACCTCTTGATCGGCGTAAGGCCACCAGGGAAATTACTTAGGGGCCAAAGAGAGTGTTGCAAAAGCACAACTCAAACATAGGAACCCACTAAGCACATCTCAAAATATTGCTTGGGGACTCTTTGCTTCGCAATGAACAAAGAGTCTACACTTGTAATAGGCTATCAAGCCAGGCTTGGAAGCTAGGTGTACGCACCTAAAACCCCGGGTTATCCTGCCTTTTTTAAGTAAGCCACTTCGTCCAGGTAAACCTGGTATGACCCGCCGAATGTTTGACAAGTCAATCTCATAGACCCTGAACTTGTCAAAGTTAAAATGACGATTGGTTAATGATTGAGGTCCATCTTAAAAAGGCTTTGAAAAATGGTTTAACTCAGTGGCTTGGCAGCCCATGAAAAGCCTCGATTTTGGGCCTAGCAGCCCATGAAAAGCCTCGACTACAAGTTTTCATATGCTTTTGTTTGTCAAATGTTCTCTTTTGATGAGGTTTACAACACTTTATGATAAACCGGTGTTTATTGACCCAGCCTGGTTTTTGGCTATAAGTCACCAGTATGAGAAAAGGTAATTATCCGATGTTTATTAACCCGGTCTGGCTTTGGATGTTAAGTCGCCAGTATATATTGGGATTGCGCCATTGGAATCATGCGCTTATAAATCATTGGATTATATTATTCAAATCTTTAATAGCCAACATGGCTGGATTTTTATTATGGTTATCAATAACCAATATTATGATTGAGGTTTTCAAAGTCGCTTTTAGCATAATGGTTATTATTTTATTAATGGATACGATTTATTCTACAATGGAGGGAGTAGTCCCGAGTCGCTACAGGCTTACGACCCGGCACTTGGGGGCTACATTATTTAAGTTGAGATTATATCAAATATGCAAGCCTCATGTCGCTGCAAGCATGCACCATGACACTTGGGGGCTAATGCAAAGTCATTTTTGCTCACCTCATCGAAGACCTGACTCATCACATCATAATGAGCCGGCCCTTGGGGGCTACCAATTGTTCCTGTCAAAATTCAAGGTACACGAGTTTTAATCCATTATATTGAGAGATTCATTGCTCAGTTGGTAAAGCACAAAGCTCTTAACCTTGTGGACGTGGGTTCAAGCCTCGTTATGAGAGTTACATCATATGATGTTATTTTCAATGAAGTATAAATAAAGTCCCAGCTCAGTATTATCTTACTAAACCGTCCCTTGGGGGCTGCACGTTGCTGTTAAAGTCTACATGATCATATTTTCAAAGTCCCTGCTCATTATTTGCATAATGACCCGGCCTTGGGGGTTACACTAGTTGAAGTTTTTATGAGCATGACAATTATAAGTCCCAGGTTGCTGCAAGCATGACAACCCGGCACTTGTGGGCTACATATGTGGAACACTCCGTTTATGACTGGTGACTGAGATGAACAAATTGGATTTCTTCAAGGTTATGACATTTATATTGAAGCAAGTCTTAAGCTGTTGCTATGCTAACTTCTTAAGACTTGGGGGCTACAAGTGATAGGCATATAAGAGGTATATTTTCAAGCTTGATGTTAACTACATGTAACGCCCCGAGACCGATGTGCCAGGTGTCGTGCAATTATTCGATGTTGTTGCGTTGTCATGTGCTTGCGTGTTGCATCATGTCACGTCATCATGTGCATTGCATCATGTCATCATGTCATAATCTTTTGCATCTCAACTAAATAATTCGTATGGATCTTCGATCCATTTAAATCGAGGGAAGGATGACTTCTCTTTATAACATATCCTCCCGATATTAGTGGGGCTATTAATAAATATTCCATTCTTTTGGAATTAACCGAAACACACTGGAAAAATCCCCACTCCCTTTCTACTTCAAGTTTGGTCCCCAAACTTTGCCAACATCTCTTTTACCATTTATGGAGGC
This sequence comes from Triticum monococcum, assembly GCA_034509565.1. Taxonomy (NCBI): domain Eukaryota; kingdom Viridiplantae; phylum Streptophyta; class Magnoliopsida; order Poales; family Poaceae; genus Triticum; species Triticum monococcum. Next base: position 550,282,407 of record CM067843.1, on the reverse strand, counting down.
TCCTCCTAAATTCTCAACATTTTTTGGAAACCTCTAAATCCTAGTTCCAGTTCAAACCCATTTGAATTAAATTCAAATGAGTTTGAATTTAAATCTTTCGATCATGCCACTTCTAATTTTCTCGGAACAAGTGCATTTTTGTGAGTCCGGGAAAATTATTCGCGTGTCCACCTTCTTCCCCTAACCTCCTCTTTCTTTTCTTTCTCTTTAATCATTTTTTTCTGCAAGGAAAATAAGAGAAGGGAGAGAGTTGAGGCCCCAGTCAGCCCAGCTGGGCCTCCCTGGCCATGTGCTCCTCTCGGCCCAAGGCCTCCCGCGGCCTCCCTAGGCCCATCCTTCCCCGCAGGCCGCGCCCCTGCCCACCTGGGCCTCCCTCTCCTCGGCCGGCCTCTTTGGCCCAAGGTCCCCGCAGCCCACTACCTAACCCTAGCTCGATCCCCCTCGGTACTCTTTTCCCTTCGTTCTCCTCCTGGCGCCGCCACTCGCAGAGACAGAGAGGAGCGAGCGCCCCGCGCCCGATCTCCTCCTCCCGCTCGTGCCTTCCTCGCGCCGTCCAGCAGGCTTCCGCGCTCCCCTCCTCGTTGCCATGGCCTTCCTCCTGCTCTCCTCCGCGCGCCATGGCCGCCTCCCCCTCTCGCTCTCACCAGGCGGGGCCGACCCCATCTCCCCTGTCATCGCCCCGCCTCAGCGCCGCCGTCCTCCATGGCCGCGCCTAGCCGAGCTCGGGGCTCCGCCGCCACTCACCTCCCGTCCGGGCTGCAAGCCACCCTCGCCCGGATGTGCTCGAGCTCGACGCCCCCTGCGCCGCAAGTTCCTCCCGCCGGAGCCAAGTCCCCCTCTGCCCCGCGCCCGCGCCTGCAGCCGTCGTCCTCGCGCCGGCGTCCCGTCGCCGCCCGGAGCGCCTCGCCGTCGCCCACGCTCACCTACCGGCCTCCTGCCCGAGGCCTCCTCCTCGACCTTGCATCGCCCTCCACTGCCCCCTCGTCCAGGAGCTCCACGAGGAGAGGAGCAGCGACGCCGGAGCGTTGGCTTCGCCCGCTGCTTCTCTGGATGTCGGGCTTCAGCGAGCTCCGCCGTCCCTCCTTCGTCATTTTTCCTGCCGGGCCCACTTCCTCCGTGCCGTCTTCGTCGAGCACCAGGAGCTCGACCTCGTGCCCTCTCTGCTGCGTTAGGCCATGACCAGCCCTGCTGCCTTCGGTTGCAACCGATTTGTTTGTCACGTTGGACACCGGCGCCCGGAGTCTTCGGATCTGACAAGTTTCCTTTACGAGTTGTACAACTACGCCGCGGAGACCAAGACCGTCAAGTCCACACGGGAGCCCGGACGACTACTTCCACGATGATGCGAGTACATGGATACACCAAGTTCATCTCCGATACGTGTACGACAAGACGCGGGAGAACGACTTCATGGACCGACAAGTGCACGACTACGAGGATTGTACCAAGTACCCCTTCGTTTCGACGAGACCAGCAAGTCCGGAGAACGCCAAGTACCCCTTCATGTCGGCAAGATCCGCAAATCGGACCCCGAACGATCGACGTCTTGTGGACCATGTACGACGACCGTCGTCGAAGACCCGTGTAACGTGAACGTGAACGACTACCGTCGCGAGTACCTCTACGTCGTCATGTACCCCTACTTCCCACGACGACCCCATGAACAACTACTTCCTCGTCGACACGTGTACCCCTACCGCCGAACTTGATCCGTTTCGATGATGCTCGCTTCAAAGGTATAACCGCCGAAACGATGCCCGTGAACGAATGCATGTGTGATGTATGAGTTGCTCGTGCTTGCACCGTGCTCGATTTGTCGGTGCATGTTGCCCTCTTTTACTTTGTCACCGTCATGTGGGAACCCGGTATCCGGGATCACCCCACCTTCTATCGCGTGTCACGCTTCCGTCACTTTTCCTTTTGCGTCGGTATCTCCGCGAGTTACCGGAACCGATATGTTGCCGTGGCATCATTTTCGGATTCGTTGCCGTGGCACCCCTTTTCCCTTCCACCACGGTGACAATGCTTCATAATGCTCATGTCAACTCTTAATAAATATTGCATAACTTGTTCATGTCATCCGCTTCATGATAACAACATTTAAAATGGTTAAAATGTTGTTTGTTTAAATTTGTTTAAATGCCATGTTAAAATGATTTAATTCATAACTATTCAACCGTAGCTCCGAATTAAATAAACTTTATATGTAGATGGGGTAGAATTTTGCCTAGTTTATCATGGTGGCATCACTTTGCATGTTAAACAACTCTAAAATTGTGTTTAGGGCAGATCAGGTCCAAACCTAATATTTGCACATGAGGATTTCTGGAATTGTTGTTCGTTGCTTCTGGCCTCATTTAAACTTGCCTAGATTAGATAGTTTCATCATGTTTCACCCTCTTGCCATGTTTTAACAACATTTAATATTGTTGGGTACCTAAACAAGAGAGAACTAAATAATTGATGTGGTGTCTTGTCAATATGCATTCCGATGCATATTGTGTGCCACTTAATGTGTAGGATTGTTTGTGCATTTTGCCATGCCATGCCTCTTTAAACCGGACATGCATCATACTCGATTGTGCATCATGCCATGTTGATGTGTTGGTTGTTTACTATGTTGATTGCTCTTTTCCGGTGTTTGCTTCTTCGGGTTGGTTCCGATAACGTCGAGTTTGTGAGGATCCGTTCGTCTACGTCCGTTTATCTTCTTCATGGACTCGTTCTTCTTCCTTGCGAGATTTCAGGCAAGATGATCATACCCTCGAAATCACTACTATCTTTGCTATGCTAGTTTGCTCGCTCTTTTGCTATGCCATTGCTACGATGCCTACCACTTGCTTGTCAGCCTCCCAATTGCCATGTTCAGCCCCTAACCCACCATTGTCCTAGCAAACCGTTGATTGGCTATGTTACCGCTTTGCTCAGCCCCTCTTATAGCATTGTTAGTTGCAGGTGAAGATCGAAGTTTGTTCCTTGTTGGAACATGGAGGCCATTCCTTGTTGGAACATTTAGTTACTTGTTGGGATATCACTATATTATATTATCTTATTTAATTAATGCATCTATATACTTGGTAAAGGGTGGAAGGCTCGGCCTTATGCCTGGTGTTTTGTTCCACTCTTGCCGCCCTAGTTTCCGTCATATCGGTGTTATGTTCCCGGATTTTTGCGTCCCTTACGCGGTTGGGCTATAATGGGAACCCCTTGACAGTTCGCCTTAAGTAAAGCTTCTCCAGCAATGCCCAACATTGGTTTTACCATTTGCCACCTAGCCTTTTTCTTCCCTTGAGTCGGCCGGCTCAAGGGTCATCTTATTTTAACCCCCCCGGGCCAGTGCTTCTCTAAGTGTTGGTCCAACTGAGTGATGTCCGAGGCTACCAGGGGCAACTCTGGGCTGGCTTACCCGACGTCTGGCTCATCTGAGTGTGCCCTGAGAAAGAGATATGTGCAGCTCCTATCGGGATTTGTCGGCACATTCGGGCGGTGTTGCTGGTTTAGTTTTACCCTGTCGAAATGTCTTGTTGTACTGGGATACCGAGTCTGATCGGAATGTCTCGGGTGGAGGTCTATTCCTTCGTTGACCGTGAGAGCTTGTGATGGGCTAAGTTGGGACACCCTGCAGGGATTTGAACTTTCGAAAGCCGTGCCCGCGGTTATGGGCAGATGGGAATTTGTTAACGTCCGGTTGTAGACAACCTAAACTTGACCTTAATTAAAATGAATCAACCGCGTGTGTAACCGTGATGGTCTCTTTCCGGCGGAGTCCGGGAAGTGAACACGGTTGTTGGAGTTATGCTTGACGTAGGTAGTCCAGGATCACTTCTTGATCATACTTTTATCGACCATGCTTTGCCTTCTCTTCTCGCTCTCATTTGCGAATAGGTTAGCCACCATATATGCTAGTCGCTTGCTGCAGCTCCACCTCATACTTTTACCTTACCCATAAGCTTAAATAGTTTTGATCGCGAGGGTGCGAGATTGCTGAGTCCCCGTGGCTCACAGATACTTCCAAAACCCAGCTTGCAGGTGCCGATGAGACCGTGCACATGACGCTACCAAGCTCAGGAGGAGCTCAATGAAGATCTTGTCCTTTATGTTGTTTCGTTCTAGTTGATCAGTAGTGGAGCCCAGTTGGGGTCGATCGGGGACCTTTGTCGCATTTGGGGTTCTTCTTTTATTTTGGTTCCGTAGTCGGACCTTGAGTGTAATTGTATGATGTAATGTTTCATTCATGTAATTGTGTGAAGTGGCGAGTGTAAGCCAACTATGTATCTCTTTCCTTATTTATTACATGGGTTGTGTGAAGATTACCTCACTTGCGACATATGCCTTCAATGCGATTATGCCTCTAAGTCGTGCCTCGACACGTGGGAGATATAGTCGCATCGAGGGTGTTACAAGTTGGTATTAGAGCCTTCCCCGACCTTAGGAGCCCCATTGCTTGATCGTTTTTAGCGGCCGAGTTGTGTCTAGAAAAATGTTTTGAGTCCTTAGGAATTATATATATCGGAGAGCTTAGGAATTCTTTTTTACTCCCCAGTCCCTTCGTCACTCTGGTGAGGCATCCTGACGTAGAGTTTTGACTCTTCTCTTCTCAAATTTCACTAAAAAAAAATTTAGGATCACGCGAGTATCTTGGTTTTGTTCCGATGGCTTATGATGAGAATACTATCTTGGTGCCTCCTGTCAGGGGTTTAGTGGAAGTGTCCCGGGGAGTTGAGCTCTGAGGTGTTGTCATCATAATTTTATCGTTGCAATTCTGGTATACTTGAGATATGTGCGCGACATCGAAAATCTCTTTTATGCAGTTCGTTGGTGAGATAACCTCGACGCCACCCAGTACTGGGGCGGGAGTTCGGGAGTATCGCCATAACTTGTATAACGGATGCTTTTCGAAGGTTGAGATAGATGGTTTCCGAAGGTTTCTTGGTTATGTGTTGAAGGATGGATGCAGCTGGATGTAGGATTTGCTAGCTTGGGTGAGATATTATGCTTCCCCTGTATCCTCAACACCTGATTGCATAACCGGAAAGTTTCGGGAGTTTCATAGGTGGGAATTCAAGTAGCTCTTAGGATATCTTTCTGACAGATGTATGATATGAAATTGGGGTTCGACGTCTAGTGGTTCGCCTATTCACGGTCGATTTTACAGTGGTCTCGTTGTGTCTTAAAGAGTCCTTGGCTATGCTGACTCGGGGACGCTTCGTATGTCATGTGCACTGCCTTGTACATGATGGTGCTGTACGATCGAGCCCGTGTAGGTCCCACCACGAAAACTTCGGACGAAATCTCTATCATATGTTTGTTCCGGCTTAGTTTGCAAGCCAATCCTTTTGTTTTTTGTTTTGAGTTGTGGTATTCGAGTTGCTTCGAAGTCAAATGTTGATTCCATACCTTTTTCCTAAATGGTGTTCTCATGCTCCGATGTGAATACCAATCCTTCATAATAATTGAGTTTGTCTTGTCAATTTCTTTTCAACCGGCGTGTTTTCTCTTCTAGTGATTCCGATCATTTCAACTTCCACAAGATCAATTATCACTTCTTCTCAACGGTGTTCGTCTCATCCATCTCAAGTTGCCTTTGTTTTTCCCGCCCCCCTCCCTTGTTTCTTCGAGGAACCATATTTCTTATTCAAGTATCCTTTTATTCATGTGAAGTCTCTCCACTCTTTTCTATCAATATTCTTATCCGGTGATTCTCATGAGGATTCTAACGGAGCTTCAAGTTTGTCACTCTTCACTCGTTTTTCTTCTCCGGTGGATTCAAGTTTTCTGTGTTGGTCACATCCTTTCCTCGTTTTAAATGTCTTCTCTTGCCGGCGTACCTCTTAATCATTCCTCGTTTGCTATTCATTTGTTCCGGAGTGCTCAAGATATTTCGAAGATTCATGTTACCACTATGCTTTCGCTCAAGCTCTTTTGTGGATGTTATATCATTTAACCCTTTTAATTCAACCGGTGCAACTTCTCTTTCAAATCATTCAACGGTGTTTCTTTTGAGTGGGCCCTAACCCACAGGTCCTTTCCCAGGATCTTACCTGACTCTTCTTATTTCCCCGGAGTTATACTAAATTCCTTTTGAAGTTTGACATAAGAATGATTTATCACCAGTCAAATGTTTTCTCCAAGATCTTTCAAATTCTTTTCATCGTTGACTCAACCTCTTCGTTTTGATTCTTCCGGAGTGTCTAAATAATTCTTGCTGCTGCTTCTTGTTGCCATTCTCATCATTTGAAGAGCGAAGAAGATTTTTCCTCCATATCTATCTGTTCTCTCTGACATTCTTGATTCTAGCTTGTTACCATCCTCTCGTAATTGTTTTGATCATGAGAATTCTTTTCACCCATCCGGAGCAATTTAAGAGTCTTCTCAGTTTGTTATCTGGAGTCCATCAAGTCAGGTTTATTCATTCTCAGCTTTCAGCTCTCGTTCTTCAATTTTACCGGTGCTTCGTTCAAGTGATCTTTAATCAGCTCGTAATCTCTTCGCTTTCATGGATCTAAATTCACTCAAGCATCTTCGTTCATTTGCTAATTCTTCCCGGTGTTCCTTTATCTTTTCTTCGTTCATTTTAATTCTTACGGTGGTTCGTTCAAGATTTCTCTTCCTTTCTTATCATATCAATTTTATTCGTTGTTTCAACCCTTCCGGTGGTTCGTTCAATACCTTCCCAAGTCTGATGTTATATCTCTCTTAATCTTTTCTACAAGAATAAGGAATATGCCAAATCCGTTGATTGTCATCAATTTAAATTGGTGAAGGATACGCATAATGTAATTCTTATTCTTGCTTCATCCAATTGTCTAATTTCTTATTCCGGAGGTTCATCAAAATTCTTGGTTTCACTTGTTTCATCTTTTCCTTTCCGGAGTTCCAAGTTCTCTCAATTATATCGTCACGAAGATCCGTCTAATTATTGTAAGGGTTCAACCTGTGTTTTCAACTTTTCTTTCCATTCGTCTGACCATTCTTTTACCGGAGTTTCTTCATGGAGGCTATACATGAGGGTTCATCAAAGATTATTTCCTTCTCGAAGCTTTCATCGAGATTCTTTTAAGAAGCTCAAGCATTCTTCATATCGTAATCCGGAGCGCAATTATTCTTTCTTCCGTATCATTGGAGGTGGTATTATGTCATTCTTGATATTTTGAGTTCATTTTCATGATTCACATGTTGTCAAGAATGAGATATTTTAAATCCATCAATCTCGTCTTGGAATTATCTTGGGTTATACTTCACCTAAAGCCTTTCCTAAGGATTGTTGCTATCTATGGTGCTCATAAATGATCCAAGTTCTTCATTTATCCTCCCGGTGAAATAAGTTTCTCGTCTCTTTGTTCTTATCAATCCAATTCTTCTTCCCGTGAGTGGCAGATTGTCACCTCATAATTTTGGGATGTATGTCATAAGACCATGTCAAGATTATTCTTTTCGTTGTTGGTTTCCCAACAACTCCGTTCTAGCCTTTGTTGTAACCGTGCTCTCTCAAGATCTTGTTTCCCTTCGTTCCGGAGGCTTGTGATGTTGCTCTCTTCAACCCATCTTCTGGTTTGTCATGATAGTATTATTTGCTTTGGTTATCCATTCAACCGGAGTGTCGTGTTTTCTTTCGAGCTTTCTCATCTTATCAATTTTTTTGCATCCCTTCTCAACCAGAGTGCTGTCCAAATTATATAAATCTTATTCCTTCTCTATCTTGTCTTAACCGGAGTGGTTTCAATAAATATTTTTTTCCTTTAACCTCAAGGGTTTCGCAATGCTCGTTGTCCCTCTTTTCTAACGGAGTGTTTTTGACTTTGTTCTCCTTCGTTCTATTCTTTTCTCGAATTTGTTCAACCTTTTCAAGGTTCTGTGGTTTCACTCGTTTGTCAAAGGAGCAACTTAGTTTTACCTCTCCTCTTTTCTCTTCCGTTTTCCCTCCGGTGCCATTCTAGATCTCGGGACGAGATCCTCTCATAGTGGTGGAGTGTTGTAACGCCCCGAGACCGATGTGCCAGGTGTCGTGCAATTATTCGATGTTGTTGCGTTGTCATGTGCTTGCGTGTTGCATCATGTCACGTCATCATGTGCATTGCATCATGTCATCATGTCATCATGTCATAATCTTTTGCATCTCAACTAAATAATTCGTATGGATCTTCGATCCATTTAAATCAAGGGAAGGATGACTTCTCTTTATAACATATCCTCCCGATATTAGTGGGGCTATTAATAAATATTCCATTCTTTTGGAATTAACCGGAACACACTGGAAAAATCCCCACTCCCTTTCCACTTCAAGTTTGGTCCCCAAACTTTGCCAACATCTCTTTTCCCATTTATGGAGGCTCCTCCTAAATTCTCAACATTTTTTGGAAACCTCTAAATCCTAGTTCCAGTTCAAACCCATTTGAATTAAATTAAATGAGTTTGAATTTAAATCTTTCGATCATGCCACTTCTAATTTTCTCGGAACAAGTGCATTTTTGTGAGTCCGGGAAAATTATTCGCGTGTCCACCTTCTTCCCCTAACCTCCTCTTTCTTTTCTTTCTCTTTAATCATTTTTTTTCTGCAAGGAAAATAAGAGAAGGGGGAGAGTTGAGGGCCCAGTCAGCCCAGCTGGGCCTCCCTGGCCATGTGCTCCTCTCGGCCCAAGGCCTCCCGCGGCCTCCCTAGGCCCATCCTTCCCCGCAGGCCGCGCCCCTGCCCACCTGGGCCTCCCTCTCCTCGGCCGGCCTCTTTGGCCCAAGGTCCCCGCAGCCCACTACCTAACCCTAGCCCGATCCCCCTCGGTCCTCTTTTCCCTTCGTTCTCCTCCTGGCGCCGCCACTCGCAGAGACAGAGAGGAGCGAGCGCCCCGCGCCTGATCTCCTCCTCCCGCTCATGCCTTCCTCGCGCCGTCCAGCAGGCTTCCGCGCGCCCCTCCTCGTTGCCATGGCCTTCCTCCTGCTCTCCTCCGCGCGCCATGGCCGCCTCCCCCTCTCGCTCTCACCAGGCGGGGCCGACCCCATCTCCCCTGTCATCGCCCCGCCTCAGCGCCGCCGTCCTCCATGGCCGCGCCTAGCCGAGCTCGGGGCTCCGCCGCCACTCACCTCCCGTCCGGGCTGCAAGCCACCCTCGCCCGGATGTGCTCGAGCTCGCCGCCCCCTGCGCCGCAAGTTCCTCCCGCCGGAGCCAAGTCCCCCTCTGCCCCGCGCCCGCGCCTGCAGCCGTCGTCCTCGCGCCGGCGTCCCGTCGCCGCCCGGAGCGCCTCGCCGTCGCCCACGCTCACCTACCGGCCTCCTGCCCGAGGCCTCCTCCTCGACCTTGCATCGCCCTCCACTGCCCCCTCGTCCAGGAGCTCCACGAGGAGAGGAGCAGCGACGCCGGAGCGTCGGCTTCGCCCGCTGCTTCTCTGGATGTCGGGCTTCAGCGAGCTCCGCCGTCCCTCCTTCGTCATTTTTCCTGCCGGGCCCACTTCCTCCGTGCCGTCTTCGTCGAGCACCAGGAGCTCGACCTCGTGCCCTCTCTGCTGCGTTAGGCCATGACCAGCCCTGCTGCCTTCGGTTGCAACCGATTTGTTTGTCACGTTGGACACCGGCGCCCGGAGTCTTCGGATCCGACAAGTTTCCTTTACGAGTTGTACAACTACGCCGCGGAGACCAAGACCGTCAAGTCCACACGGGAGCCCGGACGACTACTTCCACGATGATGCGAGTACATGGATACACCAAGTTCATATCCGATACGTGTACGACAAGACGCGGGAGAACGACTTCATGGACCGACAAGTGCACGACTACGAGGATTGTACCAAGTACCCCTTCGTTTCGACGAGACCAGCAAGTCCGGAGAACGCCAAGTACCCCTTCATGTCGGCAAGATCCGCAAATCGGACCCTGAACGGTCGACGTCTTGTGGACCATGTACGACGACCGTCGCCGAAGACCCGTGTAACGTGAACGTGAACAACTACCGTCGCGAGTACCTCTACGTCGTCATGTACCCCTACTTCCCACGACGACCCCGTGAACAACTACTTCCTCGTCGACACGTGTACCCCTACCGCCGAACTCGATCCGTTTCGATGATGCTCGCTTCAAAGGTATAACCGCCGGAACGATGCCCGTGAACGAATGCATGTGTGATGTATGAGTTGCTCGTGCTTGCACCGTGCTCGATTTGTCGGTGCATGTTGCCCTCTTTTACTTTGTCACCGTCATGTGGGAACCCGGTATCCGGTATCACCCCACCTTCTATCGCGTGTCACGCTCCCGTCACTTTTCCTTTTGCGACGGTATCTCCGCGAGTTACCGGAACCGATATGTTGCCGTGGCATCATTTTCGGATTCGTTGCCGTGGCACCCCTTTTCCCTTCCACCACGGTGACAATGCTTCATAATGCTCATGTCAACTCTTAATAAATATTGCATAACTTGTTCATGTCATCCGCTTCATGATAACAACATTTAAAATGGTTAAAATGTTGTTTGTTTAAATTTGTTTAAATGCCATGTTAAAATGATTTAATTCATAACTATTCAACCGTAGCTCCGAATTAAATAAACTTTATATATAGATGGGGTAGAATTTTGCCTAGTTTATCATGGTGGCATCACTTTGCATGTTAAACAACTCTAAAATTGTGTTTAGGGCAGATCAGGTCCAAACCTAATATTTGCACATGAGGATTTCTGGAATTGTTGTTCGTTGTTTCTGGCCTCATTTAAACTTGCCTAGATTAGATAGTTTCATCATGTTTCACCCTCTTGCCATGTTTTAACAACATTTAATATTGTTGGGTACCTAAACGAGAGAGAACTAAATAATTGATGTGGTGTCTTGTCAATATGCATTTCGATGCATATTGTGTGCCACTTAATGTGTAGGATTGTTTGTGCATTTTGCCATGCCATGCCTCTTTAAACCGGACATGCATCATACTCGATTGTGCATCATGCCATGTTGATGTGTTGGTTGTTTACTATGTTGATTGCTCTTTTCCGGTGTTTGCTTCTTCGGGTTGGTTCCAATAACGTCGAGTTTGTGAGGATCCGTTTGTCTACGTCCGTTTATCTTCTTCATGGACTCGTTCTTCTTCCTTGCGAGATTTCAGGCAAGATGATCATACCCTCGAAATCACTACTATCTTTGCTATGCTAGTTTGCTCGCTCTTTTGCTATGCCATTGCTACGATGCCTACCACTTGCTTGTCAGCCTCCCAATTGCCATGTTCAGCCCCTAACCCACCATTGTCCTAGCAAACCGTTGATTGGCTATGTTACCGCTTTGCTCAGCCCCTCTTATAGCATTGTTAGTTGCAGGTGAAGATCGAAGTTTGTTCCTTGTTGGAACATGGAGGCCATTCCTTGTTGGAACATTTAGTTACTTGTTGGGATATCACTATATTATATTATCTTATTTAATTAATGCATCTATATACTTGGTAAAGGGTGGAAGGCTCGGCCTTATGCCTGGTGTTTTGTTCCACTCTTGCCGCCCTAGTTTCCGTCATATCGGTGTTATGTTCCCGGATTTTTGCGTCCCTTACGCGGTTGGGCTATAATGGGAACCCCTTGACAGTTCGCCTTAAGTAAAGCTTCTCCAGTAATGCCCAACATTGGTTTTACCATTTGCCACCTAGCCTTTTTCTTCCCTTGAGTCGGCCGACTCAAGGGTCATCTTATTTTAACCCCCCCGGGCCAGTGCTTCTCTAAGTGTTGGTCCAACTGAGTGATGTCCGAGGCTACCAGGGGCAACTCTGGGCTGGCTTACCCGACGTCTGGCTCATCTGAGTGTGCCCTGAGAAAGAGATATGTGCAGCTCCTATCGGGATTTGTCGGCACATTCGGGCGGTGTTGCTGGTTTAGTTTTACCCTGTCGAAATGTCTTGTTGTACTGGGATACCGAGTCTGATCGGAATGTCTCGGGTGGAGGTCTATTCCTTCGTTGACCGTGAGAGCTTGTGATGGGCTAAGTTGGGACACCCTGCAGGGATTTGAACTTTCGAAAGCCGTGCCCGCGGTTATGGGCAGATGGGAATTTGTTAACGTCCGGTTGTAGACAACCTAAACTTGACCTTAATTAAAATGAATCAACCGCGTGTGTAACCGTGATGGTCTCTTTCCGGCGGAGTCCGGGAAGTGAACACGGTTGTTGGAGTTATGCTTGACGTAGGTAGTCCAGGATCACTTCTTGATCATACTTTTATCGACCGTGCTTTGCCTTCTCTTCTCGCTCTCATTTGCGAATAGGTTAGCCACCATATATGCTAGTCGCTTGCTGCAGCTCCACCTCATACTTTTACCTTACCCATAAGCTTAAATAGTTTTGATCGCGAGGGTGCGAGATTGCTGAGTCCCTGTGGCTCACAGATACTTCCAAAACCCAGCTTGCAGGTGCCGATGAGACCGTGCACATGACGCTACCAAGCTCAGGAGGAGCTCAATGAAGATCTTGTCCTTTATGTTGTTTCGTTCTAGTTGATCAGTAGTGGAGCCCAGTTGGGGTCGATCGGGGACCTTTGTCGCATTTGGGGTTCTTCTTTTATTTTGGTTCCGTAGTCGGACCTTGAGTGTAATTGTATGATGTAATGTTTCATTCATGTAATTGTGTGAAGTGGCGAGTGTAAGCCAACTATGTATCTCTTTCCTTATTTATTACATGGGTTGTGTGAAGATTACCTCACTTGCGACATATGCCTTCAATGCGATTATGCCTCTAAGTCGTGCCTCGACACGTGGGAGATATAGTCGCATCGAGGGTGTTACACTACAATTATGACCCGGTGCCATCAGTATTTATAAACCGGCAAGTTCTACATTCTTAAACCGGCTAAAGACCAGATGAGTATTTCAAAGACCAATATTTTTGTTAAGCATTGGGAGCTGAGTCAAAGGAGTTATTCTTCACAATATTTCTCTGTGACAAACCAATGTCAGCAAATTGATTATGAAGCTGGCCTATTGACCCGGATTTTCTAGAAGGAGGAAATGGCAAGGACTTAAGGATGATCAGGATCAGTTTAACATGGATAAATCCAAATTAAACTGGGGGCTAATGTCGGGGATATACCCCGCGGTATGACCCGGCCGGAGTTATAACCCGGCTAGGACTTGGTAAACCGGCGGGTAGTTAAGACAGACAGTTAAGACAGATGGCTAAGTGAAATGATAACCCGGCAGGTGTTAAGTCAGATGATAACCCGGCAGGTGTTAAGTCAGATGATAACCCGATAGACCATCATAAAGCGGCAGACAATCATAAACCGGCAGGAAGTCATAACCCGGCAGACCATCATAAACCGGCAGACAATGATAACTGGTTGACAGTCATAACCCGACAGACATTGATAACAGGTTGATAGTCATAACTCGGCAGATAGAGTCGCCTGGAGTTATGAAGCCCAAGATGTTAAGAATCCCATGAAGAGAAGTCAGAATAGTTTAAGTCTTAATCCGAGTTGGACTCTACATGTAACCCGCCCCTCCAACATATATAAGGAGGAGCAGGGCACCCCAAGAGGGAGAGAGAAATAATCTTAGGGCTAGACATAACAGGGAGAGCCGGTTTGCGGCGACTCCCTCATGATGATAATGAGACCTAGCCACAAACAACATGTAGGGTTGTTACCGGATGATGTTTCCCGGGGTCCGAAGCTGTCTAAACCCTTGTCTTGCGTTGTGTCTCTCGATTCCGCTCAACCCCTCTCAAGCTACCACATAGATGCGTTGGCCTCACGACTAAGTCCTCACACTAGGACATCTGTCGTGACAATTCCACGCCAGTAATGATCTTTTGTAGTAGCTTTTTTTAATTTTCTAAAATCAATTACCATTCTATAGCCAGTCACTATTCTTTATGGGATAAGTTCATTTTTATCATTAGGAATGGCAGTAATACCTTCTTTCTTAGGGATACGATGAACAAGACTTACCCATCTACTATTAGCTATGGGATAGATTATACCTACTTCTAGAAGCTTTAGTATTTTAGTTCTTACCACTTCTTTCATCTTAGGATTCAAATGTCGCTGATGATCAACAACGGGTTTAGCATCAGGTTTCATATTAATCTTGTGCTGACAGAGAGTGGGACTAATGTCCTTAAGATCAACAAGAGTATATCCAATGGCAGCATAGTGCTTCCTCAGAATTTTTAATAATCTCTCTTCTTTGTGCTCTGAATGGTTAGCACTAATAATAACATGATATATATTTTTCTCATCAAGATAAGCATACTTCACTGTGTTAGGCAATTGCTTTAATTCAAACACATGATCACCTTTAGGTGGAGAAGGACCTCCTAGAATTTCAATAGGCAAATTGTGTTTTAAGGATAGGTTGTTGTTCAAAGAATGTTTTATCTATTTCATTTCTTTCATGCAATTGCATATCATTTTCATGGTCTAGCAAATATTGTTCTAGTGGATCAGTAGGAGGTACGGCAATAGAAGCAAGACCAATTATTTCATCCTTACTAGGTAATTCTTTATCATGAGGTTGTCTACTAAACTTAGAGAAATTAAACTCATGAGACGCATCACCAAAGTTAACACTGACGGTTTCTTTCTTGCAATCTATCTTAGCATTGATAGTGTTCAAGAAAGGTCTACCAAAAATTGTGGGACAAAAGTCATCTTGTGGGGATCCAAGAACTAAAAAATTAGTAGGGCATTTTATTTTCCCACACAATACTTAAACATCTCTAACAATCGCAAGTGGGGTGATGGTATCTCTATTAGCAAGTTTAATAGTGACATCTATGTCTTCTATTTCAGCGGGTGCTATATCATTCATAATTTCTTGGTATAAGGTAAAAGGAATAGCACTCACGCTAGCACCCAAATCACATAAACCATGATAGCAATGATCTCCTATTTGAACTAAGACAATGGGCATGCCAACAACTGGCTTGTTCTTATCTTTAGTGTCAGGTTTGGCAGTTCTAGCAACTTCATCACAAAAGTAAATAACATGCCCATCAATATTTTCGACCAAGAGATCTTTAACCATAGCAACACTAGGTTCTACTTTAATTTGTTTAGAGGGTTTAGGTGCTTTAATATTACTTTTGCAAACCATTGTTGACACCTTAGCATATTCCTTTATCCTAACAGAGAAAGGTGGTTTTTCAATATAAGCAGTAGGAACTACTGGATCAACATTGTAAATGATAGTTTCATCTTTAACTAAAACTTGTTCTTTAATTTCTTGCTTAATAGGGGGATGATATTTAAACCACTTCTCTTTAGGGAGATCAACATGAGTAGCAATTGATTCACAAAAGGAGGCTACTATCTCATAGTCAAGTCCATATTTAGTGCTAAACCTGTGAAAAGCATCGATATTCATAAAAGATTTAACACAATCAAACTCAAGCTTAATACATGTCTCTTTACCTTCATTGAGTTCCCAATGTTCAGAGTTGCGTTTAATTCTTTCTAAAAGATCCCATCTAAATTCAATAGTCTTCTTCATAAAAGAACCGACACAATAAGTATCGAGCATGGATTGATCATTACGAGAAAGTCGAGCATAAAATTTTTGAACAATAATTTCTCTTGAGAGCTCATGATTGGGGCATGAATATAACATTGACCTAAGCCTCCCCCAAACTAGAGTGATACTTTCTCCTTCACGAGGCCAAAAATTATATATATATAATTCCGATCATGATGAATTAGATGCATAGGATAAAACTTTTGGTGAAATTCCAATTTCAATCGATTCCAATTCCACGATCAATATCATCGCATAGCCTATACAATGTCTATGCTTCCCCCCCAAAGATAAAGAGAAAACCTTCTTCTTAACTTCATCTCTGGGTAAACCTGCAAGCTTAAACAATCCACAAATTTTGTCCACATATATCAAATGCATATCAGGATGTTTCGTTACATATCCTGCATAAGGATTAGCTAGCAGTTTCTCTATCATACCCGAAGGATTTTCATAAATAATATTTTTAGTAGGTGCAGTAGGTTGAGGGACAACTCTTTGTGTTTCTGGTCGAGGTGAAGATACCTCAAACAAACCACTCAAAGGATTGTTTTCCATAGTAACAAGTGACAGTAAATTTCAGCACGCAGTATAAGTTTTTCCTTACCAATTTCTACTTACCAAGAGCGCTTCACTCCCCGGCAACGGTGCCAGATAAGTATCTTGATGACCCACAAGTATAGGGGATCAATCGTACTCATTTCAATAAGTAAGAGTGTCGAACCCAACGAGGAGCAGAAGGAAATGACAAGTGGTTTTCAGCAAGGTAATTTTCGCAAGCACTGAAATTGTCGGTAACAGGTAGTTTGATAGCAAGATAATTTGTAACAAGTATCAAGTAAAATAGTAACAATAAGTGCATCAAGGTAGCCCAATCCTTCATGTGGCAAAGGACAGGCCGGAACGGTCTCAGTTAATAAGTAAAACGTTCTTGAGGACACACGGGAATTTCATCTAGTCATGTTCATCATGTTTGTTTGATTCGTGTTCGCTACTTTGATAATTTGATATGTGGGTGGACCGGTGCTTGGGTGTTGTTCTTACTGGAACAAGCCTCCCACTTATGATTAACCCCCTCACAAGCATCCACAACTATGAAAGAAGAATTAAGATAGCAATCTAACCATAGCATTAAACATATGGATCCAAATCAGCCTCTTACGGAATAACACATAAACTAGGGTTTAAGCTCCTGTCACTCTAGCAACGCATCATCTAATAAATACTCCACAATGCATTCCCTTAGGCCCAAAGATGGTGAAGTTTCATGTAGTCAACGTTCACATAACACCACTAAGGGAATCACAACATACATATCACCAAAATATCGAACGAATACCAAATTTACATGATTACTTGCAACATGACTTATCTCGAGGCCTCAAGAACAAAGGCAACTACTCACAAATAATATTCATGGTCAAGATCAGAGGGATATTAAATAGCATAATGGATCTGAACATATGATCTTCCACTAAATAAACCGGCTAGCATCAAATACAAGATCTAATCAACACTACTTGTCACCCACATGTACCAATCTGAGGTTTTGATACAAAGATTGAACACAAGAGATGAACTAGAGTTTGAGATGAGATGGTGATGTTGAATATGTTGATGAAGATTGGCCCCCCAAAGATGAGAGGGTTTTTGGTGATGACGATGGCTTCGATTTCCCCCTCCGGGAGGGAAGTTCCCCCGGCGGAATCACTCCGCCGGAGGGCAAAAGTGCTCCTGCGCAAGTTCCGCCTCGAGACGGTGGCGCTCTGTCCCGAAAGTCCTCTCCTTATTTTTTGGGGTCAAAAGACCTTATGTACCAGAAGATGGGGATCAGAGGTGGGCATGGCCCCCCACTATCCACCAAGGCATGCCTGGAGGGGGTGGCGCGCCTAGTGCCTTGTGGGCGCCTGGGAGCCCCCCTCTGGTAGTTCTTTTCTCCAATATTTATTATATATTCCAAAATAACTCTCCATAAAATTTCATCTCATTTGGAGATGTGTAGAATAGGTATCTCTGACATAGCTTTTTTAGGTCCATAATTCCAGCTGCCGGTATTCTCCCTCTTTGTGTAAACCTTGCATATTATGAGAGAAAAGGCATTAGAATTACTCCACAAGGTGTTATAATGCATGAAAACACTATAAATAATAGTAGGAAAACATGATGCAAAGTGGAGTATCAGGTCGTAGCCCTATGCTGGGAAATCTAGTGCGACTTGACACCTCTTTCAGTTTGCCTGCGCACCTGCCCCATCGTCGGCCTACTAGCATTTATTTTGGTGATGAACCAATCAAAAAATAAATGCGTGCAGCTAGGGATTAAGAAGTCGTGCTCGTGGCTCACCTTCCGCCCGGAGTGCCATATCGCCCATAAGGTGACGAACACTCGAATCAAAGTTGTATCATGGAGCCTCTCCATTACTGTGAATGTCCAACATTTCACTTCCTGCTTTGTTGTTTTACTTATGATATATATGACGTATTGATCCTCAATGGCACAAGCACACCTTGACATGGTGCACTCCATCAGTGAATGTCACCATGAATCATTGTTCCCACACATGACATAGTTCCTTGTTGAGCCATGTTTCGGTGATGAAACAAATCTGTCGATGGGATGGACAGTTGTGCCAACCTTCAAAGGAAGATTATGATTTTCAATGACACTTGTATCTTCCATGATTGCACAATGATCATCGCTCAGTCTCGGTGTTGGACGAATCTCCCCGACCATCAAGCCATGCCTCTCGGTGGATCTTAGTTGTGACAATCATCCGATAAGCTGATCTTACTAAAAATATTCCTTTTAGATCATGATTTCCGGCCCAAAAATCATTAACCTGTCTAGTGCATAAAGGAATAGAGAGGATCGCCTTAGAGTCAAAAGCTGTGAAAATGTTTCGGGGAAACTCCTTGTTCAATCCCAGTGTTGTGTAAAATAAGTACACTGGCCCACTGTGGTGGATCTAGTGACAAGCTCATGATAGGTCGCATGTTAAAATCTTGGGGCAGCGAGTTGTCACACCATATCTGAAATGTTTCACCATTGCCTACTCTTCGAATCAGTCCTTGGGCTAGAACTTATTTACATTACCTTCAACGATTGCACGCCACACCTACGACGTTGAACTGCCCAGCGTAGTGCCCGAAATCCGTAGTAGGAAAATACCTTGCCTTGAGGATACTTGCACTTAGAGTTTGTGTCCTGGAGTCTACACCATGCCTGTCGAGCTAACAGGGCAAGGTTAAAAAGTTCTATTGAGAAGCCTAAATTTCCCACACAATTAGGTCTAGTCATGACCTCCTAGGAGACCCAACTAACCTTTCTTTCTCCTTCCTTGCTTCCCCATCAAAACTTCCTGATTAGGGATATGATGACATGGTCCTCTAGGAAGTTTGAAGCAAGACATTGAGTAAACAGGTACGACCTGAGCAACAAACTTGACAAGCACATCTTTGCCACCAGCAGGCAACAATTTTTCTATCAAGCCCCTGACTTTGTTCCAGACACTGTCTCACAAAAACTTGAAAGCCCTATTTTTGAGTTGCCAAAATCACTCGGCATAGCCAAATATTTATCCGATAGTGTCTCATTTGGCACCTTGAGTAATTTCTTTATTTCATTCCTGAAGATTGTAGGGCACCCCTGTTTGCAAAGCGTCAAGGCATATCGCATGTGCTATGTGGGCATGGCGTCATGCTGACATGAGGGTGGGTCGTTGGCTAATTAAATTGGATCCAATCTGATCCGTGTTAGATGTAAAAATTTGTCACCTACAACATGTGCACTAATGGGCTGGCCCAACACTATTACATGCAATTGGTTTGGGAAAGATTCTATGTGAAGTGGTCACTAGTTTGGGGAACCTTCCGACTTACTTTTCTTCTTTTGTTATCCTTTATCGATTTTATCAATTTTCTTCTGGGATTAATTTTCTTTTGTTCTCTTTGCATCCAATCTTTTTTTGACCCTCCTAGTTTTAGTATACGAGCATTTCCTTACATGTCAAGATTTTTAAAAAAATGTGTGAACGGATTTATACACTTTCAAAAATATTTTGCTAAATGTCTGTTTTTAAGTGTGATGAACATTTTATAAATGAAATAAATATTATCTTAATATGTTTCATTTTAAAAAAATGCACAAATAATATTTTAGATTTAGTCAACATATTTTTAAATACATTAACATTTTTGAACGGCATGAAAACATTTTACATTTTCATGAATAATCACTTCATAATTGTTGTGAAAGTTTTTAAAATTATTACAATGAGTTTTCATAAAATTGCACAAACAAAGTTTTGCATTTATGCCAATTTTTTAAAATATCATGAATAATTTCTAAAACCAGTTAATATTTTGTTGGGTAGTATGAAGATATTTTTAAAAATGTCATGAAATTTTTATAATTTAATGGACATTCATTTAAATTTTATAAGCCATTTAATAAAAATGCAAGAACATTTTTTGAGCTGGATGAACAATTTCGAAAATAAAACGCAGACATTTTTAGTGAAATTTTGTTTTATAAATGTATTTGTATTACATTTCTAAAAATAAAAAACAATGATTTATTTTTTAAAAAACAGGAAAACACTATACGTAGGTGAAACACGGAGCTCAAAAGAAAAGAAGGATACAAAGAGCTTTTTCTCAACAAGCAGTACTACAAGAAGGCACACCCAACGTGGCTAGGCCGACCCATGTCTAATGGCAATAAGAAGAGCACAGCGATAGACGAGTTATCGACGCTCCTAGGGCCTGCTGCGAGCAATATTGCGCGTTCGCTAGTGCGCTGGCATTGCTAGCTCCATTGTTGAGATGCTTCCGTGTTTGATTTTCTTTTTCCATTTTTCTCATTTTAACAATTTCCCTGCAGACTTTTCTTTTTTCTCTCTCAGTTCATTATTGTATCTTTTAATTTTTTATATTATTTTCAAGTTCTTCTTTTCTTTCCTTTTCTGTTTCCTCCTTCGTTTTTCAATCAGTTTTTAAAAATTCATGAACATTCTAGAATTTGTGAACAGATTTTAAATTATCTATGCTTTATAGAAGTCACGTTTGTTAAATTATTAAATACTTTTCATATTCGTGACCATATTTTAATCTTTTTAGCATTTTTGAATTGGTGAACTCCTTTATAAATTCACAAACATTTCTTCAAATTCATCAATATTTTTAATTCGTGAACAATGTTGAAATTCAACAACTTTTTCTTCGAAATTTTAGGAATATTTTTATAATACATGAGAATTTAAATTCTTTGAACTATATTCAAAATCGTGAATATGTTTTCAAAATTCGCCACATTTTTTATTACATGAAAAGTTTATCAAATTCATCAATGTGTTCCAGGTTCATGTTTTCTCAAGAAAATTGTGAACATTTTAAAAAAAATTGAACTTATTAGAAAAACGTGAAGATTCTTTTTTTTTGGGTTTAATTCATAGTTTTTTTTATAAAAGCGAAGAGCACTTGTAATAAAAGTGCACATTTCTTACTTGCATATTTTTCAAAAAATGTAAATATTTTCTTAAAATCCTTGAACACGTTTTCATAATTCTAGAATTCTAACCAAATTTACGTCTAAAAATATTGATCAAGTATTTTCAAAAAACTGACACTTGCATGTGCATTGCAAAGGGGGGAATAATATTATTGCATATCAAAAAATGGACTTGGGCTATTGAATGAATAAAATAAAGAATAAAGAATTAAAATAAAAACCAAAAGTACAAAATAAATTATAATAAAATGGATAAGAATAAAATACAACTAAAGATATACAAAACCTAGCAAAAACCCAAAACCCAGAAAGAGGACTGCAAAATTGGTTGCCTAGTGCAAGTGTCCCTTGTGTGTTTGATCGATGAAATGATGCAGTGGGCATTACACAGCAAATAAGATAATGAACATTGCATGTTATCAATTGTAGTAGAGAGGAATTGCCGTCGTTTTTCTTTTCTTTTCTGATTTTCCTTATTTTTTTATTTTCCATTCTCTATTGGTTTTTCCCTGTTTATATTTTTTTACTTTCTTTTCAATTTACTTTCTCTTTCATTTTAGCCTTTTATATTTATTTTTAATATACCATTTTTACTTTTTCCATTTTCTTAACAGGACTTAAATCTATTTTTTAAATACATATATTTTTTTATTATATGTGTATTATGAAATTCCATGAATCCTTTTAAATGCAGAACACTTTAAATTAGGTGTACATTTCTAAGATAATTATTTTTCCATAATTACGTTAACACTTTTATTGGAAAATTAAAAATATATGCATGGACGCTTTTTGTAATAAGGAGAAGATATTTTATTAGATGAACATTTTCCAAATTATGTAAAAACTTTTAAATTTTGACTAACATTTTTTGAATACATGAACACTTTTTTGAAGTTAATATTAATTTTTTTGCAATTTTATAATTTACATTATCACTTTTTAAAAACGTGTTAACATTTTTTAGTTACATGAAGATGTTTTTAGCATGCGTGAACTTTTTAAAATATTTAATGAACAATTTGTAAAATATGTTTACACCTTTTTGAATTACATGAACAATTTCGAAAATTATGGGCAAATATGTTAGAACTGTATGAAGAACATATACACCCTGTATAAAACCTAGCGAAAGGTACCACCCTAGCAACTTACCAAATAAAATACCATTTTTGGTAAGCCAATAAGTGTTTACCAAATGCAATCTTATTTCTCCACACAATCACATTAATATTACTAGATAAATCATGAACTAATTGACTTACCAAATAAAATCATATTTTTTGGTATGTCAATAAATGCTTACCAATTAAGTGTTCATCAAATAAAATCTCATCTTCTCCATAATCATATTAATGTGGATAGATAAATTACAGACAAACGTATTAAAATATTTATGCTTTCATTTTAACGCAAAAACAATTATCTAGTACTCCTTGTGATCCATAATATGTGCAGCAGTTTTTAAAACTACGACACTTATTTTGGATAGGAGGGAGCACTAGACACAAAGTAGCTTGGGTGTTTAAAAACGACAAGAGTAAAACGCTTCGTTCGAAGGTGAGTTGTCATTTGGATCCGAAAGTCGTATGACATCTTTCCCCTAGGGTTTCTAGGGTCCACCCGTTCCTCTGGCGGCGCCGCCAGAGTCACTGAAGGTACTATCCAAGATCTCGTCGGATCAATCTAGCGATCATCGCCCCAGGTCGGCGCAGCGATCTAGAGGCGTCATGGAGGACTACGAACCCACGGAGGATGTAGGAGGGGGTCCGAAGGGAGTTCATGCGGGAGGAAGCGGTGATGGAAAAGGCAAGGGCGAGGAGGGTTTTGGAGATCGACCGGCTAGTCATGAGGAGGGCAAGAGAGGGGGGATCCGATGAAGGAGGTAGACGAGGCAGGTAGAGAGGATGAGGAGGAGGCGAATTGGGACCAGTATGGACCGTACCCAGATCTCGGGGATGCCTTTGAAGGTTTGAAGCTGCAGGGTGAGGAGGAAGAGGAGTTAGATCTGTCAGGAGAGGTGGATGAGTTGATCAATGAGGTGCGGTGGCTGGCCCTGTTTAGGGTTCACAGCCTTCGTCCGTTTAGCCACGTAGCTCTGCTGAATTCCATGAGGAACGCGTGGACTTGCGCCCAAGGAGTCACCTTTAATATCAAGGGACCGAATCTTTTCCTTGCCCACTGTCATTGCTTGGGGGATTGGAAGAGGGTAATGGAAGGTGGTCCTTGGCAGTTTCGCAGGGATCCGGTGGTATTAGTGGAGTATGATGGTTTTACCAACATTGCAGAATATGCCTTGAACATGTATCCATTATGGGCGAGAATTAAGGGTCTTCCTGATGGCCTTACTAGAAAGAAAGAGTTAGCGGAGAAGGTTGCAAAGAAGGTGGGGGAGCCCCCGTTTACAGTAGTGGTTAATGAAGGGAAGATAAATCCTTCAAACTTTCTCAGAGTTAGGGTTTTTGTGGATGTCAACAAGCCGCTAGTAAGGGTTGTCCGAATTACTCTGAAAGAACTAAAAAAGTATCCGGTCAGCTATGAGAAACTGCCGGACTTCTGTCACTTTTGTGGTTGCATGGGCCATGTTGGAGAGGAGTGTGGAGATGGTATCCATGATCCAGGGGATTGCGAGTGGGGAGATTGGTTGCACTGGAACAATGAGCCCAATGCTGGAAGTCGGGGCCGAGGTGGAAGGGGAGGAGCGTGGATGAATGCTTCAGGTAGAGGGGATGGCCGGGGTGGAGAAAGAAGGGAAGGGGGATGGAGTAATACGGGAGGGAGAGGTGATAGGGGTGGAGGAGCTTGGGTGTCAGGAGGTAGAGGGAGAGGAGAAGGCGTAGGGGAAGCCAACATGGAGTTGGATAAAAATGGAAGACATGAAGAAGAAGGAAAGAGTGCCCGGAAGAGGCTTATTGGCACGGATGGGTCAGTTACAATTGGAGGGCGGAACCTGCCGCATCTAGCAGGGAAAGTGTCAAACACAATCCTATTGTTGGAGAATGCGGATGAAATGGCAACTAGTAGTGGAGCAGATAATCCGAGTGCTACCCCTGGGAAAGTTCCTATTGTGAAGAGAAGGAAGCAGGGTGACGGAGTGGACGACGGCGACAGTACCTTAACAATTTCGGCGGCCTCCGGCGGGGAGGGCCGCCAAGCCCAATGAATCTAATCAGTTGGAACTGCCGGGGAGGGGGGAATACCCGGACAGTTCGAGAGATAGCGACTATCTCGCAGTCGCATTCCCCCATGTTTGTTTTCCTTTGCGAGACAAGACAAACAGCAAATAAGATGAGGAGAATAAGAAGTAGGCTGGGTTTGAAGGGATTTGAAGGAGTGGACAGTAATGGGATGAGTGGAGGACTTGCTCTGTATTGGCATGAGAATTGTGATGTCACTATTTTGGACAAGGATGACCGTTATATTGATGCCCTAGTAAAAATCAACTCTGACGCGGTGCAGTGGAGATTGACCTGTGTCTATGGAGAACCACGGGTGGAGAATAGACACATGATGTGGACCAAGCTCCAAAACCTTAAGAGTGTGAGCGATCGACCGTGGCTAGTAATCGGCGATTTTAATGAAGCCTTGTGGGATTTTGAGCACTTTTCAGCGACACCAAGGCCTGAGAGCCAAATGGTGGCATTTAGAGACACGCTGGAGGCATGTGAGTTGGTGGACTTGGGGTTCACAGGAGTTCCCTTTACATATGATAACAAGCGAAGTGGCATCAATAACGTCCAGGTCCGTTTGGACAAGGCTACTGCGTCAAACGAGTGGCAGAACCTATTTCCGTTTTACTTAGTAACACATGTGGTGTCCCCTTGCTCTGATCATACAGCTCTTGTGCTGAAAGGGGAGCCGGAGGTGGGTCAGCAGGGACCGAAAAACAGGAGGTACGAAGTGTTCTGGGAACGAGACGGGAGTATGCCGAAAGTGATCAAGGAAGCTTGGGACTCGGTGGGAGCAGTGGGTAACCTTGCAGAACTGCAGAATGCATTGGGAAAAACTATGACCACCCTTGGGGCCTGGAGTAATAAGAGATTTGGCAATGTGGCGAGAGAATTGGCGAAATCCCGAACCCAGCTAGAAGAACTTATGCATATGAATGCGGATAGGGAGGAGATAAGGAAAATAACAGACAAAATGAACGAGCTTATCTATCAGGAAGAAATGATGTGGATGCAAAGGTCCCGAATATCTTGGCTCAAAGATGGTGATCGTAATACCAAATACTTCCAAAGTAAAGCGGTGTGGCGCGCGAGGAAGAATAAAATACGCAGCCTAACAGATAGTACTGGTGGCGTTCATACAGACTTTAGTGAAATGGCAGGCATGGCAAATGAGTATTTTGGGGGAATTTTCTCAGCTGACCCCAACCTGAGAGCATCAGAGGTTTTGGACTTGTTGGAATCAAAGGTGTCAGAAGAGGATAATGAGCAGCTGTGTGCCCCTTTCAGTGAGAAAGAGATTGCATACGCTCTGTTTCAGATTGGGCCCTTGAAGGCTCCAGGTCCCGACGGGTTCCCTGCAAGGTTTTATCAACGAAATTGGAGCACGCTGAAAGATAGTGTGGTGGCAGCGGTTATGGATTTCTTTATGACGGGGATCATGCCGGAAGGGGTAAATTCTACTGCCATTGTTCTTATACCCAAGATCCCTAATCCTACCATGCTTACACATTATAGGCCCATAAGTTTATGTAATGTAATATACAAGTTTATATCGAAATGCTTGGTTAACCGGATGAGACCTTTGTTGGATAATATTGTATCAGCAGAACAGAGTGCTTTTATTCCGGGTAGGCTCATCACAGATAATGCCCTAGTGGCTTTTGAGTGCATCCACCATATAAAGCAAGAGAAGGATCCCACAAAAAGTCTCTGCGCCTATAAATTGGACCTCTCTAAAGCATATGATCGTGTTGATTGGGCGTTCTTGAAGCGAGTGATGCAAAAGTTGGGCTTCACGCACTGATGGGTGGACTGGATAATGACGTGTGTCACCTCTGTGAGATATGTTGTTAGATTAAATGGAACCCTCTTGGATTCATTCGCACCGTCGCGTGGGCTTCGGCAAGGCGATCCTCTCTCACCCTTTTTGTTCTTATTTGTGGCTAATGCTTTGTCTTTTATCCTTGAGCAAAAGGTGGCTGCTGACGAGATTACACCTATAAGAGTGTGCAGGCGTGCACCCGGCATCTCACATCTATTGTTTGCAGATGATACTATGTTGTTTTTCGAGGCTTCAAAGGAACAAGCAGAAACGGTGAAAACTGCCCTTGAACTATATAGTGAAGCAACAGGACAAACGTTGAACTATGACAAGTGCTCTATATTGTTTGGTAAGTCATGCCCGAACTCTATACAGGAGGAAGTGCGAAGTGCCCTCAATGTGTCAAATATGGTTTTTGAAGAGAAGTATCTAGGGCTCCCAACACCGGATGGCCGTATGTCGAAGGGTCGGTTCCAGAATCTCCAAATGAGCTTGACGAAACGGCTAATCCAGTGGGGGGATGGATGTTTGGCACAGCCAGGCAGGGAAGTGCTCATCAAATCGGTTGCACAAGCCTTACCTACGTACATAATGGGAGTATTCAAACTACCATTCTCTGTTTGTGATGAGCTCACAAGAATGGTTAGAAGCTTTTATTGGGGATCGGAGAAGGGAAAAAGGAAGGTACATTGGCGTTCTTGGGAGAAGTTGATGCAGCCAAAAAGCATAGGTGGCGCTGGCTTCAGGGATTTTCGGTTGTTTAACCAGGCCCTGCTGGCCCGCCAGGCCTGGCGCCTAATAACCAGATCTCAAAGCCTGTGTGCGCAAGTTCTGAAGGCCAGATATTACCCGGAGGGGAAGCTGGAGGATACAGTGTTTAGTGGAAATGCATCTTCCTCGTGGCAAGCGATTAGCTATGGCCTTGATCTGTTGAAAAAAGGGCTTCTGTGGAGAGTTGGGAACGGGCATAGTATCAGAATTTGGCGTGACAATTGGATTCCAAGGCCATACTCCTTCAAGCCAATAACGAACCAAGGCACTTGTAGG
The DNA here is from genome assembly GCA_034509565.1 of Triticum monococcum. Taxonomy (NCBI): domain Eukaryota; kingdom Viridiplantae; phylum Streptophyta; class Magnoliopsida; order Poales; family Poaceae; genus Triticum; species Triticum monococcum. The sequence goes on along the minus strand of CM067843.1, from coordinate 550,255,398 downwards.
ATAAGGTTTGTAAAAGACCTACTGACCAAAATGGTTCCTGGAAATATGATGTAGTGCAGCAGTATTTCCTCCCAGCAGATGTAATGGAAATTGTTAAGATCAGGGAATCTCCGAGGCAAGAGGAGGATGCCATCGCTTGGGGTCCAGGGAAACACGGGGTTTTCTCGGTGAAAAGTGCATATGATTTTGCTTTTGAGGAGCTGTATCGAAGCTCGGAGACGGGATCCAGTTCGGCTCCTCACGGTCGAAGGAGGGGATGGGATCTGATTTGGAAGTGTGACATTCCTCCCACAGTCCGTAACTTTGCTTGGAGAGTAGCAATGGATTCATTACCCACATGGCAAAATAAGCATAAACGGGGGCTGGAAACGGACGGTTTATGCCCAATTTGTTCTACTGAAGTAGAAGACAATTTTCATCCCTTTTTCCGATGCCCTCTAGCTCGGGAGTTATGGCATACAATGACGGAGGTATGGAACCTACCAGATATCACGACGATATTACACACGGGCAAAGAATGGTTACTCCATGCACTGGATCCGGTACCTGATGTTGAGAGAGCAATGTTACTGATGACCTTATGGCGTATTTGGTTTGTCCGAAATGAGGTGGTCCACCACAAGACCCCGCCTCCGGCTGAGATATCAAAAAGATACCTGGTGAGCTACCTCGATTCCATTTTAGGACTCAAATCTGCCTTGCAAATGGTTTCTGGCAAGGGTAAAACTCCCCTCAATATTCCATCGGCGAACAACATAATACCGGCTCTGGCGGGGCGCTGGAAAAAGCCAGATGTTGGCTGGGTCAAATTAAACACCGCTGGCTCGTTTAGTTCAGAGGGTGGTGCTAGTGCAGGAATGGTGCTACGGGATGACCAGGGTGAGATTATCTTCTCAGCGAGCCGAGTTCTTTTTTCATGCAGAGAAGCGTTAGAAGCGGAGCTCTGCACGTGCATGGAAGGCCTATCTCTATCAATCCAACGGTCAGAACTCCCAATTATCGTCGAGATGGACTCCATGGTGGCCTTGAAGATGATTCAAGCTCAGGATGAGGACAGATCCTTATATTCAACCATTATTAGAGAGATTCGTCATTTAATGTCTCTTCGTAGAACTTGTATTAGCTTTGTTAATCGATCTGAGAATAAAGTTAGTAACAGTTTAGTATCGTTCGCGAGGGTTGAAGGAAGAACTATGACTTGGCTTGGGTCCGGTCCTTCAGTTTCCCTAGAGCTAGCTCTCGCAGATTGTAATCACATTGATTCTGAGTAATACAAGTTTTCTACCCGCAAAAAAAAAGAAAGTCGTATGATGTACTCCCTTCGTCCAGAATTACTTGTCATTAAGAGCCCGTTCGAACTACCTCCTGCTCTCCAACTCTCCGGAGCGAAGCAACATGCAATGTTAATTTGAAGAGCTGCTAATATGATGCTCCGCGCTCTCTGCTCCGGAGTGAAGAAGTGGAGGGCTACCGAACGCAGCCTAAAATAGATACATTTAACGTATTATTTTTTCTTTGTCACACCTTTTGTGACATTAAGAGCTTAGGCTCTGTTTGGTTCATAAGTCCTATGACTTTTTTTAGTCCCAACTTATAAGTCTCAAGTCCCTAAAAAGTCTCTACCTGTTTGGTTCCTGGTACTTATAAGTCTCTATAAGACCATATTACAACTATAAGTCCCTATAAGTCCCTCCTTGAGAGTCTTATTTCATAAGTCTCAAATGCCCACTTTAAGTCCCTATAAGTCCCTCCTGTTTGGTTTGGATGGGACTTATAAGGACTTATTTAAGTCCCTAGACCAATAAGTCCTTGGAAACAAACACCCTCTTAGATGTGACATCCTTAGAAAACATCTAAAGATGAGTTAGACAAATTATTTTAGTTTTACATACATTCATGTCATCATTTTTGGGGAGTATGATGGTACGTGCAGCTGCTGCAGTGACGCATCGACCAGTTCTCTTTTGTTTTATTTTGCGGGGTGACCGGTCCATTATTTGGCCGTAAATTAATGAGCCACTTGGGAAGATCATAGACCAGGTTACATGATCCGGGGTATAACGTATACGTATAACAGTCGTATGCAAGATATCACAAGATCGAGATGTGTATGGGCAAAAAAACAATGCATCGATACCGCTCAAGTCCTTGATTACTCCAAGTGGGAGCCTGTCATCGGCATCAACGATGAAAGTTGAGAAGTACAGCAGAGCTGAGCTAGATTTGTGGTGACTATTTTTTGTTGCCGTGCTTGCGAGTAGTCAAAAATCCCAGCAACTCCCAACGTTTCGCTGTCAAAAATCCCAGCAACTCCAACAACAGACGCTTGCGCCAGCGGTAGATCGCCTATTTCAAGAGTGTAGGACAATAGTAGTTGAAGCAGCTGCCACGGACAAAATCGCCATGATGACGCCGCCGCCGCCGCCGCCGCCGCCTGTTCAGCCGCACGCCCTCCTCGTGTCCACCCCATTCCAGGGCCACATCAACCCCCTCATGCGCCTTGGCCGGCGCCTGGCCGCCAAGGGCGTGCTAGTCACCTTCACCACCGCTCTCCGAGCAGCCGTCCGCGTGGAGGAGGACGGCGACGGCGACGGCCACGAGCGCGCGGGGTTCCGGTTCGAGCGCCTGCGCGGCGGCGGGCTGTGGGAGCCGGAGGATCCACGGTTCAGCGACGCCGGCGACATGGCGCGCCATGTTGAGGCCGCTGGACCGGCGGCGCTCAAGGAGCTCATCCGCCGGGAGGCCGAGGCCGGGCGGCCGGTGACGTGCGTCGTGACCAACGCCTTCGTCCCGTGGGCGCTCCGCGTGGCTGGCGAGAATGGCCTCCCCTGCGGCATGCTGTGGATCCAGTCCTGCGCCCTGCTCTCCGTGTACTACCACTACGTGCACTCGCTCGCGGCCTTTCCCGAGCCGGACGGCGGCGCGTCCGGCCGCTCGCTGCTGGCGATCCCTGGGCTCCCGGACCTCGCCATGGACGACCTCCGTCCCCTCCTGATTTACGCCTCGGACCAGGACATGTGGCGAGAGATGCTCTTCGCGGATCTCAGCGTCATCCGCGAGAAGGTATCGTGGGTGTTCGTCAGCACCTTCGACGAGCTGGAGCACGAGGCCGTCGCGGCGCTTAGCGAGCACCTGCCGGTTATACCAGTCGGCCCTCTCATCAAGCCGGAAATCGGCGAAATCGACGGGTCCTCCGATGACGACGGCTGCATCGCGTGGCTCAACGCGCAGGCGCCGCGCTCGGTGGTGTTCGTTGCGTTCGGGAGCCTCGTGAAGACGGGCGACGACGAGACTGCCGAGATAGCGGCGGGGCTGGCCAGCATGGGCCGGCCGTTCCTCTGGGTGATGCGCGACGACAACCGCGCGGTGCTCTTCCAGGGCACCCTGGACGGCGTCACGGCGGCCACCTTGTGCGACAGAGGCAAGGTTGTCCCGTGGTGCAAGCAGGCGCACGTGCTCGCGCACGGCGCGATCGGCTGCTTCGTCACGCACTGCGGGTGGAACTCCACCACCGAGGTGCTCGCCGCGGGCGTGCCGGTCGTTGCCTGCCCGAGGTGGTCCGACCAGAACATCAACGCGAAATTCCTGGTGGATGTGTACCGACTCGGCGTCCGTGCGCCGACGCCGGTGACAAGGGAAGCGCTCCATCTATCCATCGAGGAGGTCATGAGCGGGCCGGAGGCGGGAGCGATGGGACTACGAGCGGCCAGCTGGAAGGAGAGGGCGCGTGCGGCGCTGGCCGACGGCGGCTCGTCGGATCACGGAGTCCAAGCTTTTGTTGACCAGATAAAGTAGACCCAAAGGGAGCGGACACAGCTCCTCTGACGTGCCGTCAGCTCACTGACACGTGAGGCCTGGCCCCACGTGTCAGTGGGCCGACGGCAGGGTGCAGTACGGTAGAGGAGCCGGCTTCAAAGGGAGCGTGCTTCATGTGCATTAGTACTCCCTCGGTAACGAAATAAAGTATAAAATACTCCCTCGGTAAAGAAACATAAAATCATTTAGATCATTATAAAATAGTGATCTAAACGTCTTTATATTTGTTTATAAAGTGAGTACTATTTAGTCTTTATTGTCCTTGCTACCAGTGATCATCCTCTCGTGATGGTCATTATTATTGCTTTTCACCGTCTCATACAAATTTATTGATAAAACATTACCTAATTTAAATGTATAATAAGGAAATATCAAAAGTCATGAGGAAGAGGAAGATCATCGGAAAGAGAATGATGCAGCAGGTAACTTTTGTAAATTGTGTAAATGGAGTATATTGCCATTATAACTTTTGTAAATTGTGTAAATGGAGTATATTGCCATTAACTTCACAACATAAATGATGCAACTGTAAATTGTGTAAATGGAGTAACAGTAGTGAATCAAAACAGAAATGGAGTTCATCCACTACAACTGATAACAGAAGATACTAGATCAAATAGTACACCAGGTAGATAGATAGATAGATAGATGCTCCTGAGTATAACAATGGAGTAACAAATAGATAGACCAAATAATACGCCGTCACCAGAAAAGAAGAAAAATAATACTCCATCTAAACATGTTTACACCATCCACTACACCGTGGAAATGGACTAACAATAGTTCATCCACTATATTGCCATTAACTTTAGAACAAAAATTAACTTGAAATTAACACTATTCACCCTCCTACATCCACTACACTAGTACACCCTCCTACATATATTTCCACTAACTTTAGAACAGAAATTAACACTGTTCACTCTCCTCCGTCCACTCCACTAGTTTATCCACTGTAATCAATCCACTATTTACTCCATTGCCATTAACTTAAGGATGAGAACGGTGGATGGGGTAGAACAGTGGATGAATTAGTGGATTTACACTGCAAATGGAGTGGTTCATCCACTACACTAGTACTCATGTTAACATTATCCTACTGATAACTTGCCATCCACTAGTACTGTTAACTTGCAGCCATTTGGGAAAATTCAGTTAACTAAAATTAACTTGCAAATATCCAGTTACTGGCAGTCATTTCAGTTACTTGGAGTACCACATTTAACTGATTTTTATAGTTTAGAGTACTGCAGTTAACTGAATTTTGGAGTAATGTTAACTGAATTTGGATTGTTGGAGTATTTGCATTGTTGGAATAAAGAAACTTGCTCCTTTTGCTCCTTTGCAGGTGTTCAACAGCCAATAAGAAAAAACCTACCAAATAAGCACATGTTTACTACATATATTGCTTTGAAATCACTGAGTAAAGATGGAGAAGTTGAGAAAAAGGACAAAGAGAAGGCTGTTGACCTATTGTATAGAAGTCTTAGAACCGTTGGAACAATAAGGAGACTTGCCCGTGATCAAATTGCACATGGCTCAAAAGTTGATGTCTCTAACCAAAAGAGAGGTAAAGCATGTCGCAAGAGAAAATATCTTGACCTCCCTGGGATATCTACAATCCTGCTAAACAAAAGGAAAACAACCAGAGCTCTTTCTAGTTCTCTGGGTGTTATATAGCCCTTCACGAGCACCTTATAGACTTTACTCAAGCCAATTAACAAGATAGCTAGACTCAAGTTCTGCATATTCATGTCAGATCAAGCAACATTGAAGAATGCCAGGCCTAGACTCATTGATATGAGCATAATTGTCCACATTGACGAGAAGTGGTTTGATATGACTCAAAGGAAATGCACCTACTGAAAGTGCAATTGTCACTCAATTACGATTTTGGTGTTAATCACAATACGATTTGCGAGAACTAATGTCGGTTATCAAGTTTATCTCAGGACATTGGCTTCTCCATTTGGTCTATGGACTTCGGTAACCCCACCTATTCAAAAAGGGCAAAAGACGATGTTCTTCGGTATCTCAGAAAGTTATCCGGTTACTTTTTGTGTCGTCGGAACATCCGTACTATGAAGAGGGGTTGCAACGATTAGGGAGTCAGGAAATTCAATCAAATTCCATTTATACTTTTATCCCTAATTATTTCAGACTTTGGAAGGGTTTCTCAATTGTTATTGGAGTCCCACCCAGAGGACCAGGTACCCGCTGCCCTTGTGATTTGGGTGCCTGGAGGCACCAGAGGATTTTTTTCCTTTGCCTCGGACTTGTTAGGGTGCCTGAGGTCCCTGGACCCCCGGGTGCCCGGAGTATGTGCTCCCGCTCTGGACAGTCTGGGTGCCCGGGGTCCTGGACCACCGGGTGCCCGGCCCTCTGCACACTAGCCCAGCTGATCCATTTGGGTGCCCAGGGCAAGCTGTGGCCTCTCTGGTGTGTCTGAGAGCCTGAACCCCTTTAGTCCAGGTACACGGGGTTGCGGCTATGCAACGACTCCTTTCACTTGGAGGGTATAAGTAACCCCCTTCTTCCACCCTTTAATCCTAATCTACCTCAAGTTTTTCCCCTCCATTGCTAAACCGGAAAAAGCTCAAGATCTACTTACCCAACCACTCAAGCTCTCTCATACTTTAGGGATAGGAGGAGATTCGCCCGATCTACATTCCTACCAAAACGAAATGTGTTCCTCGGCTCTTTCATCTTGACCAAATTGTTACTCTTCGGGTGTTTGGATACCCTAGATGGAAGAGGTCACCGCGGAGCCACATTCCATTGTGGTTAAGATTCATGGTGATGTTGGGAGCCTCCCATTTAGTTATGGAGACTTCCCCAACCTTGTTTGTAAAGGTCCCATTTCTGCCTTCAAGGGCACAACTAGTGGATTCACGACATCTTGCATTATGTGATTATGAGGATAATATGGTGAGTCCTTGGGATGCTCGGAGAGCATTGTGCTTCCACACCTCTCCAACAAACACATCACAACCAAAGAGGGTGTGGGATCGACAAGAGAGGTCTAGAAGGGGGGGGGGGGGGTTGAATAGACACTAACAAGGCAAAATGTGCAGTTTTTAATTTTCTTAGAACTTAGGCAGGTTTTAGTGAAGGAAATATGCCCTAGAGGCAATAACAAAGTTGCTATTTATATTTTCTTATATCATGATAAATGTTTATTATTCATGCTAGAATTGTATTAACCGGAAACTTGATACATATGTGGATACATAGACAAAACACAGTGTCCCTAGTATGCCTCTACTAGACTAGCTCGTTAATCAAAGATGGTTAAGTTTCCTAAACATAGACATGTGTTGTCATTTGATGAATGGGATCACATCATTAGAAGAATGATGTGGTGGACAAGACCCATCCTTTAGCTTAACATAATGATTGTTAAGTTTTATTGCTATTGCTTTCTTCACGACTTATACATATTCCTTTGACTACGAGATTATGAAACTCCTGAATACCGAAGGAATACCTTGTGTGCTATCAAATGTCACAACGTACACTGGTACAACGAGCTCCTAAACAAACGGTATAAAACCCTTCCGCGACGGCATTTGGAACCGTCGCCACGTGAGTGTGGGCGATAGGGGGGTCCTTCCCACATGACCAGAAATCGTCGGGGATAGGCCCTCGTGGGACCCAGGCTGGGGCCAAGTGCGATCGGGCGAGGCATGGAAACCCAATCATTTTCGTAGGTATGTACATCCCACACGGTGAATCCCAGAAATCATTTTCGTAGGTATGTACATCCCACACGGTGAATCCCAGAAATCATTTCCGTAGGTATGTACATCCCACACAGTGAATCCCAGAAATAGTTTCCGTTGGTATGTTCATCCGACACGGTGAATCCCAGAAATCATTTCCGTAGGTATGTACATCCCACACGGTGAATCCCAGAAATCATTTTCGTAGGTATGTACACCCCACACGATGAATCCCAGAAAATCATTTCCGTAGGTATGTACATCCCACATAGTTCTTTTGTGTGGAAACGTGTGTGCAAGGTGTCCTAACGCAAACAGTTCGCTGCCGGAAGCCGTGTGTGATTGTTAGTTGATCGAACACACCTATTTTCTAGAAACCGTGCGGGTTGTTTGAGTAACCATTTGCAATAGAAAACCCCAATAAGCAGAGTAGTTAGCCTATTATTGATAATCCATGTACTAATCAAACTGATATTTCTTATAAAACACGCCAGATATTTCATATCCGTCTAAAAGCAACCAGGATTTCATAATCGAATTACATCATATAGCTATTTATGCCATTACACAACAGCATCAAGTTTCACATGCAGCATCAAAAACCTTTGGAAAGTAGCATCATACACGTCAATAGACATATGAATCTCATCTGGGAAACTGCAGAAGCGGAAGGCAAATATTGAGCCTTCAGTGATGTTGAATGTCCTTGTAACTTTAGGCCAGTGGCTATGGATAATTGCCCGCCCAACCTTCGTCCTCTTCAGCAAGACTTCAATATTGTACCGTGGGTGTTGAATGAATACCTTCCTCGCCTCTTGATCATGCAGGTGGTTTGAGAGGTAATCATCGGCGAACTGCTTTGAAAAGTACTGAAAACAAAGCTATGTATAAATTGATGTTGTAAATTTTGAAATGGCGCAAGGGGTAAAAACAAGGTAAAAGAGTTGGTACCATCCTATAGTTGACTGATGTCTTCTTCATTATGCAAACACAGATCTTGCTGTTATTCGTCGCAAGTTTCTTCATCCTAACAATCTTTCTGAGTTTCTTGACTTGACTGATATTCATGGACATCTCATTTCCCCATATGCAAAATGGGTCGAACAGTGGGTCTAAGCCTCTGACAGCAGGACCTACATGTGCAAGACCAAATTGTAAGAAACCTAAATATTAGAATGATTTCTGCAACTGCACAATAATGTTCTATTAGCCAAAGGACCCTGCTTGAACAAACCTCGATGGTAAACCGCAGTGTCTCCCATTGTTTCCCTGCAACACACATAAGGAAGATCTTTATCAGGTTAACTGAGAGTTGCCATACTATCAATAGAATATGTATTGAGTAGAACCAAATTCGATTGGTGTCACATGCATAACAATACAAAATTGTATCCACAGCAAATGAAAATCAAATTGCAGAACTGAACCAAACAGTTAAATGGACAACAGACCAAATGAACCAAAATAGTTAACTGAGCATGACATTGCAGAATAGAAATATGTACTAGAAGATAAGACAATTAACAAAACAAAGAATGCTTGAGAATAGTACTAAGGAATGTAGCAATTGTTGGACCAAAGTGTTAACTGAACATTACATTTCGGAGGACCAAACTGAAGGAAATATGCCCTAGAGGCAATAATAAAGTTATTATTTATTTCCTTACATCATGATAAATGTTTATTATTCATGCTAGAATTGTATTAACCGGAAACATAATACATGTGTGAATACATAGACCAACAGAGTGTCACTAGTATGCCTCTACTTGACTAGCTCGTTAATCAAAGATGGTTATGTTTCCTAACCATGACCAAGGAGTTGTTATTTGATTAACGAGGTCACATCATTAGTAGAATGATCTGATTGACATGACCCATTCCATTAGCTTAGCACCCGATCGTTTAGTATGTTGCTATTGCTTTCTTCATGACTTATACATGTTCCTATAACTATGAGATCATGCAACTCCCATTTACCGGAGGAACACTTTGGGTACTACCAAACGTCACAACGTAACTGGGTGATTATAAAGGAGTACTACAGGTGTCTCCAATGGTAGATGTTGGGTTGGCGTATTTCGAGATTAGGGTTTGTCACTCCGATTGGCGGAGAGGTATCTCTGGGCCCTCTCGGTAATGCACATCACATAAGCCTTGCAAGCACTGCAACTAATAAGTTAGTTGTGAGATGATGTATTACGGAACGAGTAAAGAGACTTGCCGGTAACGAGATTGAACTAGGTATTGGATGCCGACGATCGAATCTCAGGCAAGTAACATACCGATGACAAAGGGAACAACGTATGTTGTTATGCGGTCTGACCGATAAAGATCTTCGTAGAATATGTAGGAGCCAATATGGGCATCCAGGTCCCGCTATTGGTTATTGACCGGAGACGTGTCTCGGTCATGTCTACATTGTTCTCGAACCGTAGGGTCCGCACGCTTAACGTTACGATGACAGTTATTATGAGTTTATGCATTTTGATGTACCGAAGGTTGTTCGGAGTCCCGGATGAGATCACGGACATGACGAGGAGTCTCGAAATGGTCGAGACGTAAAGATTGATATATTGGAAGCCTATGTTTGGACATCGGAAGTGTTCCGGGTGAAATCGGGATTTTACCGGAATACCGGGAGGGTTACCGGAACCCCCCGGGAGACTAATGGGCCTATTGGGCCTTAGTGGAAAAGAGAAAAGGGAAGCCCACTAGCTGGCCGGCGCCCCCCCAAGTCCTATTAGGAATAGGATAAGGGGCCGGCCCCCCTTCTCTCTCTTTTCCCCCCGGGAGTCCTAATTGGATTAGGATTGGGGGGAGGAGTCCTACTCCCGGTGGGAGTAGGACTCCCCTGCGCCTCCTCTCCCTGGCCGGCCGGCTCCCCCTCCTCCAACCTTTATATACGGGGGCAGGGGGCACCCCAAGACACACAACTTGATCCTTGAGATCGTTCCTTAGCCGTGTGCGGTGCCCCCTGCCACCAAATTCCACCTCGATCGTACCGTTGTAGTGCTTAGGCGAAGCCCTGCGTCGGTAGTACATCAAGATCGTCATCACGCCGTCGTGCTGACGGAACTCTTCCTCGACGCTTTTCTGGATCGGAGCCCGAGGAACGTCATCGAGCTGAACGTGTGCTAAGAACTCGGAGGTGCCGGAGTAACGGTGCTTGGATCGGTCGGATCGGGAAGAAGACGTACGACTACTTCCTCTACGTTGTGTGATCGCTACCGCTGTCGGTCTGCGTTGGTACGTAGACAACACTCTCCCCTCTCGTTGCTGTGCATCACCATGATCTTGCGTGTGCGTAGGAAATTTTTTGAAATTACTGCGTTCCCCAACAGTGGCATCCGAGCCTAGATTTTATGGTTTGATGTTATATGCACGAGTAGAACACAAGTGAGTTGTGGGCGATACAAGTCATACTGCCTACCAGCATGTCATACTTTGGTTCGGTGGTATTGTTGGTTGATGCGATCCGGACCAACCTTACGCGTACTCTTACGCGAGACCGGTTCCCTCGACGTGCTTTGCACATAGATGGCTTGCGGAAGACTGTCTCTCCAACTTTAGTTGAACCAAGTGTGACTACGCCCGGTCCTTGAGAAGGTTAAAACGGAGTCTATTTGACGAACTATCGTTGTGGTTTTGATGCGTAGGTGAGATGAGTTCTTACTTAAGCCCGTAGCAGCCACGTAAAACTTGCAACAACAAAGTAGAGGACGTCTAACTTGTTTTTGCAGGGTATGTTGTGATGTGATATGGTCAAAGCATGATGCTGATTTTATTGTATGAGATGATCATGTTTTGTAACTAAGTTATCGGCAACTGGCAGGAGCCATATGGTTGTCGCTTTATTGTATGCAATGCAATCGCGATGTAATGCTTTACTAGATTACTAAACGGTAGTAATAGTCGTGGAAGCATAAGATTGGCGAGACGACAACGATGCTACGATGGAGATCAAGGTGTCGCGCCGGTGACGATGGTGATCATGACGGTGCTTCGGAGATGGAGATCACAAGCACAAGATGATGATGGCCATATCATATCACTTATATTGATTGCATGTGATGTTTATCCTTTTATGCATCTTATCTTGCTTTGATTGACGGTAGCATTATAAGATGATCTCTCACTAAATTATCAAGAAGTGTTCTCCCTGAGTATGCACCGTTGCCAAAGTTCGTCGTGCCCAGACACCACGTGATGATCGGGTGTGATAAGCTCTACGTCCATCTACAACAGGTGCAAGCCAGTTTTGCACACGCAGAATACTCAGGTTATACTTGACGAGCCTAGCATATGCAGATATGGCCTCGGAACACAGAGACCGAAAGGTCAAGCGTGAATCATATAGTAGATATGATCAACATGACGATGTTCACCATTGAAAACTACTCCATCTCACGTGATGATCGGTTATGGTTTAGTTGATTTGGATCACGTGATCACTTAGAGGATTAGAGGGATGTCTATCTAAGTGGGAGTTCCTAAGTAATTTGATTAACTGAACTTAAACTTATCGTGAACTTAGTACCTGATAGTATCTTGCTTGTTTATGTTGCTTGTAGATAGATGGCTCGTGCTATTGTTCCGTTGAATTTTAACGCGTTCCTTGAGAAAGCAAAGTTGAAAGATGATGGTAGCAATTACAAGGACTGGGTCCGTAACCTGAGGATTATCCTCATTGCTGCACAGAAGAATTACATCCTGGAAGCACCGCTAGGTGACAGGCCTGCTGCTGGAGCAACGCCAGATGTTATGAACGTCTGGCAGAGCAAAGCTGATGACTACTCGATAGTTCGGTGTGCCATGCTTTACGGCTTAGAATCGGGACTTCAACGACGTTTTGAACGTCATGGAGCATATGAGATGTTCCAGGAGTTGAAGTTAATATTTCAAGCAAATGCCCGAATTGAGAGATATGAAGTCTCCAATAAGTTCTATAGCTGTAAGATGGAGGAGAACAGTTCTGTCAGTGAGCATATACTCAAAATGTCTGGGTATAATAATCACTTGATTCAGATGGGAGTTAATCTTCCAGATGATTGCGTCATTGACAGAATTCTCCAATCACTACCACCAAGCTACAAGAGCTTCGTGATGAACTATAATATGCAAGGGATGAACAAGACTATTCCCGAGCTCTTCGCAATGCTGAAAGCTGCGGAGGTAGAAATCAAGAAGGAGCATCAAGTGTTGATGGTTAGCAAAACCACTAGTTTCAAGAAAAAGGGCAAAGGGAAGAAGAAGGGAAACTTCAAGAAGAACAGCAAGCAAGTTGCTGCTCAGGAGAAGAAACCCAAGTCTGGACCTAAGCCTGAAACTGAGTGCTTCTACTGCAAGCAGACTGGTCACTGGAAGCGGAACTGCCCCAAGTATTTGGCGGATAAGAAGGATGGCAAAGTGAGCAAAGGTATATGTGATATACATGTTATTGATGTGTACCTTACTAGAGCTCGCAGTAGCACCTGGGTATTTGATACTGGTTCTGTTGCTAATATTTGCAACTCGAAACAGGGACTACGGAATAAGCGGGCACTAGCAAAGGACGAGGTGACGATGCGCGTGGGAAACGGTTCCAAAGTCGATGTGATCGCGGTCGGCACGCTACCTCTACATCTACCTTCGGGATTAATATTAGACCTAAATAATTGTTATTTGGTGCCAGCGTTGAGCATGAACATTATATCTGGATCTTGTTTAATGCGAGACGGTTATTCATTTAAATCAGAGAATAATGGTTGTTCTATTTATATGAATAATATCTTTTATGGTCATGCACCTTTGAAGAGTGGTCTATTCTTGTTGAATCTCGAAGATAGTAATACACATATTCATAATGTAGAAGCCAAAAGATGCAAAGTTGATAATGATAGTGCAACTTATTTGTGGCACTGCCGTTTAGGTCATATCGGTGTAAAGCGCATGAAGAAACTCCATACTGATGGGCTTTTGGAACCACTTGATTATGAATCACTTGGTACTTGCGAACCGTGCCTCATAGGCAAGATGACTAAAACACCGTTCTCCGGTACTATGGAGAGAGCAACAGATTTGTTGGAAATCATACATACCGATGTATGTGGTCCGATGAATATTGAGGCTCGTGGCGGATATCGTTATTTTCTCACCTTCACAGATGATTTAAGCAGATATGGGTATATCTACTTAATGAAACATAAGTCTGAAACATTTGAAAGGTTCAAAGAATTTCATAGTGAAGTTGAAAATCATCGCAACAAGAAAATAAAGTTTCTACGATCTGATCGTGTAGGAGAATATTTGAGTTACGAGTTTGGTATACATTTGAAAAATTGTGGAATAGTTTCGCAACTCACGCCACCCGGAACACCACAGCGTAATGGTGTGTCCGAACGTCGTAATCGTACTTTACTAGATATGGTGCGATCCATGATGTCTCTTACTGATTTACCGCTATCGTTTTGGGGTTATGCTTTAGAGACGGCCGCATTCACGTTAAATAGGGCACCATCAAAATCCGTTGAGACGACACCTTATGAACTATGGTTTGGCAAGAATCCAAAGTTGTCGTTTCTTAAAGTTTGGGGTTGCGATGCTTATGTGAAAAAGCTTCAACCTGATAAGCTCGAACCCAAAGCGGAGAAATGTGTCTTCATAGGATACCCAAAGGAAACTGTTGGGTATACCTTCTATCACAGATCCGAAGGCAAGACATTCGTTGCTAAGAATGGATCATTTCTAGAGAAGGAGTTCCTCTCGAAAGAAGTGAGTGGGAGGAAAGTAGAACTTGACGAGGTAACTGTACCTGCTCCCTTATTGGAAAATAGTACATCATAGAAAACTGTTTCTGCGACACCTATGCCAATCAGTGAGGAAGCTAATGATGATGATCATGAAGCTTCAGATCAAGATACTACTGAACCACGTAGATCAACCAGAGTGAGATCCGCACCAGAGTGGTACGATAATCCAGTTCTGGAAGTCATGATGCTAGATCATGATGAACCTACGAACTATGAAGAAGCGATGGTGAGCCCAGATTCCGCAAAGTGGCTTGAGGCCATGAAATCTGAGATGGGATCCATGTATGAGAACAAAGTATGGACTTTGGTTGACTTGCCCGATGATCGGCAAGCAATTGAGAATAAATGGATCTTCAAGAAAAAGACTGACGCTGACGGTAATGTTACTGTCTATAAAGCTTGACTTGTCGCAAAAGGTTTTCGACAAGTTCAAGGGGTTGACTACGATGAGACTTTCTCACCCGTAGCGATGCTTAAGTCCGTCAGAATTATGTTAGCAATTGCCGCATTTTATGATTATGAAATATGGCAGATGGATGTCAAAACTGCATTCCTGAATGGATTTCTGGAAGAAGAGTTGTATATGGTACAACCAGAAGGTTTTGTCGATCCAAAAGGAGCTAACAAAGTATGCAAACTCCAGCGATCCATTTATGGACTGGTGCAAGCATCTCGGAGTTGGAATAAACACTTTGATAGTGTGATCAAAGCATTTGGCTTTATACAGACTTTTGGAGAAGCCTGTATTTACAAGAAAGTGAGTGGGAGCTCTGTAGCATTTCTGATATTATATGTGGATGACATATTGCTAATTGGAAATGATATAGAATTTCTGGATAGCATAAAGGGATACTTGAATAAAAGTTTTTCGATGAAAGACCTCGGGGAAGCTGCTTACATATTAGGCATAAAGATCTATAGAGATAGATCAAGACGCTTAATTGGACTTTCACAAAGCACATACCTTGACAAGATTTTGATGAAGTTCAAAATGGATCAAGCAAAGAAAGGGTTCTTGCCTGTGTTACAAGGTATGAAATTGAGTAAGACTCAATGCCCGACCACTGCAGAAGATAGAGAGAAAATGAAAGATGTTCCTATGCTTCAGCCATAGGCTCTATCATGTATGCAATGCTGTGTACCAGACCTGATGTGTGCCTTGCTATAAGTTTAGCAGGGAGGTACCAAAGTAATCCAGGAATGGATCACTGGACAGCGGTCAAGAACATCCTGAAATACCTGAAAAGGACTAAGGATATGTTTCTCGTATATGGAGGTGACAAAGAGCTCACCGTAAGAGGTTACGTTGATGCAAGCTTTGACACTGATCCGGACGATTCTAAATCGCAAACCGGATACGTGTTTACTTTAAACGGTGGAGCTGTCAGTTGGTGCAGTTCTAAACAAAGCGTTGTAGCGGGATCTACATGTGAAGCGGAGTACATAGCTGTTTCGGAAGCAGCAAACGAAGGAGTCTGGATGAAGGAGTTCATATCCGATCTAGGTGTCATACCTAGTGCATCGGGTCCAATGAAAATCTTCTGTGACAATACTGGTGCAATTGCCGTGGCAAAGGAATCCAGATTTCACAAGAGGACCAAACACATCAAGAGACGCTTCAACTCCATCCGGGATTTAGTCCAGGTGGGAGACATAGAGATTTGCAAGATACATACGGATCTGAATGTTGCAGACCCGTTGACTAAGCCTCTTCCACGAGCAAAACATGATCAGCACCAAGGCTCCATGGGTGTTAGAATCATTACTGTGTAATCTAGATTCTTGACTCTAGTGCAAGTGGGAGACTGAAGGAAATATGCCCTAGAGGCAATAATAAAGTTATTATTTATTTCCTTACATCATGATAAATGTTTATTATTCATGCTAGAATTGTATTAACCGGAAACATAATACATGTGTGAATACATAGACCAACAGAGTGTCACTAGTATGCCTCTACTTGACTAGCTCGTTAATCAAAGATGGTTATGTTTCCTAACCATGAACAAGGAGTTGTTATTTAATTAACGAGGTCACATCATTAGTAGAATGATCTGATTTACATGACCCATTCCATTAGCTTAGCACCCGATCGTTTAGTATGTTGCTATTGCTTTCTTCATGACTTATACATGTTCCTATAACTATGAGATTATGCAACTCCCGTTTACCGGAGGAACACTTTGGGTACTACCAAACGTCACAACGTAACTGGGTGATTATAAAGGATTACTACAGGTGTCTCCAATGGTAGATGTTGGGTTGGCGTATTTCGAGATTAGGGTTTGTCACTCCGATTGGCGGAGAGGTATCTCTGGGCCCTCTCGGTAATGCACATCACATAAGCCTTGCAAGCACTGCAACTAATAAGTTAGTTGTGAGATGATGTATTACGGAACGAGTAAAGAGACTTGCCGGTAACGAGATTGAACTAGGTATTGGATGCCGACGATCGAATCTCGGGCAAGTAACATACCGATGACAAAGGGAACAACGTATGTTGTTATGCGGTCTGACCGATAAAGATCTTCGTAGAATATGTAGGAGCCAATATGGTCATCCAGGTCCCGCTATTGGTTATTGACCGGAGACGTGTCTCGGTCATGTCTACATTGTTCTCGAACCGTAGGGTCCGCACGCTTAACGTTACGATGACAGTTATTATGAGTTTATGCATTTTGATGTACCGAAGGTTGTTCGGAGTCCCGGATGAGATCACGGACATGACGAGGAGTCTCGAAATGGTCGAGACGTAAAGATTGATATATTGGAAGCCTATGTTTGGACATCGGAAGTGTTCCGGGTGAAATCGGGATTTTACCGGAATACCGGGAGGGTTACCGGAACCCCCCGGGAGACTAATGGGCCTATTGGGCCTTAGTGGAAAAGAGAAAAGGGAAGCCCACTAGCTGGCCGGCGCCCCCCCAAGTCCTATTAGGAATAGGATAAGGGGCCGGCCCCCCTTCTCTCTCTTTTCCCCCCGGGAGTCCTAATTGGATTAGGATTGGGGGGAGGAGTCCTACTCCCGGTGGGAGTAGGACTCCCCTGCGCCTCCTCTCCCTGGCCGGCCGGCTCCCCCTCCTCCAACCTTTATATACGGGGGCAGGGGGCACCCCAAGACACACAACTTGATCCTTGAGATCGTTCCTTAGCCGTGTGCGGTGCCCCCTGCCACCAAATTCCACCTCGATCGTACCGTTGTAGTGCTTAGGCGAAGCCCTGCGTCCGTAGTACATCAAGATCGTCATCACGCCGTCGTGCTGACGGAACTCTTCCTCGACGCTTTGCTGGATCGGAGCCCGAGGAACGTCATCGAGCTGAACGTGTGCTAAGAACTCGGAGGTGCCGGAGTAACGGTGCTTGGATCGGTCGGATCGGGAAGAAGACGTACGACTACTTCCTCTACGTTGTGTGATCGCTACCGCTGTCGGTCTGCGTTGGTACGTAGACAACACTCTCCCCTCTCGTTGCTGTGCATCACCATGATCTTGCGTGTGCGTAGGAAATTTTTTGAAATTACTGCGTTCCCGAACACAAACTGTTAACTAAACATCAGATTGCACATTAACATTACAGAGGACAAATCACTAGAAGGCACTGGTGGTGGCCTCGAGAAAACATCACGAACTGTATTTTAAAGTAGACAACCGCGCGGCGGTCTCGACGGTGGCCTCGAAGACGAGGTGCTCCTCCAATATCTGGCGGTCGACACGCATGTCAACCATAGCGACCTCGTTCACGTGTGCGGTCACATGCTACTCAGCTCCATGTTATACTGTGTGTAAAATGGCTGTGGGCGGCGCTTAATTGGAGGAGGGGGCAGTGATTTTGGTGGAAGGTGTCGCTTCGTCAGTCGGGGCATGTGGGACGGGAAAGGAGGAGGATGGTGTGGGTGGGTGTGGATTACCTGACCATATCGACGAGGCCGCATAGCAAGAAGAAGGGTAAGCGGCGAGGAGGCCGCGCAGCAAGAAGAAGGGTCGCCGGCAAGGAGGCGGCGCTGCAAGAAGAAGGATCACCAGCGAGGAGGCGACGCTGCAAGAAGAAGGGTAGCCAGCGAGGAGGCGGCGCTGCAAGAAGAAGGGTCGTCGGCGAGGAGGCTGAGCTGCCAGTAAGCAGCAGTGAAGGTTTGAACTTGGAAAGCAAGGAGGAATAGTGGAAATGTGGCTTTTGGTAGGAGGGAGGGGGCGGGGAGATAGATATTTCTGTGGTGGCAAATTTTTTTCGCTCGATGGCGCGAGAAACTGGCGCGCAAGTGTGGTTCAAGCGGGGACGCTGGACTATAGACGACGAAGCTTCCTGCGTAAGCCAGACAAGACGATGCACCAAGATATTTTATATCGCATCCCACACGATTCTTTCTAGTAAACTGTTTGTGGTATACCTTATTTTTCATTATGTTTTGAAAGAGAAAATGATGTTATGGAGGGAAAGGTGTTGGGGAACGTAGTAATTTCAAAATTTTCCTACGCACACGCAAGATCATGGTGATGCACAGCAACGAGAGGGGAGAGTGTTGTCTACGTACCAACGCAGACCGACTGCGGAAGCGATCACACAACGTAGAGGAAGTAGTCGTACGTCTTCTTCCGATCCGACCGATCCAAGTACCGTTACTCCGGCACCTCCGAGATCTTAGCACACGTTCCGCTCGATGACGATCCTCGGGCTCCGATCCAGCAAAGCGTCGAGGAAGAGTTCCGTCAGCACGACGGCGTGGTGACGATCTTGATGTACTACCGACGCAGGGCTTCGCTTAAGCACTGCAACGGTATGATCGAGGTGGAATTTGGTGGCAGGGGGCACCGCACACGGCTAAGGAACGATCTCAAGGATCAACTTGTGTGTCTATGGGGTGCCCCCTGCCCCCGTATATAAAGGAGCAAGGGGAGGAGGCGGCCGGCCAAGGTGTGGCGCGCCAAGGGGAGTCCTACTCCCGGAGTAGGACTCCTAGTTGGACTAGGAGAGAAGGGGGAGAATAGGAGGAAGAGAGGAAGGAAAGGGGGGGGGGCGCCGGCCCCCCTTCCCTTGTCCTATTCGGACTAGGAAGGGGAGGGGTGCGCGGCCACCTCTTGCCTCCTCTCCTCTTCTCCCTTAAGGCCCATGTTGGCCCAATAACCCCCCGGGGGGTTCCGGTAACCCCCCCGGTACTCCGGTAAAATGCCGATTTCACCCGGAACAATTCCGATGTCCAAATATAGGCTTCCAATATATCAATCTTTATGCCTCAACCATTTCGAGACTCCTCGTCATGTCCGTGATCACATCCGGGACTCCGAACTAACTTCGGTACATCAAAATGCATAAACTCATAATAACTGTCATCGTAACGTTAAGCGTGCGGACCCTACGGTTCGAGAATAATGCAGACATGACCGAGAAACGTCTCCGGTCAATAACCAATAGCGGGACCTGGATGCCCATATTGGCTCCTACATATTCTACGAAGATCTTTATCGGTCAGACCGCATAACAACATACGTTGTTCCCTTTGTCATCGGTATGTTACTTGCCCGAGATTCGATCGTCGGTATCCAATACCTAGTTCAATCTCGTTACTGGCAAGTCTCTTTACTCGTTCCGTAATACATCATCCCGCAACTAACTCATTAGTTGCAATGCTTGCAAGGCTTAAGTGATGTGCATTACCGAGAGGGCCCAGAGATACCTCTCCGACAGTCGGAGTGACAAACCCTAATCTCGAAATACGCCAACCCAACATCTACCATTGGAGACACCTGTAGTACTCCTTTATAATCATCCAGTTACGTTGTGACGTTTGGTAGTACCCAAAGTGTTCCTCCGGCAAACGGGAGTTGCATAATCTCATAGTCATAGGAACATGTATAAGTCATGAAGAAAGCAATAGCAACATACTAAACGATCGGGTGCTAAGCTAATGAAATGGGTCATGTCAATCAGATCATTCAACTAATGATGTGACCTCGTTAATCAAATAACAACTCTTTTGTTCATGGTTAGGAAACTTAACCATCTTTGATTAACGAGCTAGTCAAGTAGAGGCATACTAGTGACACTCTGTTTGTCTATGTATTCACACATGTATTATGTTTTCGGTTAATACAATTCTAGCATGAATAATAAACATTTATCATGATATAAGGAAATAAATAATAACTTTATTATTACCTCTAGGGCATATTTCCTTCAGTCTCCCACTTGCACTAGAGTCAATAATCTAGTTCACATCGCCATGTGATTTAACAGCAATAGTTCACATCACCATGTGTTTGACAACCATAGTTCACATCGTCATGTGACCAACACTCAAAGGGTTTACTAGAGTGAGTAATCTAGTTCACATATCTATGTGATTAACACCCAAAGAGTACTAAGGTGTGATCATGTTTTGTTTGTGAGATAATTTTAGTCAACGGGTCTGTCACATTCAGATCCGTAAGTATTTTGCAAGTTCTATGTCTACAATGCTCTACACGGAGCTACTCTAGCTAATTGCTCCCACTTTCAATATGTATCCAGATTGAGACTTAGAATCATCTGGATCAGTGTCAAAACTTGCATTGACGTAACCCTTTACGACGAACCTTTTTGTCACGTCCATAATCGAGAAACATATCCTTATTTCACTAAGGATAATTCTGACCGCCGTCCAATGATCTACTCCTAGATCACTATTGTACTCCCTTGCCAAATCAGTGCAGGGTATACAATAGATCTGGTATACAGCATGACATACTTTATAGAACCTATGGCCAAGGCATAGGGAATGACTTTTATTCTCTTTCTATCTTCTGCCGTGGTCGGGCTTTGAGTCTTACTCAACTTCACACCTTGTAATACAGGCAAGAACTCTTTCTTTGACTGCTCCATTTTGAACTACTTCAAAATCTTGTCAAGGTATGTACTCATTGAAAAAACTTATCAAGCGTCTTGATCTATCTCTATAGATCTTGAAGCTCAATATGTAAGCAGCTTCACCGAAGTCTTTCTTTGAAAAAACTCCTTTCAAACACTCCTTTATGCTTTACAGAATAATTCTACATTATTTCCGATCAACAATATGTCATTCACATATACTTATCAGAAATGCTGTAGTGCTCCCACTCACTTTCTCGTAAATACAGGCTTCACCGCAAGTCTGTATAAAACTATATGCTTTGATCAACTCATCAAAGTGTATATTCCAACTCCGAGATGCTTGCACCAATCCACAGATGGATTGCTGGAGTTTGCACATTTTGTTAGTACCTTTCGGATTGACAAAACCTTCTGGTTGCATCATATACAACTCTTCTTTAATAAATCCATTAAGGAATGCAGTTTTGTTTATCCATTTGCCAGATTTCATAAAATGCGGCAATTACTAACATGATTCGGACAGACTCAAGCATAGATACGAGTGAGAAACTCTCATCGTAGTCAACACCTTGAACTTGTCGAAAACCTTTTGCGACAATTCTAGCTTTGTAGATAGTAACACTACTATCAGCGTCCGTCTTCCTCTTGAAGATCCATTTATTCTCAATTGCTTGCCGATCATCGGGCAAGTCAACCAAAGTCCAAACTTTGTTCTCATACATGGATCATATCTCAGATTTCATGGCCTCAAACCATTTCGCGGAATCTGGGCTCATCATTGCTTCCTCATAGTTCGTAGGTTTGTCATGGTCAAGTAACATGACCTCCAGAACAGGATTACCGTGCCACTCTGGTGCGGATCTCACTCTGGTTTACCTATGAGATTCGGTAGTAACTTGATCTGAAGTTACATGATCATCATCATTAGCTTCCTCACTAATTTGTGTAGTAGTCACAAGAACAAATCTTTGTGATGCACTACTTTCCAATAAGGGAGCAGGTACAGTTACCTCATCAAGTTCTACTTTCCTCCCACTCACTTCTTTCGAGAGAAAACTCCTTCTCTAGAAAGTTTCCGAATTTAGCAACAAAAGTCTTGCCTTCGGTCTTGTGACAGAAGGTGTATCCAATAGTTTCCTTTGGATATCCTATGAAGACACATTTCTCCGATTTGGGTTTGAGCTTATCAGGTTGAAACTTTTTCACATAAGCATTGCAACCTCAAACTTTTAAGAAACGACAGCTTAGGTTTCTTGCCAAACCATAGTTCATACGGTGTCGTCTCAACGGATTTAGATGGTGCCCTATTTAACGTGAATGCAGCTGTCTCTAATGCATAACCCCAATACGATAGTGGTAGATCGGTAAGAGACATCATAGATCGCACCATATCTAATAAAGTGCGGTTATGACGTTCGGACACACCATTGCATTGTGGTGTTCCAGGTGGCGTGAGTAGTGAAACTATTTCACATTGTTTTAACTGAGGACCAAACTCGCAACTCAAATATTTTACCTCTGCGATCATATCGTAGAAACTTTTATTTTCTTGTCACGATGATTTTCCACTTCACTCTGAAATTCTTTGAACTGTTCAAGTGTTTCATACTTATGTTTCATCAAGTACATATCCCCATATCTGCTCGAATCATCTTGTGAAGGTCAGAAAATAATGATACCTACTATAAGCCTTAATATTCATCGGACCACATACATCAGTATGTATGATTTCCAACAAATCTGTTGCTTGCTTCATTGTTCCGGAGAACGGCGTTTTAGTCATCTTGCCCATAAGGCATGGTTCGCAAGCATCAAGTGATTCATAATCAAGTGATTCCAAAATCCCATCAGCATGGAGTTTCTTCATGCGCTTTACACCAATATGACCTAAACGGCAGTGCTACAAATAAGTTGCACTATCATTATTAACTTTGCATCTTTTGGTTTCAATATTTATGATTATGTGTATCACTACGATCGAGATCCAACGAACTATTTTCATTGCGTGTGTAACCATATAAGGTTTTATTCATGTAAACAGAACAACAATTTATTCTCTTACTTAAATGAATAACCGTATTGCAATAAACGTGATCAAATCATATTTATGCTCAACGCAAACACCAAATAACACTTATTTAGGTTCAACACTAATCCCGAAAGTATAGGGAGTGTACGATGATGATCATATCAATCTTGGAACCACTTCCAACACACATCGTCACTTCACCCTTAACTAGTCTCTGTTCATTCTGCAACTCCCGTTTTGAGTTACTACTCTTAGCAACTGAACTAGCATCAAATACTGAGGGGTTGCTATAAACACTAGTAAAGTACACATCAATAACATGTATATCAAATATACTTATGTTCACTTTGCCATCCTTCTTATCCGCCAAATACTTGGGGTAGTTCTGCTTCCAGTGACCAGTCCCTTTGCAGTAGAAGCACTTAGTCTCAGGCTTAGGACCAGACTTGGGCTTCTTCACTTGAGCAGCAATTTGCTTGCTGTTCTTCTTGAAGTTCCCCTTTTTTCCTTTTGCCCTTTTCTTGAAACTAGTGATCTTGTCAACCATCAACACTTGATGTTCTTTCTTGATTTCTACCTTCATCGATTTCATCATCATGAACAGCTCGGGAGTCGTTTTCGTCATCCCTTGCATACTATAGTTCATCACGAAGTTCTACTAACTTGGTGATGGTGACTAGAGAATTCTGTCAATCACTATCTTATATGGAAGATTAACTCCCACTTGATTCAAGCAATTGTAGTACCCAGACAATCTGAGCACATGCTCACTAGTTGAGCGATTCTCCTCCATCTTTTAGCTATAGAACTTGTTGGAGACTTCATATCTCTCAACTCGGGTATTTGCTTGAAATATTAACTTCAACTCCTGGAACATCTCATATGGTCCATAACGTTCAAAACGTCTTTGAAGTCCCGATTCTAAGCCATTAAGCATGGTGCACTAAACTATCAAGTAGTCATCATATTGAGCTAGCCAAACGTTCATAACGTCTGCATCTGCTCCTGCAATAGGTCTGTCACCTAGCGGTGCATCAAGGACATAATTCTTCTATGCAGCAATGAGGATAAACCTCAGATCACGGATCCAATCCGCATCATTGCTACTAACATCTTTCAATAAAATTTTCTCTAGGAACATATCAAAAATAAACACAGGGAAGCAACAACGCGAGCTATTGATCTATAACATAATTTGCAAAATACTACCAGGACTAAGTTCATGATAAATTTAAGTTCAATTAATCATATTACTTAAGAACTCCATCTTAGATAGATATCCCTCTAATCCTCTAAGTGATCACGTGATCCAAATCAACTAAACCATAACCGATCATCACGTGAGATGGAGTAGTTTTCAATGGTGAACATCGTTATGTTGATCATATCTACTATATGATTCACGCTCGACCTTTCGGTCTCTGTGTTCCGAGGCCATATCTGTATATGCTTGGCTCGTCAAGTATAACCTGAGTATTCTGCGTGTGCAACTGTTTTGCACCCGTTGGATTTGGACGTAGAGCTTATCACACCCGATCATCACGTGGTGTCTCAGCACGAAGAACTTTGGCAACGGTGCATACTCAGGGAGAACACTTCTTGATAATTTAGTGAGAGATCATCTTATAATGCTACCGTCAATCAAAGCAAGATAAGATGCATAAAAGATAAACATCACATGCAATCAATATAAGTGATATGATATGGCCATCACCATCTTGTGCTTGTGATCTCCATCTCCGAAGCATCGTCATGATCACCATCGTCACCGGCGCGACACCTTGATCTCCATCGTAGCATCGTTGTTGTCTCGCCAATCTTATGCTTCCACGACTATCACTACCGCTTAGTAATAAAGTAAAGCATTACATCGCGATTGCATTGCATACAATAAAGCGACAACCATATGGCTCCTGCCAGTTGCCGATAACTCGGTTACAAAACATGATCATCTCATATAATAAAATCAGCATCATGCCTTGACCATATCACATCACAACATGCCCTGCAAAAACAAGTTAGACGTCCTCTACTTTGTTGTTGCAAGTTTTACGTGGCTGCTACGGGCTTAAGTAAGAACTTATCTCACCTACGCATCAAAACCACAACGATAGTTCGTCAAATAGACTCCGTTTTAACCTTCTCAAGGACCGGGCGTAGCCACACTTGGTTCAACTAAAGTTGGAGAGACAGTCTTCCGCAAGCCATCTATGTGCAAAGCACGTCGAGGGAACCGGTCTCGCGTAAGAGTACGCGTAATGTTGGTCCGGATCGTCTCGTCCAACAATACCGCCGAACCAAAGTATGACATGCTGGTAGGCAGTATGACTTGTATCGCCCACAACTCACTTGTGTTCTACTCGTGCAAATAACATCAAACCATAAAACCTAGGCTCGGATGCCACTGTTGGGGAACGTAGTAATTGCAAAATTTTCCTATGCACACGCAAGATCATGGTGATGCACAGCAACGAGAGGGGAGAGTGTTGTCTACGTACCAACGCAGACCGACTGCGGAAGCGATCACACAACGTAGAGGAAGTAGTCGTACATCTTCTTCCGATCCGACTGATCCAAGTACCGTTACTCCGGCACCTCCGAGTTCTTAGCACACGTTCCGCTCGATGACGATCCTCAGGCTCCGATCCAGCAAAGCGTCGAGGAAGAGTTCCGTCAGCACGACGGCGTGGTGACGATCTTGATGTACTACCGACGCAGGGCTTCGCCTAAGCACTGCAACGGTATGATCGAGGTGGAATTTGGTGGCAGGGGGCACCGCACACGGCTAAGGAACGATCTCAAGGATCAACTTGTGTGTCTATGGGGTGCCCCCTGCCCCCGTATATAAAGGAGCAAGGGGAGGAGGCGGCCGGCCAAGGTGTGGCGCGCCAAGGGGAGTCCTACTCCCACCGGGAGTAGGACTCGTAGTTGGACTAGGAGAGAAGGGGGAGAATAGGAGGAAGAGAGGAAGGAAAGGGGGGGGGGGGGGGGCGCCGGCCCCCCTTCCCTTGTCCTATTCGGACTAGGAAGGGGAGGGGCGCGCGGCCACCTCTTGCCTCCTCTCCTCTTCTCCCTTAAGGCCCATGTTGGCCCAATAACCCCCCGGGGGGTTCCGGTAACCCCCCCGGTACTCCGGTAAAATGCCGATTTCACCTGGAACAATTCCGATGTCCAAATATAGGCTTCCAATATATCAATCTTTATGTCTCGACCATTTCGAGACTCCTCGTCATGTCCGTGATCACATCCGGGACTCCGAACTAACTTCGGTACATCAAAATGCATAAACTCATAATAACTATCATCGTAACGTTAAGCGTGCGGACCCTACGGTTCGAGAATAATGCAGACATGACCGAGACACGTCTCCGGTCAATAACCAATAGCGGGACTTGGATGCCCATATTGGCTCCTACATATTCTACGAAGATCTTTATCGGTCAGACCGCATAACAACATACGTTGTTCCCTTTGTCATCGGTATGTTACTTGCCCGAGATTCGATCGTCGGTATCCAATACCTAGTTCAATCTCGTTACTGGCAAGTCTCTTTACTCGTTCCGTAATACATCATCCCGCAACTAACTCATTAGTTGCAATGCTTGCAAGGCTTAAGTGATGTGCATTACCGAGAGGGCCCAGAGATACCTCTCCGACAATCGGAGTGACAAACCCTAATCTCGAAATACGCCAACCCAACATCTACCATTTGTAACACCTGTAGTACTCCTTTATAATCACCCAGTTACGTTGTGACGTTTGGTAGTACCCAAAGTGTTCCTCCGGCAAATGGGAGTTGCATAATCTCATAGTCATAGGAACATGTATAAGTCATGAAGAAAGCAATAGCAACATACTAAACGATCGGGTGCTAAGCTAATGAAATGGGTCATGTCAATCAGATCATTCAACTAATGATGTGACCTCGTTAATCAAATAACAACTCTTTTGTTCATGGTTAGGAAACTTAACCATATTTGATTAACGAGCTAGTCAAGTAGAGGCATACTAGTGACACTCTGTTTGTCTATGTATTCACACATGTATTATGTTTCCGGTTAATACAATTCTAGCATGAATAATAAACATTTATCATGATATAAGGAAATAAATAATAACTTTATTATTGCCTCTAGGGCATATTTCCTTCAAAAGGATGGTGTTTGAATTGCTACAACATTTACGTAGAGTGAACATGCAACTAGTACATGAGTGTCATGTTTAAATTTGAAATTATTCCGGATTCGTTTGGCATTTTATGCATTAATTGAGTTTCTGGGCATTTAATGTGCATAATTCAAATTTGAACTACAAGCACATGCTCCAATGCACCAAAGTTTGCTGAAAAATCACATGTGTGTCTTTGGGTGAATTTATAGGTCCCATGCAAGAAATGGGAGTAAAATTCAAACATCTGGATGTCGTGGCTCGGCCAGAAAGATTGAGAAACTTGGTTTTTTAATTCTTGTAAATCCAAAACACGGCTGAAAATCATGAAACTTGGCATGGTCTCATGACATGGCACCAACATGTTGCAGTAATTTTTTTGGCCGGATTGGGACAAAGCTTTGGTGTAAGCTTCCCCTCAAGAAGGCTCCTGGTTCCGAGAGGGAACGTGTCATCTCCGTGTGCGAAACGACATACATACACTGCCTTCTTCTGTCTTAATTTTTTTGCACAGGCAGATTAGACCAAATAGAAGTATCGTGCTAAATTTTGGAATTATTCCATGTTCGTTTCGCTTTTTTATAAACTAGTCAATGTGTACGTGCAATGCACGTTAATTTGGAATTATATTAAGTGCATGCGGATATTAAGTAGGATATTTTGTATGTTATTATGTGGTTATCACTATATTTGGCATGAAATTAACTGCACACTAAACGTGTTGAGCGCTCGATATTGAAGTAGTCTAGGTCGTTGGATTGACATGATTTGATGGCCGAGATTAATTGGATCTGCCCCTTTGGGTCTTTTTATATTGGTATAGATTAATTGAGTTTCTGAGCATTTAATGTGCATAATTCAAATTTGAACTACAAGCACATGCTCCAGTGCACCATAGTTGTTTGAAAAATCACATGTGTGTCCTTGGGTGAATTTCTAGGTCCCATGCAAGAGATGGGAGTGAAATTCAAACATCTGGGCGTCGTGGCTCGGCCGGAAATATTGAGAAACTTGGTTTTTTAATTCCTGTAATTCCAAAACACGCCTGAAAATCATGAAACTTGGCATGGTCTCATGACATGGCACGAACATGCTGCAGTATTTTTTTGGCCGAATTGGGACAAGCTTTGGTGTAAGCTTCTTGCATACCGGAGCTTCCCTCAAATACAACGGGTGCAAAACAGTTCTTCGTGCTGAGACACCACGTGATGATCGGGTGTGATAGGCTCTACGTTCAAATACAACGGGTGCAAAACAGTTGCACACGCAGAATACTCAGGTTATACTTGATGAGCCAAGCATATACAGATATGGCCTCGGAACACGGAGACCGAAAGGTCGAGCGTGAATCATATAGTAGATATGATCAACATAATGATGTTCACCGATGAAACTACTCCATCTCACGTGATGATCGGACATGGTTTAGTTGATTTGGATCACGTAATCACTTAGAGGATTAGAGGGATGTCTATCTAAGTGGGAGTTCTAAAGTAATATGATTAATTGAACTTAAATTTATCATGAACTTAGTACCTGATAGTATCTTGCTTGTTTATGTTGATTGTAGATAGATGGCTCGTGCTGTTGTTCCGTTGAATTTTAATGCGTTCCTTGAAAAAACAAAGTTGAAAGATGATGGTAGCAATTACACGGACTGGGTCCGTAACTTGAG
Organism: Triticum monococcum; assembly: GCA_034509565.1. Classification (NCBI taxonomy): domain Eukaryota; kingdom Viridiplantae; phylum Streptophyta; class Magnoliopsida; order Poales; family Poaceae; genus Triticum; species Triticum monococcum. Next base: position 550,226,358 of record CM067843.1, on the reverse strand, counting down.
GATTATCCTCATTGCTGCACAGAAGAATTACGTCCTGGAAGCACCGCTGGGTGCCAGGCCTGCTGCTGGAGCAACACCAGATGTTATGAACGTCTGGCAGAGCAAAGCTGATGACTACTCGATAGTTCAGTGTGCCATGCTTTACGGCTTAGAATCGGGACTTCAACGATGTTTTGAACGTCATGGAGCATATGAGATGTTCCAGGAGTTGAAGTTAATATTTCAAGCAAATGCCCGGACTGAGAGATATGAAGTCTCCAATAAATTCTATAGCTGCAAGATGGAAGAGAACAGTTCTGTCAGTGAGCATATACTCAAAATGTCTGGGTATAATAATCACTTGATTCAATTGGGAGTTAATCTTCCAGATGATTGCGTCATTGACAGAATTCTCCAATCACTGCCACCAAGCTACAAGAGTTTCGTGATGAACTATAATATGCAAGGGATGAACAAGACAATTCCCGAGCTCTTCGCAATGCTGAAAGCTGCGGAGGTAGAAATCAAGAAGGAGCATCAAGTGTTGATGGTCAACAAGACCACTAGTTTCAAGAAAAAGGGCAAAGGGAAGAAGAAGGGGAACTTTAAGAAGAACAACAAGCAAGTTGCTGATCAAGAGAAGAAACCCAAGTCTGGACCTAAGCCTGAAATTGAGTGCTTCTACTGCAAGCAGACTGGTCACTGGAAGCGGAACTGCCCCAAGTATTTGCCGGATAAGAAGGATGGCAAGGTGAACAAAGGTATATGTGATATACATGTTATTGATGTGTACCTTACTAGAGCTCGCAATAGCACCAGGGTATTTGATACTGGTTCCGTTGCTAATATTTGCAACTCGAAACAGGGACTACGGATTAAGCGAACACTGGCAAAGGACGAGGTGACGATGCGCGTGGGAAATGGTTCCAAAGTCGATGTGATCGCGGTCGGCATGCTACCTCTACATCTACCTTTGGGATTAGTATTAGACCTAAATAATTGTTATTTGGTGCCAGCGTTGAGCATGAACATTATATCTGGATCTTGTTTGATGCGAGATGGTTATTCATTTAAATTAGAGAATAATGGTTGTTCTATTTATATGAGTAATATCTTTTATGGTCATGCACCCTTGAAGAGTGGTCTATTTTTGATGAATCTCGATAGTAGTAATACACATATTCATAATGTTGAAGCCAAAAGATGCAGAGTTGATAATGATAGTGCAATTTATTTGTGGCACTGCCGTTTAGGTCATATCGGTGTAAAGCGCATGAAGAAACTCCATACTGATGGACTTTTGGAACCACTTGATTATGAATCACTTGGTACTTGCGAACCGTGCCTCATGGGCAAGATGACTAAAACACTATTCTCCGGTACAATGGAGAGAGCAACAAATTTGTTGGAAATTATACATATAGATGTATGTGGTCCGATGAATATTGAGGCTCGTGGCGGATATCGTTATTTTCTCACCTTCATAGATGACTTAAGCAGATATGGGTATATCTACTTAATGAAACATAAGTCTGAAACATTTGAAAAGTTCAAAGAATTTCAGAGTGAAGTTGAAAATCATCGTAACAAGAAAATAAAGTTTCTACGATCTGATCGTGGAGGAGAATATTTGAGTTACGAGTTTGGTGTACATTTGAAGCAATGCGGAATAGTTTCGCAACTCACCCCACCCGGAACACCACAGCGTAATGGTGTGTCCGAATGTCGTAATCGTACTTTACTAGATATGGTGCGATCTATGATGTCTCTTACTGATTTACCGCTATCGTTTTGGGGTTATGCTTTAGAGACGGCCGCATTCACGTTAAATAGGGCACCATCAAAATCCGTTGAGAAGACGCCTTATGAACTATTGTTTGGCAAGAAACCAAAGTTGTCGTTTCTTAAAGTTTGGGGCTGCGATGCTTATGTGAAAAAGCTTCAACCTGATAAGCTCAAACCCAAATCAGAGAAATGTGTCTTCATAGGATACCCAAAGGAGACTGTTGAGTACACCTTCTATCACAGATCTGAAGGCAAGATATTCGTTGCTAAGAATGGATCCTTTCTAGAGAAGGAGTTTCTCTCGAAAGAAGTGAGTGGGAGGAAAGTAGAACTTGATGAGGTAACTGTACCTGCTCCCTTATTGGAAAGTAGTTCATCACAGAAATTGGTTTCTGCGACACCTACACCAATTGGTGAGGAATTAAATGATGACGATCACGAAATTTCAGATCAAGTTACTACCGAGCCTCATAGATCAACCAGAGTAAGATCCGCACCAGAGTGGTACGGTAATCCTGTTCTGGAAATCATGCTACTAGATCATGATGAACCTACGAACTATGAAGAAGCGATGGTGAGCCCAGATTCCGCAAAATGGCTTCAAGCCATGAAATCTGAGATGGGATCCATGTATGAGAACAAAGTATGGACTTTGGTTGACTTGCCCGATGATCAGCAAGCAATTGAGAATAAATGGATCTTCAAGAAGAAGACTGACGCTGACGGTAATATTACTGTCTACAAAGCTCGACTTGTCGCAAAAGGTTTTCGACAAGTTCAAGGGGTTGACTATGATGAGACCTTCTCACCCGTAGCGATGCTTAAGTCTGTCCGAATCATGTTAGCAATTGCCGCATTTTATGATTATGAAATTTGGCAGATGGATGTCAAAACTGCATTCCTAAATGGATTTCTGGAAGAAGAGTTGTATATGATGCAACCGGAAGGTTTTGTTGATCCAAAGGGAGCTAACAAAGTGTGCAAGCTCCAGCGATCCATTTATGGACTGGTGCAAGCCTCTCGGAGTTGGAATAAACGCTTTGATAGTGTGATCAAAGCATTTGGTTTTATACAGACTTTCGGAGAAGCCTGTATTTACAAGAAAGTGAGTGGGAGCTCTGTAGCATTTCTGATATTATATGTGGATGACATATTACTGATTGGAAATGATATAGAATTTCTGGATAGCATAAAGGGATACTTGAATAAGAGTTTTTCTATGAAAGACCTTGGTGAAGCTGCTTACATATTGGGCATTAAGATCTATAGAGATATATCAAGACGCTTAATTGGACTTTCACAAAGCACATACCTTGACAAGATTTTGAAGAAGTTCAAAATGGATCAAGCAAAGAAAGGGTTCTTGCCTGTGTTACAAGGTGTGAAGTTGAGTCAGACTCAATGCCCGACCACTGCAGAAGATAGAGAGAAAATGAAAGATGTTCCCTATGCTTCACCCATAGGCTCTATCATGTATGCAATGTTGTGTACCAGACCTGATGTGTGCCTTGCTATAAGTTTAGCAGGGAGGTACCAAAGTAATCCAGGAGTGGATCACTGGACAGCGGTCAAGAACATCCTGAAGTACCTAAAAGGACTAAGGATATGTTTCTTGTATATGGAGGTGACAAAGAGCTCATCGTAAACGGTTACGTTGATGCAAGCTTTGACACTGATCCGGACGATTCTAAATCGCAAACCGGATACGTGTTTACATTAAACGGTGGAGCTGTCAGTTGGTGCAGCTCTAAACAAAGCGTCGTGGCAGGATCTACATGTGAAGCGGAGTACATAGCTGCTTCGGAAGAAGCAAACGAAGGAGTCTGGATGAAGGAGTTCATATCCGATCTAGGTGTCATACCTAGTGCATCGGGTCCAATGAAAATCTTTTGTGACAATACTGGTGCAATTGCCTTGGCAAAGGAATCCAGATTTCACAAAAGAACCAAACACATCAAGAGACGCTTCAATTCTATCCGGGATCTAGTCCAGGTGGGAGACATAGAGATTTGCAAGATACATACGGATCTGAATGTAGCACACCCGTTGACTAAGCTTCTTCCACGAGCAAAACATGATCAGCACCAAGGCTCCATGGGTGTTAGAATCATTACTGTGTAATCTAGATTACTGACTCTAGTGCAAGTGGGAGACTGAAGGAAATATGCCCTAGAGGCAATAATAAAGATATTATTTATTTCCTTATATCATGATAAATGTTTATTATTCATGCTAGAATTGTATTAACCGGAAACATAATACATGTGTGAATACATAGACAAACAAAGTGTCACTAGTATGCCTCTACTTGACTAGCTCGTTAATCAAAGATGGTTATGTTTCCTAACCATAGACAAAGAGTTGTCATTTGATTAACAGGGATCACATCATTAGTTGAATGATCTAATTGACATGACCCATTCCATTAGCTTAGCACCCGATCATTTAGTATGTTGCTATTGCTTTCTTCATGACTTATACATGTTCCTATGACTATGAGATTATGTAACTCCCGTGTGCCGGAGGAACACTTTGTGTGCTACCAAACGTCACAACGTAACCGGGTGATTATAAAGGTGCTCTACAGGTGTCTCCAAAGGTACATGTTGGGTTGACGCATTTCGAGATTAGGATTTGTCACTCCGATCGTCGGAGAGGTATCTCTGGGCCCTCTCGGTAATGCACATCACTTAAGCCTTGCAAGCATTGCAACTAATGAGTTAGTTGTGGGATGATGTATTACGGAACGAGTAAAGAGACTTGCCGGTAATGAGATTGAACTAGGTATTGGATACCGACGATCGAATCTCGGGCAAGTAACATACCGATGACAAAGGGAACAACGTATGTTGTTATGCGGTCTGACCGATAAAGATCTTCGTAGAATATGTAGGAGCCAATATGGGCATCTAGGTCCCGCTGTTGGTTATTGACCGGAGACGTGTCTCGGTCATGTCTACATTGTTCTCGAACCGTAGGGTCCGCACGCTTAAAGTTACGATGACAGTTTCATTATAAGTTTATGTATTTTGATGTACCGAAGGTTGTTCGGAGTCCCGGATATGATCATGGACATAAGGAGGAGTCTCGAAATGGTCGAGACATAAAGATTGATATATTGGACGGCTATATTCGGACACCGGAAGTGTTCTGAGAAAGTTTCGGATAAAACCGGAGAACCGGGGGGGGGGGGGGGGGTTACCGGAACCCCCCGGGGGGTTAATGGGCCTCATGGGCCTAAAGTGGAGAAGAGGAAAGACAGCCAGGGCAGGCCGCGCGCCCCCTCTCCCCCTAGTCCGAATTGGACAAGGAGGGAGGGGCGGCGCCCCCCCTTTCCTTCCTCTCCTCTCTCCCTTCCTTCCCCCTCTCCTACTTGGACAAGGAAAGGGAGGGGAGTCCTACTCCCGGTAGGAGTAGGACTCCTCCTGCGCGCCTCCTACTAGGGCCGGCCGCACCCCCTTGGCTCCTTTATATACGGGGGCAAGGGGGCACCCTAGGACACACAAGTTGATCTTCGTGATCGTTCCTTAGCCGTGTGCGGTGCCCCCTTCCACGATATTACACCTCGATCATATTGTAGCGGTGCTTAGGCGAAGCCCTGCGACGGTTAAACATCAAGATCATCATCACGCCGTCGTGCTGACAAAAACTCCTCCCCGAAGCTTTGCTGGATCGGAGCCCGAGGTGCGTCATCGAGCTGTACGTGTGTCAAGAACTCGGAGGTGCCGGAGTAACGGTGCTTGGATTGGTTGGACCTGGAAGACGTACGACTACTTCCTCTACCTTGCGTCAACGCTTCCGCTTCGGTCTACGAGGGTACGTAGACAACACTCTCCCCTCTCGTTGCTATGCATCACCATGATCTTGCGTGTGCGTAGGAATTTTTTTGAAATTACTATGTTCCCCAACAGTAATTTCTTTGGCTGAATTGGGACAAGCTTTGGTGTAAGCTTTTTGCAAAGCGGAGCTTTCTTCAGGAGGCTCGTGGTTCTGAGAGGGAACGTGTCACCTCCGTGTGCGAAACGACATACGTACACTACATTCTCCCGTGTTATTTTTTTACACAGCCAGATTAGACCAAATAGAAGTACCATGCTAAATTTTGGAATTATTCCGGGCTCGTTTCGCCTTTTTTATACATTAATTCAGTTTCTGGGCATTTAACGTGCATAATTCAAATTTCAACTACAAACACATGCTCCAGTGCACCAAAGTTGTTTTGAAAAATCACATGTGTGTCCTTGGGTGAATTTCTAGGTCCCATGCAAGAGATGGGAGTGAAATTCAAACATCTGGGCATCGTGGCTCAGCCGAAAAGATTGAGAAACTTGGTTTTTTAATTCATGTAATTGCAAAACACGCCTGAAAATCATGAAACTTGGCATGGTGTCATGCATGGCACCAACATGCTGCGGTAATATTTTTGGCCGAATTGGGACAAGCTTTGGTGTAAGCTTCTTGCAGAGCTTCCCTCAAGAAGGTTAGTGATTCCGAGAGGGAACGTGTCACCTTCATGTGCGAAACGACATACGTACACTGCCTTCTCTCGCGTTATTTTTTTACATAGCCAGATTAGACCAAATAGAAGTACCGTGCTAAATTTTGGAATTATTCTGGACTCGTTTCACCTTTTTTATACATTAATTGAGTTTCTGGGCATTTAATATGCATAATTCAAATTTCAACTACAAGCACATGCTCGAGTGCACCAAAGTTGTTTGAAAAATCACATGTGTGTCCTTGGGTGAATTTCTTGGTCCCATGCAAGAGATGAGAGTGAAATTCAAACATCTGGGTGTCGTGGCTCGACCGGAAAGATTGAGAAACTTGGTTTTTTTAATTCCTGTAATTGCAAAATACGCCTGAAAATCATGAAACTTGACATGGTGTCATGACATGGCACCAACATGCTGCGGTAATATTTTTGCCGAATTGGGACAAACTTTGGTGTAAGCTTCTCGCAAACCGGAGCTTCCCTCAAGAAGGCTTGTGGTTCCAAGAGGGAACGTGTCACCTCCGTGTGCGAAACGACATACGTACACTGTCTTCTCCCGCGTTATTTTTTTACACAGCCAGATTAGACCAAATAGAAGTACCGTGCTAAATTTTGGAATTATTTCGGATTTGTTTGGTCTTTTTTATACATTAATTGAGTTTCTGGGCATTTAATGTGCATAATTCAAATTTGAACTAGAAGCACATGCTCCAACGCACCAAAGTTGTTTGAAAAATCACATATGTGTTCTTGGGTGAATTTCTAGGTCCCATGCAAGATATGGGAGTGAAATTCAAACATCTGGGCGTCTTGGCTCAGTCGGAAAGATTGAGAAACTTGGTTTTTAATTCCTGTAATTCCAAAATACGCGTGAAAATCATGAAACTTGGCATAGTCTCATGACATGGCACCAACATGTTGTGGTAATTTTTCTATCTGATTTGCGAAGGCCCACACATTAACAATCAACAATGTCATTTTGGAACAAGTGATATCATGTTACAAATCAGAAACACAAGTATTTATTAAAACCATGGGCGTTCGACTTACCAATTACGTGCGGCCACGCGTCCCCTTTTTTTATTGGCTAGGAGGTGCCATGCGGGGTAGCTATTTGAGTACGGGAGGCGTGCGATCAGACCCCTGTGCGTGCTCATCGGGAGGAAAGCCCTTTGACCGCTACCTACCGTGCACCTCCCTTCCAACGTCTCCATTAATGGTGCCCGAGCACCTGTTCTACGGCGTGACTATATCTCTCACTAGACTGAGATTTAAGAGACAAAAATGAAAATCTGAAAAGAAAGTTTTGCACGGATCTTGATGTAAGATCTGATGGACCTATATAGCATCGACTGTGACTTATAGCAAGCATGATGAATATAAGGATGATGACAGTGGATAATAATTGTCTTGCATATTTAGTAACATAATTAAAAAAAGCCACATGCGGCAACACCCGAAATACACAAGGGCAAAAGAAGAAGGAAGACAACGGTTTGGCTCGCTGACCTCTACTTTCTTGATGCATTGCTGCAGGCCGCGGGAACTAGTCTCCACGGCGAGCGACGACGAGCTCTTTGTTGTCCTCAAGATGCTGCTTGAGAGTATCCACGGATTCCTCCACCAGCCTTCCGTGCTCGATGCGCAGCTTGTTATTCTCATCCATAAGTTTCTCGACGATGACGCCGGTCCTCTTCAACAAGGCAGTGGTCTGCTCCTGCTGCTCCGCACTTCCGACGATCTTCGCTCTCAGCAGGTCGCGCTCGGCCCGGAGCTTCGCATTGCTCCCATTTAGTTGTCAGATGACGTCGGTAGACTGTTCAAACGAGGCTTGCAGGTCATACTGCAACCTCGCCTACCTGAAGATCTGATCCATCTGCCTATGGATGAGGGCACGCATGCGCCTGTAAGAGTCCTCGCCCGCCCACGAGGCATTTTCCCAGGCCGCCGCGGCAAGGGAGGACATCTCTGCTACATTCGCGGCGCGCGGGACATCTCTTCTGCTTCCACGGTGCGGTCGGGCCAGTCTGCTGCATCAACGGTGCGGCGGGTCCTTCGTGCTGCTTCGGCGGCACGGCGGGACCTCTCTGCTGCTACGGCCGTGCGGCGGGACATGTTGGCTACTATCGCGGCGAGGCAGGACATCTCTCGTGCTCCCGCTTCCAGGCTCGCCTCTCCCTGGTCGCAATCTCTCGACCCAGAACTCATGCTGGCCATGGCGGACGCAAGGGAACGATGATGAATGACTTGTTTGTTTTTGCTTTTTGTGGATGAGGAGTTGAGAAGGAATGTGCAGTCATCTTGGAGTAGTAGTATTTATAACCGCATAGTAATACGCTCCTAAGTGGGAAACCGTTTAGGTTTTGATCGGTGTGAACAGGTTTGCAATTTGGAATGTGACGGGATGCATGCACAAAATTTACTAACGGTTATAAGTGCGACACTATTCCCGGAAGGCATAACGTGGGAACGTACGCCTTCTCGGCCGCGTATGTGGCATTTGCACCATAGGGTGTGCCCGTCTAGCGCACACACATTGATCTATCTAACTGTTTCAGTTTGTTGTGGCTAATCGCAAACAGTTCATCCATGTGAAGTGTATGTCATCAATCACAGACACTTTGATCTGGCTTACCCATTTCTGTTCTGTTGCCTAATCGCAAACAGTTAATCCTTCTGAAGCGTATGCCCTCAATCACACACACCTTGATCTGGCTGACCGTTTATTTTGTGTTGCCTAATCACAAACAGTTCACCCGAGTGAACCGTATGTTGTATATTGCACACACCTTCATCTGGCTACCCGTTTCTTTTGTGTTGCCTAATCACAAATAGTTCATCCGAGTGAACCGTATGCTCTATATCGCACACGCCTTCATCAGGCTGCCCGATTGTTTTGTTCCGCCTCATCACAAACAGTTCATTGGACTGAACCGTATGCCCTGGATCGCACACGCAACTAAAATCTGAACCGTGTTTGATGCATCCTCCATCGGAAACGTTTTCACCTTTTTTGACGGTTTTCATATAGCACCATTTGCGATTATGGCATCGCACACAGTTTCTCAAAGGGTCTCTGATCCTAGTGTCACGTTAGCACCATCCTGCGGTAGTGGTAACTGGGTGATTATAAAGATGCTCTATAGGTATCTCCGAAGGTGTTTTGTTGGGTTGGCATAGATCGAGATTAGGATTTGTCACTCCGAGTATCAGAGAGGTGTCTCTGGGCTCTCTCGATAATGCACATCATAATAAGCCTTGCAAGTAATGTGACTAATGAGTTAGTTGCGGGATGATGCATTATGGAACGAGTAAAGAGACTTGCCAGTAACGAGATTGTAACGCCCAATATCCGACTCTATCCTAAAGGAACTCGAAGGTCCCACCAAGGATAGAAGCGCATATTGGAGACGCTTTTGCAAGGTGGATATCATTACATCGTACCATTACATAATAGTTGCGGATACATACAAAGGCATACAAATGCCACATGAATACATCAAACATCATACATAAGAACAACATCCGACTACAAATGAAACACAAACAGAAACTCAAACGACATCCACCCTGCTAGCCCAGGCTGCCGACCAGGAACCTATCCCTTGATCAAAGAAGAAGCAGAACAAGAACTCCAAAACAAATAAACATTGCTCTCACGTCATGATCATCGCATTACTTGTACCTGCAACTATTGTTGTAGTAAATTGTGAGCCACGAGGACTCAGCAATCCCATTACCATGGGTATCAAGACTAGCAAAGCTTAATGGTATGGAAAGGATAAGTGGTGAGGTTGCAACCGCGACTAAGCAATGTATGGTGGCTAACTTACGAATACTAGAGTAAGATGAGAAGCTATGTAAACGATCGCAAACTAATAATGATCAATAAGTGATCCTGAACTACTTACGTTCAAACATAACTCAACCATGTTCTCCTCTCAAACTTCCCCAAAAAGAGACAGTCAGGGTTACGCACACGGTTGGTGTATTTTAATTGAGTTTACTTCAAGTTCATTACATCGGATATTAACAAATTCCCATCTGCCACATAACCGCAGTCACAGTTCTCGAAAGTTTAAACCCTCCAGGGGTGTCCCAACTTAGCCCATGACAAGCTCATGATCCACGGAGACAATCCTCCATCGCGGGACCCTCCGATCAGACTCGGAATCCCGGTGCACAAGACATTTCAACAATGGTAAAACAAGTCTAGCAAGACCTCCCGACGTGCCGACACCCTGATAGTAGCCGCACGTATCTCGTCTCAGGCCACGACGGATGAGCGACGCATATAGGTGCCAAAATACCCCAAGTTGCCAAGGGGCGGCCCCGCACAGTGCCCTAGTTTGGGACCAACACCATCGGCACTGCCCCCTGTATGTAGAAAAGAATCCTCGGCAACTTAGTTCAGTATTATTATGGCAAATGTTAAAACCAATGTTGGGCCTTGCTGGAAGAGTTTTATTCAAAGTGAACTGTCAAGAGGGGCCAAAAACCCTCAGCGTGTTAGGGACGCAAAATAAAGGAACATAACACCGGTATGACGAAAACTAGGGCGGCAAGAGTGGAACAAAACACCAGGCATAAGGCCGAGCCTTCCACCCTTTACCAAGTATATAGTGCATTAATTAAATAAGAGATACTGTGATATCCCATGATATCCATGTCCCAACATGGAACAACCTGCAACTGCACCTACAACTAGCAATGTTATAAGAGGGGCTGAGCAAAGCGGTAACATAGCCAAACAATAGTTTGCTAGGAAGGGTAAAAAGGTTAGAGGCTGTCATGGCAATTTGGGAGGCTTGATAAACAAGTGGTAGGTAGCGCAACATAGCGATAGCATCGAGACAACTAGCATAGAAAAGATAGTAGTGAGATCCAAGGTGATGGTCATCTTGCCTGAAATCCCACTAGGAAGAAGAACGAGTCCATGAAGAAGAGAACGCACGTAGTCGAACGAATCCTCACAATCGCAACGAAACAGGAACTATCGAGAAGGAGCATAACCGAAAAGAAGCAAACGACATGGTAAACACACAACACATAAACATGATAGGATGCTCAACCAAGTATGATGCATGACAAGGCTACATGATGCTACTCATGGCAAGAGATGATGCATACAAGAACAACACATCAAAGCAAGTTTAAATGAGGCCGGAATCAACATACAAGAATTCCGAAAACTCCCCATATGCAAATTTCGAAATTGGCCCAGATCTGAATAACACATTATGTTGAAGTAGTTAAACAGCAAGTTAAAGTGCACCAAGATGATCTACACGGTTTTCTAGTCAAGTTTTATATAAAGTTCATTTAATTCGGAGCTACGGCCTAGAAGATGTGAGCAAAACAAGCTAAACATGGCATCATGAAGTTAACAGAAAACTGGAACATCATTTAGGCATGTTCATGGCAATCAAAATATATGCTACAGGACATGTATGAGGCATCAAATGACATGGCTTGATAGAGCATAACATGGACATCAAAACATGTCAACTAGGCATCTCCAGATTATGCATAAATACGATGGTAGCATCAAGTTAACACGACAACATAATGTAAAAGTTACAGACTTAACAGAAATTACTAAGTCTCAGAAAACAGCAAACATCAAGTAGCACACTTTGCAAGCTTGTGCTAGTCACCATAGGGCACATAAAAAATACATGGATTGCACCATTTTAAAGATGGCATGAAGATGCTTCTAAAACATACTGACATAATGCTCAAAAGATAAACACACAAAATGCTATGAAAAAGACAAATCAGCAAGTTATGACAGTTTTCAACAGATTATGACATTTAGTACTTTTGCAACAAGGATTAAGGCATCAAGATTAATAGTAACATGCATGCAAACTATACCACCACCTAGAGCATTCAGAGATGAACAATTTGACATATCATACACTCAAGTCGGATGAACATGCACAAAGTTACAAGCAATTAAAGATGCACACATAATGTTGAGAATCAGGGACTTAGAGGAATTTTACCCTCGCGAAAACAGGACGAGGAGGACCCGGGATGGAGTGGTACGGCGCGGGACGGAGCGTTTGGTTGCCGGGATGGGTGGATCTGGTACACCTAACCAGATCCGGGCGGTGGAGCACTCCGGCGAGCATGCGACCGCGGCGAGGGGCGGATCCGACGAGGGCAGCGACCGACGAGGTCAAGGTGGTGCGGGGCGGAGTGTGAGGCGGCGGCGCTGTGGCGGGCTCCGGTGGCGGAGGTGAGTGGCGCCGGCAAGAGGCGAGGCGCGGCCTCGGTAGGCAGCGCGGGGAGGCGGCGGCCGTTGGCATCGAGGCGGCGACGGCGCGCGGGACCGGCGAGGCAGGCGAGGCGGCGATGCGGAGGCTGCGGCTGGCGGGCGGTGGTGCAGCGCGGCAGAGGCGGCGGGGCACGGCGAAGCTGTTGGGGAACATAGTAATTTCAAGAAAATTCCTACACACACGCAAGATCAAGGTGATGCATAGCAACGAGAGGAAAGTATGATCTACGTACCCTCGTAGATCGCAACGGAAGCGTTGACACAACGAAGAGGAAGTAGTCGTACGTCTTCTTCCCGATCCGACCGATCCAAGCACCGTTACTCCGGCGCCTCCGAGTTCTTAGCACACGTACAGCTCGATGACGATCCCCGGGCTCCGATCCAGCAAAGCTTCGGGGAGGAGTTCCGTCAGCACGACGGCATGGTGACAATCTTGATGTTCTACCGACACAGGGCTTCGCCTAAGCACTACAACGATATGATCGAGGTGGAATATGGTGGCAGGGGGCACCACACACGGCTAAGGAACGATCTCAATGATCAACTTGTGTGTCTAGAGGTGCCCCTGCCTCCGTATATAAAGGAGCCAAGGGGGAGGGGGCTGCCGGCCAGGAGGAGGATGCAGGAGGAGTCCTACTCCTACCGGGAGTAGGACTCCCCCCAATCCTAGTTGGACTAGGATTCCCCGAGGGGGAAAGAGAGAGAGGGGGGTCAGCCACCTCTCCTAGTCCTAATAGGACTAGGGGGGAGGCGCGCGGCCACCTTGGGCTGCCCCTTTCTCCTTTCCACTAAAGCCCATTAAGGCCCATATGGCTCCCGGGGGGTTCTGGTAACCTCCCGGTACTCCGGTAAAATCCCGATTTCACCCGGAACACTTCCAATATCCAAATATAGGCTTCCAATATATCAATCTTTATGTCTCGACCATTTTGAGACTCCTCATAATGTTTGTGATCACATCTGGGACTCCAAACTATCTTCGGTACATCAAAATGCATAAACTCGTAATAACTGTCATCGTAACGTTAAGCATGCAGACCCTACGGTTCGAGAACAATGTAGACATGACTCAAACACATCTCCGGTCAATAACCAATAGCGGGACCTGGATGCCCATATTGGCTCCTACATATTCTACGAAGATCTTTATCGGTCAGACCACATAACAACATACGTTGTTCCCTTTGTCATCGGTATGTTACTTGCCCGAGATTCGATCGTCGGTATCCAATACCTAGTTCAATCTCGTTATCGGCAAGTCTCTTTACTCGTTCCGTAATACATCATCTCGCAACTAACTCATTAGTCGCAATGCTTGCAAGGCTTATGTGATGTGCATTACCGAGAGGGCCCAGAGATACCTCTCCGACAATCGAAGTGACAAATCCTAATCTCGAAATACGCCAACCCAACATCTACCTTTGGAGACACCTGTAGAGCTCCTTTATAATCACCCAGTTACGTTGTGACGTTTGGTAGCACACAAAGTGTTCCTCCGGTAAATGGGAGTTACATAATCTCATAGTCATAGGAACATGTATAAGTCATGAAGAAAGCAATAGCAACATACTAAACGATCGGGTGCTAAGCTAATGAAATGGGTCATGTCAATCAGATCATTCAACTAATGATGTGACCTTGTTAATCAAATAACAACACCTTGTTCATGGTTAGGAAACATAACCATCTTTGATTAACGTGCTAGTCAAGTAGAGGCATACTAGTGACACTAAGTTTGTCTATGTATTCACACATGTATTATGTTTCCAGTTAATACAATTCTAGCATGAATAATAAACATTTATCTTGATATAAGGAAATAAATAATAACTTTATTATTGCCTCTAGGGTATATTTCCTTCAGTCTCCCACTTGCACTAGAGTCAATAATCTAGATTACACAGTAATGATTCTAACACCCATGGAGCCTTGGTGCTGATCATGTTTTGCTCGTGGAAAAGGCTTAGTCAACGGGTCTGCAACATTCAGATCCGTATGTATCTTGCAAATCTCTATGTCTCCCACCTGGACTAGGTCCCGGATGGAATTGAAGCGTCTCTTGATGTGCTTGGTCCTCTTGTGAAATCTGGATTCCTTTGCCAAGGCAATTGCACCAGTATTGTCACAAAAGATTTCATTGGACCCGATGCAGTAGGTATGACACCTAGATCGGATATGAACTCCTTCATCCAGACTCCTTCGTTCGCTGCTTCCGAAGCAGCTATGTACTCCGCTTCACATGTAGATCCCGCTATGACGCTTTGTTTAGAACTGCACCAACTGACAGCTCCACCATTTAATGTAAACACGTATCCGGTTTGCGATTTAGAATCGTCCGGATCAGTGTCAGAGCTTGCATCAACGTAACCTTTTACGGTGAGCTCTTTGTCACCTCGATATACGAGAAACATATCCTTAATCCTTTTCAGGTATTTCAGGATGTTCTTGACCACTGTCAAGTGATCCACTCCTGGATTACTTTGGTACCTCCCTGCTAAACTTATAGCAAGGCACACATCAGGCCTGGTACACAGCATTGCATACATGATAGAGCCTATGGCTGAAGCATAGGGAACATCTTTCATTTTCTCTCTATCTTCTGCAGTGGTCGAGCATTGAGTCTGACTCAACTTCACACCTTGTAACACAGGCAAGAACCCTTTCTTTGCTTGATCCATTTTGAACTTCTTCAAAATCTTGTCAAGGTATGTGCTTTGTGACAGTCCAGTTAAGCGTCTCGATCTATCTCTATAGATCTTAATGCCCAATATGTAAGCAGCTTCACCGAGGTCTTTCATTGAAAAACTCTTATTCAAGTATCCCTTTATGCTATCCAGAAATTCTATATTATTTCCAATCAGTAATATGTCATCCACATATAATATCAGAAATGCTACAGAGCTCCCACTCACTTTCTTGTAAATACAGGCTTCTCCAAAAGTCTGTATAAAACCAAATGCTTTGATCACACTATCAAAGCGTTTATTCCAACTCCGAGAGGCTTGCACCAGTCCATAAATGGATCGCTGGAGCTTGCACACTTTGTTAGCTCCCTTTGGATTGACAAAACCTTCCGGTTGCATCATATACAACTCTTCTTCCAGAAATCCATTCAGGAATGCAGTTTTGACATCCATCTGCCAAATTTCATAATCATGAAACGCGGCAATTGCTAACATGATTCGGACAGACTTAAGCATCGCTACGGGTGAGAAGGTCTCATTGTAGTCAACCCCTTGAACTTGTCGAAAACCTTTTGCGACAAGTCGAGCTTTATAGACAGTAACATTACCGTCAGCGTCAGTCTTTTTCTTGAAGATCCATTTATTCTCAATTGCTTGCCGATCATCGGGCAAGTCAACCAAAGTCCATACTTTGTTCTCATACATGGATCCCATCTCAGATTTCATGGCTTCAAGCCACTTTGCGGAATCTGGGCTCACCATCGCTTCTTCATAGTTCGTAGGTTCATCATGATCTAGTAGCATGACTTCCAGAACTGGATTACCGTACCACTCTGGCGCGGATCTTACTCTGGTTGATCTACGAGGTTCAGTAGTATCTTGTTCTGAAGTTTCATGATCATTATCATTAACTTCCTCACTTATTGGTGTAGGTGTCGCAGAAACAGTTTTCTGTGATGTACTACTTTCCAACAAGGGAGCAGGTACAGTTACCTCATCAAGTTCTACTTTCCTACCACTCACTTCTTTCGAGAGAAACTCCTTCTCAAGAAAGTTTCCGAATTTAGCAACAAAAGTCTTGCCTTCGGATCTGTGATAGAAGGTGTATCCAATAGTTTCCTTTGGATATCCTATGAAGACACATTTATCCGATTTGGGTTCGAGCTTATCAGGTTGAAGCTTTTTCACATAAGCATCACAGCCCCAAACTTTCAGAAACGACAACTTTGATTTCTTGCCAAACCATAGTTCATAAGGCGTCGTCTCAACGGATTTTGATGGTGCCCTATTTAACGTGAATGCGGCCGTCTCTAGAGCGTATCCCCAAAACGATAGCGGTAAATCAGTAAGAGACATCATAGATCGCACCATATCTAGTAAAGTACGATTACGATGTTCGGACACACCATTACACTGTGGTGTTCCGGGTGGCATGAGTTGCGAAACTATTCCACAATTTTTCAAATGTACACCAAACTCGTAACTCAAATATTCTCCTCCATGATCGGATCGTAGAAACTTTATTTTCTTGTTACGATGATTTTCAACTTCACTCTGAAATTCTTTGAACTTTTCAAACATTTCAGACTTATGTTTCATTAAGTAGATATACCCATATATGCTTAAGTCATCTATGAAGGTGAGAAAATAACGATATCCGCCACGAGCCTCAACATTCATCGGACCGCATACATCTGTATGTATGATTTCCAACAAATCTGTTGCTCTCTCCATAGTACCGGAGAACGGTGTTTTAGTCATCTTGCCCATGAGGCACGGTTCGCAAGTACCAAGCGATTCATAATCAAGTGGTTCCAAAAGCCCATCAGTATGGAGTTTCTTCATGCGCTTTATACCGATATGACCTAAACGGCAGTGCCACAAATAAGTTGCACCATCATTATCAACTCTGCATCTTTTGGCTTCAACATTATGAATATGTGTATCACTACTCTCGAGATTTAATAAGAATAGACCACTCTTCAAGGGTGCGTGACCATAAAAGATATTACTCATATAAATAGAACAACCATTATTCTCTGATTTAAATGAATAACCGTCTCGCATTAAACAAGATCCAGATATAATGTTCATGCTCAACACTGGCACCAAATAACAATTATTTAGGTCTAATATTAATCCCGAAGGTAGATGTAGAGGTAGCGTGCCGACCGCGATCACATCGACTTTGGAACCGTTTCCCACGCGCATCGTCACCTCGTCCTTAGCCAATCTTCGCTTAATCCGTAGTCCCTGTTTTGAGTTGCAAATATTAGCAACAGAACCAGTATCAAATACCCAGGTGCTACTGCGAGCATTAGTAAGGTACACATTAATAACATGTATATCACATATACCTTTGCTCACCTTGCCATCCTTCTTATCCGCCAAATACTTGGGGCAGTTCCGCTTCCAGTGACAAGTCTGCTTGCAGTAGAAACACTCAGTTTCAGGCTTAGGTCCAGACTTGGGTTTCTTCTCTTGATCAGCAACTTGCTTGTTGTTCTTCTTGAAGTTCCCGTCTTCTTCCCTTTGCCCTTTTTCTTGAAACTAATGGTCTTGTTGACCATCAACACTTGATGCTCCTTCTTGATTTCTACCTCCGCAGCTTTCAGCATTGCGAAGAGCTCGGGAATTGTCTTGTTCATCCCTTGCATATTATAGTTCATCACGAAACTCTTGTAGCTTGGTGGCAGTGAGTGGAGAATTCTGTCAATGACGCAATCATCTAGAAGATTAACTCCCAATTGAATCAAGTGATTATTATACCCAGACATTTTGAGTATATGCTCACTGACAGAACTGTTCTCTTCCATCTTGCAGCTATAGAACTTATTGGAGACTTCATATCTCTCAGTCCGGGCATTTGCTTGAAATATTAACTTCAACTCCTGGAACATCTCATATGCTCCATGACGTTCAAAACGTCGTTGAAGTCCCGATTCTAAGCCGTAAAGCATGGCACACTGAACTATCGAGTAGTCATTAGCTTTGCTCTGCCAGACATTCATAACATCTGGTGTTGCTCCAGCAGCAGGCCTCGCACCCAGCGGTGCTTCCAGGACGTAATTCTTCTGTGCAGCAATGAGGATAATCCTCAAGTTACGGACCCAGTCCGTGTAATCGCTACCATCATCTTTCAACTTTGCTTTCTCAAGGAACGCATTAAAATTCAACGGAACAACAGCACGAGCCATCTATCTACAATCAACATAAACAAGAAAGATACTATCAGGTACTAAGTTCATGATAAATTTAAGTTCAATTAATCATATTACTTAAGAACTCCCACTTAGATAGACATCCCTCTAATCCTCTAAGTGATTACGTGATCCAAATCAACTAAACCATGTCCGATCATCACGTAAGATGGAGTAGTTTCATCGGTGAACATCATTATGTTGATCATATCTACTATATGATTCACGCTCGACCTTTCGGTCTCCGTGTTCCGAGGCCATATATGTATATGCTTGGCTCGTCAAGTATAACCTGAGTATTCTGCGTGTGCAACTGTTTTGCACCCGTTGTATTTGAACGTAGAGCCTATCACACCCGATCATCACGTGGTGTCTCAGCACAAAGAACTTTCGCAACGGTGCATACTCAGGGAGAACACTTCTTGATAATTTAGTGAGAGATCATCTTATAATGCTACCGTCAATCAAAGCAAGATAAGATGCATAAAAGATAAACATCACATGCAATCAATATAAGTGATATGATATGGCCATCTTCATCTTGTGCCTGTAATCTCCATCTCCGAAGCACCGTCATGATCACCATCGTCACCGGAGCGACACCTTGATCTCCATCGTAGCATCGTTGTTGTCTCGCCAATCTTATGCTTCCACGACTATCGCTACCACTTAGTGATAAAGTAAAGCATTACATCGCGATTGCATTGCATACAATAAAGCGACAACCATATGGCTCCTGCCAGTTGCCGATAACTCGGTTACAAAACATGATCATCTCATACAATAAAATTTAGCATCATGTCTTGACCATATCACATCACAACATGCCCTGCAAAAACAAGTTAGACGTCCTCTAGTTTGTTGTTGCAAGTTTTACGTGGCTGCTACGGGCTTAAGCAAGAACCAATCTCACCTACGCATCAAAACCACAACGATAGTTTGTCAAATAGACTCCATTTTAACCTTCGCAAGGACCGGGCGTAGCCACACTCGGTTCAACTAAAGTTGGAGAGACAGTCGCCCGCAAGCCACCTGTGTGCAAAGCACGTCGGGGGAACCAGTCTCGCATAAGCGTACGCGTAATGTTGGTCCGGGTCGTCTTGTCCAACAATACCACCGAACCAAAGTATGACATGCTGGTAGGCAGTATGACTTATATCGCCCACAACTCACTTGTGTTCTACTCGTGCAAATAACATCAAACCATAAAACCTAGGCTCTGATACCACTATTGGGGAACGTAGTAATTTCAAAAAAATCCTACGCACACGCAAGATCATGGTGATGCATAGCAACGAGAGGAGAGTATGATCTACGTACCCTTGTAGATCGCAATGGAAGCGTTGACACAACATAGAGGAAGTAGTCGTACGTCTTCTTCCCGATCCGACCGATCCAAGCACCGTTACGCCGGCGCCTCCGAGTTCTTAGCACACGTACAGCTCGATGACGATCCCCGGGCTCCGATCCAGCAAAGCTTCGGGGAGGAGTTCCGTCAGCACGACGGCGTGGTGACGATCTTGATGTTCTACCGACGGAGGGCTTCGCCTAAGCACTACAACGATATGATCGAGGTGGAATATGGTGGCAGGGGGCACCGCACACGGCTAAGGAACGATCTCAATGATCAACTTGTGTGTCTAGAGGTGCCCCCTGCCTCAGTATATAAAAGAGCCAAGGGGGAGGGGGCCGCCGGCCAGGAGGAGGGCGCAGGAGGAGTCCTACTCCTACCGGGAGTAGGACTCCCCCCCCCCAATCCTAGTTGGACTAGGATTCCCTGAGGGGGAAAGAGAGAGAGGGGGGCCGGCCACCTCTCATAGTCCTAATAGGACTAGGGGAGGGGGCAGGCGCGCGGCCACCTTGGGCTGCCCCTTTCTCCTTTCCACTAAAGCCCATTAAGGCCCATATGTCTCCCGGGGGGTTCTGGTAACCTCCCGGTACTCCGGTAAAATCCCGATTTCACCCGGAACACTTCCGATATCCAAATATAGGCTTCCAATATATCAATCTTTATGTCTCGACCATTTCGAGACTCCTCGTAATGTCCGTGATCACATCCGGGACTCCAAACTAACTTCGGTACATCAAAATGCATAAACTCATAATAACTGTCATCATAACGTTAAGCGTGCGGACCCTACGGTTCGAGAACAATGTAGACATGACTCAGACACATCTCCGGTCAATAATCAATAGCGGGACCTGGATGCCCATATTGGCTCCTACATATTCTACGAAGATCTTTATCGGTCAGACCGCATAACAACATACGTTGTTCCCTTTGTCATCGGTATGTTACTTGCCCGAGATTCGATCGTCGGTATCCAATACCTAGTTCAATCTCGTTACCGGCAAGTCTCTTTACTCGTTCCGTAGTACATCATCTCGCAACTAACTCATTAGTCGCAATGCTTGCAAGGCTTATGTGATGTGCATTACCGAGAGGGCCCAGAGATACCTCTCCGACAATCGGAGTGACAAATCCTAATCTCAAAATACGCCAACCCAACATCTACCTTTGGAGACACCTGTAGAGCTCCTTTATAATCACCCAGTTACGTTGTGACGTTTGGTAGCACACAAAGTGTTCCTCCGGTAAACAGGAGTTGCATAATCTCATAGTCATAGGAACATGTATAAGTCATGAAGAAAGCAATAGCAACATACTAAACGATCGGGTGCTAAGCTAATGAAATGGGTCATGTCAATCAGATCATTCAACTAATGATGTGAACTCGTTAATCAAATAACAACACCTTGTTCATGGTTAGGAAACATAACCATCTTTGATTAACGAGCTAGTCAAGTAGAGGCATACTAGTGACACTAAGTTTGTCTATGTATTCACACATGTATTATGTTTCCGGTTAATACAATTCTAGCATGAATAATAAACATTTATCATGATATAAGGAAATAAATAATAACTTTATTATTGCCTCTAGGGCATATTTCCTTCAGTCTCCCACTTGCACTAGAGTCAATAATCTAGATTACACAGTAATGATTCTAACACCCATGGAGCCTTGGTGCTGATCATGTTTTGCTCGTGGAAGAGGCTTAGTCAACGGGTCTGCAACATTTAGATCCGTATGTATCTTGCAAATCTCTATGTCTCCCACCTGGACTAGGTCCCAGATGGATTTGAAGCATCTCTTGATGTGCTTGGTCCTCTTGTGAAATCTGGATTCCTTTGCCAAGGCAATTGCACCAGTATTGTCACAAAAGATTTTCATTGGACCCGATGCAGTAGGTATGACACCTAGATCGGATATGAACTCCTTCATCCAGACTCCTTCGTTCGCTGCTTCCGAAGCAGCTATGTACTCCGCTTCACATGTAGATCCCGCTACGACGCTTTGTTTAGAACTGCACCAATTGACAGCTCCACCGTTTAATGTAAACACGTATCCGGTTTGCGATTTAGAATCGTCCGGATCAGTGTCAAAGCTTGCATCAACGTAACCTTTAACGGTGAGCTCTTTGTCACCTCCATATACGAGAAACATATCCTTAGTCCTTTTCAGGTATTTCAGGATGTTCTTGACCGCTGTCCAGTGATCCACTCCTGGATTACTTTGGTACCTCCCTGCTAAACTTATAGCAAGGCACACATCAGGTCTGGTACACAGCATTGCATACATGATAGAGCCTATGGCTGAAGCATAGGGAACATCTTTCATTTTCTCTCTATCTTCTGCAGTGGTCGGGCATTGAGTCTGACTCAACTTCACACCTTGTAACACAGGCAAGAACCCTTTCTTTGCTTGATCCATTTTGAACTTCTTCAAAATCTTGTCAAGGTATGTGCTTTGTGAAAGTCCAATTAAGCGTCTTGATCTATCTCTATAGATCTTAATGCCCAATATGTAAGCAGCTTCACCGAGGTCTTTCATTGAAAAACTCTTATTCAAGTATCCCTTTATGCTATCTAGAAATTCTATATTATTTCCAATCAGTAATATGTCATCCACATATAATATCAGAAATGCTACAGAGCTCCCACTCACTTTCTTGTAAATATAGGCTTCTCCAAAAGTCTGTATAAAACCAAATGCTTTGATCACACTATCAAAGCGTTTATTCCAACTCCGAGAGGCTTGCACCAGTCCATAAATGGTTGCAATGCTTGCAAGGCTTATGTGATGTGCATTACCGAGAGGGCCCAGAGATACCTCTCCGACAATCGGAGTGACAAATCCTAATCTCGAAATACGCCAACCCAACATCTACCTTTGGAGACACCTGTAGAGCTCCTTTATAATCACCTAGTTACGTTGTGACGTTTGGTAGCACACAAAGTGTTCCTCCGGTAAACGGGAGTTGCATAATCTCATAGCCATAGGAACATGTATAAGTCATGAAGAAAGCAATAGCAACATACTAAACGATCGGGTGCTAAGCTAATGGAATGGGTCATGTCAATCAGATCATTCTACTAATGATGTGACCTCGTTAATCAAATAACAACACTTTGTTCATGGTTAGGAAACATAACCATCTTTGATTAACGAGCTAGTCAAGTAGAGGCATACTAGTGACACTCTGTTTGTCTATGTATTCACACATGTATTATGTTTCCGGTTAATACAATTCTAGCATGAATAATAAACATTTATCATGATATAAGGAAATAAATAATAACTTTATTATTGCCTCTAGGGCATATTTCCTTCAGAAGCGGCGGCGGCCGGAGCGGGCGGCGGTGGCGCGCAGCAGAGGCGGCGAGGTGGAGCGGGCCGGCGGCGGCGGGCGCGGTCGGGCTCACGCGGGCCCGCGATGGGCTCGGCGGGCCGCGGCCATGGGGAAGCTGGGGAGGACACCTGGCGGCGCTGAATTGGGTGCAGGTGGTGGCACTGGACGTGTCCGGCAGTGCGAGGATGAAGAGACTAGGGTTTCGCCCGAAATTGGAGGGGGAGATGCCTTTTTATAGGTAGAGGGAGCTAGGAGAGGGCTATTGAGGTGCAGTTTTCGCCCACACGATCATGATCCAATGACGGAAAGCATGGAGGGGGTTTAGATGGGCTAGTGAGCTGTTGTAGAGGGGTGTTGGACTGCAAAGAGATATGTGTTTCGTGGTTATATGGTTAACCGTTGGGGCATCAAACGGCCTCCAAATGGAACGAAATTTGATAGGCGGTCTACCGGTGATATACCAAGACCACTCGACAAATCTCGGCCCATTCCGAGAACATTTTTCTCCCGCTCATGAAACGAGATCTGGAAGGTGCGGCGGGTGCATGTGTGAGTGTCGGATTCCAAAACGGACAACGGAGAAAGAGACCGGATGCAAGAGACGAAAATGAATGCAAATGAGATGCACATGATGACATGGAAAAATGCAACACACAAGGAAATGACATGGAAACGATGGCGAATAACTGGAAGACACCTGGCGCATCGGTCTTGGGGCGTTACAACTCTCCTCCACTAACAAGAGATCTCGTCCCAAGATCTTAGGAACGAGACGAAAGAAAAAGAGGATAAGGTGAAATAAGAATGCAAGAGAGAAGATGAACAAAGTCAAGTGCACTCATGTAGAAAATAGAGATGCTACCTCTTGAGCACTGCGTTGGTTTTCCCTTGAAGAGGAAAGGGTGATGCAACAAAGTAGCGTAAGTATTTCCCTCAGTTTTTGAGAATCAAGGTATCAATCCAGTAGGAGACTACACGCAAGTCACCTCGCACCTACACAAATAAGTAAGAACCTCGCAACCAACGCGATAAAGGGGTTGTCAATCCCTTCACGGTCACTTACGAGAGTGAGATCTGATAGAGATAATAAGATAAATATTTTTGGTATTTTTATGATATAGATTGAAAGTAAAGATTGCAAAGTAAAATAGATTGGAAACTTGTATGATGGAAAATGACCCAAGGGGCATAGGTTTCACTAGTGGCTTCTCTCAAGATAGCATAAGTATTACGGTGGGTAAACAAATTACTGTCGAGCAATTGATAGAAAAGTGCATAATTATGAGAATATCTAGGCATGATCATGTATATAGGCATCATGTCTGCGACAAGTAGACCAAAACAATTCTGCATCTACTACTATTACTCCACACATCGACCGCTATCCAGCATGCATCTAGAGTATTAAGTTCATAAGAAGAGAGTAACGCATTAGGCAAGATGACATGATGTAGAGGGATAAACTCAAGCAATTTGATATAAACCCCATCTTTTTATCGTCGATGGCAACAATACAATATGTGCCTTGCTGCCCCTGCTGTCATTGGGAAAGGACACCGCAAGATTGAACCCAAAGCTAAGCACTTCTCCCATTGCAAGAAAGATCAATCTAGTAGGCCAAACCAAACTGATAATTCAAAGAGACTTGCAAAGATAACAAATCATACATAAAAGATTTCAGAGAAGAATAAAATATTGTTCATAGATAATCTTGATCATAAACCCACAATTCATTGGATCTCGACAAACACACCGCAAAAAAATTTACATCGGATAGATCTCCAAGAAGATCGAGGAGAGCTTTGTATTGAGATCCAAAGAGAGAGAAGAAGCCATCTAGCTAATAACTATGGACCCGAAGGTCTATGGTAAACTACTCACACATCATCGGACAGGCTATGGTGTTGATTTAGAAGCCCTCCGTGATCGATTCCCCCTCCGGCGGAGCTCCGGAAAAGGCCCCAAGATGGGATCTCTTGGGTACATAAGGTTGCGGCGGTGGAAATAGGGTTTCGTGGTGCTCCTGGATGTTTTCAGGGTATATGGATATATATAGGAGTTAGAAGTAGGTCCGTGGAGCTGCGAGAGGCCCACGAGGGTGGGGGTGCGCCTCCCTGCCTCGTGGCCTCCTCGGTCCTTTCTTGACGTCTACTCCAAGTCCCATGGATCACGTTTGTTCCAAAAATAACTCTCCCGAAGGTTTCATTCCGTTTGGATTCCGTTTGATATTCCTTTTCTGCGAAACACTGAAATATGTAAAAAACAACAATTTGCACTGGGCCTTGGGTTAGTAGGTTAGTCCCAAAAATAATATAAAAGTGTATAATAAAGCCCATTAAACATCCAAAACAGATAATATAATAGCATGGAACAATCAAAAATTATAGATACCCTGGAGACGTATCAAGAAACAACGATTATGACGAGAACCTAAAGCTCAAGGAACAAGATAGACTCTGAAACCACTCCGGTTAGAAGAAGATAGAAAAGGAATAATAACAAGGGAATTGGGATAGCATCCCGGTTGAACATGGAATGGAATAGAACATAAACTTGACAAGATTGAACGATACTTGACGAGAGGAACAACACAATGCCTAGTTCAATCTCGTTACCGGCAAGTCTCTTTACTCGTTCCGTAATACATCATCCCGCAACTAACTCATTAGTTGCAATGCTTGCAAGGCTTAAGTGATGTGCATTACCGAGAGGGCCCAGAGATACCTCTCCGACATTCGGAGTGACAAATCCTAATCTCGAAATACGCCAACCCAACATGTACCTTTGGAGACACCTGTAGAGCTCCTTTATAATCACCCAGTTACGTTGTGACGTTTGGTAGCACACAAAGTGTTCCTCCGGCAAACAGGAGTTGCATAATCTCATAGTCATAGGAACATGTATAAGTCATGAAGAAAGCAATAGCAACATACTAAACGATCGGGTGCTAAGCTAATGGAATGGGTCATGTCAATCAGATCATTCACCTAATGATGTGATCCCGTTAATCAAATAACAACTCTTTGTCTATGGTTAGGAAACATAACCATCTTTGATTAACGAGCTAGTCAAGTAGAGGCATACTAGTGACACTCTGTTTGTCTATGTATTCACACATGTATTATGTTTCCGGTTAATACAATTCTAGCATGAATAATAAACATTTGAAATAAATAATAACTTTATTATTGCCTCTAGGGCATATTTTCTTCAGTTTTCTATGTAAAGGGAAACAGGCAATCCAAACTTCAAATGATATAAGTGAAGCACATGAAGCATTCTATAGAGCCATACTCAAAAGATATAAGTGAAGTGCATAGAGCATTCTATAAATCAACCAAGGACTATCTCATACCAGCATGGTGCATAAAATAAAGATGAAAACTAAATGCAAAAGACGCTCCAGGATTGCACATATCGCATGGACGAAACGAATCTGAAAACATACCGATATTTGTTGAAGAAAGAGGGGATGCCTTCCGGGGCATCCCCAAGCTTAGACGCTTGAGTCTCCTTGAATATTTACTTGGGGTGCCTCGGGCATCCCCAAGCTTGAGCTCTCTCCTCTCTTCTTCTCACATCGAGACCTTCTCGATCATCAAACACTTCATCCACACAAAACTTCAACAGAAAACTCGGTAAGATCCGTTAGTATAATAAAGCAAATCACTACTCTAAGTACTGTTGCAAACCAATTCATATTTTGTTTTTGCATTGTGTCTACTGTAATATAACCTTTTCATGGCTTAATCCACAGATATGAATCGATAGTTTCATCAAAGCAAGCAAACTATGCATCAAAAACAGAATCTGTCTAAAACAGAACAGTCTGTAACAATCTGAACGTTCACCATACTTTTGATACTTGAATAATTCTACCAAAATTAGGGGGGGAAATAGGAAGACAGTGCAAAAAGAATCAGAACCATTTGACGTTCCAGCTACAAAATGTAAAATCGCGCACTACAGCCAAAGTTTATGTCCTTCACCGTACAAACCATCAAGCAAATGCAAACATCCTAAAGGCAAACCTTGGCACATTATTTTTATAATACAATGGAATTGTACAAGGGGATAATTATTTTTGTTGAAAAGTTTCTGTAATCAAGATTCACAAAGTTGCCGTGAGCATGAACAAAGTTCAATGAGCTCTCCCACTTCAACAATGCTTGTCTTTCTCACTTTCACTTTCCTTTTTGAAAAAGTTTTGGGTTCCCCTCTTTAATTTATTTGGTTTTGGACTATATAAAAGCACTCAACAGAAATAAATGACTCTCTAAAACTTCCGGGTTGTCTCCCTGGCAGCGCTTTCATTAAAGCCATTAAGCTAGGCATATAGTGCTCAAGTAGTGAATCCACCCGGATCCCAAGGTATATCAAAGCCAATTTTAATTAACAATGATTTGTAATTTAGTAGTGAGCACAAAGTAACATATATCATGCAACAATGAAGTCTAACTCTCTTCCTATGCATCGGCATGTCATAAAAGAACAATTCATGCACACGTAGTAAAGGCCAATGCATAGTATAAACAGTTTCTTGCAATTTTATCGTATTGGAAACATAGAGAGGTGGAGATATAGTTCCTCTCTCATAATAATTGCAAGTAGGAGCAGCAAGCACATGCATATTATACTCATCAAAATCATCATGTGCAGTAGTAAAAGGCAACCCATCAATATAATCCTTAATAAGCACAAACTTCTCCGATATAGTGTAGTTTGGAGAATTCAAAAAGATAATACGACTATCATGTGTGGGTGCAATAGCAACAATTTCATGTTTAACATAAGGAACTATAGCAAGTTCATCTCCATAAGCATAATTCATATTGGCATCTTGGCCACAAGCATAGCAAGCATCATCAAAAAGGGATATTTCAAAAGAATCAATGGGATCATAGAAATTATCATAGCATTCATCCTTCGGTAAGCATGAAGGGAAATTAAACAATGTATGAGTTGAAGTGTTACTCTCATTAGAAGGTGGGCACAGGTGATCAATCCGCTCTTCCTCCTTTTGTTCTTCGCTCTCTTCCTCATCTTTTTCATCCAATGAGCTCACAGTTTCATCAACTTCTTCTTCCATAGATTCCTGCAAAATATTAGTCTCTTCTTGGACAGCGGAGACTTTCTCAATAAGTGCATTAATATCGGAATTGTATTCATAATTCTCATAGCAATATTTAAGGATAGCTAAATTTTCAAGTCTATAAACCGAATCATCAAAATCTTCAAACTCTTTAAACATAGATTCAATTTCATAAGCACCCATAAAAGCAACAAATTCTTCTATTTGTTCCACAACATAGTAATCATATATACCATTAGCATAAGAAGCTAAGGTTTCATTATCATTAAATTCACATGAAAAGGGAAGGTGTGGAGCGGCAACAAGTATAATCATATCTCAAGCATAGTTGCCTAGCATACCAATACAATATATGAATTTGATCCCATAATAGTTTCCCTTTTTGTGCCAAGCGGTAATCCCTAAAGTATTCACGTTGATCCAACGTTACTCCCATTACATAATTGAATGGGGTTTTCTCAGGATTATTAAAGTAGTACATAATATGTTTCACATAACCAGCATCGAGGGTTTTAGGAGGTTCCCCATCTCCATGAGTAGCAAGTACACCTAATTTTTTTTGGTATTTTGTGTTCCATATCCATAACTAAAGATAAAGAACAACTAATAACAGCAAATACAAATTACTTAGTGATAAATCAAACAAGCACACACGAGAATATTCACCCCATGCTATTGCTCCTCGGCAACGGTGCCAGAAAAGGGTCTTGATAACCCACAAGTATAGGGGATCGCAACAATTTTCGATAAGTAAGAGTGTCGAACCCAATGAGGAGTTAAAGGCAAAACAAATATTCCCTCAAGTTCTATCGACCATCGACACAACTCTACGCACGCTTGATGTTCGCTCTACCTAGAACAAGTATGAAACTAGAAGTACTTTGTAGGTGTTGTTGGATAGGTTTGCAAGATAATAAAGAGCAAGTAAATAAAAATTAGGGGCTACTGTAAGTAAAGAAGCAATAAAGTAAATATAGCGAGTGTGGAAAAGTGGTGGTAGGAGTTGCGAAATTGCCCCTAAGCAATTGACTACTTTACTAGACTGATAGCAAGTATTATGTGGGAGAGGCCACTGCTAGCATGTCATCCCTGACTTGGAATTCTATGCACTTATGATTGGAACTATTAGCAAGCATCCGAAACTACTAATGTTCATTAAGGTAAAACCCAACCATAGCATTAAGATATATTGGTCCCCCTTCAATCCCGTATGCATCAATTGCTCGTATCGGTGCCAAGCACGACCCCGTCCCACCTAATATCTTTCTGGAAAGGCTTTTTAAGCCATCCATGGTGTGGCAGGGGGAAAGCGGCAACACTAGTCCGGATCCGAACACAACCCCAGATTCTGAACGCACCGATATCATCAGAGGCTCAGCCACCGACATCTCATTATGGCAGTCATTGCCCCATGGACCGAACCCTTCTTGGCCTACCTTAATAGGAAGGAACTTCCTGAGGATCAGAATGAGGCCCACCGCATTGTCCGGCGTTCGAAGGCTTACAAGGTTCACGACGTAGAGCTCTATAAGAAAAGCGCTACTGGAATCCTTCAAAGATGTATCTTCGAGGAGGAGGGGCGGCAGCTCTTGACTAAGATTCACGCCGGTCTCGGCGGGCACCACGCCGCAGCTCGGGCCCTTGTTAGCAAGGCCTTCCATACAGGGTTTTATTGGCTGACGGCCCGAGCAGATGCACAGGACCTTGTCCAACATTGCATCGGATGCCAACTCTTCGCCAACCAAAGCCATATGCCCCCCACCGCCCTACAAACAATCCCCATCACTTGGCCTTTTGCGGTCTTGGGACTAGATATGGTTGGACCCCTTAAAGGAGGAAGCCATAAGAAAAAATATCTGCTGGTAATGGTGGACAAATTCACTAAGTGGATAGAGGCCAAACCAGTTAAAACGGTCGAGTTCGGGCCGCTGATAGAATTCATATCCGACGTCGTACACCGTTATGGTGTTCCACACAGCATCATCACTGATAACAGCTCCAACTTCACAGCTGACGAAGTGAAAACCTGGTGCGCTAATCTGGGCATCAAGCTCGATTACGCCTCTGTCTATCATCTGCAGACAAATGGTCAAGTCGAACGAGCCAATGGTCTTATTATGAGCGGCATCAAGCCTAGACTAGTGCGGTCTTTGAAAGAATCAAACAAGCACTGGGTTGAGGAGCTCGACTCCGTACTCTGGGGGCTGCGGACCACGCCCAATTGCACTACCGGATACACACCTTTCTTCATGGTGTACGGCACAGAGGCAGTGCTACCCTGTGACATTATTCATGACTCACCTAGAGTGCGCATGAACGAAGAGAGAGAGAGAGAGAGAGAGAGAGAGAGAGAGAGGCCGAGCTGGATCGGCATGACAGCTTAGATGTCCTGGAAGAAGAGCGCGACATCGCAAAAGCCCGTTCCGCATTTTATCAACAGCAGGCTCGCAGGTATCAAAGCAGAGAAGTGTGGGCCAAGACTTATAACGTTGGTGAACTCGTTCTACACCTGCCGGAGAAGAAAAAGGACAAACTCAAGCCCAATTGGGAGGGTCCCTTCATCATCGACGAAGTTCTCACCGGAGGAGTGTACCGCCTGTGTAACGCGTCAGACAATTACCTGGAGCCGAACCCCTGGAAGGCGGCCAGACTCCGAAGGTTCTACGCCTAGAGCCGAACTGTTTGTTCATCCCCTTCCCCCTGTTGCCTCCTTTATCTTTTCTCTCTCTTTGTTTTTATTTTCTTTTTTTCTTTTCTTTTTCCTTTTTAGCCTTAAAGCTTTCGTGCGGTTAGACCACGCACCCCTGACGCATACATCTTCAAATATGTACGTCTATTATACCTGGGGGCTTCTTGTACAGAAGCTTGCTATTATTCTCCGAGCATCAAGCTCATTACATATGTGTTTTTCCCATATGTACCTTTTCTTCGCCATTATATGCATCGATATGACTTAAGTTTTGGCCAAGCTGGGTTGCATGGCTCCTGTGCTTATGCCCTACATCCCCGTTAGTTCGGCTAGGGCATACAGGGAGCACCTCTGCGTTGTTACTGCCGGGTCATCCGGATGTGTACCTCAGACTGGGTGAAGCCGAAAACTAGCGTTCTTTAGGGAATATTTGGTCGGCGGATTAAAGATGTTTTTTGCATTCACTCCATGGTGAACCCCTAGAAGTTACACATACTGTGATTTTTCAATCACAGTTCGGACATGCACATTAACGCATGCACACCCAGGGAAAGGAACCCTTAATGGAACTATTCTCTCTAGAAGATGTTTCCTACAACTTTAATGTAAGATAACATAACTAGCCGGATACAACTTGTCTGTTCAAGAAACTATGAGCCCTACGCCTGGTTTCCATCATACCTCGGTCTATTTGGTCGCACGGGTATTCGGAAACACTCCGCACCTTCGGGTCCCGAGGCTGAAGCGAAAAGGTCTGCCATGACAATCGTTTTACAATTCAGCTAGAATTTACATACGTTAAAGGAAGTACATAGTCACTTAGACTCATAAATTTCCTCCTCTATGCCATCCAACAGGCTATCTAACTCACAATCATGTTGGGAATATTTGGCAGCTACTACTACTTGGTCATATACCAAATTAACGAGCACTTCTTTCCCACCCTAATGGTCCGACCCGGGCCATGTGATTCGGATCAATCTTGGTATACCGTGTTTTCACCATGGCCCAGGCCTCTCGCACACCCTCCCGGCAGGCCGATATCTTCCATAATTGGATACGTCGTTGCGCCCCCTTGAATATCTCTACAAGCTTGAAAGTGCAACTATCCCTGGGTGGTTTTGGTAATTCCTAACAACGTATAGCTCATTGAGCTAACATTATTCCAAGATTAATATTTCAGGAAAAGCTCAATGAATGGCATGGCATGGATGAGGAAAGTGGATCCCTCAAAATTCTAAGGACAAAATTTTTGGCTCAAGCTTGAAGCTCAAGACTCTAAATTTTATATTTTAGTGATCCAAGATCACATTGAGTCTATAGGAAAAGCCAATACTGTCAAGGAGGGATGAGGTGTTGCTTAATGGCTTGCTTGCTCAAAATGCTTAGTGATATGCTCCAAAATCCTCAACTACCTTCCCACATCCACATATGACCTAAACCAAAAGTCAAACTCGGCCCCACCGATTCTTTCTATCTGGCGCCACCAAGTTTCAAATGTCATAGCCACTGCCACAAACCCTAGGCAAATCGGTCTCACCACTATGGATCTCGGTCTCACCGAGATGGGATTGTAATATCTTTGTTTCCCTTCATAATGTTTCGGTCTTACCGAGATGAGCGATCGGTCCCACCGAGATTGCAATGTAAACTCTCTGTTTCCCTTTTGTAACATTTCGGTCTCACCGAGATGAGCGAATCGGTCCCACCGAGTTTACCTGACCAACTCTCTGGTTAGCTTATTACCAAAATCGGTCCCACCGAGTTTGTGTAATTGATCACACCGAGATTACGTTATGCCCTAGCCCTAACCATATCGGTCCTACCGAGTTGCATCTCAGTCCCACCGAAAATCCTAACAGTCACTAGGTTTGTTGAATCGGTCCGACCGAGTTTAACCATTCGGTCCCACCGAGTTTGGCAAATTGTGTGTAACGGTTAGATTTTGTGTGGAGGCTATATATACCCCTCCACCCACTCTTCATTCATGGAGAGAGCCATCAGAACATACCTACACTTCCAATACACATTTTCTGAGAGAGAACCACCTACACTTGTGTTGAGGTCAAGATATTCCATTCCAACCATATGAATCTTGATCTCTAGCCTTCCCCAAGTTGCTTTCCACTCAAATCTTCTTTCCACCAAATCCAAATCCTGTGAGAGAGAGTTGAGTGTTGGGGAGACTATCATTTGAAGCACAAGAGCAAGGAGTTCATCATCAACACACCATTTGTTACTTCTTGGAGAGTGGTGTCTCCTAGATTGGCTAGGTGTCACTTGGGAGCCTCCGACAAGATTGTGGAGTTGAACCAAGGAGTTTGTAAGGGCAAGGAGGTCGCCTACTTCATGAAGATCTACGGCTAGTGAGGCAAGTCCTTTGTGGGCGACGGCCGTGATGGAATAGACAAGGTTGCTTCTTTGTGGAACCTTCATGGCTGGAGCCCTCTGTGGACTCACGCAACCGTTACCCTCCGTGGGTTGAAGTCTCCATCAACGTGGATGTACGATAGCACCACCTATCGGAACCACGACAAAAACATATGTGTCTCCAATTGCGTTTGAATCCTCCAAACCCTCCTCTTTACATTCTTGCAAGTTGCATGCTTTACTTTCCGCTGCTCATATACTCTTTTGCATGCTTGCTTGAATTGTGTGGAGATTGCTTGACTTGTGCTAAGATAGCTAAAATCTGCCAAGAACTAAAATTGGGAAAAGGCTAGATTTTTATTTGGTCAAGTAGTCTAATCACCCCCCTCTAGACATACTTTCGATCCTACAAGTGGTATTAGAGCTTTGGTCTCCATTTGCTTTGATTTCCGTAGCTTTTGGTGGTCATAGCCTTGGTTTCACAACCTAGGAGAGTATGGCGTCTAGTGAGGGAAATTATCACCGTAGAGGTCCTTACCTTGATGGCACTAATTTTGCTAGTTGGAAGCATAAGATGAAAATGCATATTCTTGGACATAACCCCGCCGTTTGGGCTATTGTGTGTATTGGCTTGCAAGGTGAATTCTTTGACGGGAAAGAACCGAACCGTGAAGCCACCGCGGAAGAGTTGAAAATGCTGCAATACAACGCTCAAGCTTGGGATATCCTCTTCAACGGATTGTGCCCCGAAGAATTCAACAAAATCAGCCGTCTTGAGAATGCAAAGGAAATTTGGGATACTTTGATAGATATGCATGAAGGTACCGACTCCGTCAAGGAATCCAAATTGGATTTGCTTCAAAGTCAACTTGACAAGTTCAAAATGAAGGATGGTGAAGGTGTTGCTGAAATGTACTCTAAGCTTGCTCTTATCACAAATGAGATTGCCGGCTTAGGGAGTGAAGAGATGACCGATAGATTCATCATCAAGAAGATCCTAAGAGCCTTGGATGGAAAATATGATACCGTGTGCACATTGATCCAAATGATGCCAAATTACAAAGATCTCAAGCCAACAGAAGTCATCGGAAGAATTGTTTCTCATGAGATGTCACTCAAGGATAAAGAGGAACTTCACAACAAATCAAGTGGTGCTTACAAAGCCTCATGTGAAGCCCCCACATCATCGAGTGAGAAACAAACCTTCAATGAAGAATTGAGCTTAATGGTGAAGAACTTCAACAAGTTCTACAAGAGTAGAAGCAAAGAGAGAAGCTCCAAGTCAAGGTCCTACAATGACAAAAGATCTTCTAGTCGAGAGCGAAACTGCTACAATTGTGGAAGGCCCGGACACTATTCCAATGAGTGTACGGCCCCCTACAAGAGAAGAGAAGATTCTCCCAAGAGAAGAAGTAGAAGAGAAGAATCACCATCTAGAGAAAGAAGGAGTAGAGATGATCATTATGAACGAAGACCCTCACGGAGAAGCAAGGATTCGGAAAGAAAGGACAAGTCATCAAGGAGCTACACAAAACAAAGACATCAAGCTCATGTTGGTGAATGGGTATCCGGCTCCGACTCCGACAACCACTCCGAGAGAAGCTATCACTCCGACTCTGAATATACTCAAGATGAAGGTGTTGCCGGTCTAGCACTTGTGACAACCAACTCCTACGACATATTTGACTCACCAAATGAAGGAGTTGGAACATGCTTCATGGCTAAAGGCCCAAAGGTATCACACCCCGAGTATGTTGATTTCAATAGTGATGAAGATGACTTGTTAGGTGATGATGATTTACTTGTTGACAACTCTAGTGATGAATACTGTGATGAAACGTCAATTAATCATGCTAATAAAGATAAAACGAATGACAATGATAAGGAGAAGATTGAGTCTCTAACTAAAGAACTAAACACTCTTAAGTTAGCCCATGAAACTATCTTAGGAGATCATCGAGAACTTTTAAGGACTCATGAGAAATTACGCTTTGAAAAGCTCAACCTTGAGCAAGAGCATGAGTTCTTAAAAGCAATCAATGATGATCTTCATAAGAAAAGTTCTTCTTACATTGCCAAGCGTTTACTCTTATCCACTTACATGCCTCAAGTCAAGTCTAGTAACAAGAACAAGAAAGATTCTTCCTCTAGTAGTAACAATAATCATGCTAAATCCAATATTGTTGCTTCTAGTAGTTCTCTTGATTCCACTAATGATTATCTTAGCCAAGTTACACTTGAGCAAGAAAATAGCTTATTGAAGGGAATTATAGAGAAAGGTGTTTACAAGAGCCTTGCCGGAAGTAAGCAATTCGAGGAAATTGTACGCAAGCAAGGAAGGCACCGGAAGAATCAAGGTGTTGGTTTTGAACGAAAGTTCAATGCCAATGGAGTTGAGTGGGAAGAAGATCAATACCCCAAGACGAAGTTTGTTCCTCGACAAGAGAAGTATGATCCTACTTCTTTCAAAAGGACACAAGCTCAAGATGATCTTCCACCACAAGACCACAAGCAAAAAGGCATGGACAAGCTTCAAGAGGAAATTGATGCATTTGAAGAAGCTCCTAAGGCCTTGGTCAAGTGGGTTCCCAAGACTACTTCAAGTTCCACTTCATCAAGTACAACTACAACACCGAGGATTCCCATCAAGATGGTGTGGATCCCGAAGAAGAAGAACTAGAGAGTTCTTGAGGGTGACTCCACCAACATACTTCACTCTTATCTTCTTGGCAAGAACAAGTGCAATCAACTTCCACATCTTGCACTAGTTCAAGGAGTCACAAACCCTCTTGTTGGTAAGACAAGGGACAAGGTAACCTAAAAGCTTTCATAGACATCATCTTGTGTGTGCATCACTTTATGTCAATGGATATCCTTGTTTGTTCCTTGTGGGACTAACCCGTGTAGGTATTGAAAGTGCAACTCACTCCAATGGATAGCTTCAAATGATCTACATCAACATTGAGCATCCACATCTTCAACATCTACATGAAGTCATCATCGACAAAACCCAAGGTTAGTTCATCCCTCTTAGGGGGTATCTCACATCTAGGGGGAGCTTTACTCTAAGAATTGAGCTAAAGCAACTCTAGTGGTGTGAACACAACAATGCTTTATGTAAAAGTGGTAACCCCACTTGTGCTTAAACGATGAGTATGACCTATGATCAAATGTTCTCATTTGACTCCTAAGTCAATATACTCATACATAGATGACCTAGTCATCGCAAATTGTTTGATAGATACTAGAATTGGTTGTGCATGCTTTGCCACATATTTCAATTGCCGTTTTATTGTGTGAGCATGTTGATTGCATATTTTACTCATTCGAGGAATCCACTTGTTGTTTTGATTGATTGGTTTTCTTTTCCTTTGCCAAGTGGATGGACAAGAATGCCTAAGAACCCTCTCTATCTATCTATGCTTTTCTCGTCTCAAACTCTATTCATGCTACATCACAAAATTTGATCAAGTCAGATTCAAACCACTCTGTGTGAGGAGCACTCGGAGTCCCCGATTCGTCATAGACTTAAACTTCCAAAATTTCTTTGTGCATTTCGGTCTGACCGATTCATCCATTTCGGTCATACCGAGATCACTAAGTTGATCTAGGTTTTCAATCTCGGTGCAACCGATTTGAACCTTTCGGTCACACCGAGTTTCAGTAACTGTTTGTAGTTATGAATCTCGGTGCCACCGAGTTGTTCCACTCGGTCACACCGACAGGGTCGGGCTATATATACCCACGGGTCAAATTTTGGAAAACTTTCCAAACCTCCTCGACCCGCGCTTAGCCCGCTCTGCCTCCAGGGTCTCCGGATCGTCTTCCTCATCGCCAGCCGCCTCCTGCCGCTGGTCTCCGCCGCCGTCAACGGGAATCATCCCCGCCGTTGCCGCCATAGCGAGTTCATCGCTGAACTAGGGTATGAACTCGATCACTGTGCTATCCCTATCTGATTCCTAGCACATTGTGTTCGCCATGTATATTTCCACGATTGAGATCATTCTTATCCAGTCAAAACACTATGTAGTTTAGTCGTGAATTGAAAATTTAGGGTTAGGTTTCCGCCGAAACCATCTCGGACCCACCAAGTTGTGGAACTCGGTACCACCGATTCGGCTCAGGCCATTGCACATGTAATTTTCTGTCTGACCGAGAATTGCAAATCGGTGTGACCGAGTTTAGGACTTTGTGAAACCCTAGCAGTCTTGGTGCCACCGAACTGTGGCTCGGTCTGACCGAGTTCACTAGTTTAGGTCCCAACAGCTGCTTCGGTATCACAGAGTTTACAAATCGGTTGATCCGAAATGCTTTCTGTGGAAAACTAAAACTAAGTTTTTGACTCATTCTTTTGCAAAAACCTCTGCATTTTGTGATGCTCATCCACTCTATCTCATCTATATCTATTCACAGGGTCTGCTGTCAGTGTTTGCAATATGCCTGATCAGAGTGACAGCCAGAACAGGTCAAAGGAGCAGGTTCACCTGAGTGAGGGCACTAGTCCCTCTAGCAGTTCAGATGATGGTAGCAGGAGCACCCCAAGCAACTGAAGGAAATATGCCCTAGAGGCAATAATAAAGTTATTATTTATTTCCTTATATCATGATAAATGTTTATTATTCATGCTAGAATTGTATTAACCGGAAACATAATACATGTGTGAATACATAGACAAACTTAGTGTCACTAGTATGCCTCTACTTGACTAGCTCGTTAATCAAAGATGGTTACGTTTCCTAACCATGAACAAGGTGTTGTTATTTGATTAACGAGGTCACATCATTAGTTGAATGATCTGATTGACATGACCCATTTCATTAGCTTAGCACCCGATCGTTTAGTATGTTGCTATTGCTTTCTTCATGACTTATACATGTTCCTATGACTATGAGATTATGCAACTCCCGTTTATCGGAGGAACACTTTGTGTGCTACCAAACGTCACAACGTAACTGGGTGATTATAAAGGAGCTCTACAGGTGTCTCCAAAGGTAGATGTTGGGTTGGCGTATTTCAAGATTAGGATTTGTCACTCCGATTGTCGGAGAGGTATCTCTGGGCCCTCTCGGTAATGCACATCACATAAGCCTTGCAAGCATTGCGACTAATGAGTTAGTTGCGAGATGGTGTATTACGGAACGAGCAAAGAGACTTGCCGGTAACGAGATTGAACTAGGTATTGGATACCGACGATCGAATCTCGGGAAAGTAACATACCAATGACAAAGGGAACAACGTATGTTGTTATGCGGTCTGATCGATAAAGATCTTCGTAGAATATGTAGGATCCAATATGGGCATCTAGGTCCCGCTATTGGTTATTGACCGGAGATGTGTCTGAGTCATGTCTACATTGTTCTCGAACCGTAGGGTCCGCATGCTTAACGTTACGATGATAGTTATTATGAGTTTATGCATTTTGATGTACCGAAGTTAGTTCGGAGTCCCGGATGTGATCACGGACATTACGAGGAGTCTCGAAATGGTCGAGACACAAAGATTGATATATTGGAAGCCTATATTTGGATATCGGAAGTGTTCCGGGTGAAATCGGGATTTTACCGGAGTACCGGAAGGTTACCCAAACCCCCCGGGAGCCATATGGGCCTTAATGGGCTTTAGGGGAAAGGAAAAAGGGGCAGCCCAAGGTGGCCGCGCGCCTCCCCCCTCCCCTAGTCCTATTAGGACTAGGAGAGGTGGCCGGCCCCCCTCTCTCTCTTTCCCCCTCGGGGAATCCTAGTCCAACTAGGATTGGGGGGGGGGAGTCCTACTCCCGGTAGGAGTAGGACTCCTTCTGCGCCCTCCTCCTGGCCGGCGGCCCCCTACCCCTTGGCTCCTTTATATACGGAGGCAGGGGGCACCTCTAGACACACAAGTTGATCATTGCGATCATTCCTTAGCCGTGTGCGGTGCCCCCTGCCACCATATTCCACCTCGATCATATCGTTGTAGTGCTTAGGCGAAGCCCTGCGTCGGTAGAACATCAAGATCGTCACCATGCCGTCGTGCTGACGGAACTCCTCCCCGAAGTTTTGCTGGATCGGAGCCCGGGGATCATCATCGAGTTGTACGTGTGCTAAGAACTCGGAGGCGCCGGAGTAACGGTGCTTGGATCGGTCGGATCGGGAAGAAGACGTATGACTACTTCCTCTATGTTGTGTCAATGCTTCCGTTGCGATCTACAAGGGTACGTAGATCATACTCTCCTCTCGTTGCTATGCATCACCATGATCTTGCGTGTGCGTAGGAATTTTTTTGAAATTACTACGTTCCCCAACAGTGGCATCCGAGCCTAGGTTTTATGGTTTGATGTTATTTGCACGAGTAGAACACAAGTGAGTTGTGGGCGATATAAGTCATACTGCCTACCAGCATGTCATACTTTGGTTCGGCGGTATTGTTGGACGAGACGACCCAGACCAACATTACGCGTACGCTTACGCGAGACCGGTTCCCCCGACGTGCTTTGCACACAGGTGGCTTGCGGGCGACTGTCTCTCCAACTTTAGTTGAACCGAGTGTGGCTACGCCCGGTCCTTGCGAAGGTTACAACGGAGTCTATTTGACAAACTATCGTTGTGGTTTTGATGCGTAGGTGAGATTGGTTCTTGCTTAAGCCCGTAGCAGCCACATAAAACTTGCAACAACAAAGTAGAGGACGTCTAACTTGTTTTTGCAGGGCATGTTGTGATGTGATATGGTCAAGACATGATGCTAAATTTTATTGTATGAGATGATCATGTTTTGTAACCGAGTTATCGGCAACTAGCAGGAGCCATATGGTTGTTGCTTTATTGTATGCAATGCAATCGCGATGTAATGCTTTACTTTATCACTAAGTGGTAGCGATAGTCGTGGAAGCATAAGATTGGCGAGACGACAACGATGCTACGATGGAGATCAAGGTGTCGCGCCGGTGACGATGGTGATCATGACGGTGCTTCGGAGATGGAGATCACAGGCACAAGATGATGATGACCATATCATATCACTTATATTGATTGCATGTGATGTTTATCTTTTATGCATCTTATCTTGCTTTGATTGATGGTAGCATTATAAGATGATCTCTCACTAAATTATCAAGAAGTGTTCTCCCTGAGTATGCACCGTTGCGAAAGTTCTTCGTGCTGAGACACCACGTGATGATCGGGTGTGATAGGCTCTACGTTCAAATACAACGGGTGCAAAACAGTTGCACACGCGGAATACTCAGGTTATACTTGACGAGCCAAGCATATACAGATATGGCCTCGGAACACGGAGACCGAAAGGTCGAGCGTGAATCATATAGTAGATATGATCAACATAATGATGTTCACTGACGAAACTACTCCATCTCACGTGATGATCGGACATGGTTTAGTTGATTTGGATCATGTAATCACTTAGAGGATTAGAGGGATGTCTATCTAAGTGGGAGTTCTTAAGTAATATGATTAATTGAACTTAAATTTATCATGAACTTAGTACCTGATAGTATCTTGCTTGTTTATGTTGATTGTAGATAGATGGCTCGTGCTGTTGTTCTGTTGAATTTTAATGCGTTCCTTGAGAAAGCAAAGTTGAAAGATGATGGTAGCAATTACACGGACTGGGTCCGTAACTTGAGGATTATCCTCATTGCTGCACAGAAGAATTACGTCCTGGAAGCACCGCTAGGTGCCAGGCCTGCTGCTGGAGCAACACCAGATGTTATGAACGTCTGGCAGAGCAAAGCTGATGACTACTCGATAGTTCAGTGTGCCATGCTTTACGGCTTAGAATCGGGACTTCAATGACGTTTTGAACGTCATGGAGCATATGAGATGTTCCAGGAGTTGAAGTTAATATTTCAAGCAAATGCCCGGATTGAGAGATATGAAGTCTCCAATAAGTTCTATAGCTGCAAGATAGAAGAGAACAGTTCTGTCAGTGAGCATATACTCAAAATGTCTAGGTATAATAATCACTTGATTCAATTGGGAGTTAATCTTCCAGATGATTGCATCATTGACAGAATTCTCCAATCACTGCCACCAAGCTACAAGAGCTTCGTGATGAACTATAATATGCAAGGGATGAACAAGATAATTCCCGAGCTCTTCGCAATGCTGAAAGCTGCGGAGGTAGAAATCAAGAAGGAGCATCAAGTGTTGATGGTCAACAAGACCACTAGTTTCAAGAAAAAGGGCAAAGGGAAGAAGAAGGGGAACGTCAAGAGGAACAGCAAGCAAGTTGCTGATCAAGAGAAGAAACCCAAGTATGGACCTAAGCCTGAAACTGAGTGCTTCTACTGCAAGCAGACTGGTCACTGGAAGCGGAACTGCCCCAAGTATTTGGCGGATAAGAAGGATGGCAAGGTGAACAAAGGTATATGTGATATACATGTTATTAATGTGTACCTTACTAATGCTCACAGTAGCACCTGGGTATTTGATACTGGTTCTGTTGCTAATATTTGCAACTCGAAACAGGGACTACGGATTAAGCGAAGATTGGCTAAGGACGAGGTGACGATGTGCGTGGGAAACGGTCCCAAAGTCGACGTGATCGCGGTCGGCACGCTACCTCTACATCTACCTTTGGGATTAATATTAGACCTAAATAATTGATATTTGGTGCCAGCGTTGAGCATGAACATTATATCTGGATCTTGTTTAGTGCGAGACGGTTATTCATTTAAATCAAAGAATAATGGTTGTTCTATTTATATGAGTAATATCTTTTAAGGTCACGCACCCTTGAAGAGTGGTCTATTCTTATTAAATCTCGAGAGTAGTGATACACATATTCATAATGTTGAAGCCAAAAGATGCAGAGTTGATAATGATGGTGCAACTTACTTGTGGCACTGCTGTTTAGGTCATATCGGTATAAAGCGCATGAAGAAACTCCATACTGATGGGCTTTTGGAACCACTTGATTATGAATCGCTTGGTACTTGTGAACCGTGCCTCATGGGCAAGATGACTAAAACACCGTTCTCCGGTACTATGGAGAGAGCAACAGATTTGTTGGAAATCATACATACAGATGTATGCGGTCCGATGAATATTGAGGCTCGTGGCGGATATCGTTATTTTCTCACCTTCACAGATGACTTAAGCAGATATGGGTATATCTACTTAATGAAACATAAGTCTGAAATGTTTGAAAAGTTTAAAGAATTTCAGAGTGAAGTTGAAAATCATCGTAACAAGAAAATAAAGTTTCTACGATCCGATCATGGAGGAGAATATTTGAGTTACGAGTTTGGTGTACATTTGAAAAATTGTGGAATAGTTTCGCAACTCATGCCACCCGGAACACCACAGCGTAATGGTGTGTCCGAACGTCGTAATCGTACTTTACTAGATATCTATGATGTCTCTTACTGATTTACCGCTATCGTTTTGGGGATACACTCTAGAGACGGCCGCATTCACGTTAAATAGGGCACCATCAAAATCCGTTGAGACGACGCCTTATGATCTATGGTTTGGCAAGAAACCAAAGTTGTCGTTTCTGAAAGTTTGGGGCTGCGATGCTTATGTGAAAAAGCTTCAACCTGATAAGCTCGAATCCAAATTGGAGAAATGTGTCTTCATAGGATATCCAAAGGAACCTATTGGATACACCTTCTATCACAGATCTGAAGGCAAGACTTTTGTTGCTAAATTCGGAAACTTTCTTGAGAAGGAGTTTCTCTCGAAAGAAGTGAGTGGTAGGAAAGTAGAACTTGACGAGGTAACTGTACCTGCTCCCTTGTTGGAAAGTAGTACATCACAGAAAACTGTTTCTGCGACACCTACACCAATAAGTGAGGAAGTTAATGATAATGATCATGAAACTTCAGAACAAGATACTACTAAACCTCGTAGATCAACCAGAGTAAGATCCGCGCCAGAGTGGTACGGTAATCTAGTTCTGTAAGTCATGCTACTAGATCATGATGAACCTACGAACTATGAAGAAGCGATGGTGAGCCCAGATTCCGCAAAGTGGCTTGAAGCCATGAAATCTGAGATGGGATCCATGTATGAGAACAAAGTATGGACTTTGGTTGACTTGCCCGATGATCGGCAAGCAATTGAGAATAAATGGATCTTCAAGAAAAAGACTGACGCTGACGGTAATGTTACTGTCTATAAAGCTCGACTTGTCGCAAAAGGTTTTCGACAAGTTCAAGGGGTTGACTACGATGAGACCTTCTCACCCGTAGCGATGCTTAAGTCTGTCCGAATCATGTTAGCAATTGCCGCGTTTCATGATTATGAAATTTGGCAGATGGATGTCAAAACTGCATTCCTGAATGGATTTCTGGAAGAAGAGTTGTATATGATGCAACCGGAAGGTTTTGTCGATCCAAAGGGAGCTAACAAAGCGTGCAAGCTCTAGCGATCCATTTATGGACTGGTGCAAGCCTCTCGGAGTTGGAATAAACACTTTGATAGTGTGATCAAAGCATTTGGTTTTATACAGACTTTTGGAGAAGCCTGTATTTACAAGAAAGTGAGTGGGAGC
Source organism: Triticum monococcum (assembly GCA_034509565.1). Classification (NCBI taxonomy): domain Eukaryota; kingdom Viridiplantae; phylum Streptophyta; class Magnoliopsida; order Poales; family Poaceae; genus Triticum; species Triticum monococcum. The sequence continues at coordinate 550,182,601 of CM067843.1, read as the reverse complement.
TCTGTAGCATTTCTGATATTATATGTGGATGACATATTACTGATTGGAAATAATATAGAATTTCTGGATAGCATAAAGGGATACTTGAATAAGAGTTTTTTAATGAAAGACCTCGGTGAAGCTGCTTACATATTGGGCATTAAGATCTATGGAGATAGATCGAGACGCTTAATTGGACTTTCACAAAGCACATACCTTGACAAGATTTTGAAGAAGTTCAAAATGGATCAAGCAAAGAAAGGGTTCTTGCCTGTGTTACAAGGTGTGAAGTTGAGTCAGACTCAATGCCCGACCACTGCAGAAGATAGAGAGAAAATGAAAGATGTTCCCTGTGCTTCAGCCATAGGCTCTATCATGTATGCAATGCTGTGTACCAGACCTGATGTGTGCCTTGCTATATGTTTCTCTCGACAGCGGTCAAGAACATCCTGAAATACCTGAAAAGGACTAAGGATATGTTTCTCGTATATGGAGGTGACAAAGAGCTCACTGTAAAAGGTTACGTTGATGTAAGCTTTGACACTGATCCGGACGATTCTAAATCGCAAACCGGATACGTGTTTACATTAAACGGTGGAGCTGTCAGTTGGTGCAGTTCTAAACAAAGCGTCGTAGCGGGATCTACATGTGAAGCGGAGTACATAGCTGCTTCGGAAGCAGCAAACGAAGGAGTCTGGATGAAGGAGTTCATATCCGATCTAGGTGTCATACCTAGTGCATCGGGTCCAATGAAAATCTTTTGTGACAATACTGGTGCAATTGCCTTGGCGAAGGAATCCAGATTTCACAAGAGGACCAAGCACATCAAGAGACGCTTCAATTCCATCCGGGACCTAGTCCAGGTGGGAGACATAGAGATTTGCAAGATACATACGGATCTGAATGTTGCAGACCCGTTGACTAAGCCTCTTCCACGAGCAAAACATGATCAGCACCAAGGCTCCATGGGTGTTAGAATCATTACTCTGTAATCTAGATTATTGACTCTAGTGCAAGTGGGAGACTAAAGGAAATATGCCCTAGAGGCAATAATAAAGTTATTATTTATTTCCTTATATCATGATAAATGTTTATTATTCATGCTAGAATTGTATTAACCGGAAACATAATACATGTGTGAATACATAGACAAACTTAGTGTCACTAGTATGCCACTACTTGACTAGCTCGTTAATCAAAGATGGTTATGTTTCCTAACCATGAACAAGGTGTTGTTATTTGATTAACGAGGTCACATCATTAGTTGAATGATCTGATTGACATGACCCATTTCATTAGCTTAGCACCCGATCGTTTAGTATGTTGCTATTGCTTTCTTCATGACTTATACATGTTCCTATGACTATGAGATTATGCAACTCCCATTTACCGGAGGAACACTTTGTGTGCTACCAAACGTCACAACGTAACTGGGTGATTATAAAGGAGCTCTACAGGTGTCTCCAAAGGTAGATGTTGGGTTGGCGTATTTCGAGATTAGGATTTGTCACTCCGATTGTCGGAGAGGTATCTCTGGGCCCTCTCGGTAATGCACATCACATAAGCCTTGCAAGCATTGCGACTAATGAGTTAGTTGTGAGATGATGTATTACGGAACGAGTAAAGAGACTTGCCGGTAACGAGATTGAACTAGGTATTGGATACCGACGATCGAATCTCGGGCAAGTAACATACCGATGACAAAGGGAACAACGTATGTTGTTATGCGGTCTGACCGATAAAGATCTTCGTAGAATATGTAGGAGCCAATATGGGCATCCAGGTCCCGCTATTGGTTATTGACCGGAGATGTGTCTCAGTCATGTCTACATTGTTCTCGAACCGTAGGGTCCGCACGCTTAACGTTACGATGACAGTTATTATGAGTTTATGCATTTTGATGTACCGAAGTTAGTTCAGAGTCCCGGATGTGATCACGGACATTACGAGGAGTCTCTAAATGGTCGAGACATAAAGATTGATATATTGGAAGCCTATATTTGGATATCGGAAGTGTTCCGGGTGAAATCGGGATTTTACCGGAGTACCGGGAGGTTACCGGAACCCCCCGGGAGCCATATGGGCCTTAATGGGCTTTAGGGGAAAGGAAAAAGGGGCAGCCCAAGGTGGCCGCGCGCCTCCCCCCTCCCCTAGTCCTATTAGGACTAGGAGAGGTGGTCGGCCCCCCTCTCTCTCTTTCCCCCTCGGGGAATCCTAGTCCAACTAGGATTGGGGGGGGGGAGTCCTACTCCCGGCAGGAGTAGGACTCCTCCTGCGCCCTCCTCCTGGCCGGCGGCCCCCTCCCCCTTGGCTCCTTTATATACGGAGGCAGGGGGCACCTCTAGACACACAAGTTGATCGTTGAGATCGTTCCTTAGCCGTGTGCGGTGCCCCCTGCCACCATATTCCACCTCGATCATATCGTTGTAGTGCTTAGGCGAAGCCCTGCGTCGGTAGAACATCAAGATCGTCACCACGACGTCGTGCTGACGGAACTCCTCCCCGAAGTTTTGCTGGATCGGAGCCCGGGGATCGTCACTGAGCTGTACGTGTGCTAAGAACTCGGAGGCGCCGGAGTAACGGTGCTTGGATCGGTCGGATCGGGAAGAAGACGTACGACTACTTCCTCTATGTTGTGTCAACGCTTCCATTGCGATCTACAAGGGTACATAGATCATACTCTCCTCTCGTTGCTATGCATCACCATGATCTTGCGTGTGCGTAGGAAATTTCTTTGAAATTACTACGTTCCCCAACAGCAACTTACCCAAAGCTGCCACCAGGGCCAGAAAGAAGAAGACCTCTGAATCTGAGGATGAAGACTATGTGGCAGTTGAGGATGAGGCCACTTCTAAGAAGAAAGTGGTTGAGAAGGAATATAGCACTGCTGCTGCCACCGAGCCAGGCATGAAGCAAAAGGTTCCTGCAAAGAGAATTCCAATGTCTAAGGCCAGAGCATCTACTCAAGTCCCTTTGGGATCTGAACCCAAATAGGCTGCTGCAGAAGGGAAGAAGAGGAAGGAGAGGATCAAAAAGACCACTGCTAGAGTGCTTGGGAGATCCTCAATCATGAGATATTCTGAAGAGGAAGAGGAAGAAGAGGTTGCCGCACCAGCACCCAAGGCACAAAAGCTGATGGGTGATGCTATAAAGTCAGGGGCTACAACATCAAAGCCCAAAGAAGCACCCAAAGCAGCCTCCAAGCCCAAGAGTGCACCTAAGAGGAATACCAGGAGTATACCAGCTGCTGAGAAGAACAAGGCCCAGTGCCTGAAGTTGCTGCTGATGAAGATGATGAAGGACAAGTCCTGAGAAAGCTCAAACCCAAGATTCCATACAACAATGATGCTCATCCTGTGGCTGAGAACATGAAGATCAGGAGAGACTCAGGGTTGAGGCTATGGAGAGAGTAAGATCCATATGCCACCAGGAAAGGACTGCTGTTGATTACAGGTTCCACACAAAGGAACAACATGACTTCTATGAGACAATCTTGTTGGACAAGAAGCCTATAGTGTGTGATATGAGGTGGGTCGACTAGACCTACATGAAGGAGAATGAAGAACACTATCCTGGAGTGTATGACAGCTTCAGTGCGTGTGGAGTTGCAGACTTTGTTGGGCAGAAGCTCACAAACTGGAATGATGAGCTCATTATGCAATTCTACTCCACAGCACATTTCTATCCAGATGGCAGAATAGTTTGGATGTCTGAAGGAACGAGATACCAATCAACTATTGAGGAATGGACCAATCTGATCAATGCCCCAAAGGAAAGTGAAGATGACTTGGATGTTTATGCCAAGAAAAAGATGGATCACAATTCTATGTCACAGATGTACAAGGAGATCCTAGACAAAGCTCTTGAGACTTTCAAGTTTGGGTCAGTCCATTTTCTTCTGTCAGGACTGCCAACGATCAACTGGATCCTAAGGCACACTCTTTTGCCCAAGTCAGGTGACCACAACATGATCAGAGGGCATGCAATTAATTTGCTACACATATTTGATGTGCCACAGAAATTCAAGGTCATGAGCCTCATGGTTGAGACTATCAAGAGGACAGCAGCTGACCAAAAGAGAAGTTGTGGATATGCCCCACAAATTCAGGAGTTGATTAACTCAAAGATGAGCACAGGAAAATATATGTTGGATAAGGAACACTTTGTTCTCTATCCTGACTTTGAGGACAACCAAGTGGTTATGGATGAAGATGAACCATCCTCAGTACAAGCACAAGCCAAGAGAGAGAAGGCAAAACAGAAAAAGATGCAAGGATGCCAACTACTGAAGAAGCATCTCAGTATCTCCTGAAGAGCAAGCAAGATCAGCTTGGCTACCTGATTGCATCCACTCTGAGGATTGAGAAGGGACTGGCCACCCTGACTCAAAACCAGGAGAGCTTGGAAAAAATCATGGAGCAAAAATTCTATGACTCGGATGTGAAGGTAACTGAGATTCAGTCTGTTGTGGAGCAACTTCAAGATGATATGCAGGAGAGGAAGGGCAAGACAACCACTGATGCATTTGCCAGAGTGCCTAGAGCTCAGAGGTCTGCTGCAGTGCTTGTTCCAGACACCAGAGCCACGTCATCTGCACCAGCTATAGCTTCAGTGCCACCAGCTCCAGCACCTACTCCATCAGCTCCATCTACTTCGACTGAAGCCTTCGGTCTTGGAGTTCTCCGGACACCACCACCTGAAGACCAAGCTTGAGAGACGTTTTAGTGCTATGCATTTTCTATGAACTTTTTGGTAACTTGTTGCCAAAGGGGGAGAAACATGTATAGATCATAGGCTTCGAGAGAAAGTGTTGCTTTTTATTCTCTCTTGCTTTGATGGTTGAACTTTGTTTGTCTTTTGATTGCTTGAGATACTATGCTATTATATGTGAGACATTGATGATCATGTGGTTGATCATAAGCTACACTTATGCTTGTTAGATGATATTATCTTACGTATCCTTATATGATCATTCACTTTGCTTGGTGATGAGTGCATGTATTCAATCTTTATTATTTTGAGCGCTCCACCAAGATGTATGTGACATGGAAGAGTAACCCATGATCCTAACTCATTGTGATTTGCAGTCCAAAGCAAATCTTAAGATATGCACAAATTTAGGGGGAGCTCTTGCTTTTCACATACTTCTCAAAGCGACAATATCTTTCACTCTTATTATCATTTGTCGAAGCTTTGATCTATATGTTGTCATCAATTACCAAAAAGGGGGAGATTGAAAGTGTAACTATCCCTGGGTGGTTTTGGTAATTCCTAACAACATATAGCTCATTGAGCTAACATTATTCCAAGATTAATATTTCAGGAAAAGCTCAATGAATGGCATGGCATGGATGAGGAAAGTGGATCCCTCAAAATTCTAAGGACAAAAAGTTTGGCTCAAGCTTGAAGCTCAAGGCTCTACATTTTATATTTTAGTGATCCAAGATCACATTGAGTCTATAGGAAAAGCCAATACTATCAAGGAGGGATGAGGTGTTGCTTAATGGCTTGCTTGCTCAAAATGCTTAGTGATATGCTCCAAAATCCTCAACTACCTTCCCACATCCACATATGACCTAAACCAAAAGTCAAACTCGGCCCCACCGATTCTTTCTATCCGGCGCCACCGAGTTTCAAATGTCATAGCCACTGCCACAAACCCTAGGAAAATCGGTCTCACCGATAGGGATCTCGGTCTCACCGAGATGGGATTGTAATCTCTCTGTTTCCCTTCGTAATGTTTCGGTCTTACCGAGATGAGCGATCGGTCCCACCGAGATTGCAATGTAAACTCTCTGTTTCCCTTTTGTAACATTTCGGTCTCACCGAGATGAGCGAATCGGTCCCACCGAGTTTACCTGACCAACTCTCTGGTTAGCTTATTACCAAAATCGGTCCCACCGAGTTTGTGTAATCGGTCACACCAAGATTACGTTATGCCCTAACCCTAACCATATCGGTCCTACCGAGTTGCATCTCAGTCCCACCGAAAATCCTAACGGTCACTAGGTTGGTTGAATCGGTCCGACCGAGTTTAACCATTCGGTCCCACCGAGTTCGGCAAATTGTGTGTAACAGTTAGATTTCGTGTTGAGGCTATATATACCCCTCCACCCACTCTTCATTCGTGGAGAGAGCCATCAGAACATACCTACACTTCCAATACACATTTTCTGAGAGAGAACCGCCTACACTTGTGTTGAGGTCAAGATATTCCATTCCAACCATATGAATCTTGATCTCTAGCCTTCCCCAAGTTGCTTTCCACTCAAATCTTCTTTCCACCAAATCCAAATCCTGTGAGAGAGAGTTGAGTGTTGGGGTGACTATCATTTGAAGCACAAGAGCAAGGAGTTCATCATCAACACACCATTTGTTACATCTTGGAGAGTGGTGTCTCCTAGATTGGCTAGGTGTCACTTGGGAGCCTCTGACAAGATTGTGGAGTTGAACCAAGGAGTTTGTAAGGGCAAGGAGATCGCCTACTTCGTGAAGATCTACTGCTAGTGAGGCAAGTCCTTCGTGGGCGACGGCCGTGATGGAATAGACAAGGTTGCTTCTTCGTGGACCCTTCGTGGCTGGAGCCCTCCGTGGACTCGCGCAACCGTTACCCTCCGTGGGTTGAAGTCTCCATCAACATGGATGTACGATAGCACCACCTATCGGAACCACGACAAAAACATCCGTGTCTCCAATTGCGTTTGAATCCTCCAAACCCTCCTCTTTACATTCTTGCAAGTTGCATGCTTTACTTTCCGCTGCTCATATACTCTTTTGCATGCTTGCTTGAATTGTGTGGAGATTGCTTGACTTGTGCTAAGATAGCTAAAATCTGCCAAGAACTAAAATTGGGAAAAGGCTAGATTTTTATTTGGTCAAGTAGTCTAATCACCCCCCCCCCCTCTAGACATACTTTCGATCCTACAAAGCTCCTCCATACTTCCTGGAGGGGTTGCAGATGGCCATAAGGCCTTAGCAACACTCCGCATTGCCTTCCGAGCATGCTCGTGCATTTGCGACAGCCCCTGCAGCAGATCATCCGACGATCCGGACATCTCCTCTTCGAGACGGCCTATCAGCATACCTGCAAACATAATTTTGTCAGTACCTTTCATCTCTGAACTATTATAAGGTAAGTCCGATCACATACCGAATATGCCGCCTCGGAGCCTTTTATTCTCCTTCATGGAGTCGGCCAGTTGGGCCCGCACATCTTTCAGTGCTTCGCCCAGCTGAATGTTGGAATCCTGGAGTTTGTTTTTCTCCACTCTGACTCAGGTCAGAACGCGCTCGCCTGCGGCATGTAGTCTTTTCACCTCTTTCTTGTCCATTTGAGCAGCCTTCAGTTTCTCTTCCAGTTGGTCCGACGACCCTGCTATGAGACAAGCAAAAGCATCAGCAGAACTGGCATATAATCATTGTTTCTTGATGGAGGGAAATATTACCAGAGGACACCTTCTTGGATTTCTCCAGTTCGGCACGGGCAGCAGTTAGCTGCGTCTGACACTTTTCTAGCTCCTAGGCTAGCAGGTTGTTCTTCTCCGTAAGAACCTGGTTATACAAATGATACTTAAATCACTTGTACCAACTGCTTCAAGTCTCGGGGGCTACTAGCATATGTTTATCATATTCGGACAAAGTAAACTTACCCGCACATCTTTTAAATGCTGCTTTGTAGCTCTGTTAAGCCCATCTCGATCAGCTCAGATGTACGCATCAGCTGAGCTGAAGGCATTAAATGCCTCTTCTGAAAAAAGGGGTCTTGATAAACGGCCCTTCGGCACCGATGATTCATGGCGCTCTCCACTTCCGAGTTAGTGACGGATACATCATCCGAATCCTCGGCTGGAGGACAGTCTGGCGCTACCCTTGTATCAACCCCCATCTTTACGGTAGGATCTGGATCCTGGCTGTGCGAAGTATGACTGGCCGGACCCCCAGATATAGTCCGGCACACCTTTTTCCTGATACAGGATAAGCAGCAAGGTCACAGTTGGATGTGACTGCCAAGGTGCATATGTGCAAATCCAAACTTCTTTGATGAAGGCTCGGCCGTATGTTCGTTTGCCTTCCTCTCTGAAGGCTTGCCCGGTGTGGGGGCCGCTCTCTTTGAAGATGCCCTTGGGGCAGCATGGCGCGCCGAACACCTCCCCTTTCGAGCACAGGACAGTGCGGTGGGTGTGGCAGAATGAGAAAACTCTCTTGGACAAGGTATCTCCGGATTACTTACATGCGAAGGGGGAAGGAGACCGGGGTAATCGGCGATGATGGGTACATTCGTACCGTCATAGCTCGTCTGATAGAATATTCCATCCTCGAGCTCCACAAATATGTCCGGATCTTCTTCATATTTGGGGTCAAGACCCCGGTTGCGATTCTCCGGCTGAGGGGCAGGGTCATGGATCCCCTCGACAGCCTTTCGCCATTCCTGTTATAAGCGGATAAGATACTACCTGTCAGGCATAATTCAGGGACAAGAGTAAAATAGTGGAGTTGGAGCTTACCCAGCTAGGAGGATTATACATGGAAAAGTCGTCTCGATATTGGAGACGGGCGAACTCCTCCTTCTCCCCTTTATACAGTTCGGCCAATGCGACCTCTTGAGCATGCGTTGGTTTTCCCTTGAAGAGGAAAGGGTGATGTAGCAAAGCAGCATAAGTATTTCCCTCAGTTTTTGAGAACCAAGGTATCAATCTAGTAGGAGACCACGCGCGAGTCACCTCGTACCTACACAAACAAATAAGAACCTCGCAACCAACGCGATAAAGGGTTGTCAATCCCTTCACGGCAACTTGCAAGAGTGAGATCTGATAGAGATAATAATAATAATAAGATAAGTATTTTTGGTATTTCTATGATCTAGATTGAAAGTAAAGATTGCAAAATAAAATAGATTGGAAACTAGTATGATGGAAAATAGACCCGGGGGCCATAGGTTTCACTAGTGGCTTCTCTCAAGATAGCATAATTATTATGGTGGGTGAACAAATTACTGTCGAGCAATTGATAGAATTGAGCATAGTTATGAGAATATCTAGGTATGATCATGTATATAGGCATCACGTCCGTGACAAGTAGACCGACTCCTGCCTACATCTACTACTATTACTCCACACATCGACCGCTATCCAGCATGCATCTAGAGTATTAAGTTCATAAGAACGGAGTAACGCTTTAAGCAAGATGACATGATGTAGAGGGATAAACTCATGTAATATGATATAAACCCCATCTTTTTATCCTCGATGGCAACAATACAATACGTGTTGTTTCCCCTACTGTCACTGGGATCGACCATCGCAAGATTGAACCGAAAGCTAAGCACTTCTCCCATTCCAAGAAAGATCAATCTAGTAGGCCAAACCAAACTGAAAATTCGAAGATATTTGCAAAGATAACCAATCATACATAAAAGAATTCAGAGAAGATTCAAATATTGTTCATAGATAATCTTGATCATAAACCCACAATTCATTGGATCTCGACAAACACACCGCAAAAGAAGATTACATCGAATAGATCTCCAAGAGAATCGAGGAGAACTTTGTATTGAGATCCAAAGAGAGAGAGAGAAGAGGCGATCTAGATAATAACTATGGACCCGAAGGTCTGAGGTAAACTACTCACATATCATCGGAGAGGCTATGGTGTTGATGTAGAAGCCCTCCGTGATCAATGCCCCCTCCGGTGGAGCGCCGGAAAAGGCCCCAAGATGGGATCTCACAGGTACAGAAGGTTGCGGCGGTGGAATTAGGTTTTCGTGGTGCCCCTCGATGTTTTCAGGGTACATGGGTATATATAGGAGGAAGAAGTAGGTCGGTGTAGCCGCGAGGGGCCCACGAGGGTGGAGGGCATGCCCAGGGGGTAGGCGCGCCCCTGCCTCGTGGCCTCCTCGTTGATTGCTTGATGTCCACTCCAAGTCCTATGGATCACGTTTGTTCCAAAAATCACGCTCCCTAAGGTTTCATTCCGTTTGGACTCCGTTTAATATTCTTTTTCTGTGAAACACTGAAATAGGCAAAAAAACAACAATTTGGGCTGGGCCTTCGGTTAATAGGTTAGTCCCAAAAATAATATAAAAGTGTATAAATAATCCCATTAAACATCCAAAATAGAATATATAATAGCATGGAGCAATCAAAAATTATAGATACGTTGGAGACATATCAAGCATCCCCAAGCTTAATTCCTGCTCGTCATCGAGTAGGTAAATGATAAAAACAGAATTTTTGATGTGGAATGCTTCCTAACATATTTCTCAATGTAATTTTCTTTATTGTGGCATGAATGTTCAGATCCGAAAGATTCAAGATAAAAGTTTAATATTGACATAAAAATAATAATACTTAAAGCATACTAACTAAGCAATCATGTCTTCTCAAAATAACATGGCCAAAGAAAGTTCATCCCTACAAAATCATATAGTTTGGTCATGCTCCATTTTCGTCACACGAGAATGCTCTTATCATGCATAACCCCGATGAAAAGCCAAGCAATTGTTTCATACTTTAGTAATCTCAAACTTTTTTCAACTTTCAAGCAATACATGAGCGTGAGCCATGGATATAGCACTATGGGTGGAATAGAATATAATGAAGGGAGTTATGTGGAGAAGACAAAAGGAGAAAGTCTCACATTGACGTGGCTAATCAATGGGCTAGGGAGATGCCCATCAATTGATGTCAATGCAAGGAGTAGGGGTTGCCATGCAACGGATGCACTAGAGCTATAAATGTATGAAAGCTCAACAAAAGAAACTAAGTGGGTGTGCATCCAACTTGCTTGCTCACGAAGACCTAGGGCACTTGAGGAGGCCCGTTGTTGGAATATACAAGCCAAGTTCTATAATGAAAAAATTCCCACTAGTATATGAAAATGACCAAACAAGTGACTCTCTATCATAAAGATCATGGTGCTACTTTGAAGCACAAGTGTGGAAAAAAGGATAGTAGCATTGCCCCTTTTTATTTTTTTTTTATTTTTTGGGCCTTCTTTTTTATTTGGACTTTCTCTTCTCTCTTTTTTTGGGACAATACTCTATTAATGATGATCATCACACCTCTATTTATTTACAACTCAATGATTACAACTCGATACTAGAACAAGATATGACTCTATATGAATGCCTCCGGCGGTGTACCGGGATGTGCAATGACTCATGAGTGACATGTATGAAAGAATTATGGACGGTGGCTTTGCCACAAATACGATATCAACTACATGATCATGCAAGGCAATATGACAATGATGATGCGTGTCATAATAAATGGAACGGTGGAAAGTTGCATGGCAATATATCTATCGGCATTCTGGGAATGGGGGTCCCCAGACTTGCCTGCCTGCGGCCCGCTGCGTGGCTAAGCCAGTAGGCCATACGGTCCATCTTCATCAACAAGGCAGCCAAGACCCTCGCGAGGCTTAGCCTCGCGAGGCGGATGACACAAGACCTCCTCTGGAGTGGCCTAGTCGGGCAAGCTCACGAGGAGCGGAGATATCATGGCGAGGCAAACCTCATGAGGCTCTCGTGACGTGAGCCATGACGATCGGCACCAGGCGGGCGCCAGGTGGGCGCCAGCGCGCGCAGCGTCCTTGTTTCCTCTTTGGTGCTAAGGAGGCCTACGCAGGCGAGGAGTACCGAGGCATCAGGCAAAGGTTGCCATATCGGTGCAACAAGACCAGGACCAGAAGGACGGCAAAATGGAGGTCATCGTAGAGCCCAAGACGGCGTCACCACCAAAGCCTTTCGCAGGCGAAGACCGCCTTTGTCAAGATAGCTTGTACTAGCTGTCACCCTTCAAATTTGCCCGCCATTGTTGGCTCCCTTCCCGCTCAATATTTGGGAAGAGGACCAGGGCCTCTATAAGTAGGACTAGCCACCACCATAGGCAAGAGGACAATTTTTTTAGACCATCCAGAACCACACAAGTTAGCCAAGCACAAGAACACCTCGACCTCAGGAGGCTATTCTTCCCCTTGTATTGTTCATCATCAGCCCTGGAGGCAATCCACCACCACCACACTGGAGTAGGGTATTACACCACAACGGTGGCCTAAACCATTATAAATCTTGTGTCTTTTCGTGTTGCGAGTTCGTCGAGTTCGTCCGCAAGATCTTAGCGAGCTAGGGCGTAGATCAGTGAGAGGAAAATACTTCACGCGCACCCAGTGTTCGAACCTTGAGGGTTTGCCGGAACCCCATATCCGACATTTGGCGCGCCAGGTAGGGGTGCGTCGTAGCTTCCCTTCCATCCGTTCGTCGCTCCGTCGCCCCATCGTCTCCATGGCGGACGCTTGCCGTGCTCGAGCTGGGCGTCGGGCTGCCCTCACCGCTCGTGTTGCTCAGACGACCCCCATCGGTGGGCCACCTCGTCGTCCTCCATCTCCCGCCGCCAACGCTGCCACTGGCCCAGTGCGGAACAAGCAGCAAGCGTCTTTGCTGCATCCTTCGGTACGGCAAGACGGCCGCACCGCCACTCTGTCGCTGACCCCGGCCGGTTCTTCGTCCCATGTACGCCACGCTCCCATGGAGGCGCGGGCCGCACTCCTTGCCGCAAGCGAACTCCTGCGCTACCGCCAAGTCAACGACCTCTATGAGGAATGGCTCGATCGCGTCGCCGAGCTCGTCCGCGCCGCAGGGGGCTCCCTGGCGCTATCCGTCTCTCTGCCTCACCCTCGGCCTGCCACGGGCGATGAGGCCCAAGGCGTGCCTCCACCACCCCAGCCCAAGGACAGCGCCTTGGCACCATAGTTTGGTCATGCTCCATTTTTGTCACACAAGAATGCTCTCATCATGCACAACCCCAACGACAAGCCAAGCAATTGTTTCATACTTTAGTAATCTCAAACTTTATAAACCTTCACGCAATACATGAGCGTGAGCCATGGATATAGCACTATGGGTGGAATAGAGTATAATGATGGGGGTTATGTGGAGAAGACAAAAAAGGAGAAAGTCTCACATCAACGAGGCTAATCAATGAGCTATGGAGATGCTCATCGATTGATGTTAATGCAAGGAGTAGGGATTGCCATGCAACGGATGCACTAGAGCTATAAATGTATGAAAGCTCAACAAAAGAAACTAGTGGGTGTGCATCCAACTTGCTTGCTCACGAAGACCTAGGGCACTTGAGGAGGCGCATTGTTGGAATATACAAGCCAAGTTCTATAATGAAAAATTCCCACTAGTATATGAAAGTGACAAAATAAGAGACTCTCTATCATGAAGATCATGGTGCTACTTTGAAGCACAAGTGTGGAAAAGGACAGTAGCATTGTCCCTTTTCATTTTTGGGGGCCTTCTTTTTTTGGCCTTTCTCTTTTGGGGGGGGGGGGGACAATGCTCTATTAAATGATGATCATCACACTTCTATTTATTTACAACTCAATGATTACAACTCAATACTAGAACAAGGTATGACTCTATATGAATGCCTCCAGCGGTGTACTGGGATATGCAATGAACCAAGAGTGACATGTATGAAAGAATTATGAACGGTGGCTTTGCCACAAATACTATGTCAACTACATGATCATGCTAAACAATATGACAATGATGAACGTGTCATGATAAAAAGGATGGTGGAAAGTTGCATGGCAATATATCTCGGAATGGCTACGGAAATGCCATAATAGGTAGGTATGGTGGCTGTTTTGAGGAATATAAGGAGGTTTATGAGTGACAGAGCGTATCATATCACGGGGTTTGGATGAACCGGCGAAGTTTGCACCAACTCTCAATGTGGGAAAGGGCAATGCACGGTACCGAAGAGGCTAGCAATGATGGAAAGGTGGGAGTGCGTATAATCCATGGACTCAACATTAGTCATAAAGAACTCACATACTGATGTCTACTACACAACCTTCTTCTTGTAGACGTTGTTGGGCCTCCAAGTGCAGAGGTTTGTAGGACAGTAGCAAATTTCCCTCAAGTGGATGACCTAAGGTTTATCAATCCGTAGGAGGCGTAGGATGAAGATGGTCTCTCTCAAGAAACCCTGCAACCAAATAACAAAGAGTCTCTTGTGTCCCCAATACACCCAATACAATGGTAAATTGTATAGGTGCACTAGTTCGGCGAAGAGATGGTGATACAAGTGGTATATGGATAGTAGATAATAGTTTTTGTAATCTGAAAATATAAAAACAGCAAGGTAACTAATGATAAAAGTGAGCATAAACGGTATTGCAATGTGTTGAAACAAGGCCTAGGGTTCATACTTTCACTAGTGCAAGTCCTCTCAACAATACTAACATAATTGGATCATAAAACTATCCCTCAACATGCAACAAAGAGTCACTCCAAAGTCACTAATAGCGGAGAACGAACGAAGAGATTATGGTAGGGTACGAAACCACCTCAAAGTTATTCTTTCCAATCAATCCATTGGGCTATTCCTATAAGTGTCACAAATAGCCCTAGAGTTCGTACTAGAATAACACCTTAAGACACAAATGAACCAAAACCCTAATGTCACCTAGATACTCCAATGTCACCTCAATTATCCGTTGGTATGATTATACGATATGCATCACACAATCTCAGATTCATCTATTCAACCAACACAAAGGACCTCAAAGAGTGCCCCAAAGTTCTACCGGAGAATCACGACGAAAACATGTGCCAACCCCTATGCATAGGTTCATGGGCGGAAGCCGCAAGTTCATCACCAAAACATACATCAAGTGAATCACGTGATATCCCATTGTCATCACAGATACGCACGGCAAGACATACATCAAGTGTTCTCAAATCTTTAAAGACTCAATCCAATAAGATTACTTCAAAGGGGAACTCAATTCATTACAAGAGAGAAGAGGGAGAGGAGAAACATAGGATCCAACTATAATAGCAAAGCTCGCGATACATCAAGATCGTGCCAAATCAAGAACTCGAGAGAGAGAGAGAGATCAAACACATAGCTACTGGTACATACCCTCAGCCCCGAGGGAGAACTACTCCCTCCTCGTCATGGGGAGCACCGGGATGATGAAGATGGCCACCGGAGAAGGATTCCCCCTCCGGCAGGGTGCCGGAACGGGTCTAGATTGGTTTTCAGTGGCTACGGAGGCTTCTGGCGGTGAAACTCCCGATCTATTGTGCTCCCTGGAAGTTTTACGATATGTAGGTATATATGGGTACAAGGGGTACATCGGTGGACCGAAGGGGGGGACACGAGGCAGGGGGCGCCCCCCTACCCTCGTGAGCACCTCCTTCATCTTCTGACGTAGGGTCCAAGTCTATCCGGTAGGTTTCCTTCCAAAAATAACTTCTCTAGTTGATTTCGTTCTGTTTTGACTCCGTTTGATATTCATTTTCCTCGAAACACTGAAATAGGCATAAAACAACAAATCTGGGCTGGGCCTCCGGTTAATAGGTTAGTCCCAAAAATAATATAAAAGTGGAAAATAAAGCCCAATATTGCCCAAAACAGTAGATAATATAGCATGGAGCAATCAAAAATTATAGATACGTTGGAGATGTATCAGCATCCCCAAGCTTAATTCCCGCTCGTCCTCGAGTAGGTAAATGATAAAAACAGAATTTTTGATGCGGAGTGCTACTTGGCATAACTTCAATGTAATTCTTCTTAATTGTGGCATGAATATACAGATCCATAAGATTCAAGACAAAAGTTCATATTGACATAAAAATGATAATACTTCAAGCATACTAACTAAGCAATTATGTCTTCTCAAAATAACATGCCCAAAGAAAGTTCATCCCTACAAAATCATATAGTTTAGTCATGCTCCATTTTCGTCACACAAGAATGCTCTCATCATGCACAACCCCGATGACAAGCCAAGCAATTGTTTCATACTTTAGTAATCTCAAACTCATAAACTTTCACGCAATACATGAGCGCGAGCCATGGATATAGCACTATGGGTGGAATAGAATATAATGAGGGGGGTTATGTGGAGAAGACAAAAAGGAGAAAGTCTCACATCAATGAGGCTAATCAATGGGCTATGGAGATGCCCACCGATCGATGTTAATGCAAGGAGTAGGGATTGCCATGCAACAGATGCACTAGAGCTATAAATGTATGAAAGCTCAACAAAAGAAACTAAGTGGGTGTGCATCCAACTTGCTTGCTCACGAAGACCTAGGGCACTTGAGGAGGCCCATTGTTGTAATATACAAGCCAAGTTCTATAATGAAAATTCCCACTAGTATATGAAAGTGATAACTCAAGAGACTCTCTATATGAAGAACATGGTGCTACTTTGAAGCACAAGTGTGGAAAAAAGGATAGTAGCATTGCCCCTTTTTTGGGCCTTTTTTTTCTTTGGCCTTTCTCTCTCTTTTTTGGGACAATGCTCTATTGAATGATGATCATCACACTTCTATTTATTTACATCTCAATGATTACAACTCGATACTAGAACAAAGTATGACTCTATGTGGATGCCTCCGGCAGTGTACCGAGATATGCAATGAATCAAGAGTGACAAGTATGAAAAAATTATGAACGGTGGCTTTGCCACAAATACTATGTCAACTACATGATCATGCTAAGTAATATGACAATGATGAATGTGTCATGATGAACAGAATGATGGAAAGTTGCATGGCAATATATCTCGGAATGGCTATGGAAATGCCATAATAGGTAGGTATGGTGGCTGTTTTGAGGAAGATCTAAGGAGGTTTATGTGTGACAGAGCGTATCATATCACGGGGTTTGGATGCACTGGCGAAGTTTGCACCAACTCTCAATGTGAGAAAGGGCAATGCACGGTACCGAAGAGGCTTGCAAAGATGGAAGGGTGAGAGTGTGTATAATCCATGGACTCAACATTAGTCATAAAGAACTCACATACTTATTGCAAAAATATACAAGTCATCAAAAACCTCGGCACTATGCGCATGCTCCTAGGGGGATAGATTGGTAGGAAAATACCATCGCTCGTCCCCGACCGCCACTCAGAAGGAGGACAATCAAATAACACCTCATGTTTCAAATTTGTTACACAACGTTTACCATACGTGCATGCTACGGGACTTGCAAACTTCAACACAAGCATTTCTCAAATTCACAACTACTCAACTAGCACGACTTTGATATTATTACCTCCATATCTCAAAACAATCATCAAGCATCAAACTTCTCTTAGTATTCAAAACACTCATAAGAAAGATTTTACTAATCTTGGATACCTAGCATATTAGGATTTTAAGCAAATTACCATGCTATTTAATACTCTCGAAATAATCTAAGTGAAGCATGAGAGATCAATAGTTTCTATAAAACAAATCTACCACCGTGCTCTAAAAGATATAAGTGAAGCGCTAGAGCAAATGACAAACTGCTCCGAAAGATATAAGTGAAGATCAATGAGTAGTCGAATAATTATGCAACTATGTGAAGACTCTCTAACATTTAATAATTTCAGATCTTGGTATTCTATTCAAAAAGCAAGCAAAGCAAAATAAAATGACATTCTAAGAATGGAAACATCATGTGAAGAAGCAAAAACTTAGGATCAACCGATACTAACCGATAGTTGTTGAAGAAGAAAGGTGGGATGCCAACCGGGGCATCCCCAAGCTTAGACGCTTGAGACTTATTGAAATGTTATCTTGGGGTGCCTTGGGCATCCCCAAGCTTGAGCTTTTGTGTCTCCTGAATTCCTCTCATATCAAGGTCTCCCTAAATCTCAAAAGCTTCATCCACACAAAACTCAACAAGGACTCGTGAGATAAGTTAGTATAAACCATTGCCAAAACCTTATCATACTCTACTGTAGAAAATCACTAAAATTATTATTCAACATTGCATACTAAATGCCTCTGCATATTTAATAGTCCTATCCTCAAATAGAATCACTAAAGAAGCAAACATATGCAAACAATGCAAACATAACAGCAATCTGCCTAAACAGGATAGTCTATAAAGAATGCAGAAACATCCATACTTCCCTAGCTCCAAAAATTATGAAAGAAAATTCACACTGTAGTAACTTTATCAGAGCTTAATATACAAAAGGTTTCAACATTTTATCACATTCTGACTTTTCTAGGGAATTATTGCAACAGAGGTAAACTTTCTGTTTTCAAACAGCAACATGTGGACTTCTAAAATAGGCATAGTAAAGGCTATCAATGCCACTTTTATTGAAATAAAATATGCAAAACATTGTTCTAAATAACAGCAAGAAAATCCTAACAAAATAAATTGACGCTCCAAGCAAAACACATATCATGTGGCGAATAAAAATATAGCTCCAAGTAAAGTTACCGATGAACGAAGACGAAAGAGAGGATGCCTTCCGGGGAATCCCCAAGCTTAGGCTCTTGGTTATCCTTGAATATTACCTTGGGGTGCCTTGGTCATCCCCAAGCTTAGGATCTTTCCACTCCTTATTCCATAGTCCATCGAATCTTTACCCAAAACTTGAAAACTTCACAAGACAAAACTTAAAGTAGAAAACTCGTGAGCTCCGTTAGCGAAAGAAAACAAAAGACCACTTCAAGGTACTGTAATTAACTCATTATTTATTTGTATGGGTGTTATACCTACTGTATTCTAACTTCTATATTGTTTATAAACTATTTTACTAGCCATAGATTCATCAAAATAAGCAAACAACACGCGAAAAACAGAATCTGTCAAAAACAGAACAGTCTGTAGTAATATGTATCTAGAGCAAGATATGGAACCCCAAAAATTCTAAAATAAATTTCTGGACGTGAGGAATTTATCTATTAATCATCTGCAAAAGGAATTAACTAAATAGAACTCTCCAAATAAAAATGGCAGCAATTCTCGCGAGCGCTAAAGTTTCTGTTTTTGACAGCATGATCAACAAGACTTCCCCCAAGTCTTCCCAAAGGTTCTACTTGGCACAAACACTAACTAAAAGCATAAAACCACATCTAAACAGAGGCTAGATAAATTATTTATTACTACACAGGAGAAAAAATCAAGGAACAAAAATAAAGTTGGGTTGCCTCCCAACAAGCGCTATCGTTTAACGCCCCTAGCTAGGCATGATGATTTCAATGATGCTCACATAAAAGATAAGAATTGAAACATAAAGAGAGCATCATGAAGAATATGACTAGCACATTTAAGTCTAACATACTTCCTATGCACATGGATTTTGTGAGCAAACAACTTATGTGAACAATAATCAACTAGCATAGGAAAGGAAAACATGCATAACTTCAAAACTTAAGCACATAGAGAGGAAACTTGATATTATTGCAATTCCTACAAGCATATATTCCTCCCTCATAATAATTTTCAGTAGCATCATGAATGAATTCAACAATATAACCAGCACCTAAAGCATTCTTTTCATGATCTACAAGCATAGAAATTTTACTACTCTCCACACAAGTAAAATTCTTCTCATGAATAATAGTGGGAGCAAACTCAACAAAGTAACTATCATGGGATTGAAAATTGAAATCAAGATGACAAGTTTCATTGTTATCATTATTCTTTAAAGCATACGTGTCATCACAATAATCATCATAGATAGGAGGCATGCTTTCATCATAATAAATTTGCTCATCAAAACTTGGGGGACAAAAAATATCATCTTCATCAAACATAGCTTCCCCAAGCTTGTGGCTTTGCATATCATTAGCATCATGGATATTCAAGGAATGCATACTAACAACATTGCAATCATGCTCATCATTCAAAGATTTAGTGCCAATCATTTTATAGATTTCTTCTTCTAGCACTTGAGCACAATTATCCTTTCCATCATACTCACGAAAGATATTAAAAAGGTGAACCGTATGAGACAAACTCAATTCCATTTTTTTTGTAATTTTCTTTTATAAACTAAACTAGTGATAAAACAAGAAACTAAAAGACTCGATTGCAAGATCTAAAGATATACCTTCAAGCACTCACCTCCCCGGCAACGGCGCCAAAAAAGAGCTTGATGTCTACTACACAACCTTCTTCTTGTAGACGTTGTTGGGCCTCCAAGTGCAGAGGTTTGTAGGACAGTAGCAAATTTCCCTCAAGTGGATGACCTAAGGTTTATCAATCCGTAGGAGGCGTAGGATGAAGATGGTCTCTCTCAAGCAAACCTGCAACCAAATAACAAAGAGTACCTTGTGTCCCCAACACAACCAATACAATGGTAAATTGTATAGGTGCACTAGTTCGGCGAAGAGATGGTGATACAAGTGGTATATGGATAGTACATAATAGTGTTTGTAATCTGAAAATATAAAAACAGCAAGGTAACTAATGATAAAAGTGAGCGTAAATGGTATTGCAATGTGTTGAAACAAGGCCTAGGGTTCATACTTTCACTAGTGCAAGTCCTCTCAACAATACTAACATAATTGGATCATAAAACTATCCCCCAACATGCAACAAAGAGTCACTCCAAAGTCACTAATATCGGAGAACGAACGAAGAGATTATGGTAGGGTACGAAACCACCTCAAAGTTATTCTTTCCAATCAATCCGTTGGGCTATTCCTATAAGTGTCACAAACAGCCCTAGAGTTCATACTAGAATAACACCTTAAGACACAAATCAACCAAAACCGTAATGTCACCTAGATACTCCAATGTAACCTCAAGTATCCGTGGGTATGATTATACGATATGCATCACACAATCTCAGATTCATCTATTCAACCAACACAAAGGACCTCAAAGACTGCCCCAAAGTTCTACCGGAAAATCACGACGAAAATGTGTGCCAACCCCAATGCATAGGTTCATGGTCGGAACCCGCAAGTTGATCACCAAAACATACATCAAGTGAATCACGTGATATCCCATTGTCATCACAGATACGCACGGCGAGACATACATCAAGTGTTCTCAAATCTTTAAAGACTCAATCCGATATGATTACTTCAAAGGGGGAACTCAATTCATTACAAGAGAGAAGAGGGGGAGGAGAAACATAAGATCCAACTATAATAGCAAAGCTCACGATACATCAAGATCGTGCCAAATCAAGAACACGAGAGAGAGAGAGAGAGAGAGATCAAACACATAGCTACTGGTACATACCCTCAGCTCCGAGGGAAAACTACTCCCTCCTCGTCATGGGGAGCACCGGGATGATGAAGATGGCCATCGGAGAAGGATTCCCCCTCCGGTAGGGTGCCGGAACGGGTTTAGATTGGTTTTCGGTGGCTACGGAGGCTTCTGGCAGCGGAACTCCCGATCTATTGTGCTCCCTGGAAGTTTTACGATACGTAGGTATATATGGGTACAAGGGGTACGTCGGTGGACCGAAGGGGGGGGCACGAGGCAGGGGCGCCCTAGGGGGGGTGGGCGCGCCCCCTACCCTCGTGAGCACCTCCTTCATCTTCTGAAGTAGGGTCCAAGTCTATCCGGTAGGTTTCCTTCCAAAAATAACTTCTCCAGTTGATTTCGTTCCGTTTTGACTCCGTTTGATATTCCTTTTCCTCAAAACGCTGAAATAGGCATAAAACAGCAAATCTGGGTTGGGCCTCCGGTTAATAGGTTAGTCCAAAAAATAATATAAAAGTGGAAAATAAAGCCCAATATTGCCCAAAATAGTAGATAATATAGCATGGAGCAATCAAAAATTATAGATATGTTGGAGACGTATCACATACTTATTGCAAAAATCTACAAGTCATCTAAAACCAAGCACTACGCGCATGCTCCTAGGGGGATAGATTGGTAGGAAAAGACCATCGCTCGTCCCCGGCCGCCACTCATAAGGAGGACAATCAAAGAACACCTCATGTTTCAAATTTGTTACATAACGTTTACCATACGTGCATGCTACGGGACTTGCAAACTTCAACACAAGTATTTCTCAAATTCACAACTACGCAACTAGCACAACTTTAATATCACTACCTCCATATCTCAAAACAATCATCAAGCGTCAAACTTCTCTTAGTATTCAAAACACTCATAAGAAAGTTTTTACTAATCTTGAATACCTAGCATATTAGGATTATTTAAGCAAATTACCATGCTATTTAAGACTCTGAAAATAATCTACATGAAGCACATAGAGTATTCTAATAATTTCCGAATCATGTGTGTCTCTCTCAAAAGGTGTGTACAGCAAAGATGATTGTGGTAAACTAAAAAGCAAAGACTCAAATCATACAAGACGCTCCAAGCAAAACACATATCATGTGGTGAATAAAAATATAGCTTCAAGTAAAGTTACCGATGGAAGTAGACGAAAGAGGGGATGCCTTCCGGGGCATCCCCAAGCTTTGGCTTTTTGGTGTCCTTAGATTATCTTGGGGGTGCCATGGGCATCCCGAAGCTTAGGCTCTTGCCACTCCTTGTTCCATAATCCATCAAATCCTTGCCCAAAACTTGAAAACTTCACAACACAAAACTTAAAGTAGAAAATCTTGTGAGCTCCGTTAGCGAAAGAAAACAAAAGACCACTTAAAGGTACTGTAATGAACTCATTCTTTGTTTATACTAGTAAAACACCCGTGCGTTGCTACGGGCTACAATGCATGCATATAAATGAATCAAACAAATGATAAGGTCAAAGCTGGATTTAGTATGTTAGGTGCACGTGCAATGCCATAAAACATCGCCCGAAGACCCTTGTCTTTGGAAGGTGTCCGTGCGCTGCCATAAAAACTCCAAGGGTCTTCAAGCTATTCTTTTTGGACATCGGCATAATTCATCTCCATCTCTCTCATACTCTGTGAAAACAAACATATATATAAAGACACCTTTTGTATTATCACGGGCCAAGAAAGATGATCCCTTCAGACTTCTCATGCCCTCTCAATAAAACAAGTTAAAATGTCCCTTCATGGTCCATTTCACTTCATGATCAAGCACAAATGTGCACATCCTTAATGTTTTTCAACAGTGGAAGATTATTTTTCTTTAAGTTTGACAACTTTGTTTAAATGATTATCATATCCTTTACAAGAACTGGAACCGGGAAATAAGAGGGTGGTTCCCCTTGACCTCTCAGGCCTGTCAATAAAACAAAATCGACCAAGTGTTCATGTGAATCTGCTTCTCACCCCCGGTGCATCATCCTCGCCCTTCCAAAGCTTGCATCAAATTCCGGCAATCATAAGTGACAACTGCCTCTAAAGTGCGGTACTCCGACTGGTTCTTCACGCCTTGAATATTTTTCATTGAATCTCTCCACCGCATGGGAGTGGATGTCCAATTTTTTGCTAACTTTAGGCCCGTCATTAATGCTTCAGCTTCCATCGGTGGAATGTCCAACCTTGACCGCTTGTACCTGCATGAATCAACGTGTTGCAACACCCGAGCTCCAGTGCTCTCTATATTTAAACATTTTGAAATTTGTGTTTTGAAGTTTCAAAAAAAATGTGATTTTTTTCCAGGGATACATATACACATTCCAAATACCCGTGGCAACTATGGTAGTTATCTCATTTTGTTTTTGGCTATAGAAAAAAACAAATTTCTAATAGTATATAGGACAAAAGGGGAGTCATTCCTGTCAGAATTATATATTTTTTATATCTAAATACAACGTATTTTTTCAGGTTTTTACTGGGCCTTAAGAATGTGTGTATGTATTCACGTATTTGATTTAAGATTTTTCTAGCAACCTAAGTGTGTTTTTAAAAAAATTCAAATATCTAGAGCAGTGAAGCCCGGTAGTTGCAGGCACTTTTTGCAAAGAAGCCCCCAAATGAGTCACGAAGAATAGCCCATAGGCCCGTTGCCTCCATCAGTGTGAAACGAAGTGTTCTTGTTGAGCTACACACTGTCGAACATAGATAAAGTCCATTTATGAACTTGGCGTCGGTGCACGATCCTCCAGGGCAATGGAGTTTGCAACTACGTACCGTCCTCATGCTCATCGATGAGTGAGCAAGGGGATCATATTTTTTTCCTCATGAAAATATTTCAACACTCCCACCAGATAAACCAGAAGGAAACCATTAGAATATCCTTGTTGTTGATTAGATTCCTTGCTTTTAGCAGCTTCCTCGTGTCAATTATCAAGTCCATGTTGGGGAACGTAGTAATTTCAAAAAAATTCCTACGCACACGCAAGATCATGGTGATGCATAGCAACGAGAGGAGAGTATGATCTACGTACCCTTGTAGATTGCAATGGAAGCGTGGACACAACGTAGAGGAAGTAGTCGTACGTCTTCTTCTCGATCCGACCGATCCAAGCACCGTTACTCCAGCGCCTCCGAGTTCTTAGCACACGTACAGCTCGATGACGATCCCCGGGCTCCGATCCAGCAAAGCTTCGGGGAGGAGTTCCGTCAGCACGACGGCGTGGTGAAGATCTTGATGTTCTACCGACGGAGGGCTTCGCCTAAGCACTACAATGATATGATCGAGGTGGAATATGGTGGCAGGGGCACCGCACACGGCTAAGGAACGATCTCAATGATCAACTTGTGTGTCTAGAGGTGCACCCTACCTCCGTATATAAAAGAGCCAAGGGGGAGGGGGCCGCCGGCCAGGAGGAGGGCGCAGGAGGAGTCCTACTCCTACCGGGAGTAGGACTCCCCCCCCCCAATCCTAGTTGGACTAGGATTCCCCGAGGGGGAAAGAGAGAGAGGGGGGCCGGCCACCTCTCCTAGTCCTAATAGGACTAGGGGAGGGGGAGGCGCGCGGCCACCTTGGGCTGCCCCTTTCTCCTTTCCACTAAAGCCTATTAAGGCCCATATGGCTCCCGGGGGGTTCCGGTAACCTCCCGGTACTCCGGTAAAATCCCGATTTCACCCAGAACACTTCCGATATCCAAATATAGGATTCCAATATATCAATCTTTATGTCTCGACCATTTCGAGACTCCTCGTAATGCCTGTGATCACATCCGGGACTCCAAACTAACTTCGGTACATCAAAATGCATAAACTCATAATAACTGTCATCGTAACGTTAAGCGTGCGGACCCTACGGTTCGAGAACAATGTAGACATGACTGAGACACATCTCCGGTCAATAACCAATAGCCGGACCTGGATGCCCATATTGGCTCCTACATATTCTACGAAGATCTTTATCGGTCAGACCGCATAACAACATACGTTGTTCCCTTTGTCATCGGTATGTTACTTGCCCGAGATTCGATCGTCGGTATCCAATACCTAGTTCAATCTCGTTACCGGCAAGTCTCTTTACTCATTCCGTAATACATCATCTCGCAACTAACTCATTAGTCGCAATGCTTGCAAGGCTTATGTGATGTGCATTACCGAGAGGGCCCAGAGATACCTCTCCGACAATCGGAGTGACAAATCCTAATCTCGAAATACGCCAACCCAACATCTACCTTTGGAGACACCTGTAGAGCTCCTTTATAATCACCCAGTTACGTTGTGACATTTGGTAGCACACAAAGTGTTCCTCCGGTAAGCGGGAGTTGCATAATCTCATAGTCATAGGAACATGTATAAGTCATGAAGAAAGCAATAGCAACATACTAAACGATCGGGTGCTAAGCTAATGAAATGGGTCATGTCAATCAGATCATTCAACTAATGATGTGACCTCGTCAATCAAATAACAACACCTTGTTCATGGTTAGGAAACATAACCATCTTTGATTAATGAGCTAGTCAAGTAGAGGCATACTAGTGACACTAAGTTTGTCTATGTATTCACACATGTATTATGTTTCCGGTTAATACAATTCTAGCATGAATAATAAACATTTATCAGGATATAAGGAAATAAATAATAACTTTATTATTGCCTCTAGGGCATATTTCCTTCAGTCTCCCACTTGCACTAGAGTCAATAATCTAGATTACACAGTAATGATTCTAACACCCATGGAGCCTTGGTGCTGATCATGTTTTGCTCGAGGAAGAGGCTTAGTCAACGGGTCTGCAACATTCAGATCCGTATGTATCTTGCAAATCTCTATGTCTCCCACCTGGACTAGGTCCCGGATGGAATTGAAGCGTCTCTTGATGTGCTTGGTCCTCTTGTGAAATCTGGATTCCTTTGCCAAGGCAATTGCACCAGTATTGTCACAAAAGATTTTCATTGGACCCGATGCACTAGGTATGACACCTAGATCGGATATGAACTCCTTCATCCAGACTCCTTCGTTCGCTGCTTCCGAAGCAGCTATGTACTCCGCTTCACATGTAGATCCCGCTACGACGCTTTGTTTAGAACTGCACCAACTGATAGCTCCACCGTTTAATGTAAACACGTATCCGGTTTGTGATTTAGAATCGTCCGGATTAGTGTCAAAGCTTGCATCAACGTAACCTTTTACGGTGAGCTCTTTGTCACCTCCATATACGAGAAACATATCCTTAGTCCTTTTCAGGTATTTCAGGATGTTCTTGACCGCTGTCTAGTGATCCACTTCTAGATTACTTTGGTACCTCCCTGCTAAACTTATAGCAAGGCACACATCAGGTCTGGTACACAGCATTGCATACATGATAGAGCCTATGGCTGAAGCATAGGGAACATCTTTCATTTTCTCTCTATCTTCTGCAGTGGCCGGGCATTGAGTCTGACTCAACTTCACACCTTGTAACACAGGCAAGAACCCTTTCTTTGCTTGATCCATTTTGAACTTCTTCAAAATCTTGTCAAGGTATGTGCTTTGTGAAAGTCCAATTAAGTGTCTCGATCTATCTCTATAGATCTTAATGCCCAATATGTAAGCAGCTTCACCGAGGTCTTTCATTGAAAAACTCTTATTCAAGTATCCCTTTATGCTATCCAAAAATTCTATATTATTTCCAATCAGTAATATGTCATCCACATATAATATCAGAAATGCTACAGAGCTCCCACTCACTTTCTTGTAAATACAGGCTTCTCCAAAAGTCTGTATAAAACCAAATGCTTTGATCACACTATCAAAGCGTTTATTCCAACTCCGAGAGGCTTGCACCAGTCCATAAATGTATCGCTGGAGCTTGCACACTTTGTTAGCTCCCTTTGGATCGACAAAACCTTCCGGTTGCATCATATACAACTCTTCTTCCAGAAATCCATTCAGGAATGCAGTTTTGACATCCATCTGCCAAATTTCATAATCATGAAATGCGGCAATTGCTAACATGATTCGGACAGACTTAAGCATCGCTACGAGTGAGAAGGTCTCATCGTAGTCAACCCCTTGAACTTGTCGAAAACCTTTTGCGACAAGTCGAGCTTTATAGACAGTAACATTACCGTCAGCGTCAGTCTTTTTCTTGAAGATCCATTTATTCTCAATTGCTTGCCGATCATCGGGCAAGTCAACCAAAGTCCATACTTTGTTCTCATACATGGATCCCATCTCAGATTTCATGGCTTCAAGCCACTTTGCGGAATCTGGGCTCACCATCGCTTCTTCATAGTTCGTAGGTTCATCATGATCTAGTAGCATGACTTCCAGAACTGGATTACCGTACCACTCTGGCGCGGATCTTACTCTGGTTGATCTACGAGGTTCAGTAGTATCTTGTTCTGAAGTTTCATGATCATTATCATTAACTTCCTCACTTATTGGTGTAGGTGACGCAGAAACAGTTTTCTGTGATGTACTACTTTCCAACAAGGGAGCAGGTACAGTTACCTCGTCAAGTTCTACTTTCCTCCCACTCACTTCTTTCGAGAGAAACTCCTTCTCAAGAAAGTTTCCGAATTTAGCAACAAAAGTCTTGCCTTCGGATCTGTGATAGAAGGTGTATCCAATAGTTTCCTTTGGATATCCTATGAAGACACATTTCTCCGATTTGGGTTCGAGCTTATCAGGTTGAAGCTTTTTCACATAAGCATCGCAGCCCCAAACTTTCAGAAACGACAACTTTGGTTTCTTGCCAAACCATAGTTCATAAGGCGTCGTCTCAACGGATTTTGATGGTGCCCTATTTAACGTTAATGCGGCCGTCTCTAGAGCGTATCCCCAAAACGATAGCGGTAAATCAGTAAGAGACATCATAGATCGCACCATATCTAGTAAAGTACGATTACGACGTTCGGACACACCATTACGCTGTGGTGTTCCGGGTGGCATGAGTTGTGAAACTATTCCACAATTTTTCAAATGTACACCAAACTTGTAACTCAAATATTCTCCTCCACGATCGGATCGTAGAAACTTTATTTTCTTGTTACGATGATTTTCAACTTCACTCTGAAATTCTTTAAACTTTTCAAACGTTTCAGACTTATGTTTCATTAAGTAGATATACCCATATCTGCTTAAGTCATCTGTGAAGGTGAGAAAATAATGATATCCTCCACGAGCCTCAATATTCATCGGACCGCATACATCTGTATGTATGATTTCCAACAAATCTGTTGCTCTCTCCATAGTATCGGAGAACGGTGTTTTAGTCATCTTGCCCATGAGGCACGGTTCGCAAGTACCAAGCGATTCATAATCAAGTGGTTCCAAAAGCCCATCAGTATGGAGTTTCTTCATGCGCTTTATACCGATATGACCTAAACGGCAGTGCCACAAATAAGTTGCACCATCATTATCAACTCTGCATCTTTTGGCTTCAACATTATGAATATGTGTATCACTACTCTCGAGATTTAATAAGAATAGACCACTCTTCAAGGGTGCATGACCATAAAAGATATTACTCATATAAATAGAACAACCATTATTCTCTGATTTAAATGAATAACCGTCTCGCATTAAACAAGATCCAGATATAATGTTCATGCTCAACGCTGGCACCAAATAACAATTATTTAGGTCTAATATTAATCCCGAAGGTAGATGTAGAGGTAGCGTGCCGACCGCGATCACATCGACTTTGGAACCGTTTCCCACGCGCATCGTCACCTCGTCCTTAGCCAATCTTCGCTTAATCCATAGTCCTTGTTTCGAGTTGCAAATATTAGCAACAGAACCAGTATCAAATACCCAGGTGCTACTGCGAGCATTAGTAAGGTACACATCAATAACATGTATATCACATATACCTTTGTTCACCTTGCCATCCTTCTTATCCGCCAAATACTTGGGGCAGTTCCGCTTCCAGTGACCAGTCTGCTTGTAGTAGAAGCACTCAGTTTCAGGCTTAGGTCCAGACTTGGGTTTCTTCTCTTGATCAGCAACTTGCTTGCTGTTCTTCTTGAAGTTCCCCTTCTTCTTCCCTTTGCCCATTTTCTTGAAACTAGTGGTCTTGTTGACCATCAACACTTGATGCTCCTTCTTGATTTCTACCTCCGCAGCTTTCAGCATTGCGAAGAGCTCGGGAATTGTCTTGTTCATCCCTTGCATATTATAGTTCATCATGAAGCTCTTGTAGCTTGGTGGCAATGATTGGAGAATTCTGTCAATGACGCAATCATCTAGAAGATTAACTCCCAATTGAATCAAGTGATTATTATACCCATACATTTTGAGTATATGCTCACTGACAGAACTGCTCTCTTCCATCTTGCAGCTATAGAACTTATTGGAGACTTCATATCTCTCAATCCGGGCATTTGCTTGAAATATTAACTTCAACTCCTGGAACATCTCATATGCTCCATGACGTTCAAAACATTGTTGAAGTCCCGATTCTAAGCTGTAAAGCATGGCACACTGAACTATCGAGTAGTCATCAGCTTTGCTCTGCCAGACATTCATAACATCTGGTGTTGCTCCAGCAGCAGGCCTGGCACCCAGCGGTGCTTCCAGGACGTAATTCTTCTGTGCAGCAATGAGGATAATCCTCAAGTTACGGACCCAGTCCGTGTAATTGCTACCATCGTCTTTCAACTTTCCTTTCTCAAGGAACGCATTAAAATTCAACGGAACAACAGCACGAGCCATCTATCTACAATCAACATAAACAAGCAAGATACTATCAGGTACTAAGTTCATGATAAATTTAACTTCAATTAATCATATTACTTAAGAACTCCCACTTAGATAGACATCCCTCTAATACTCTAAGTGATTACGTGATCCAAATCAACTAAACCATGTCCGATCATCATGTGAGATGGAGTAGTTTCATCAGTGAACATCATTATGTTGATCATATCTACTATATGATTCACGCTCGACCTTTCGGTCTCCGTGTTCCGAGGCCATATCTGTATATGCTTGGCTCGTCAAGTATAACCTGAGTATTCCGCGTGTGCAACTGTTTTGCACCCGTTGTATTTGAACGTAGAGCCTATCACACCCGATCATCACGTGGTGTCTGAGCACGAAAACTTTCGCAACGGTGCATACTCAGGGGGAACACTTCTTGATAATTTAGTGAGAGATCATCTTATAATGCTACCGTCAATCAAAGCAAGATAAGATGCATAAAAGATAAACATCACATGCAATCAATATAAGTGATATGATATGGCCATCATCATCTTGTGCCTGTGATCTCCATCTCCGAAGCACCGTCATGATCACCATCGTCACCGGCGCGACACCTTGATCTCCATCGTAGCATCGTTGTCGTCTCGCCAATCTTATGCTTCCACGACTATCGCTACCGCTTAGTGATAAAGTAAAGCATTACATCGCAATTGCATTGCATACAATAAAGCGACAACCATATGGCTCCTGCCAGTTGCCGATAACTCGGTTACAAAACATGATCATCTCATACAATAAAATTTAGCATCATGTCTTGACCATATCACATCACAACATGCCCTGCAAAAACAAGTTAGACGTCCTCTACTTTGTTGTTGCAAGTTTTACGTGGCTGCTGCGGGCTTAAGCAAGAACCAATCTCACCTACGCATCAAAACCACAATGATAGTTTGTCAAATAGACTCCATTTTAACCTTCGCAAGGACCGGGCGTAGCCACACTCGGTTCAACTAAAGTTGGAGAGACAGTCGCCCGCAAGCCACCTGTGTGCAAAGCACGTCGGGGAAACCGGTCTCGCGTAAGCGTACGCGTAATGTTGGTCCGGGTCGTCTCGTCCAACAATACCGTCGAACCAAAGTATGACATGCTGGTAGGTAGTATGACTTATATCGCCCACAACTCACTTGTGTTCTACTCGTGCAAATAACATCAAACCATAAAACCTAGGCTCGGATGTCACTGTTCAGGAACGTAGTAATTTCAAAAAAATTCCTACGCACACGCAAGATCATGGTGATGCATAGCAACGAGAGGAGAGTATGATCTACCTACCCTTGTAGATCGTAACGGAAGCGTTGACACAACGTAGAGGAAGTAGTCATACGTCTTCTTCCCGATCCAACCGATCCAAGCACCATTACTCCGGCGCCTCCGAGTTCTTAGCACACGTACAGCTCGATGACGATCCCCGGGCTCCGATCCAGCAAAGCTTCGGAGAGGAGTTTCGTCAGCACGACGGCGTGGTGACGATCTTGATGTTCTACAGACACAGGGCTTCGCCTAAGCACTACAACGATATGATCGAGGTGGAATATGGTGGCAGGGGGCACCGCACACGGCTAAGGAACGATCTCAATGATCAACTTGTG
This sequence comes from Triticum monococcum, assembly GCA_034509565.1. NCBI lineage: Eukaryota > Viridiplantae > Streptophyta > Magnoliopsida > Poales > Poaceae > Triticum > Triticum monococcum. The sequence goes on along the minus strand of CM067843.1, from coordinate 550,151,276 downwards.
TGTCTAGAGGTGCCCCCTGCGTTCGTATATAAAGGAGCCAAGGGGAAGGGGGCCGCCAGCCAGGAGGAGGGTGCAGGAGGAGTCCTACTCCTACGGGAGTAGGACTCCCCCCCCAATCCTAGTTGGACTAGGATTCCCCGAGGGGGAAAGAGAGAGAGGGGGCCGGCCACCTCTCCTAGTCCTAATAGGACTAGGGGAGGGGGGAGGCGCGCGGCCACCTTGGGCTGCCCCTTTCTCCTTTCCACTAAAGCCCATTAAGGCCCATATGGCTCCCGGGGGGTTCCGGTAACCTCCCGGTACTCCGGTAAAATCCCGATTTCACCCGGAACACTTCTGATATCCAAATATAGGCTTCCAATATATCAATCTTTATGTCTCGACCATTTCGAGACTCCTCGTAATGTCCGTGATCACATCTGGGACTCCGAACTAACTTCGGTACATCAAAATGCATAAACTCATAATAACTGTCATCGTAACGTTAAGCGTGCGGACCCTACGGTTCGAGAACAATGTAGACATGACTGAGACACATCTCCGGTCAATAACCAATAGCGGGACCTGGATGCCCATATTGGCTCCTACATATTCTACGAAGATCTTTATCGGTCAGACCGCATAACAACATACGTTGTTCCCTTTGTCATCGGTATGTTACTTGCCCGAGATTCGATCGTCGGTATCCAATACCTAGTTCAATCTGGTTACCGGCAAGTCTCTTTACTCGTTCCGTAATACATCATCTCGCAACTAACTCATTAGTCGCAATGCTTGCAAGGCTTATGCGATGTGCATTACCGAGAGGGCCCAGAGATACCTCTCCGACAATCGGAGTGACAAATCCTAATCTCGAAATACGCCAACCCAACATCTACCTTTGGAGACACCTGTAGAGCTCCTTTATAATCACCCAGTTACGTTGTGACGTTTGGTAGCACACAAAGTGTTCCTCCGGTAAACGGGAGTTGCATAATCTCATAGTCATAGAAACATGTATAAGTCATGAAGAAAGCAATAGCAACATACTAAACGATCGGGTGCTAAGCTAATGAAATGGGTCATGTCAATCAGATCATTCAACTAATGATGTGACCTCGTTAATCAAATAACAACACCTTGTTCATGGTTAGGAAACATAACCATCTTTAATTAACGATCTAGTCAAGTAGAGGCATACTAGTGACACTAAGTTTGTCTATGTATTCACACATGTATTATGTTTCTGGTTAATACAATTCTAGCATGAATAATAAACATTTGTCATGATATAAGGAAATAAATAATAACTTTATTATTGCCTCTAGGGCATATTTCCTTCAGTCCACCCACACTTATCCAAAGTATCAATAGAAAAAATGCAATGATATTTTCTTTATTGGAAATGGCTTGGGGTTAGTATATAACCATTTTTAATAAATAAATATGGTAATTTGGATTATTTTTATTGAGATGAACAACTTCTGCTTTTCTTGATGCATGGCTAATTAGTCTGTGGTTTGTTACTTGAAATGATCAAGTAGATTATTAGTAGTTTCCAAACATATAAATGATGGCCATTATTACCACCTAGTGTGTAGCATAGCTTCGACCTAGATTTGGATATATCAGTATGTTTTATTTGGCCAGAATTATGATTTGTAGATAGGCAACTGCATGATTCAAAGATCAAGCGATTGTCATTTTCAACAACACAAATGGGGGGGGCACTAATATTCATGTCAAGAATATAACAATGGGAGGGGTGAAGCTGACTCTAACAATAAGGCGATGAAGTCTACTTGAAACAAGAGTACATAGTTCTTTCCCACACTAATTGCCACAAAATTTCAGCATGTTGGCTCACCTGATTTATAAAGCATTTTCACACCTGACTCCTTGATCATGTCATCAATGAATAAAAAAATACATAAGTAACTCTGCGCTTTAGAATTGTACTTGGCAATTTGCCATTTTCTAAAATCATATGCTATTATGATGAACTACAAAAGGTGAAACAAATGTCTGTCCTTATTTTAAGAACCCTACACTTGATAAAGTATAGGAAATATCCAGATAATCATAAATTTAACTGAAGTTCAGGGATGCATAAGTAGCAGTAAGAATCAAGTGTGTTAACTTGAGGATCCCCATGTCTCTAAAGTAATAAATTTTAAGGAAGCGCCCTAGTGGGGAAAAAGATGACAGATCCTAAATGGCTGACAATTTAGTGGCATTATTCTTTGACAAACTCAAGGTAGCAGTACTATTTTTAGCAAGTTCATATGCAAAATCATTACAGTAGGTACCCTCGACATAGGTTGTAGGGAAAGTGCATATGTGAAATCATTACTGTACCTCCTTTTTTTTGTTCATACTTCATATATGGAAATGTCCTTGCTGTTAGTTAACTATGCCTAAAGAAAAGTTCCTAAGATATGAATCAGATTACCTGAATTAGTAGCTGGAAGCAAGGTTGTCAGAATCGCGATTCTGTTATACGATTCTACGACTTTACGATCCAAACTAACCCCTATGATTCTACGATTTTAGTTTATAGAATCTACGTTTCTACGATCCTGATAGTGAAGATTCTATGATTTGCGATCTTACCATCGGAGCTCCGATCCGATTCAAAATCGCGATTCTGACAACCTTGGCTGGAAGAACTCTGCCATGTACTATATACAGCCTAATGTACCAGGTTGACACCTAAGAAATGGATATTTAGTGTCCATATTTCCCTATCTACAGTATAAGATAATACTAAATCAAATCAAAGGTCCCCATGTGTTGCAATGGGATGAAAAAAATAGAAACATGGATCCTTTGCTAAAAGAGAACATTATGCTCTCATCTTCATACCTGCTACCATGCTTCGCTTTCCTCCGGTGCAGTCTCCCTCTTTTCTCTCAACATCGCATGCTTCGCAATGGAGAAACACCAGATTCTGAGTGCCCTCGCCGTGCATCTATGACAGGTGCAATTTGGTTGAGCGAGGCAACTTTCTGCTCAATGACACGGGCTTTGGCAGACACCTTGAAGCGTTTCACGCCTATGATTCCACAGTTGTGAGCCTGGTGACGAGCTAGTCAGGAAGAGCCAAGCTCAGAATCATGAGCGCCTCCTCAACTATTAGAAAGCCTTCTCAGTTAAGTGCATAAAATGATATATCGAATGATAGAAGTGTCCATTACTAATAGACGTCAAGAGCATCAATTTCGCAAAGATGATACCCTCAAACTTTCGATAGATAAAAATCTGCAAATATTCCTTCAAGTCAAAGAAACTGTTATATTAAATTTTCTCATGGAGAGCTCACCACATGTTCTTCCATACTTGCTTCAAAAAGGCGTTTAATATGTAATCTGCATTAGACTAAATAATTTTCTATGTTGAGCTTCCAAGTCATCTCCTAAATTTAAAGCCTAGACAATCTGTGAGATACTAAATGACTGAACTTCTTTGAACCTTGTACTCATACTACAGTAAAAAAATTGCCCACATGATAAATTTTGACATTCGCTAGTGTGAAACGGAAAACAAAAGCTGCTGCTACATACCTTGACATACGGCAGCAACAACATCCAAACACAAACAGCGGGCACCTTCAGTGAGCAGAGCATGCAACGTCTGGTCAGGGGAAGTGAAGAAACTTCACCATCATACAACGTTGTTGATGTACACGAACCAAGCCTCACAGGTTGTTTGCTCTAGGTCCATCTCTTTTGTTAATCTGAAATTGAGTGTAATTGTTGATCTTGGTCAATGAGAGGCAAGATCCATGGAGGGAGATTGGATATGTGGGTTAGAACTTGGTCTTGAACATGGTGTCGGGATGCTGTGGACGCAGTCATGGCGCAGCTGGTAGAAAGTCAATGAGGAATCATCCGCTGAGTCCTTGTCCTATAGACCAATGATTATTAGTAAAAAAATATTTCAACAACTCATTTTCTAGTGTTAGATATATACCGCAGTAAGAAAAAATATGCATAGATGTGGAAGAATATCCAATCTAAAAACTCAGTTAATTTGTAAACTATTAGTTCTTACAACATGATGGGGTTGAAGTTCACGAAGTTGCTCGGCCTAAACGGCAAGCGGTATGGACAAGCATGGATTTCTCGCCTAGGTTTCCTTTTCGAGCTCGGTGGCTGGAGGATCTCCATTAATCAATTGTCTCTAAGCACAACCGGGTTCGCCTCCCGGTCACGGTCATATGAAGATCAAGATTGATCTCAAAACTCCTCAGGCATCACCATAAGTCGTAACAGAAAGAACGCCATCGTACTTGAGGGCGCTGGGTCCTCGGCGTCCTCGGTCTTCTCGGCCATGGGCGATGCCGACGGTGGGCTCCTTCCTGCCATAGCCCTCAGTGCGGCGGAAATAGGGTGATTGTGACAACATTTAATAGGTATTTAAAATAGAGAAGCATTTGAGAGTAGATAAAAAAAGTAACAATTGCTATGGTTAATTGATTGTTATACTGGTGATATATACCTGAAGTCCTGAACCAACCCATGATATTGGTTGATGTCAAAAAAAACATGATACGGTTAGTCTACATCTTTATTTCATTCCAAAAAGAAAGTTTAGATGCTTGTCTTTGTGACAACTTTGACATCTCCACAATGATGGATTTACCTTTTATGTGGCCAAAGCACTGTCAGAGTATGCATCATCTTATAATTGCACAAAAAGTATTGCGTATGTTAGAAGTTTGAATTAGGATTCAATCAAAGAACCTGGTAATAGCTGAACATAAATTAGGATAAAATTGCAATAATAATGGCCATCAATACTTGCAACAGGAAGAAGAGGCAGATCGACAGCATGCAGGTTTACCAATAACAATGTTCACCAATAATTACTATCACCAACCATAGCTGTTTTCTATTTGTAATAGGAATGTTTAGGAAATTAGAAGCACAGACTCACCTTCTAACGCACATGAACACACCTGCACATATGGTGCTTCCTTCTGGCCATTTTTTGGGTGGCTTGCTCTCATCCTCGAAGTACCAAGAATATGCACGGACCTTTTTAAATTCAGTCGCGCTCTTCATGAACTCTAGATCCCGATTTTGTCCAAAAGTGGATACGGGTGTAAAGGTAGTACCTGGGGTTGGGGCAACATCATATTCCTCCTCTGTCGTCTTCCCTAAACTCCTCTCTCTTGGCAAAATTTGGATTGTAGCACTGCTTTCAATTGTCTGAAACCAACAAAATGTCTGCACAACATTCCCATATGCCTGAAAATATTCTGGACGCGCACACTTAACTTCACATCCAGTTTCACTGATGCACCTAGACACAACCAAGGACATTGATTTGAAGAACTCATCTTCAAACTTTTTGTATATCTCGCTTGTGTAAATTTCACAATCTTCAATCTCGAGATGCCCCCAATTGTTTTTTCATTGGTTTCTGTTGGCAAAAATTGATGAGGTGCTTTGAGATTCTTGATGAAAATCATAAGAACTGGATTGATCTCACTGTGCGAGTTCCACTGCCTCTTCTCTTCACAAATTGCAGACAGAGGGTGATTTTGCTCGTTGCTGAATATGCTCACATACCAACCTGCTTTGCATGGAGGAGACGCATCCTCGCCTTCGTTCTGTTTTGCACAAAGAAGAATTATCATTGTCCCTCTTAACCTGCACACCGAAAACCAAACAAGACAATGACAATGCTAGCTACAATATAAATACCAAGCAATTTCAAAGCATGGAAAAAATTCAAGCGCAAGACCATCATGGAGTGGCTGGGGAAATGACAAGAATATAGTTGTACTACAATTTCAAGCAAGATGCTATGTAACTGATCTAGCACCAGCACACAATTTTGTGCATCAACTGGTAACGTGCATGCCCTCATCTCGGCTTTCCATGATGAATTCCAAAACCATCCTCCAAAGCAAATAGCTTATACTGTCTGTACGCTTCTTGGCATGAATCAAATGGCATGCCTTCTACAAGAGCAAAAGTGTCGGCCGAGTGCTTGCCTTCAGAGTTTAGAAGACATCTTCCAATCGAGTTCATCTTGCTTGGGGTTGCTCTGGTCGCAAGTCCAGTTTGAATCCAGTTCCTGAACCAAAGAATCAACCGTCAGATCGTGTTTGGAACTAAATTTTAGCAGGGAGGGAAAGGGGAGAGGAGCACTCACGATTGTCAAATCAGCAGCATTGCAAGGCAAGATATGCACTCAGTGTTCTGAAAATCTGCAGAACAGATCATGAAACATAAATGTACCCTGCATACAAAAGAAGACCAAGATCAATAAATGTGTAAAATCGAGAAGCACCAAATCTGATTCAAGCACAAAAGAACAAGGGAGAGCTTATGCTATCCTGATGCTAGGCCACAGTCATCGCCGGCGAGCACCCCATCAAGGACTACCACAACACATCCGCAAACCTGGCCCTGTCGCTGTTCTCCATGTCCGGGCCAGTCGGGGGAAGGGAACAGAGATGGAGGAGGGAGAAGGGAGAGGAGAGAAGAGGGGGAAAGAGAAAGGGTGGAGATACCTGTGATAACGGGGAGGCGGGAGTGCGGGGCGGGAAGAGTCGCCGCCGGCGGGCAGGATGAAGAGCTGGCGGCTCCAACCCTAGCTTGCGCGTGAGAACTGCATCTGTTGCACACAACCAGGGCATCCATTGTCTGCCGTCGTGCTCCAGCAAGCCGGCGACCGAGGGTTGCCTGCAGCGGAGGTGGAGGCGACCAGAGCCGGCGGCAGCGCGGCGCTGAGGTTGGTGCGACGGCGAGGCGGCGGGGCAGAAACTGCAGGAGACGGCGGCGGGGACCTCGAGGCCGAGCTCAGGCCATGGCTTCCCTGGCTCCAGAGGTCGTCGCGGCGCAGGACGCAGCGGCGGGGCGAGGAGGAGGCCGGCCGTCGGGGAGGCAGGAGCTCCTCGTCCCCTCGATCCAGATCGGGATCGAGGAGGGAGCAACAGGGGCGCGAGCGAGCGGGCGATAGGTTTAGGTTTTTTTTTGTCGCTGGTTAACCTTCGTAGGTCATTTTTCGTTGGTTACCTTCGTAGTTCTATTTTTTTTTACGTGGATGGGTGCAGGTTAAGGTCTCGGGAGGAGGTTTTTTCGGTTTCTGGTGGATAAGTTAGAGGTGGGAGGAGGTACCAAAAAAACCAGGGAGGTGGGACGAAAATTGACCGGCGGAGACTACCAACTGCTCCATTAGGAGTAGATATTGGTGTTAAACCTACTGTATTCCAACTTCTCTATGGTTTATAAACTATTTTACTAGCCATAGATTCATCAAAATAAGCAAACAACACACACAAACAGAATCTGTCAAAAACAGAACAGTCTGTAGTAATCTGTAGCTAGCGCAAGATCTGGAACCCCAAAAATTCTAAAATAAATTGCTGGACGTGAGGAATTTATCTATTAATAATCTGAAAAAATAATTAACTAAATAACACTTTCCAAATAAAAATAGCAACAGTTCTCGTGAGCGCTAAAGTTTCTGTTTTTTACAGCAAGATTAACAAGACTTTCCCCAAGTCTTCCAACGGTTCTACTTGGCACAAACACTAATTAAACATAAAAAACACAACCAAAACAGAGGCTAGATAAATTATTTATTACAGTCAGGAGCAAAAAGTAAGGAATAAAAATAAAATTGGGTTGCCTCCCAACAAGCGCTATCGTTTAACGCCCCTAGCTAGGCATAAAAAGCAAGGATAGATCTAGGTATTGCCATCTTTGGTAGGCAATCCATAAGTGGCTTTCATAATAGATACATAAGGTAATTTAATTTTCTTTCTAGGAAAGTGTTCCATGCCTTTCCTTAACGGAAATTGGAACCTAATATTTCCTTCCTTCATATCAATAATTGCACCAATCGTTCTAAGGAAAGGTCTACCAAGAATAATTGGGCATGAAGGATTGCAATCTATGTCAAGAACAATAAAATCTACTAGCACATAGTTACTATTTGCAACAATAAGAACATCATTAATTCTTCCCATAGGTTTCTTAATAGTGGAGTCCGCAAGGTGCAAGTTTAAAGAGCAATCATCAAAATCACGGAAACCTAACAAATCACACAAAGTCTTTGGAATCGTGGAAACACTAGCACCCAAATCACACAAAGCATAGCATTCATGATCTTTAATTTTAATTTTAATAGTTGTACCACTCATCATAAACTTTTCTAGGGATAGAAACTTCCAACTCAAGTTTTTCTTCATAAGATTGCATCAAAGCATCAATGATATGTTTGGTAAAAGCTTTATTTTGACTATAAGCATGGGGAGAATTTAGCACGGATTGCAACAAGGAAATACAATCTATCAAAGAGCAGCTATCATAATTAAATTCCTTGAAATCCAAAATAGTAGGTTCATTAACATCTAGAGTTTTGATCTCTTCAATCCCACTTTTATCAAATTTAGCATCAAGATCTAAAAACTCCGAATTTTTGGAACGCCTTCTAGGTAAAGGTGGATCATATTCAGTCCCATCATTATCAAGATTAATATTGCAAAACAAAGATTTAATAGGGGACATATCGATAACTTTTAGATCTTCATCTTTATTTTCATAGTTTTCCAGCTTAGCGGCCATCTTATTAACTAAGGTAGCCTGCTTATCTGAAATTTCAGCTATTAACTTCTCAAGACAAGCAATTTGGGATCTCAAACCATCAAATTCTTTAGACATATCATCGAGCTCTTTATTCATATAACTCATAAAGCTTTTTTGTTCCTTAAGCTCGTTCCTAAAGAAATTATTATGCTCAAATTGTAAGACCATAAAACTCCTAACATTGCTTTCGATTTCTTCTAACCTTTTAAGGTGAAGATCACCAAATCGGGGAAGAGCCATCATGACAAGCAAGCAATCCAACACACAAGCAAACGAGGAATGGGTAAAAAAGAGGCAAATAGAGAAAGAGAGGGAGTATAGAGAGAGAGAGAGGGCGAATAAAATTGCCTGGGTGAAGTGGAGGAGAGGAAAACGAGAGGCAAATGGCAAATAATGTAATGCGGGAGATAAGGGTTTATGATGGGTACTTGGTATGTTGACTTTTGCATAGACCTCCCCGGCAACGGCGCCAGAAATCCTTTTTGCTACCTCTTGAGCACTGCATTGGTTTTCCCTTGAAGAGGAAAGGGTGATGCAACAAAGTAGCATAAGTATTTCCCTTAGTTTTTGAGAACCAAGGTATCAATCCAGTAGGAGGCTACGCGCGAGTCCCTCGCACCTACACAAAACAAATAAATCCTCGCAACCAATGCGATAAGGGGTTGTCAATCCCTACACGGTCACTTACGAGAGTGAGATCTGGTAGATATGATAAGATAATATTTTTGGTATTTTTATGATAAAGATGCAAAGTAAAATAAAAGGCAATGAAAATAACAAGTGTTGGAAGATTAATATGATGGAAGATAGACCCGGGGGCCATAGGTTTCACCAGTGACTTCTCTCAAGAGCATAAATATTTTACGGTGGGTGAACAAATTACTGTTGAGCAATTAACAAAATTGAGCATAGTTATGAGAATATCTAGGTATGACCATGTATATAGTCATCACGTCAGAGACAAGTAGACCAACTCCTGCCTGCATCTACTACTATTACTCCACACAATGACCGCTATCCAGCATGCATCTAGAGTATTAAGTTCATAAGAACAGAGTAACGCTTTAAGCAAGATGACATGATGTAGAGGGATAAATTCATGCAATATGATAAAAACATCTGGTTATCCTCGATGGCAACAATACAATACGTGCCTTGTTGCCCCTACTGTCACTGGGAAAGGACACCGCAAGATTGAACCCAAAGCTAAGCAATTCTCCCATTGCAAGAAAGATCAATCTAGTAGGTCAAACCAAACTGATAATTCGAAGAGACTTGCAAAGATAACCAATCATACATAAAAGAATTTAGAAAATCCAAATATTGTTCATAGATAAACTTGATCATAAACCCACAATTCATCGGTCTCAACAAACACACCGCAAAAGAAGATTACATCAAATAGATCTCCACGAGAGAGGCGGAGAACATTGTATTGATATCCAAAAAGAGAGAAGAAGCCATCTAGCTAATAACTATGGACACGAAGGTCTAAGGTAAACTACTCACACATCATCGGAGAGGCTATGGTGTTGATGTAGAAGCCCTCCATGATCGATGCCCCCTCCGGCGGAGCTCCGGAACAGGCTCCAAGATGGGATCTCGTGGATACATAAAGGTGGTGGAATTAGGGTTTTGGCTCCTTCTTTGATCGTTTGGGGGTACGTAGGTATATATAGGAGGAAGGAGTACGTCGGTGGAGCAACAGGGGCCCACGAGGGTGGAGGGCGCGCCTGGGGGGTAGGCGCGCCCCCCTACCACGTGGCTTCCCTGTTGGTTGCTTGATGTAGGGTCCAAGTCTCCTGGATCATGTTCATTCCAAAAATCACGTTCCCGAGGGTTTCATTCCGTTTGGACTCCGTTTGATATTCTTTTTCTGTGAAACTCTAAAATAGGAAAAAAACAGCAATTCTGGGTTAGGCCTTCGGTTAATAGGTTAGTCCCAAAAATAATATAAAAGTGAATAATAAAGCCCAGTAATGTCCAAAATAGAAGATAATATAGCATGGAGTAATCAAAAAATATAGATACGTTGGATACGTATCAGTGCCCGACACCAAACGGGGCAGAGATCAGCCCGAGTCATCCAAGAACAGCTAACCGTTCTACGCCTTCCACAACCTGAACACCCACAACACCAGCGACTGCCAAGAGCTCAGAGCCATACGAGAAGGACGCTACGGTCGACGCCCCGAGCGCAACGACCGGGGCTACGGCCGTGGAGGAGGACGTGGAGGCGGACGCTGGGATGACTGTGGCCCGCGCCAGGAATGGCGCGACAGGCCTCGTGAGGACCGCTGGCAAGACCATCCTCGCGAGGGGGGCTGGAGGGACCAGCCTCGAGAGGATCGCCCCCAAAGCAATGCCGGTCTTCCCCCGCTACCGCCACCAAGAAGGAACGACGATCATCATCAGGACGAGGAGGCTGGGGGCTTCCAGGAGCCGCGTGCAATCGCCTGCATCTTGGGTGGCGCCCAGGCCCCAGCCCCTCAGCGCATCTTCAAACTGTTCGCTTGCGAGGTGAACGCGGTGCTCCCCAAGCTTGAGGCCGCGCGCCCGCTTAGGTGGTCCCAGTGCGCCATCACTTTCAACTCGGTAGATCAGCTCAAGTGTGCGGCCACCGCCGGCGTCGTCCCGATGTTGTGTTCCCCAGTCATAAGCAATGTGCAGGTTACCAAGACCCTCATCGACGGCGGTGCAGGGCTCAACGTCCTGTCCGTCGACACATTCGACAACCTCCAAGTGCCATACGAGCAGCTCCAGCCTATCAAACCTTTCTCAAGAGTGACCGACGACTCCACCACACCGATAGGGCAGGTCCACCTACCTGTCACCTTCGGCACACGCGACAACTACCGCACCGAGCTCATCGATTTTGACGTCGCCCACATCCGCCTGCTGTACAATGCCATCCTCGGGTATCCGGCCCTGGCCAAGTTCATGGCGGTCACCCACCATGGCTACAACATCCTCAAGATGTCTGGAAGCGGCGGGGTCATCACGGTCCCATGTGAAGAAAGGGATGTGGTGTGCTCCCTCGAGCGCGCCTTCCCAGCTACAGCAATTGACAACCCCGACAGCAGAAGTGAGGGCCCTCTGGAGGCCATCCCCAAGAAGAGGCAGCTGCGCCGCGTAGGACCTCAGGAGGATGACGTCGTGGCGGGAGCCTCGGCAGGATCAGCGTCCATCCCTGGGGCGCCTCCCTCCATCGCATAGGAAGGCGCGCCCAGCGCCCTCCTCGAGCAGGGCTCGGGGGCTCTCTTCTGGAGGGCCTCAGACCTTTCCAACTTCACGAGGGAGGCGCTTGGGCACCACTTGCAGGCGTGCTATGCAACACGTTTTCCTCAGGAGAACATAGGGCAAGGGGTGCCCGCCGCTCAGGAGTTCATCGCCAAGACCACACAGGAACTGCAAGACGCAAGAGCCATGCGCGGCAACAGCCGCTCACAAGGTGCAGCTCACCACACAGGCGAGGGTGCTGAGCTGTGTGTCTTGAAAGCACAAGTGCTCCCTAGGTGGTTTTGGTAATTAATGACAACATATCTCTTGTTGGACTAATGTTTCTATCTAGTATGTTTCAGATAAGTTCAACAATGGAGTGGCATGGACTAAAGGTTGTGGGAAGTTCTCCAAGATGCTAAGGACAAAGGATTGGCTAAAGCTTAAAGCTCAAGACTCTTCATTTTACATTTTAGTGATCCAAGATCACATTGAGTCCATAGGAAAAGCCAATACTATCAAGGAGGGATGAGGTGTTGCTTAATGAGCCTCTTGCTCAAGTGCTTAATGATATGCTCCAAAATCCTCAGCTACTTTCCAACTTCCACATATGATCTAAACCCAAAGCCAAACTCGAACCTACCGATTATTTCTATCCGGCGCCACCGAGTTTCACTTGTCATAGCCACTGCCAGAAACCCTAATCACTTTGGTCTCACCGATGGGATCTCGGTCTCACCGAGATGGGCTTGCAAACTCTCTATTACCTATTGCAATACCCTCAGTCCCACCAAGATATGCAGTCGGCCCCACCGAGTTTGCTTGGCCAACTCTCTGTTTCACTTATTACCAAAATCGGTCCCATCGAGTTTGAGTAATCGGTCAAACCGAGTTGTGGATTTACCCTAACCCTAGCACATCGGTCCCACCGAGTTGATCCAGTCGGTCCCACTGAAAATCTCTAACGGTCACTAGGTTTACTATTTCGGTCTGACCGAGTTCGTTGATTCGGTCCCACCGAGATTGGTAAACTGTGTGTAACGGTTGGATTTTGTGTGGAGGCTATATATACCCCTCCACCTCCTCTTCACTTGTGGAGAGAGCCATCAGAACACATCTACACTTCCAACTCATATGTTCTGAGAGAGAACCACCTACTCATGTGTTGAGACCAAGATATCCCACTCCTACCATATGAATCTTGATCTCTAGCCTTCCCCAAGTTGCTTTCCACTCAAATCTTCTTTCCACCAGATCCAAATCCTATGAGAGAGAGTTGAGTGTTGGGGAGACTATCATTTGAATCACAAGAGCAAGGAGTTCATCATCAACACACCATTTGTTACTTCTTGGAGAGTGGTGTCTCCTAGATTGGCTAGGTGTCACTTGGGAGCCTCCGACAAGATTGTGGAGTTGAACCAAGGAGTTTGTAAGGGCAAGGAGATCGCCTACTTCGTGAAGATCTACCGCTAGTGAGGCAAGTCCTTCGTGGGCGATGGCCATGGTGGGATAGACAAGGTTGCTTCTTCGTGGACCCTTCGTGGGTGGAGCCCTCCGTGGACTCTCGCAACCGTTACCCTTCGTGGGTTGAAGTCTCCATCAACGTGGATGTAGGATAGCACCACCTATCCGAACCACGGGAAAAACATCTGTGTCTCCAATTGCGTTTGAATTCTCCAAACCCTTCCCTTTATATTCTTGCAAGTTGCATGCTTTACTTTCCACTGCCTATTCACTCTTTGCATGCTTGCTTGATATGTATTGTGAATGCTGAAATTATGCCTAAACTACACTTAAACCAAAAAGGCTTAAAAATTGCAACTTTAGCATTAAGTGTCTAATCACCCCCCCTCTAGACACATCTACTTCAAGGTCCTACAAGTGGTATCAGAGCATTGGTCTCCATTGCCTTGGTTTAATCACCATTGGAGGAAGATGGATGTGTCTACTTTAGGGAGTCTTAGACATAGAGTGCCTATTCTTGATGGAGAGTATTTTCATGAGTGGAAAAATGAGATGGTTGTAATTTTCAATCAATATCATTTGAACAAGTATATTGCTAACCCTTGTGCACCTCATATTGATCCTTTGCATCCTACCCTAGATGAAGATATTGACATGATTCGCAATCTTAGAACTATTGAGCTCATCATTAGAGGATTGCCCAAAAATTTGATTGCTCGTTTTCCTACTCTTAATTGTGCCTATACTATATGGAAATTTCTTGAGGAACGATTTCCCGATCATTCCTTGAAAAATTTGGATGAAATTCTCCATAAATCTATTGCCTTGAGTGAGATGAACTCTAGTGATCCTAGTTTTGGTGATTGTCTATTTGAGCT